>JAJIYY010000001.1:4997053-6246317 GCA_022702485.1 Simplicillium sp. C3G150-2 | reverse complement strand
CCCTAACCCTAACCCTAACCCTAACCCTAACCCTAACCCTAACCCTAACCCTAACCCTAACCCTAACCCTAACCCTAACCCTAACCCTAACCCTAACCCTAACCCTAACCCTAACCCTAACCCTACTATTATCTGCTTTAATTGGCCACCCATGTGTATCTCTTCTAACCGTTGAAATCGCTGTCTCTTTGCTGCTAATTGGTCTTTTTCGTGCTTCGTTCTCTTCCTCTTTACTCCTAGCACTACCGTAGACCCTCCGGCAAATCCGAAAAAACCATGCCATTTCTGGCTAATGACTCGGAATCTCTCTCTCATGGCTGCCGTACTGCTCTGGTTCTTGAATAATCTGCGTGTGTATATCATCCCGGCAACATGGCTTCCGTGGCTGGCTTGTAAATCCTCTGGTTGGTCGTCGATCTCGTCTTTGTCTTCGTCTCTGTCTTCCAATTGGATCTTTTCGTCTTTCAAATATCGTTGGAAAATCGCAATCGCGATATGTCTCTATACGGCAATCGTGATCGCCTCGCCGGTGTATCGCAAACTATACGACTCCAATACTCTTTACATGCAGTCGGTCGTCTACCTTCTCTCTCGGATCCAATCTCGCCAATCTCGCCACTCTTGGCTGCTGCTGCTGCTATTGCTCTCCAACTCTTCATCTTCTTCTCTTTCTTCTCTTCCACTCTTACTCTTACTCTTACTCTTACTCTCGCTTCCGCTTCCGCTTGCACTCTCTTCTCTTGGATTAGCAACTCGCTCTAATGCGCGGCTTCGTCCAATGGCTCTGGCGTGGTTATGTCTGGCGTGGTTGCTGTGTCTGCCGCGGCTGCTATATCTTTGCCGCCATCTCTTCTCTCTGGCCTGTCTGATCTCTCTTTTAACAAATTGTAATTCTTCTTCTAATCTTCTTCTTTGTGCAACGCTCTCTTTGTTATCTCTCCGCGTAACGTTCTCTTCTCCTTCTCCTTCTTCTTCTTCTTCTTCTTCTTCTTCTCTCTCTTCTCTTCTCTTTCTTCTTCTTTCATTAACACTCTCTTCTTCTCTTTCTTCTATGCTGGCTACCCGGTTGGCTGTTATGCTGGCTGTTGTGCCGGCTTCCATGCTATGTACTGGGTGTTGTACGGCCAATTTAACTTCGGATGTATCTCGGGCCTTAACTTCTGATGCGCCTGGGGCCTCTATAATGGCCTCTGACTATAAAAATGCGCTGGCCATGCTACTGTACTTGATGCTATCCTGTACCTGCTGCCAAAACGGCAAAACCAACTACAAATACTATACTAATAACTCTCTAACCTCTTTTAGCAAAAAACGATGGATGATTTTGGCCTTATTGGTCTGATGGAAATTCTTATGGTATGCTGTAATGTAACTAACTTTGCCGTGGTTGATGAAAATGTTGTGCGCTCCTCTGTTGTGCGTATTACGGTACCGAACACCCAATACCTCCGTGGCTCGCGCTGGCTGGCCGGATGTAGTGTAAATTAAACACCACAATATCTCTCGGAATTCCTCTACTAACTTGGCATATTCTTGGACCGTTTTCTGTCGGAATGGGTGTGGCCGGCTGACCTTTCTAACTATCTACTTCTGGCATAATGCGGCGTCGTTGGCGGCATGCTTCATGACCCATCGATTCCGCGATTGGAACCACGCATTTCTCTCATCGTCTCTAAACCAATATCCAACTCTCTGCTCGCTATTGTCATCTTCAATAATCTCCCATGGAATCGCCGGCAAACTCTCCAAACCCTGCTTCTCTTCCAATTCCGTGCAAAACATTAACTTCTCTATTATCTCTCTGGCTTCTCCCACTATTCCATGGAACATATTGCTTAATTATACTATGGGCAACTTAATATGATGGAATTAGATCATATCATCTTACTAATCAATTACTCCTCTGGCTGTTATTGTAAATCGAATCTTTATTTTGTATGTTTGTGTCTCTAATATCTAATCTATTGGTACTAGATACTAGCTTCTCTTCTTGCTAATCTGTGTTATGAATTACTGTACCATCTTCTGTACGCGTGGGAATATTCCGGTAACTTTGCTCTGCGCTATCTTAATGCTTATCTTCTGTGGTGCTTTGTCGTACTTGGTGCTGTACTTTAATTTTCTCTCTTCCCATGTAACTCGGTACTTTTGAACCTCTCTCTCTCTGTAGCGGTATACGCTATACACGGCTATCATATGCATGGTCTTGACGATGGCTGATATCTTTGGTGTATAATTTATCGCGCTAACCCAACCGCTGTGCTTATCCACTCCCATGACGGCCATCGCACTGATCAACGCACTGGAATATTCGTTATCGACGATGTTATGGTTGGCTAATGCGATGAACATTGCTAATGCTTGCTGTTCCATGGCGCTTGGATTGCCGGATAACCGTCGTTTTAATCGTGCAATTCACTGCTTCTCTTGTCGTCTTTGCTGCTGGAATCGACTCTTTGCGGCCTTGGTGCTTCGCCGGCGTCTCCCTCTTCTCTTAACGCTCTCTTCTCTGTCTCTTCCGTCTCTTCCGTCTCTTCCGTCTCTTCTTCTTCTTCTCTCTTCTCTGTCTCTTCGTCTTCTTCTCTTAACACTCTCTTCTTCTCCGTCTTCTCCGTCTCTTCTGTCTCTTCTTCTTCTTCTCTCAACACTCTCTTCTTCTCCGTCTCTTCTGTCTCTTCTTCTTCTCTGTAACCCTAACCCTAACCCTATAATACTCTCTTCTTCTCCGTCTTCTCCGTCTCTTCTTCTTCTTCTTCGTCTTCTTCTTCTTCTTCTCTCTTCTTCTTCATCTTCTTCTTCTTCTTCTGTCTCTTCTTCCGTATCTTCTTCTATATCTTCTTCCGACTCTTCGAATTCCAATTCGCTTTTGCTCTCGCTGCTGCTCTCGCTCTTGCTTCTACTCTCGCTCTCACTCTTAATACTCTCGTTATCGTCACTTAACATTGTGTATTCTCTTCTCTCTCTCTCTCGCTCTTCTTCTCTCTCTCGTCTCTTCTCTTCTCGTATAACGGCTCGTGCACTTCGCGTTTATAACTTCCATACGGCTCGCTGCTCTTCTGTTAACCTATATGGCGGCCGCTTGTCTTCCTCTTTCTGCTTAAATTGGTATATAATATATAAAATCGTTAATATAACCTGCTTATACTGCTACTACGAATTGCTCTCCATTTGCGGCTTAAACGGCTTCTTGGCCTTCTAGCTGCTTTCTTAGCTGTTAATCTCGAATAACGCGGCTAATCTGATAATTCGACGGTTATATACCTGCTTTACCGCTTCCATGGCTATCTCTAAACTATAGCATATCTTTTATAATACTCTCTTTTCTTCTAACTCTTAGTACTTCGCCGTCTCCTCGCTCTTCTTAACTTGACTTTTGTTCTTCTATTAAGAATTCTATTAATTTTACTAATGACTATGTAACTCTGGTAATTGTATTATTAGGACTATAAGCCTCTGGCTCCTACCTAAATATATAGCTTAAATTGCTATTTTCTCTTATATTAGCTATCTGTATATGATAATCTTTAAATAAACTATTTGATTAAGTGGTTCTCTTTTAAGATGATACCTTCTAATTATCACTACTACTACTATAACTTATTTTATATTTAGCTCCTTTTCCTACTTCTTAATAAGATTAATTAATTTAGTTATAGCTTGGGAATTAAAAAAAAAAAAAAAATATAATCTACCCTTAAACCCTATCTTCTATCTAGTTAAGCCTCTTGTCTTCTACCTCCTCTAGCTACTTAAATCTATCCTAGTTAAAGTTAATTATATTTATATTCTCTATTATTAATAATATATCCTAATTACTTAGGCTAAAGTTAACCTAGATATAACTATAGTATTACTTGAGGAGCTACTAAATAGTATGTAACTCCTACTAGATCTGCTAGATTAGTATGAAGATAGTATTCTAGAATTGGAAAGGTATACTATAGTTATGTTAGTATGAGATCTATGATATTATTACTACCTACTACTTACTTGTTTTTTTAAGGGGGGGCTGTTGTTTACTAGAATTACTAGGGGCCTGGACTTGGTTATTATTAAGTCTTGTTTTTACTATAGATATATACCTCTATAGATATTATTACTATTATTTATTTTCCTATATAAGGCTTAGCGTTATGGTTTGGTAATCTTATTATATAAACTCTATAGAAATATTACTATCTGCTAACTATGTGATTTAGGTAGCATGGTAATGTTAACCTAGATTCTGTTTTATAGAGTGGAATAGCATAGTAGTACTATGCTTCTCAGTATACTTGACAAAGCCTAGTGTTTAATTCTCTACTAAAGTACTTTTTCTGTTTTTTTTTTCTTCTTTATCTTTTAACGACTACTAAGAGTACTTATTTAGAGGTTAAGGAGACTATTCTAAACCTTAAATTATCTAGACCCTATACTAACCTATATAAACTACTAAATAGTAACTCTATTATACTATATAATATCCTCTTAAGCTCTCTACTTTATAAGCCCTACCTACTTATTTTAGTACCCTGTCTAGCTATACTCTCTCTTATAGTAGTACTATATTATTAATAAGCTAGCCTTAACTCTTTTATATGCCTTATATATATACCTGTCTAACCTAGGAGGATAGATAAATAGTATAATAGCGCTCTCCTTACTTAGAAGCTTATAGTTAGCCTAATCCTCCTTCTTCTATAGTATCCCTGGTAGGCTAGATAGCAGTAACTATATAGCTTGCTACTCCTTCTTCTTAAATTGCCTATTATAGCTACTAGACTGTATGTACTTCTCTATATAATCTGTAAAGACAGTGACTTTATAGAAATAGTATATAGTAATATTCTACTTAGGTAGATAGATAAATAGCTTAATGATAGTATATTTCTTATATATACTAGCTAGGATATATACCTCCTGGCTTAGTAGTATAATATAGGCCTTTAGGGCTGCTTTTATATGCTTTGGCTTGTATATCTGCCTTTTGGCCTCCTCTGCCTTAGAGTTATATAGGTTAATAGCTGACTATTTCTAAGATATAGGCTTAATGCGAGGTACTGGCTAGGTAAGGTCTGTTAATAGGGTTAGGTCTATTAGTATAGGAGCGTTGGTATTGTCTTACTCGAGGAGTCTATACTATTTCTTTAATACCTTGAGATATATATAGAGTAATACTAGCTATAGCTTAAATAGGAAGGTGCTATTAAGGCTATATATAGAGTACTACTAGTATAGCTAGTAGCTGCTTTGCTATGTAAAGCTAATAGCTATATTCTAGCTAGCCTGTAACTTATTAGCTTAGTCGAAGGCTACTATACTGCCTACTATATAGTAGTTAGTAATAGTGATTAATAGCTAGTAATATAGCTGGGTATTAATAGTAATACCTAGGTATAAGATGCTTTAGCTAAGCCTACTTAGCTTACTAGATAGGGTATTTAATGACTATGGCCCCTAGGTATTAATTAGTGAGAATAAGATATAGCCTTTTAGCTCTCTCTTAAAGTAGGCTTACTATAGTATTATCGCGAGTAGGTAGATATAGACGAGATAGTAGAAGATAATCCTACTTATAGACTTAAGTAGGAAGTATACTACCTAGAACTTATTATTAGTACTATAGTATATCTTCTAGTACTATATAATATAGTAGAAGTAGCTGCTATAGAGGCAGATACTATATAGCTATAATATACTATTCCTATACTTAAGTATTAGTAGCTCTGATACCTAGGGGCTTATACTACTACTAAGGTAGAAGGCTAGTATAAGGTAGTAGACGAGGCTGTTATGCTGATTAAGCTAGTAATAGACTACTAGTATATCCTAGCCTTAGCTACTAGTACTACTAGCCTTAATGAGCCTATCTACTAGTGCTATATAGGCCCTTTTAAGTAATTAAATATAAGCCTTAGTAAGCTTATTTTGCTTATTATATATAAATAAGTAGCTGACCTCTGGCTGTAAGATATAGTTTTGTATGCTACTTAGGTCGGGGAGAGCAGGAGTCTACTAGTATATTAGTAGCTAGAGCTCGTGCTAGAGGTCGTTGATAGTCATGCTTAGTAGGCTATGAAATACATTTATACTAATAGCTATACTATTATCCTATAAGATTGTCTTACTATTATTAGACTACTTAAAGAAGAACTTAGGGGCCTTAGATTGATATAGGCTTATACTATAGGTAATAAGGCTTAGTAGCTTACCTATTAGCACTATATACCTATTATATATCTTTTCCTTATAGATAGCCTATAGCGTTTAGAGCTAGCCCTTCTTCGAATACATAGGGATTAAGATATAGTTATAGCTACTATATAGCAGTATATACTCTAATAGTACTAGCCTTATATAGTAGATTAAGCTAGAGAGGTAGGTTATATACTGTACTAGCTGCTTAAAGCTAGTTATATACTTGCTATTAAGCCTATACATAGCACTAAAGTAGATAAGCAGTATTAAGAGCACCTAGCTATTATCGAAGTCCTTATTAGTAAGGAAATAGTAGAATTATAGTAGTATATTAGCCTACTAGTCCTACTTAATAACTTATATTACCTTCCTACTAGCCTCTACCTTATTATTATCCTTATCCTTGCCCTTGCTCTCTTTATTACTTTCTCTGCTATTTATTATAGTACTCCCTATATCTAATAGTATAGAGCTTATAGATAAGTTACTATTATAGAAGTCTAAGTCTATACTAGTATTGCCCTTATTACTATTACTACTACTATTAGCGCTACTAGTAGTAGTACTTACTAGCCCTTCTTTACCCTGTTATTAGCTCTCTAGAGGTAATCTGTAATAGTACCTATACCCTAGAGAGTACTCTCTATTCCTACTTCTAGTACTATAAAGCCGATTCTTATAAGCATAGCTACTAGCTATATTATTACTACTGCTAGAGCTAGAGCTAGAGCTAGAGGTAGAGGTACTAGAGCTAAAGGTAAAGGTATTAGAGGCTACTATCTCTTCTTACTACTAGGTAATATCATTCTATAGTATAGTAAGCGCTATGTCTTAAGGCTTGCTAATTGGGTAGCTAAGTATCTTCTTAGCTGCCCTTACTAGTAGGCGCTAGAGCCTTAGCTATATATAGATATAGTACTTAAATAGGTACTGGTATATCTTCTTAGAGTACTTATACGTGATAAGCTCGAAGAGTGCCTTAAACGGCTACTCGGGGAAGTGGCTATATAGCTAGCAATAGATAATAGTATTAGTATACTCGATGGTCTTATAGTAGTAGTCAAACATATAGTCAACGGCAGCTATTATATACTATAAGCACTACTTATCATCAATGCTACTACGCAGCAGCAGGCCCTAGTACTCTGTAATCTTAAGGCTAAGGCTAACAGTAAAGGGAAGCGTTATAGCTGTCTAAAGAGCTATATAGTCAGTATTAGCAAAGATACGCTCCTAGCTAGTCTAGTATATCTAGTTAGTCAGTATATTAGGTGATGACTATAGTATAGGCTATAGGAGGCAATAGTATATGTAGCTGCTACGTAGGGATACTATCTACGAGAGGTATTCTTTCTTAGTAGTGATGATAAGGTCTGCCTAGGACTAGATAGTGATCTCCTTAGTGCTAATAGGTATTAGTAGCTGCCTCTGGTAGTTATAGCCTAGTACTAAGGCTAGTAGGATAGTCTATGCCCTATACATATTACTAAGCAGCTAGCTCTATAGCTTAATACTATCCTAGATAATATCGCGGATCTAGCTGCCTTATAGCCCTGGGTAAATAGCGTCCTTGTACTATTACTATATATAGCATACTATGACCTTAAAGCTTATCGACTAGAGGCTATAGCCCTTATAGAGGATACTATTCTATAGTACTAGATAGGGATAAGCCAGCTAGCTATCGGTAAGCTAGAGTAGTATCTAGGGGTCTGGGAGCTCGAGCCTCTTAATAAGCTAGTTAATACTAATATAACCTCTCTTAGGGATATTATACCTCTTACCTAGGTACTAGCTGACATAGTCCTTATTAGGCTATAGAGCGAAACTATACTCTATACAGATAATAGTAAGCTCCTGCTTATCTAGGTATAGCCCCTTCTTTAGTAGCTAGTATACTGCCTTATATAATAGAATTATAGTATTAGTAGTACTTAATTAGCTTCTATTTAGCTTAGCTAGCTTTACTATATAAGCCTGGTCTATAATTAACTATTACTAGGGCTTCTATATTTAAGGTATTCTTATTATTATACCTCCTAGTAATTATACTTGAAATAATAATTAAGATATATATAGTATATGCCTCTTTTATAGAGTTAGCTGATTATGCTCTATAGGGCTATTATAATAAAGCTTTAGCTTTATACTTTAGGAAGCAGAGGCTATAGGCTCTTAAGTAGGGCAGAGCTACCTAGGTTCATAACTCCTTTTTAAGATTACTTTCCCAGGTAAGTTATAGTTAAGGTCATGGCTCCCTATAGGGTCCTACTTAGGGTCATTATTTATTAGCTAGTATTATAGTATTAGTAAGGGTTATAATATATGCTCAAACCCCTAGATAACCCTACTAACCCTAAGTAGGTCTTTATAGGCTCTTAGGGTTCTTAGGGTTTTATTATTAAGAGATAGAGCGTATAGCTACTTAGACCCTAAAGACCCTAAAGACTCTAAAGACCCTAGAGCGCTGACCCTACTAACCCTGCTTAGGGTTAAGGTAATCCGCTCTAACCTACTAGACCCTTAGCATTACGCTAAGTTGCTAGTATTCTTTTAGCAGGCTAATAGCAAGAGGGTAGGTAGATCTAGTAGGCTAGTTATAGCTAATAGGAATTTAGCTTGGATTTCTTAATGTTAAGGTTTAACTTAATAGGGGTATAGACTATATGGGAACGGGGCCTGTTTGACGTGATGCTCTTGCGTTTGAGATTGGTAGGAGCTGAAATTGGCTGGGGAACGGGGCCTATTACGGGGGAAGGGTATTAGGCGGCGTTCCCAATTGCGCTGATTAGGTGCATGTACTAGAACGGGGCCCGTTCGTGTCGACACTGCCTGAGTAGAGGATAGTTTACATTTAAAGAAAGGAGTATATTGAGTAAGCATAATCATATACCAAAACAAGCATTTTTTTAATTGGAAACTGGTTAAGTAGTAGAAGTCAAAGTACTATCAAGCCTCCTTGCAAGATTATGGCGTTTAGTTAAGGTGAAGCAAATCTGCAAGCAACTGGACCAGTGGCCCCAACCAAGAGCCGAGAACACCGTTCAGCAAACCCCAGACAATAGGAAGAAAGTACTTTTCAATGTCTGCACCAATGGTTCCAATCACGCCGATTACAGCGCTTAACAAAGACCCCAACAACTTTGCTAGGCCGTTCAATCCCGTTTCGAGGTCACTTGGCATACCCCCGAGCTCCGTTACCGCTTTAGACACGGAACCCATAGCCTCGAAAGCAATATCTGACGTCGCAGAAATTACATCCTGCACATTAGCAGTCGTTGCGTTAAATGAGGCGGCGTCGCCGGGGATTTTGCGTATCGCATTCGAAAGTATAGAGTTAATGGCTTGGACATGAGACGAAATGTTCTGCGCTGCAATATCACCGTCTGCGATGGATCTATGGGCCAAGGGTGCGGTGTGGTCTATCCTTGTTAGCTGGTGGTTCTGACTCCGATTCAACGTCACACTGTTACGTACTAATCGCAGCAGTATAAACTTTTATATCGCTCAAAGTAGACTGTAGAAGAGTAACGAGGTCATTGTTAGCGGGGTCCTTCAAGCCAACCGCGCCAGCCTGCTCTCCTATAGCATGACGGTATACTCTATGCTGAGGAAGTAGAGATAGAGCTGGTTGGCATAAAGCTAAAGTGCAAACGACGTTGAAGATGGAGAGCTTCATTGTAAAGACTTAGGCACGGCAGTGTGTTGTTGAAGAATTGGTTGTCTGATGGGAAGCAAGCTATGTCTTAATCTACGGGAAAAGCTAAGATTAAATGGAACAGCTAAGGGGTACCAGCAAAAGCCACCGCCAATACACACCCTATACAAAGGAATAGCTACCGAGGTATCTGAATCTAGCACGAGCATCCGTCGGTATGTTCTCTCCCTTGTTTCTCGGGTTCTGCCTTGGTGTTCGACCTAGAGAATGCATACGACATCGACAATACATATTCATATCCCGACTATCTATTAGCCTGAATATCTGGGTTACTCCTGGTCGACGTCGACAGCGAATATCCATCAGGAGTTATCTCCTAGCCTAAACATCTAGGCTACTCACGTCGAAAGTAGACCAGTCAGTTCATACCCACTACTCCAGGGAGGTCGAGCCACAAGCGCCGAGGCGTGATTGAGTAGGCCTCATATTCCCGCGAAATACAACTTCACAAGCTAACTATATCATGGCCTGACTAAATATCAGGCCATGGCTCCAATATCGATCGACAGTAGATGAAATTTATCCATTAGTAACGCAGGAAACGACTTTAACTTACGAAGTCCGCGCTGTAGCTGGCGTTAGAAGCGGAGCTGTCGGTCGTGCGAGACGAAAATTCACACAGAAAGTCTCAGCGCCGCAACTGGAATACGACATTACCTGGCGGTTAATTGAACCAGTCGACAATTTCCGCCGCAGACTTGATTCTAAAGCATGTGATTACCGAGGACAAGAAAGTGGACTGGCCGTACCAATTTGTCAATTTATCACTTAGACGGTTTGGCTTCGAGTACGGGGCAGTGAGGCAGCTGTAATTGTGAAATAACTCTATCCAACCACTCATTGCTCAGACTCAAAACAGGGCATATGTTACGGTATTCACGGCAAATAAATAGTTATTACCTGCATAAACTCTATTATATTAGCTGTTAATATTAACTAATATCTTTGTTATCAATAGGTGTAGTGATCCTTCCGTGACTGCTGCTCTAAGAATTCAGCGCCGGCACGGATTGCAGATGTTCAACGCAGTTACTGCTTTCGAGCTTGCTTAGGCTCGGGTTATTCTAGGTCTGCTGTTCACATCGCTCGTATCTACGCTGGCTTTCGTTTCCAAGGCTACTTGTCAAGTAACTAGCACATGGGGTCACAATAGAGTGAAGCAGCCTTTGACCAACTAGCGGGCTGTATTACAGAACATGTTATTGTCATGGATTCACCTATGGCGAACTGCCGAGGCATCGAGATGGTGTCACAAGCCTTTAATTGGCCGTCGTATCCATTTACTATAGGTGCCGAGGAGTTGACTCTTCCGCCTCTGATCTAAAGATCGTTTCAACCGCCCCACAGTATATATCAGTTTCCAGGGCAGAGGACAGTTCGTTCACTCTCTGGGGGCGGCAAGTTACAAGTCAGTAGGAAGGTTGCAACCTCAGCGCTGCTGGTAGTCCGCTGGGTAGGTAGAGGCTAAAGGCTGACAGGGGGAGATAACGGAGTTGGAGACTGCTGGGGTGCTCTCAGGTAGCCAGGAACTTTTATATAAGGCGGGAGAGGCACCTCCTTGACACTTCGTCGTGCCGCACAGATCATATAGCTTCTTTAACGCACCTACTTCAAAATTTAGCTATTCGGCTCTCAAATCTATTGTGGTCTCTCTCTTACTCCGCATTGTCACAGCACTTCGCGAATTCCCATAAAGCCAGTGCAGCCATGTTCTTTTCAGCGGTCTCTCTTCATCTATTGGCGTCTGTCAGCATCTACGCGGTTGGTACTATTGCTGCTTCTATTTCACCTCGAGCAGTCCCCATCCTACCTAGTGATGATCCCTTCTATCAGATGCCAGCCGGTGCAGCTGCTGCAGAGCCGGGAACCATACTTCGACATAGGAAGCCGCCGAGCCCGATTGCAGCATTCGGGCTAGACAAGGTGAACTTGAAAGACACCTACCAGATCCTCTACCGGACAACAGATGCTTTGAAGAACGCCACGGCGACTGTGCTAACCGTTTTGGTTCCGCACAATGCCGACTATACCAAGGTTCTCTCTTACCAGGTAGCAGAAGACGCTGCCTCAATCAACTGCGGCCCATCCTACGCCCTTCAGCTGCACTCGGCCACAAGCGGGCCGTTTGGGACTATTGTGACCCAAGCAGAGCTCCTTCTTGTCGAAGCAGCACTGAGTCAGGGCTGGGTGGTTATTCTCCCCGACCACGAAGGACCAAAGGGCAGCTACCTTGCCAACTACCTCGCAGGATACGCGACATTGGATGGCATTAGAGCTGCCATTAACTCGGCCAACTTCACTGGCATCAGTAAGACCCCGACTGTAGCGATGTGGGGATACTCTGGCGGAAGCATAGCAAGCGGCTGGGCTGCAGAGCTGCAACCAGAATATGCACCAGAGCTGAAAATTGCTGGCGCTGCTCTGGGAGGTACAGTACCCAATCTTACGAGCGCAATTTTCACGCTCAATAAGGGCCCGCTGGCTGGCCTGATTCCTGTCGGTGTCCAGGGGCTCTCGTTCCAGTATCCGGAGGTTCGTGCGGTAGTTGAAAAGAATCTCAAGCCACAGTATACGGAACTGTTTGGACGAGTGAGCAAGCAGTGTTTTGTGGCCGACGTTGCCGACTTTCTCTTTGCCGACGTTATAGGAATGGTAGAGGATCCCTCCATTTTCACGACCCCGCCTGCTTCTACAGTATTGGAAGAAAACGGGATGGGAAAGAGGACTCCCGGCATTCCACTGTATATCTACAAGTCTTTCTTCGATCAAGTCAGCCCCGTTTCGGATACGAATGACCTTGTCGATGCGTACTGTGCTGCTGGAGCGACTGTCAACTACGTGAGGGATCTGCTCTCCGAGCATGGATCACTCGCAGCCGTTGGGGCCCCCAGAGCGCTAGCATGGCTTATCGACGTCATGAATGGCAAGGAGCCGAAGAAAGGCTGTTCTACAGATAATGTTATCTCGTCACTGCTGGATGAAAGTACGTTAGAGATTGTTCCCAAGTATTTGCTGGATGCGCTACAAGCTCTCCTGGGTGGGCCTGTCGGGCCGAGCTTCTTTGGATAAGACCCCATCAGTCCCATGAGTGGTAGAAGAGTGGTAGTATAATAGAAAATATTATGCTGGACTATATTTCTAATAAGCTAGGTGATGGCGGTGGTAGTTAGTACTTGGTGACTGTCTGTTTTATGTTACTTGTTTGGAATAGGCTTACTTGTTACGGCGGGATTGTCGTCCTTGTTTGTTATGATATAGTTAAATCCAGACTCTTTGACTCTCTATAAAATGATTGTGAGCTGTATTCGCTGACGAGCCCTCGCCTAGTGCTAGCACCTTGGACCGGGGGAGGCGTGGTGTGGCTCTTGCTTGAGCCTTGAGCCTCAGCAACACTCTGATTAGGTCATGCGCTTCTTTGCCATCATTTTATATGCGATCGGAAAATATTTTTGTATGGGGATCTCTCAGGGGGGGTTGTGGGGTGGTTTCTCTCAGCCAAGATGCAAGGCAAACGCAATACAACTTGGATGCACTCTGTATTGGTTCCAGCTGGTTATATGTTCGGCCTTTTACTACTAGTAACACTGTATTTTACTTACTACACTGGGTCACTAAGTCCTACAAATATCCGTCGGTAGTCACTTTTGGCTCAAATAGATGACCCACTTTATCAACAGCCATTAGTTTGGAAACATGGGTGACCAACGGTCGACGTCGACCCTATCAAGGGAGAGGTTCCATCCAGGTGTGTGTCAACACACAACCGCCACTAGCGTATTGGGTTTTCATGTTGCACGATGGGACTAGTGACAGAGTAACTAAATCTGTTACTGGAACCTTTTTCTGGCAGACTGCATTTTATAGCCTTACGTAAGACTGGTTTAGAGTTGAAGCTGTTAAGTAACTATGCTACCACGGAGAGTAGTAGGCAATTCCTCGTCGTTGAGGCGTTGGTTTGAAGCGGAAGATCAAGCTAAGTGCTATGAAATACTACTATGCATTTATCTCGTGACTTTCTGCATGCCAGTGCATGCTCCAAAATTCCTAGTCCTAAAGCACCGCCAGCCGATGCAACGTATGCTTTAATACTTGCTAG
This sequence comes from Simplicillium sp. C3G150-2, assembly GCA_022702485.1. Classification (NCBI taxonomy): domain Eukaryota; kingdom Fungi; phylum Ascomycota; class Sordariomycetes; order Hypocreales; family Cordycipitaceae; genus Simplicillium; species Simplicillium sp. C3G150-2. The sequence goes on along the minus strand of JAJIYY010000001.1, from coordinate 6,232,326 downwards.
CTGCGGAGTGTTGACGGGTATATCAGGATTGGGGAAAACAAACCGGACGCGATATAGCTGCCACGACACAGGTACCGTAGCTAATACATTGGTCGGCGACTCGTATGGAAGCACATAACACCAACCCCTAGCAACCCAGCACGGTATCTTCCTAGAAGAGGATTAGCGCAGACTCGCAAGGCAGTATGGGGTGAGGTGTACCCTTTGAAGGACGAGACCATGCTATAGAACAGACTAAAACAGACAGGAAGTGGCTAGTACTAATTGGCCTACTAATAGCTGTGAATGTTGACGACTGTAGGATAATCTGGCTTAGTACTTGTTAGATAGCCAAGTGGCTTAAACCCCTTCAAGCACTACTTACTAACCTATCCTATTATATGGGCTAGACTAGGTAGACGTTAAGTAGCCGATCACACCCTCCAGTAGCCACCCCTTGCTAGCTTCATTTAAATTGAATCCTTTTCTAGCTACCCTATAGTTATCATTTATTTCTTGTTTCTAAGACTATATAGTATAAATAATTATATTTAATTCTATAGTAAATAGAGTTTATATTTATATTACTTGGAGTTAATTTGATTAACTTTAAAATTCTATTTTTCGTTCTATTATATTTCAATTAAGTATTGTACTTATTTAAGAAAGATATTGAATTTTAATAATCCTTGTTAAAGTCTCCAATTTCTAGTGTTCTTCCGTAGTTTAACCGAAGCTAGTAAGGTATGGCTGTTAGAGGGTGTAACTAGCAGCTTCACGTCTACCTCACTTATGCTAATTCACTACATAATTCTGAAGCCCAGCCATTGTTATAGCGTTACACCGATGGCATGGTCGGTATATAGGTTTAGCCAAAGAGGGTTCTGAAAGATGACGACAGGGTTAGCCAGCTTTGGCTTTTGAGCCTGAGGGTTTATGGGTGCTGTGCTAAAAACCACCCAGCTTAGAAATTGTGAAAGAACATGCGAGGAGAGGCTCACAATACTCTTCCCATATTACTTTTCTCTTAAGTAAACTCCACTAACTGGACCCAGTATGTAGTCCAGTATTGCGTGACCAGAGAAGGACACCATCGAATTACTTATATAAACGTTACAGCTTGCTTTTCTGCAACTATTATGCCCGCCATGCCAGCGCCTACAACAATGGCGTCCCATTCCTGAGAGTCCGCAGGGGGGGTTACTGGACAGCCAGCGGCGAGAGCAACCGTTATTAGTTGGGATATAAGAAAAGGCTTCATGCTCGTAGGACCTAACAAGACAAACAGAGGTAGAAGTTGCAATACCGCAATTGGGGTAAAATGGGCTAGTGGTTTGAGGGTTAGTGTGCTAGCTATTTAAACGCAGACGTTATCCAGTGAGTAACTCGCCCAATGACATGCCAAGTTGTATGTGCGATGTAACGCCAGATCGCGACAAGCAATTTTGATGAAAACATGCTATTGCCTCGTATTTCTTACTCGTGACATGATGAGGCATTATTGCCGAGTTGCCGAGTTGCCGTTCTGACAAAAGCAAGGAACGGCTTGGTCAAAAACAAATACTATAACTCCATCATGTGGGGACTCGGATATTAGGCCGCAATACTCTAGCGGAGAAGCCATTCTCGCTTTAACTACTGTTGTTATACTGTACAAACGATCCTGGCGGCAGCCAGGACAACATTCCAGAGTCAAACCCAACGTAACTTCCCGGAAGCCACGATAGCTTAGTGTGGGCTGAGGCGCATAACATGTACCAGACTCAACGCATTAATGGTGTGTGATAGATAGAGTTTGACCTTGAGTACTAGCCAAGAGCTATTGCCCCGACTCCGCTCAATCCACATGCGCCTAGCAGTATGTATTACGATGTGTATATATCTGAAAGGGTGTAGAGTAATGCGGCTTCTACGGGTAATAGGTTCGCCAAACAGCTGAAATCAAGTCACAAAAGCTTGGCATATCCGTATGGCTTCAGCTTATCATTAGAGCCATCGTTCACACTAATTCAGTTAGCCCGATATAACTCATATGATCGCATATCCTTGTGGATCGCCGCTATCTCCGTCGACTAATTAACACACCTTCCATACAACCTCTTATTAAAGAGAAAGGTAGGGAAGTTCAGAAGCAGACGTAACTAGCCGCTCTACCAACCCGATTTGAATGAAGTATCACTTAGCTTCCATTTATTGGTTTGATACAATACAGTCTGCCTCGCCGCTGGCAGTAGGCCGCACACTGTGTGGTAGGTCGCCGCACAAGTCAAGTCAAGTGATGGAGATAGACTTAGAGCAATGGAGTCTGAACTTAAGAAGGTTAACTGGATGAAAATATGCTACGGAGGGAGGCCATCCGGCATTTATTTCTTCTCGACTAGTAGACCTGCAGCAGCATCAGCCCTGAGCAACTTTCAGCGAGCAACTAACACACATTAGTGTGTACCTGCTAGATACATACGCCACGTCTATCGCCTGGGACGAATTATTATCGATCACAGCCGCCGCGTGAAGCGCTTGAATTCCGGGGGGTTACAACCCCCACAACTATGGCTGTTGACGTTGTGGGGCAGTTAAATGGACAGGAATTTGCCGTCGGTATTGTGGTACGAGGACGGCAACTGAATACGAAGCGGATCTCCAAGTCTGTTGTCTTTCTGCTATGCATGCCTTGTTTTGGCGGATGTGTTGAGACTCCTGACAATAGGCAGGTTTAAAACACCAACCTGCTGGTGATACACTGCATTCCTTTCCAAACAGCCATCCTAGACCTCAACAGCAGCTGATTTTCTAAGGCTAGCTTTTGACGCTGACGAGATACACTGGCTAGAGTATGGACAGCATAGCTACACATCGCTGGTAGAAGAGATTAGTGTACCGCCGCTTCAACTGGTTTCAGCATTGAAGAAAATAATTAGCTAGCTTTTTTTACATACCCACCTGTTAACTGCCCTCCACAACCTTCCGTCGGCTGCCGGAGCCGCAGATACAGGTTGAGAATGTTTCTCGCCATTGATCCGTCCCACCAACGGCCCCCCATTTTTTTTTTTTTTTGCAGACGTTAAGGCATAGCCCACCACTAGAGTTAATGTTGCAAAATCCTCGCCAACTGGGCGCGCAGACGTTCCAGCTTTGCGAGGTATGGGAGCCCTGCGATGTGCTTCTTTATATCTCAGAGTAAGCAAGAACTAACATCGTTCGTCTATATCGTAAGATAACCCTGGTTGAGGAACAACCGTCGGATAAAACTGGCTTCAATGGAATAAGCATGACTGGAAACATCACTTCACTTCCAGGATTGTGCTAAAGAAAATGGGCGGGAAAGCACTCGGCTAATTGTTTTGGCCACCGCAATTGGCGGCACTTTTGCTTGATAAAGTATTTATACCCAGTGCCCAACGTAATAATTAACAGTGAGAGGTCATTCTGTTTCTTTAAGACTCGCGCTAAGAATCCGTTACGATGAAGTCAATACCTACCCTTGCGATAACCGTCTTTGGATTTGTTTGGTGTGCTGGTACTGCCGACAGTTCCAGAGAAGTCAGTAACCGACCAATTCATTGTGATATAAATTAACGGGTAGTCCAATCTAGGGAAAATTACCCAGTCTAGGTTGGAACTCATGGAATATGTATCAGTGTAACATTACCCAAGATAAGATCCTGCAGGCCGCCGAGATGCTGAAGTCAACTGGGTTACAGGCTGCTGGCTACCAATATGTGAACAGTCCGTGCAATATAAAGATCGAGGTATTAGTACTCCGCTAACTTGGATAGTCGATGACTGTTGGTCAGAAAAGACCGGGCGTAGCTGCGATGGCCATTTAGTCCCCAATACCACTCGCTTTCCTGATGGCATTTCAGGGCTTGCAGACAAGATTCATGATATGGGATTCAAGTTTGGCATCTACAGTAGTAAGTTATTGTAAGTAGCGCGAAGCATGCAGGGAGGGTTAACGTGGTCAAGCTGCCGGTACCCTTACCTGTGCTGGTTATCCCGCCAGTCTCGAGCATGAAGCTGTAGACGCTGCCGACTTTGCTAATTGGGGTGTGGATTGTAAGTCACTTCCAGATTAACAAACTGCATTATTGGCTAAACAGTGACAGACTTGAAATAGTAAGCACGACTTACATTGTTTTCAGAAGAAATACTAAGAAATCAGTGACAATTGCTACGTCCCGAAGGAATGGCAAGATGAGTATGTTGCTTGCGCTCCTGACTACGTCAAGACGGGAGCGAACGGTACCTGCAACACAGCTCTCGATCCATCGTTGGCACCACCGGACTATGACTGGTCAAAGTCAAAGTCCGCAGAACGTTTCCGTCGGATGGCCGAAGCACTGAAAAGCCAGAGCAGGAGCATCTTGTTGAGCTTGTGCATCTGGGGAACAGCTGATGTATTCACTTGGGGTCCGAGTGTAGGCGTTAACTGGCGTGTTAGTGGCGATATCACACCGACCTGGGGCTCTGTGACTCGCATCATCAACCTGAACTCGTTCAAGATGAACTATGTCGATTTCTACAGCCACAACGACGCCGACATGCTCGAGGTAGGCAATGGCCAACTAACTCTTGCTGAAACACGTTCCCACTTCGCGCTTTGGGCTGCTATGAAGTCCCCATTGCTTACTGGCACTGATATTAGCGCCCTCAGCCCCGACAACATCGCAATCCTCGGCAGTAAGCACTTGTTGGCATTTAATCAAGATGATCAGTTTGGGAAACCTGTGATGCCTTATAAATGGGGAGTCAACCCCAATTGGACGTGGAACAAAACTCACCCTGCTGAGTATTGGGCAGGTGCGTCCCAGAAAGGACATCTCGTGCTGATGATGAACTCGCTCAACCAAACTGTCAACAAGACAGCCAATTGGGCTGAAATTCCTGGGCTAGGAGGAAAGAAGTACAGCGTTATGGATGTCTGGACAGGTAAGAAGATGGGGTGCCTGGAAAAGTACACTGCTGAGGTTGCTGCACATGATACAGCAGCAATTCTAATAACGGGAGCATGCAAATGCTAGGAAGCGGAATGAACTACGGGATAGTAGAGCCTCATCTCTCTATAAATAGTTTTTATTATTTATTTAAATTATAAATTATAGAAACCTACTCAGTAGTATCTCTACAAATAAGCCCCATTCCAATATTTTACTCAATTAGAACTATTAGGAACGCAACTCAACTATCCTTACCTTTAATAGTACTTATTCCCTAGCAAACTTAGGGTTTATTAATCTTGAATATAATAGCACTATATCTAATAGACTAATTTTAAGATAGATTATATTCTTAGCTTCGATTAATCATTAATCTAATCTAGATTATTAACAATAAAGTATAAATAATGTAATGTATAGATAACTACTTTACCTGTCCTAATACTACTAACTATTATCCTTTATAGAATACTATATTATTCTTACTAATAAGTAGCAAGATTAATAGGGCAAGTGAACTTATCCTACCTGGCTAAGGTATATACCTTGGCTGTTAGGTATAGAGGCTCGCTAGATACCCTAGTAATACTGGGAGAGGGTTAGCTTTATGCACTATACCTGTATAGGTGTTACGATAACTAATAGGTTAAGGTCAGGAATAAGAGAAAAGAAGAGGAGAGAATATATTACTATATAGTCTATCTGATATAGAGACTAAAGCTTACTACTTTAGTCTAAAAGGGGCTGGCTAGCGAGCTCTTAAAGCGTAGCTGGCGAAACCATGGCGAGGCCCTGGCGTTCGGTTGGGGTTCCCACAGTGTCCCGAGGTCATATAGGTACCCGACTAAGGGGAGCATACCTGTGTCGTAACAGTAGGCTGGTTAGCCCCTTACTACTAAAGCTACCAAAAACGGTAGTAGAATCCTCTAAAAATAGTAATACTAGTAATGCTTCTTATATTTATAAAATACTAAAATAAATTTATCTATTATATAACTTTATTAAATAAGATTTTGCAATATTTAAAATAGTAAAATAAAACGCGCTGCTGCCGCCTCCGGAAGTGGCGGCACCCTGTTCGGGCCAAGCGTCCGTCGCTGCTTTACGCGGCCATCCCTGCTCGTGCCTCAGCCCCACCGCGCGAGCACGCCGAATTATAAATACTATGACCACCTCCCTTCCCTCCATCAAGTACACTCGACTTCACCTCTGCTCAAATAACCTAAGAATAGGCCCGCCCTCTTGCTGTATTAAGGGGCTGGGCTATAGCTGCTTGTAGCTTCGCACTCCATGCTACGTCACCCCTTTTTGCCCCTTTACGCTGCTTTTGCGCGAAGGCGCTATGGTCGGTGCATTAAGATCGCCCGAGCTGTTGTCTGCCTCCTTGTTCTAAAAGATAATATGCTGCTACCTGAAGTACTATTTGCGAACTGACTTTCTCTTCAAAGCAAAAGTTCAACAGTTAGCGTGCGTTTATGAAGCCTCTTAGCTTGCCTCTCTCCAGTTACTTACCGGGTCAGACTACTACAGGTATCCTCGATTTTGATTTCTCTCCCTCTCGACTCGCGCGCTGCTCCGTATCCTCCTAGCTAATTATAAAAATGCCTTACGATGTGTAGTAATAAGTCTGCCTCGCCGAAATTACGCTGCTGTTATGACCCGTATTAGCTGAATTACCTGACTACTGGATATGTCCTATCTTACTCGGATACGTTAATCTCGTATATACTATAAAGGCCTTGACTAGTCGATGGTTCGGATATATTTCCTGAGAAGGGCATGCCTCTGTCCTAGCAGGCCTTGCCAGTCTATAACGGAGGCCTTAAGCCCCCGAACGCATGCTCGCCTTACGTTATTTATATCTAGTAAGCTGTGGGCTGTTTCAGCCATTAACCTCTAAGGCTTCCTGTCTATAACTTGGGCTCTGTGTGTAGCCAGTGAGGCTGATTCGGGCATGCTAATAAATGATAAGTCCCTGACCGCATGACCTGCGACACTCCCCTGCGGGCGAAGAATGCGATTGCGAAAACTGGAAAATATCGCCCATGTAACTCGGCAGTTGTATGATTGGTCAAGGGCTGCCTGGTGGCTTCTGCATGCTACTACGTTGCTGTCGCCGCTGTCACTGCCAGGGAGACATCTGGGATCTCGAAGCATTGGGTGCGGCCAGCGAGGTACTCAGAACTGGATTGATGTGTTGTTCTATTTAAGGCTCTCGTATACCCTGCTCTTTTGGGGTTGTGCAACACCTTAGCGCCCCTGACACTTTCTCTTTCTATTCTCTGTGCTTCTTGCCATTTCAAATTCGTGAACTCGCGCAGCGACAGCATAACGGATATTACCTCCTCAGAGCAGCAACCCTCATGGGCTGCCTCAGTCAACCCAAAGAAGGACGAACTTGCACCTGTCAATGAGCCAGAGGCAGGAGTGAGAGACGAGTGGCCACGTCGCCTAGGTTCGATGGCTTTATGCTCAGACCGAGGGGGTAGTATATACTCCGGCCAGGGACAGAGTCAGGAAGCAGTAATTATGCTCCTGTCTGACTCGGAGTCGGATAGTAAAGACCAAGACATGCCCTACTCAGACTCAAGCCTTCCATCGATCAACACAATCATTAAGACTTTACCAGCTCAGTCGTAGCGCGAAGTTGCCTTGTCAGGTTTGTCACCTTCCTGTGAATTGCTCGGGCATGGGCAGAAATAGGCGAGATGCTAACTATGTAGTAGAATTGATAGTGTCAACTATGCTAACTACACTTCAAGCCGCTCTATTAACTCCAGACGAAGAGGCTGATCTCGACGAAGCCGCTTGTGTCTTCTTAGATGGCCACATTTCACCAGGCATGACGTGGGAAGAGTAAGAACAGATGCAGAGGGCCAGCTTGAGAAACCGCTCACCGACCGACTCCACCGTGGAAAGCAGCTGTGCTCGCTTGCCTGACAACGATGGCGCTGCTACCACGTACTAATCCTACGAGCGACCGGTGTAAGCGTTTGATGGCAAAGATCTATCGACAGACGACGATAAGCTGTACTGTCAAGGGCTGTCCGGCAAATCTAACAGAAACCGAGACTTTATCTCTCCCAAGAAAACGCGCAAAGACAGCGAGAACGACAGCAGTCAAGAGGGAAGCAGTGGGGGTGGTGGGTGCAGTGATGTCGATGGCAATGACAACGGCGACGAGAGCGACGACAGTAGTGGCACTGCTAGCGACGATGGTGATAACGGTGGTGATGTTAGCAGGCAATACGATTCCGATTACACGCCTTCCGAAACTGATAAAGACAAGGAGAGGCCGAGCGATATTTCGTCGGATGACGAGTTGGATGACTGCTATCGGCCGCGAAAGCGGCGCCGGGTTGCGAATGACCAGGAGAGCGATCGAAGGCGAAGGGCTGAGGTGCGTCGGGCCAAATCCATGTCCCGCTCCTCGCCGGCCCAAAGCCTATCGCGGCAGTCGTTGAGAGTCGGTGCAGGTTTTGCGCCAAGTCCGCCTACGTCTTATGATATGTCTGGACTTGAGACTGATAGCGACGAGGATGGCATCGCGGCGCCGACTGCATTATTTAGCGAATGGCCGTTGCACGCGAAATTGAAGGCTGTCATGATCCATGGCGTCACCACCTACCAGCTGTGTTTCGAGCGGGCGTGCCAGACGCGCCGACCTAGCGCAAAGGAACAACAGACATCACACGCGAAGCCCGAGTCTTGCAGTCAAACCAGAGACTTTGGTGGTTGGCGTAGGAAGGAGCGGGGGAGAAGAGTACGCTTCTCGGCGGAAGAGGATGAGCTCATTATCGAATTGAAGGAAGAGCTAGGGCTTTCATGGACGGAGATTTACGATCGGTGTAGCACCGCATTTGTGAGGCGTTCCAAGGAAGCCCTCCAAGTGCGATATTGTACCAAGCTCAAAAGCCGCCGCTGATGTTCTGGTTGTATGAGATGGAAGCTGAATTAGTGCTTTACAATACTATCAAATGCTTAAATTTTTTTTCGTCCCGCTGATGGCTCATTACAGTGCAGTTCAGGTTTGATCAAGGGTGACAAGGGCATGGAGTACTGCAGTGCATATACTGTAAAACTAGAAAATATTCTTTTGGATTACTATACGCTTAATGTAATGGGTTAGGCCCGAAGGTTCTCGACTAGGACCGGAGCAAAGCGCTACAACAGCTGACGAGCTCATGTCCGCTTACACCCGTTCTCTTTCTAAAACGCGGCATGCGCGTGCTGTTATTACTGCTAATATCACGGAGGTGTGGCCAATAGGTAATGAATTAATACGACTTGCCTCGAGGTCCATCGCCTGTGCGGCGTTGCCTATGGTGTTATTAATCGCAAGCACCGCCCCGGGCGCCTGGCGCACCAGTCACTACGGTCGATGCTTGAGCGATGTCAGCACTACTAACGGCGAGGACGAAATGAGCGCATTGACAATTTATTTATGAACAGTCCTCAACCCGCTGCAAGGAGCGATCTGAGGAGCATACAGAGACCAGAGAAGGTCATCACGTGCTTATGCACTCAAGTGGGTGGTCATAGATTCTCCAAACAAGTTCCAGCAGGTTTCAACATCTGATTTGCCGAAAGCAAGTATACAGGAAGAATATACAGTATTACTTTTTCCCCTGGATTGGTCCAGTCTGTCAAAATGGATCCCGCATCAGCCGCCGGCCTCGCTATTGGTGTCGCGTCTCTAGTTTTTGAGGTATTTGACAGCTCTGTAAAGGGTCAGTGTTATTTTTAAAACATAGGAGTACAAACTAATCATTGGTTAGTCTTAAAGTTTCTTTCCCTGATGGTTGACATGCCCAAAGACTGCAAACAGTGTCAACTCAAACTCGTGATTGAGTATAACCGTCTGCTTGCCTGGGGCAAAGCCGTTGGGTTAATCGATGCTGCGGAAGACTCTGATGTAGCTGCCAGTTTGGGGACCAATGCAATGGAACTTTGTGGCATACTTTCTCGCATGAGGTGGCTACTGGAAGAATTCAGAGAAGTCAATGACCGTTGGAAGATCGAAATTCCAGAAAACCACAATAGTCTTGGAGCATCTGACGTGTCAGAGATGGTTTCAAACTTAGAAATCGCTTTCGAAGAGGCGAAGTCCAAGGAGATACAAAAACGCGTGCGAAAACATGGCCGTGTCAAGAAATGGATGTCGAAGCTAGTGGCTGACGTTAGGGAGATAGGTGCTCATCCGTCACGCATTCGATGGGCCATAGTAGACAAGAGCGCTTTTGAAGAGGTCTTGGGGGACTTAAGTTTCCTTAACCAACAACTCCATCAGCTTGTGGTTGATTATCGCCAGAATCGGGTTGCAGATATAACTGCTGAGACTTATCGGGAGCTGGTTCTCACGCGCACCAACGTCGACGAGCTTGAGACGATGCTTGAAGCGATGAACAGCTTGATGAGCGATTCTCATAGCTCTAGAGCAAATTGTCACGTTGTGAATGACAAAGCTTTTGCGGATATGTTGCGGCTGAAAGAGATAAATCGTACTGCCGATACAATCCTTGCAAGACTCGAAAGTGACGATAGCATTGACATCAACATCGCTTGGAATGGCCTCATCAACGTGCCGGAGTACGACGGAGCCACGTTGCGAGACTATTTTATTGACTCAGACGAAAACGACCACAATACCGCATCGAGGCTGGGCCGCACAAGGGGAGCCTTGATCTGCGATGGGTCAACGCTCGAATCATGGATTGAATGGAGGCATAATGAGAATGCGACTAGGGAATTGAAGCGTAACAAAGCGTCAAGATTGAGGGTAATAACTCTAGCACAGATACTCCACAGCACGAAACCTAAGGAACTCTATGCACCGAATTGTATTGGCTTCATCGATGACGCTGCTCACCATGACCGGTACGGATGGATATTCGCAATGCCCAGGGGCTGTAAAAAGGGGGATAAACTGAAAACATTGCATAGCCTCCTGGGTCAGGCGAAGTATAAGCCGACCCTAGGGGAGCGGATGACCATTGCGTGGAAACTAGCATCCTCACTGTTATATCTACACACCGTTGACTGGTTGCATAAAGGAATACACAGTGGTAACGTCGTCTTCGTGTTCGATGATGATGAGTTCAAAGCTAGCCAGCCTATCCTATCCGGCTTCGACTTTTCTCGACCGCAGAGCAACCGAACAACTAGGCACAGCCTTAAGCCAAAGTGGGACCTTTATCGGTAGCCGAGCATCCAAAATGAGGCGCCGAAAGCGGAAACGTCTCGAAAGACATATGACATCTATAGTCTGGGTTTAGTCCTACTAGAGGTTGCTCACTGGAGGCCCCTCAACGAATTATTGTGTCTCCGGCGATGGCCAATACCGTCCAACCAAGACGCACGGACTCGAATGTGGTTACTCGGCGAAGACTTTCCGCTGTTCAAGTCTAATCCCCTACCTGAATTACGTGAAATTACGGGTGACAGATATTGGAGGGCAGTGAGGCGCTGTATAGTCGCGCATGGTGACGAGGGCCTGGGTGCTGAGGAAAAAACGAACCAAGAAGAGTGCGTCGCGGCTGATGTAAAGCTTCAACAAGTTTTCAATGAGCTTGTTGTTCAGGAATTAAAGAAAGTGTCCGTATGAGTGTGTGCTGCCTCTCCACGACACTGAGCTTACACTTTCATCAAAGGTCAGGATATCGCCTGAGTAGAAACTTAAAGATGCACAGAGCCGGAAAACGCAGTAGTCCGCTTGTTCTTTCCCTTTTTTTGTATTTAGGGATTAGCTGTTCTGCCACTTACATTATTGGTTTGTAGCGTCGTGGCTGGCTAAGATATCTAATACAGCACTAAACCCTTTTCTTCCTGCGAAATGATATGCAGTATTCCCCTCAATGTCTTCCAGATCCTTGTCCGCCCTACCGTCTAATAGCATTTTCACAATGTCGACATATCCGTGTACAGCAGCACCATGTAGCGCCGTCTGCCCATTATCGTCTCTGGCGTTGACATCGGCCATTGACCCTAACAGAAATTGAACCAAAGAAGCTGACTGTTCCCGAGCAGCGCAGTGTAGCGCCGTCTGCCCGGCTGGGTTACGGAGGTCGATATCAGCCCCAGCATCAAGCAGAGCCTGAACGGTATTCATTGATCCACGCGCAGACGCGAGATGGATTGCCCCCGGCGTATTTGCGTCTGCACCTCCGTCTAAGGCGCGCTGAACATCATCAACTGAGCTTTGCGCGCATGCCTCAATCAAGTCATCTGCTTTCGTCGCAGGCATGATTCGCGGGCAAGTACACATTGGTAGGAGCTTGAGTTCTAAGGCTTGCGCGGAGGGGCGCAAGATGCGATCGGCGGAGAGCATAGTCTGACAAAGGCGGATGATCTCATACTACCATATTCCATCGGTCATGCTTGACGCCTTGTGTTCAATCCAGCCCTGCACTTTATCAATATTCTTAGCATATGAAAGCGTAGTCCCATATTTCAAAATATTCTTAAGATATTGGCGATCCGTGGGACAGGCGCAGGCTATCCACATTTCGAAGAAAACAGCTCCCAAGGAAAATATATCGGCTAAGCGTCCACGAGTCCTGCCCTCGTCTATCTCGGGGGCACAGTATGCCTCGCTTCTTGGAACCTTTCGGCCAGGAATAGTCGTCGGGATTGTCTTACCAAGGCCCATCTGAGAAATACCAAAATCTGCCAATAGAATTCGGCCATCTTTTACCAAAATATTTGTCGGCTTGATGTCTCTGTGTCGGATGCCGGAGCGGTGAATGTAGCGTGTAACAGCTATCAAGCAGCCAAACCATTCGAGCTCAGGCACCATCGTGGAAAGATTTCCTAGCGCAATATATGATTCCAAGCTAGTATCCGCACGATCCATGACAATTGAGAAACGCAGCTTATCCTGTTGGCAGCTAAAGTATGCATCAACAAACTGTACAACGTGAGTATGTCGGCAGAGGCGAAGAATTCGCGCCTCTTGCACTAGACGCTGCTTGACTGAGTTCCTTTCGTCGTCATTGTTGATCAAGAGTGATTTTCTAGCGTATGGCAACCCATTAAGCCCAATCACCTTTTCGACGCTACCTTCGAGCCATGCTTCTTTACCGTGCGACGCAAATGGTATGTCGTTGTCATTGTAGTATGTCGGTGGCCAAGATGGTTGAGGCGCTGGGGAACTGTCGTCCATATTAATGTTGCATGTCGCAAAGAGCAGGAAAGCGGGGTAAAAGGAACAGGACGTGGATAGATCTGACTAAAATTTTGTTTGGCTCAGCAGAACACCATGTGGAACCACGTAGCGGTAGATCGGGATCAAATTTGTATAGTGTGCCCAATATGCCTTGCCGTTTATGATGGCTGTAAATTTCTTCAGCTCCACCCAGCATACAATCACCGTTGCTGGTGGTAGGCCTCGCCCGCGCAGACCTTGGAAATAAATCTAAGTCGAGTTCAGGAAGATTCTGCAACGACATTTATTCTTGGAGGCGGGCAGATACAGGTTTCAGTCATGCTTAAGATTCGCCAAGCCTACCGGTTAGCTACAAATATAGTGAATGTTAGATTTATGGCTTGAAGTAAGCACGTATTATTCATTCACCTCTTTTAAAGTCAAACTTAACATCTCCACGTCTTACACAACTTCGTTCATGTGGTGTCACGCCTAAAACACCCTCACACTATGCATAGCGGCTCAAGTCCATGAAAGGAAAGACCACGTAGTTCTCAGTCGCGAAGATTACTGGTAGGCCCTTTAAGGCGTGACAAGAAACAGCCCAGGCAGCTAAACGCGTGGCAACGTATTAATTAATTGTACTTGCTTATTTAGGCATAAATCTACTTGACGCTCCGGGCTCCCAAGTGTGGGCGTCCGGCTGGCAGCACATCGGCGGGCCATCATTGACGACTATGCTAATCGTCTTTCGAAGAGTAGAAACAAGTAAAACGGCAGTGGGCGATGAATAAGCTGCTGTGACACGCATTTTAATACATCCCGAATAAGCCTTGGAGAACACCACAACCGTATGCATGCAGCTAGTCATTCACTGTCATAGACGCGTTTCACGCATGCAACATTCGGCAAGGGCGTCTTCGAGCGAAGAAGCTGCAGTATTGGGGGTTCTGCTCGAACCTGGTAACTTCGACTGCCTAGCCAAATATGGTCCATTAATCTGGGAAAGTTATAATACTACCGAGACGTTGGATCTCCTGTGATAGTAGCGTGGAGTTTGACAGCTAGGAGGAGTGTTCAAGTTATGACAAAGAAGTGACCGAGTAAGAAATGGAGAGTCAGCAGAGGATGGAAGAGCAAAGTTGGGAGGAGGAATACTGGCAGCGGAGACACGATCCATATTGCAAGAATAATTCCGACTACGATTAATGTTACTTGATCGATAGAGTCGGTAGCTGTGGTGATGGTAGCAGGCAATGCGATTTAGATTACACGCCCTCTGAAATGGACAAGGGAAGGAGAATCCGAGTAATATTTTGTCTGATTATGAGTCAGATAATGACTGCCATTGACCGCGAAACCGTCACCAGCAGCCCGAATTTGTCAATGAAGATTATTAGCTTGGATGCCATATGAGCACAAAGCCGTCACCAAGTGTACTATAGCAGCGCAACCCGTTCACTGGCCGCTAGACCCCTCCTAAGTGAGGAGGGCTCGGCGAGCAAAGTATCATTATCCAGGAATAGCCGCGGATAAACTTTACACGGCGAGCTACTACCATCTGCATCAGAATTCCTGCGACATCTGCTGCGGCAGACATACCCCCTGTGAACTTGCTACGATGACCTCTTGTGAGGATCTTGGGTGTAATGACGTTTACCTGGCAGAACGGTAGCGGACAGCTGATAGAAGTGGCCATGAGCCAGCGATATTTATTGGTTGCCTTGGCTCTGGTAATACCGTTATGAAATCCGGAGAAGATCGCAATCGCATATCTGCAGAGCATGGGCTTATCGCGTTCGAGATGGAGGGTGCAGGAGCGTGGGACGAGGTGCCGTGTATTGTCATTAAGGGCATTTGCGACTATTCAGACAGTCATAAAAATAAAAGATGACAACATTATGCTGCAGCTACGGCGGCAGCGGTGGGAAGAGCACTGCTGGAGCGATATGTGCGGGAGGACGGAGATGGGGGCTCAGTTGAAGCACGCAAGAAGCTAACGCGGCAGGATGACGCAGCAAACACCGCAGATAGTCAAAACCAGCCAGCTGTTGTGAAGTTTGGCAAGCAAAATTCAGGTCTTCAGGCGTGGGCCATCAACGGCAGCGTTAGTGGCTTAACATTTGGAGGAAAGTGATTTGGCCAGCTTTTTAATTTAATCTGTTGAGGCCAGACATCACGGTTGAGCATCAGTAAGACCACCATGCATGGCCGTTCCTTCAATGGGACGATCGATGATAAGGCAAAGATAGACGCATACCTCTTGAAAGAGTGCTACATGTATATGTATGCATTGAAAATAGATTACAGTATGGCCTAGCGCAAGACCTGATAAATGATTTCCTGGAACGCCGAGAAAACGGTACAGATGTGTGTCCGTGGAGAAACGCCCTGGGTTGCTAGCTTTCGGTTAGGTGAATTGTGGAGTGGGGGCCGCGCGATGTGCTGAAACCCAGATTGCCTGCTTTTGGTCCCTGAATTCGTCAGGAGCCTGACCCGCCTCCATGAGGATGCATTGTCCGGGACATTTCTGGTTGTTTATTTCTCGGATAACTACTTTATTATCGGTGAACATGGTACAGCGGCTACGAAAAGCATCTATGGAGCTCCTCCACATGGAGGTTTACCACTACTAACCATCCTCGCCACATTGCGAATGTTGAATATCGCTTTGGAACGGGTTTTTAGGCTGTTGAAGCCTTGTTGTTGCAACTCATCCCGTCCTTTCAAATCATGCCGCTGAGCAAAGTAATTGATAAAACCAGCATGTATGGTCATGGATGTTTTGGGCCTAGTTGCCGTTTGAACCGCCCAAAACGCCGCCAGATAAAAAAACGCCTGAGTCTCGTCGTTTCTTCTGTGGTGCTGAGTCGGCCCGCCTGGTCCGTCTTGCCGCCCTGTGCGATATTTCCTCCTCGGCTTTTTGACTTTGAGCCTGTGTGAGGACGTACCCGCACTGCAGTCTTTCTTGATCTGTGGCGTTGGGGCTACCAGGTGGGTTTTGAGGCTCAGCAGCAAAAAAAGTCGGCCACACGACTTTAAAGACGTCAATACTGAGAATGTGGTGCTCGTGATTTGGCGCGCCGTTCTGCGCCTTGCCTGTATTTAGCTTTTTCTTTCCATTTGATGTATTGACCATCGGTGTGGTACACATGCGTGGCATTGGTAGCGGCTGCCAGTCTTCTAATAGCTCAAAGGTGAAGTCGGCCCAGATCCTGTCTTCCACCTGTTGAGCCAATGCCCAACAGTCCATTGCCTTGTCACAGATACGTTTCAATCCAGATTTCAGTGCCTGCTCGTCTGGAGACCATTTGCCAATAGCTAGCATAACCTCGCTGATCACCTTTCCAGCTCCACTGTCCCGGACTTGCTTTTGTGCCGCTGGAAGCACTTTTGCCAGAGCCGCGCGCACGTAAGCATGTTGTAGACGGTCCGTAGTCGCAAGGTGGTGCAACTGTTCATCCAGTTCATGGTCATGCGTCAAGAAAGAGTCACGAAACAGGTGCCGCTCGAGCGCTTTCCCACATACTGCCAGTGCGGCCACAACTCTCATTTGCTTTGACGCGTCAGAATTTGATGCTGAAAGTGGGAACGCATGAGATTTGAAGCTGCATCCAGCTATTATTTCATCACTAATGTCGTGATAGATAGCGGACTGGAACAAATCTATCACGCTACGGAATAGATCTGCCAAGCCCTCACGGCTGCGCAAAGGCTTCTATTAGCTCCCATTCTGGTCAACATCAGTTTATAGGGGATTGTACACACAGAGCGGCTCTTTTAGCGTCATCCAATGCCTGCAGCGGAAGTAAGAAAGATCGGACGGTCGTCAGAGATTGCTGGATATCGTTCAACATCGTGACGCTCGCATCATAACGCTGACTTGATTGATGCAGCTCATCTTCAAGTTCGGTATTCCTTTTGGCCATGGATTCCATACGTGCTTGCATGGTTTCTTTCTCGCTGCGGACTTTCGAAGCAGAACCTTCTGCACTTTTTTTGGCGTTAATAAGAGCCTTGATTTTTCGCTTATTGTCCTGTATCTGATGACGTAGGCTGTCTGCGTTTGATCGCTCATTGTCAAATTTTGTGCCGGCATCTTTTAAGTCTATTAAACTTTTTTCCAAACGCGCTTTTTCTGCTTTGGCAGCCTCTTGAAGACTGGAGCGCTCAGCATCCCAGTCCATCTGCTGTTGGGTCATGGCGCGGAGGTTGGTATTAAACGCTGTGCGAAGATCACTGAGTTCTGCTTTTAGATTATCATGATTTTGTAGCATAGACTTTAGACTTTTGCCACTTTCCCCCTCACAGAATGGGCGTAAAAGGTGTATCAACTCCGTGACTAATTCTTCGCTATTGGGAGGATTTGGAACCTGTCTCCCAGGCCCTGGTTCCTGCGTCGGTTGTGTTGACATTGCAATGAGAGCCACCTTTTATGAAAGCGTAAGATGAATACAGACTGCAACAAGGATTCTTTCCGTGCATTCTCAGCTCTCCATTATATACAGCACATCTATGGCGCTCTACTGGCTGAGCTCGACGCCGTCTGCGGGGTAATGCATGACTTTCTCCTCGGGTTGAAATCAACCATCTCACAGCCTTGATAGATGCTGCTAATCATTCGTTTGCTCTGACCTGCTCTGAGGCTGCGACCGGGTTTACGCCCGCAGTCTGCGGGCCATCATGTCAACGTCTGGTTGGATCGCCAATGTAGAACTGCATGCGGCTGCATGCGGAGACAACGCATCTTGAGCCCCGTTTTCGAGAGGGCGGTCGCGTTCGAGGGTATTGCAAGTATGATCTCCTTGAGTCCGATAAGGCAAGATTTATTAGGAATGTATGGGCAAAGTCATTTCAGTCTGCTGACCGTTTAGGCGAAGGCCGATAAGCATCTTCCCGCATCCCCACAACAAAGTATCACGGCGGCTACCAAAGCACATACCATCCGGTACCCTTTTATGCTCTCAAGCTTAACAGCGAGGCTATTAATCGCTGGCCCAATATACCGTGAAATTCTTACATGAACACATCACCACTTGAACGATCCTACTAGCTTCGTCCGTGCCCATTTTGTATTGTTTTCATCAATGGTCCTAGTTTCGTCCGCCTCTCTTCTGTCAACAGTTACTGTTAAATGGGGCTTCTGGCACATATTGACTGGTCACAAAGGCCTTTTTAGTAGTCGGCCTTGACCCCCCCCCCTCCCGCCACAGGTTTTAGTTATGCGTGTGCATGCCCAAGCCTCAGCGTCGAGCCCGCGGCCGGATGCGTTGGCCATAGAGCCGGCTGGCACTGGGCATCTAACTGGTTAGGTCTGGCTCCGCCGCCAACCCTTCCTGCTTGCTAAGGCCTTAGTGAAGGCTAAGTTCATAGTTTTAATTAGCACGCATTATTTACTCACCTCTGTGAGGTCACTACAATAATAATATCTTCACGTCTTACGCGACTTCATTCACATAAGTATAACATTACTATGGGGTGTACTTGGTCGCGCAGGAAGCAGGCAGACCTACAGTACCTTTAACTCTCCAAAGCGCCAAGTCTGCCGCCTTCACATATCCTGGAAGCTTTGGATAACGCCTCAGGCAACCGTATACATGCAGCTAGTCATTCACTGTCTTGAACGCTTTTCCCAGGAGTTGCGCGTGACTCTCTGCATGCATCAGGGCGTTGCGCGGACAGGGGCGTAGACGGACGAAAATGGGCAAAGATCTATACCCTTGGGGCTGGGACCCGCTCCGGCCGGCGCTGTGCCTAGTGCATGCCATCAGTGCATGCCACTTCATTAACAGAGGGCAGAAGAATTGAGAGCAATATCTTCGCAATCACACTTGTCATTAATAGTCGTGGAATCTGGTCAGCATTTCATCGACGGATTAATAGTAATTAAGAGGCGTAATATAAAACATAACCTTCTCTTCTTTCCCAACATAACGCCTGACCCGAAAAATCTAAAGCATAGCACTAAGGAAGGTAAATATCGCTAGTAGGATTGCTTCAAAACCGCAAACATAAGTTCCCGCTATTAGCACTACATCCAAACTCTGTGTAAGGGCTGCTGTTATTGCCGTAACTCCAACACTATAGTACAAGCTAAGACCTATTAGCACAAGCAAATATCGGATGTGCCAGCCCTCCACCAGTAAGAACCCTGAGACTGGGTTATCATGATGACCAGCAGCAGCTTCAAACGTGTCAAACTGGAGTGATCTGGAAGCAGCCAAAAATTAGTGAAAAATTCTATATATACTGTATTGTGGTGATAATACGCATACTCGTAAGAATGAACAAATCCTACTTTGTCGATGAAAGCCAGACCTTTTTTATCAATGCCATTTTGCCAGTAGTATTCAAGCATGGTAGGTAGCCACAAATAATCCGACTTTTGTCGTTGCAGTCGACGGCACTTACTCGCTCTGCAGTGAGGGCCATCAAATTCGTCGTACAATTCGCTAGTATAGCAGTCATAATTAAGCTCCTCCCCGTTCAAGGCAACTCCACAATCACAATTGACAAGAAGCTCTATTTCTCGCGAGATGCAATTTTCAAACTTCTCGATGGTTGGAGTGAATGACTTTTTTGCCATGCAAACCCGAAGCCTCGACCGCCCATTTAACTCCTCAACTTCCATAAATCGGATCTGTTCTTCGTATTAAAAAGCCGTCTGGATGCGATAGAACATTCTTACATCTATCTCTTCGACACCGATTACTGAATACAAAGACCAACGTTTCCACCATGCGCCGGATTCTTTGCGAAGTCGTCCCAGACCAAGTTTCGGGTCGTCGATATCGATCGGTATGTCAATAGCATAACATTTCGCATTGGTTTTGACGCAGAGGAAAACACATTGTTGGTGTCCTCCCTCTTGGTGTTTCTTTTGATAATAGTCAGCGATGAGGGTTCTGCGGCCTTCAAGGTCTTCCAACTGGCCAAATGGCATCATCGGAGCTGAATCCCAGCTGGTAGAAGTTACTCCATTAATGCTGTGTTGAAAGACGGATGGCCTGCTTTTTGTAACTCAATCGTATGGAAAAGTGGAGAGTTACCAAGGCTGAGCCGCGTTGCTGCCTAACGGGCTAACTTGCGAGGCACTTTAGCTGTGTGCTGTATCACAACGAATGTTAAAGGCGCCATCTGAAGTTGCTGAGAGTGCCCGACAGTGTACAGCAATCTTCAGGCATGTTTGCAAATGTTATGTCACCGGGAAGAAAAGCAATACTTGAGATACCTGGCTATATAACTTGAATGTGCTATGATCTACGATTTGGGTGTTATGTGCGGCCACTACCTAAAATTTCGAGTGGAACTAAACTCACCGCGCTACCAAACTAGTTAGGCGAGAGGCCTGTAATGTTCTTGTAGTCAGGGACCAAATCATTTATCAAATCTTGCGATGGGCATAACGTGGATATTTCTTTTGTGGTGGCTTACGGTGGCAAATGGCGGGGGATTGGAAATCCCAAAACAGAAATCGTAACATTATTAGAGGTGAGCCTCAATCTTTTCTTCAGCATCGAGCCTGCCTATTGCATGCAGGGCACTCTGTTCTGTACAATGAGAAATGCCCATCTTTTGGGATAGTATTAGAATTCAAGTTCAAACTGCGATACGTATCCATTGACTTTAGGGGGAAATAATGAAAGAACTAATGCGCCCAGTTTGCAAGGCTACGCAATCGACATGAGAAATCTCCGTAGGAGGAAGTTCATATCGTTTTGTAGCCGGCCTCTCTTTTCGCTCGATAGGGCATCCCTCACAATGAATAATAGTTTCAGAGCCAATAATACCACAATCAATCTTCCCGAGGCTAGATTCCATTTCGCAAACCTCAAATTGCACCTGTCTTGTATCATCTACAGTCATAACGCTGAAAAGATCGCCCCGATGCGCAGGACGGCCTAGCACGGCAAAACGTCTGATATTGCCTGAAGATAAATAAGGAGCGAGGACGTCCTTAAAGATATGTCCACGGACATTTTCCATTGTATCGCTAAATGGCAAAATAGCAATGCGTTTAATCTGGGAAGAAGTTTAATAAAGGAGTACCAGTGTAAGTAGAACAATTTCAGCCCACCATGTCAGGCACAGAGCATCTCCTAACTATAACGAATTGGCCAGGTTGGACGCCCAAGCTATGTTGTATATCTCTACTCAGAGTAGCCATGCCGTGGTTAAGGGTATGCATGTCAACATTCAGGGTAGTTGCGAAATCGCGTCCGAAAACGTTGACAAAATCTCCTTGTAAGATATTTAGCTCGTCCATCTGGCTTTTAGGTAAGCCTACTACGCTATTATCATCGTACCTTGTGTACGATACACGGAAGCGGCCATCTCCTTCTGTGAGCAGGCGTTGTATTGGACTCTGTATTCCCTCTCGTACTCTAAGCGGATGATTGTCCCCTATGAACATTTTGCTGTGGTTATCGATGTTAATATGAAAAAAAAAAAAAATGGCAGAATGAAACAAAAGGCCATCAAATTGAGAAAACAGCGCAATATTTACGCCCCATGTTGTTTATTAGGAAAACAACCGGCACTGACCTGTTCCTGCAGCAGGATCGAAAATTGGGGGCGCAGCCTGTTCAATCGTCCTCACGGATCTATTTCCTCGGCAGTGGCACAGCGGCATCATCGAGAGACCCTTTTACTCGTGCTTTGCAGCTGGTGTGACGCAAGAGCCATCGTACGACCGTCAAGCACACGTCTTCGTGTCTAGGCCAATTGCCCCGACATTTGTCGGCCGTCATTGCAAATAACGCGGTCAGACCACGCATCAAGCACCAGGCATCCATAGCCGAAACTGAGTGCCACGATCGAGCTACAGCTGTATGAGTATGCATCGTCTCAGCCCAATCAAATTTTCGCTCAGCTCGCTAGTGCGGTGCGCTGACCCCATTCTTGATCTGCAACAAGATCACCAATTTAAGCGAGGTTCGATCTAACCAGCGAGATCACCAGCGAGATCACCCCCGCAAAATTAGCTCAGAAATATATAAAGCCTGGGAATAATGCATTGGGAGAAAGGAGATCCGTTCGGTGGTAAAGTCAATCTCAATACTTGCACCACGCCTCTAGCATCAGAGTGTATGGCGTATTGGTCTATTCCGAGTAGAGAAAAATGTGGTCAAGCATTAATGCAATCCATCTAGGCGTTCGCAAGCCACCGATCCTCAGCTCGTCAATTGCCGACTATGTGAGGCGGTTAAGAGCTGTGGTACGCCTTGATGGAGCTGGGCTGAGGCTGGCGGGCTCGGAATCGGCGTAGGTGTTCTGGACGACGGAGCTACCAGAAAACTGACCAGTGAAGTTGTATATAAACCTCCAGCTTGACCCTAATTCGCATTTGAGTTACAACAGCAATTGCATATTTGTGACGAGTACGAGAATTTAGTATTAATCCAAACTACAGATCAATCGACCGAAGCATTTGCACTCTATGGCGGACGTCAGACATGAATCCCATTAAGAACTTCATGCATCTTTGAACCAGTCCAAGTTAGTGACTGTGTCTTTTGCGACCATGCCGCTCGAGTATGATGACGTAGGTTTTGTTCCCTTATGCAAGATAGTTGTTTCTTTCCTGATATCACTTGTCGACA
Organism: Simplicillium sp. C3G150-2; assembly: GCA_022702485.1. Taxonomy (NCBI): domain Eukaryota; kingdom Fungi; phylum Ascomycota; class Sordariomycetes; order Hypocreales; family Cordycipitaceae; genus Simplicillium; species Simplicillium sp. C3G150-2. Next base: position 6,209,665 of record JAJIYY010000001.1, on the reverse strand, counting down.
CAGGCCCACTGCTTGCGTCTACTACGGTAGCAGAACGACGCGTGTAAAGCCGCCTGAGATCTTTCATGCCGTTTTCAAGAACTTTCAGCTTCTCATTACATTGAAATCTTAACTTAGTAGCGCCTTCACTCTCACCAGCCAAGCTTGTAATCTGGTCTTCATCAAGGTCCAAGATCATGGATAACGACAAGAGCGACGGAAGCTCGCTCATCAGAGCACGCTCAATAACAAGTACACTAAAGTTGTCGACGTGGGTCTTACGAGTGACCTGCATCCATCAGTAACTTGTAGCAAAAGGTTATCTAAGACGTAATCTTACCTTATAATATGCCTCGAGGTAATCAATCACAAGGTCGCTGGCAAAGTCGTCCATGCTGACGATTGGATGTGCATCCATGTGCAGCAGTAAATTGGCCGGCTCAATAAACCCTTTCTTTCCCGTAGAGGAATCGATTGCGGCTCTCATTCTGCGTTTCTGTCTGTCAATCTGTGTTTTCTGGACAGTATCTGTCAAGTAATGGTTGTAGGTAATAGGATGAAACTCATGACTAGCAGCCAGAATCAACGCGAGCGCCGAATCCAGTTTCTCTGCTATTTTGTCCAGTATACCTTTGATAACCGACGAAATCGCTTGAAATGTCTCTGTGGCCGCAACATGTTGAAGAATGGCATCAGTGACTTCTAGCGCTATCTGAAAAGCTTGATCTTTTGCATTTTCGGTGATGCTTCTCCAAGGCTTGCACTACTCGATGAAAAGCTGTCCAATGATAGATGGATCAAATGTTCCAGGCAGCTCGCATCCTCTATTCATTTTCATCAAAGCTTTGACATGTTTGCGGAAGCTTGCGCGGGATACTCTCTGGGGTGATAGCTCTCCGAAAAGATCCGTTTCAGTATCGATAATGTCTTGCTCCTGGCCATTCAGGCGCATGCTTTCCTCGTACTCAGTCAGAGTGTTTTGTATTCGAGCTCGCAAGCGAAGTCTGTATTTCTGGGAGTCTGCTACGCTTCCAAAAAAAGGGTCGTCATATTTTCCAGAGACTGCCATTTTCATCAAACGGGTGAAAGAATCGCTAATATGAAACAAATAATTCCGTTATTCTACTATAGTTCTTCGTGCTACACCCAGTCTTTGTAGCTCTACACTACAACCCACGATCTCTGACTCGACGTCATTTATGAGACTCGGGAGCTACTATAGGATTTGGTCTTTAAGAATTGTGCTTAACTTGGGTTTGAGCGTGGCTATACCGGTATTACTTTGACCGACACTTGCCCACCTGCCATCGTCAAAGAAAGCACGCTCAGCTGTGTCACGCTCAGCTGAGGAGGCGTTTTTCATATTGTAATCACGATTCTTAAGAACATGCCAGCCCAATCGAAACACCACGTCCTTGTTTTACGCTAGCCTGATGAATGACGCTTCGCTGTCGGAACCGGCATCGAGTGTGTCGGGCTTTGTTATCAGCCCCAAGGTCCGCACGCCGGCAGGGTCCAAGTCGCGTGCCATTTCGGTTATCTCTTAAAGTGCAAAATCACTCTTAGCAGAGACAACGGCTAGAATGATGCTTCGCGGCCGCTCCACATAGCTTTGGACCATGTTTCTGACTATCGCAGCATCGCTCACAGACTGACTAGAATTGCCAGCGCGAAACAGGCCAGGTAGATCCACCATCGTTAGATATGGATGAGTCAGGCCACAGAGTTCCACGCGCAGCGTGTCAGTGCTAAATACTTTGGTGCTTGATAACCCCATTGACTCCTTGGCCATTTTGATCACAGCACCTAAGTCGGCTTTGATGAGGTCGTTGTTGACGCTGAATTGCGCCAGTGCTTGTTTTTCGATCGTAGTTCGCTCCGGGCCAGGGTTGATAGAGACTCTAACGGCAAGATCAGGCTGTCGTCGCAGAATCAATTCGGTAGCAAATTGAGTGCAGAGATTGTCTTTCGCAGGGAAAGAGAAGCCAGAAATTGCCTCAAGTACAGAGCTTTTCCCTGCAGATTGGTCTCCACATACGATGATTTCGGGCAGATCAACGTACTTATTTAGACCTTTGGAGCGTAGGTTATCAATCAAGTCGAGGAGGTCACGATGATCCTCCGACTGCAGTTCCAAGTTGTCCATATTGAGGATGGATTTGAATGGTTTTTTTTTTAGAAGCTCCTTGCTGCGTTGTCGGAAGGGGATGCTCAGATTTTGAAAACGGATAAATAAGAGACATCGTGGTCCCGGACAGTGAGGAAGTACCATTTCGCAAAACATAATTGAATGGAGCACAACGTGCCGAGGGAATGTCTCACCAATCACGTACAAACTTACCCACACATGAGCCCAGTCTACACAATCATTCGCTCAGAAGCACTTTGTTGTATGGACAGGGTGTGATCTGGCCAGGAATTACCCATGCCCGATTAGAATTTGACATTTGCTGAATGAAACGGTACAGCTGCAGTCCAGGGTAGGGTGCCCGGCTCTCTTAGCGTGATTACGGCAATCAAGCAAGCAGCCTGGGCCAAAAACGACCGCCTGCGAAGGCTGCATAAATCACTTACATTTCCCTCAAATTTTGTGAAACCCGCTCATGATCAATTCAGCTTCATACAACTGCTAACAGATTGTGTCATTACTACTGTGTCCCCAGAGTAGGACTTCTCGTGAGCTGAGTTCTTCAGGACTTGAGTTACATTGGAAAATAACAAGACATCACATATCAGCGGGAAGCATGTCGCAGGAAAGCGCCATCGTACGACACATTGCCGAGAAGAACGGTGTTGCAAAGATAGAGATAATGTTGCCACTTTCTCGGCTTCATGTTATTGATTCGCCCGCGTCTTATACGAGCTGCAGATATACTGATGAACAAAACAATCTTCTCGTGCGATTGAAAGAGGGTCCAGAGAAGCTATCATGGAAAGAAATCGAGCGCCAGTTCTGCAAAGTATTCCCTGGACGGTCTCGTGGATCTTTAAAGGCGCACTACTCCGCGAATCTGAAATGTCGATAAAATGCCGCTTTATCAATACGTTGCCGGATCACTACGAAGTGCGAGGTATCATCGCTAATGCTACATGACAACCCTGGTCATAGTGCCACAATGTGCACTATGGCTGAGGGACCTACTTAATTTTTATTACATAGAGAAGCCATCGTGACCTGCGATAGCAACTCCTCTCTACAGCAAGGGACAGTGAAAAGAGAACCTCAGATATTTATACTACTGTGATTAAATTTCATTGAATTTTGAATTGAATTGTATATTCCGAACGAGGTTATCATTGATATACATTTGGCACGCAGCACTGCATTTGTCGCTGGGGGCACCGAAGTGCGGCGGGTACCACTAAATTAGTGGTTGCTCGCCCTAGGTAGCCCAGGGGCACATTTGCTTCCACTGCTCCTGAAGCTAGACTGAGTTGCCATCTAATACCTGAACATCGGTAAGGCGCCATGCACGACCACTCCCTCACATTTCGCAATATACAAGACCGTTACTGGAAAACAAAAACATAAATACAGACTTCTTGAATTGTTGCGATTTTTCTGGGCGACCTTCAAGGGGAGACACCACCACTTACTACCAGCACAAGACCTAGTAAATCATTTATAGTTGAAGCATTTCTATTACAGACTCAGAATACTATACATTGGCATAGTATTCCTACGTGCTTATTTTTAAGACCAGGCCCAGAACACTACACGTTGGTATAGCATTCTTCCCAGTGTATTTTTGGACTTGGTTTTGGAATACTACGCATTGATGTAGTATTCCAAAAGAGGTTATTTTTAGGTCAAGCGCGGAATACTACACATGGGTGTAGTATTCTGCCAGGGACGTTTTTGGGTCAGGCGTGGAACACTACGCATTGGTATAGTATTCTACCAGGGTGATGTTTAGACTAGTTTTGGAATACTACGTATTAGTATAGTATTCCAGGAGAGGTTATTTTTAGATTAGGCCTGGAATACTACGTACCAGTATAGTATTCCAAGTGAGGTCATTTTTAGATCAGGCCTAGAATACTATGCAATAGTGTAGTATACTGCCAGGACCGTTTTCAGGTCAGGCTAAAAACACTACACATTGGTGTAGTATTCTACCAAGGTGATTTTCGGAGTAGGTTTAGAATACTACGCGTCAGTATAGTATTCTAAGAGGCAATGGTGTAGCATTCGTGGTGAATCGTTGTTTTTAGATACACTACCCTATGAAGTGGCGACGTGCATTATTTATGCAGTTTAACCGTTGTGGTTTGATCGATGCAGCATTCTAGGTTTCTTAGATATGACATTTGCCTCAATACAAGTCCTATTACATCTAAAAAGTATACTGAGATATCTTGCATCTGCCTGACTTAAAATCTTGTATATGGGGTACTACTAAAACTAGCCGACAATTTTCACGGGTAAATTCGGACGTTTTGGATAGGGTCTTGGTCATGGGCTTAATGTTCCGTGTCACTTCAAACATGCATGTGCAAAGCGAGGTATCAGTCACGCATTGGACAAAGACAACAAACAACTCGCGATGATGTGACAAATCATTTTTACTGTAGCTCTATGCGAAGAGACAGTTGCGTTTTGTGACGTTTCTGGAGATTACAGGCAATAAAGTTCGAGTACGATATGTACCTCGCGCCTAACTGGTTAGGTGGTATAGGGTAGTGTCGTCAGCCGCGATGACTTTGGTTGCGCTTATACAGTCTTGAAGTCAAGAGCATTCGTTCTCTGCAATGTAACATAGCTTCATCCGTAGAAGGTAATACTTAAAATAGCTGTCGAAATTGGATTGAATTAAACCGAGATAGCTCATCTTATTGATAAATTAAATGACCGGTTTACGGAGGGAAAATATAACGTGCTATTAACATACTCTACTATAACCGCCATACGAATCAAAGTCGCCTGGCCCTCCAAAAGCTTGATAACCGTGTCTCTCCTTCCCGCCAAGCCAAGTATGTACACTACCGTGACGCTCGTGCGTATTACCAACTTCTATTATGAGCCGTTTCCTCGCTAATGACAATGCTTTAACAGCAGTCTTAAAAACTTTGTCAAAATCTGACTGGTCCGTAAACCTTAGTTTAATAACTTTTGCCCCCATAGTTGGATTATCTCTTAACAAGTCAAGAGCAGTGCCCCTCAGCCTTCCAGCTACTTTATCATTTCTAGAAACTTAGACATAGCGGAGATTTTTGCAATTAGTGAAAAGTGAGAGTAATGACATGTCTGTGAGTTGAGTTACGCTGTCAAGGCCGACGTAAATAAGGTTTAGGCAAGCTCTTATAAGACAATTAATAACAGCATTACTAAGGTTCGTACCCTTTCCTGTTTCCATATCTCTAGCCCAAAAGTCACGTAAAGACTAGCAGAATACAGGGCCTATTAATAAAATAGCGTCGATATAAGCACTTCACAGCATCAGGATTAGCTTATCTACATAGCTTATATATTAAGAATGCTTACTCTATAATATCAAAAGATTCATTAAACGCCAGTCGCTTAGTCTCGCTAAGCAGCCTAGACTAGCGATCTTCCCATGACTTGGGCATTGTGAAGAACATAGTTTAAACCGAAGAATACTAATCAGGCATATAGGGCCTAATCTTAGGCGCAGCTTGACGAGGCCTGCCTCTACATGCTATCAACCCTTTCAGTTTCTAGTTATATCTGTACTAAATTTTCCTACGACCACTACTATCGCCTTTTATCGAGACGTTTCTGCTAAGGACTATTACGAAAATGTGTAATCTTGATAAGTTACTATTATTCAGGGTGTGTATTAGCTGAAGTGGCATATATGGTCATATTTGTGCCGTGGCCTGTCGTTCAAGTTAGTGGCGTCAAGAGAGTTGCTCTTTCCTCTTTGTTGGGACTTATCTAACTAATAAGACTGGACTTTCCCTAGAATACTTCTATAGTTGAAAGCTACGCAAAACTGAGTAGTAAGGCGAAGAAAGAATTAAAAAAAAAAATGCTGTAAATCTAGCCTAGAGCTCCAAACAGGCGGCTGGGATAGTCTATAAATAAATAAAAATAATAATTGAATTGAATTGAATTGAAAATAATGGAAATGAGTAATAAATATTATTTCTGGGAGTTAGAAAATCCTGAGGGGTGGGAAATCCTGGGAGTACTCGCGGAGGCAATTCAAGCTCTAGACATACTCCGGCACTAAAAGTAGAAGATCCGCTTCTACTGGATTCTAGTATATGTCGGAGTACCTGGCAACGAGGCTGCTGACAAAGCAGCTAAATAGGCGGTAGATCTAAATTTGGCTTAACCCGACTTGACGTAACCGTGGACCCTCATGGTAATAACCAAGACCGTTATCTGACAATCAATGAAGAGCGAATGGATCCAGGCCTAGACGATGGCTAAATACGGTAGGGAACTCTTTAACCTTAGCACCTAACCCGGAAAGGCAACACTCTCTCTTCACACCAAAACACACAGAGCCATCAGCTCAGTCATCACGTAAATGCGTAATGGAAAGATCGGGCTTGGAGCGTACCTGTATGCTATTAATAAGGCTGACTCAGACTAATGTACATGTAGTTACGGCCGCCATACCGTACGCCATGTCCTGCTTAAGTGTAGAGACTAGGCGGATGAAAGAGACTAAATGTGGGCTGGCAAAGCACCATGCATTGATATAAAATGTATGCTCTGTAGCTCGTTAATAGCAGTTTAAGTAGCTAAGATAATGATCAGGACGGGACTCCTAGACTAGTTTAAGGCAGTCCCATCTACAGTACTCTAATATACATAGCGCGAACGAGTGATTATTGTTACACAGAAGTGAAGGAGGGCCAGGAAAGGCTTGATAAGTCAGAGACATAGAACCGCTAGCAAATAGCCATCTGTATGATAATGTTGTCGAAACCGAAAGCAAAGCGTAAACCTGACCAGGGCGAATCTTTGCTTTCGGGCGACGGACAGCAAAATCAGTAGATAGAACACTGCATAACTGTTGTAAAAAGACGGTTGGGTCACGCTATGAATAAATAATAATAATAATGATAATAATTGGGAAATCCTGGGAGGTGGAACTCTCCCCTGTAAACAATTTTCCCCACTTGGTGCTGTTAGCAGCCCGTTAGTGGGGTGACGCGTTTACAGGCGACATTGCCACACAATTCACCATGGATCACTATCATGACCCTAACAGCATAATAGAAGAACTTTGGAGAGTTCATATTCCATTACACAGCTAACTCTGGCGATAATTCCACGCGACGTGCGCTAGAAATCTCTATGAAGCAGTCTCTTCATCCATAGACTCACACAGTCTCGTCCGTCTTGTGGTTATCCTCATCCGCGACGCGTCACCCGCCGACTTCCAATGCGCGAACCTCCCGAAACATCCAACATTACAGAACCAGTGCGTGACGGGAAGGTTCCCCCGTTCACAAACGCCCCTTGATGGAAAATGGAATTGATGCCTTCATTTTCCTGCCGGACAAGAGTTTACGGCATCGTGCATTCAGGGACGGCGCGTTCGTAACGCGTCGCAGAAGCGACGGATAGAGCCACCGCCAAACCACCAACACAGAGCAAATCTTCAAGAACAGCATCATTCGCCATCAGGGACGCGTCAACATGTCGAAAATCGATCATTTGAACCTCACGAAACACCAAACACTACAGCCCCAGTACCAACAGAAGGAGTTGTGCCCTTGCTAAGTACAACACGCGACGGAAAATAGGCTTGGGTTACCCATTTGTCCTACCCGATAATTGTTTACGGTATCGGCGATCGATGAGTACATACTGAAGAAGCAGAACAGAGGGAGATATATGCCTACAAATACAGTGACCACCAACAACCGACAACACAGTCAAACATGCTGTACACCAACAGACAAGTACTTCACAGAGCCTACCTATTCAACATAAGCAAGCTCACCAACACAAATGAAAACACCACTGAAAACAATACTACCAACAGCTCAGAACTTCACTTCAATGCGTACATACTTTGTAACTTTAAAGTTCGTCTATGCCAAAGTTGATTGTTACTCTAGAGTCGCGCCCTGGCGAGTACTCCTCGTTGTAACATCTCCAAGGCCACAAGTCAACACAGACCTCCAACACATCAATGAGCAAGCAACAAGCATTTCCACTACCACCTACACGGTCACATCGGCACTCAAATCGCGCATCTCACACGGCCATTTCGATGGTCTTGCAGGACTCAACGACCCGCAAAGAGTACATATAATACACAGTACCAGCAGGATCAGGGGTAGCTCTATCCGCAGAACTCAACAACCTCGCGAACGAGTGATTATTGTCAAGCAGAAGGAAAGGAGGGCCAGAAAAGGTCTGACAAGTACATAGATATAGAACATTCATCAGGACTATAGGAGAAATGGAGCTCCCTTGAGCTATAGTAGAAAGCAATTCTGACGGGAACGGCTTGTTATCTGGGAGGGATAGGGGAATTCATTTTGTAATATAGTTGAACTCGCTGCATAGCTGCAAGATTAAAAGCGGCTGGGTCAGGCTATGAATTAATAATAATAATAATAATAATAATAATAATATCCGGTTGGGTCACGCTATGAATAAATAATAATAATAATAATAATAATAATAATAATAATAATAATCCTGGGACAAAAAAAACACCACCACCAGCTCAGAGCAAATTTTTGAAATCGCGTAACTTTTGTCAATTTTCACAGTTGACCTGTATCCTCTAGGGTAGTCCTTCCAATTAACGCGTGCAAACGCGTTTGATCGGTCGCGATGCCTCCCAAGTGGCCGCAAGTCAACAATGGCCCCGAAAACATCAACGAGCATGCCACATACCTCAGGGAAGCATGTAACCAATTGCAGGCATTGGACAGGGGTCGCAAGACCCAAGTTCCATGGAATATAGTGCAGCCATATCTGGATTCCACCATAGCCCTCGTCGGCAAGGTCTTGCGACAGCCTGCTCTGCGTGAGGTCCTTCAGCAGATTCAGGATGCAGCAAGATGCACACAGAACATACAGAACGACGTCAAAATCATCAAGAACTCCGTAGGACTTAGCACCACCGCAGTCAATGCATCCAATTTCGGCGGCAAAGCAGCAGCGTCTTGGGCGCAAGTTGCGGCGCAGGCCAACAGTCGCCACATGGCCCCTCCACCACAGCCTCACGGTTCAGCCAACTCCAAGTCGCAGACTCCGGTGACCGCTTACAAGGACCGCGTAGTTACAGTGAAGCTCAAGGACCATGGAGTCGCTCAGCGATATCGGAGCCACCCAGCAGCCTGGACCAAACAGCACGTAGAATCATCCATCAAAGCACACCCGGAGACCAAATCGGTCAAAGTCATTGCCGCATTTCAATTGAAGAGTGGCGACATCCAGGTCGTCACGAGCACCACAAATGAAGCCACACAGCTCAAGGAGAATCAGGCATGGCTTGGAGGCTTGGGAGAACAAGCAGAACTTATCGTGTCAACCTACGGAGTTATCGTCCACGGCATCTCCACCAACTCCATCAACATTAAAGATCAGACAGCAACCATCCAGCAGTTGGTTGCTGATAACTCCACAGTCATCCCAAAAGCGAGGATCTCTTACATAGGATGGCTCACCAAGGAAGCCCACCAAAAACGTGCATCAACTATTGTTGTCGAATTTACTGACCCTGAAATGGCCAACGCCATCATCTACGCTGGAATGGTGTGGGACGGCCAAATCCATCAATGTCAACTCTACGACCGCGCTTGCAGGGTTAAACAATGCTTTCGCTGCTACAATTACGGACACATCGGCACTCAATGTAGCGCATCCCAAGTTTGCGGCTATTGCACCGAGCAGCATGAGTCAAAACACTGCACACGTAAGGCAGTGGAGGGATTCACGCCTCGATGTGCAGTTTGCAAAGATGCTCACACAGCATGGAGCAATGCTTGCCCAGCGAGAAAGAAAGAACTACGGAGAGTAGAGCAAGCCAAGGAAACACGCAGCATTTACTGGCACGTTCCGCCGAAGGACAAAACGACGCCGCCAGGGACAAGCGATACTCATCACGTAAACAGCAGTACCAACGACACCAATACGACTAACACCACCAGGACCAACACACGTCGCTCACGCCAGATCAGGAACATAAACAGGCTCGAGGATACGACTCAGGAAGAACCCGTGCGCCCGACAACAGAAAAAGGAAATCCCTCTTCATCTGAGCAGCAACGAGTAACACAGCCAGCGGAAAGCCAGCCATTGCCTGCAACTTCGGCAGTGACACCAGCAGCAAGGATATCTCAAATGGACGACGTCACAGTTGAGTTTGAGCGCCAGGAAGCGACAACGGAGCAGAACAATGCAGCCACCGAGTCACCGGCTGCTTTGGAAGAACAGGGTACTATCACATCAGCAGTAAATCCTGGAGAGGGATTGCAAGGGTTCTCAACGCAAGAAGCAGATGACTGGCTGCAACAAATCGGTTTCGAAAACGACGACTGGCTAGACGAGATCGAAACACAGGATCCATCACCGCTTACATCTTTGGCAACTGATACCCGCACCGCCCAAGGCTCAATTTATAAAGCATGCAGCTGCCCCGAGCACCAGGAAATCTACAGCAACTGGCCAACTCACAGTGCGGACCTGACGATCTCTCGTTGCATGAAAACCTGCCCGTATTGTGGAAAGGACTTCGAAGCAGCAGCGGAGCTTCGTAAGCACATGAGAAGATATGCAAGGCATAATATCTCCATCGTTGCAGAGAAGCGAAATCGGTGGGGTGCCGCTACTCCCGCATGGACACGTAGACGCCGCACAGAATCACCACCTCGCCAGACAGCAACCCGGATCACGAGGAGTCAGTCCGTCACACATAGTACAAGCGAACGACAGCGCGAATGGTAGCATATCGAGCGCTGCGTATCTTACAGTACAATGTTCAAAAGTCTAAAGATGTCGTCCTTGCCAGCCTTTTCAAGAACCGCTCTGTCACAGAGTACGATATCGTCGCGATCCAAGAACCGTGGCGTAACCACTTCATCAACACATCCTATCACCCCCTCAAAACCCATTTTCACTTGATGTACTTCGACAATCCAGCGACGCGAGTATGTTTTTACATCAACAAGCGAATCGACCCAGGCACATGGCGCGTGTCATACACGTCAGCGGACATCATCTCCTTGACGATCCAAAGCCCAAATAGCAGTCAGCCGATTCAGGTCTGGAACGTGTACAACGAGGTGGGGACCGATACACTGTCGCTCTTGGCAAGCGCGCTCAGCAAACAAGATCGAAATATTGAGGTTATCCTCTTGGGGGATTTCAACCTGCATCATCCGTTATGGTCAGCCACACATCGTCGCGGAGTGGCGAGAGCGAGAGCGGATGAGCTACTCACCATCGTCGAAGACTTCAACCTGCAACTTCTTACAGTGCCGGGCACTACAACCCATCGCTGGAAAGACGGTGCATCAACTATCGATCTCACATTTGCCACAGAAGAACTGTCATCGCGTGTAATTCACTGCAAAGTCGACAACCGCCTTGACTGCGACTCTGATCACCTACCCATAGACATTGCCATTGACTGGGACTTTCATCCAGCAATCCCGACAAGAAAACGAATCTGGATCGAAACAGACCTATTTGCACTTCGCAAGACAGTCCGAGACCGACTTCCAAATGATGGGGAAGTGGGAGAGCTTCGCAGCAACGACGATATTGATTCCTATGTCGCCTCTTTGGTTGAGGCACTTCAAGCGGGTATTGACGAGTCAACGCCGTGGGCTAATCCATCTCCGCGCTCGGTCCAGGGTTTTGACAAAGAATGCAAGGAGCTGTGTAAAGAGGTGCAAAGACTTCGCCGTACATGGCAGCGTACACGGCACGAGGAAGACTACGAAGCCTACCGACAGGCGCGGAACCGCAAGGGGCGTCACATCCAAAAGACCCTCCGCAACACGCATCGTAAGAGGGTAGAAGAGGCCTCTCAAGGTCGATCAGGCCTTTGGAAGCTAGTCAAATGGGCCAAGAACCGACAAAACCCACCTTCGGCTTGTACACCAACTTTAAAGACAGCCGATGGTGGGCTAGCGGAAGGGCCAGAAGAAAAGGCTGAGGCTTTGCGTCGTTCGTTCTTCCCGCCTCCTGCCCAGGCTGATCTAACGGACATTGCCGGGTATCATTATCCAGCAGCCTTCGAGTGTCCCGCTATCAGCCTTAACGAGATCAGGAGAGCGGTGAAGTCGACAGCCCAAAATAAAGCACCCGGCGCCGATGGAATCAACAACGGCATACTACACGAAACGCTGGAAATTATTCTACCCCATCTGCACAAGTTGTTTAACGCATGCCTCGACCGTGGCTACTGCCCTGAGCATTTCAAGGAAGCGATCACTGTCGTCTTGCGAAAGCCAGACAAGGATGACTATTCCCTCCCAGAGTCATATCGTCCAATCGCCCTTCTCAACACGCTGGGAAAGGTTCTGGACGGGGTAATAGCAAATCGACTTGCTTATCTAGCAGATACGTTCCATCTGCTGCCGCGCCGACATACAGGTGGGAGAAAGTTGGCGTCGACGGAGCACGCAATACATATCCTACTCCAGCGCATACACCAAGCCTGGTCTGAAGGCAAGGTGGCCAGCTTACTGCTACTGGACGTGTCCGGGGCATATGATAACGTTTCTCACGAGCGCTTGTTGCACAATTTACGGAAACGCTGCATCGATCCGAAAATAGTGCGATGGGTGGCTTCGTTCCTCAGCGATCGATCGACGACACTCAAACTACAGGAATACACTGCTCCACCAACACCGATTAAAACAGGAATACCACAAGGCTCACGCATGTCACCAATTCTGTATTTATTCTATAATGCCGATCTGATCGAGCAATGCAAGACGGAAGACACGGAAGCAGTGGGATACATTAACGATGTTTCTATCCTAGCAATTGGGCCGTCTTCAGCCCACAACTGCAAGACTCTCAAAGTCATCCACCGCAAAGCCGAAGAGTGGGCAACGAAACACGGCTCACAATTTGCGCCGAAGAAGTACGAGCTCGTACACTTCACCCGAGACCCCAAGGCGAACAGCACGCACGCGCTTCGCCTACCCCATGCCACGATCAAAGCGTCCCCGTGGTGTAAATATCTCGGTGTCCGCATGGATACCAAACTTCGATGGGACTATCATCGTGAAAAGATGGAAGCCGGAGCCATTAAAGGACTGTCTGCTTTATCGGCTCTGGCATCCTCATCGTGGGGTACAGGGCTCATCAACCTACGACAAGTGTACAGAGCTATGATCGTCCCTCAAATGATGTATGGCTGCTCGGCTTGGTTTATCCCAGGATCAGGATACGTCAGTCGAGGCAGTTCGATGATTAGTGCCATCCGAAGGGTTCAACGTCGGGCAGCGCAAATCATCACTGGAGCTTTCCGGACAACGGCAGGCGCAGCGGTAGATGTCGAAGCACATCTGCTACCAGTTATCCAACAGCTCCAGCAAACAGCAATCGAGACGACAATGCGCATCAGAACTACGCCACTATTCGAGGAAATGGCGGTTATTCAGACCGATCAGCTACGCGGCCGTCCGCGTCAAGATGCACTGAGCCCTATCGACCGGTTCTCTAACATCTTGAAGGACCAATTCGACGTGCCACTTAGCCACCTCGAGAAGCGTCAACCTCACATAGTACCACCCTGGTGGAAGCCACCAAAGACTCGCATTGCCAAATCGGTTGCCGAGGCCATTGAAGAACACGACAAGGTGGAACCAGGCACCATACGCATCTACACCGACGGAAGCGGCATAGACGGCCATGTCGGTGCAGCTGCTGTGGCGCCTGACCTCCAAGTTAATGGCCTTACTACCACGAGGATGCAGTACATGGGCGACTCTGACGTGTCCACAGTGTACGCAGCGGAACTCCGAGGGCTAGTTCTGGCTCTGCAGATGGTGCAAGATGTGCACACAGCCGGAGCCGCTCCCGGCCGCTGTACCATCTTCACCGACAACCAGGCAGCCATCCAAGCCATGAAGAATCCAAAATGCCCATCTGGCCAATATATTCTCGCGGAGGCAATTCGGGCTTTAGATACACTCCGGCACCAAAAGTGGAAGATCCGATTCCATTGGATCCCTGCACATGTCGGAGTGCCAGGCAACGAGGCTGCCGACAAAGCAGCCAAGGCAGCGGCAGATCCAAATCTGGCGCAACCCGACTCAACGGGGCCGCGGACCCTCATGGCAACAACCAAGACCGTTATCCGACAAGCAATGAAGAGCGAATGGACCCAGGCCTGGACGACGGCTAAGCACGGTAGGGAGCTCTTTAACCTTGGCGTCCAACCCAGAAAGGCAACACTCTCTCTCCACACTAAAACACATAGAGCCATCAGCTTAGTCATCACGCAAATGCGCACTGGAAAGATTGGGCTTGGAGTGTACCTATACGCTATTAATAAGGCTGATTCGGACTAATGTGTATGCGGTTATAGCTACTAAACTATATGCTACGTCCTGCTTGAGTGTAGAGACTGGGCAGATGAAAGAGATAAAATGTAGGCAGGCAAAGTACTATGTGTTGATATCAAACGTATACTCTATAGCTCGTCAATAGTAGTTTAAGTAGCTAAGATGATGATTAGGATGGGACTCTTGGACCAGTTTAAGGCAATCCCATCTACAGTACTTTAATATACATAGCGCGAACGAGTGATTATTGTTACACAGAAGTAAAGGAGGGCCAGGAAAGGCTTGACAAGTCAGAGAGATAGAACTGCTAGCAAATAGCTATCTATATAATAGAGTTGTCTGAACCGAAAGCAAAGCAGAAACCTGACCAGGGCGAATCTTTGCTTTCGGGCGACGGACAGCAAAATCAGTAGATAGAACGCTGCATAACTGTTGTAAAAAGACGGTTGGGTCACGCTATGAATAAATAATAATAATAATAATAATAATAAATAAATAAATAAATCCTGGGAGTTGGGAAATCCTGGGAGTTGGGAGATCCTGGGAGTTGGGAAATCCTAGGAGTTAGAAAATCCTGGGAGTTAGAAAATCCTAGGAGTTAGAAAATCCTGGGAGTTGGGAGATCCTAGGAGTTAGGAGGTCCTGGGAGTTGGGAAATCCTAGGAGTTAGAAAATCCTGGGAGTTAGAAAATCCTGGGAGTTAGAAAATCCTGGGAGTTGGGAGGTCCTGGGAGTTGGGAGGTCCTCGGAGTTGGGAAATCCTGGGAGTTGGGAGATCCTGGGAGTTGGGAAATCCTAGGAGTTAGAAAATCCTGGGAGTTCGGAGATCCTGGGAGTTGGGAAATCCTAGGAGTTAGAAAATCCTAGGAGTTCGGAGATCCTGGGAGTTAGAAAATCCTAGGAGATGGGAAATCCTAGGAACTCCTAAGTCCTAGGAACCGCTAAGTCCTGGGAACCCTCAAGTCCTGGGAACCCTTAAGTCCTGGGAACCCTTAAGTTCTGGGAACCCTCAAGTCCTGGGAGCTTACAAATTGTAAAAACTAATTTTTTTTTTAGTAAGCAATGATAGTAGATCTTCAATTTGCAACTAACTAGGTTGGGGGTTGGGAGAAAGGACTACAAAGGACAGCCCAGAAAGGACAGCCCAGAAAGGACAGCCCAGAAAGGACAGCCCAGAAAGGACAGCCCAGAAAGGACAGCCCAGAAAGGACAGCCCAGAAAAGACAGCCTAGAAAAGATAGCCTAGAAAAGACAGCCTAGAAAAGACATTATTAGAATCGAAAATCACTGATTCGTCGGGCTTTCTAATATATTAATAGCACAGTCCTAGATATCTATTTATTATACTTCTACGGTAGTTTCTTTAGCAAGGATCTATTTTTGCTAACGACTGTCCCTGTAATATAGGTATAGGTGGGTCTGCTTTGCAAAGCTGGGTCATCGCTGGATGGCCTTTTGATGTACTGTAATATTTACGTAAAACTAAGCAGTAGCCAGGGTTTGGATATCCCAGATTATAAGTCGTCCCACATGAAAATGTATCGCACAGTGGGCTTTAGTATAGTATTGTCACGAGAAATCAGGAAGAAAATACAGGAAACATAAAAAATAAAATAAAAATAAAAATCAGATATACAAAACTTGCCACGATCTATTGATATAATACTATAATTCATGGTATATTACCTTAGTTTAACTCGAAGTCTGACATTCTCGGTAGTTGCTAACTATCAGCTTAGTCACGAAATTCTGAATCAGGTTTATTTAACGGGAAAGAATTACTCTCCAACGGCTTGTCCTGTGCATTAATCTCTCTGCCTAAGACAGCTCCATTATAGCCAATAGATATGTGAGTAAAGGGACTGGAGTCTGCTAGTAAAAGAAGTATACTCTTCTAGGTAAGCACCTGAGATAGCTAGGGTGGAATATTATCTAGAATACCTGGCCTATGATTCTTAATTCTGTTTAAGTAGAATATTAAGAGGATATCTTCGTCTTTTAAATCAGTTAATCGCTTATATAGTACCTAGGCGATTAGTAGGAGATCGTGTGCTTCGGGCAGACCCCAAGTTAGTAATCTTAGCAAAAAATCAGATAAATTATAAAGCAATCCATCTATCTCTAGATAACACGTCTAGATATAGTCAACGAAGTCACTAGTAGCTCCGCGATTTAGCTACTATAAACTAAATCACTTAGCTTTGCAGGACTACGACCAAATTGATTCACAAACCTTTTCTTGTTCACATTTGAAAGAGGAAATATAAGTGAGCCGTACCCATAACGTTATATAGCTTCAAATACCGGGGTAGCAGTCCAAATAAAATAATCCTAGCTCGCGCTCTTTTTGTTCGGTGGTTGCTCGGCAAACATTTCTTCCTTAAACTTCCTTATAACCTAAGTAGCGTTTTCTGCTTTTAGCATTTGCTTTTGGTACTTAGCTATTAACTAAACCTTATAAAACTATCTCTCGATTATTACTCGAATTATTAATCTATTACCTTGCTTCTCTATCTTATTACAATTAATTATCTAATACTATAACTGTTACATTCTAGAGAGTAATAGGTTAATTTACACTAATAATACAGGTTATTGCTTAAAAGCAGTTACTAATATCTAAGCTACTTATAGCCTACTCTAAATTATATACTTATATATTTGCCATCGAAGAGCATCGTCGAGGTTATGGAATCATTGTTGACCGAAATGCAGCGAAAGAAGTTTTTGTTTCTTACCTGGTCCTCTACGATTAGGAGGAGGGGTAGGGGACGACGGTAGCATATTTTTTCGCTTCTTTTTAGCAGATACAGCGGGTAATGGAGACATGCAAGGTTCCTGCACACATGCACTGTCTTCCGCTACATAAGTAGTCATGCTTAACGCAGTGCCATTTGTTTTAAGTCTAGTAGACTCATCGCGACGATCGTAGCGTAGAGACTTTTGTCTAGTTATAGTCGACGAATTAACCGTAGTCTCAAGGTCAGGATCAATCGCTATGTCCAAAATAACGTGTTCGGCGCTTAAAGATAACAGTATAGATACAGGAGTTATGGGCCTACTAATACTTAGTATAGACTCAAGCTGTCTAAATAATTCACTTTGCTAGCGGTTATTGCTGGCAATTATACCAAGAAAATTGTTAAAAAACTAAAGGGCATGGTTAGACAGGTACTTTTATCTGAAATCAGCTATTAGATATTTAGGTACCTTTGTTATATCTCCTAAGCCGTCAAGCTCTTCTGTTAATTTCTTAAGCTAGGCGATATCATTAGTTATGATTGTGGTGATAAAGAAGGAACTAAGATCGCCTAAATGTGTAGATAGAGGGGATAGGGCTTTTGATGCTTTGTCCTTTACCACAGAGCTACTTATTATTAGTACTGTAAGGTTCTAGACCGGAGTCTGCAAAGGACGTGAAATGCTGTTGCCCTACTTAACTTTGTTAATTCCTATTACTTCTTATTAAACCGCTAAGCCCATAACCAATCATTTGTGTTTGTTGTGGTAGAGTTTGTCCTTGTTTTCTTAGTACTTGTCTGGTAATAGTCTGGAAATGACGTAATGCTAGAAGATCTGATATTAGCCAAGTGCAGGCAGACCTATTTTAAGGTATGCTGTGCATCCCAGGGCTGTTAGGATATGCAGGAACCGATGGGGCGGCCCCTGTACAAGTAGGCCACTTTGACTGTTTGTCTGTCACACTCACACTCTCTGTCCTCTCAAGGCAAGCTAAACGGCTTAAATAAAGGTTTCTTATTTTTTTTTTTAACTTTACGGTCAATAAAAAAGACTGCACTCCGGAGTATAAATAGAGAAGCATCTAGCCGTTTAGTTTTTAAGCAGCAAAAAATCCCCCGCTTGACATGACCTATATCGCGAACGGACAGGCAAAGAAAAGGGACAGAAGCAACGAGAACTTTAAAAAGAGGTAGCATACCTTCGTAAAAAGCAGTTTTAAGGCCTACCATGATTACCATACCGATGTATATATCTTACTACGTCGTAAAGGACAAATATATAAGTTTAAATCCATAGACAAGGCTTAGCCACTACCGTCTGAGGATGTAGTAAGAGTATATATATTAGCCGTGACTGAGTAGTAGGGCTAACAGGCAATAGTAGGTAAAATGCTTCCCTCAGGCGAAACAGGTAACGGCAGAGGACATAATAAGTTAAATAAACGAGATAGACGCGAGACCATAGATTTTCCTTATCCTGGAGCAAATACATAATATTTTTTCTACTAAATAATATAGTAGTACTATATAGTACCAATTATAATACTCGCCTAGATTAAACTGAATATTATCGTGATAGTTTCTCTCCAAGCCCTAAAGAAGAAAATCATAGGGAAAGATTGCCTATTGAATCAGTAGTAGCTTATTTGACGGTTAGGTTAATAGGTCAAGCTCTAAGCCACAATGCCTATCCTTGTAGCTACTCCTCTAGAGTAACCCTTACCATCATTCTCAGGCACGAGGTACTAAACCCCTAACCAGCTAGGAAAAAAAATATGCTTTATTCGTAGCCTAGCCGCTTTCCAGTTAGCAGACGCTGCTAAGTACAAATTAAGGGAAGGCTCTCTAGTAGCACAACCCACTGCTTTTATTACTTGACTAATTATACAACAATTTGGCGGCTCATATCTGTATAGATGGTCATAAAAAAGACATCAATCGGACATAGCATAATCCCAAAGAATATTAATAGGCACGGCAAGGGTCTCAGAACGTGCACTAGAGAAACGCGTTTGGCTTCATGTCTGCACCAGGGCACATCCACTATCTACGACCAGGTAGTCCGCTGTCAAGCAGCTCTTGAGTTTTCACGTGATTTGTCGCGCATTATTTCCCTTGTTTACTTCGACACCGGCCATTTTTCTTTTTGCATTGCCACCACAAACCACTCCCCAAGAATGGCGCTGAGCGAGGAGCAAATCAAGGTCATCGCGGATCACCCGCTCAATGACTCACTCGCTCGCTTTTCAACCAAATTACGCGACTTGAAAGAATCCGATGAAGCCTAGCATGCCGACATTGCTAGTCTTCTTGGGGCACTCGTCATCTCTCCGGCAGCGGACAGCCTTTCTTTACCAAGCGGGAACGGTAATGTCGCAGAAAAGCTCTTTGTCATACGGCAAAGGGAGATGCAAGGCGCTTCACTCAAACTTAATCAACTTCGCCCCCTGATCGACGTGGTCATTACTAACTCTCGCGACATTGACATCTAGACCGCCATCATTAACCTCATCGACGTCGTCAACCCGTCAACACCGCCCCCTTCCAGTATTATTCGAACGGCCTTTAGGACGCCAGTCAAAACTAGCTCTAGCCGGCTTACGGACAGCGAGATACGTGATATTATCGAACGCGAACTGTTTTATGAAATACAAGACTACATATATCAGAGTGTACTGGGTTTTTTTGGCAAACACTTTGACTCGGCGGAATGGACCAAGAAACAAAAAAGCATGCTCAAATCCATCTTGGCAAATCACGACGGTGCGAGGTGGGAAAACTTTCCGGTAGATCCATGGGAGACGTATATATGGGACTGGTTAGCTGACCTGGAGGCAAAAGCTTTAAAAGGCGCCGCCTACTCGTTATATACTAACAAATCTGCCACCGAATTCAAGAATCGCAAGGGCCAGATGGACATCTTCTTTCAGAAACCAAGTCAGACCAAGGGCGGGCAGTTTTACTATAAGTACGTTCTTGTTATTAGAGAGCATAAGAAGTCTCTCTACACTAAGGACTTTAAGGTAATACTATTACAGCTGACTAGGCACGTCCAGAGTATCTTTAACGATTAGCCAATGCAGCGCTTCGTCCACACTTTTACCCTTAAGGCTATAACGATGGAGCTCTGGATTTTCGATTACTCTGGCGTATATAGCTCTGGTGAGTTTAATATCTATCGCGATCCTAAGAAGTTTGCGAGGGCTCTCGTGGCATACGCTATGATAGACAACGAATCGATGGGCCTAGATAAGTCTATCGAGTGGGAGAGTAGCTTACGCTATATAACTATGCAGAATGCTGATAGCAAAAGCAAGCGTGTCAAGTTAGAGTAGTTACTTGTTAAGTAGCGTACTATGGTATGCCGCGGGACGACCTGCTTTGTAATGAAGAAAGGCATAGCCAAGTTTTCGTGGCGGTCGGCCAAGCGACAGCCGTCCGAAGTAAAGCACTTGCAAAGGGCGCGTGAAAATGGCGTAGAAGGGGTTGCCACGCTATTGGGACACCGTAAGATCATAACTATTACTAACCTATAAGCTAGGCTGGAATTCTCTGATAAGACACAGCATAACTTTCGAACGACTATATACGACTAATCTAACAGGTATAATCGCCTTTAAGACTTAGATACTAGTAGATCAAGTAGGAAACGCAAATTACTAGATGAAGACACTCGTCCCTTTACGAGGCAGTGGTCTAATAGCTAAGGGTCCGCACTACGAACAGCATATAAAGATCAAACGAGCGAAGAAGCAAACGACAAAGCAAAACTAAGTTTATATACCCTAGACCGAAACGAGCTATACGAAAACCGGATTCTGTCTTGTCTTGTTATCTCTCCTGCTAGACGTGTTGTAAGTGACTTTTAAACTGTCCGAGAACTACTTGAGATGCTACGAGATGCTATATGAGCGTATTAATCTCTATACATAAAAGGCTGCATTTTATATCGTGACATTTCCTTGAATAATATTATCATTACTAAACCGGAGACTTTGGATAGCTTTAAAGGAATGTTTATTGACCTAGATCTAGCAAAAGAACGAGATAGTAAACCAAGTAGTACACGAAACCAGACTAGGACGATACAGTTTATAGTGATCGAAGTGCTGCGTAGTACTGATTATACCTATCGCTACGACTTAGAGTCTTTTTTTTACGTTCTTCTGTAGATGTATGCGCGCCATGGTTGGGATATGAAGAAGTCATTCCGTCAAACGGGTAAAGTGTTGCCCGAAGAGAGCATTCTTCGAAAGTAGGAGATTAAAAGCTTCAAGGAGATTACGACTACCAAAATAGGCCATATAACGGTCAATAGTTTGGAAGACATCATGAGCGAGTTTCCTAGAGCTTTTGATGCGGTCAAGCCACTTTGTTTGCGTATTAGGAAACTTCTTTTTCCATTGGATAAGGATGAAAGAATGATGATAGGCACACCCATCGGAGATCCGCAGAATCTTTACAAAGCTATTCTAACCAGCTTCGATGAAGTTGTCGATCAAATGTAGTACATTTATCATGGTAACAGAGTCTGGTTTCAGAATCATCAATATAGAATAATGCAACCGAAGTGTGATCACAGAGCTGATGGCTCCGTGCGTTCCGCTGTCCGAGTCCCTGAGTCGAGTGTCATTTTCCCTCGATATCACGTCGAGTTTTAAGCGCCCTCTTCGATGCTTAGCTCTTTCCCAGGGGGTTCCCCATTCCACCCGCATGGTCTCTCGGATGATGGTCTTTCTGGGGGCTATGAGAGTCCGCAGAGACGTGAGCTCTGGCGCAATGGCTCGCTTGGAACGGGAGACGTCTTCGGCAAGCTTAGGCGAATAGGTCGTTTGGCAAGAAAATTACGCAGCGCAAACCCTCTATGCCGTGACACTTAGTTTCAGTCGTCAACAAGGTTTCTGAAGAGCAACTGGAGTCTGCCTTCGACATATTCTTTGGTATTCTCGCCAGCATCCGTACGCCGAAAGAACCCACATCGACCCACATCACATGACGGAATATCCTGTCGCCCCGCCACGCGGACTGAGGGAAGATCATGAGCCACGGTATTCCCTCATATCATACAGAAACAATATAATACGCTGCTAGCCCCCGCTCGCCTTGGGCAGCAACCTGATCAGACACTGTGAGTCGTGGCAAAGAGTGTGCCTTCAAAGCACGTATCGAATTCACTCAAGTCTGGCAAGTTACATTGTCCTTGTGCTACTCGCTACATCCACAAGATTCTGACCAACTTGGCCCGTATAGAACATCTTTCAGAATGGCAGATGTTCTGGCAGGTGTCGCCGGTCCTGCAATAGAGATACTGAGATCTGCGACAAGACTGTTAGTCTGTGCCTAATGCTGATGGTCTTCATACTAATTCAGGTAGCCATAACGCATTGCCCGCAGACACGGAATTCCCTACGATAGACATTCTCTCCAACGAATGCGCGAAACTAGGTGCAATAATTGCAAAATACAACGCCCAAAACCATTTCCGACTGCGACTTCTCCACCGCCACACTACTATCCCTGATGGGTGCGTCTTACTTGGTGCGGGCATTGAGGGCAACTTGGGGGTTTGGACTCGATCTATGCCAATTTCCAACCTTGATGTGGAGGGTATTCGCCCTCATGTCTTTTCCGTGGACACCGTTGGCAGTTCGACCCAAAGCAGAAGTAAAGTATCTTTATTCCCCTCGGAGTTTCGCGTGGGGCCGCCTGCCAAGAATAACATCGATGCTCAATTTTTTACTGAGCTTGCAGATTGTCTGTGCGCGAATGGCCTTGAACGTATTATAGGCATCGAGGCAACACAGGGTCAATGTGAAAAAATGATTGAGTTTTCTTTTGATGCAGGTAACCTTCTGCTGACGGAATCAGTTGTGACGGGACAGTTCGATTCTCTCGAAACAGCGTGGGCGATTACGGAAGATGGGACTGTTGACAAAGATGGAGAGACACGATGCGTTATCGTACAAGGACAGCATGTCAGAGCCACGAAGTCAGCGGTGAAGGACTTGGCAGATGCGTTGAAGACATTAAAAGATGAAGGTGTATTAATTGTTACTTCTTAAGTGTACCATAACATTTTGTAATATTTGACCATGATCCGGAGAAATAGCGTCAAATCATGTCGCTAGTATCATCAGCTTCCGTGCATGCTTCAAAAAAGTCGGCTGCTAGCTTCCGATCCATCACTTCTATTGAAACAAACGCCTTCCCGTCAGTTTCGTTCCAAAATGTCCCACCGAAGCCGTCTCGTCGAATCAGTGCCATGAAACTTTCTAGACTAATCGAGTATGCATCGTTGAATGTATTTGTAGCACCTGCGACTGGCGACCGTATGAAAACCTCTTGACCCATTGGCTTAATGATGTCCCCCAATGCCTCTGACAGTCTGAGTGAAACGAATGGTACCAAGCCTGGCAGGCTACCAAACCATATGTCACCAACAATAGCATTAGGCCTACTGGTGACTATGTCCTGGAGAAGGCGTTTCTCGAATTGGATGACCCCTTCAAGTTGTTAGTTCTGGAAGAAGTTTACGACGGATGCTACTTACCAAGAGTGGCTGCACGTAAATCTGCAGGTACTGTCGAGTTTTTTAATGTTATCCGGAAATTGGAGTTCTCGTCGTCCGTCATATTCGATATTTGGCCACGCTGATCAAATGTTGTAGCCGAGTTCTGTGCAGTTGCAGAGAGAGAGCCTGGGATTGTACTATCGAGGTTCAAGATGGCACTAATTGTATTGACGGCTGTCCGCGGTGTTGATTCTGCTAACGTCTGCCCGCAATTTGCATGGCCATCTCCATTAGCCGATGTAGTGATGTCGATGAGTGGCTCTCGCGATTGGTAATTCGTGTTAGCTTGCCTTTTAAGATTGATGACCGTATCATGCTCTCGATGAGACACGAGATCGTTAGGCAGAACTAATGGCTGTGGTTCTACCAAACTTGGACCGATTCTTTGTCTTTTTCTTGTCCCACCATCGTAGCGGGGGTCAGATGCAGGCCTACGTGACTTTCTCCGGGAAGATTTGCCTTGAACCGTACCTGTTCGTTTATGACCAAATGCCGATTATTCTAGGAATCGATTGTTAGCATCGCAAATAACTAATATAGGTGGGCATTTTGATACTATACTGCTTTGACATTCTGTATTTCCTCGAAATTGGAAAGGTATGAATCTCTAAAAGGGTTTGCAAAGGGTCTTTAAAATTTGTAAACTGAGATCGTTCTAGCCGCCCTCTTCGCATTTGCGAACGATACCGAGACTTCGAAGAAAGTCGACTGCTTTTTCGAAAGCATCCCCTTTAATTGGGATATATTTCTCCCAGCTAGAAAAGTCAGCTATGTTCTTAGCATAGGTAGCAGTACTGACATTAGCTTGCTAATTTGGTTAGGAAACATGATTAAGCATCTAGGACAAAGAGCTTCTATGTATCCTTGATACCTTTGACCAATTCTTACCTAATCCATAACCTTTTCTTGTACAGAAAGAGGGTTATGCTTCCCTGGTCGATATATGACAGTAACAACAAAAGTAACACTACCCTTATTAGTCTTTGACAGTTACTACTTAGTATCATCAAGTTCTAAGACTAGCTCATAATAAAAAGATATAAGAAATCTCTATAAGATTTTATTAACTTTACAGCGGGTTTCGACTTTACATGTGTACTCATAAAAATCTGCAGCAAGCAGGGGAACGTTGTTGGTAATAGCTGACTAGTATATAAGATTGCAATAGCTTTGCTTCAGAGCCTCTACGACGTTATTAGAAAGGCCAATATCTATACTTTCAAGTGCTAGTAGTAGCCGGAGCCTGTACGTTGAATAGTTTATATTGTCCTTTAGTAGATTAAGCTGGTATCTAGTTAATATAAGTATTCTTATAAGATTGCTCTATAATTACTTCGGAAGTTATGTAATGCTCCCTTTAAGCTCCTCAATATACTACGACCACTTAGCATACAAAAGCCCACGAATATATTTGCATAAACTTACCTTATCGTCTACAAGTAGTTCTTCCAGAGTAGATTCAGCCAGTCGTGACCATATGTTCTTGCTGACTTGCTAGCCCATAGCGTAGGGAAATGAAATCTAACGTCTGCAATTAGCTTCACGTACAGGGCGGTCAAATGTATTTATTTGGCCAGCAGAGTAAGCAGCATATGTTCCGCCAAAGTGCCATTTCAGGTTAGCTTGGTAGGTCATACGTTAGTAAGGCGAGGTTGCATTTTTAGCCCTAACTTTCAGCTAAATGCTATAGCGATAACGCCTACTAATGCAGCTATGAAATCAGAAATGTAAGAAGTTATAATCTGTTTGATGTTAAGCTAGACTCTGTTTTCTGTTTTCTGTACTGGTACTACGCTATCGTGACATGGTATGACTCTATCTAACGACGCAATGTGGCTTGTCCTTGGATGTCTATTAGGGCGGGGTAAAAGCCCAATCCATTCACGATACGAGGACTTTTTGGCCGCGTTATAGTAGCTACTATATGGGGCATTTTCAGTCTTATGCAGATTAATTAGCTAGGCTAGACGTGACCTAATCTGTTACTCGTTGATTTGCTGTAGGTATACTACCTGAAGCTATAACCTAGGCATGGGTGAGGAAGCAAGGTTTGCTGGCTTACATAAAAGAACAACCTATTAGTCTAGGAGGCAATACACCTTAGTAATTATAAATCGAAGAGAACAGAGCTAATAGAATAATTAAGCTATAGTCCTTACTATAAGAATAACTTATTGCCCCTCTACATATATCCAGCAAGTAGGCATCATGTCCTAAAATCTTACTTAGATGTCTCTTAATATTGTGACCCTTTAAGAGGACGAAAACATCTAACTAACCTGTTAGCGGTTAGGCTATAGTAATATAGTTCGTCGTAATAAACTTCTCGCTAGTTTGGATGACTTTCTTTGACATTATGTTACTATAGATCAGGTAAACAGCGTCGAAGTTGGCTGTGTTATGTTTGATAACAAAGCACTTAATGAGATTACCACTAGGTAGCTAGATGATAAGGGTAATGGCAGGCTCTTTTGGCCCTGTCTCTTGCCTGAATAGCGTCCGAAACAGCCTTAATATGATAATTTTAATCATATAACGTAAGTCATTCTGAAATTTTTATTTTCTCTGCAGTAGCTAATATAAGCAGGATTATATGTAAAATTAAGATTCTTATATGTACTATTAATCATATATAGTAGAATGTCTTGACTCTGGTAATAATAATGTGCGTTTACAGGCTAATAAACCTCAGCCCAAGCGCTAGTCCTAGAAAGTATATGGCTATCGCCTAGGCTACGCTACTTAGTTACCGACGAGATGCAAAATTGATGATCTACATAACATCAAATGATACTAAACTCTACTAAACCTTATCGAGTCTAGTTAACTATAAAGAGAATATAAGTACGCCGAGTTCGGATCTATTTAACAAACTCAGTTGTAAGTTATAAGTTGAGTTAAGCAAAGATCATGTCGTTACTCTACTGTCAATCTTTTTTCCATTATAGCGTTTTGTCAGCGAATCTAAACAAGAGAGTATTACGAAGCCGAGCTTAGACTACCTATATGGTAATAGTATTATTATAAAGGTTAGAACCGCTGTTAAGAAACGTCTTTAAGAAGCTACTAAAGCTTATGGTAAACTATGCTTCGAGCTTATGCATAACTTGCCTCCCGAGCTAAGCGATGAAGAACTTCTGGATTTGCTGGCAAAATTGACGATGTTGAAATTCGGCCTGATTGCCTTACAAATCAAATCTGGTTCCAGGTAATCAATCATGGGGACAACAGATCAAAAAATGAATCACAATATACCTTATTGCTTATATAAAAAGCCGAAATTGATATGCTAACATTGAACTTGTCGCTGATTTTAATTGTCCTAAATGTAGACGACCCTTGGTTAGCGATGCTAGTTAAAAGTGTAATACCCTTTGTTGCCCTTTATCTGTGGCGAGCCGCTGATGCGTTGAGCTACGCTGTGTTAACATGAGGCAGGGTGTCCTAATGGCCAGCCCATTTGTCTGTTTTTTTTTATAATAAAAACCCCCCCTTTTGTTAACGACGGCGTGCAGTGGCTAGGCTGTAACTTGTAAGCGCCGAGAAACTGGAAGATCTGAGGTGCAGCGCATGGTCACCAGCGCGAATAAGCAGCACATGTTCTGCCAAAGTGCCGCTTCAAGTTAGTGGAGCGGGGCTATTCACCAGTAAGGTTGTCTTTGATTTTTGTCGATCCGCAGACTGTGTCTCAATTACATAGAGAGCTATACCTCCGTGCTAGTTGATTACTCCCGAACCCCAGTAGAGTGATGTTGTACAAGTTGCATCTGAAGACGTTATGTAGCCTGTTCAAATTGACCTTAACCGGCCCAGATCCTCCAGACCCCGTATGTCATATCTCCTACGGTATGATAGTGGCTGCAGATTTTGGAGCATCACATCTGAGTCCTTGCTCACTTGAAATGCGTTCATGGACAGGGTCATGTCGATTGACTGACTTTGGCGTCTATATTAAGCTTTCAATTCCCCTCCTATTCAGAGTAGTTTTGATATCAGACAATAGCCATTGCCTTGTTAGTAAAACCTTCTGCCCGCTTCAATTGACGATTTACAACATGGTTTCATGTACTAAGGCAGGCCCTAGTTGGTCCCAAATTGTTCTGCCCAAGCATTTTGGCATTTTGGAAGTTTTCCTGCGAATGCTAGGACCGACGCTTGGTAGGATGCTATTTGGATCGGAATTGACAGGCTACACCCATTTAATGTTTCTCTGCAGACTTTTTATACTACTGCGGCCTTATATCAGCCAGCTAGAGACTCTGATCCAGCGGCATTACAGTAAGCATACAGAACAATACACAGGGTCGCCTCATCTAAGTTCGCATAGCTTCTACCATTTACACAAAGTAATCAAGTAAGACATATGATATGCTTCTCGATTGGATAGCATCTTATAATCACGGTCATAATGCCCGATCTACTATTACTCACATTCAAACAATAAACGATATAGAATTCAATAGCAGCAACAAGAAGCAAAAAGCCATTTGTTTTGATCTATAGGATAGTTCGCTCTGATTTTGGTTTAAGAACAAGTTAATTACCTATCGAAGCGATTTAAGAGACGATGGTCTGCACAAAGAGGAAGTACTTTCAATCACCAGTTTTGGCCGCTCGTCAAAAGTGCTTGAGGAATTAATCGAAGAGTCGAGAAGAGAGTATCTAGAGAAGAATAAGAAACGAACTAATATATTCGAGAACTATGGTAATAGCTGGCGAAAAGCTATAACAAAACCTGTTCGGCCCTTGTCAAAGGTGATTTTTGGTCAGGAGCATCTGCAACTGGTCGAGAATATGAGAGATTTTCTGGCTCCAGAAACTCAGAAAGAATTTGCTGAGCTTGGCCAGCTATATCGCAGAGGCTACCTCTTACACGGCCCTCCTGGCACTGGAAAATCGAGCTTTAGTCACTCCTTAGCAAGCGAGTTCAGTCTCGATGTATATATCGCTGACCTGATAAGTGTGGACGACCAAACACTGTAAATACTCTTTAACAGACTCCCTAGGAAATGTATGATTTTATTAGAGGACGTCGATGTAACCAGCACAAACCAAAGCGGAGATTTGCAAATGCCGGCTAAAAATCCAGGACCTAAAAATACAATCAGTTTATCAGGCTTACTAAACGTGATTAATAGTGTCACTTCGCCGGAGGGAAGAGTTCTTATAATGACTATAACCTATCCGGAAAAGCTTGACACGGCTCTTATTCGACCTGGTTACATCGACATAAAATTAGAATTTTAATTAGTAGACTCTAAGATAGCTGCTTGTTTGTTTGATTTCGTTTATAGTAATGGTTGCCATGTGAAAGACAACTACATTGCCACAGATTTGGCATTCCAGTTCGCTTCTAGATTACTACAGTGGCAATTCAGCTTGTCTGAAATCATAAGCTTTCTTACAGTCCGTCGACGGTCCAGCACTCGCGTACTGCAGGAGGTTAATAAATGGGTTGTCACCTCACTTCAGGAAAAATCGGCCCTTGCATCAAGCTACCAAGACTCTAAATTATCTACGCTTTGCGATGAAGGGCTATGGTTGAAAAGGGTCAATTACAGCGCCGACTTGCAGAAAACCAGCTGGTGAGTACTTGGAAAACGTCCTTAAGCCCTAGGAATATGCTAACGATTGGCAAAGCGTTTTACCAGTTCCGCCTCCCTCACGAGACGGGGCCTTTAAAGGTGGTAATTCCACTACGAGTGCTAGCCCCGGAGGATTTGAAGCAGATTATGGACAATGCATGATCCGGCCCGCTTTACCTTCTGATTCATGCGAGGACCGGTTCGACTAACCTCTTCCGTGCTTGAAAAATCTAGGTATACTAGATAACAATGATGAAGATCAAGGCTTACGGCTCATATGGAGCAGATTACAAAAATCGCAACGCAGGGAAAAATTTGACCGCCTTGGTGGTAGTCAATTACCGGCATTATTATCTGGCATGTCTGACACCAGCGAGGTGACAACATTTAAAGTAGACTCAGAAGCGGGACCTTCAACTCCCGGTAGCAGTCTTTGTAGTCGATCAGACTCCGGAGATAGCCGATCTACAGAATCCTCCGTCCAATTTCTCTCAAATGGAGATGTAAGCATTTTGGCCGAGAACACTACTTACGAGGCCGATGATGAAATTGAATGATATTTGTGGTTGATGCTCTGTTATGGTTTCTCAAGCGCGTGCGGCGCCTCGCATAATTATATAGCCCAGCTTTTGGCTCTTTAGACAAATTCAATATATATTGACGGGTTTTGACTTGCCATGTGCAGTCGTATTAGTCTGTCGCACACTGAAGAACACCATTGCTACAATAGGGTTGGTGCGCGAGATGACAGTGACCTTGTTAGGGTTTCTGCGATGTCATCAGGAAGCTCAACGCCTGCACTTTAAGCGCCAGCAATGTACGCAGTCAATAACTTAAGCCGCCCTCGAGCAAGCTGTGACCGTATGTTAATGTTACTTTATTGGCCCATATCGCTGAGAAATGGAACAAATTGATTATCCAATCACAAGTTCTTGTGCAAAGCTTCTTCACTTGTACAAGGCCACCTGCTGAGTTACCCCGCACCATCAAGCCAAAAAAATGCATTGGCGTGGTCCCAAGCGGTAAGACTTTAGCAGCAACGGCATAAACGGTTACGAAGGTCAGCCAGACGATGACAAATTCGATTACATGATGCCCATAGCTAAGATCAACATATTTAACGCGTTTGCAAAGTTATTATGGTTGGAGTAAATCAATGCCTTCGCAGGTAGCCTAGTTTAACTCAGCCGCAGAATTTGAGGCCTTGAACAGAACCAAATAACCAAGCCTCAAGTTCGGCCAAAGCATCCAAATCGTTCGACCTCAATGCGCTCGACACACTCTCGTCATACCAGCCAAAAGTCCATTTTATATGCATTAATAAGGCCCCTAACCGACATGCGCCACCAAAATCAATAAGCACTGGACACTCGTTTTCATCGAACATAATATTTGCTAGTATTATGTCGTTGTAAACTAGGCCCATCGAATGTAGATAGTCAACGGCTGCTCTCAAAATCTCGATCCAACACTTCATATCGTCTCTGACTACAGGTCTTCCACTAGCGATAAAATGACACTTCGACAATCGCTGCGGGTTGACTTTTTCCAACAGGGTGTACTTGTAATACTGGAAGAGCAGACCTGTGGCTTTCCCATCCACTGCTAAACAGCCATGGTAGAGGGCGAGATGTAGATATGGATTTTGCTTAACGAGCTCGTACATTTCAATCTCGTGCTCCATACGTCGTTCGAGATTTGGATTCAGGTAATCCTCAAGTTCTGGCTTTTTGAGCCACAAGCCATGGGCTGGCTGTGCTATTGTCCACTAGGCCTGAATATCTCGGCCTCTTTTCTCTGTTAGAATAATTTTCACGTCTTCGAGTTGAGAGAAATCATCGGGTAATCGTTTCCGGTCTTTCCACTTGCCCAAGTAATACTCGCCCTCGCGTCTTGCGATAATCTTAATAAAATAATGAAATTTTCCATCGATTTTTTTTCTAGATTCGTAAGAATTGATAATGTCAATTATCATGAAGCAAGGCTCTGGGAGTAAAGCGAGCTGATCATCTGCGAGGTAAGGTAGGAAAACCTTATATTTAAGCGGAAAGCATCCGACTCTATTAATATCACAGGCCTTTTTAGTTGTAAAACCCCTATCATTTGGCAAAATTATGCATAATCAAGGGAATACAAGGCTACAACAAATTATACGGAAAAAAAATCAATGTTTTTTTTTTTTTAGCTTAGTATGCTAATCTCTCCCACGCTTACACCAAGCCGTCCAGTATATATATCCTAATGTATTTCACTTCTTTGGAGGTATATAGTTCGCTGAATCCGTGCATGTACTCTGTCCGCAGTCCCAGGACTTTTTAGAAGTACCGTTAGCTTGAGCTGAGTTCCAATAGCACCCATTCATAAGTAGCTGAGGTAAGTTTTGCTGCATCTAGTTGTTCCCAGTCAGCTGAAAGGACTGGTGTTAAATAGCTATATGCCTAGACAAACCTTGCAAATTGAGTTCTCGGGACAAAGGATTGTCTGCGATATGAATAAGATGGTTTTTTCTGGCTCGATGGCTATTCGAGAAGGGGAGTTCTTGGGTTTTATGTTTGCACGGAAGCGGTTGTCCAACTCTGCAACGAAAGGAGGCGACCAGGCAGCCATGACACTTGCCCAGCACAGCATCACTCTGAGATGGGCTGTCAGCTGTGCTGCGTTGATCGCAGTGTCAAGAACGAGCTGGCAAAAATTGCCTTACGCAGCTATATATAAGGAATCTCCGCTGCTCTTTACGTTAAGTAGGGTTGCGCTGCGATGATTTACTCGTTCCTAAATTAGACCGAAATTAGAGGAGCCGAGAAGGCAGGGGACTGCCAGCGCTATAGTCTATGAATAATTAAAAAGCAAATAAATGAAACTCTAATGAAAGAAATGGCATGAAAAGCTATATACATACAGCTGCTGTGGCGCCTGACTTCTAGTTCGATGGCCTAAACGCTACAGTATACGCGGCGTGCCCTTGCAGCCACAGGTGGCACATTTAAGCAAAGTAGACAAATAGGCCGCACATATTCTGCTAAAAAGCCGTTTTAAGCAAGCCACATGGAGTCATGCGTCTGGGGTCATACAGGCCTAGGCATGACAGTTTGCAAAAACCACAGAGCTAGTTAAAGTGATGCAATTAGTAAACAAGGTGTACCTGAGTCTTCCAGCGCAACATACTAACGGTTAAATGTATAGGTGACCTAATCCTGAATGCTGATTGCTACGCTTCGCCATCTCCAGAAAACGCAATTCACATCAAGCTGCGCGATGTAGCCTTGAAGCTTTTATTGCTTATCCAAATCTCCAAATACCAAAAAGGCGGAGAAGTCGATCTTGACCTTAGTCTGTATTCTAGACTGGGTTTAATATAGATAATTTGGTCATGATACTGCTGCTTCATCCTGTGCAAAAGCCTTGTTTCATTACATTAGGATCATTACTTGTATGAGGGTATAATTATCACACTTCATGCCCGGGATGGGCTATTAAGGAAGAAGGTAAGGCCTATATAAGCGTAAACTGCCTTAAAACATATTTCCTTAGTGTTTGATATCTATAAGAAGTCCTGCATTTCCCACTAAAGCCGATTTTGTATTCTTCAAATACAGTAATATAGCCGGCATAGGATCTAACATCTATAGCGCTTTCTACTCTCAGGTATCATTATTAGACATACTCTTCCCCAGCCTAAGTATTGCATAGAGATGTATTCACCCATTAACATCTGGCAATACTCCCTTTAGTGCGCGGATCCTTTGCATCTACGGTCTCGTCGTATTCCTCACAAAATTCGGCAATAGGCATATTAAGGAAATCGTGGAGAAGTACTTTAGTTTATCACCCACTCCTAATTAAATTAATTATCTTAACTCTGACAACCATAGCCTTCACCTTTATAGTCTCCTGCCAGGATAAATCGTACGATATACTTTATTACTAGATTAAAACATAGCTTTTCGCGACCAAGGCTTGGTCGACGGTTATTACCTCGGAGAGAGAATCTGGGGCGCCTGCACCCAGTGGAGCGACAAAGAAGGTATTGCAATTTATGCCGTGGAACTCCCATAAATACTTTTGGCACAAGGGCAAGCTCCTCTGCGTATGCTTAACTGAAGATAGATCCTAGACAGAGTAAAGCCTCTCGATATCCTACTTTAGAACATCATCAAAAACTTTAAAGGACTTCCTTTACGATTGCAAGGACGCGTATGAAATGCAAAAACAAGGAAAGACAGCAATTTACATAAACAGCAACAGCTAGACACTGGTCAAAAGACAAGTTCAAAGACGCCTAGATACTATTATACTCCCAGAGAATATCAAAGCAGACTTTCTAAACGATATCGCGGAGTACCTTGACCCTGATGCGAGGGCCTAGTATGCCAAACGCGACCTACCATATCGGCGCGGGTACCTACTACATAGGCAGCCAGGTATGGGAAAATCAAGCCTGAGCTTTGCAGCAGCTAGACATTTCGATCTAGATGTTTATGTCCTGAACCTTGCCAAAGTAAGTAACTCAACTCTCCAACGACTAATAGCCAAGCTTCCAGCCCAATATATCGTCCTCTTAGAAGATATTAACGCCATCGAGAGTACGAAGAGCCGCGAAGCTATCAGATCCGAAGGAAAGCCTGTTACTAATAGTGTAACGCTCTCTGGCCTTCTCAACGCGCTTAACGGAGTAGCTTCCGAAGAGGGCTGGGTTCTGATTATAACCACCAATTACATCGACCGGATTAACAGGGCTATTATTCGGCCAGGACGTATTAACAAAATAATTGAGTTTGGATTTGCAAATCGTCAGACGCTCCTGGGCTTGTTCCAGTTTATCTACACGCCTTTGCCTGATAAGGTCAAAGAGACAGGAGCAAATCAGGGAACCGAAACTGTCTAATAGCTAGCCGAGATCTTTGCCGAGCATATACCTAAGATAAAGTTCAGCTCTGCTAAGATCCTATCATTTCTCATTCAACACAAACGATCTCCTCAAAGCGCCGTTGATAACATCAAATCTTGGCTTGAACGCAGAGGCGGAGGATGCGTTCCTCTGCGCAGCCAAACTTCTACAATGACTGTGGCAAGCGACGAGATTATTTACATGGGAATTGAGTCTGGGCTTTGTGACGTTGAGCGGTGGACTTCATGGTCGAGGTAATGGTGGTATAAATCATTTGTGGGCGCGGAGACGGTGACTTGAGAGTTCGCACATGCCGGATGGGCAGTCGCAGTCGAGGTAGCAGCGTTAACAGGGCTTTACCAGCTGTCCTTTCCTCTGTAGCACAACTTTCACAACTATAAGAAGTCTTTCATTACCTATTATTAGCATGTCATTGAAGAGCAAGAACAATGTGCATTAAATGTATTGGTGTGGATTACCTCGAATGATCGTCCGGGTTAGGCCGCATTACTCCACGATTGTAGTGTATCTCACGTTGCCCACAAATTGCCACACTCCCCTATTCACAGTCTTGCCATTTGCACAGACCCCCTTGAAGGTGGCTGTATGGGAATGGCTAAGATTGGAAGGCTTCTGTTTCCATTGGGATAAGCGATATTTTTTTCCAAACTTTTTTATTTTTGTTGTTAGAATTCACGTAGGTACCGGCTTAGGCTGTAAAAAAAGTGATGCTGGCACAGATAGCGCTTTTGTTACATTGAAGACTAGGACACCTGCAGAGACTGGTGGTGTTTGTAGTGGATGCTATGGTACTTATCATCGTAGCCGGCGAAGTCCAGCTGAGATTGTCACGATGAATTACCCCGGAAAGTTTACACAACTATACTCTCGCACATTTTCGATGAATTTTGTACAGAGGTAAAATTTAGTGACTAGGTAGCCAATCCACTGACACCAAGCTATGCTCTGTTGCCAGCTCTAATAGCACAGTCTGCAACAGATTTGCCACATTAGTACGTTCTCTAGTACAGTCAGCTTCCTACACAATTCTGCTATAATCAGTACCATGTTCTGTTTTGAACCGGGAGCCATGGTAAATATACAATTTTAGTTTAAAAACTATTATATATTGACCTGTCTACTTCTGCAAATAAACAATCGAGATGAGGCACACATCGGACACACTACACCTAATATTACCACCTCCCACTGCTTCCACTGACGATAGCACTTACACGCTAGCGCTATTCGTGCTGGAACGGACGTCTTGTAAAATCTTCTTCAGCCTTACCAAATTCTTTGTCCTCTCAATTACATCTTGTTTTATAAATAATTCTCTAATTTCTATCATTAGCTCTGCTGCTTCAATTACCTCTGGCGGGAAAAATTGCTGCCCTGCTAGAGCCAGGTCACGTAAATTCTTGGGATTAATATTCAGGTTAGCACTGCGCAGATATTAGCGGCTGCTAAAAGTAAATTGGTATTTTAGACTAATACTATTCTTTTAGTCTTATTTGACAGAAAAATAATATGTAAAGAATAATTTCCAGCAAGATAATACCATCGTTTTGCTATCCTTATACTTTATAGAGCTTGCCTTCTAGACGTCTTATCCCTTTTGTCTTAGGAGTTAATATATATGTCTATTACCATGCTTCTATTCCTCTTCTTAGGAATTACTCGCCTACTAAGACGGTCATGCTAAATGCTCTTCTATAGAGATAACAAGAACCTAATCAGTTAAACCAAGCCAGGCCTCGAAGTATACTGTAAGTCCGCAATATACTTATCCAATACTTTTAATACTAGCCCGACCCAGTTATTGGTGGATGAAACATTAGGCAGCCTAGTAGAGTTCTATAGTATTAGTACCCAGTAGTTATAGATTTACTCTAAGCTTTCTATAAATTGCTGTTTTACATTTTAAGGGAACAAGCCATCAGCTAGAGCGCTTACTAAATGGCTTTTATGCTCAATACCACTGGTCAGACAAACAGGTTATGACATATCTTATATTAGTTAAATAGTAACACAGCTTGGACTTTCTAGGCCTTTTTATATTATATCTACGCTTACTACTAGTACACAAATACTGATTTCTAATTATTGTCATTTGTATAGGCGTGACGAAAACGAGCAAGACTAATAAAGATAGGTTTCTAGAAACGGGGCCTAGTTTTAGGAGCTATCGCGGGTACTGCCTTAACCTAATTCACGCTCATTACCCACTTAGGGTGGTGAGCCGCCTTTACTTTATAGCAGTACAATCCCAACGATTTGCATAATGTTAAAAGCTAATAATAATTATTAAGGCTCAAGCTAAGTCCGAAAATCAAGTAATGAAATGAAATAGTAGATTAAGTAGCATTCTAAGTATGTATTATATAATTATAGACCCTAAGCATTATAACTAAATAACTAATTTACCTCGTAAAGAGCTTAAGTCAATGTCCTACCCTAGAACTCTCTTCACTAACATCAGTGTTTTATGATCTTGCTATATATTATATATATCTATACCTGTCTACAATATATTTAACGCTTGGATAAGCTTAGATAGGTATAAACGAGATACTTTTATAGCGACTGCTTCTAGAGTATTAATTTAGATAGACTTGTTTTTCCTACCTTACATTAGATATAAGGCAATGCAATATAAGGCTAGTTATTAGACTCACAAAATCCTTACAGCATCGTCTAGCAAGACTAGTAGCAGTAGTAGAATAGTTTTCCTAAAGGCTGCGCATCGATTAACATCACGAATAAGTTTATATACCTACTCCTTACTATTAATGCCCGTTACCTATATATAAAGCTTAATAGTAATAGTAGCATTTTTTCGACGCTGTTCTCTTAGAAAAATACCCTTCTAACGGTCTTGCTTGATAATATTCTTAAGACAAATAAGTATATGTAAAAGTCAAATATATGCAAGTAGTTTAGCAAAATGGTTATCTGACTAGGTAACGATACTATATACAGCTATGATTATATCTATAACTAGCTTATCTAAGTATAAATAAGTAATAGGAAAAGTTATTTTTCTTAGTAAATTCATCTACTGGCCGTAAATTTCTTCACAGTTATTAGCAAAAAACTATTTAGCATCATATCTTATTAATATCTGTACGAGCTATGTCTCTATTGCTGACATTTTTTCCGCGTCGTAGTGCGAAGCAGTACAGAGGCGAGGTTGGTAGTATACAAGTACACTGTCATATATGAGTGATTAAGCAACACAGACACAAAGAGCTGGTCTTTTAAAAACTAATTTACGGTCTACTATAATACCTGAACTAGACAGCTATTAGTGGTTCCGGCTTGCCGGTTCCCGTTTGCTGGTTCCTGTTTTACGATACCTGCTTCACGAATCCCGTTCTGGGAATGTGCGTCCAGTTGGTCCTTGAAACATGCCCCTTGCAGCTCTGTTTTATGTGTCTTGCTTGAATATTCCCGCTCAGCGATTCCTGTTCGGTAGCTCCCGTGGTAGGAATTATGCTTTGGCTTGTATAATGCTTAATTGCCCGGGCTGGGGGTGTCCTGAGTGCGAAACCCGTATGGTCCTGGTCTTGGGCTGGTAGTCGCCAATATCGCGGATGAGAAAAGCCCGAAAATAGGTAGATTTAAGGGTGTTGTTCGGCGCCATGTGACACAATCGACGATGAAGATGTTCGTGGCACGCTGCCTTCCATAGAAGTGTGTACTGGTCAGCGCCGTTCTGGGAAGGTTCAGCCACACGATCTCTTGTACCAATATCTAGCCAATAAGAGTCGAAATCTAATTGGTTAGTATCTAATGAATGCATTATAAGCTCCTTAAAAGCATGTAATGAATCTATAAGAGTGTCACGTCCAAAGGTATTTTTAAGGTTGTGTGACTGGAAGAGTAGCCGGGGGTCCTTAAAATATGCGATACGACCATTCTGCTGTGTATGTAGCCGAAATGAATTGGCTCTTCTGCAAATTGCCTGCCAGAACGGACGGAGATAGCAAGCTGGAATGGAGTACTTTAGGTGGAGGGACCTTGTACCGTCTTCGGCACGCCATCGGCTGCTGCCCGGTGTCTCTTGGAAAGAGCGGGACATGGCATACGCCATAACATAAATTCGATGTATTTCCTGCAGTGAGGGGTCCGTTATAGCCTTGTTCGCTGCGGGAATGATGATATGATCATAAAGATCTTTTTGTCTTTCGAGCGAGAGAGCATTTTTTATGGTGCCTGAGCCGGAGCATCGCGCGGAATTGGGGAAAGGGAAAAATGCAGAAAATTGTACACACTGCGTGCTGAACGTGGCGAAAAGAATGTGTCTTGTCTTCGCTAGGTTCAGACCATGGGGTTGGATCACCTGCTTAGTGGGAAGATTGAGCACTGGCGAAGGGAGAAAAGATAAGCGGAATTCATTGGGTGGGTGAATTGCGTCTAAGCCTTTGGCTCCGAGCCATATACTATTAATATCCCACTGTCTTGATACGACGACCGATGGCTGAATTGACTTTTCTGACTTGCGCATGGAGAGAGGAGCGTCTGGGCGCTGCGAGAGGAATCTTTGCCATTGGTTGAATGAGTTCTCTGGAAAATACGAGCTTTTTTCACCAAAAATCTGCGTGAGGGGCGGGAGCGAACTCTGCAAATACTCGGACAGTTCCTGCAAAGACTGGGTGCTCTCTGGCTCGTCGACATGATTGTTGCCTGTAACGAGTTATTTTATTAATATCTCAGGAGTCGTCGGGGCTGCAAATGGTACGGGAAGACTCACAGTCACAAATCGGGCTGAAAAGGGTTCGAAAAACATTGTTATATAGTCTACACCACAGATTAATGGCATTAAAAGCTTCTTCGGCCTTCTGAGCTTCTAGCACCTGCTTCCTTGCAGGTCTAAAAAGTCTAGCCTCTCGGCGCCGAAGCTTGTTGGTGCATGAGCTGTCCTACTGGTTGGGTGATCGGAGTCTTCGCGAGCGGTGATCTGATGCGATAATTGCACTCGATGCGAGTCTGATACGTTTTGTTGTGCTCGGATGGGGACCCCACGATACGGCTGTGGAGCAGATACTCTCGGCGTGGTGCCTTTATGGGGATGCATCTCGACAGCTCGTCGCGACGTCATTTGATAAGGAAATGATATGGACGGTCGGATGTTGCAAGCATTCAAGTTTGTATGTATCGAGGCGTTCTCGGGTATGTCGAAGCCGCCGCCTTCCTGTGTATTCCAGCTTGCGTCGTCTTTTTTCCTCGATCGGCAGCGCTCGGCGTGGCATGGTCTAAAACGTTGAATTGCCCCTTAGACGCATGACATACTCCTATTGGCGTTGTGGTCGAGCTTTATCTTATCTTATCTTTTATCTTCATGGCAAGATCTGCTTTATAGAAATCTCTGCGCTTATTGGCCTGCAGGTGTCGATAGGGCGCTCGGCGCTCTTTTACTTCGATTCGATTGGCCAATGCCGAGATTAGTGGGGCTTTTGGGAACCTGACATCACTACCCTAGAGGCTTGCTTTGATTTCTTCATTCTATGCTAACTTCGCTTTTTTCAATCCTTCTGCATCCAAAAGCATGCGCATAATGTAAAAGACAATTTTCCATTTTTTCTAACACCAATTTTGTAGCGTTCACCATTGTGATTAATGATGGTGAACGCGTTCTTCGAAGGAAAGCACCACGGTGCTACAAAGCCAAATACAAGGTTTACCCGAAGCCCGAACCGACATACAGATTTGACGCCCCCTACTTTGGCACTGTCGGATGTACGCTCCGTAGCCATTCTTAAAATGAATTGTAGTCCAGTTCTAGCATGAATACTTGTAGTACTGTAGGAATTCAAACACCTCTACCTAACCCTACTTATGCCTCCGCATCGGCCCGATTTTCAAGGAGCATCTCAACTATAGTATAGTGCCCTCTACTTGACGCCACCTGAAGGGCAGTGCCATAGTCTCCGTCTTGCGCGTTTACATCGGCGCCATGTTGAATCAACATGCCAACAATTACCTCGTGCCCTTCATATGAAGCAGCCACAATGGCGTAGCCATGTCCTCCGCCTTGCGCATTTACCTTAGCGCCGTTGTCAATTAGCAGCCTCACAATTGACTTGTGCCCTTGGTGTGAAGCAGCCTGAAGCGCATTACCATATTTTCCGCCTTGTCCGTTTACATCAGCGTTCTTATCAACCAATAAGCTCACAATTGCCTCATGTCCTCGAAATGAAGCAGCCTGAAGCGCATTGCCATTCCGTCCTCCTTGCGCATTTACATAAGCGCCCTTGTCAATCAACAAGCCCACAATCGCCTCATGCCCTTGGTATGAAGCAGCCTGAAGCGCATTGCCATACTGTCCGCCTTGCGCATTCACATCAGCGCCATGTTGAACAAGTATACGCACAATTGGCCCATGCCCTGCCAATGAAGCAGCTTGAAGAGCATTTCCCAGATACCCACAATTTGTATTTGGATTTGCACCGGCTTGTAGCAGCAAATGAACCGAGCCCCCCAAACCAACGAGCGACGCGAAATACAGAGGGCTGGGTACCTCGTTACGTTGTGTTCGTCGCCGAATCAGGCCCTCTGTTTCTTTTTTGGGGGGAAACAGTGAGTAGCCTTGTGCAAATGTAGCCCTGCACGTATAGTACTCCTTGACAATATCAATGACTTTTTCGCTGGCCGACTCCACAATAGCGGCGTGGTCGAACCAAGATCGTGCCGAAAACTCTGCGAAAGGGTGCTCCTCCTTTGCTTGCTTTATTGGCAGTAACGGATCTATAGCTAGCAAATACGACAAGCAGATGTCCACTATGGCTGCTGCAGCAGCGATCTTATCGAAATGTTTCTGTAGCTTTGGCTCCAATCGGTTAGACAACAGGTACTCCTGCACTGAAAAATGCGCAAGCTGAATTTGAAGAACTTGATGACCTCTGAAACCATCATATTTTTTCGTGAGAGGAACCAAGCCAGAGCAGTATCTTGCAATCTCCTCCGGGATTGGCATTCGATTTGCGAAATTGAATCGCGGCTTACCTGCTGGCTCGACCGCAATTGCATCAACAGCCTCTTCGATCAGAAGTGGCCGCTCAGAGTATGTTAACAGCTGTAATAGTCGTACTGCGTGAGACTTGTACTCTGGGCGTATTCGTCTCAAAATCTGTGCATATGTTTCGTCTAATGTGTGAGGGAGGGTGCTTAGTGATTTTCGCACATCTGCAGGGCTAAGGCACTCTTCTAAAATATCGAGTTGGCGCCCACCCATTCCACCACTAATCACACATCTTCAAACCTCAAACACGCCAGCCAAAAAAAAAGAAGGAAAAAA
This sequence comes from Simplicillium sp. C3G150-2, assembly GCA_022702485.1. Taxonomy (NCBI): domain Eukaryota; kingdom Fungi; phylum Ascomycota; class Sordariomycetes; order Hypocreales; family Cordycipitaceae; genus Simplicillium; species Simplicillium sp. C3G150-2. The sequence continues at coordinate 6,168,129 of JAJIYY010000001.1, read as the reverse complement.
AAAGACGTGAGCGACGCACGGGCCACTTTGTGTGTAATTCAATGAATTACGGTGCGCCCTTGCCCCAGTAGGCCTTCTCTGATGTCTTGATCTTCATGCCTGCTAAATATGCTTTGAATTTATAGAGCAACTTAAGTACAGCGCAGCAAGGGTTATTGAAACTTACCAAGGGAAGCTTGTTAGGCGTAGGTCGTCCCCGCTGGTTAAAGAGTCGTGCCCCGCTGATTAAAAAGTCGTGCCCCGCTGATTAAAAAGTCGTGACCCATCAAAACGTTTAACAAAATACCTAGTCGCGCAAGGACTCACCAGGCATTTGATAAAGAGCTTTGCAGCGCTGCATCGCGCAGGCTATTACTTCCTCTACAAATTTTCCTCGTCTATCAAGGATTCTCTTTACGGTGTGATGAAAAAAGCGCCTCGAGCAGAAGTTTGCAGAGCAATCACAGCGCCTATTTTCGTCACGCGAAACTAAGCAATGACATGGTTATAGCTACGATGATCGAAGTGCAGGACTCCCGATGCGTCGGTGACTGAGTCGATGGGTCGTACGTATTCATTGACCGCCGATTAGAAAGTCGTAGCCCACCGGGTCATCAGTAACGGTTTCTTCTCGAGTGCACCAAATCAAAGCTTATCGGTTCTACAACAACTTCAAACACAATCACAATCGACAGGTCTTTGATATGAGACCGAAAATTGATGAAAAGAATATAAAGGGAAAAAAAAAATACTGTATCCATGTGCAACAACCGAGAGTCGGAGAAGAGAGGCGAGAGGCCACCACCACCCACAAAATACAGCCATTACCGCATGGGAGCAGTACAGATGAGCAGAGGTAGTGACTATGAATGCTAAAGATTACTCGCGATTTGGTGGAGGGGCTCGAGGTACCTCGTTGCTAGATAGCGGGCCCACGTTAGAGCTGTGCATAGCAGCGGCGCTGTTCTTCCTTTTCCACATCAGCCTGTAAACCGCGCCATCATGACAGCGAGCATGATTGAAATGCCTTTAAAATGCTGGTCACAGCAAGTTTCCCCGAGCTGAACTGCATCGCCGAGCCAAACTCTAATTTCTAGAGCGATGAACATCCGTCACAAGCTGTCAGGCAGTATGAACGCTAAGCCACCTTGTCGCATGTACCTGCTTTATCGAAGGCCAGCGGGACTCTTAACGATCCAGCTTTTACTACCCTGGAGTCTCGCTTTAATTCATAACTTCCGTGATCATGTCACGTACTTCATTGTTTACGGTTCGAGATTATACAGGTAAAAGTAGTGCCACCTTTGCCACTGTCCCTTCCCCTTTCCCCGTGTATCAATTTCCCAGCGTGTAGCGTTGCAGCAGGGGCGGTTTGTGTGAGAGAGCTATCGACTCGATAAAAGCCCAGTCATTGCGCTTTCATAGGCCACAAGCTTTCACGGTTCAGACTGCGTTCTGCTCAAGTCAATATGCGGCGTTGATACTGCTTGATCGCCAGGCAGCTCAGTAATTGCGAGGGCGAGACTTCACGTTACTCATTAGTTGTCGTAGAAGCGAAGGCCTGGTGGGTAGCGAGCCTCAAAACCTTGCCATGACAAGTTCAGACCCGCACAGTCACGTTCGATGCCACCAATCACGCCCTTGTCGACTTTTTGTCAGTTTTTCTCAAAGTAGACCGACCGAGGAGAAGGAACTTGTAAAGCATTTGCAGAGCCTAACATATCAACCTCGGTAGAAGAGCTTGGTATTTACTATAATTTTCCTCTGTCATGTCATCACCCTGTGTGTCCTGGGCAGACAGTCCTCGGTTCTGCTTCACTCCAGAAGACTCAAAATCATTAACAGCCTTGCTCGAAAAGGAATGTCTCCATACACGTCTGGTCTCGCCACGTTAACAGCACAGACCTGACCAGATGTTTTGTTGGACTCTCATTTACAAAATTCGCGGAGGTTAGTCATCATGGAACACGTTTCGGCCAGGCGCGTGAAACGCCACCAAAATCAGTCACGTCCGAAGTAACCCCGTCTCAGGAGCTACGCGCTCCATGCTGGGCATTCCCACCTATTAGCATCACTCATCGTGATAACTTCACATCCCACCAAGTCGGAATCCGGCTCGATAAAGGAGTGACTGCAATCACCTCGCATCATACCGTCATAAAGTCAAACCTTTGAGATTCCAGCTAAGCCAAATCATCGAATAACATGAGCGTCAATTCAACAATCAAGTTGGCCAAAACTGATTCAAACGCCTCGAGTGAGTTGAGCGGCTGCTCGACGGTCGCAGAGGCAGAGCCTTCGGCCGACAATGCTCCGACCCAAGCAGATCTGAGTGAGGCGATAAGGCTGTGCCGTGAATCTGATGGGGATTGGCCTCTCGTTTTTTTTGCAAGGGGCAAAAATAGGACGAGCGTCGAGCAGGACGACCTCGAGAAACTTCGAGACGGCGAACTCCTCAACGATAACTTGATCAACTTTAGTTTGATGCAAATGCTGAGTCGACTGGAACTTTCGAACCCGACTGTGGCTAAGCGCGTGTATCTATTTCGGACGTACTTCATCGCAACGCTTCGACCCGAGGAAGGTCGGGTAGACTACAAGAAAGCTATATCGCACACTTCAAAGCATCAACTTTTCGACTATGAATTTCTATTCATGCCTATCCAAGAGTGCAACCATTGGTATCTTGCCTTCATACACATGACAAAAGGAGGCGGAAAGAAAGAGCCATCCGCGGAAGCTGATGTGCCAAGACGTTTTGCAAGACGTTATTCTGTCAAGTCGGAGATCTCCATCATCACTCTTGATCCGTTGAACTTGGACCATCAGAATACTCGTGAGGTCCTCGCTGAATATTTTGGTGCGGAGGCTCGACACAGAGGTGTTGAGGTTGAAATCTCCTCATCATCAGCAGCCCAAAACGTTCCGCAGCAGAACAACGACAAAGACTGTGGAGCATTTGTGCTCGGATACTTTCAGCAGATTTTGCAAGATCCGGAATCTTCGACGCAGAAGCTTTATGGAGAAGAAGCCTTGAAATGGCAGATTGACCCCCGCATCGTGCGTGCCAATGTAGCGAGGACTATTCTTGCGGAAAGGTCCGGAAGTTTGCCGCTGAAAGACCACGACGAAGGCATAAAATCAAGAACCAGCTCCAAGGCCGTCCAACAAATAACTTCTGAGACTGAAGAAGTTGACTCGGCTGCCTCGGACTCGGAGTCGAACGCTTCAGCGACGAGCGACTCGTATCGCTCCTCTGATGTTATTGTTGGTTTTACAGTAAAGGATAAACGCGTCTACCTCAAAACAAAGCGTGAAGATGGCGGCAGAGGCGGTCTAGTCGACGAGCTCACGATGCAACAAGAGAACCCTGAAAAGCTATATAGTTGGTGGGAGAACCATCCGAGCGGCAAGTCTAGGGATGAGCTAGTTCCTGAGAGTGTCCCCTATGAAGCGGTTGAAATCATTGGCTACACGCAGACAGACTCTGGCCTGAACTTTCTTGTGCACTGGCAGGGTTCAAGACCACGAGAACCTGAGGCGGATTGGCACCCGTACGAGGCAGCAAGAGAATGGGCCCAGCAACTTGTCGATCCATATTGCATTGAGCATGGGCTTCTAAGCCCTACTAGCACTGGCACGAAGAGAAGAAGAGTTGGGTAGGACATGGGTAGAAAGAGAACATAGTTGAGAAACGAGTAGAGCGAGTTGGACACGGCAACATTTATTCCGGGAAGCTTTCCTGGCCTTCGCAACCATGCCATACTGGAACGCCTTGGTGGTGAACTTCTTGGACGTGCCGAGGGCGATGGGAAACTTCTTGGCTTCGCCGACGTTGACCGTGACGGCGCTGTTAGTGACGACTTGGCGCCACTCGGCGTTCAAGTCGATGATGTCGCTGTTGGGTGTATCCTGTCAGCATCTATGTGTGGCTTTCGTACCTATGGAGAAGGCTTCTCACCTGCGTCGAGCGATGGCGGCGTGGACGCCAAATAGACCTAGCCAGCTGACCAGCAAAAGGAATTTGGCAAAGAAGCTGCCTGAGCGCATCATGTTGTGCGGATAGAGTCGGGTTTGTTAGTTTACGTTGTGTGCGGTTGCTTGTCTGCTTTTACAAAGTTTAGGCGAAGGACGAAGCATATTTATATTTACAAAGATGAACGGCTCGAACACTTACGACTTCATATGATTCCCTTAATCAGGAGCCTACTGTTACAGATTATACAGACATATCGCCAACATGACACCAACCGAAACGACTTTGAGATAATTTGACAGCCTGACATGACGCCGGAAACATATAATCAACTGCCGTCTAGTTCTAGTGGGAGCCGTCGTTGCACCACTAGCCAGCTGTCGGTTGGCCGAAATTGTTTTGAAGTCCACATCACTTACCCCCTCCAGTAACAATACAAGTGTGCGTGGCTCGTCATTTTGTGCTCCTCTATAACCTTCTCTTGTACTACGCTGGGCCGACACATTCTTTAAGCCACCATCTGTGGCCCATTATATTCTATAAGCTAACGTATATGGATCAACACATTCTATGAGCCAACATACATAGCTCAACACATTCTATAATCCAGCATCCGTGGCCCAACACACTTTGTAGACCAGCGTATGCCGTAACCCAGTGTGTAGCATATCCCAGTACATGGTCTATACTAGTACATGGCATGTTTCAATGTACGCATCTTAGCCTCTACTATCTGCTAGACTGCGGACACTAGCATAGAAGCTATACGAGCCTACAGGCACTAGTATAAAAGCTATTTCAGCTTAAAAATACCAGACCAGACTCGATCCTAGCGGATGTGACGTCTACTGCTAGAACCTAAAGCGAGCTGTGATGTTTTACGTGATACAACGGAACGATGCTAAAGCGAAGAATGTGCTGTGTTAATGTGTGCCAGGGACAGCTGCTGATGGGATGCATATCCTGTGCCGCGAATGTTGACTGCGGTGAGTGTTAGCATTTTGCGTGCATGTCACAACAGGAACAAGCACAAGCGCTTAAAAAAGACAATTTGGTGTAGCATTCCAGTAACACCACTATCACGATGCTTTCTAAAGGTTCTACGCCTCCTAGCGATGCATGTTAGCCTTTCCTTGCTGAAACAGCGCGATGCAAAGCACTATCGCTGTTTAAGCCTAGTATTAATACGACGAGGGATATCGTGTTGACTTTACTAACCGTCGTCAGTTACCTTTGCGAGGTGGGATTTGGAACTTTAGCTGGCGCCCGAATAGCTTTCATAAAGCAGCACAAGAGGCAGAGAGTCAGCTATAGCTTGGGACAATGATCCTCGAGCAATTAGCCAATCAAGAACACGCAGCGCTGAACGAGTCATCAACTGATAGAGACACATAGTTTTAATAGAGAGCACGAGAAAAAACGACATTAGAAGCTAGGGAGGCGATGCGGACTATTCTGTGATCCAGCCTTTGCATAACGAGCTCTTGCGCTGTGGTGCAGCAGCATTCGGGCGGCGTGGCACAGGCATAACTGGTTATGCTATGGGTGAGAGACCGGAGTTTGATGTTTGATGGGGCATTTGATGTGGTTAAAGCCCGCTATCGCCCTCTACTGCTCGCTGCAACCCCACTGCCAGAAACTAACAGCACCGCTGTTGACTAGGACCCAGCCACACCAGCGTCCAAGTCCCACACATCCGTAGTCACAGTTTCACTGAGTCTGCGCCATACTTCGGCGTTCTCACATGATATGATTTCGAATATCGATTGTGATGCTATACCGCGTATTGACAAAGAGGCGGATTTTGAGCTAGGTGCTTGCTTCACAAACACAGATAGGTTGGTGGGTCGGCAACTACGGCGGGCTTTTGGACGGTTCAGGACCCTAACCAGACTTGGACCAATCCACCCCGACTCGGCCGGCAGGTTACCGTCGTTAGAACTAATATTCCGTTTCATCCTGTAACCATAGAATTATATTATCAGTGCGGTTCAGGTTCAGTGTCACCCTTTCCACATACCATAATATGGGGCTGAATCTAATCTGAAATTCTGGTCCTAGACGCCACATGCCCGACTAGTGTAACGGTTGCCCGAGCTTCTGATGATCCTTGGCCACAAAACATGGTAGCCTCTACATTAACCCGTTTCAGCCATCTGCACCTGTATGCACCATCTAACTCGATTTCGAGGATTTTGTCAGGTTTCGCAGACCGCGCCACAATGCCGGTTTACGTCGTGGCGCGCTCCCTTTCGCGAGATTGATGCTGGCCCATGGTCCGCTCCTGCTTGATGTGGAATCAGTCGGGCTTGGATGGATTGGCGGTGCTAGCCCTAAAATGGAAATATTATGATAAGTCATCGATGCATCCCCCGCTTGAGCAATGAACTTCGTTCGCTTGAACGACTTTTGCATCCCGTGCTAAGTGTTGCAGCCATGTGGCGTCGTAAATGGGTGGTGACATATCGAATCGTTACTTCATGTGGGTTAGTGGCACACGATTGGGATACCTACTAATCACGAGAACCAGCGATCATGTGATACATCTGGAATACTGGGATTCTATAAAAGAGCTCCATTACACTGATACAGTATCTCTTTTCTACAAGGTTTACGACAGCACAAGTTGACAATATGGACCCTCAAACTATTTACTCTAAAGTCGGTGAACGCTACAGTAGCGCAGTGAAAAGTCCAAACCCACAGTCCAGTGCCGCTGTGGCTAAGGCGTTTGGATATTCCGACGACGAGCTCTCATCAATCCCAAAAGACGCCAACTTGGGCTTAAGTTGCGGTAACCCACTCGCTATTGCAGCACTGAAAGATGTCAGCTTAGTCGAGATTATGCCTCAAAGATAACAACACAGCTAACTAAGGATCATTATAGGGTGAGACAGTCATCGACCTTGGCAGCGGGGCTGGGCTTGATGTCTTCCTAGCCGCGAAGAAAATCGGCCCAAGCGGGAAAGCCATAGGAGTAGATATGAATAAGGTAAGTTTCTACTAAGAAGTAGATAACACGGAGAATCGTTACACTGACGCCAATGTAGGACATGCTGAACAAGGCACGCCGGCTCTGCGCCGAATCTGGCTCGACGAACGTCGAATTCGTTGAGTCTCGCATTAGTGAGATTGCGCTAGCCTCTGGCATTGCTGACTGCGTCATCTCCAACTGTGTGGTAAACCTGGTTCCCGAGGGCGAGAAGCAGCTAGTGTTCAACGAAATATTCCGCCTGCTTCGATCGGGGGGTAGGGTTGCTATATCAGATATCCTGGCCAAGAAACCGCTTCCCGAGGCTATTAAGCGGAGCATGAGTTTGTATACAGGGTGCATCGCCGGGGCGAGCCAGGTAGCCGACTATAAGTGTTACCTCGAACTTGCAGGTTTTAACGGTATAGTCTTCACTATTAAATCCTTCTTGGTAAATACTAACGAGAGGGACTCACTAGATGTCCTCATTACAGATATGTCTAGCGACTTAAATGTGTATATGGGTACACCGATAGATGCGTGCTGTAGTAGCTCTTCAAACGAAAGTGAGCATTGCTGCGCAAGTGTTACGAGCATGCGGACTGAGCTTCGCGGCCAAGACCTTAATGAGTGGGCAGGTAAGTCTACCTTTCAAGTCATTGGTTAGAATAGCTGGTTGCTAATGGTCGGCATGTTAGGCTCCTTTAAAATCTATGCCCTTAAACCCCAACTGTAGTCACTCAATGGAAACGGCCATGTATAAAGTAGTGCTCTTTACTGCGAGTGTAATAATTTGACAACATGGCACATTGCATCGTAACCTGCTGTTATGGAAAATGTACCACTGGTTGAACAATCATATCGTTCAATAGCACGCTTCCTTTGGGTTCGAAGTCGCCCGTGCAACACGGTCACTGCATGGCGAATTTGGAGCTAGTCCCAAAAAGGAAATTCTGTGATATGTCATCAGTTGGCAACCCTCGTCACCAATATTGACCCCGCTCAACATAGTATCTAGCCTTGTCCTCCGTTGCCACTGCGTTAAGATTTCAAGATACTGCTTGTACTGTAAGCTACCGCTTTGTACGATTCCATAAATTTGCATCAATAGATGACCTCGCAAACCCAACAATCCGCCCCTACTGTTGTACCTGTGACGAGATGGTCCATCAGACCCGCGGAACACGGTAGGGTTCGGGTTCGCAACAACCAGAGGCGACATCGGGAGAGAGTGAAATGTCGCATCAAAGACCTCGAAACCAAGCTCGCCGAGACACAACAAGAGCTCAACAAAGCATTCAAGATAATAGAGCACCTGACTGCACCGCTGGAAGCTCGTCGTCTCCATCCACAGACGCACCTAGCCAATAGTCCAACTGCAGAATTCCATACAATCGATCCTGAAAGTTTAATGCGTCTTCCTGCACCCATGGACTCCTATTTATTGCCTTCACCTCTATCAGAATCACGGATTGGCCCAGTCACTTTTAACACGATTTGCGTGAAGAAGGAGATGGACGGTCCAGATGGTAGGCTGTGCGCTAGCTGTAACAAAATGCCGCTGGTAAGCCAACTAGCTACCATGGATCCATGGGATGGGGTGCTTACAGGGTCTGAATTGGACCAGGTGGCCGTCTCGGGCGATGGAGACGGAGACCACATGCAACTATCTAACCGAGAAGAATCCACTACACGGTGCCGCGATGCATTCAAAATTATTGTCGAGCAAAACTATGCTGCCATGGACGCTGTTTCTTTACATGCTTGGTTGCAACCTGGCTTCCGCAGGGCTCATTCGGAAGGCGACGGATGCCGTGTAGAGAACACACTGCTCTTTGCACTGTTAAGCTATATTTCCTCATGACGTTTGGGATCATAATTTCTCCCAAGGTGGTTTGTTGCTACAAGAGAGAATAGTTGATACGTTTCGCTCTATGTTTAGTTGCGTCAGTCATAGCGTGCTTACCGGTCCTGAGCAGCAGGAACAGGTCCACGCAGTCTGATATATTATATAATTAAGCCGACTTTTCTATTGTAAGTTTAGGTGTTGATACTGCTCCTCGAGCTCTTCAGACTTCGTAATGCCATGCACCTCCATAGCGAGGAATATTCACAAGGCTAGGGAGCGATCAAGCCATCCTAGCGATTGGAAGGCTGATATGTTCTCGTTACCCGCAAGAGCATCGGACTTGGGCTCAGGCTGAGGCTAAGCCTCCAAATCGACTTGTTTTTGAGGTGCAGACATTCTGCTGGTTCACATGACGTATAATTTTTGGTAGAGAGGAATAAGACAGCAAATGTTTTACGGTTTGGCAATGCTCAAGAGCGATTGAAGTCTTACTCTGCCTGCGGCTGGCATCTAGATGTGTGCCTCACATTTTAGCTCTGGCCAATCAGCGTACGGGGTTGACACATGTCGCGATTGCTCAGCAGGCTTATACTACCTGTGCAGACACTCCACCGACTTCCTTTTTACCCGTCCTTCCTTTTTCTCTTTCTTTGTTTATGGGAGGTGAGTTTAGTAAGGGAGTGAAGATACAGCCAATCATAGGAGAGCTATGACACACTCCTGCTCTGTTGCTCTCACCTGGCTTGGCTAGCTGGTAAACTGAGACACAATCTTTATTTAACGGCGCTACTGCCTGCACCAGCTATTGGACACTGGCCTCATCCGCTACGCTGTGTACTGGCTCATTCGCAAGACGACATATGCACGCGTTTCTGCAGGCCAAGCTTCTCAATATGGCCGCGCCTTCAGAGAGTACAAAAGTTAACCCTTGGCACGCGGCATATCCTAGCCCTAGCTGTGTCAAGGTAGGCAAGATAACGCGCCAGGAAATGCTGTCGATGCTCAAAAATAGCGAAAAAGCTGCTGGGAAAGATTTTGTGCTGGTCGATCTCCGCCGCAACGATCACGAGGTATGTTTTGCTGCCCTCGGCTAGTCCTGGAACTGGACACTGCTAACAAAGCCTTACCTTGCAGGGCGGCACCATTCGAGGGTCCATTAACCTTCCGGCTCAGAGTTTGTATCCTAGCATTCCAACGCTACATACGGCGCTGCAGGCAGCGAGAGTGCCTCTTGTGATATGGTACTGCTGTAAGACAACTCACTGGCCCGCACTACCTTATACTCTCCCCAATTGCTAACATGCCTCTCTCATAGCTTCATCCCAAGGACGCGGGGCAAGGGCGGCTGGCTGGTTCATGGACTACATCACAAAAAATGGAGAGGGACATGTTATGGAGAGCCTTATTCTATTCGAGGGTATCAAAGGCTGGGCTCAGGCGGGTGGTGAGTATCTCGATTGGATGGACGAATACGATGCAGATGCGTGGACTAAGGGCAGCAATAAGTAGCAAAGTATCGCAAAGAGTGGATATGATGACAATAGAAAGTAGGATTAACTTTTCGAATTCCAAAATTGCAATGGGTAATAGTCGTTGCTTTTACACCCCTGCAGCCGACAACACTCCTGTAAGCATAGCGCTTGTCATCGCATTAGCCGCATGGTTGACTTCAAGAGCACTTTCAGGTGGGCAGACCGACACCTAGTTCCTCGATGGCTTCGCGCACTTGGCGACTTGCCCTGCGCTGGGGATGATTCTGCATCAGAAGCGAGCAACGCAAGCGCAGCGCACGTGGGCAAGAGATAGATGGCAAGCAATGCATGCGGCGTACGGTTATGATGGTACCTTACTGCGGTTACAGGTATGCTTGCTTACGCAGCACTAGACCTTTGCTCTTCTGCTTTGCAGCTCTGACAATCTTTTTATAGGGCCCAGAATCAGTACGGACTGAATAAAGTAACCTTAAAAGCTAGAGAGGCGCTCTGTTGATGACACTTTGCGAGCAGAGCGCAGCGGAGTGGCTACGTGAGATTGGCATTCACGCTTCACCCTAACCAGGCAGGGACAAGCAAGCCAGGGACGGCGACATCACCTGTTACGTGTAAGCCGCAGGTGCTGGTGGCCATGGTGGCAGCTCAGCCAGCCAATCAGGTGCGAGGCGTGACAACAGCTTCGGCACCACAGCTGTATAAGGTCAGCCTCATCTCCAAAGCGCCGTTTGGACGCCGCTGCTACGGTACTGTCCTAGGCTCCCACAATTCCACCCCTACCGACTTCTCATCTCACCAAACAACATGGTCCAAGATAAACCGCACGAAGCGTGGCTCGCAAAGTTCTCCCCCCATCGGCCCATCCGGCCCAAGCGAGCAGATCCATCGTTCCTCGCGTCGAGGGCCGAAGCCGGTGAGCCGCCAGCAGGGCGGAAATGACAATGAAGCGCTGACCCCGTTTTTAAAAGCAGGTAAAGCCGCTCAGGCACGGCTGCAGAAGCGAAAGTCGCTTGAAAAGGCACGGCGAGACCACCTCAAGCACAGTCTGGCCAACCTGGCGGCGCTGCTAGCAGCTCCATGCTGCGACGGCGCGACGGCGCACGAGTATGGCAGCGCGGAGCCTGCAAGTAATCGCGTCAACAACAAGATTGGGGTGGTGAAATCGGCCATACGATACATAGCCTGCATTCAGCACTTGCACAACGTACACCACGAACACGCAAGCTAGCGGATGAGGGATCATAGCGTATCCGATTGACAGATACAGATAGATGGGCTAGAAAAGATTACATAAACTAATACATCCCTCACTATTCAATGTAACTTTACTGCTACCAACGCCGTTACGCCAACGTACGGCGCCCCTCGCGCAGCCCGGCGGCGTAGGCCTCAAAGACGCCGCGAATGTTGTCCCGCACGCGGCGAAACTCGTGCAGCGTCTGCTCCTCGCTGCCCTCAAACTTGGCGGGATCGTCAAAGCCCCAGTGGTAACGGTTGACCTGGCCGAGGTAGACGGGGCACGCCTGGTCGGCATCGCTGCAGACCGTGATGACGGTGGCAACGGGGCGGTCGAGAAATTCCGTCATGCTCTTTGACGTGTGGTGCGAGATGTCGATGTCGATTTCCTTGAGCACCGCAACGGCCATTGGATGCACATAGCCCGCGGGCTTGGAGCCGGCGCTGTGCACGCTGACCAGGTCGCTGGCGGCGGCTTGCAGGATGCCCTCGGCCATGTGGCTGCGGCACGAGTTTCCGGTGCAGAGGATAAGGACGTTGGGCGGCATGGCTACTGTGATGGAAGGTGCAGAGGTATTTCCAGGTCGGCTAGGGGTCGGTAGGGTTGGGAGATGTGGCTCGGTCGATGCGGTGGACGTACGTACCGGAATAGGTTTGCATGTCACAGCGCAGCCGCCCTGGCTGAATCTATATGTGACAAAAGGCTGGCTATATTACCAGAGCGCAGCTACAACCGCGTGACTCATTCACTTGCGGAGCCAGCCAATAGCACGCCCGTGCTGTGTCATTCCCTGACAAAGCGTGGTTCCGGCTTGATTATAAACTTTTCCCCTTTCATCTTCCGTGTTGGCTGGGATTTCGTTTAGGGTTCAACCATGTTGCATGATTTCCTATTAAAAATCACCACTCGTAATCCACTGACGATAACTAGAAAGCTGCACGTGCGAAGATCACGCTACGCTCAGAGCAGGTATCAAAGAAACGCTTGCGATGCTGATATTGAAGGCAAAACTAGGCTAGCTACAAACTTGACATGCGTACGATTTTCTCTACATGGCTCCCCCGCGCGAGCTGCGGCTCGCCCGCTCACTCCTTCCAGTCCCACCTGCGATGTATCAGCCGCATGGCGTAAACGAGGCCCAGCAAGACGGGCACCTCGATGAGGGGGCCGACAGTGGACGCGAGTGCTTGGTCACTGTCGGGGCCAAAGGTGGCGACGGCAACGGCAATGGCGAGCTCAAAGTTGTTACTGGAAGCGGTGAAGCCCTGCGTCACGGCAAAGGAATACTTGAATCCGAGGCGGTACGTGATAACGAGGGTCAGGAAGAAGATCAAGACAAAGTAGACAATGAGCGGCGCGGCCACGCGGATCACCGACACAACCTGATGCACAACCTGCCGGCCTTGCGACGCAAAGAGCACCAGGATCGTGTAGAGCAGACCAATCAGCGACCACGGCGCCGCGAAGCGCAGGAACACGCGCTCGAACCAGTCCGGGCCGGCCAACGCGCGCAGCAAGAAGCGCGTGATGATGGCAGCCCCAAGTGGGATACCCAGAAACACGGCCACGCTGGTCGCCACGACTTGGTACGAGACGGTGTTGACGCCAGAGTCGCCGCTAATAACCCTGATGAAGAAGATGGCCATGGGCGCAAACAGCACCATCTGCAGGATGGAGTTGATGGCCACCAGAATGGCGCAGTATTCGCTGTCGCCGCCGGCAAGGCCGTTCCAGATGAGAACCTGCGCACACAAGCACAAGTGTTAGATGGTTTCCGAGAAATGATATTGCGTACCTGAGGCAAAAAAACAGAGGAGTACATACCATGGCGATGCATCTGCCCAGGCCAACAAGGATCAGGCCGATGCGCAGGTCGCTCTTGTCGGGCAAAAAGGCCCAGGCCAATGCAAGCTGCAAAACATGTTAGCGTGTCTGCAAGCGCGTGACGCACGGCAAGCCACGTACCATGACGAATGGGGCCACGATCCAGTTGACAATGACACTAAAAAGAATCTGCTTCCACATGGACCGCTTGGAAAGCAGCTCATGCAGCGACTCGTAGCGGACTTTGCACAGGATCGGGTACATCATGACCAAGAGGCCGACGGCTAGCACGCGACGGCAATTGTCAGCTAGAGAATATCTTCGTGCGGTTGGCCAAGGCTGTTTCATCATTTGGTTTTCTATTTTGCCTTTCTTGGCTCCGGCGTGAGGTAGGTTGAGGCACTTACCAATTGGCACTGAGACACCGACAAACTTGCCCTTTTGCAAGGCCGGGCCGGTCGAGGGAACAAAATTGCCGAGGATGATGCCAATGGCCATGGCAAGGAAGATCCAGACGGCCAGGAAGCGGTCCAGCCATCCTAGTGACTTGAAAGCTGACACAGCTTCCTTCGTGTCGAAGTCTCTCTTGGACTGGCTCTCCAGGTCCACTGGCTCTGGCGGAGCTGCCGTTCCAGATGTTGGCGTGTCAGGCATGGGTGTGGTAGTGGAAGTGTGAAAAGAGGGATGGTTTGGGTTGGGCTGTTTAGTCTTGCAAATAAATCGTCTGTGCTCAGTATTCGAAGACGTTTTGTTGATTGATGTCGAGCCAGTGCCCAAGGCTAGTCGGCTCATGAATACAATATTTATACAAGTAGATCGCATGCTGGGATATCGCAACCTCCACTTTTGCTTATGGCGATCAGCCAATCAGCGTGAGGGACTGACACATTGACAAGAATGGGCTGGAACTCTCGTAGAATCCCGTTGCTCAGCGCCGCAACGGCAATAGGCACGTGGGCGGCAGCAGGCAAGGGAGGAAAAAAAGAATCAGAAAAAAAAAGTCGGCCAATCACAGCAGCGTTGTGACACACTTTGCTGTTTGGCGCCACGCACACGACAACCAGGCTCGTTTGCACAGGCGCTGTAACGTAAGTTTATTCTAGCGATTGTCCCACGCACGCGCAAACCTTTCGATGAAGTTTACAATGGCTAGCTTTCCCCTAGCGCGTATTCTACGGTGATGCTACAGCTACGCAATACGCAAGCTGCAACGTGAAGCTACATAGGCTGCTGTACTTTGTGAAAAGTGCGTCATTATCTCCTCTTGGCTTGCTGCTGGATGCACATGTAAGCGACTGGGTTTACTGATTAAAAGGCATGTGCAAGACTACCCAAAACTATACACAATGTACTCATGCGAGGCGCATGGACATCGGCCAAAGCCGATGCGTGCGCTGCCCAGCCGCTGCTACCCTGCATCACTCATCTGCTGCAATCCTGACAAAAACTGAAATCAATCTTAATTATTCATCTTTGCTAGCATGGCGTAGCCGCATGTTACGAGTCGTTGCATGTGCTGCAGTAGTCGCGAGCCCGTGGCGGGAAGCTTTGTAAAGCGCGACCTGACTAAACATTGCCATGACCGCTTTTGCCTCTGTCCCTCGATATATTTCCATCTGTTCATCTCAATGAGCAGACAGCCGAGAAAGCACAACACGACTCCCCAGCAGCCTGGAATACAGCTGAATTATCTCTGATAATTTAGGCGATATCTATAAGCTAGCTGTTTTTTTTTTAAAAAAAAACAAAAGAGCATAAACTACGGCAGCGGCATTGCAGAGCCACAACGCCAAAAGGCATAACAGACCTACGACAATAAAGGGCACAGCAGCGTCGCAACCGAGCCAGGCGGCCGGGCTGAGTTGCTGCCGCCGCCATGCCTCGAAAGGTACGTTGCGAGAGCGCGAGTTTGACAGGCACAAGCAAGCAAAAGATACTAACAGCAGGCAGTTCAAGCCTCCCAACCTCAACGAGAAGAACCGCGAGTGCCAGCGGCAGTCCCGCGCCAGGCGCAAGGAGCTCATCGAGGACCTCTCGCGGGAAGTAGCTCGCTACAGGAGCCAGGGTGTCGCCGCCACAGTCGAGATGCAACACGCCGCCAGGGCCATCTCGCTCGAGAACCAGCGCCTGAGGGCCCTGCTGGCCTGGCACGGTGTCTCGCAGGCCGAGGTCGACCAGGCCCTCGCCTCGCCGCCGCCTCTGCAGCGTCCCGCCGTCTCGGGCCACGGTGACGATGCCAGCGAGCGGTCCAACAAGCCGCCGCCGCCGCTCAAGCCGCCAAGCACGACGGCGACGCCAACCTCGCGCCGCTCACCACATGAACCTGCATCGCCCGACGTTGGTTCGCTGCCCACGTACCCAGCAGCAGCAGCAGCAGCATCATCGTTGCAGGTCACGCGCCACGTGCACAACCTCCGCAGCCAGCCAGCGCAGCGCAGCGCAGGTCATGACGCGCCTCCTCAGGAATCAGATCGCTTCCGGTCGCAAGAGCCGCCAACCATGGCCACCAAAAACGACGGCCAAGAGACGTCGTGCGATGCAGCCGCCGCGATCCTCATCCAAATTCCAGGCCAGCGTGATCCGGAAAGGACGCGGGCGGCGCTTGGCTGCGTCGGAGAGACAAGCTGCTCAGTCAAAAACACGACGATTTTCAGATTAATGGACGAGCTGAATTAAGTTGGCGCCGAGGCGGGTACGGCTTTGCTCAAAATTCCAAATGGCCCAAGTCTTGTATATTAAACTTTCAACTCTGCCAAATGCAAACGATTAAACCAAAGGGCCTCAATCGATCCCCTGCACCATCAACTACTGCTACTTGTTGTGCTTGACACATACTGCAACCGAGGCAGGCAGCAAGAAATAGCAATCTTCCCTAGGGTATACAAGCAGTATGGATGAAGAATACGGTAGCACTCTCATCCCCTTGATCTTTAGCGCGTAATGCGCTCAACGGTCGTGGATATCCCGCTTCTCAGCGCCGTGATATCTCGTCATACTTTGGAAGTTCCTATACGCATCTTGTTAGAACTGATATGAAACACAGCATCGCTCTATTCACCTACGCTAGGCTGATTGCAAAGCGCGACCCTCCCCAGACAACTCGAGGAGTCAACCTGGGCAGGTGCATATGGCGCTAGCGTGCTCATCCGCGGATACGCGACTTGCAGCGGAACTTGCAAATCCACCATCTCAACATAGGCGCCGCCTACTCGTATGCCGCACAGCAACGAGTGGGAGCGAGCTACGAGCGTGGTGTGGAACGAAGGCAGCAAGGCCTGCGGCGAGCTGACTTGAAAGTGGACGCAGGCTGCCCACGATCCTCCCGTACCGGCGCTCAGCGTCGCCGCTGAGCTTGGCCCATAATCCTCAGTTGGGTCACCGTCAGCGACATACACCCACTTGAGCTGCGGAAACTTGACCTTGCCAACCTTTACGGCGTCGTCGTAGCACCGTAGCAGCCCTTGGTTGGTGAGGGCGGCTGTTTCCGGCATGTGTGGGAGTGCCTCGACCGAGTAGAACGTCTTGGCCTGCAGGACCGTCGTGACCTGCAAAGATATTCGCTCGACAAGTTTGGCGTCGATACGCGCGCCGCTGAGAGAGAAGCGGATGACGCAGCTTGTCGACGGCGCTCCGGCGTCTGAGCTGTACACAAGAGGAGCCGGCTCTTCAGTAGATGCTCGCAGCGTGCCGATGCGCCGGCCAAGGAACCGCTTATGCACCGACCGCTCCAGCCGTAGCACGTACTGGCTGGTCTCTGAGTCTGGCACAAATGCTGGCGGTTGCGGATCGAAGTACGGCAGCACCAACAACGCTTTTGCGGCGTGGACAAGGTCCTGGCCACTCTTGTCCCCGGGCTTGGGATCCAGTGTTACGGTGCACCGCAGCCAGTAGCAGATGGCGGCCCGAGGAGGAGGTGTCGTGGCCCAACGCTTAAAGTAGGCGTTGCTGACGCTGAAAGACGGCGGTAGTTGCTGAAGGCTGCTTGGTTGGCTTGAGCCAGAGAAGGCGCTCACCTCAGGTATGACGAAGCGAAAGGGAAGCTTGATAGTGCTTTGCTGCGTCCCCTCGTGTGGTTCCATTGATAGGATGTGTGGGATGTCGAGAAACCACACTTTGAATTAGTCCATGTTGGTTGGCGGCACTCGGACTGGCGACGACTCACCTGCTTGTTGGATTCAAGCTTGGCGTGCACTAGATCGTCTGCAGTTGCGACGGTAACAGATGCCGTCTGCACTCCTTGAGCGCAAGTTAATTCGCAAGCACGCGGCGAGGAGCGTGTTTCATGCCAACTTACCTTCGAGGCGAATGACGGCTGCCTGGATCTTCCTAGGAACCGCAAACGTAATCTCTACCTGGCCCTCGAGTGAGTCTCCTGGACGAAGCACGCCGTGAAACCTAGGATCGCCTTGGCACGCCTTGCAGTCAAAGACACGAATCGCCAGCGTAATATCTTGAGGATTCTTAGATGTGCCGGGCATCTTGACATGTCGTCCAGCAGGCAAACTGCGGTGCGGTGCTGTGTGATGCGTTGCTGCCTAGCTGCCAGTGGTGCTTGTTTAGAATCAGTGAAGGGGTTGGGTGGCCGTGCCAGAGCAGAGGCACAGCAGAGCCAAGGAGATTTTAACCAACAGACAAAGCAGTCATGAGACCACCTAAAATGGACACATGTGGCACCAATGCTGCCAACTTAAATCGTAAATCGCCTCTCTAGTGCACGGCCCGGGAAGACACCCACCAACAGGCTACTCTACAGCATGGGCATGGCGCCAGCCCGGCAGGGCCAAACGAGATAATGCCGCTCGTGCTGGGACCGCTGTTCAGAGAGGAATGGGGATGGAGCAAGTAGCGTGGGCCTGCAGAGGGAAGTTGGCTTGCGCAGAGCCGCAGCAAGACTGGTGACGACCATGTGTCACGTCCCATCTTCTATTGGACAGAGAGCTGCTTGCCACAATATGCTAGAGGCTGGCTGAGCTAACGCGATGCATTAGCCGGTCGCTGTTTCGGCCCCCAAACCATCATCGTCGCCCCGTGATTGTAAGTAGGCTGATTAAGCCTTGCGACCAGCCGATGGACCAATGGCGTGCAGCCGCTGACACACTTGCTACGATGCCAACGTTGGCCGAGCTAACGTCGGCCCAGGACCCGTGCGCACCTTGGGTGTCGCTTCCCATGTGTATTCAGTTATTGGCTTTGCCTCATCGAGGGGACGGGACCCTGCCGTGGGGGCCGGCAGCTTCACGCAAACGCGACAAGCTGCATGTGTATATCTCGGCTGGTCGACTCTCCCCTCTAGCGAGCCGATGAGTAGTAGCTCAAGGCGAACATATCGTCCTGTATCATGTATATTCGTTTACAATGACGCCCGCGAGAGCATCACTGCGCTCTGAAGCCCTACCGCTAACGACACAGCTGGCTAAACATGAGCCGCTGCCAGGCAAAGCAGCAGCCTTGGGTACGCTGTTAGAAGCGTACGCACGAGTTCCTGCCTTGGAAATGGCCGCCATGGCTAGTAAATCCATTGATGAAGCTATTCGCGCAAATGACGAGCCGCCTCCACGGCTTCTCTCAAGGCCGCCTACGCCGTTCCACTCGCTGTAAGCAAGAACCGCTGACGCCGCGTCGAGTCCCTAACATTGTCAGGTTTCGGCCGACGATAGCCATCCGAGACTACCTGGTTCATATCACCAAAGCGCTGGCCCTCACCTCTGAAATGCTGCTATACATGCTGTATTACATTGATCGACTGAGCAGCTTGTACCCGGCCTTCCTCATAAATTCCATGACCGCGCACAGGTTTCTCATTGCAGCAGCAACTGTAGCATCCAAGCTCCTCTCAGACTCCTTTTTCTATTTGGCCTTTTACGCCCAGTCGGGCGGCGTGCAGGCTGCTGAGCTGCGGCGTCTGGTGCGCTCGTTGCTTTGCTACTCGGACTGGCAAGTCATACCACATGGGGAGGTATTATTTGCATACTTTACGCGATTGACAGAGCGATTTGGAAGGAAAGATGCATAACAGTACGACGGTGCTATAGACTTACGCGCTACAATTCAATTCGTAGTTTCTAACATTGTTGCAAGCTTCCATAAAGTACGTACTCTACACTTGTAGCCTGGCCAACGTCTTCTAGGTGTCGGAGTGCATAGATGAAGCTTGTATGTTGTAACCAAGAGTATCAGTCCTGTCTTTGCAGTACATCTGAGGGGGCGAATGCACCTCCTCTGCAGCGACGTAAGTTTGTCAGACCTTGCATCTGATTGGCTTGGCTGGCGGCACCGGCAACAGCCGTTACCGGTCCCTGGTATAGCATTTGCGCTTGCACACCACATGAGTTGTTATTAGCAGGCCACATTCTCAGCCATGGGTTGGATTTGCCGACACGCGCAAATACATACTGACGCATGGACGCATGATTCAGTTCTCCACACTCAGGTCTCCCATGCCGGCTAGCCTTGCCGTTTACCACTGGAGGCAGTGGGGGCGGGGGACGGCTAGACTGTCAATGTATCATTGCTGAAGGAGCTAACCAATGGGACGTCGCTTGTGTGTCATAATCTGGTGTTGGACGAGGCGAGAGGGTCACGCCTCGCTCGGTTGTTTCGCTGCGGCTGATGTGCCGACTTGCAGAGCAATCTAGACTCGTATTCGGAACTCAAGCGTCAGAGATGGCGTGTAAGAAGGGTGTCAGTCCCATGGTGCTATTGGATGCCTTCTACTCTTCGTCCAGTGCGGTATCGTTCCTCAGGCGCGAGTCCTTCGCTGTGGCCCAAGTAGACATGTACCAAGTTGCTACAAGTTACGCCTAGTGGGCGGCTGAACAAGGCCGAGGGGACACTATTGATGAACGCCCCAAATTCATTACGAAACGCCCTCCCAGAGGAATTATCCGTGCTCTGCCGGCAAGACCAACTTCGGAAAGCGAAGCCGCCTCAACATCCGAAACCAAATGAAAAACCATGCTGTACCCACGTGTGTTCCTGTAAGCAAGGTAAATCAGGAAGGTTGACGCCAGGGTCGAGTTGGTCTGACTATTTATACAGCGTTTTCGTTCTTGCAGTAACCTCTCTAGCCTAAGCCCAGAACAACAAAATCGCATTGCACCCCAAGCTTGTACTTGCAATGAGCCACGTTGAGTCGCCCAAAGAGCAGCCTTCTGCTAGCATCGATGCCAAGGAGGATGGCACGATGCAGTATCCGTCCCTTGCCCTTCGCAGGCAAGCCTTGGCAGACGTCGACAACGCCGCGCTTGGCTTCCCGCATCTGCGAGCCGTTGCCGTCGCCGGCTCGGGCTTCTTTACCGACGCCTACGATCTCTTCAGCGCAAACTTCATCACCACCATGATTGGGCTCGCTGCGTACCCCTCGCACACCATCCCGTCTCAAGCAGACACGGCCATCAAGCTGTCCACCACAGCCGGCGCCATTGTTGGCCAGGTCTTGTTCGGCTGGCTGGCGGACAAGCTGGGCCGCAAGAAGATGTACGGTCTGGAGCTAATCATCATCCTAGTCGGCACCTTTGGCCAAGCCATGGCCGGGGCCGGCTCCGCGCTACCCATCCTCGGGCCGATCATCTTTTGGAGGGTCATTATGGGAATCGGCGTTGGTGGCGACTACCCTCTTTCCGCCATCATCACGTCTGAGTTCGCTACGGTCAAGTGGCGCGGAGCCCTGATGAACTCGGTCTTTGCCATGTACGTACGCGTACTTGCTCATCGTCGGCGCAAATTTGCAGTGAAGAAGCTAAAGCTAACCTCAGTTCTTCCGTAGGCAAGGGTTCGGAAACTTTGCGGCCGCTCTGGTGTCTTTTATATGTGTCGTCGCTTTCAAAGACTCCCTCATCGTCGCCAACAAGCCTGCGGAATGCACGGGCGCCTGCCAGGTCGCAGCAGATAAAATGTGGCGAACCATTGTAGCTTTTGGCGCTCTGCCTGCTCTTTTTGCCCTGTACTTTCGGCTGACGATTCCCGAGACTCCGCGATACACCATGGATATGAGCCTGGATGTCGAGAGGGCCAAATCCGACGTCGACGCTTATCTTGCCGGCAAGAGAGGTGCAGCCACGGAAGCCAATCATCTCGACGCATCCCTTGTCAGTCGACTCCGAGAGACGGAGCCCAAAGCAACGTGGGCCGAGTTTTACCAGCACTTTCGCCAATGGCGTTATGGTAAGATTCTCCTGGGCACCGCTGGCTCTTGGTTCTTCATCGACGTCGCGTTCTGGGGCCTCGGTCTCAACAACTCGTCCATCCTCCGAGCCATCGGCTACGCCTCGTCGAGCAACGTCTACGAAAACCTCTACAACACCGCCGTTGGCAACCTGATCCTATCCGTTGCAGGAAATATCCCTGGATACTGGGTCAGCGCGGCCACCGTAGACACCATAGGCCGCAAGCCCATCCAACTGGCCAGCTTCGTCATTCTCACGATTCTGTTTTGTGTCATTGGCTTCGCTTTTCACTCGCTGACCTCCAGCGCCTTGCTGGCCCTGTACATCCTTTGCCAGTTCTTCTCCAATTTCGGAGCAAACTCTACGACGTTTATCGGTAAGCTCTCTGGTAGCGGGTTGCTGCATCTAATGTAAAAAGAAAGCCTCTTGACACTTTGCTTAGTTCCCGGAGAGGTATTTCCGACCCGCTTCCGGTCCACGGCTCACGGCATATCCGCCGGAGCTGGAAAGACTGGCGCCGTCATCGCACAAGCCCTCATCGGTCCGCTGCAAAATCGTGGTGGCACTGGCGCCTGGCTGAATCATGTCATGCAAATCTTTGCGGCCTTTATGCTGTGCGGAGTGCTCACGACTCTCCTGGTGCCGGAAACAAAGCGTCGATCTTTGGAGGAGCTGGCAGAGGAGTATCACGGCACGGATTCCGAAAGCAACTGATCAGCTGTGGCAAACCAGAGGGTGGCTCAGATTGCTGAGAAGATGTAATCTTGGAACGGAATACCTGACCAATCACGTGAAATGTACTTTAAAGCAATGCTTACGTAGCCAATAGCACACATCGGCGCTTTATATGACGATTCTGGCCCTAAAACATCTCAATTTCTCATCAATCTGATCCGGTATGCCACTTTCGCATCGGCTGCGCTGGTTTGTATAAGCTCTATCATTTTATTTAGTTCGCCGTTTACGTTTCCTTGGATCTACGCTCCTCCCTCTCACTAAAACGATCGCCAAACAGGTCAAAGTGAGGGCGCATCACAATCGTGTACTTCACAAGCTCCTCCATGCAGTCAACAAGGCGGTCTCGGTTTGAGCTGGGCATCATTCGGCTTCCTTCTTCGTCGGACGTGAATTGAGTGTAAGCTTTGGGCACAGAGCTCTGGTTAGGAATGGCAAACATCCGCATCCACCTGCCGAGAACCCGCAGCGAGTTGGCCGTGTTAAAGGACTGCGATCCGCCGCTGACCTGCGCGATGGCCAGCGTCCTGCCCTGGGTCGGTCGCACCGCGCCGGATGCCAGAGGTATCCAGTCAATCTGCTGCTTGAAGATGCCCGTCTGCAGTAAGACAAGACAACGGTTAGCATGTACGACGCCGTCACGGGGGCTTGCACGCAAATGCGGCATGGCGTACCAAGTTTCCGTGCTGCTCGGGGCTCACCCAGACGTGGCCGTCGCTCCATTTGCTTAGCTCCCGCAGCTCTTGCACCTTTGCGTGGCCGTGGTTGACGTCGTCCTTTTGCGGCAAGCCGGCCGGGTCGTACACTCTGACGTCGCAGCCCAGGCGAAACAGAATCCGCGCTGCCTCGTAAGCTAGCAGCCGCGAGTAGGACCTGCGCGCACACGTTAGCGGGATGCTACGGCGCCCACGTCAGGCGGCACGTGTGGTGACGGCACTTACCTTGCCCTCAAGCTGCCGTAGAGCACGAGGATGCGGAGGCGGTTGTTCGCCCTGGCCTGAATCTCGGTCTCCATCATCTTGACGACCGTACTCAGCTCCAGCTGCGCAACCCAGTCATCGGTAGCCAGCGAGTCCGGCAGAAGAAACGGCCTGTACTTGTGCCGGACCGCGAGGTCATCGTCGTTCTCCCTGATTGCCAACGATTTGTACCCATAGGAGGGATCCACGGCAAGCTCAACCTGCTTCCTCGCAGCGTGTGCGTTGTTCAAGTCTCCGTGTCCGTTCATGGGGTAACGCTGGCGGGCGTGCTCAGCAGTAGAGGAAAGAGCTCGGAGTGTCGAGAATGAAACGGTGCTTCGGGGCTTCAGAATAGTATTCGAGACCAGCTGGTTCAGCCGACAAGAAGGGAAAAGCAGCAGCTTCTCGCAAGCAGGATTCATCAGCTGTAGTACGCCTTAAAGCAACGAAGATGGAGCAAAAGGCTTCAATTGCTTGACAAGTACGAGTTGCAAGCTTTTATGTCCCTTCATTACACGGCTGCTCCAACTAGTGAATAATAATATCCCCTAGTGGGGTTGGGGTTGATGGTTCATTGACCAATAAACGTCCGGGGGTGACACATGGAAATAGCGGCTCTGTCCCAGACAAACTCATTAAACTCATTAAAAACTGGTTCGCTCCTGATATGAAACCTGCTTTTGCGTTAGCGCGGGAATCGACTAGTGCCTTGAAATCGCCGATCTCGATGCCATAATAACCACGCCATTGTCATGCCCTATCCTCTCTTTTTTTGCACGATTTCATTTGTATTTCTATTCAATTAAAGGTAGATATTGTGCGATGGCACCTACTGGGCGACTTCACCAAGAATGATCATGCGTCCCATCTCGACAAAGCTCCAACGTGCAAAAGTTAACAGCGCTAGCAGGGTAACTGAAAGCTGATGGCACGGTTTGAGTAGGAGGATGCCAATACACAGCTCTCTGAAGAGGTGCTTCGCCTCGTGATCCGGAGGCTGTGCGGGTTCAAGCACCTTGCAAGTGGGGTGCGACCTGACCTAACAGGTTAGGTCAATCCCGTACTCGTGCAGCCGCCGAAATTTCCATTTTTGCATGGCTTGGACGCTAATAGAGATGCCGTAACGAAGGCGGGAGAAAACGAACATGGCAGCATTCTGGGGCTCAATTTTAAGGGAACAGTACGCGTAACTTGGCCGCAGAACTAAGAACGGCAACCTGCAGGCAGTTGACGTCAGTACATCCGCATTGAGCGGCGAGCTTATAACTCAATTCGGTAAGAATCTCACATTTAAGCATCCTTATTATGGATATATTTTGAAGTATCGCTCATCTGAGCTTCGATTTTGTACAGTAGCGCACTTGGAGAGTTCCGCGAGACCGTCCTGGGTAGATTGCGCTGTACTGCCTGTGAATCACAGTCCCCGAAAATTGCCTGCCATTACAATATCTTTGGATAATACGATTTTTGGCTGTTGCTATGAGACATGGCACATTAATTGCCTTAATGGGAGAGGAAGGCTAGTGGAGTTATGCTAAGTCGCAACTTTGCTCTCCGTACAGCGAGACTTTGAGACTGTGGTTGCCAACCGCGCACTAGCGCACACGCCACTCTCTAGCTTCACTTGTTCCACCTATCACTGGCCGCCATTTGGCGACGCTTGGCCTTCCGTAGCCGCCGCTGCTCCACCCGCTGCGACGCACGCAGAGAGACCCCATGAACAGTGAAAACGTGGCCTCGAAAATGGTCCAGGTGAAGAAATACCGTTTCTTTGCACTTGGGATGGAGACAGCGGATCGAAACTCCTGACTTCTCAATAGACTCACGTGCTGGCAAATGCTGATCGTCGAAGTGATCGTTCCTCACAGTCGTACGACACCATCGGAAGGTACGTTCCTCCACTGGAAGACGGTCGTCGCCAATACAGTCAGGGCATTGAGTGGCATCTAGTAAAAGTGGGAAGTCACCAAGACCACGGTTAAGCTTTGATTCAGGCTCAGTCCCAGGCCCAGGAGACTCCTGCTTGATCAGAGAACCAGTTCTGGTTGTTTGCCGTGAAGTGCTGCCCTTTGGCGTTTCTCTCTTATCACATAGGGACACCATGAGATCAATGGCCTCGATTCTCAGAGCCAAAAGCTCCTCCTCGCTCAATCCAATCGGCTGGTGGCAAAAGATGTCGGCGAGTCGGGCACGCTCGGGGATTGCCACATCAATGGTGGGCTCCTCGAATTCCCCCTCCTCTTCGCCGCGCGCCTGGGCCTCGATATCCCATGTTGGCTTGTGATAGAAGTAGTATTCCCGATATTGTTTGACGATCTGCTTGTCTCGTTCTGCACGCCTCGTACGTATTGTTTGCGTTAGTTTCCGGATTCTACTTTCATTTGCACTGCCGTCGATTCGATACCCATCTTGCTTGAGTGCTGCTCGCTCCGCTTCCAGTTCTTCAATGATCGGGTCGGGGGGAGTCGTCTCCCAAACTTTGGCGGGTACCATGTTACGCACAGCCCGAGGGTCCCTTGTGAGGCTGACGAAAGCAAACATCTTGAATAATTTGTCCTGCTTCTCTTCCTCTAAGAAGGCATTCTGCAGGTCAAACCGAGCATTTTCGTTCAAATAAGAGTTAAAAAATGTAACAAATCGTGGGTCGTGACGCATTAACTGATCGCGCACTGTGTCTGGAGCATCGCCTGTGAAGCTTGTAAGCAAAGCACAATATAATGGAAATTGTGAAGGTTTGTGGCACTCCAAAATAAGCATAAAAAGATCAAAAACTCACCATCTGCCGCATTCGCTGCTCCTCGTCGGGCAAATCTTGGGGTCCAAGCTTTCTCAAATCCTGCATCAAGACTTTGCCTGCCCATATCGTAGTTCAGCTTTGAGTACGGCATAGCTTTGTCGTCTGATAGCTCGCCACGCTGAATTTGCCGAAAGACTGGGCACTTGAGTCTCGATTGCTTCCACCGCAGCGGTATGGATTGCATTTGACCAGAAATCTTAGCATCTCTGAGAATGCTTGTAGCATTGATCAAACTCGATCCATCGAAAGCCTCGTCATGTAGAGCTAAGGCAATGACGCTCGTGACAGCACAAAAGATAAGCTTCTTACTAGGCGTGAAGTAGAAGACAGTCCTGCTCAGATTGTGGTCAGAATTATACTAACTTCCATATGCTAATAAAAGGTGAAACGATATCTTAAACTTACGGTTTGGGTTTTCTGTCCGCGCCTTTGTGGTGCGCAAACTTGATTGCCATGACAGGTATAGCTTTGTCTGTATCAGGATGCCGCACTAACATCATCATGATATCCTCGTAGCAAAGTGCCTTTGGCCTACCGCGTTGCTTGTCTTCTTCCAAGAGTAGTCCTTCAAGTGTTTTGCTTAGTTTATCGGAGGCTTCGGCAGAACTTTCGTCACTTTCTTCCAATTGCACTGCCTTGTTGGCGAAAAGTGCTTCAACAGAGCCACCCTTCGGAGCCTTTCTCTCGGCATGGACTAGCTCTGCAGGCCTCGCGCCGGTGTAGCATAAGATTTGGTAGCAAGCAGCGAGTTGGAGGCGGTGCCGCTCGAGCTCAAACGTGGCACTGTCGTAGGCTATGTTGAAGCTTAGAATAGCGCAAAGGCTATCAACGTTGAGCACCGGTTTGCCGTCAATATTTGGTGCGCGTAGCTCAAAATGAGGCACTAGAACATTGTTATGATACTATGACGATCGTTAGTCCTGAAAATCCCGATCATGAGCGGTTTAAGTGTTGGCAGTACGTTATAAACTTCCTTGCTATCATTTCGATCCATGTACTGGCCGGTCACAGTGGTGTAGAGCATCTGGAACTGTCGTATGTATTCTGCCGACGTTCCTGACGATGCGATGCTGTACCTTTCACAGATGAAATGAATGAAATCCATTGTGAGATCGCGAGTCAATTTCTTCAAAGTGGTCTTCCAATCGCCCAGCTCCATCTCCGTGCAGTAGCTGTAAGGTCCAGTTTAGAGGAGTGGTTGTCAATGATGGCGGTGTACGTACCGTGTCCATTTCTTGCAGATGCCGGCAATGTTGACCTTCGTCTCGGTCGCGTATTTCGGTTTCACAAGCTTCACTGACCGAAGCTGTAGTCGATTTTTGGCATGTTCCTTGGCCGTAAGCGGCGTGGGCTTTTGCCTCTTCTTTTGCTCTTTGGCAACGAATTGTTGAACAAATTCGTTATGATGGACAGCATAGGCATTTGTCATGGTCACTTGAATAAGACTTTGAGAATGGAGAGTGACGAATGCCAGTCAATAGGAGGGCGAGCTGCCCTTTTATGTTGGGTGCCTGTCATTATGACAATGGCGACAGTTGTGCGGCCACAACCTTGAGTACAACACACGAGATGTAAGTGACGAAAATGGCAGCGGCGCCACGCCCGAGCGCCAGGGGCTGGCCCCACTGGGACTGGACATTCCAGCGCCTGGGAAGTACACAGTACCTCGCTGGAGCCTGCCGCCCCTCATTGCTTTTGCCGCCTAAAACGGCGACGGAAACCACCCAATTCGGAGGCATCAGCAGCGCTTCTTGGGTTTAATGAGGAAACTAGGGTCCCAAGACTTTTAATTAATTAAAATTATTATTGATTTAGATAAAATATTATTATATATAAAAGCCAAGTAGCGCGGTTTTTCCCACCCAATGCGGCGTCGTTTGTCGCCGCTTTTGACGGCGTCGACCGGTGGGGCGCGGCCGTGCCTGGTTTTGTCCACACCCCCATACGCCCACACCCTACGCATAGCCTGGGTAGTTCCTGCGCCTATTTTGGACAACCATAGGCCATGTCAAATGCCTATAAAAATCAGAAGCCTGCTCTTTCCCTTCCTCCTCAACTACTCTTCATCTTTTTTTTCTCCCTCATAGGAGCAATGGCCATACATCGCGATATTCAAGATGCTTTGCTCAGTGCAGCCAAAAGGCGCCACAGAGACGCAGCTCGACGTCGGGACGCCCAAGCCAACGCCCTTGGAGCGGACGATTACCAACGCTACCAAACTGTGCTCAACAACACCAAATTTATACAGCCAGTAGACGCAGACACCACTAAAGCTAACATATACTACATCAAGAAGAAATTCGCCCGGTAAGTGTGCACCTTTTCTCAGCTACGCTGCTTCCGGCTTACGTATGTCAGGTTCTGCCTCAAAATGCGGCACAGCTCGTGGGAATCGGCGATCAGACCGCAGACTTGCGATAAAGGGTTTATCATGTCGTTTCTGCATTGGATCTGTGAGACATACTTGCAGCCGCGGCGTAAACGGTCCAAGAAGAAGACGGTCAACCAATACTGGAGAGATTTCAAAATGCTGTACCGTCGTGCGAATGACGGACAGGTAGTCAATCCAAATGTTTGCGAAGAAATTCGAAAGGTATTTAGCTTGACGTCTGAGCCCTAAAAAGACCTTCGTTGACCAAATCACTTCTAGTATGTGGACGACACTCTCAAGGTGAAGTTTAATTTGGACGATCTCGCCAAATCCAAGCCAGTCTTGGGCGTGGATGACCTGCTGCTGGGCCTCACATAACACTGGTCTCGCGACCAAAGTGTTTTCCCCACCGAGGATGATCGGCTTGATGTGCCAACTATCATGCTCTTCCAAGCGTACATAGCTTGCTGCCCCGCCGAACTCGTTGACGGAACAAAGAGCAGGGGTGCCAAAGATCCGATGCTTGACGATTTGGACATTCAAGAGGCTGTGTTGGAGGGAGGGGTCGCTGCTCTCAGCATGGACACTGAGCGAAACACCAGAAAAATTGCAAGAGCAAAAGTCAAGAGCAATAAAGCTGCACCTGAGCAGCCTTGGTGCATCGTGAAATCCGAAGACTCCGATAGTAGTTCTGAGCAGTGGAGCTTGGACGATGATGTTTTCAGCGTCGATGATGGCAGCACAATAACTGATTCGGAATCCATGAACGATAGTGAGGATGACGACTACGATGGCATGGATGGCCGCATGCTTGGTCATGAGAATTCTGCAGCGTGGCAAAATCACGCAGGCTCACAGCACGCATCTGGTGAAGAAAAAGCGCTCGACACTACACTCGGAGCTGATCCAGTACGGAAACACAAAGCCCTGTGCTACGAAGATATCGTGCTATGGATAGTCAAGGACCCGAATAATGGAGAGCGCGACGTGCTGGCGATGGAAGTTCTCTTGTGCTACCACAAAGGAGCAGACAGAAAACCGAAACCGTACGCTTTATACCCCGATCAATAGTTATGTGTCTGGCAGATTTGCTAATTTTTACACAGCACGATTTTTTTGTTTCGCGAAAATCCTCTGCCCATACTTTGTCCAATCGCTCATATCTTGGCGCGTGCAATTAGAGACGAGGCCGTGGAGGTGAGAGGCTACGGCCGCGCAGCACCTTTCTTTTCCATACAACTCGGCAGGACTGCGACCAAAGTCAACTGGAAGCCTTCCATACTTAAAACTCCAGTCTTTAGACGATCCTTGCGCACGACGTCTGGTGGCTGGGTCAAGTCAGAGACGGACCCGATGAAGTACTCGTCATACGCCTTTTATTTGGATCGAATCGGATCGGATCTGGGATCAGAGGAGAAGTGGACGTCGTATTGCATGCGGCGCGGCAATGCAAATGCTCTACTCGAGGTGGCCCCAAATGCAGTGGTTGATCAAGTCATGAGACATGATCCTATGACGGGCTGCTTAGCCAATGCATACTTGAATCGCCGTGTTGGATTCAACACACAAGACGCGTATCTCGAAAGAGATCCATCAGCGGATGGCTTGACACGCGCCTTTACCCATATGAGCATTCGCTGCAATCCCGAAATTGCCCAAGAAATTCCGAGAGCTGAGCTAGCAAAGCTTCCACTCGATCCCGAGGTGGAGGATCTGAGGAAGCGGGTGAGGATTTTGGGCATTGAATTGCGTCAAAAATACAGATTCATCAAGTCAGCCCCGAAGCAAGAGCGGGAGACTTACAGCCAACTTGGGAACGAGCTTCGAGCCGCTGACAAGGCTTTCAAGGATGATATGACCAAGGTATATCAGGAGTCTTGTCGTCGACGCATGCACAACGAAGAGCTGGAGCGGCAACTGAAAGGCTTGGCTGCCAATGACAGCGTGGAGCCCGCCATTCATCATCAACTTGAAGAGAGAACACATTTGCAGGCCATTCTATGCGACTTCAACATCGCCATGAGCCTCGAGGACATTACCACTCGCAAGATAAAAGCCATTGATGGCATGGTGCGCCTTGCCGCTCGAAGGGAAGTGCGACAGGCGCGCCCGCTTTTACTGACGCCGGCGGAAAGTCGAGAGAGCTCTCCAGTTAAGGAAATGGAGTCGAAACATGAGTTTCCTCTTCTTCTGGGCAAAACTCAGTGCGTTTACTGTGTCGGGGATGAGCAGTTGCCCTATAACACGCGAATGAGGACATTCAAGCGTGTTTCTCACATGATGGATCACGTTGAGAATGTGCACCTGCGGCATGAAGAGAAGCAAAGCCAATTTGTCTGCCGTCACCCTAAATGCAGGCCTCTTGGAAATTTTTTGGTTAGTGTTGAGGCCTTCAAGGCCCATGTACAGAGAGTGCATGGTGTGAGATTACGTGCCTAGAAGTGAGTGGGAAGGACACCAGAATATATCATACAGTGGGTGGTTTTTGCAATTATTGTTCTTCAAATTATGTATCAGGGTTCTAGAATATCTGCCCAATAGATTTCCATGAGAATCGCACCTACGCGTTCTGTTGATATGCCAGCGCTCTCAGCAATGTCCATATTCTGACTTGGTGAGGCCCTAGCTTGCCGACTGGGTCGGCGAGAATATTTCATGGTTCAGGAGCCTTAATAGTGGCGCCAAAACTGGCCATACGCCCTGCAAACACGGCCCCAATGTGCCTTGCCCCGAAAGGAAAACCTCCCGACTCAAGGAGTAAGTCGTGCGCTACGGGGAAATATCGGGTATCCTTTTTGCGCCTATCTTAGATGTGATTATGAAGCCGATGACGCAAAGGTCATGTAGCGATTTTTGGATGAGTGAATTCTTCGATGTACTGTATGGCGCCAGATATAATGGGTTTGTTGCCAAAATCGCCCCAATGAGCCCTGTACTGTAGGGGGTGTCGCTTCAACCGCAAGCTCTCTCGCAGCTCATCCACCGGGCTGCGGACATGTGCCTGTTCTGGTCACCGTGCCAGTCCGGGGTTAGAAAGCGCCTTTGGGAGCGTGCGCTAGCATTGCAACCTCACACGTGTCCTTCATCTACGGCTGCAAAGGGGCCGTCCCTACAGGCCCCAGATCTCTTCGCTGGACAATCTGTTGCAAACCAGAGAAGTTCATCAGCCAACATGTTGTACCAGAGGCCTGAGAGAAAGGAGGCTCCAAGACCTTGACTTTCTACACTAGCGATTCCGGATATCGCCGGCAGTCTGTCGCTCTCGTATGTCAGTCGTAGCGTGTTTCTCACATGATGGATCATGTTGAAATTGGCCATATGCGGCATGAGAAAACAAAGACGAGGTTTGTCTGCCGGCATCCTAAATGCAGGCCTCTCGGGGATTTTTTTGTCAGTGAGGAGGCCTTCAAAGCCCATGTACAAAGGGTTCATGGCGTCAAGCTACGGGCATAGGCCATTGAACAGAGAATGACACGTGTGGACATCCACAATACAGTACAGTGTATTTAAAGACGCACTTTAGAATCCTGATGTAAAATCTCTCTGCGCCAGAAAGCTTTTGTACGAATGAAGTCAGTCCATAGCTAATTATTTGCGCAGGTCTCTTTATGGGCCGGTTTTGTCGTCTGTTGCTATGGCTCGCAAAACTTAATGCGTAACGCGAAATTGTTGAGAACGCCACCAAAGCATTCGGCAGTTTGTTATGGTACTTGGCTATGTTTAGAGCGCGATGAAACAATACATCCAGCCTGCAAGGCTACGCATTCGACATGAGAAATCTCCGTAGGAGGAAGCTCATATCGTTTTATAGCCGGCCTGTCTTTCCATTCGATAGGGCGTCCCTCACAGTAAATAATAGTTCCAGGACCAACAATACCACTATCCACCTTCCCAAGGCTAGATTCCATTTCGCAAACCTCAAATTAAACATGTCTTCTACTATTTGCAGTGGCAATGCTGAAAAGATCGCCCCGATGCGCGGGACGGCCCAGCACAGCGAATCTCCTGATATTTTCTAAAGACAAATAAGGAGCGAGGATGTCCCGAAAAATATGTCCACAGACATTCTCCATTGTATCGTGGAATGGCAGGATAGCAATACGTTTAATCTGGGGAAAAGGTCAATAAAGAAAGTAGCAGTAGGGACGAACCGGTTTAAGCTTACCATTTCAGGCACAGAGCATCTTTTCACTGTGATGAATTGGCCAGGTTGCACTCCTAAGCTGTTTTGTACGTCTCTGCTCAGAGTAGCAGTGTCTTGCCCAGTGTTATGCATATCAACATTGAGGGTGGTGGTGAAATCGCATCCGCAAACGCTGACAAAATCTCCTTGTAATATATTTAGCTCGTCCATCCGGCTTTTAGGCAGGCCCACTGCGCTATTGTCTTCGTGCCTGGTAAATGATACATGAAAGCGGCTCTGGCCCTCTGTGACCAGGCGTTCAGTTACGCTCTGCAATCTCTCTCCCACTCTAAATGGATATTTTTCTTCTATCAACATTTGCTGCGATAATGGATGTTTGGCTGTTGAGATTGCGAGAGGTGTAGCAAGATGAGTGATTGCCAGAATAAAGCATGATGTCTGCTGGCTTTCTTCTTATACCAGCCATCAAGATTGAGAAAAGTGGCCTTGTATTTGCGCCTCGTATTGTCTTTGTGGGAGCACTTGGCACTGGCCTGTTGCTACGATGAAATCGAACGTTAGATAGGCGAGTTCAATCGCGCTGACAGGTTTTTTTCCTTGGCATGGACACAAGCAGATTCGTCAAGTGTACGGATATGCCGGTGCTTTGTAGCCATATGACGCAAGAGTCATCGTACGAGCCTTTGCTTGATAATGTCGTCAAACGCACGCTCTGATCTTATTGAATGGCCCGACATTTCTCGGTTGTCATTGCAAACAACGCAGTCGGACCACGCATCATGCACCAGGCACCAATAGGCCCTGACTGAACGCCATGACTGAGCTACAGCTGCCTCAGTATTTATCGTATCAGGCCGCTCCAGTTTTTCGCTCAGCTCAATATCGCTAGAGTGGCGCTGACGCCGCTGTTCATCAGCGAGGGTGGTGAAAGATCACCAAACTTAGCAAGGCTCGATCAAACTAGCGAGATCACCCCCGCAAAATTACAGTGGATAGCTCAGCAATACATACCCTGGAGATAACGCATTGGGAGAAGGAAGATCCGACATGAACAGCACAGTTTAAAACACAGCGAAGTACGGTTTAAGTAAATAATTTAATTAAGTATCGCAGACTTCGAGATATAGCGCACACAGCTAGTACAATGCTCCGTGGCACAAAACATAGAAAATGGATATTTGGATGATTTCTCTGAAATGGCGAATGCCCATCGCCCCTCAAATCCCTACTGATCAAGCTCTTGCGCTATCTACGACATCATAGTACTTTCATTCACCATCGCAGGGCTTGTGTGAGCTCTCAACAGTCGAATGTTTGTCAGAACCTCTCTGACAAGGTTCATGTTTCGACCCGAATCTAAGTAAACGGCAGCGCACAGAGCTTGCAGTGACTGTGTCATCATGCGTGTTGTGGGAGCAGACCGCTGCATACTTGCATTCGTAACGATACATGAAGCAAGATTCAGAGCCCTAGCACTGTGCTCCAGCTGTTGAGGGAGGGTTGTGATTCTGGCATTGACCTCGGCTTGAACTGAGTTAGCAATGTATGATACTGCAGATCCCTCGTAACCTACATCGCTCCGTGCGGCTGCTGTAACCATCATCGATGATGAGAAGCCGGATGAGGCTTTCACCGAGCTGCGCAAGATTTCTGTAGCCCTCAGTTCCCTGCTGCTCGTAAAAAGTGTTTGTCGCTGCCCCTGGAGCTCTTAATGCCTCCACAAGATATCGTGGATTTGCAAAAGGATGATTGAGCTGCTGTTGAAGCTGTGTAAACTGCTCTGGTGGACCTTGAGGTGAAGACATTGCGATCAATTGTCGAATTGTCGGTCCAAAACTTTTCGCTTGCGGAACAAAGCATGTTTAAATAGAAATGAGTGGTCCATTCCTCACATTACCAGTATGCAATGCCTTACCAATACTGATCAGTTTGTTTCAACGCAGAAGCTATCAGAGCACAACTCTCGACGAGATAGGATAAGACATTGGTGTTGGTCTGGTGCGATAGGATAAGAACCAAAATAGATAAGAGATAGGGCGGCTCTCAAATCGAAGATAAGGAAGGGTTGCATATCCCACACAAGACAAGATAGGTTATCAGATTGGAGATAAACCAGCCACTACAATCAGATAAGCGACCTTGTTATCAGATAAATGATTAATCAGATTAGCGAATGGCAGAAATCAGATCTGTAATACTGTTCGATCGATATGGAATCGATTTGTGGATAAGGGTCCGAGCCCGGCCTGCGAAGACTTTAAAAGACGAGAGGTTCTTTTTTTCTACGAGACGGTTTTTATTGGCAAACAACTGAACAAAATGCAGTCTGACAGCTCTCAATTGGTTGAGAGACATCTGCGTCTTCTGCGACAACATGACAAAAATGGAACAGATTTGGTGCAATCAATTCCATTGGTCGCATCAAAAGATCTGCATTCTACGAAGGATGAGCTGCAATCATTAGCTCAATATGGACTTCTGGCTGGAATTTTGAGTCCGACCGACACAGATAGGCTGGCATCACATAGTGTCATGACAGCAGACGATCGGCTGTTTTTCAACACGACATCACCATCGAGCACATTCATTTGCGGAGCCCAGGGCTCTGGGAAGAGCCATACACTGTCTTGCCTTCTAGAGAACTGCCTTCAACCTTCAGATGCGGCTGTCCTTCCACATCCTCTTACAGCTTTAGTTTTCCACTACGACACTTTCATTTCTGATGATGGAGGATCGCCATGCGAAGCGGCCTATTTATCATCTTTAGCAGGCGTAAGGGTGCGTGTGCTTTGCTCTCCGACCAATATCAGGACAATCAGGGTAAGCATCAATAGTCCTACTGCTATCCAGATCGAAAGCTCGTTATTGACCCTGACCATTGAGACAGATGACATACAGCCGCTTCAATATCGAGGTTCAACCTCTGTCAATTGGCAACCATGAGTTGAACACTAAGCGGATGCTGGAACTGATGGCTGTAAACCCAGAAGACACATCCGTGCCTTTGTACATTCATGTTGTCTATCGAATCCTGAGAGACATGCGTCTGGCACAACAGGCGACGGGAGCAAAGTTTCAATACTACGACTTCAAAGACAATTTGGCGAAGTCTGGACTGACCCCGCAGCAACTTGCCCCTCTGCATCAACGTCTGTCGGTCTTGGAGAGTTTTCTCTCCTCAAGTCCAGCCCCACGTTCAAAGAAAGGGAAAAAACACTCACATGTGGACAATGCTACCACCTGGACAAATGAGGTCAGTTAAATAGTCCGAAGTTCCAGCCCGAGTAAGGGTCTGACTGCATCTAGCCTGGGCTTATCACGATTGTCGACCTCTCCTGCCCTTGCATCACGCCTGAAACTGCTTGCTCACTCTTTAATGTTTGTCTCGGTTTATTTCTCGAGAAAGACATTTTGTGTGGAAGAGTTGTAGCACTTGATGAGGCGCACAAGGTGAGTCGTTGTCTCTAGATGTTACGTTTATGCCCTAATGTGTTTACAGTATATGACATCGTCCCCTGAAGCCGCGACATTCACGGCAACTCTCTTGTCTACAATTCGACTGCAGAGACATCTGGGAGTAAGAGTCATGATTGCGACGCAGGAGCCTACAGTGGCGCCGACTCTGCTTGACCTCTGCTCTGTTGTAATCATTCACAGGTTTACGTCGCCTGCATGGCTACGGGTTCTTGTGGCTCATACTGCTGTGCATCGAGAGGGCTTAACCCAAGAAGACCATCAGAAGACGCAAGTTGATCGATTATTTGAAGCCATCATCACGCTTCGCACGGGCGAGGCGCTTTGTTTTACTGCCCATACAAATCGACAGCTACAATGGCCATTGAAATTGCGCATCCGAGCCAGATTATCTGAAGATGGAGGCCAGAGTGTTTTAGCCCAGTAACAGAGAACGAGAGCTATTTTTGCGTAGAGTCAGTAGCAATTTTCAGCAATTCCCAGCAATTTTCACAGAGTACACCTTTTAACGTCTCTGTCAAAAGTCTATGGCGCCTCGTTGTCCTTGCGAGCCACAAACAGCCCCGGCATTTCTGAATGCTCTCCGCTGCATTGCAAAACATCTAGTTCGTGCTGAAACAGAAAGGATATGATGGCTGGACAATAAGTTCTGCCGCGCCTCTACCATTCTATATAATAAACGCGGAGTACAATGGAGGAACGCTTACCTCGCACCTAAGTGATTCGGTGGTCAGGGGAGTGGGGGCCGACGCGATGAGTTCGGTCGCGCTCCTACAATCTTGAATCCAGGAGCATCTGGCCTCTGCAATGTGAGATTGCTCTTCTAACCACAACGTACATCGATATTTGAAATGCAAATTTTAGGGAATTCCGAGTTTTACAATCATGTGCACTTTGCGGCAACATAGATACAACAAGCATTGTCTTGCAATATTAGGGAAGTTGAGAGCGACACACACCAGTGCTGATCTCAGTGGTTTTGGCAACAAGCCCACTACATCCAGGGTGCTGCGCCCGCCCCGATCAGCAGACAGTTTATGGAGCAAGGGATTCAGGGCAAAAGCATAGTAAGAGTTGGGCCCACTGCCTCTGATCAAAATCCTTCACAATACTGGCTTGCAAGCTTTGTTCTCTGAACGGACAGCGTCAACTGTCTCAAATTCCGGATATATTCTGACGTTGATGCCCAGGAGAGCTCTTGAACTGAAATGCCGAGATATGCGAGTTTTTAAGCTACTTTAACGGGCCAGATGGCTGTTTGGCCGTCTTGCCCATGCCAGCTTCGCGTATGAATTCGTAACTATGCGCGAGGACTTGACGGCAGGCACGCCAATGGCGTGTCGCGCCCGTGGCGGCTCTCAAATATGACGTCCGTACCCAATTCTCCATGCCTAATATCTTGCTCCGCCTGTGAGCCTTCGTCAGTGAATTTGGAAAAGGCTTTTTGTAAAACATCATCTGACATCTGCCCGCCGATGATTCTGGATCTACCACTGAAGCCGATCACCCTTGCTGTTACAAGTTCGCCAATCGTGGAAACGCTGAAGTTATGGGCGTCATCCGCTAGGGGAATATCATTGACGAGAGTGTTTCGTTCAATTTCTGTAGCATCAGTGTTTGCATCAGATATTAGCCGTATGCATTGATCGATACTGTCTTTCGTCGTTTGCAGTCTTTCCAGTTCCTCAGTAATCTTTTCCCTCGGCAGGCTTAACGGGACCATCCTCCAACTTTGCCCTTTAATCATATCTTCGTGGCTGCGTAGCTTCGCTACCATGGCCTGTATAGAAGCTTTCGTAACTCCCAACCCTGTCGTCACAAAATCCTGTGCTTCAAGCATACCATAAGACTTCGAGTCCGCAACTGTCATTGACTCAAATTGCTCGATTTGGGCAGACAATTGTGCTCCAATTTCGATGCCGTGCTGTGTTAACTTCTTCTCCTCTTCTATACCCGGCCATTCACTGTCATCGCAACTACCGTCGTCTTTCAGTCTGTGCGACAGTTTGTAAAACTTGTCGTCTATGTCTTGCAGACGGAGTTTTAAGTCTTCCTCAGTGTCTGAAAGCAGGTGTTTATAAGCCTCGAGTGCGCTTGGTGTGACAGTGGCGACGCGACTGCTGCTGTTAGCTCATCCCTGCGAGGAGAATGCGAGGAGAATGCGAGGAGAAGTTATATTTCAGCCAAACTCACATATTTACATTCGCGATAGCGATGCTGATCGTAGACTTGTACCCGGCCAACATGTCCGCAAAGTCTCTCACATCTCCTTGGAGGTATTTTTGCCTGACCCAGCCCACGACGCTGGTCTTTTGACCAGTAGATTGCTTTTTAAAGCTGGAAACAAGCTCGTCATACTCCTTGCAAGCCTTGCCACAGCCGTGGAGTAGAGGCTTGAGCATGTCGAAATTAAAATCGGTATTGCTGGTTATGGTCTTCAAAAGGGCCCCCAACACAGCTGCAAGGTCAGTGAGTTCGCGTCTTAACGCCAATGCTTGTTTGTTGTGACCTTGGAGGCTGCGTATTGTTGCCGTAAGTGTCATAGTAGACGAGAGTGCAGAGGTCGCCAGTGTCAGGACATCACAGGCCGTGCCGAGTGTTTCTGGCACAGCTGGATCAGGTGTGCCCTCACCAGGACAATCACACGCCATCGCAGTGTTCGAACTTCTGCCAGTGGCACCCTTTTGGTTTGCAGATAGTTCTGTATCTGTTGAGTGCTTGGACTCGCCCATATCTGCGTATGGTAAAGGTGCAAACGCAGAGTAGCTGGCCTCAACGACATTTCGCCTTTTATGGCTCCGTCCGCTAAGGGTTTCCTGGCTCGAATTCTCGGAATCATTGTCAAATATCAGTTGAGAACTCTCAGTGTCATCCTGCTCCGAGTGTCGCCTCTTTCTAGAGGTACCGCCTCGACTCTGTGTGAACCTGTCGAAAAGGTGCAATTTCATTCGCACGCCGGGCCCATGCAGTTTTTCATCTTCCCATTGGCCTGACTCAGGGTTGAACAAACGAGCCGCGTATTCAGCCATTCCTTGGAAAAAGGGCATTATGGAAGGCGAGAATACTGTCCACGCAAACCTCGCCAAAACGCATTCAATCGAGATTCCAGACAACGGCTGAGACGGGAGATTGTGGTATTTTGAGACAAGTCCAACGTGGTTATTCGGACAGAACACGTACAACTCCAAGCGCCTTTCGTTTTCCCGCATGCGGGGGACGAAGGTGAAACGACGTGTATCGAAGAGGTAGTGCAGATCGCGGCGTAGAGAAATTAGGTTGCAGGCATCGTTAGTTGGGTCAGCCTCGAAGGGAGCGTATCTGCGTCGCGGGCGTTAGAGACTAATCTCGTAAATCTGCCAAGTCTTACCTATTCATCTGATTGGAGAGGAACCATCGCTTGTTAGCATCTGGCACAAAATGCGCCGCCTCCACTGGAGTGTCGTCTCCTGTAATGCGACATGTCACGTCCCTCGCTAGAGCAGCGGCTTTTCCACGGAGACTAGGCAAGCTTGGTCCTCGAGGTATAACAGTCTCTTGAAAGACAGTTGGGAGGTTCCCGTGCGGAAATCGCCAGTGATCGAATGATATGATGACGTTGTACTTATCTGTTCAGATGGATCGGTAATTAGCTTGAACTCATCAGACATCCGATATGGCCGCTCACAGTCAGGGGAGTGGTCATAAATGAAGTAGAAATACTCCGCATCATGAAGCATTCCATTAGGACTCAGGTGAACCTTTGCATAGTTTTTGTCACCAGTTTGCGTTGCAAGATAGCCGGTTGCCCAAGTGTTGCCCGTGATAATACCGCAAGCGAGCAACGCAACATTGTGATCGAGCACAGCAACATCCTGGTCGTCATTCTCGACGGCTGCTAGGCGCAGTAAAGGAGGTTCGCTCCTTGGGTAGGCAGGATGTCGAATCTCGATGTAGTGGATATGGCGGTTAGAATTGCCATCAGGCGGTTGAAGTGGTTCGCGCATTGACGATGGAAGGCCACACTGTAAATTCGAAGGATGTTTGGGCCGCAGTCGAGCGATTTCGTTCTTGGAGGAACTTCACAGACGAGAAATATGAAGACATAAAATGTTGTATAGTGATTGGCTGTTGCTACCTAATGCGAAAAGAGCAATTCACATCATGGCCGCCTATGTTAGCACTTCGGCTTAGGCAGCCATCGCTGACGCTGCATGTTTTGTGTGGCTGGCTCGCGGTTTCATGGTCTTGCTGGGAATCACGGAGCGCTAAAAATTGTCTCACGCGGGAGCGCTCTGGTTTTTGAGAGCACCCCTACCCAGCCCCTACAGGAACCCGAAGTTTGCCTTTTCCACGGCCGTCATGCCTGGGATAAGAACACGATTTTAGACCGGATCGCGTAACAGAATCGCTTAGGTACCGTACATTGTTGCTGCTATCGCGCCGTTGCAGCAAACCGTAGATATCTGTCAGTGCCGCGAATTTCAATGTATGATATTGCGGTGACAGCTCTCGTCGTATGTCATGACTCGTGGAATGGTTCTCAACCAAGCGCTGGCCTCTCCCTGCAGGCATTGCAAGTGAAGGCCTGTTGCATTGGCTGACTTGTGGCATCCGATGCAGTTGGAGCTGCTAGCGCATTGAGAGCGCTGTAACTGCGGGGCACGCATCGCTAAAAGACGCGCAATCGAGGCTGGTTTTGTCTGCAAAACTTTTTAGCACGGGTGCTGGTTTTGTCCACATGGCAGGGTTGGTTCATGGCGCAGCCACCAAGAATTGCACAGACGCCTTGGCCCGACGATGAAATGATATGGAAACAAATTAATCGAAAAGAATTACATCACTGCATACTCAAATACATCTTCTGCTCCGTCCCATAGCCAGTCAGACAGTACCGTTCCTAGATCCATCAAGTCCCCAATCATGACTTCCCTCATTTTCAACCGTGCTGATGCTTTCCAAATCGCCATTGCTGGATTAAATCTCCTGCTCTTTCTCCGTAAAAGACACAGAATCCTGAGTGGTGCCGGGAACATCGCCTGAAGAGTCTGCCATGACTAGCAGAGGTGATGAAGAAGCAGAGTCGGACTCGTCAAGATTGTGTTTTGGACGACAACGTTTGTACACTCGATCAATATTACCTTTTCGTCTTTGTCGCCCTCGCTTTTCTGATTGTCGTGTCAATGCGGAAGTTTTCAGCGCAGAACGGACCGGGTAGGCTGGACTTCTGGGTGAGTAAGGATCCTCGATTGACACGCCGCTTTCAGAAGATTCATCAAGTGACGGAGGAGGAGTCTGCGTCTTCACAGTCTGCAGCTCCATTGAGTTTTTGACCCTTTTCATCCACAGCCCCTCATCCATGGAACTGTTGCAAGGCGTCGATTCCTCATTCTGATTGACCCAATCCGTACGATGCCCCTCCAGTGAAGATTTGATCCAATCGTTGACGTCCTTGAGTGCGCGTATGCTGGAGTCTCGATGCAGGGTGAGGTATGACAAAATTTGCGCCGAGCTAAACTGCGACCGAGGTAGTTTTGACGCGAAATCAAAAGCAAGATCTCTAGATTGACAAGTTTTTCGAGTATGAGGATCATCTTCGAAGACGAAGCGGAAAAGTCGAGCAGCCATGTCAGAGTCCGCAAGCCCAAACTCCGACTTCATGTCTACGCGGCCTGGGCGGATGAGAGCCTTGTCAAGTTTCTCAATATGATTTGTAGTCATTATGAGAACTCGACCCTCGTGCGAAGCAACGCCGTCTATTGCGTTCAGCAGACCTGACAAGCTGACTTTGGTCTGAGTAGACGAACTCTCCACGCCTGAGACGTCGATGCTTGGTGACCTGGTCGTGCTTGCTGCATCAATGTCCTCCAACAAAACGATACATTTTTCAGGAAGACTGTTGAAGAGATGCTGTAGGGTTTTGTCGTCCACGCTCGCTAAATGCGTAATGTATATGTCTAAATTGAATTCACCCGCCATCGAGAGACTGAAACTGGACTTTCCAGTACCCGGTGGTCCATAGAAGAGGTAGCCTTTTCGATATGGCATCTTGCGTCTGGTAAACCATTGATGCGTTTCCGGCTTCAAGAAAACTTCCATATCGTCCAGTAGTATCTGTTGTTCGCGGCCAAAAATGACGGTTGATAGCGGTCGAATGGATCTGGTCTTTACTTTTCTCCAATGATCGCCATGGTTCTCAAAGATTGTTGTCTTGTCTTTGTTCTTTTTCAGATATTCGTCTCTGCACTCAGCGAGAAGGTCCTTGAGAACTAGTGGTGAACGTCCAAAACAGGTGATGGAGAGGAGTTCCTCCTTGCGAAATCCCTCATCTCTCAGCTCACTGTGATAGAATATCAATCTACTCTTGAACCAGAAATAAAGACCGCCGTCCCACGGGTCAAAGCGGAGAGGTTTCTCTTTGTTGAGGCCAAGTCCAGCGTCATCGTCGTTCGAAACTTGGACACGCGCGATGCTGAAACGCGCCGCACAACCATGACCGTGTGACGTGATCCAATTGAGAAGCATATCGTAGGTCTCGCTGGAGCGCTTGACGTAGATAGTTGAGGCTGGCTGATATTAGTTCAAGTAGCCATCCGGCATAGAGCTGACATACTGTAGTATCGCTTGAGCCACACTTGCAACTGGTTCAAGTAGCCCCTTGACAGCGCAAGAAGGCCGAAGACGAACATCATCGGACCATAGCTGTTAATTAAGAATGTGGAAAGTAAAGAGTCGTTGGCAGTACGTTGTCCAAGAGATGGCTTGCCCTCACCACCAAACGTTGGGAGGAACGGGGAAGAAGGCAGCATCCAAGTAAGAATTGAGACAAGTGATGTGGACATTGCTTTTTTGCGCTGGTGTAGGCGAAGGAGAAATCGTAATGTCCTTTATTGCAAAGAGATCTGGCTGCGAATATCAGAGCTCTCAGGCG
Organism: Simplicillium sp. C3G150-2; assembly: GCA_022702485.1. NCBI lineage: Eukaryota > Fungi > Ascomycota > Sordariomycetes > Hypocreales > Cordycipitaceae > Simplicillium > Simplicillium sp. C3G150-2. The sequence continues at coordinate 6,125,251 of JAJIYY010000001.1, read as the reverse complement.
AAATTGGCGGGTTTATATAAGATACACATGATACGCCTCAAAGCCGCGAGGAGACAGGTATGATGGCCCGAATTGCGGCCGTAGTCAGGCTTCGCATACGGCACAATTCATTACGCGTGTCTGTCTGCAAAAGCGGTATCGCTTCTCAAAAATGGCATCGTGTCGTTTTCACCGAGTGAGACATCCAAAGTGACAAGTCAACTGGGATCTCATGTCTTATTCTGGAAATTTGAGCGCCGAACCTGATGGTCTCATGTGCATAATCACAGTATCGTTGTGGGTATCGCCGTCTTGCGATACCTACATAGGTTCATTGGCCTATCGCGGAACCGCAATACTTTTCCTCTAGCCACAGCCCCACTTGCGCCGGTTGTAAGATATGCGGAGAAAAGCATCACAAATCGCAATGGCCGGCCCGTTGGTTCGCACCGACGCCTCTAGGCTGGGGAGCTTCAGAATTACGTCAGTCGATTGTGATACATTCCGTTAATCTGGCTTCTGTCTTCAGCTACAGATAAAGGAGAGGTGAAAAGGAAAGAATGGGGGGAAAGATTGTCCTGAACCTCAGATTAAAGTAACTATCGGGTAATCATCGGTAAACCGTCTTCAATGTATTGCGACGTCACAACATGGAGGGGTAAACCTATCCACCAGGGCCTATCACCAAATTTTCTCAGGCGTGACTTGAGCGCCATGGAAGACAGCAACTTCTCGGTAGTGGAAGCAAAACGCAGTATCGATGAAGAAGGATACCTAGAACTACAAAGTTCCGGTGTTGGCGATCGTGTAGCGGCACTGGAGCAAGACGGATTTTCTTTCTGGACAGAGGACGGCTTGGAATTTTGCAGAAGAAACGTTTTGTCAGAGAATGTAGGAACAAACTTGACCCGACACAAATTGAGCTGACAATTTAAAACTAGCGTATCCGGCCACTTCTCTGCGCGTGGTTCAATAGACCATGTGTTCTTGTGCATTGGTTGAGGTACAGAGCTTACCCGGGTCACATAATCTGCTTCAGAGGCGGCGGACCAAAAGCTGGTCGGCGTCGTTTCATGGTCCATCTCCTGTCCAAAGACTCACAAGTAAAATATTACGGCCGGTCACATCTACACGAATTGCCTACTCGGCCGACAGATTACCTCTTCTACGAGATTGAACAAACAGCGCTAGACGGAGTCGGCTTACAAGGGAAGGAGCTCCGTTTTGACGGTGGTGGAATGTAAGTTGAAGCTAAGGCAATTTAGAAATATAATCACATCTGACAAGCTTCTCAGAGTCGCATTTGATGCTAGGACATGCATAGAAATTCAGCGAGGTTACGCGCTGACCTTTTTGTTTGCAACGGAAGATGTGGTCTCTATATGGCCTCCAATGTATCTGCCAAATGTGCCTAGACTACGGAAAAAGGTATCAGAGATGAGGACCAATGAAGTGGGCGCGAACTTCGCGTTTCGGGGATCACCAGGCCAACAAGAAGCCCTTGACGATAAGCCATTGCTTCGCGACAGCGCGGAGTAGGTTAGCCATTAATGCAGATGCGCGCTCCTGTCGTGGTTCATTGTTCAAGTTGAAGGGCCGGTATCGATTCAGGCAAACGGGGCAACCATGTGGATTCGTCAACCCAGCTTGGGTACTCCGGAAAGTTGAGCCGCATGAAAAGTGGTGGATCGTATATGGCATCATCAACAAGGGGTTGATATGAATCGGTCGGCAAATTTACTGGCGGATTTGCTTGGTTGATGCGGGAGAGAGACGCATCGCTCGACTTCGGTAAGCATACAGGATCTCGGTTTTTTGTCGAGGAGGGAGATGCTGGGCAGTAGAGAACGTTGCTGCCACCATTTAAATAATTTTCCGCAGGCTCGGCGTACGACTCTAATTGTAAAAGGTCATCTCGTGCTTGTGGCGTCAAATCTGAACCTTTTGTGGTCCTCCTTTTTGCATTGCCTCTTGTAGCATGCGGAAGCAGCCTCCTAAGCTCGCTATCCGACAACTTGCGAAGCTCAAAGCATATTTTGACCATATACGATTTCTTCGTTTGGTTGGCATCGCTGTGTTGTCGTGTGTGCCTAATAAACTCGCTGATAACTCGAAAGACTTTGAAGCAGCATACACAGACCTCTTCGCACGAAATATCTACGCCAGTAGTTGTTACTAACAACTGCAGCCAGAATTAAGCATGGCACTTACGCGTTCTAAAGTGCACACGAAGCTGTTGCCCTTTCGCAAACGGCTTTCTCTGCTCACACGTTGGATGTGGACATTTTGTATTAGACTTGATTATTGCTGGACTTTCATCGTCAGGCTCCGAGGTATCGTCTAGCCGCCCATCATGATTCGCATCCGCATGCGCTTTGCATCTCTCAAGCTCAGCGGCTCTCACCTGTTTTGAATTAGGCACAATTTATTATGTTCTGAGTAAGAAGGGGACTGACACGATACTCTTCAAAATGCAATTGAAGGGAGTTGCTCGTTGGGAAACACGCAGAGCAGAAGCGACACTGCCATCGACAGTTGCTCTCACACATGTTCGCAGACAAGTTTTAGCGAAGGGATAAATATGAGGCGAGGCGGATCGGGCAGCGATTTATTGGCCATCATACTGCCCCACATTATATAATCATCTCATTGACAGTCGCTGCCTCATGGGAATCTAATAAATTTGCGGACGCATGATTGTTCCGGTACCTTCAAGACTTAATTTCGTCAATAACATCTTCTCATTCTTACTGACACATATCACTCTATTTTGAACCTTCACTCGCGGTATTTTTCGAGACATTGGTGGCTTATTTTGAACATGAGTTCAAAGCCATGCGAGACTTGCAGGGGAGAAGGTCTCCAAGGGATGGCTTGCCCGACATGCGGCCACGCGGCGAAGTAGAGCATCAGCACAAAGTTCGTATGAATCCCGGCAAGAGCATGCGTACATTACTGTCCATATTGATAGGTTGATGTCTAGCCAGAAGCCAGAAATGCCGACGCCAAACGTGTACATGCAGACGAGCATCGGCGCCGACCCAGCTTCTATCAGAAAAGCTGAGGAACTTTCCTGCAGCGTAGACCACTGGACTGCTGGAGGGGTGGGCAGATGATGCGAGAGGGTATAGCGACCGTACGATATGGGCTTGATGTGGTCATCTCCCCATGTTCTCGAGAGAATGGGTCTGTGGCGGAGCAGCGCTTTGATTGGCTAATGATGGACGAGCCCTAGCCAGTTGCCATTCTCCAACGGGCGTGACAAGCTTCTCCGCAGGCAACCCATCACGACGTTGACAAGTCGATGAACAAGGCGAGCAAGTTTGGGACAAGGCAACCAAGTGTGGATACTTGGAAATGTGTATTTAAATCAACCAGGAAACTCGAACTTTTGAGGCATTCAATCATTCGTATCATCCTCCGCTCGATTTCTTCTCATCTGCCTTCATCACCTGCTTCTAAGATCATTTATTTCCTCATTGCGACTCATCCAGCAGAATGCCAAATGGAACCTGGAACTGCCCGGGCTGTGGCACAGTTCTATCAGGCAGTCAGGCTGCGAGTGATTGCATAACTTGTGCCTCGTATGATCCCCTCTCATCTGACGATAATGGCATACCTAATCAATCATCAGGAAGAAGAAATAGATGGACGTCAAATGGACGCCAAATCTTGCAACGAATTGAGGATGCTTCAAGGCCTAGTGTAGCGCTAGATAGTTCATCAACCATTTTTAGTGGAGTTTTGTCCGACGTGAATATTACTTTCGCATAGGTGCTGCTGGCAGCCGGCACCCCAATAATTTAAATGGGGCGAGTGAGGCCCATTAGCGGTGCTGTGACACTCCTCGCGCTGCTGAACAATTTAAGTTCCAACATAGCCCCGGTCGCGCGACAGAGTGTCCTTATTACATCAAAAATGGTCACAAATAAAGAGCTCAACGATCGTCGAGAGCCTGGCTGCGATGTTGTCCTCGCGGATAAAAAGTATTTTCACGTGGGCCAATGGTTCATGAAACGAACGCTGCGAAGGCACGAGTGGCAATCCGTCCCCGATGGTACACTTGTCATTCCTCCAACGACTTATCCGCAGCGGTGGACGAATGATGCTGCCAATCTCCGTTTTCTTCGGAAAGTGACAAATATTCCGTTACCACCCGCAGAGTGTATATTCGAGGACGATGGTGCATTTTACTTCCAGTCACAGTTTGTGGAAGGAGTTAGCATGAAGGAGCTGAAAGAGGAGGAAAAACAAACAGTGGCGAGAGAATTGGAGCAATATGTCGAGGTATTACGATCACTGCGGTCAGATTTGCCTGGAGTACCTGGCGAGGAACTTTTGTGTCCCCCTCAACGGGTCACAAACGGCCAGTGGAAGCCGAATAGCTGTTGGAAGCCCCGTCATGGAAAAGGAGAATACGTTTTTTGTCATAACGATCTCGGTCAACATAACGTTATAGTTGACCCCGAAACGATCAAGATCAAGGCCATCATTGATTGGGAGTTTGGAGGATTTTGGCCCGCCTGGTTCGAGAAACCCTTTTGGAGACGGCCAGGACCAAGTGTTAACCTCGCCGGGGAACACGACGATGTTCACCTTTGTCGCGATTGGCTGATGACTCACTGTGAAGAAGTAGTGATGCCACAACAAACGCAACCAGGAGCTTTCCTAGACATGCAAAGAAAGCCCAGTGCTCAGCTTATGGACAGTCAATCTCCGGCAGACAATCAGGCAGGCAAAGACTGTATCGAAATGTGCAAAATCGCCCTTGATGATGCCAACAATGGGACAGCACACCAAATTGGACGCGTCATTGCCGATGAAAAGATCGATTATGTGGCCGGCGCAAATTCAGCAGATATGTTCGATGTTCAGGAGATTACTTTTGGGAACGGGGATGCGCGCATTGCAGTGGCTGATTGTTAGCCGTTGAGTGCTCTTGGCAGACTTTTTTGCAATAGCTTTAGAAATTGGGGCACAAAACCGCCTGTCACAGACCGAAGTGATTGGGGTCTTGTGTTTGATGGGTTTTACAACGTCAGATGGGCGATCGTGTTTGGCTAGGAGTGATAAGCCTACTGGGCAGAAAGGGCGGCGGCGCACTGTACCATGGAATCCCCCCGCTTCCACCAACAGAAAATCTGCTTCTTAGTTTACTGTAGCAATCATCATGATTAGACAAACACGCCAATCTACGCATCTTTTGGGTTTATCTCTAGACATTGGTATTTTTGGGGCTGGGATCCAAGGGTATGTAGCGAGGCACTGCTGATTCAAAAATGTCGTCCCACCAAAATTGCGGCAGCTAGTGGTGGCTGCAAGAGGAGGGTACTTCAACACAGGTACTGTATCTTCAGCAGCTTGTGAAAGCCAAATTCAGCGGCTCATGTTTGTTGCTTGGGCCAGAAAATGCTCAAAAGAGACAAGAGTGCCGCCGCAACGAGGCTGTTAGGTGGAAGTATAGTGGGGAGACCGGAGCCTAGTATAACAGCACCTCGAGTTTTGGCAACACAACCATCTGTTTACAGAGTGCACTGCCTCGTACCAACAGCTGGCAACAGGAGGTGGTTGCACTTTTGACCTTTGTCGCCGGCCAAGGTCCTTCCACATTTGTAAAAATTGAAAAGGGCGACAGGTTTAACCTTTGCACTGCGCTTTTTGTGTTCAACATGAGAAATAGTCGTATTACATTTCAATCTTTGATCGCCTTGCTATCCTCATGATTGATCATCTGGTGCCAGATTTGGTTTGTGGAGCAATCAGGCGGCCAAATTCCAACACAGTCAATTTTGCGAGTAGATCTGGAAGTTCTTCATCGCTTAGCTCGGGAGGCAACTCGTACGCAAGCCTAAAACATAATTTGCCACAAGCTTTGGCGGCTTCCTGAAGTCGTTTCTCAACAGTCATCCCAATCTGGAGCGCAATAATGCCGTTATTATGCAAGTAGTCTAAGCTCCGCCTTGCAATTTGCTCTTGTTCAGCGTCGCTGCCAAAACGCTGCAGTGGAAAAAAGAAAGACGGCAGAGAAACAACATGATCTTTGCTCAACTCAACTTGTAATTTGCGACTGAGTTCGTCGAATTCTTTCAAACCGAACGTGCTTTGAATACCTTCATAGTCAACCAGACACGACAAGGTTCGGAGGAGGTCGACGTCATTTGATCCGGTTTGGATATCCAACTTGACACTTCGTCGATGACTGAGCAACGTGGCCTGGGCGATAGCTGCAAATTTTCTTGGGCTGATGCTCACTTTCGTGTCGAACTTTTGAACACAGTTGGCTGCCGTAGTTGAGAGCTGTTGCCTCAACTGGTTCATGGTCTGCATGAGGATCTTTGTCTCACGCACAATCCTGCTTGCATTAGTTACCGCAGACAAAATGGAAAGCTTAAAATGACTCACAGCGTATGATCAAAGTCGTCATATTGGGGCTGTTCATGGCGCTGCTCAGGCAAAAGACAAGGCCAAAAGAGCCTACCGTTACCCTCATCGTCCAGCCACCCAATAGCAGTCTCATCAAGTGCTTCGTCATTGTCCACGACACAGCCAACTTCAACGCCGTTGACCTGAGTCGTCGTGACAAAACCTCTAAGAAAGTCATCCACGCTGACGAGGAGTTGAACCCCACGAGCGGCATCACCATAGCCTAATCGTGTACAGACTAGTTGGACAGTTTCATTCTTTTGGAGTGTTGCAACATCGAGAGGTATCTGAGTGAGATCTTGAAACATGATTTGAGAATGTCTGGTTTCCAGATACGTGACGAGCGACAACAAGTTATCTTTATAGTAAAGACCAGGACTCAAGCAAGCACTCAAGCAACCTGTTCTCTAGATTCTATCCGATGTAATGATTGCTGAGATGTATCGCCTCCTAAAGTGATATGTCGTTCTTTTCTGCGCTCCAGCAGCGCTTGCTTGCTTACCCATGCCCAGGCTGTCGTTGCAGGCCTCAATATTAGCATGCCCATACAAATCGACGAGTGACACGCCAAGTCACGTCTGTTCCAGCCAATCAGGCTACTCAAGACCAGAAAAGTAGATGCCACGGATGCCAATGTAGCGGCTGCAGCCAGACTGGAAAGTCGTCGAAGCGTGAATGGAGTGGGTTGCCCCAGCATGGACGTGAAACGCAGAGCGAGCAATGCGATGCAGATTTGCGTCAATGCAGGTGTGATACCAAGCAGCTCTAAGCCCGAGTAGAACAAGAGCCATAGAGCTGCAAATAGAACACCAGCATGTAGGAACACAATGATTCCAAGCACTGTGTGTCGTTCTTTTCTGGCATCTTCCGGGTAGCTTCTGAAGAAGGCGATGACGATCTCAAGGAACTGATGTATGTTAGATCTTGAACATAGCTACAAAGTGCGACAAAATACCTCTAAAAAATGAATAGCCAGAAGTGTTGATGCTTTCCAGGCGGAAAAGATAAGATTGGTCGCGCCGTTTGTTGGCGACTTTCCCTCAATGGAGGCAAAGATTACGGCGAAGACGAGACCTGCAAGGAGAACAAGAATGCAGATTGCGAAGCCAACTCCGTAGCCCGTTGCTATTTCCTGGCGACCCCACACCAACTTGCAGCCAATGTAGCATATCTGGAACACGGCTACTGATCCAAACACCGCACCAGCCTCTGTGACCTGTGTAGGCGTGATCTTTCGATACATCTCACCGTGAACTCGAGAATATAATGTCCTTAATGGCGGTGAACATATTTGGGCCAGGAGACCATCTCATTCATATACATTTCGGCTGTTTGGAGAAAGACATAAGTTGTCACGCTGGAGTAAGTGAACTGGGGTGTTTCCTAAATTGGCCAGTACTGTCACCGCAGAGGCGGTGCTGCTCTTTTTCGGATTAGCGCCAGTTGATCATGTCACGGGAAGGTCGTGGCGCTGACGGCGTCTCCGCACTTTAGCTGCTGTCGACGTGTTGCACAGACTGGCCGTTGACTCGGTTCGTTCAACTTTCTCTTGCATCCAAATATGGCGAAAAGCCAGGCAAACCCCTTCGACCTCGAGACATCGAATGTCGGGCAGCTAATCTCTTACCTTCAAATATACCCTGCAGATGAGCCGCTCCACGAATTGAACCATGATTTTCTTCGGGTATTATCGCGAAAACTCAGAAGTACTCTGGAGAAGTCCAGCTCTGAGCTAAACAAGGCCAAAATTCACGCGATAGAGCAAGTTCACATTGACGACGAGCTTCAACGATATTCGGAATGCTGGCGAAATGACCCTGCCGAGTTTTGGGATCTATCGCTAGAGGCATTACCGAAATATAGCGATCTTCGCGAAACGAACGAGCGGTTGCGCGTATTCCTTCGTGGCGCAATAAAATTAGACACCCAACTCAAGATTCGGCGAGTTCATTACAGATTTGTAACCATCGCTGCATACAAACACTTCAGAAGAGTGCATCCCACGGGGAAAGTCACCGAGGACAAAGTACGTTCTTACTCGAAGGACCTCGACCTAGCTCTCGAAAAGAATGAGCTTAGGAGATTAACGGAGATTCTTTGCGGCGGACAAAAGCGAAGGGTGTTTTGCCAATCTCTACAAACAGCTGCAAAGAAGGCCTCTGCTAGCCGAAAGGCTGCTGCGAACGATGAACTAAGCAATACTGAAGTCGAGGAGGAAGTGGATTACGCACCCATGTTCGTTGATGAAATTCCCGATACAATGTATGTCTCCAACTCGCTTGATTGAAAATTATCTGACCACATATAGATGGCACAATAAAAATGGACTTTACGGAAACCAATTGACAGATTCTGTCAGCCACCTTCTTGCAGTCATGGCGAATTGGTCTGCAAAACCTCGTTACAAGACGCTCGCCACCACACTGCTTGCGTTCCATGACCACCTGATCTGGCACGACGAACTTGGATCAGTATCGCACAACGGGAAACGACACAGCAAGCCTTTGGAAAAGGAGACCTCAAAGAAACGGCAACGATCTGCTCCTTCCAGCACTACAGGCTCTCGGACTGCGTCATCTCAACCAAGTGTGGAAAATAGCAGCGAGGGGCAATTATACACCACAACGCCTCATCGACCTGATCACTCACGTTGGAATTGCTTGTTATCCGTTGCAAAGTCACAGACCGCACACATGGGCGACACCGAACAGGATGCTTTGCAGCCTAGAATCGTACCAGCGAATTCAGGCTTAACAAGCTGGAGCCAGGCGCAAGCGAAAGCAAGTTTGGGCAACAAAGAGTTTCCATCCTGGACAGCATTGCATACTGAAGAGTTATGGGAATGCAATGCAAGCAGCGAGCCACGTCTCGGCCCGCCTAGTTCCACAATGTCATCTATTACAGATGTGTCATCTAAATATCCAGCACGCAACGCTAATGTCAACAATCACGCAGACGCGGCGACACAACAGGGAGGGATCCCAATAAATTGCGAGCAATTGTCATTGTCCAACGTTCTCAATTCTGGGTGTCTCGAAACCCTCTGGCCGCACAGCGCATCTACTTCTGCAACCGAGGCACTCCTGACTGGATCTGAAAGCGTGCCCTCAGAGCATGAAATCCTGCCGTATTTGACATCCAACGACCTAGATATCTTCTGGCACGACAACGCCAACATTGCGCCTGTTTATTCCTGATCATTCCCAAGCTGCAGTCGGTAAGTTTGTATTTACCAGCACTCCTGGCTAACTGATCAACCATAGTATGTATAGAAATCCATCTGTTAATTCGATGCTGACATTGGTGGTATCAGCTACGTGTATTTTTTTGCCATATTTCAGCGGCAACGATGTGTCTCCGCTCTTGACGCTGCATGCTGGGTTCGAGGAAAACGGTATCAGATACCCTGGCTCATTCAAGAGAAGCCCAGAGTGGGATGTTCGGAAGATTGTAATTTTGAAAGGCTGCCTGAAGTTAATATCATAGAGTTGCTGAAAGTGATGAGCAATGTACCTTATTGGCAAGTGGTTTCGTGATCTCCCGTACAGTTTGTACACTATCATCTGAGCACTGCTCTACATGTTTATGCCTTCTAGACTCCTTCCATGTTATGCTCGGGTTCTCTATCAGCCAATCGTTCAAGGCCTTAGCAACAGAGTGCTCAGCGGCATCGAGGTCTTGTTCGAAGACACGCTGAGAGCCTGGGCCGCTCATGTGATGGGCAGGCCGGAGAATCGTAAGACGTATTCACAGTTCTGAGGATAAAGTGGTTTATTTTTGACCGTTTGAAGCCACGACCGGTTGGTGTTTCCTTGATGGAGGAAAAGCCCTCGGGCGAGGTGCTCGAAAATACGTCACCTGACATGAATGACGATCCAATGTGTGGGGGCCAGACCACAATTGTTATTGTGCAGTATTCCGCTCCATTGTTACTGCCTTGGGCACAGGGAAAAGGGGATAACCGCTGGATTGAAAATTAAGTTGAATTGTGGAAAACTTCATTTAACTTTTAAGCACTGACAGTCAAAGGTTATGGGAGAACTGCGAGAGAATTGCCGGACAATTTGCAGGCGGCGGCTGTCAGTCCTGAGTTATCTATTGTGTAGGCGGTAGTCCATCTTCATTAAATTCCGAAGAAAGTAGGATATGGAAACATAACCGTGGTTGCAACTAGTATACCTCGAGCAGATGCACAAGGCCGTTGGTGGTGCTGAGGTCAATACTCCCGAACCCTGCGCACAGCTCACAGAAGGCATAATGCATTCTTCATTAAAAAAAGAAAACAACACCAACTTCAGAGCAAATGGTCGAAAACGAAGGGAGGGAGGAGGGGGTTGGGGAGGGGGATTTATTACTCTACTTGTACTCTACTTATAATCTAGAGTACTGTTTCTCTTCGCAATTAACGCGTACACAAGCCGTTTCGTCGATCGTGATGCCATACCTGGATTCCACATTGCACACAGTGGCAAGGTCTGAGCCAGATGCGTTCACAGTGTGCGCCATTAGACGACAAATTGCCACAGCCAAAATCAGCAGCATCATTGGCCAAACGCTGCAGACTCTTGCCGGTCAGACACACCTTGTCATCCAGGTTTGGCTTGATGCACTCGCCTCTTGCGAAAACCGTCAGGCGCACGCCGTTGCGACTGCCATAATTTTGGCGAAGGGCCGTTTTTCCATGAACGAATTCTTGGAGATGCCCTTCACCCACCTCACTTTCGGGGCCTGATGACCGATATTTGCCGCTACACACTATGGTGAAGGACTAGTCGAGAGCTCTCACGAGCCCTTGCCCATTGTTGTCCGCATTGCGTGGCCCACGAGGCATTTGGCTGCCAGCCAGGTTGCACTGCCTGAAGAGTCGGACCTCGTCTTCGGCGAAGGCGCCAACGACGGAGTGAATGAGGCCGCGGTTGTGGAAAAGCACAAAGTCGCCCTCTTGCCAGTCGTGCGCATAGACCATACGAGGCGCAATTCCTGGTCGCTGAAGACGATAGATAATGGCGCGCACCTGCTCAATATCGTCGATGGCAGTTCCGTCCTGAAGATGCAATTTTTGCGCAGCTGAGGGATGAACCTGCAACGCAAGTTTGCCCGTCACAGGATTGGCCCAGCACATGGGCAAAATCTGCACCTTGTCCGCTTCGACAGGCGGCAAATCAGCAAGCGGGAGTTCTTTACCCTCCGAAACTAGGCCCAGTCCATCCGGGCGCGACTTGGCTTTGGACATCCAAATGTATGGATGCGGTGCATACTCGACTCTTGTTGTGCGGACAAACTCCTGGTCTTTGGGTGACAAACAGTCGTACATGGCGTATCCGGATGCGAACGCCGTAGTACCTAAAGGCACTGTCATCTCTTCACCACTTCCATCATCATACCGCAGTGTTTGTGTGCGGCCACCAGGAACGCGAACAGCCAGCAGCGAGGTCACAACGGGAGGCGCAAGGTCATAGAGCGCTGCGTCAATATGCCACCTGTAAAATCTTGTCGCCACCATATCATCAGCTTCAGGCACGACGCTAGCGTGGAAGCTGCGGTGATGAGGATGTTTGAGTCTCAGGTTTGTCAAGCCTTCGTAGCTTTGTACAAAACCGTTGCCTATGACCTGCACTTGCGGCTGGTGCGGGATAGTTTTGAGGTCTGGGTGTAGAATCGATCGTTTGGCGTCGAGTGTCTTGCCGTGACCGTAAGCTCCGACAGCCTCAGGATCAAATAGTCGAGTGATATGAAACTGCGCCTTCGGCGACACGTGGCCCTGGTCCTTGAAGATAAGCACCTGGTGCGAGAAAAGAGCATGTCGAATCGCGTCAAAGTCACTGTCTGCGAGCCATTGATGTTAGCCGCCATACCAAGACCTTACATTCTTGGTCTAGTCAGAACAAGGCTCGAGCTTACCAAAAGAGGTTACCGATTTCACGGGTATTCTCCCAATAATTCATGTGGCGCTTTGTTTTACAAGGAAATTGGCGCTTCTTACCTCGAAGGTTTCCAATGTCGACATTACACACCGTTGCGCCAAAAGCGACGCGAGACTCTGCAGCCACTTTGAGGGGCACAACTTTGGGAGACACCATACTGGTCAAGATCTCGTACGCAGGAGGGAACAGGTCATCGTAGCAGCTTTTGTCATGAGAGACGCTGGCGAAACACCCATACTATATAAAGTAATTTGTTTTGTTCGTCGGGATGGAGGGTTGACTCCGGTTTCTAGGTGTCAGATAACACGGAGTACAGCGATTGGCTCAAGTCGCCGTCAGAATTACGAGTGGACCGTATCAGCGCCGATTGCACAAATTCTGTGAAATCTTATTACAATCAAATCTAGCTCCGTACTGTTCCTGACAGATTGCATCATTTTTACTGTTTCTTCAGAGTAAACTTTCTCGTGAGCTGAAACCTTTGAGTACCCCATCTTGGAAGGAATCTGCCATGAAAATGACTCTGGCCTGACTCAAGCCAGGCCGGATGTTGGCTGTTAAATCTTTCACTCCTCCAGTGACGAAGTCTACTACAAACTGGCGTCTGCCAGTTCACGTGGCGCGACTACGTACAGCCAATTTACAGAAAAGTTTTGGAATATTTTTTTTGGTATTTCGCAAGCATATCTAAAGCAAGAGAAAGTTATTTCTCCGGGCAGCATGTTTGCTTCGCCGGAGGCTACCGGCAAAGCGGAGCATCTGTACAGTGCGCAGTTTGCGCCTGAAAGTCGAGCCACCGCCGACGATCGAGGCGGCATGCGCAATGAAAGCTACTGCATGCCTGTCCCTACTCCCAACCTCGCCGACAATTTGACTTTTAGCCAAATGATTTTGCGTGAAATTAATTGTTGCCAAACTTTCGGCCCATCCAATAAGAGAAGCGTCGAGCATGTTTGCAATTTTGGCCATAGAGCGACTTCTTGTGCTCTTTTTAAAACTCGACAAACATTTGCAAGATATGGAACCCTTTCATACCTGTTTCTGACCGCAGACGCCCAAGAAACCTGGCGAGGCGGCCTCCATGCATGTTTTGAAATTGTAGTATTCTCTTAATCCTCCTCGCCATTTCCAGAAACAACCAAAAGAATTCCTAGCGTTGTCTTATTTTCCTAGAGTAGTGTACCTGTATGGATCCCGGTGATCGTCCGGGGAAGACTTTGCTGTACTCCTGGCAGATTTCTCTCCACGTTCCTGCCCCAGGACGCTCCTTCAACCGCTTGATGAGCTGTTTCTCTTCAGCAGTGTACTCGGTGCCGGCATGTGAGATACACGTCTTCACATGTCCAAAATGAAAAAGCGGCAAGTGTATCTCTAGTTTCGCTACGTCTTCTTCCACCGTGACGCACTTGACGAATGCGCTTTGCCGAATTAGAGTCTGTGCCTCGGTATTCGCTGTCGCCGCACTTTGTTCTTTAACTGCAATACAACCTTCTGAGTGGCTGAGGCTGCAGTATGGTGATTTTTGTGAGGAAGGACTCGCAATATTTTCTGTGCGCCCTAGATTTCCTGACCCGGATTCTGCTAGGCACAGCGCAGTACTATTTGAGTCTGGTTCGCTGCTTTTGTTGAGGTGCTGACATGACAAACCTTCACATTCTGGCTTTTTTGTAGCGTCATTAGCTGCAAGGTTTCTGTACTCGGGCTCCATCTGAGCTGCGTTAGTACTAGGGCTTCCAAGTGTATTGAACCCTCGGGTGGCTGCCGAAATGCTCTTAGTGTGGATGCGAGATTGTCGGTAGCGCCTCACTTGATGGTTGATAACACGCCGTCCAAATCTCCTGAAGCTAGGGATTCTACTCATACTCTTGAATACTGTATAGGATGGTCAACGAACAGTAAAGCGGCTTGTAAGTAGTCTTCCAATTAAATACTGATGCTTGGTCCTAAAATATAACAGAACTGCTAGGGTTGATTTCCAGAAACTAATTATACACCTACAGTGCTGACTAACTAAGCGCCCGGGTTGAGACAATTATCAAATCAGCCCAAACCATGAAGAGACCTCTTGAAGATGATCCCAAGGAATTCAGACTGGCCGCCGGCACGCGACCTGCTAGATCTATCTTCGCTTCCTACTGCGATGCCAATGCTAAAATGGGCGGCGATGAAGAAGGACTCAATTTAGCCCATCTACATGCGAAAAGGCACTACGCAAAGGTTGAAGTACTCGCAGTATTGGCTAGCTTCGGGGTTAACATTGTGAGGAAAGACATTTTCGGACGGACACTTGAAACGCCCATAGGTTTGCACTGCACTTTTAAGTAGGCGTTGCGGGGGGCGCGGGGCATAATTAGTAGGCTGCTGTCACAGTGGACCACTCTGGGGCACTACCTGCACACGAAGACAGGGGCTCCCTGGAGAAATAGAGAGATGCGTTGCATTGTTACTGTAGTATCGATCGGAGAGACGCCACTACAGATGCACTGCACTTTTAGCCCGTAGCAAGGGGGAAGACCGGGGGGCAAAGCGTAATAGCACCTCGATATGCGAACCCACCACTCCTCCCTGCCCCAAAAAAATAGTTTTCAGAGACAGTCCAATATGTCTTACAGCAGCAGGACCGTTGAAACGGGCATTTAAAAACGTGAGCAAAGTGGGTGACGTCCCTCGCTTAAGTAAGTTTGCATGTAGATCTCGTAGAATCTTAACGTGGCACCACTCAAGAATTTGTAGCCCAGTAAATTCGAGGCAAGGCAAGGGCTCCATCACCACTTGGCGATGGCGGTGGCCTCTCCTGCTCACCATCCGGAGTGAGATCCGAAACATTTGTCCGGATCACACCGCCCATATTACAGGCTACGCTGGCATGTCGAGTTGCCGTGTCGTATGTTGAAAATCAGGTAATCATGGCGGACTCGGCTTGTCAAAGGCTAGCACTATAATGAGCTGCTGTACCGGGTCTGTACCGGTAACTGTAACCGTCCTCAGCGCTGTTAGTGCTAGAACCGTGGGACGAGTATTTGGCAGAGGCCAACGGCTAGGAGCCGCTCCAGTGCAGCTCCATCTTTTCAGGCCTCCTTGCACAGTTCCTTGCCAAAGCGTTCCTGGCATACCAGTACATTGCGCGCATCCTGTACAAGCTAGACATGTGCCTGCAGACCTTGCAAGTAAACGATGTTGCAACGACAATCTTGTCTCTTTGAGCATTTTCTGGCCGAGCCAAATGGACAACAGAATAAGTGCCGCTCAATTTGGCTTTCGCAGGCTATAGAAGGTACCTGTGCCGAAGTACCCTACTCTTGTAGCCACCACTGGCTGCCGCAATTTTGGTGCGACGACATTTTTCGATCAGCGATTTCTTCGATAAACCCCTTCCCCCCCAGCCCTAAAAATGCCAGTGTCCCAAGGAGTTTCCCTTCCTAGGTACTCCTGCTGGTAGTGCCGCCTTGGCTTTGTGCGCCAGCAACCCGTAACCCCACCCGCCTAGTCTTCGAGCGCTGGATGTTTGGACTTCGGACCATAATTCTTTCCTTTCCACCCTTAAAATCAGGTAGTCCATGTGAACGCACGACGCATCTCATGCAATTTTCCTGTAGTTGTTGGCATTTAATGATAAAGCCGACGCAAAATTACAAACGCGGCATGCAACGCGTCAAAGTCCAAGATATATTATTAGTGAGGTGCAGTGCCTATGTCGACAGCAATCCTTGGTGTGACGTCGGCGGTTCGACGCATGAAGCCATTCAGACACACACTGTGTTCAACATGAGAAAAGTTCGTGTTGTATCGAATTCCAACATGGTTAATGTTGCAAGCAAGGTTAATTGGCTGGTTGCGTGTTGTATTCAACAACACTAGCCTTGCAAAGGCGCTAACGGTGGTGTTAATTGTCAATTTATGCGAATTTTCTGATTGTGGTGTTTGAGCCGCCTGGTCACTTTGAGACTGATCATTGGCTGCGTCCCAGTGCTTCATGGCCAACTACTCACTATCCGCCAGCGAGTAACGCTAGTACCAGAGATGAAACCAGGCGAAGTGCGCCAGCGACCCGTAGCCCAGCCGCTTCATCTTCAAGCGTCGTAGAGGAGATTAGGCATGTCTGCCATGGTGATAATGTGTGAACGCAATGACTCCATTCGGAGACAAGGCAGTTGCAGAAATCTTCTTAAGGGAGGTTTCTATAGCCAGGAAAATGATTGAAAGGGTATGCAACCTGCAATCGATCGTTTTGCACCGCTCGCTAACAAACCTGACTGCAAAAGACTTCGGTTACTGTGGTGATCACCTCTCGGACTACGGCATTATGTACCTTTCGGGCAACGGCGGGCAACTAGTCAACATGGATACTGACTGCGATGGCGCTCTTGGCGATGGCGATGGTAGTTGTAATAGCTCGGACGACACGCAGCCGCAGACCGGATTTCAGGATACCGTTGCGGGCTATCATAAAGGTGCTGACGATCTAAATGCCTATGTCCACTCCTATGTCGTCTTGGGTAATGAAGGCAAAGGCAACGGATATGTTCGCTTTGATCCTCAAAGCTATGGGGTTGAGCCACTCTCCATTGTTGGAGTTGTTTGTGGTGACAAGATGGTTGCGTCCAGTTCAAGCAACCTTGGAATATTAAACATGATGACCTTTTGACTTAGTTCTATGGTGTTAGGGGCGATACCAACGGTGATGATGGTCCTCCACTAGTTGGGGAAGTTTCTGTCTCGCTTGGTCAAACCTGCTATGATGATGCTGTCAATGTTAACGAGGCTCACGACGACAACGACGTCCTTTACATCGCATTTAGTGGCACCAATGCAGTCCCTGGTGCCAACGGCGCAAACTGGGGAACTTCCTCTTTCGCTGACTTTGAGAACTCGCTAAAGACGTTAGGCGACAAGCTCGTGAGCAAGATTGGCAAGGATAATAGAGGTTGCAACAACCTCCGCCTCCACCACCTGACAACTACGATTAGGAGGGTCATTGCAAAGGTTCATCCTACGGCGCTGACGATAACTGTACGGATAACCTCATATACCAAGCGGGCAAATGCGCCAATTAGCGGTTTGGATGCATTTAGACTTAGCGTACAGATAGCGGTTGCAAATCTAAGCAGGCATTACGCGTCTCTGCGTTATGAATATCTATTCCTTTGTTTTGTACAAATTTTTCCCTATTTTCATGCATGATTTTTGAAGTCACCCTAAGTATAAACTGGGATTAGACCTATTTGTAGGGCTGAAGTAGACATCTGGAATACCACCCCTATATCGGCTTTCCAATCTGTGTTATTGGTGGTGGAATAGTGCTAGTCGATTGACTGTGTTGTAAATAAACCCTAATATCTTGTAGCGCTTGGTGCGTGTGCTTTTGCCTTTCCAGGTATGTTTTTGACAACCTGAATCTGCGGAGAAATTTTTTTTTTTTTCACTTGGCTGGTGTGTGCATGCCGAGGATCTTCTGCTGCAGACGTGGCGACATATCTTGATGTGTTTCGAAGGCCCCGCCCCCCATCCACGTACTCAACTATTTCTGTGATAATGCTCGTATATACGTGTTACCTCTTCTTAGTCTCTAGGACTTTACAATAATAAGAACTTATTTGTAGTCTTGAGGGCAACCGCGGATCTGTCCTACTTTCTCCCAAGTCGCGTATTCCTCCACTGTGTTTGTATTGTACTCAAATCGGGTGTGTCTGGCAAACTGTCGGTCAATCGCAATATCTCCAATACGTGTAGTGTTATTCGGCTCTTGAGGTATAAATTCCGTGAGTCTAAAAGTGATATTTACTCTCAGCTCTGGCTGCCTTTTGGTTGCCAAGTCGAACCACTCTTTGATCTGCTTGTCCACGTCTTGCCAATCGATGTGGTGATGTCTGAAAAGCACCTCGATTTGGCAATGCCTCGCTCGGTGATGGAGTAAACGATCGGAGCTCTGCTGGGGGAATATGTATCGTGTAGACATTCGACAGTAACGGCTTCCTCGATGTAGGCTTTAAGCTTTGATGACCCAAAAGAAGTCGGCAACAAGCCCATGTTCTGTATAGTGTTTGCAGCTAGTGGAAAAACTCGTTTCTTTCTCACTATACACAGGCCGACTTGATTGTGTATGCACAGCACTCAGCTTGACTCGAAAGTTGACTCGACTCGGCGCGATCTTGCGTGCTCCGCCGAGTTTGGTTCCGGTGCTCGTGATCCTTTCTGTCCATAAACTTTGTAAATAGTAGGAGTTGAGGAACAGAGCCGTTGGACGGAAGATGGGAAGAAAGTAACGCAATAGCGCTCGAGCGGGCAAAGGCCACGCTCTGCAGAGTGGTATTGGACAGCAAGTCGGGGGCATCGCTGGGTACCTGTCTACGGATGGCTAAGGAACAGCAACAAAGGACAAGACGGATGACACCTTTTTGGATGTGATGTAAATAGGTGTGGTGGGGCAATGACGTTTCACGTACCTGGCCGGGTCTGGAACCTCATGTCTAAACTCCAACTCTGTTGAGAAGCACACTGGCTAGGACGTCTGCAAATGGAGAACATTGGCCAGAAACATGGTCAAAAATGAGGTTTCAAGAGACGGAAAATGTCCAACATCAACGATCGACCCAAAAATCGGGCGACTGCGCTGCTCATGCATGCAATCCAGTAACGCACGTTGTCTAAAGATGATGGTGTGGGGACGAAGCCTGTCACAAATGAACGTCATAAGGATACATCGACAAATAAGGGCTTTTAGTTATTCGCCACTGCCTTGTACCTCTTTTGTTTCTGATTGCAAGAGGGTGAACTCTTTCGGTCGAGACTGTAATTGGGAGGGGGCCGTAGAAAATATCCACGCACAGAAACGGCCATCAAAACGGCGGGCGGCTGACACAAAATCTGATGTTGATAGTTGATCAGCGGATGGGTCAGGGCCTCCTGCACCCCTGGGGCCTGAAGGTCGTTGCCTCTTCTGTTGCGCCAAGGTTAGCCACCTCCCCCAGAAAATTCTGCAGGTCGAAACTCGCCAAGGCTACAGTACCATCATGCTTATAACCTGATTAAATCTCATGATTCACTGTTGCTAAACTGTGTACCGTAATAATGATAGCAAATTGCCTAAATTTCTAAAATTAGCTTCGACGCCCCATATTGTGAAGTTTTGCAGTCTGTCAAACATGTCAAAAGTGATCATCATAGGGGACTGTGGTCGTTTCAGTACTCGATGTGAGTCAAGTACCCCACCGTGACTGCGTATGTACTTTGTAGAGTTAGCCCCTCTACAAACTGTGCGCAGATTTCTGCGAGGTATTTCTGCAATCCTCCCGAGATACGTGGAGGTACCTGTTCTGACCGTCTGATCTTGTTTAACTCACAGCTGTGGGCCTGGAAAACTGCTCGGGTTGCTCACGTAAAAAACAGTCAACTGAGCGGGCAGCGACCTGATCTCTGAATGTAGCTCCTGCTGTTTAAAAAGTGTCTACAAACCAGAGTGTCTGCTTCGATTCGTCCTGTTTCCTTTCTTCCTCTTCGTAATGTATCCGCCCGCCATGATGACTTCTGCCAGCGACCGAACAGCGCATGCGTCGCTTGTTCCTGGCTCCATTATTAATAGTGCTGAGCAAACATTCGATCTTAGCGTTCCTAAGGTAGTTAACTTTGTTCATCCCTGTCGTACCTAATCTCCGCTAATGTCAGCCCGCAGGTCCTCCAGGGCCTTGCTGGCCTGATCAAGTGGCGGCGCGACGAAATTATCGACTATCTGACAGGCCACCCAGATATTGCAACGCTGCTAATTTCCATCAAAGAATTGTGTGGCCAGCTAACGCCACTGCCAGGCTCTTGGACTTTGGGAGATGTCAAGTCTGAAATTAACTCGGATCCTGCCAGTCCTAATAGATCTCAAACAACTCCATATAATCCAACTGGACCTGAAGCGACCAGGGTGAAGAGACGCCGATCCACTCCAGGCACTCGGATCCCAAGTATCGTGGTCAAAAAAATGCGTGTCGCAATGCCCAGCACACCCGCGAGTGTTCATGAGTCCGTGCAACGCAAATCGCGCTACACGAAATCGGACGAAGCAGCCAGTGCTTTTATCAGTAATATCGCAACAATGGAGCCAATACGCATTAACCGAGTGTACTTAGCCGAAGCCAGGCAGAAAGCCTATGCTGGGACGCAAGAACAACTCAATTCTTGCGCCGCAAGCACCTCTGAGAACGGCGAAGATATAGCCAAACGTCGTCGTACTGACAAACGCAGCTGTAACATATTGGAATCGAACAAGCATCTTCAGACCGTAACGAATCGTTATCGAGGCGTTTTGGATTTGCCACTCTATAAAAGCCTCCTAGCGGAACGCAACGGTGAGTCGTCGCCCTACGAATTATTTCTACGGGCCACTATGCGTGAATGGTGGGTGAAATGGAAGAACAAAGAGCACGAATCGGAAGAGAAGAAGATGAAGGCCATCCAGGCCAAATGCAAGGCCGTAGTGAACAGTTCTGGGCTTTGGGCTATGCTGTCAAATGAATTTGGCTGCGGCATACTCGCACTGATCCCTGAAAACTTCACGAATGAAGAGTTGGTGAAATCAAACAGTTGAGTCACGTATTACGCTAACTCTGAGCAGCGCCCGGCTTGTTATCAATGAAAAAAAGGAACAGCTTTGCCAAAGACTAGCTACCGCTTATCCAAACCTGAAGCGCGACCTGGCAGATCTCACGACACTGATTAGTCAAGTTGTCGAGCGCGGGACACTGCCAGAAAGGTTTCTCCGTGTGGAGACTATGAATGATGTTGAATTTTCTAATATGAAGGGCGTCAACCTTCGAGAAATCTTCAGTTTCGTCGATGATTGCTCACCGACCAATGCTCTCGACACGCTGACGCAAGAATCCACTCAAGACTGCATACCAGGCAGTGTACTTGGAGAGGATGACGGAGGCCTGGCCTTTTATGATTTGCCGCCTGAGGAGAGGCAAAGTGGCTTTACCGAATTCATTGATCCTCGACAGTGTCAACTTGGTTGAATATCATGGAAGCTGGTTAGTTTCCCGCCAATGAAGGTTTGTGGCCACACATGGGCGCTTGTTCCATAGCTGGGGTTCTGTGTCAAATCCTGTTGTAGTGGGGTGCACTCCCATAGCGTAGGCGTTAGTCACCAATTTGAAGAGACGCGGTATCACCTTCAGTGATTTGCTGTGCCTTCTTCTGCGTTCAAATTAAATTGATTCCGAGCCTAAGCATGTAGCCTCAGCAAGTTTCGACATGCAGACGCCCCTCAAGATAATGAATGGCAAGGTCCCTGGTGCCAGGGGACAGCCACAGCTACGACAAGCATTAGCCTGTTTGATGTGTGCTGATGTTCTCTCGCACCGCCCAAATTACATATTTTGGCCGTTTGCCTTGTCCAGTGAGATGTGATCTTCACTACTGTAATACTGACATTTACTTCACATTTAGAATGCATCACAGCCGTCACAGAACAGGATGCAGTGTAAAAGTTTAATTGAAGCGTGAAATTTGCGGCGCGTCAGGAGCTACTTTGTTCCGGCGCCGCGGAAGCCTCCGACTTAGAGTCAGGCTCACTCATTTGGTAAGCTACTTCCTCCGCAGTAATTTGTTTTGCTAATGGAAAGCAATTCGCCTGCATTGTCTGTCAGTAGCGTTTCACCCAATGTGAATGATGCATGAATACGAACCACGTCCTCAGACGACAATGGCCAGGCTCTGTCCGTGGATTTGAATTCATACGTTTGTCCTTTTCGACGCAATAGGATATATACATCTGCATGGTAATCACGATGAGCCTCGAAACCGCTCCTCACAAAGGTACGCCACCTCTTTTTGAAGTTTTCGTTGCTTCTGTCCCTTTTCTTTGTCTGGCCGTTGGTGGTATGGGACATGTCTAGGATTGACTTCATGGTCGTAAAGCAGAAGAAAAAAAGGGCAAAGTACTAGTACCTACTGGCTCTGTTCTATATAAGCTCTGGCAGAACAGCCGTTGACGACTCCTTACGAATGGAGCTATAAGCTAAGTATGCCAGGCGTTACTGTTACTGTTACGCTTTGAAAGGGGACAGAAAAAGATATGACAGAACTACGCAACATTGTACAAAAAGAAAATAAGCAACGCGCAAATGCAAAGCAAGATAACTGCAGAGCTCCTTGCACAAACTCCAGGAGCCCAAAACATCACCTTTTAGATACAGTAGAAGTCATTTTAGTCCTGCATGGCTGACGGCCTTGAAAAGCGACCGTTTATTCCAGTACTGTGTTTTGCAAGTTGATGCCGTTTAGCTTCACAGGGAGGTCCACCGCCGGTCCTTAGGCCAGAGTTGGCTGCAAGGTGGCATGTTGGCGAGGTTGCGGTTCATCTACTTGTACACCAGTCCTGACTAAGTCCAGGCGAGCACCTGCAAAAGAAACTGCCGACTCACCGTTGAGAGCTGAGACTAGTCGACATCAAAGAATTCGCACATCCAAAAATGGCCTACGCGGCAAAAATGAAAGCCAGGAAAGAACAAAACTCGACGTTCCATGTCCAACGCACAGTGGCGGAGAGCATCCAGACCTGGCTTTGATAGGAGCTTAAGTCACAACGGCTTACCTGCGCTATTTTTGGATGTGTGGAATTCTTCGATATACTCTAGGGGCCCCAGTGGATTACCTGGTGCCGCGTGGCGGTCTTGCCATCGTCTACAGTACTGTATCCTACCCTACACTCTCGGCCTTGAATCAAGCCTCACCATGTACTTGACGTTAAATAATACAGGATTGAGCATGGCGTTTTGTGCCAGTTGCAGAACTAGCATCCAGCAACGTATTGAAAGTAATGGTAAAATATTCTCAATCTACGGTTTGCCGATGCGAGAGTTTTTCAGTCGACTGAGACACCTAGGGTATATTGTTTTTGCCTCAGCATTTAGCGCCCGTTATCGGGGCTGAGCGCACGCTTGATTTGGTTGGCAACAGTTTGCTACAACGAAACAAAACCCGCTTGGAAACATACTGTACGAAGAAGCAAATATTTTTGCATTAGATATGCTTGTGAAATACCCAAATGTATCCCAGAATCTCGCCGTTAATTAGCTGTTGCGCCATGCGAACTAGTAAATGCCCGCCTGTGAGAGGCTTCCATACTGTTCCAGTTGATGTCCTGAACCTAACCGATGGAGCTGGCGGCGGCCTGAGACGTCAACACCCTGTCACCCGCAGCAGGCCACATATTTTACCTACCCGAAGCCTTGTCCATGCTGCTTCGTAAACGGCCCATCATGACAAGCACTTCTGCCAAAACCAGTCCACCTTTAGATAGTGAAAAATTGCACTCAATCGAAAAAACCCAACTAGAAGAGTTTTGTAGGACTGCCTACCATCGTTTCTCTAGGCGTATCACTGAGAGGAGCTGCAAGGAACGCTAGCGGGGTAAGGGCCCCCCCTCCAGCGCTAACGCCTCGGACCCGTACAGAATTGGTAGCAGGGTCATTCGTTGGAACTAGCCGGGGCGAGTCTATCTCCATCGGTGAAGGGCAAGGCGAAGCTCTTTTACTCGAATAATCGGTTGCTAAAAACATAAGAAACGCAGAGCTGTCAATGTCCATTGGGCAGCCGCACAAATCATTTACTGCTCGGTGAGAGGGCTGGAGTTGGGCAGACCTGGGGCAGAGCAGCTCGGTCTCCATCATATCTGCTTGTGGACGCTTGGAATACATCATGCATTTTGTAAAGCAAGAGTGACACATCATAACGTACAAAAAGACTCTGTCTTCAAAAATAGATTACACTGTGCGCGATCCAAATGTTCAAATTAAACCTTGAGGCTGCTGTATGAGTTCTGGGATCTCTGGGATCTGATTTCCGGAAACTGATTTTCGGAAATTGGTTCCTGAGTTTTGCAGACAGCCCTGGCCTTACAGGAAGCATTGTGCAGCGTGGCTGATGGTACCGGTAGACTGTGCCGCCGTGTCAAAGTCTATTGTAATGGCGCTTACTGAGCAGATTTGGTTAACTGCCTTCCCCAGCCTAAGGTATGTGTTGCCTTGGTCTCGTCTGAATAGCTTCATGCTTCGAATCGCCGCTGTCAAACAAAGGATTGCTGTTGCGACGGGCACTGCACCTAACAAGGCATCTCGGAATTTGACGCGTTGCATGCCGTTGTTGCCGCATTTGAAAGTTTGCGTCAGCATTCTCATTGAAGGCTTAAGGATAACGATTACGAGTACATTGCATGTGATGCGCCATGCGTTCACACATTATCACCATGGCAGACATGCCTAATCTCCTCTACGACGCTTGAAGATGAAGCGGCTGGGCTACGGGTCGCTGGCGCACTTCGCCTGGTTTCCTCTCTGGTACTAGCGTTACTCGCTGGCGGATAGTGAGTAGTTGGCCATACAGCACAGCTCAGGCTTTAGGACGCAGCCAACTAATCTCAAAGTGTCCAGGCGGCTCGGACACCACCAATTGGAAAATTCGTATAGAATTTAAAAAAAAAAAAAAAAAAATAATGCTACATATCGTTATGTAGCGCCTTTGCAAGGCTAGTGTTGTAACACGACATAAACGAGCCTTTCTGTGTGTTGTCAGCAGGGCCCCTGGTTGTCCGCTGTCGCTAAGTTAACGGCGCTGGCTCAATTTCATCAATTGGTGCAACCAAAAACACAAAAGCAAAAAAAAACCCCCCCATCTTCCAGGATTCAGTCGCTCGATGAGGAATGGCTACATTACTGGACCATTACTTCTTAACTTTCCCGCCAGTTCCACGAATTAATGCTAGGCAGCACAGCAGGATTCGTTTACTGTAGCGAGATCAGTCTATGATCACCTTTGTGGCAGCCAGTGTTGTGGAGAATCAAGCGCTAAGCCTGCCACGGTGGAGCCAGCGGGCGCACTACTCTTTGGGCTCTAGCGTAACTTTCTGGTGGATGTCGCCCTAGAAGGCTCCAGAACAGTTGGTTGGACGCCCTCGTTGGTTGGTCGTCTGTGAAAGAATCGAGCTCTGCAAACAAAGATGAGAGATGCAAACCGTTCAGCATCATGGAGCAAGACATTCTGGATCTGACAGCAAGAAAGCTGTGTGGTTTTCTGTCGCTTTGTGGGGTCAGCGACAGCGGACAAGAAAGTATCAAGTCTCACATTCTGAGCATTGCTGAATGTGGTAGGTTGCGGGCGTAAGGCAATCCGAGTGGTGCACATCGTTAAAAACACAATATAGTACACGAAAGTCGACTCGAGGCTGGTTTGAAAGGCGTTCCGGATTGCCTAAAGAATCAGGATATGTCGCTCTCCCCAAACAAGTCCCGTCGATCCAACCGGATATTGTCTTCCACGAAAAAACGTGGCAGACCAGACTATTCAGGGCAAGACGATCGACCGCGACACAAGAAACCAAAATGCGCTATGTGCAGGAAGAACATGAAAGCCACTGGACTTGCTGAAACAAAGAAAAACCAAGAGAAAAGTGACTCAGAGGAGGCTGGCAACGCAGATGCGGACGAGGCAGCGATTGGCGAAGAAGACAACGACGAAGAAGACAACGATGAAGAAGACAACGATGAAGAAGACAACGACGGAGAAGACAACGACGAAGAAGACACTGCCGAAGAGGACACTGGTGAAAAGGACAATGGCGAAGAGGGCACTGGCAGGAATGGGGCGGAGAATGCGCAGGAGGCCATGCCAGCTACCGAATTCAACCAAATGTCCGATCAGCTGCCTTTGAGGATCACAGGTACGGAGAGCCTATTGGCTGAGCACACCGGAAGAGCACACGGCGAAGAAACTCAAGACGTGAATGCCTTGCAGACACCGCCAGCGGCTAGCGCATCACAGCCTGCTGCCCGCCAGGCGGAACCCATCACCGACTTACCCACAGCTCTCACAAGCAGCACGCTCGCGGCTCCTCTTCTTGACCGCAACGATATCGTCCATTGTCCATCGGTCTCTAAAACCGAGAGGGAAATTCATGTGATGGACACAATTTTTTTTTGTTGTCTGCATTTCAATTTCCACCTCAGCCGGTATAGAAAACAAAGGGCCATTACCGCAATAAGGACCGAAGTGTCCGATATTCAGCGCCATGTCAATGATGTCCTTCGGCTACCCTATGAAAAAGCTGTGCCTGAGATCAAAAAAGAACACGCCGCATTTTACAGCAAAAAAATGCAAGCACGATATATGGAGACGATTTTCTGGCATTTCATCCAGGAAGCTGCTAAGAAAATAAATCCCGAGGACTGCCCAGTGCCTAAGGGACCATTGGATAACTTCTCGCGAGAAGAGAAGAAAGCTCATTTAGAGTTCATGGCGGATGCTGGTTACAAGACAGGAGCGACTAATGCACGACACTACCGTCGTCTCTGGAAGAATCTGTACACAATGCGAGAAAGCGGTGTCGACAGAATTCTGATGTATCGCACGAAAGAATTCGATTCTTTCTGCGAATCATTTCACAGCGACGCGACCCCGTCTCTGCTTGACACTGTGAAAAAGTGGGAGGAGCAGTACGGTCCGCAGATCAGCCTGCTTGAAAGACGAATTGAAAATGCAGCTAGAAATGGGTTGAGCGAAGATCCGCTGAGGAGCCAGCCCGAGATTGCCGAAAGGCTGAAGGTGGAGATCAAAGCCTGGCACGGTGATAGCAACCGCTGGTACTCAGACCAGGAATCAGCAAGCTTCACTGCAGCTTACGGGCCTCTCGGTGCAGATAGTCCCCCACACGGACGTTTGCGCGACATACCTACGAAACAATGCGAGACTCGAGACATGTCCTTCTTTATCGTACTAAAACCGAGAGGAAATGAGGGAATCATGGTTTGTCCCGTCACAACGATTAAGCCAGGAGACTTCCTCGGAATTTTTAGTGGTGAAATTCGGTACTCGAATTCCTTGAGCAAAACACATGGAATCCCGGGACCTCAAGAGAAACTTTGGCTAGACTACTCACGGATAACCGGTGCGTTAAACCTAATGCAAACAACATGGTCTGGACAAGCTGCGAATGTCTCTCTACAGTGGGAGAGCTACCAACCGGCCAAAAAGTCGAAAGCTGTCTGGAGAGTTGCAGTCCGTGCGGTGAGAGCGATTAAGCCATTTGAGGGTATCACTCGCTCTGCCTGCCATGAACTGCAGTATCAATTGCATCAAGACGATGTCGCCGCAAGAAGAGGATTTTTGAGGGCAAGCTGATCTACGCCACCCATATATGATAGCCAAGTTGAGACCTGATATGTACTGTCAAAGCTTACTATGCCTTCTCAATCTCATCTATATACTTGAGGGTAACACCTCGCAATTTAACGGCATCTTTTTCGCAGCAGAGGAATAAATTTTGTTCTGCAAACGGTTACCTACGCCGAAAAAATAATTGTGCTGGAGAAAATGCAGTGCGAATAATATGATATTATGCTAGGCCCCGGTCTCCCTCTCTGCTTCTGGCTACACGTTGCATCATTGGTTAACATGGGCCTGGCATTCTGGCAGCCTTGTTGCGGCAGCACTCTTGTCTCTTGTGAGCATTTTCTGGCACAAGCTGACAAATGTGAGTCGCTGAATTTCGCTTTCAGAGGCTGTAGAAGGTAATGCAAGTGTGCTGAGCCATCGAAGTAAGAACTACGCCGCCAGCGCTAGAGCACCAGCTAATTAGACAAATCTGGCACCAGGTAATCAATCGAGGGGTAGTAGGCGATCCAAAAATGAAATACAACACAAAGTTTTCTCATGTTGAACACAGTGTGTGTCTGAATGGCTTCATGCGTCAAACCGCCGATATCACACTAAGGATTGCTGTCGCTACAGGCACTGCACCTCATTAACAATGCATCTTGTAATTCGACGCGTTACATGCCGTTGTTAACGCATTTGCACGGTTGCGTCGGCTTTATCACTGAATGCCAGCGACTACAGGAAAATTGCATGACGTGCGTTATGCGTTCACTGGCAGACATGCCTCATTGCCTGTCCCGCGCTTGAGAGCTAGGCGGTGGGTTACGGTTCGCTGGCGCACAAAGCAAGGTGGTACACCAAGCAGGAGTACTAGGAAGGGGGAAATCCTTGGGACACCGGCATTTCTGGGGCTTGGGGGGGGGGGGGGGGGCAAGGGTATATCGAAGAAATCGGTGATCTAAAAATGGCCTCCCGCCAAAGTTGCAGCAGCCAGTGGAGGCTACAAGAGGAGGGTACTTCGGCACAAGTACAGTACCCTCTGTAGCCTGTTAAAGCCGAATTCAGCAGCTCGTGTTCTGTTGTGCGTTTGGCTAGGCCAGAAAATGCTGCCAAAAGACAAGTGAGTGGCTGCAACAGGCTGTCACCGCAATGCCTGCAGAAGTCCCAACGCTTACTCGACGATGCTCCACTGAAATGGCCTAAATTTCTAGCACTGGGCACTGGCAGCGCTAATGACAGTGAGAGCGGCAACATTGCAGTAGGTGATTCAGTGCTAGTCTTTGGCAACGCGAGTGGCTGCCACGAGATACCTGCTTTTTCGGCTCAATATCATTACTAGGTAGAACTTTGCTTTGTTGCCTGTTTCACGAAAGCTCTTTTTGCCCGCCGCTCCCTGTCGGCCACGCTGCTTACAGGAGACAATGCATCCATTTTACCACATTCCTGCACGTTAGTGGCTTCTCTCAACATAAGGCAGAGAAACATGGCTACTGCCACAATATGCTGAACTAGATGCATTCAATGCACGGTATCTCTACCAAGCGACAGTGCCGCAGCCACAGTCAACAGCTTTATGCGCAACGCCGCAGACTCTTGCCTGGAGGACCTCCATGTCGCCTCTTGTGATAATCCTCAAGCGCACGCCGCGCGGCGGCTGGCGGCAAGAATCAGAGCCTCTAGATCAGGCGCTGGCAGGATTTCCGGTCGCAGGGCTACATGTGCAAGAAGTTTTCTCTACTTTTGGCGCTACTAAGCTGCCCTAATTTTGTTTTTGGTGAAGTGCTATTTTTGGATGAGTGAATTCTTCGATATACCCATTACCCCCCAGCCCTCCTGGTCCCAAACAGTTTCTTTTCCAGAGGACCAAAAGGGGATGGCAGAGAAATGGTTAAAGGGGCCCACAGGAACAGGAGCATCGACCAGTCATGGCAAAGCAGGCCCACCGGTTCCTGTTCGCCCACGTTGACACTCCTGTGCCAAGAACGTTTCCTGACTGGTCTTCGCCCGCCAAAGACAAATGATTGGTCGCAGCCATGGTAGTTTGGCGATTGGACAAGGTCGAGTGGGGCGATCGTGTCCCATCCGGTTCAGAACATGACGCTTGATGAGCCCTCGCGCCTGAAGGCGAACGTTCTGCTTTAAAACCCATCGTTCCCATCAAAGAAGCCTTGCCAAACTTTGCTCCTTGGAATACCAAAACACTACCATCATGTCTGACATAATTGCTCAGATCGAGCATTTGATGACAAAGCTTCGTGACTCAGATCACATCGAACAGGTTGTTGACAACGTTTTCCCACTTTTGAGATGAATGCCTAACCTTGCATTTTAGCTTGTCGAAATATTCTGGCTAAAAATACGCCGCGATGATCGCGGCCGAAGAAAGTTATTAGCAAAGTTTGAGTCTGCAACTAATTCCTTTAGGCCTATGACCCCTGCATGCACACCGTCGTCTCTGGAAAGTGACTCTGTTCACCAGGACACAGCAATTGAAACTGACTCCGATATGCCGGATGCCTCACCAAAGAAAGCCAAGCGAACGTCCTCACGACGTCATCGCCGCGACGAAATGACTGAAATTGAATCACATTCAACGGTGTCAAATGTGACCCCGGATGCAGACGGCGGCTTCGTGGCCGAGCCACAATCCTGCCCGTCGCCTGCAACAGCCGCTGACAAGAAACCGCGAGCTCGTGTGCGTAGTTACAACGATAGCTCCGCTGAGGTTGCTCCAATAGCCTACCTAAACTCTAGGACCCCGGTTCAAGATCCACCCTCGACGGAACATCAAGCCCTACCAGTATCTGCCGTAGAGACCCCAGACGCTGGACGATTCGACGCTAGCCTGGAAGCCGGCATTCGCATATACGACGAGCCCAACAATTCTAACGCAGTGTCTCCACGACCGCACGATCAGGATGATCATCCCTACCAAGGCCTTAAACGTACCAATGCCATTGTCGACGGACTTCACCAGGAACTGGGTTCCGTGAATGTGCTGTTAGAACTTCAACGCGATTTGAGGCGAGTGAGAGCGGCAACTGCTAATGGTGCAGTGCAGCCACCACCTTCCATGCCAAAACTGGGGTCGCACAGTGAAGAGGTCTTAATTGAGAGTCTAGAGCAGTTGAAAACGCACTTCGACAAGCTACTGCAATTGAATTTGGGTCCACTCTTGAAGATTGCCCTGGAAAGACATCGGCTCAATAACATCGTACAGTGGTATGACGATGCCAAGAAAGAAAAACGAAGGCACTCGCTCGCCGTAATATTCGCGAAAAAATTTATGCCAAACGTAGCGTGGGACTGTAGACATATGCCAAAAAAAGAGCAAGACCATCATTTGCAAGCAACATGGAAGTCGCACATTCGCAAATGTCGGTTCTGGTCACAACTTGTCAACGCGTGTGGTAGCGAAGCCACATTGCTACT
Source organism: Simplicillium sp. C3G150-2 (assembly GCA_022702485.1). NCBI lineage: Eukaryota > Fungi > Ascomycota > Sordariomycetes > Hypocreales > Cordycipitaceae > Simplicillium > Simplicillium sp. C3G150-2. Next base: position 6,094,358 of record JAJIYY010000001.1, on the reverse strand, counting down.
TCTTCCCCGCAGTTTCTCAGACGAGCAGTGGGTGTGTCCACCTTGAAATTTACACGCGCTAACAGGAAACAGCGGGCGGCGACTAAGCAATGAGAACAGAGACAAGCTCTTCGCTAATATTGTTCTGTGGCATCCGACGTTGAGAGAAGATCTGAAAGACCTCAAGGACCTTTTATCTTATTTCGTTTCGTATCATACGATGCCTGTGGAGCGAATTTTCTTAGAGACTCTTGATGAATATGACGTTGACGCCGTGCGGCGTAACGGCCTTCGTGAACTCGTCAGCTTCTTTGACGCCCCGTCGCATGGCTTCAACCACGGGGCAGATACAGCGAGTGTCCAACCACGCGAGACTTTTATCAATCCAGGCATAATCAGAAACAGAAATATCGAATGCCACCTAGAGCCCTTCAATGCCGAGCAAGATTACACCCCAGAGATCACCCCGCAAGGAGGGATGGGCACCGAGGACTGGAGTGGTCTTCGGGGCATGGATGAAGGTTTGGATACGTTCATGGGCTATAACGAGCCACTGCCATTTGCTTCATCGTAGTATGTAATTTGTCAAAATATATACATAACAAAATACACTGCGCACCCCTTTGATGTGAATGTGTGCTGACGGTCCAATGGCTGGAAGCGGCTTTGGAAGTAGACGGCGACTGAAGAGGAGTGGGCCATGGTTGTGGCTGCCCAACCAGCAGAATTCCTATTTAGAATGGCTAGCGACAGCTCCCTCTTGGTCCGCACACTCTCATTCCTCAGTTATGTACGAAACCACCTTCATATCGGTATACTCTTTAGTCTTTGGAGCCTTGCTTGGTCTACTAGTTTTACGCCGTCCTGCTTACCGCTTTGCGCGGTTATGCTGTCCGCTTGCAGTGGAGTTGGTGCTGCCTCCACTTACTGCAATTAGCAGAGTAATAAAGGACTACCTAACCTACCCAACGGTGGTAACCAGTGGGAAGTTCCTTGACCATTGGAGTCTCAGCGACGTGTTGTTGCTTGTCCTGTATGTCGGGGCAAATGTCGTTTGCACAGTACTTCCCCTATCGGGAGTTGATCAAATTGTTCTTCGATCTGGTACTCTTTCCGTCCTCAATCTGATTCTCTGCTTCATGGGGCCATACCTTGGCTTTCTCGCTGATGTCCTCGCTGTGTCAGTGAGCTCCTGCAGGCGCCTGCACGCTGCTGCAGGAACTTTGGGTGCTATGCTAGCGGTCGTCCATGCCTCCACGGCTGCGGCAGTGAACAAAACGCTCAATTTGCATGCTCAAAAAGATGTTTTTGCATTGATGGTAGGTCAATTTGTTTACAAAATGGGGAAGCCTAACAATTTTGGCAGTCCATGATATGTCTCTGTGCGCAGGTAGTCCCTTTGGCGTTGCGAAGCATGACATACGAAGCGTCTCTGCGTATCCACCAGGCCCTGGCGTTCGCGTCAGCTTATGCAATTTGGCAACATGCATCTTCTGCAGAATTGTTCCCGCGCTTGTATTTGTATGTAGGCGGTGCTTTGTTCCTCATCTTCTCTATCTCTTGGCTTGCCATCGTTCTATATCGCAACAGGTCAGGGGTCTCTATAGCACGGATAACATATGACAACAGCACAATCAAGATAACCGTACATTTATCCCGGCCTATGAGGGTGAAAGCTGGACAATACATAAATATTTGGATCCCTTGGACAAGCCTGGGGTCAGTCGCGCAGACGCACCCATTTACAGTGACATCCTGGTCAAACGAGCCGCAGCAGCACGTCGACCTATTTATAGAACCCCGCCGAGGCTTTACCAAGCATCTGTTCGATCTGTCCCACTACGGTTCAACCACAAGTGTAGCGATGTTTAGTGGGCCGCACGGAAAGCCACTGCCTATCCACCGCTATGAAAATATTCTTATGCTAGCTACTGGATTTGGTATTGCCGCCCACTTGCCGTATTTGAAGAAGCTGATCTACGACCATAAGAGCGAAGCAACATCCGTACGCCGGATCCATCTCGTATGGCAGATCGAACGCAGGGGTACGTAAAGAAGACCCAAGGTTCCTACACCTGCTGACTTTCCTTAGACGTCGGCATTGCTGCTCAGAAGCTGCTCAACGAGGCGCTTGACGAGGATATGCTCGACGGCGAAGACGTACGTGGCTCAGCACACCATTGAACATCACACTTACTCGATGCTGCAGAATCTCCGCATATCAATATACATCAAATCAGAAAACATACAGGAAATGAAGTTCGGTGACAGAGCTACAGCGTATCCGGGCGAAATACCTTTGACGGATATTCTGTCGGGCGAGCTGCGAGAACGACGAGCTAAGAGCAGCACAGTGATCTCAGGTATGTCGCATTTGGCAGATCCTACCTCTGCTAACCTCTCCCATAGTTTCCACGACCGGGTCAATTCAGGGCGCGTTGACGGATCTAGTGCGGCACACTCCATGCCGTGATGTGGATATCGTGTACACAGACTATCAGCCTTGAGGCGTCGCGAGCCTTTCATGGGCATAAATGTAAGAATATTCCATTGAAATATCTAGACACACTTTAATGTATAGGTCATGTCTGTTTGAGCCAGTTCATACTCTATATAGTGGTACAAAAAGGGTTGAGTTGACTGATTATAGTGCGAAGGGATCACAGCCAAGAGATCAGTTGCATCTGGAGAGAGACCCAATTACGGGGTGGCAAAGAGAGAAAGTGGGCAGAAGGATAAAGCCAGAGGGGGGGAGCAAAGCTTTGAGACCCGAAAGACATGCACAGCCAACCGCAAGAAGTCCGATGCTGGGGCTAATGATGTTGAGTCTATGGTAGCGGCGAATGGTGAGTCGTAGCCCCCCTTTATGGGGCAGTTTGCGGCCGGGTTTCAGGTATCTGGTTCAAGGTTATTTTCAGCTTCAATGGTGACACCAATGTTCATGTCAGCCGTAAGTTTTTAGGTACCGGTACGATTTGCCTTGAACCAGAAACTGCCTAGTCGACGTAATGTGGTGAAGAGTGAATGAGAGTTGTGGCATGAAGATCATGCGGTCAATGGTGGCCCTTTTTAGCGCCTACTCTAGTTCCAATACAAATGACAGTGAGATTCTAGAATAAAGCTTTTCTACAGGCTTTTCAACGGCGTGTGCATGGCCTCATCAAAGCCAACTCGGGCTCACCATTCAAGGTCAAAGTGTGCCAATCATGCACAGATGTTGAGCTTATCTACGAAGCATTCAATCACAGAAGATCACGAACCCAATAACTAAATAAGCGTGCAATCCTGCGACTTTTCTCAATGATACTAAATTTCTCGTGTTCACTAGAGCGTCTCATTAGACTTGTCCCTGACTTGCTTCCCAGCAGGCAAATGTCTCAAGCCTATGCCAAAAGCCGTGAGACTTAGTACATATAGATGCCACCGTCACCGTATGTGACTAGGCTATCCAACTTTGTTGGCACATCGCTTGAAAGATGACCTCAAGTGGAGCGACTGCATTGCTCTTATACGTGTCCCCGCAAAAGAGGCCGAATCGCCCCGACCAACAGAGCTTGCTGACGCCTTTGCCTATCGAGTCTGCATTACCGAGGCAAACAAATGCCGCGTCTACAAGGCGCTAAATACTTATGCGTCGATTTGCCATTCTTCCCTACCAGGTGTGCCGATACAACCAATCTCCACCATGCTGTTCCATGAGGAATCGCATGAAATTTCTCAGTGGTGTATTCTCGTGCATGCGCACTCCACAACTCCCACTCTCGGCATGTTGCAGGAGAGCACTCATCATGTTGCAGGAGAGCACTCATGTATTTGAATGGAATGCTACACATAGGGCATTCGAAGTCAAACTCGGGGTCGTCGTCGTGGGTGTAAAGAATGCAGTCGTGGCAATCGAGGGCAATCTCTCTTACCCGGTCGCTATCTACAGCCGACTCGCATATTCCAGCCTCCAGGTGGAGAACCATCGCCGAGTGCGATGAGAAGAATCGCGAACATCCCGGACATTCGACGGTCTTGCTAGCGTGGGATTTCATATGCTGCTGAAGATTAGTGATAAAACGGTGGATAACGGATGTGTGAGAGCTACATGGAATAGATTCGAGGCAGAATTAAAGTACTCCTTACAAACTTCGCACCTATTGTGCTTCGCCGCATCGTGTTGCAGAAGCTGTCTTGGAGTATCGAACTTGCACAGGCAAGATGCGCAAAACGAATGCTTAGCTTCAGCGTGCTCGTCTAGGTCTTCAGCAGAGGCGAAGTCGGGCTTGTGGGAACACTCGTTGCAGATGTTGTGCTCTGAAGAATCAGCGACATGCTGTCTCTTCGCGTACGGAGATGGAAAACGCCGTTGGCATCGTGTGCAGTAACAACGTGGATGTTTGGCTTGAAAGTGCTGATCAACTCCTCTCTCATCGCCCAATAATTTCTGGCAGATTTGGCACTCAGTCATCTCGAATTCTAGTGAGTCTAGAGGCGGGCGATTGTGGAGAAATCGGCCTGGTGACGCCGCAGTGATACTGGACCAGCGGAGGGTAACTGCTGAACTACTTTAGTGCCTGAGGATTTAAAGTGTGTGTGCCTAACCTCTCACAATCTCACCTGTAAACAAATACGACGCTGCGGATGTCAGTAGCCAGCGCAGCCTGAAGTGACGCCAAATCGGCAAACAGCAGGTCTTGGGTTGGTTATGTGGTCTGCAAATCACTAAATATGGAAGTCGTTATTTTGAAGTGAAATTTGAAGAGCTATCCTCTACTCAGACCACAGTCATTGTGCTTCAATCTATTGCTCCCTCCTGGGTCCTAGCAAACACCTGAAGTGGGCCGCCACCATCTGGCAGTTACCACGCCGCCGCACGAAGCCGAATGTATCGCAGGTTACCCTTCAGTAAGCCAGATGTCGCCGGCAATAACACCAGAATATACAATGAGCCAGCTGCTCTCTTCTTGATGCTAATGCTTTGACACCTTACTGGACAGAGCAGTCCGGGTTTAGTATCACCAATTGAGTCGGAGCCTAATTCTGATTTTCAGCCAATTTTGGTCGTGGATGGAGTGCACCGCTGACGTTCCTGCCAACACAGTTAAGTACAGACTGGCGAACAGTGTGGGGTCGCTTTGCCTAATGAGGATAACGTTTTTAACAGCCAACTTTGGACATGAGACCTGAACTACCCTGTACCATATTGACGTGTTCTTGTTTCAGTATACCCAATCCAGCTACCGGTACCGGGAACAGAAAATTCCAATGATTTCCAAATTAGAAACTGGGTTCTTCTTCGCAGTCATGTAATAACATCCATACGCGTCACGATATTAATCTTCTGACGTAAAATTGGATGGCCTTGGTTGGTGGAACGTATTTCACGACGTGGCTGGCAAACTAATCGTGTTTAGGATCATCAGTTGTTCCTTGGATCTCCTTACAAGCAACATATTATAGAGAGATGCGACAAGAAGCTCCTTGAGCAGTCTCAGAGAGTAGACCTCGCCACTGCGGGAAATCTATACCCGAGCCCTACCCATGTGCTCGTCAAAGATACCAAACCTGCCAGCCGTCTCTTGTGCCAAGGAAGGGTTTGCAATAAAGGCTCCTTTTGTTAATTAGCGCCGTGCTCGACATGTGAATATTCATTTGCCCTACTTGTGTAAGTGAAGTTATCTCAAAAATTTCCAGCGTTGCCAAGAGAAATCTGAATGTAAGCGGGAATCGACTCGGATCATCTAGGCCGACGTTCTCATCATCCCTGTCCTGCCCGTGTGCGAGGTACATTATAATTTCGCCAATGGCTTTCGTATGGGGATATGCTCCCGTGGATCTTCGGATATGTTCTTGCCCCCCTGCAACGATGTTAGCGGAAGCATCCCTCCGCGATCTGGAGGCGTTACGTACAGAGCTTGACGGTACCAAAGCAATCTACTAAGATGGTTGAACAAGTAAGATGCGAGTGTTCGAGAGTATTTCTTTCAAGATACAATAGCCCATCCATAATCTACCGTGGGATTAGCAAAGACAATGACTCATGTCGACACGTAGCTTACTTGTCCAAGTGCTGATGCCATACGCAAATCATTGAGGAGAGGATTGCCCGCAATCTCGCACAGTGCCAGAGGCATGAATTCGAAGGAGACAAGATATCCACTCTCGATGTGAAAGAACAACTGAGGATCAACGAAGCGATCGTTTTGTATTCTGCGTATTGCTTGTATGTGTGTTTCTGCTGTCGGCCCGGTGAAAGTCTTCATGATCACTACAGGATTTCTTACCACATCTGGAATTTTCTGCTCTGCAATAGTAAAATAGTCAACGTCCCCAAGTTGGAGGTCGAAAAGCGGCTGATACATATCCCATGGTGACTTTGTTTCCCAATGAGCGGCTGCCATCGCATCGTCATTTTCGATGTGCTGATGGGCATGAGCGCGCTGAGCAAGGTTGGCTTGTTTTTGAGGTGGCTTAGGCGCGGATTGGTCATCAACGCCTTGGTAGTCACCACGTTCCGCGGCATCATCTGCGAGCGGCATATCCTCAGCACATGCATCTTGCAAAAAAATTTGTGTGCCCGGCCTTTTGCCGTGATGCTTCCTCATCATGCTGGTCAGTACGGCAGGACGACAGACCCGTAGTTGTGATGGGTGCCAGCTCGTTGGCGGTCCGCTCGTCCATTTATAGATGTGGAGGGGGGTAAAGGTTGTGGCGGCACAACCGAGGGTCGTGCGGGAATATAATCGACTCTCGGCCTCTTGCCAGTACGTATGTAGGTCAATTTATCTCACCCATTCGTCACTCCAGAATAAAAATGCGTACGAGTGGATTTCAAGCAATATCTCGCCGTATCCGTGAAGAAAAAGCACTAAAACATGTAGGAGTGGCTGAGGTCAAGCTTCACGTACTAAACTTTCCTAATTCCAAAGGTTTAAACGCTGAAAATGTGAAAAGATTAGCTAGGCTATTCAAGGATTCGCGTGGCTATAGTTCTGGGGAAGTACAGAACCGCATACCAGCCATTATTGACGATGCAGATTTACAAGGGGCACTGGCGCTCTCCGGATTGAGCCGGGAAGCGCTTCACTCTCGTAGTGGCAAGTTTGCAAGACTTGAATTCCCGCCAGGGTTCCGCCTGGAATGTCTAAGTGGTCGTTCCAGGGTTCAGGCCGCCGACGAAGTCTCCAGATCAAGAGAACCGTGCTGGGTCGTGAACCTCTTTACTGCAGGTGTGTGGCCGATCGGAAACAAATACGTGAACACTTGACCTGACTCTGCTAAGACATCAGCGATGATACGAAAAAGGATCTGACAGAAGAAAATTCGAGTGAAAAGCAGCCGGCGGACGGCGTGTTCTTCTGCAAGATACGGGAATATCAAGGCATTTTTGGACACGAAGACCCATACCTGGAGAGCAAGTGGTGGGCGCGGCTTGCTGCGGTGTCAGATTCGGATCACAGAAAAAAGCAACTTGAACAACTGTTTGGGCATCGGAAGTTCGCACCGGCATTTGACTCATTTCGACATCTACCAGCGATTTACTGTGGACTGCGGTTGAGTGTTGTAAACAAAATGATTTCCATGAGATGTCATGAAGTAAGCCGCAACTCGAGATGCCCCATTTCCCTGCTAACGGACAGGAACTTCTGGCGTTCTTACGGCACATTAAAGACTTTTGGTATGGCGTCTTTGACGGCGATGAAGCAGCGATGGAGAAACTGGACGAGACAACACTTCTCGCCATGCAACTTACCGCGCCTGGCGCATGTGAAAGGGAGGCCCGTCAACTGTATGCGAGGGTTCATGGCGGCGAACTATTCAGTGCCTTCAACGAAACAGAGAGGAACAGAATATGGCTAAAAATCTGTTCCGCTACGGTCGACTTTTTGGTGCCGTCTCTGTTTGCTTTCTTTGAGAACCTCAAGTACTTGGAAGACGCAGCGGACTGCATGAGACGACTCGTCCGTCCGCAGGGCAAGGAATCTATACGATGCGCTTTCGAAAATGCGTTCTGTCCTACAGATCCTGATGGCGCGTGTGCCGTGCAAACTTCTTCATCTGCGATCAAAATCATTCAGACCAATACGTCGGATACTTTTGACGTTGCCTACCGGCAACTGTGGCTGTACGCATTGCGCGAACATCAGAACATGCCAGTACAACGTAAACAAAAGCTGGCGATCGCAAAGACAAGACAGGCAGATGAGATAGTGGTGTTCCGGTTTGCTCACTTGGCACAGAAGCTTGGTGTTGACTCTGATGAGATCCGAGCTTCAGTGCAACAAAACCCTGACCAAGAAATTGCACGCAGACTGTTGACAACCGCCAGGAAACCGCAAGAATTCGAATACGACGATATGGCTTCGAGTATTAAGAAAATCATGGACGTGCTAGCCACGGCGAGGCCAATCTCCATGCAGTCTCAAACGGATGAGGATGAGGATGAGGTGGAAAGCACTATCAAACAACCCACTCTTTGTGGGAGGCCACATGCTGGCGATCACATTCGGGACAAACCGTCGATGTTCCTTGACAAGCTTCACGTACCAATGCAAAGACAGCGTTCAGGGTTGTCCTCGTACTTTATCCAAAGATCGATATACTTTGCTTTCTTTGGCAAAGACATGAGCGTGTCTGTGGAGGAGCTTACATCGTCAGGAGATCTAGTCATGCCAGACTTTCGCAGCACGAGCGAGCCCTCCGTTTTTGAGCCGCAACAGCGCCAGCCAGAAATGCAAGACAATGGGCGGCGAACAAACCTACAAGGAAGGCTCGAGGAACACACGATGAGCCTAGAGGCATTGAAAACAAAAAAGCAAGAACTTTCAGCAGATATCGAGCGGCTACAAAACAACAGGGCGCGTCAAGAGAGTCGAGTTAATGAGCTCCAAGGCGAAGAACAAGCGCTGCTTACGAGACTAGAGGGGCTCAAGCAGGCAGAGGCCGAGCAAATCATCCGATTAGAGTCTCTCGAGTCAGACGAGCGACAGAGGCAAAGCCAGATTAACGAGCTGGAACAGAGGCGATCAAGGCGAGGAGACGAACTTTGGCCGGAGCAGTTGGCAGTGGGCGAGCCACCGGAAGATGGGGCGCAGCCACCTAGTCCAGTGGTACCAGACTCCCTACCCGGAACAAGATCAACCTCTGGCCTTCCTTTAACGGAAAGGTCGGTAAGCACATCAAGCAAGAGGATCGGTTTGGGACAAATGGTGCGGGAGGCGTTGGGGGAGGAAGCTGCAGGGACCACTGGCGGTGGTTTGCCAGACAGTCAGGGTTCGATTTATTCTTCTCAACAACCGGCCACAAACGTTTTGGCTGACGATGAAGAGTATACTTCGCAGGTGAGCGATCCAGGGGTTTTCAGGCAACATTCATTCTAATTTGAGCAGGTCTTATCAGAAGGATCATCAGAAAGACCGGAAAGCGTTTGCATAGAATTCAAGCTACTGATCGACGGTGAGTGGAGGACGGATCGCAGTGTGATGGTAGATCCGACAGAACCGTCGGCAGTGCAGCAAATAGCGGCAAAGTATATGCGGAACGGGATGGGATTATTTAGTAGTAAGAATCAAAGTCTTCGTCCGCAGAACTGTTTTGAGCGAGTTATGGCTGATGGAAGCCAAACCATCCATCTACTTCCAGACTGGCATGCCATGAAGGACAGAGAAGGCGAGAGGCGGCCGCGAAAACGCATGCGGTATATATGAGTCTAGCGGATATGGTGTAAAGCAAGCTGTAATATTTAATATGCTAGATTGGGAAAGATGCTAATTGTACCATGTGGTATTCTTCATGTACCAGGAAGGTTTATGCTGACTGTGGTGAGCGCTGGCGCGTTGTGTGTCCTAGGTTGCTTGAGCTCGGGTGTAAAATATGCTGCCTGTCTTGTCACAGCCTGTGGCACAGTTTAGCGTGCACGAGCTAGCGTACAAAGAATGCCAGGGTAGACAATGCGCCAACGTACAGCACGTCCTGACATACAGAACATGCTGGCATGTAGTTTTGGTTAGCGCTAGTGCACCTCCGGGCGGCAGACCGCAACAGGCAATGGGTTGTGATGTGCGAGAATAGCCCCGCGTTGCTTTGGCACTCCGTCATTTGTTCCCACGCACGGTGGCTGCTAGCGTACGGACAAGCGATGCCTTGCTACGCAGCCAAAATTGAGGCTCTACAAAGCCTTGGCCTGAAACCAGAAATGTGTTGGATTTCTTCCATAATTATTTGGAACGACTTCTTTATAGAGGCCACGTAACTTTAAGCGTAGGATTATCTTCACAGAGTCGCGATTGCTCTGGCCAGATGTGGCAAATGCACGTCAAAAAAATGTGGCAAGACGATGGTTGTGTCGACAAGACTGATCACTACGACTTAAAAGATCACGACTCCCCCGCCCCAAAATGCATTTTACGTTGGCGCTTTGGGCCCAAGCAAATCTGAACTAATATGCAGCAACATTTACCGGCAATTTTCTTGCCTGAAGGCGTAGTCAGAGCATCCTCAAACGACAGCCACAGATCGCGCTTCACTACGCTTGAAACAGAGCATAGGCTAACATCTGAAAGTGCATGGCGGCAGGAGAAGCTGGCGATTTCGTCTTCACATCGACTTAAGCGACGCACGACAGATTTGCATGAGGTAGCGCACGACGCAGAGAGTGTGCTTCAAGTCGTCGACATGATCTTTAAGCAACTAGCCAAGCAAGAAAACGCAGCACTTTGTCAACCAACAGCTGGCGATGACACAGAGTGGAAAGAGCGAGAAAAAATGAGATCAGAGGCTATGGAGATCATGCGGACCATCATATAACCTAACTTGCTCGCAGCTGGGCAAATTTCCATAAAAAATGAAAGCATCCTATTTTCTATTGTCGGTGTCTGTCTAGTACATCACTCTACAAGTCTACGTGCAGTTTGTATCTGTATCTTGCGTCTTTCTGCCTGAGTCTGCCCCGCCATGTGTCTTTCCACAGCCCGCCAGCTGGTGGCACAAGCTTTGCATGCAAAGAGAAGCTGGGAGAAGACACAAGCATTCAATTCATGTTTTAAACCTCATGTATCACGCTACAATAGTCGGATCTTGTGTTGCCCGATTTGATACAGGTTAAGCAAAGCCCAGTGTGCGCCCTCAAGCAATCGAACTCACGTCGATGGTCAACCCTGTAATTCGGCACGGTGTGCTTGTATGCAAATGGACAGTCGACACTCCCTTCTTCCGGAGTGGGATCGGGCATCATCTCTATCTGCTCTATCGCTTTCGAGATGCAGGTGATATCGGTCGGCTTTAAATTCCTATCATGCAGTAATTTTGAATAGGCAAATGCGTATTGACTTGACCATCCACACCGATGGCAGCATGTTCCAGTTGTGCATCCATCCATGAGTATTTGCGACACCCTCGCCCGCGCAAAACTTCTTTGTTCTTCCAGCAAGCCTATCATAGATGAGTCATTCGTTGTAATCTTTTTTTTACAATGTGCTCACAGATCACATGGGAGCCAATCACTGACTCAACACTTTTATTCGAAACAGCCAGATACGAACCGCCATAGTCCAATATCAGTGACTTCGTAATCCTTCTGAATGCAGGCCCGTTCTGGAACAAAAATGCTGCAACCATAAAGACCATGAGTTCGTCTGCCTCTTGATTTTCAGAAGCAAGCAGCATCCCGCTTGGCAGTGCCATGGCATCGATGAAGTCATACTTGTCTACCATGAAGGCAACGCCAAGGATGCCATACATCGACAAAAATTCCGGCATGAATTCATGCCGATGATGTATCAATGCGCAGATAAACTTCATCCCCACTACATCATCTTCCGGCAAATATACCTCTGTAATTGCATCAGAATCAGCAAGGTCGAGACTTTCTCTTCTATTTTGACTCCATAATGAAGCAAACGCTTTTGAAGCTCCTTCGAGGATTAGTGACCGGACTCGTAACCTCACCTCTTCCGGCCCGACAACTAGAACGATGTCACCCCTCGGAGCGATACTCACGACTGTGGCGTTTTCTTCATCCGTTGCTTTAACCTTGATGAAAAGGATGCCGTTCTGTTCTTGGAGTTTTGTCATCTTGTTCAAAGAAAAGAAAAGAATGTTGAGAACGAGAAGAGGAGGAAGCGGAAGAGGTTAAGGTTAATGCACTTAGTAACTGGATGGTTGTGTTGCCAAAACTTGAGGTACTTACGGCTGTGTTAAGCCCACTCCCCCACTATACTTCCACATGGGTAGCCTCGTTGCGGCAGCACTCTTGTCTCTTGTGAGCATTTCGTGGCCCAAACAGACAAACATGAGTCGCCAGATTTGGCTTTCATAGGCTGCAGAAGGTATAATTTGTACTGAAGTACCTTCTGCCGGCCACCACTGGCTGCCGCAATTTGGTGGGAGGACGTTTCTGGATTAGCGATATCTTCGGCATCCCCGCCCAAAGCCCCAAAAACCCCAGTGTCCCAAGGAGTTTCCACTTTCTCACAGTAGTGGTCCTGCTCCATGTATCGGTACAGTACCCTACTGCCTTGGCTGGTCCCAATGAACTATCGACAGCCATTTTCAGGTCCTTGTATGGTGTGACATTGGGCTAACACTTCGAAATAAGGGAGCCCTGAGCCAAAAGAGAGATAATTTTGCGGCCGCTGTTGGCCACCGCCGCAACTTGCGCTCAAGACATCAAGTTCAGCGCCGCCAATTTTATCGATAATGATTTCCACTTTCGGTCGCATATGACTAAGCTACGGTGAAGACCCATGTAGGGGAAAAAATAAAATCCCATGATACAGCGTACAGGGGCTGCTGCCATCAATGACGCGCTAGGTACGTAGACACGCAAAGAAGGTCAAGAGACCACCCCGAGGTGAAGGCTCATTTCCAACTTGTCTGAAACCTATGTAAATAATGCCGAGATATCGAAATATTCTTCCTCGCACATCGACTGAGGACGTGCAAAACACTACATACAACCATGTCAAACCTGCGGCACGGCGCTCGGCGGCTACCATAGCCTGTGATACTTGTCGACGCAGAAAAATTCGGGTATCTATAGCTTATTCTGAATCTTCGATCCCAGCTGATGAGTAGAGCTAGTGTAGTGGCCATCGTCCAGCGTGCTCCAGATGCAGTACTACAGGTGGTACTTGCAATTACCGAGACGAGACACTCTCAAGAGAATCGCAAAAAGTTGTTCTTGAAATTTTCCATCATTTAAATAAAATCCCCCATTGTCAGATAGCGAATGAGATTCGCCGTTTTGGCGAGCAGACGAATGCAAATGTCATTCTCAACATATTGCGACAACAAGCTGTCATGCTAGATCGTGGTCATAGCTTAGCTTCCACACTAAATTAGTTGATCCTTTCTTGATCCGTTTCTTCTGCCATGGTGAAAAGGGTACTGTTCTGTGCTTGGAATTTTGTCATCTAATTTCAGTTCAAAAGACAGAATATCGAGAACAAGAGGAAGAGGAAGACAAAGAAGCAGGCAGGGTAGGTAGATGGTTGTGTTGCCAAAACTTGAGGTGCTGTTGTACTGGCCCCAGCTTTCCACTACGCTTTCGCCCCGGCTGTCCCTTGCGTCCTTGAGCAGCGCAAGCCCATAGGCTATTTGCTAATTGGGGCAGCGCCCCAGATGTAGTGGGTTTGCGGCCAAAACCGCCCCAGCAAGACCATGGCTGTTGCTCTGAACTTCACAAGTATCCCTTTCCATTCTAGTGATGCCCCTTAAAGCTCTGGGCTGTTCATTTCCATACCATCTTGCATCTCGTAGAAACGCCGTGCCGTCCAGTCGAATACGTTGTCGTACTGAAGGCCACGGGCTAAGAAGGCTTGACGGAAGAGTCGGCGGAGGTAGGCGTAATCTGGCTTATCCTTGAAATCCAATGATCGAGTGTAACTAACATATGCTACAAACTCGTCCGGAAGACCCTCACAGAGCTTTTTCAACGGCAGCTCTTGTTTCCTCTTTCTTATTAGGTCGCCTTTTTCTTTGTCCGTCGCAGCCTTGAGGCCCTGCCACGGCAACGAGCCACGAACGAAATACAGCAACACATATCCCAATGACTCTAGGTCATCGCCCCAAGACTGCTCTACTAGATGGTCAGCAAAACGAACTAAGCAATTAAAACAACGTACCTCGACCATTGTGGTTATTCAAGCTCGCATATCGAGCAGTTCCGCCAAACGGGCGACCTTGGAATGCCTGATATCGTTCGGCATCATGAAACTCTTTGGCCAAGCCAAAATCAATGGTATAAAGAATATTGCCCTTGATGCCCGTGCCCATTAAAAAGTTCTCTGGCTTAATATCGCGGTGTAGTAACCCCTTATCGTGAATGTATTTAATCCGTGAGATGGCCTGATCGGCTATAAGTAGGACTGTCTTGATTGAGAATCGCCGGTCGCAATAATTGAATAGGTCCTCAAGTGATGGCCCGAGAAGTTCATAGACCAAGGCAAAGTAGTCGCATTCCTGGCCAAACCATAAAACTCCTGGGATCCCAGTGCCTCCAGATAGTGCCTGGTACATCTCAGCCTCAGCTCGCAAGATTTCCGCTCCATCCCTGACAGGCATGAGCTTAATCGCAACCTCCTTGTCCAGCTTCGTATCAGTTCCTGGCGGTGTCAGAAAAACTTCATAATGGGAGCAAAACCCCCACGGATCAAAAAAAGGGCACACCAACCGCTGTAGACAAGACCGAATCCGCCGGCACCGATTTTGCGGTCGATGCGATATCGTTCATCCACCAGGATATTCTACCACAAATCGTGTAAAGTGAATAATACTCGCCCTGAATTGAATTGATGGATGAACCATAGCTTACCTTCATTTTTCCTAAAAAGAAAAAAATCCCTCAACAGGCGGGTTTGCAAAATAATGCTCAGGACAAAAATAAAGATGAGATGCAGGCCATTCAAGTCGACTTAGCCACTAGGGCGGCGACGACAGCGCACAAGGATGCAGATGCACGGGACTACCCCACAATCACGCTCACACACTCTAACCTCCCTTGCCTGCGTGAACCGCAACCATCCGCAATTTCGATCCTCAACCAATGCTTCTAGCCAAACAATGCCCACATTCATGCACCTCCAATCTGCTCCTTGAAATACGAAGGTGGGCGGCTAATGAGTGGTTGGTGGCTGCGAGTAACGTGTCACCCGATCCGCACCGAGCAAGTGGACTTTGCCCATCAGCCTATCGTTTTGTACCTCTACGCGCCGGTTTCCCCTCCGTAGGAATCGAGCTTTTATAGCAATTCCTCATCCCCAGATGCTTCAACCATCTCTCAGTTCTCTGCAAGTCTCCATGGCCAGCTTGCATAATCGCAAAAGACGGAATTCAGACGACTCCAACAACGATAACGTTACAGCGAAAAGGACCAAGTTCTCCGCCGTGCAGAACACCTCCAACCACCCGCCAAAGTTCTGGGACAACCTGTCCAAAGTTTGGCTCACACCGCGCGCCCTCCGTGAACTCGATCGCCGGAACGATACGAATCCTAGTACCATCAGTACTGCGACTCCGAGTGGTGTAACAGCTACAACACTCGCTCGATTCGCAAGACGCGGCGGTCCAGATCTACGTCATTTACGAGGGGTAAGCTTGCTTTTTTACATGCAGTTTGGCGAAGACTGATTTGTTATTGGTAATTAGTGTCCTGAACCCAGTCATCCTGCACGAATGAGCTCCGAACGATCCATCGCATCCTCAAGCCGACGGACACTGTCCACAAAGGCGACAAGCGTTTCGTCAAGAGCCAAAAGATCATCAGCATACGACAAAGATTTCGAGCAAAATCTGATCGACCACAGCATATATCCAGAAGGTTATGAGTATGCTGATGATCGTACGACACCCGAACCGAATAATTTGGATGACATTATTCAGGGCTTGTCCAACCCAAGAGCATCGCTTTCACCATCTCGTTTCCCAGCTACGGCCTATAAAGGCTTCAAGCAGGCTAACAGTCGAGTGATCTCGGAAGGCAAAGTCATGGCCGATATACTGCCTATCATACGTGGCAATGCTGATTTTCCAAATGAGGGGAATCTCCCCTTCGCAAATCTCGACTCGATAACGGATGGGACTACTGTGGACGCAGTGCCTGATTTGTACGATGGGTCTTACCCAAAAGACATTAGCAAAGTGGTCCGAAAAGATCTGAGCAAGACTGTTATCCCCACGAGCCACGGGCGTGCACCAGCAGCGCCTAACTTTTTCGTCGAAGCAAAGGCTCCACGTGGAGGTGCCGATGTGGCGAAGAGGCAGGCATGCTTAGACGGAGCTGTCGGAGCTCGCGCAATGCACAGTTTGTATAACTACGGCGAGGTTGAACCAATCTACGATGGCAATGCCCACTCGTTCAGCGCTACCTACCATGACGGCACACTGAAGATGTATGCTCACCACATGACTGCTCCAACGGCTGAAGGAGGATTGCCAGAGTACCACATGACGCAGATTGATACCTGGGGAATGACCGGCAATATCGAAACCTTCAAACGCGGTGCGGCCGCTTTCAGAAATGCTAGAGATATCGCTCAACAACGTCGAGAGACCCTCATTCAGGCCGCCAATATGAGAGTGATGCAAGCAGCAACCACGAAAAATGCTAATGAGGCGAACGAGCACGATGAATCTTGTGTGCCCGTGGCTTATGATGGAAACCCAGGATGGCAGAAATCCCATGACGACCTGCAGCAAGAGATTGCCGACTCTTTACTCCAAAGTCCCGACATCCTTGGCGAGCTTTCCACCACACCCAAACAACAGGACAGCTCTGATGAGTCGCAGGAGCAGTACCAAACTTTGGCGGCTGTAGGTAGCGATGACCCTTCCATGAGCTTTGCGTCGAATTTCACCTCAAGTTTTCATACAGATGTGGCCCGCCCAAAGCGTTCTCGCCAATCTTTCAGCTCCCCTACCCAAGGCAGTCGATCATCTAAAAGCCGGTCGCGGCCTATTACAACCCGGCGACCTCTTATGTCGCCCACTACTACCACAGAGTCAAACCAAACCCGGCCGACGGAGCGACATTGGGTAGAGCCTTTTGGTTTAAACAACAAAGTTATTTTTCGGGGTCTTGAGGGTATAGTCGTCAAAACAAAGTTGACAGATTGGGAAGAGGAGATGATCCATGGGACTAAATGCTGGTACTGGAGGGATGTGGAGGCTGACGAGGTATTTTTGGCGAAGGAACTACCCAAAATGATGCAAGAAAAAGCCGAAAAATAAGGCGATACTTGTTCTCTGTGGTGATGCTGCACAAGCTTCTACTTCGTCCCCATCGCCTTAGTTCTGCCCACAACAGCAGAAGCAAATATTGGTTTAATGTTCTCACTGTAGTTATCTGAAGTCAGTCTACAATGATGGTCTGCATTACCAGTGATACTCTATGGCAACTGCTTGAGGCGGGGTGTCAGGTGTACATAAAACGAAAGGCAGCCAGCGCCCAGCCAACGACAAGGCAGATCTGTCTTGACCAGCTTTCTCAACAAATTGATGAGTGCGACAATTGAGAACTACGCCGAGGGCGAAGCCATACAGTTCATGGTCGCTACAAACCAGAGGAGCTCAAATGGCAAAACCTGCGGGCTTGAGTGCAGGACGCGACAAGTTGGTGGATACATGAGCGCTGCAGGACAGAGCTTGGAGCTATTCCAAGTACGCAATCCACCGGGATGACGCATCAAGCAGACATCTCAGATAGCTTGTTTGGGCAAAAGGTTTCACAGAAGAGCTTCACAAATACAATTCCCACTCACCAAAATCGCTCCAGAGGTACTACAGAGCGCAGTAAAGTCCCTTCACAATCTTCAAATCAAGACTCACACAAGCATAGCTTTAAGAAAAATACTTTTAAGTTGAATGGCTACCAAGTCAAAGGCATTCTTCAAAGAAATAGAGAAAATTCGACAGAGGCACTACAAGACGAAATAAAGACCAAGCTGAGGCGCATACAAACCTCGCAAGACCACAAGATGCTCCCACAAAGAGTAGACCCTAGACACATAACTATAGCATCTTTTAAGACGAGCAATGCCAGAATGCCTCTGGAAGACAAATCCCTACCGACTTCCGTTGACGAAGGAGCATCTGAATAACGTGGTATAACACTCTGTGTCTCTGGTTACCAAGCAGTCTTATCATTCATCTAATATCCACCTTAGCTGCCATCTCATCTCCACGTATCATCGTATCGATCTTACGTCTGACAGTGCCTTGATTATTAGATAAATAGTATTTTGCCTTGCTAGTCACTTGTCATACAGATAATAGGGCTTGGCCCCGCCTTGATGCCCGGTTACTTATATCTGCTACTTTACCAGAACCTTGAAGCGACACGGGTGAGAGCGGTCAAGAACCTTCTTTTAAGTAAACATCACAGCGCCGTTCATTATCGGTGTCCCATTCGCCTCTCAATTTTCGTCCAACCAAGAAAAATGAAAGCATGTCTTACCAATAATCGCTTTTAACTTGCTATTATTTCATCTCGCTAGCCCTAAGCGATGCAAAATGTTATACCGCAATTATAATCGACCCTGAGTCATCCTCAACTTGTTGCACTTTTCCTTTTCAGAACTTTATTATTCTTGTCCTCGAAACGATTGTCAGGAATAGCAGGCTGAGAAGACACCTGCGATATCTCTCCTGCTTGTTTCTGATACACCATAAACCAGGCAAGTGTGCCCCCCAATGCAATTCCAACAATGCCCCACCCCCATATTGCTCGACTCGTGATCCTGCAGAACCGATTAATGGCTCATCAATAAGGCAGCTAATATGAAAAGTTACTCACATGTTTTCATCTTCTTCGGTTTTAACAGATCCTTCGAGTGGGTGTTGAGATTTATTCTTGACTGACAACAATCGCCGATGATGGGCTCTAAAAGGTGGGATTCTGAGGCGTAGGGTCGCAGTGAATTGGCGAGGTGTTGTAAAAATTGACATTGTTCATCAGGCTTGTGTTAAATGAGCAACAAAAGTGGGAGACGTGATCAATATATATTACGTTCCAGAACTTGCGTGTATCGCTGATATGCGAAGTCAATTTGAGCCCAATTGGCTGGCTAAAGGGAATTGCGATGACGTAGGTATAAACATTTTCGGTAAGGCGGGAAGACTTCTTCATAGAACTGTATCCTTGGCCGGGATGTCCGAAAGAAGACAACAAGGGCCGGGGCCCGGGATTTGCCACCAAGCATCATGGAAAACCAATGCTCCGTATGCTTCTTTACTACTAAAGTAACTACGAAGTCTCGAAAATAGTCAAAACTGATTAATGACTTTCATTTCAACTCTACCTAGTCGCAGGGTAACTCGAGCAACCACTGCGAAAAGAGCCAATGAAGTTGAAAACGGATCGTCCGCGGTAAAGCACAAGCCGAAATTGGTCAGGAAGCTGACGGCTCGGCGACGAAGCCACGTCAAATACATCACGACTGTTTCTTCGCATCGAACCCCCCCAATACATGCACAAAGATTTCAAATTATCCAGGAAACAGTTTCTGGCAATCTTTACAAACTTCTTGTTGCTGCCAGCTTATGGAATCGAACAGCTGGTGCCCAGGCAAAGCCTATTTTTCGAATTTTAATTGAAAAATGCCCCACGGTAGACCATTTGTCCAACATGCTTGGATCGGATTTGGCCAACATACTCCGACCTCTTGGTTTGCAAAACATTCGAGCTCGACGCCTAATTTCCTTTGCCAACGCTTGGATAATGCGCCCGCCCGCAAAAACGCGGCGATATCGCCGGCTTCATTATCCCTATCCTGACTGCGGCCGAGACGTCCGCAGTGGCGAGGTTCTTGAGGAGGATGACCCGAGAGAAGGCTGGGAGATTTCTCATTTACCGGGAATCGGGCCATATGCGCTTGATAGCTTTCGCATTTTCCACCGTGATATCCTCAGAGGCTTAGCCACAGACTGGAACGGTGCGAGTGCTTCACCCGGGTTCGAACCAGAATGGAAGAGAACATGTCCTCTTGATAAAGAACTGAAGGCATTTGTGAGATGGATGTGGCTAAAAGAAGGTTGGATATGGGATCCCCGTACCGCCCAAAGAGTCCCCGCGACAGAGACAAAGATGGAACTTGAACGCCAAAGAAAGAGAAGTGCCTCTCCAGAATTACTATAGGAGTTGAAATCCATGACATAAACCGCCGAAGCACGCGATTCACATATACCAGCTGCGGGTATGTACCGAGTACAAATTCTTTCATAGTTGGAGCTATGTTGCAGTCATGGACACAAGTAGCTTGCGAAACGTATAAGCCATGGTATTTCACATAATACAGCACATTCTACAAGCAAGAGGCCATCTTGGCTTGGACGTAGGATCTTGCTGATCCCTGCGTTCGCCTCCGTCCTCCACAATGAACTCATTTTCTTCCCGACGAATGTCCTCTAAAAACTCATGCTGCAGGTTCTCCCCAACACCTTCTACTGGTGGTGCAGGAGAAACTTCGCTGAGGTTCTTGTATCCCTCGGGGATATCGTACGCGATTTCAGCGTTCTAAGTAAGTCTATCAGCCTCCTTAACTTGTATTCAAGCTTTTTATGCTCGAGCCAACTCGCAATTGGTAGGCTAGCAAATGTAGAGAGTGGATGAGCTGTGTCACTCACATACTTGGATGGTCGTATTTGTCATATGTGAAGGGTAGTTGTTTTTAGGCATCTCATACATTCTATAGTGAATGTTAGATGTAGAAACACAGTGCGGGTTCGGCTTTGTGATGTAGAGCACCGTGGATCGTGAAGTGGGAGGCGAGATTGTACCATGGAGTATTATCAGCCTGGTAATGTACGGCATTGTCATGGAGCCTTCATGCCCGGTACAGCCGAGCCCTTCCAGTTAGAAATTTCTTGCATTAAATTAATCTAGGACGCATGTGTGATGTCATCGCAAGAGATCGCCAATGGCACTACTTTTCTTGAAAGTGGAGATGGAATGCTGCGCGCCGGAGATGGTGGAAATCGCGGAGATGGCGGGCATGTACTGTCCCTTAAATGGAGCTTATGTTCAATTCCTAACAGCTTTTCTCACCCTTTCCTCATTGCATTAAATTTTAGCTCGGAGCGCTACAGAAGCTTTGTATACCACCCAATTTCTTATACCTGTGATGGATCCTTCATCCACTGGCACTTGCTCCAGCCAGCAGCCAACCGCGATTTGTGGTGCGGCAGTAGCTTGCAACAAGGAGAGTCCTGATGCTTACGATTCACGTACCAAATATCATTATGGGTTCGAGCGCAATCGCAAGGGCCTCCGGCGAGTTATCTTGAACTTCACGCCGTCTTGGTTCAGCGTCAACATGGGCACCGGAATCTCCTCGATCCTGCTCTACAATTTACCATACAACGCAAGATGGATCTACTGGCTTTCCGTCGTCATGTTCACCATCAACGTTATTTTATTTGTTCTGTTCTTGACCATATCGATTCTGCGATATACTCTATTTCGGGGTGTTTGGTCTTGTATGATACGACATCCAGTACAGTCGCTGTTTCTCGGGACATTCCCCATGGGCCTAGCGACGATCATCAACATGATTGTATTTGTCTGCGTTCCAGCCTGGGGCAATCACTTTGCAACCTTCGCATGGGTACTCTGGTGGATTGACGTGGCTTGCTCGGTTGCTACCAACTTTTACTTGCCCTTTATCATCATGTACAAGCACGAGGTAGGTCTTCTAGCGGGTTGAATGGCAATTTCAACATAGTACTAACTTTTGTTGAAAAAAAGACTCAATTGCAGCAGATGACAGCTGCGTGGCTACTACCCATTGTCGCTACTATTGTGGCAGCGGCATCTGGCGGTATTGTCGCTTCCGTTTTGCCAACTCAACAAGCGCTTATAACTATTATTACAAGTTATATTCTTTGGGGCTGTGGTGTTCCACTGGCGCTCTTCACTATGGTCATTTACTTCCAAAGGCTAACCATGCACAAATTACCACCGCGAGAAGTTATCGTGTCTGTTTTTCTTCCGCTAGGGCCGCTTGGACAAGGGTCTTTCGGCATCATGCAACTCGGCAAGGAGGCTCTACATGTTTCGAAAGTAACCCCATTTCTCCCTGCCGCAGAAGCAGCAGGACAGGTATTCTACAGTATGGGAGTCCTTGCCGCATTCATACTATGGGGATTCGGGCTTGTCTGGCTCTTCTTTGCCCTAGCCTCTATTAGCCGTTGTCGGTTCCCATTTAATCTTGGCTGGTGGGGATTTACATTCCCGCTCGGCGTCTTCGCGACTGCTACTACAACATTTGCCAAGGAGCTGCCATCTGCTTTCTTTAAAGTACTCGGTACTATATTTTCATTGTCTGTGGTTTTACTTTGGATAGTTGTCAGTGTTGGTACCGTGCATCAAGCCATATTTGGGCAGCTCATCTTTGCTCCATGCATCAAGGACTGGGAGAGGGAAAAGGAAGCGAGGGAAAAGGATGCTGAAAAGGGATCAGCTGGGACGGCTTAAATTTAGCAATGATGTATAGTTAAGCCAAGAATTCTAGAATCAATCTCAGCAGTTGCAATTTCGGGTATTATGTGGGCGTGCGTCAGGCCTTCAAAATGAATATAAAAGCGGCAGAGTTACCGAAGCTCAAGTAGATCACTCCCACTATCAACCATTGCATAAAGTCCTCCCAGAGCTACAGAGAATCAAGTGCAACTTGCGGCATGTTTGCGATAGCTAGAGGCGATAAACTGGTGAGGCACGAACCAATTCCCGAAAAAGGTTGCTCTGAGAGTTGGCACATACATTCTTTTTTATCGTAGCTTATTCTAGCTAAATGATAATATAAGGGTAAAGATCTCGTGTGCAGCTTAATTCCTTTTCACTCTAGCGAAGCTATGCTAAAATTGCTTAGGCCAAGAGTGGCTTTCGCCAGCGTATGAATAGGATCCCCCATTGCCAGTCAATTCTGCCTCAATATCCATCAAACGGTTGTACTTCACCACACGCTCGCCTCTGCAAGGCGCTCCGGATTTCAAATGACCCGTTCCAAGTCCAACTGTTAAGTCAGCAATAAAGTCGTCCGTTGTTTCCCCGGAACGGTGCGACACAAAAACCTTCCAGCCATAGCTGTAGGCCAGACTAGCACTACACAAACGCGTTAACCAACTGACCAAAAAATACTACATATCTGTTTGCACCTAACTCTAGGGCAACGGAAGGGCTACTCACGCCTCGATAGTTTCGCTCACAGAGCCGATCTGGTTCATTTTCAACAGCAGCGAATTACAAGCACCTTTCTCCTTGGCCATCCGAATTCGCTCTTTGTTCGTTACGAGAAGGTCATCTCCGACCAGCTCGACCTTGCAAAGCTTCTGGAACTCTTTCCAGGAAAGCCAGTCATCCTCGGCAAACGGATCTTCTAGCAATGTAACGGGATATCTGGAAAGCACGGAAATATAAAGTTCCTGCAGCCGTTGCGATGAATAGACATTAGAAGCTTCCTTATCTTTAAAACCCAGGTCATATGTTCGGTTTGCGCCAAAAAATTCTGAAGAAGCAGGGTCTATGGCGAAGCAAATATGACCTCCATGTCCAGCCTTGTCCACAGCTTCTTCTAGTAGGTCAAGGGCTTGCTGAGGCGTTGTGATTGGCGGTGCGAAGCCTCCTTCGTCGCCGATACCAGTGGCTGCGATGCAGTTAGTCATATGTTACTTTCAATTGCGCAATTAAGTGTACCAGAAGGGCCAAACTTGTCACTCAAAATACGTTTGAGATGGTGGTACGTCTCGGATGCCATGCGCACAGCCTCTTCCACTGATGCAGCACCTATAGGAGCAATCATGAACTCCTGGAACGCCATTTTATTTCCCGAATGCGCACCACCATTGAGTACGTTGAAGAAGGGTACAGGCAGCACGTACGACTTCTCATCCGCTTCGCCAAGTTGTCGTCGCAGGAACTGATACAGCGGAATACCCTGTTGGAGGTCAGCAAATGTTATTTTGAGGCTCTGAGGGCCGGAAATGTTGAAAGATCATTTTACATACAGCTGCGGCAGCCCCGGCTCTTGCACA
This sequence comes from Simplicillium sp. C3G150-2, assembly GCA_022702485.1. NCBI lineage: Eukaryota > Fungi > Ascomycota > Sordariomycetes > Hypocreales > Cordycipitaceae > Simplicillium > Simplicillium sp. C3G150-2. Next base: position 6,070,370 of record JAJIYY010000001.1, on the reverse strand, counting down.
AGCCATGCTGACAGCTAATATCGCATTGGCGCCTAGTCGAGACTTGTTTGGTGTACCGTCTAGCTGCGTCATGAAGTGGTCGATTTCCTTTAGCTGCGTCTTCACGTCAAACTTTTGATCAATCAGAGCCGGCCCAATAATGGTGTCGATGTTCTGTATGGCCTGAGTGACCCCTTTGCCGTTATACATTCTCTCATTATTATCTCGTAACTCGACTGCTTCGTGCTTCCCCGTGGATGCGCCAGACGGGACTATCGAGCGAAAAGAGCCTGCCGTAATCGTGTCAGCGTTTCGCATTTGCGAGAGCTGATACAACATTCCGAAATGGACGGACGAACCATTTTTTGTGACTAATGTAACTTGGACGGTCGGGTTACCTCGCGAATCAAGCCGCTGGGAGCCTTTGACGGAGTGAATCATACTTGTGGGTGTCTCGAAGGCAATATGAATATGGCAGAAGATGCCAATTACGACAACTGCATTTGACGCAAAAAGGAGAACCTTTATGGGATTGGCATTGTACTTCAATACGTCATGACACGTAAAGCTCCCCAATCTCTAGAGACCGAAGTCTGGGTTTCGCCCGGCTAGAACGGAAATAGCGGCATGAGCAATACGGCTAGACCGGATTTACTCTACACATCAGGACTGCCAAGAAGTGGCTCGTCGGCGACAGTAAATACCTGCGAAAGTATATTTAGACCAGTAAGTACATTTATATAAGAAAAGCAAACACTGTCGTTGGATTCCAAATATCGATGCAACAACCTTAGCAATGCCTCCAAACATAAAGGATGGGGCGGCAAAACAAACCCAACATGGGTTCTACAACATGCTAGACTCTATCGCCGATACAAAAGATCCTGTCGAGCAAAACAAGCGCATTAAGGAAGCCCAGATAGCGGAAGATAGCAGGGAGCCCACGGCTGAAGAAACAAAAATCATTCATCAGGAGGTTGAGAAGGAAAAGACCAAAGAGAAAGGCGCAGAACCTTGAAGACCTTGTCACTCTTGATCATCTCAAAGTATGGGCAAGCAGGCTCAGCAAATAGATAATATATGGACTATCTACTGGAAATGCTAGAAGAGCAAACTAAAAGATTCGACCTCAAAAATATGCATATTCCAAAAAGAAGAGATAAGACGAAAGCGAGAAAGCGAGACGGAGAGACGGAGAGAATGGGGCTCCTCGGTATCTGTTGCTTTGTTCACAAGGTTGAGCTGAGGTGTTGGAAGTTGGGGAGATGTCGCACCTCTAAGGAAAATAGAGAACCATCTTCCCCCCTCTTGCGCCAGTGCCCGCCAGCTCATTCTTTTCACATGGTCGTCGTTACTTATGCAACCTTTCACGCCGCTACAAATTCCAATACGAGTACAGCCATTCTACGTCTCCAATAGTATTGCGCACCTTGAATAGGCTCAAAAGATAACTCATGCGTGGCTCATTAAGTGGCATAAATCAAGCGAATAGAAAAAGACGAAATCTGGGTCTATATGTTATGCAAAGTAAGTCGTCCATGTTTATTTACTTGAAGCCTTCGCAGATACCAATGCTACACGCGGAGCAACCCTGAAAAGTTCCACGGCCCGCGCTAACTAGGATGAGCTGGTGCCTCTCGCTTGCGGTAACCCTGCTACATTGGATGGGTACTCTCTCAGTGTTGCCTGGCGGACGCCCGAAGCAGGGTTTCATCCACTTCCGGGTTTTCCGGTACCCTCGCCACCGTGAGCAAATATATCCGGCAAACTACACCTCGGTCAAGCAACCTACGACATTTTACAGTGACGTAACTCGTTGTCGAGTATATACAAATGACTTGCTATGTGCTAGACTAAGCATCAAACAGAGAATCATGTTGAGAGAAGCGCAGAGACATCATTCGGTCGACGCTGCGCCTAAGCGACAGCGCGTGTCGCGGGCTTGTGAGACTTGCCGCGCCAAAAAGACCAAGGTAGGCTCGTTCCGCCCCCTTATTTCAAGGCTTCCAGTGCTCGGGCGAATGGTTGGTTCTATTTGAAGAGACAAGCGACTAATCAATGACATGATAAAGTGCGATAACAAACATCCTGTATGCGGACGTTGCGAAGGCTATGGCTTCCATTGTGCATGGGGTACCGACAGACGTCGCGACAACGTGCGTAAGATTACACCCCAGGCGCCTCAGCAGAGCCCTAGTGACAGCTTGGACCTCATCCGCAAAGCGTGCTTAGTGTTACCAGTGGATGCTAGAACAGCGATAGAAGATATCCTATCCCGCGTCCATGGCGATGATATGCAAGCCCATGCGGAACCAGACGCAAACAAAGGCCATGTCTCTGAGGCCATGTCCCTCGATCAACCTCACTCATCGCAATATTTGGGTGAGGGGAGCGATGACCACTTACTCAGGATGGCCGAGGACGATGTCAGCCCTGACAGGCCTGGCTATTCCAATGTGGCTGACCAAGACGGAGAAAACCTTGACGACGGACAAAACAAGCAGGCACCTCGCACTGGACTGCACGATTGGACTCAAGATACACCAAGCTGGAACGTCATTGAGAAATATCTCTCAATCTACTTCTCCACGGTCCACACGGCATATCCCTTTATTCCTCAGTCCTTCTTCATGCAAAGATTCAAGGACTTGGAGGCAGGGAAGACACAGCTCACCAACGCGTGGCTTGCCCTGTTTAATGGTGTTCTCGCGTTGGGGTCGTTGTACTCTTTCCTAGCGAATCAGGACGAGTGGCCATCAGCCTCAGAAAACCCACACGCGCAATACTTCCAGCGCTCGATTTCACTTACCAATGTCAACAAGCTCGAGGCGTCTGCTGTGCAAGTCTCAGCTCTGTTAGTACAATGTTTTTACTTACTGGCCAAGTCGAAGACTGATGGTTGCTGGATTAAACTTGGTGTCGCAATTCGACTTGCTCAGGCCTTGGGGCTTCATATGGATTTTCCGGGTGGGACGCGCACTTGGAGCTATCCATTGCCCACTTCACAGAGAATCGAAATTCGACGCCGAGTATGGTACTCGTTGTATGTGCTGGACCATTTGCTTGCTTTACAGGTTGGCAGGCCCCCAGCTATTTCGGATGCAGGCTATAGTGCGGCGCTTCCATCTAATTTGGACGATGCTGAGCACGACTGGTCGGTCGATGAACCTATTTCCAAAAGCAAAGAGCCTTGTCCAGGAGATTATTTTTTACAGGTCATTATGCTCTCGGAAATCATTGGTCTTGCTGAGCAGGACCTTAGCGGCCCAAGCAGAGACGCTGAAGCCAGTTCTGCGCGACTCAGGTTCTTGGATGACAAGCTCTCAGACTGGAAAAATGGTCTCCCACGCTACCTGCGGTTTGATATCACTCATATGTTTGATAAATCGTCGCATTTCAGAAAGCAACGAAACATGCTCGCCATAAAATATCACCATCTCCGAGCGCTGATGCATCGACAATATCTGAACTTCCCTACAGTAAAGTCGACTGCAACCAGCGTCCCGCCAGTTGACCAGCAGATGCAAGCCAAATCATGTGGTGAGATCTGTGTGTCTGAGGCACAACAAATCGCGCGCCTCTTCAATGGCGTCCAGAATCAGTCGCAACTCATTTTTGAGTATCCCTGGTGGCAGCTGATAAGCTGCATCACATGTGCGGCCTCGATTCTTATCATTTCTGATGCTGTCCCGCAAGTGAACATGGGAACAGTCATTCAGACTCAGGTCATTGACGATTTAAATACACTGTTGGAGATTTTAGATGTTCTGAGTAGCAGATCACTAGCTGCCCAACAGGCGAGACGTGTGCTAGCTAAAGTTATGTCCGAGAGCAAAGCACATGCTACTCATACTGGCGTTGGAGGCTCAGGTCAAAGCAGTGAGCAGCTTCTACCCCTTCAAGAGAGTTGCAATGCAGAGCTTGACAACGCCAGCCGCTTCACTATGGGTGACGACATGTCTTTTCAGTGGCCATCCAATGATGATTGGGGAAAGTCTTTAGGGCTTGACATCGGCTTTTCGTCGCTAGAAGGGGCATTTGAACCCGCCATGTGGTCAAGTCAGTTTTTGTATTCGATGGCAGCGCCAGCAACGGATCGGCCTGCTAGCATTGTCCCAGCACCTCCGTCTGAGTCAATTGGGTAAGTCAATAAAAAATTGCCGGCAAGTAGAGACGTCAGCTTGACAATCAGAGTCATAGTAAGTTTGATTAGTGGGAGATATCGTCCTGAGTAGTTACTAACCCAGTTGTCATAACGACACCAGGTAAACCAGCATCAGTATCCCTATATTTGCGATTCAGTCGAAAGCATAGATTTTTTGTAGAATAATAATAAAAAAATTGGAATTTCTTAGCAGCGTCGAGCGATTTTACTTCGAGACCTATCGAAATTTCAAAAGGTTACGAAGCGGTGGAATTATGTAGCGGGTCATGCAGACGCGCCTTCGGTTAAGGGAAACCCGTCTATCAACTTTTTCATCAAGGATGCTATTCGGGCCGTGGTGGTTTGTTCGCGGGTCGAGGCAGTCCTCTCCAGCACGACATTGAGCTCGTTCGGACGCAGATGGCTCGAGAGAGACGGTAATACTGTCATTTGCCTCGATTTTTTTTTTTTTTTTTTTTTTTTGCAGCTCCTGACCATACTCGCGAAGTCGTTCTTGCGAAGAGAGAGCCGCGCGGCGAATGCGTTCGGCGTCCCGTTGCCGTCTCATCTCTCCGAGCCGCTCCATACTGAATTCTTTGTCATAGTCTTCCTGTACTGGCCTTTTCACATTGAAGATGCTTTGTTCGACCAACTCTGAACCTTCTTCTCTCTGTCGACCACTTGAAGGCATGAGCGACGCTTGCTGCCTTCCGCGAGGGCGTTGAATTCGTCCATCGATCACCTTGGTACGTTTCATGAGTGTGACGCACGATCTGTGGGGATGTGCAGGTACAGAGTGACTGGAAATTTAAAAAAAAAAAAAAATCAAAAAAAAAAAATCGAGGTCTGGGTTGCCAGAGAGGTCTGAATTTGGACAATTAATTTGATCCTGAAAACAGGCTAGCTAAATGGCCGTGGTTGATGGTCACATGTCTGAAACAGAATTTTGCAGGGTTATTACCTTTCTCACAACGACAGAAGCTCAGGTTCTGTTGCGGCAGCCGCGCGTTGGTAACGTAGTGTCTCGGCATACTTGGGTATTCATGCTTGTCGGATCGCTAACCGACACGCAATGATGAATAAATACGCTTTTCCGGGGTAAAGGTTTAGAGCATAGCACAGCACTGTTTGCCTAACCACCTCCTTTTTTTTGTCAAACACAATTACTATACTTCGTGATTCATTCCAACAATTAATGGCAACTGGAAATTCGGCCGACTCAGTACATCGAAAGGCTCTTTTAATTCCCTTTGATGGTCGTCCCGTTCAGCTTGTTTCATACGGCATTAAGCAAAGGACTGAGCAAGACGGCTCTGTCGACTTTTACGAGTACCTCCCCGATTTGAGGCAATGGCTAAAAGATGCATTCCCAGAGCAAGATTTTTATAATTTTCATATTTCCAGCGATCACGCTCAGGAATCCTTAAGATCACAAGATCCCGGGAATTGGGGCAACTATTGCCTCTACTATACGACGTCTTTAAAGCTGCCAGTCAACCAGGCCTGCAAAACCATTATTAGTTGCGATCTAGCAGAACAAAGGCTATTTTTCCGCGGGGACGTCATTCTGGTGAAGTTCCAGGGAGATCTGGGCCTCGGTCACGATTATATTAATACTCCCTATACCATGGCTGATATTACTATGGTGTTAATCCGGAAGCTGGTTGAAAATGAAAGCCTCGAGAAGCAGCTAAAAGCGGATATGGAATTCGACAAAGCATTGGAAGACAACAGTAAGTCCTGTTGTGAAAACGCAACCCTTTATTTGCTACAAAGAATCGTTTTCAATTGAAGAACGTCGCCGACCGGAAATATACCAAGCCATCGAGACAGGGGCGCTGGAAAGGTACAGAACGGGGCAGCTCATGGACAATGATGAAGCTCTCATTGCAGCACTTGGAAAATATGTTGTACAATTTCCTGATGGTAGCAGCAAGGCGCTTCTTGGTTAATTTAAGTCTATTTTGTTTTGAGTGGCGGCATTGATGAAAAAGAAATCCTGACGATGAAATATAGGAAAATGATGGATACATAATCACAAGACTCCTTCAAATTTTGCATAGCAGTGCCTCTGAGCCAGCATGTGCTGTTGAGGCTGTGCCGAGTTGAAAGCCTGTGGCAACGCTAGCCCTCTCTGCGGCGGCGTTTTGTTAACACCACCTGCCACTAATTTAGGCCAGCCAGCGTTCCGCATCCAGTTCGGCTAAGCCCCCAGCAAGCAAACGTCCGGCCTACGAAAAGTACCGCTGTCGGACCGAGTGCTCTTCAACCCGCAAAGGATGCAGGTTATCGTAGAGTAGAAGCGATGTTTATAAAGCCTTGAGACCGCAGATAATGTAGCCAGAGTTGGATTCGTTGCTATTGCGCAAAGAGCCCCTCGCTGGAAGAGTTTGGACGTGTGATCGCAATAAGGCGATTGGGTTGAGCAAGGCAAAGTGCGCTAACAGCCAAGCATACTGGTACGGTCACCCAGTGCAATGGAAGATTATGGCAACATGGTCCTGCCACAGCCCATGACCTCGCAAAAGGTAATGACTGCCAAGTCTCTACACGTATCGTGGACTATTATTTAAAAGCACATTAACTCTCATTCGCCCCTGTGTCTCAAATAGCGCTCATCGCATGCTATGAAGAATCCCTTTGATCGCGAATAGGGTTTGTTGCCTTGCTTTTACTGTCCCTTATTTGACGAAGACACATCAGGCGCCTTGGCGCCACATCCCTCCATTGGATGGTGTTATGCCCTGGTGTTATGCCCTCAGACCTCCACTGCCAGCGTGGCATAAACAAGCAAAGTTGATGATGAGGATCGTCAAGATAACTACCTCGTATTAATAGAATGAGGCTGAAGTTGGTGAGCTGCATTAAGGTAACTCGGGCGATGCGGACAATAAGCCAAGAAGGCATGCAATCCACTTAATCGATTCGGCACCTTTGCATGGATGCCTAATACCTATACTTCCTTATGCCCAGCTACTAAAGTATTAATAAAGACCTGAAAGGCACACTGTCTCGCGATTGGCCAACACCGCCTCGACTTTCAGTTGAAGCTTATATGATCCTTGGTGCTATCTCTTTAGAAGTTTTCCTGCAATGAATTTCTTTCTCCGAAGACGGCTGCCGATTGCTAGCGACATTGAAAGACTAGCGAGTACTGGAATCTCCCCCTCCAGGGGAAGCGTCATGAAGATCAGCAATACAGGTGGTCGCCACGCCAAGACGGGACATAGCTGCTTCCTCTGTTTAAGTGGATTAAATGGAAGTTACGCTGTCTTGGTGCGTTGTTTGAGGCCAAGTCGTTCCCGCCAAGTTGTCGGACAAACTGATATATTCAGTGATAACCCAATTCTAATCTATGAGAAAGTAGCTCCATGGGAGATGGCCTGTCAGTCGGACAGCGATGTTTGGCGTGAGCTTGCCAATACTTGTTTTCAGCATCAAGGTAATTGGAAGAGATATATCCCTTTCTACAGCGTTCGAGAAGTCCGAGAGATAACTGTATTTGTTGTCCGACTATCCAGCCGCGTCCGTTGAATACTAACTCAACGGTATAGTTCCAAATTCTTAGTACGGCTGATGGCGAAGAACGCTACCCCATTCACATGGAAGAAGTTGATGCAAAGAACGTCATGACGGGATGCCAGGTTATCATCGATCAAAAGCCCGACGTTTTTGATATCAATGATGCATGTCTCGATGAGAACATTCACAGCTCGCAATGCTTGTTGGCTATGACGGAGTGGTCGCAAACATGCCCACTTCTTGAAGCACAAAAAGCAACGGAACGTCTTAGACGATTGCCTTTACGCTACCTTTTGACCAACTGTGCCCTGGATCCGGAGCAAGCCAATGGTTTGTTTACCTTTGAGGGTTTTAAGCAAGACAGACTGATTTATAGCATCAAGTAAGTATCCAAATAATAGCATCAAGATCATATACTCACTTTAGAAAGGGGTAAAAGCGCAGTCAAACTGCCTCGCTTGTCTGGATATCATTGCCATACCGACCAGTTTCGAGGCTTGTTCTTCGATCTTGGCTAGTAAAAAAGTCGAATATATCACAAAGGTCTTTTCCATATGTCTTGTGTCTATTTCGGAATCGCATTAATCTGGGTATACATGCTTCTTTAGAAAGTTGGCGGAGCGGACTAGGATGTCGCACTAGGCTTTACTTAAGTTATTATAGCATCGATAGCTATCCTCGTGACCTCTATCACAGGGTACAAAGTACACGAGAAGTAAAATTCACCATTAGAGAACAATTACAGTTAAGCATAGTATGGCTGCATCGTCAAAAAATTTTTAATGGTGATCATTACGCCGCTTAAGCTTAGTACAGTAGCGCACTTAAAGAGCTTCCTTTGAACGATCAACAAACTTTTCACAGAATCGTTGATAGATGTCAGACCACGGCAGCTGCAGCCTTTCCTTCAGTTTGGCAATATATTGGTCCTCGTCCGACGTGAATTTCCGTCTTACGCTTCCCGAGGTTGCATTCACAAAGCCTCAGCTACTTTTGTTCTGATTTTTACTAGCTTTACCCCAATGCTTAAGGCACACATCCAAATCAAATTATAGCTGGAAAGTTGCCCTGCCTTCTAGGACAGTACGCATCAGGACCACATCCTGTAAAAGGAATTCGTCGAACGACGCGCCTGTGGCCTTCGCGGTAGCGGGCTCTTTGTCCAGAGCGGCTGGTAGGGTTATATCTCGTTCGGTGTTAAGGTCCTCCGCCTCACTATGAACGCTTGCGCCGCCAGTATTGACTTGGGGCTTGCCGGCCTTTCGGCGTTTGCAGAGCGGCACCTCCTCATCAGAGAAGTGATCAGAGTCTTCATCAACTTCCATATCTGTCGACGAAGGATAGTAATCAGCGTTATCTACCGCTGCGATAGGTATTTCGATGTTTGACCGCCTTGGGTAGTAGTTAGGCGAGGATTCATTTAGCCCTTGGCTCTAACGTCGTGAACGAGCAAGAGCTCCGGTATCCTCACAGATAATACTACTTTTAGGCGTAGATACTGGGGCGCTTGAATAGTTGCTTTTGTCGCCTGAGAAGGGCTGCTCGGCCGAGAGTCGTCCTTTGACAGTATTCGTGGCATTGTCGTTGGAGGGCGAGGTACATCTTGTTTGTATCTCGCAGTCGTCCCAAAAATCGGTTGCGGACGGTACGCTGTCACGTCGTGACGACGTAGTAGGCGTAGGACTTCGCGTGGCATGCACTATATGTGGAGAGCTAGTCTGTTTTAGTATCGCGGGTTCGCAAGAAAACGCCCGCGAGCTCCGCTTGCGCTTGTGTCCAGATAATGGCAAAGACGTAAATCGGCGGTTTCCCTTGCAATGTTCACTAATAACATTGGTATACAGGTGACGGTCTTGGGATTTCTTAGTAAGCTTAATAGTTGATGACTTTAGAAAGCATATACTGGTATTATCTGCTTCTAATAGCAGTTGTCGTGAAGATTCTGTCCCCTCTACAATTAGAGTGTAATTTTGCGTTATTCGACCAGACAGTCTATCATGCCCTGCCTTGTCAATGTTAGATATAGTATCTAATGAATTATCTGATGAGATGTAAATGAAGTTATCCTTTGCAGAGAGTAGCTTTGCAGAAGGGGGTACAGTGTTTGTAACTATAGTAATCACGCTCGGCCTGTTATGCTCTTGACATACATTTATAGGCCTGCATCGTAAAGCGGAAAGAGGCGTTCGATCGCCTTTTAAGTGCCGTGCTCGTCCCATTTACACCGTCGTCTAAGCAGTTTAATAGTCGAGGTCGATTTGAGACGTCATTCTATGCAGTCGTTTAGACAAGGAAAAAAACGAGGCAATGTTGCAGGATCCAGGGTGACAGTGCTCACGAAGTCGGGAGATTGCCCTTTTTATATAGCAGAGGCGAGACCCCTTGACAGGCGTAGCTCGGTTATGAATGATACCTTCAATTTCATCAAACGCTGCGTATATCTACTTCTTGCGCGTGATAACAAATGGTTACGAGTTCTGCCTGAAAAGACCGTTGTAGATGATCCCCGATGCCCCTGTATCGTCGTGCATTCCGGCAGACGTATAAGCTGTACTTATTAGCTAATAGCCAGTGCCCGATCACTGACCCTGATGAGAAAAAATTCGGTTAAGCTCGCAGTGCTACGTCATGATCTGCCTCTTAGCATATATCGCTGTAACGCAAAGCGGACATTGACCGAGTCTAGTGGGCAATGAGCTTAGCCGGTGCCATCTGCATAGGTCAGTGCTACCTTAGAGCGCCTAGGTAAGCGAAGAGTGTCCAAAATCCAGGCCGTTTCGCGTTCTAGAGCAGCCGATTCGGCTAATCTGGGCACATAATTTCCTAATACTCTTAAATGAACCTACTAGATCCAACTTAGTGTAAACGAGCTAAAGGCAGAATATGACAGGTTACACGAGCCACGTCGGAGGCCTCCAAGTCCACTCTGGCACTGCCATTGCAATTAAGCAAAGTAGTTGTTCATGCGTAACTCCAAAGGAGAAGAGAAGTTCAGAGCAACCGTTGGCGAAATCGCTGAAGACTTTGCTAGTGCCTACGCCGCGAAACTAGTTGTTTCTGTGATTATCGTAATCAGGTGTCTTGAGTATTTATGTTGAGTATTCGGGGAAACAAAACTTTCCGCCTAGAGGAGGGCGAGCGAGCGAGCGTGCCAAAACGGCAGCACGCAAGGTAGGCGTGGCGGCGGGCGACGATGCTCCTTCCAGCTCGACAGACCCATGAGAGAAAGGGGGGAAAGGTTCGAGACGGACGAGTACGCGCAAAGCCAAAGCAGAGGGGGCGTGCGAAAATAGAAGAGTGGAAGTTGAGGTAGGAAGGAGAGAAAAAACGAGGAGCAGGAGGGCGAGGGAGGAGGGAGGTTTATGTAGCGGGCGCTCAAAGCGGCGGGACGCTAGCAGGGGCAAAGTGGGTGCCGCCAAACCCGGCGGGGAAGGCCGCAGCACTGAGATTATAGATATAGTAATCTATATTAATTAAAATAGAAAGGTAAAAGTTATATAGATTAGTATTATGGTCTAGGCTTAATACATTAAGCTAGAGAGCGAGATGAAATTATTAATTAAACTAAGGAGCTAGAAGGCTCCCATATTCTCTCTATCCTCTGTATTCTACTTATTAGCTAGACCCTTGTAGAGTCCGGCCAATTCCGCCGAGGTATCTCCGGGTTCGGTCCGGAAATATAATGTTCCGGTATGGGCCATGGCCTAGGCTTTACTAATTAGTAAAAAAAAATAGTAAGGGATAATAGAAAGCTAAAAAAAAAAAAAAAAAAATATATATATATCTAAGAAAATTCTTAAAAATATAATTTATATAATGTAGTTGTTTAGTAAAAAGTAATCAGAAAGTAAGTTAAATTAATATTTATTATATTACTAACTAAAATAGGGATTAATACGACAAGCGTTCTCAACTTGGCTTCGTAGGGGATTCGCTTTAACCCAGCACACTGTAGAATATTCAGCGTTGTTTTTTATTTTTATTTTCTGCTTAATCCTCTATTCTAATACATGCTTCTGAATTTCATTTGTAACCTCGTGGTCAGTTCATGGGTTGATTGCTCACAGTCCAGAGTTGTGCTACAGTGGATCCACCAACTTGAAAACACGATACACTATTTTTCTTCGCTGCCCAACCTGCGACCTTCATCTCTGTGCAGTATGTCCGACGATGTAAATCAGAGCGCAGTACCAAACAGCTTGACGCTGATCATCACAACATCGCCAACTCCATCAGCCCCATCTACAGCTTTGCTCTCTAGTGTACTACAGTCCTTCCGAAGCCACTGCAAACCACTACTCAAGTGCAGAGTCATCGTGGTCTTTGACACCTTCGAGAGGGTTACCTCCGCGTCGCGATTAAAAAAAGGATGCGTAACACTGGATAGCATCGGCGACTACGATGAGTACAAGGAAAATTGCAAGGCCCTTTTCCTGAAAGCATACGAGCAGAGCACAGTTAATACGAAATGTGCGCAAAGCATGGGCGAGGCAGAGTTTGGTTCGCCGAATAGTACTCTGCCAGTTTCCTTTACCCTTACGGTTACTGAAGATGGCAGAATCAGTTTTATCGAAGCTACAGATAGGCGACTGGGCTTCGGTCTCGCCGTACGCACCGCATTGCGTATGGTTAGAACACCGTATGTGTGGGTTCACCAGCACGACTGGTCTCTCATTCGTGATATCCCGCTTTTGCCACTGCTTTGCCTTATGCAAGACCATGACCTGGACACAGAGAAGCCTATCAAATATGTTTGCCTACCTTCGTCTCGAAGGATGTCATACGGAACATCAGACCAGGTCATTCCGTTCCCTGAATTGCGAAAACTTTCTTTGAGACTTACGTACGACTTTCCATCGTCACACCAACCAGCAGTTACTCTTCCGCTGACACCAATGTTCTTCTGGCATGATAAACCGCATATTGCTTCAACCACTCATTATCTTCAACGAGTATTCCCCAGCAGATTTTCAATATCTCGGGGAAGCTTTATTGAGGATACTATTGGACATGTAGCTAGAAACCAGATGAAGGATGGACAGTGGGAAAAATGGGCAACCTGGCTTTACAATCCTGGTGGCGGCAAGCAGCCCTGTTTGCAGCACCTACATGGAAGAACATGGAAAGCTGGCGGGGCGCACCAGATAAAACATCCTGTGTAATTTATTCCGGAGTCATACCGTAACGCCGGTGGGCATGGAATTTCTTTCGTTGCAGCAGCGAACTGCTTGGGCGCTTCCACTTGTTCAGCATTGAGCTAGGGAACTTCTCCTCGTTCTGTGGCGAGAAGGCAGTGCTTCTTTTGGTCTTTTTGGGCGAGAATTTCACAGCGGCACACCTTAATGATTGGGGCTCTGAGTCGTAGCCACCTAAAGTCTTATGACACATGGCAAGCGACTTGACTACCTTCCCTAGCTGTACAATAATAATTACATGCTGTTTAAGATGGATATTCGCATTCACAACCTTTGCCGTTTCAAATCATCCACAAAAATTAGCCCATTTAATGAAATCGCCGTCGGCTATGATGCGAACCATATCTTCGTCTCGTAGACACAGACCTACAGCCATTCCATCGTGTTGCTTCGGCATGAAGTAGACCAGCCCTTCCACCGGTACAAACCTTGGCCGCAGTACATTGATTGGTGGTCCCAATCCAAGTCCATAGTCGTCCTCGTAACAGTTCACCTTGGCCCACGAGCTTATTGCTACATCTTTGCTTAGGTCCAGTTCCGCGGTGAATGACACCGCGGGGTCTTTGCTGCCGTTGATGAAGGTAGCCAGGGCCAGCGTTTCGCGCCTGAGCTTCGCAGAGTCTAAATTGGCACGTAATTGACACGCGATTGTACCAAGTGGCAAACTCAGTAAGTCCTGTACACTGGCGCTGTTGTAAGTCATATTTTGCATAATTCCAGGATAATTTGGAGGGATACCCAATGACCGCCTGACATCAACAGCTCGGCCAAGCTGGGTTTTGTCGCTCTCAGATTGTAGTCGCGGTAACCGTGCTCGAGTGATTGCCCTCCAAACAAAGGCGCTGAGAGCGTCATCGGCGGAAACAAATCCAGAAGCCAAGGTTTCATTCGCGGCGCTTTTGATGCTCGAGACTCCTTGTTCCGAAAAAAAGAAGTAGGCCCAAGAGCTGCTATGTGTCTCTGGTAAACGCCCGTGTTTCTTGCCAATTTGATGTTGTACTTGGTGAGCCGTGTCTTGCTCAAGCAGAGGTAACAAGTTGGTCCGTGGCTGGTTACCAATATTCAGCTCTTGTTCCGAAGGTGTTTCGCCGTTGCACGCTTTTGAAAGCAGTCGCATGAATGCTGCCTGACCCATCATATCCATCACGTTATGCTGGGCTGCAAACGTTAGAACCAGGCCACCTTTAATGAAGGTAGCTTGTGTTGCAACTACTGGCCATGGCTGTTTCTGCTCCTCGGGCGTAGGAATTGTCATCCGTGGAGCAAAAATGGATTCATCCAACATCTTCATGGGCCATCCGGCATCTTTCATCTCCTCTAGGGACGGGATATCCTGTCGATGACTGATCTTCAGTGGTGCCGTCTTCTGAAAGGGAACGATGCGAAAGGTGCCCGTATGGTCTGGTCGGGCAGCGGTATTTACAACTTGACCCGCTGTCCACGGGAAGTATCTGGCTAGTCTCTCGATGCCCTGCTTTAGAGTTTGTATCAGCGCTTCTGGGTCTTGTGATGAGCTGCATGGGAACATGTAGCTGAGTTGTGTGTATATTTGTAGCCCAGGCTGTTGCCCGACAATATCGAGCTCTATGTCAAGCGCCATGGTGATATGAAGAGCTCCAGAGTGCGATTATCGGTTACCAGGAGATGCTGAAGTAGTCACTGCTATCTCATATGCCCAGTCGTGTCTTTTCCAGGATCGTGGCGATTGTAGCCCTCTTAAAAGGGGTCCTCCTTTAAATTCTGTACCTTCGAAAATACCAACATTGTGTCTGCGGTGACTCGAAATGATTCATTTCAGATCTTTTTGGGCCCATGTGGAGACCATGCCCAAAAACGAGTCACCTTTGCACATTTCCATCCAATTCACATGGGCAAGGCAAATATGTATTGGGTTATTCGCAGGTATTCAAAATTACGCGCTTGTACCAAGACACTTATCGAACTCTGAAGTCGTCCTCATGTGCAACTGTCTGGACCAAGCCAGATGTATCAAGTGGGTTGGCGAATTCAGCCTTTCCAAAAGCTGCCAAGTGGTCTTCCAACCATACAAAACGTTCGTCATTCCACATATCTTTAATGATATTTTCCCTATAGGTTTCCAGCTCGACAGTCAGTACTGTAATACGTTGCGGCGAACACTCTCCCCAGCTGCATCTGCGCAGGTATCCTCTGGCTCAAGCGCTGCGTAACGTGCAGATAGCCGACTCGGCTATGCAGTGCTTCATCATGAGCGTGCAATCTTGCAAAGATGCTTTAAGAGTATTCCAAATAATGTAAACTAGACCAAGCCTGCTTTGTGGTGTGATGCATTGTCAATCACTACCCCTCCATTGGTCAAACGACCCCTCAAGCCACCTCCGCATGTCCGACGACCTATAAGTTGGGCTTCTCGACCCTCGATCAAGTACAGTCCAGATTTTTCTAGAGCAAGTTTGCCTTCCAGGCCTTTGCTTCAAACAAAATGGGATCCAACGAAGATCTAGTCAACCGCGCCTACATCAAGTGGAACGCTGATGGCGTGGAGAATCCTCCTCCGCACGAGAAGGAGGATGTGCAAGCAGTCGCTGACATGTTCAATGACATTCAGCGAGCGTTTTTCAACAAAACACGTCACTGCTACTCGGGAACTCACGCAAGAACACAGGGTATTGTCAAGGGCAAATTCTTTGTGGCAGATGATCTTCCCTCCCATTTGAAGCAGACTGAACTCTTTTCCAAAGGGGGAGAGTATCCGGCCGCTTGTCGATATAGCAGTGAGCCAAGTGATCCAGGACTGGATGACAGGATGCCTCAGCCCAGGGGCTTTGCAATCAAACTTTTCAATGTGGTCGGTGACCGACTCGAAGAAGGAAAGGGGCTGACGACTCACGATTTCGAATTCAACAGCACACCTGCACTGGACTTGGCAGATGCTAAGACGACAAGGGAGATTGTTGATTTGCGAATGAAACATGGCACCAATCAGCCAGAATTATACCGTCATTTGGAGTGCCGTCGAGATACGGAGCTCCAGAAGGGTCGAGATCGAATCCACAACACGCACTTGGAATCTACGAGGCAGTATTCACAGACACCCTACCGGTTTGGAGACTATGTTATCAAGTTTTGCCTCGTACCTGGCACCGAAACTCAGAGGAAGCTGTACCAGGAGGTAGTGAAGCCAGAAGATGGTGATGACATCCTTCATCGCTGGTTGCAAAACTTCCACAAAGAGCATGACGCCGAGTATGAGTTCCAGGTTCAATTGCTGGAGAATCTGGAGGAGCAGCCTGTGGAGTACGCAGGGGTCGCTTGGGACGCAGAAAAGTACCCATGGCAGACGGTTGGCAGGCTGGTTATCCCTAAACAGGAAAGCTTCGACTATGATAGAAAGTCGTTTTGGGAGGACCACATGCGGGTCAATCCATGGCTTGGCCTGGCGAGCTTGCAGCCTCTTGGCAGCTCCAACAGACTTCGACGTGTTGGTAAGTGTTGCATTGTTGCTTTCGTTGCATTTGCCTGGGTGTAATATAGGGTCGGTATTAACGTCTTCAGTTTACCCTGCGAGTAGCGCGCTGAGGAGAAAGATGAATGGGCGCAAGGCCATTGACATCAAGAGCATTGACGAGCTTCCAAACTAGGTGAGTGACAGCAGTGGCGACTTTTCTTTTTTCGATACCGCCACGGGCTTTGAATTTGATGGGATATTCATAACTATAGTGAATTTACGCGCATTTGCTTCACTTGGCTCCAATGACTCGACTGGTTATCCGCAGACCAAACCTCTAGAAACTTGCCCACAGCCCATACTTGCATACAGATACGATGCGAAAACTAGACGCTGTAAAGTTTGTTTGGTGTCCCGGCCAAGATATGGCATCGCCTTGGCGCGTCCGGTTGTCATGGTTAGGGTTGTACGGAATAATAACGAGGTCTGACTGGTACGTCTTGCAACCGGTGCCAATTGGCAGACGGAGCGACAGGATGGGTGGTGAAGGTGGCATGGAGCAGCGCGCGTCGGTCAGAAAAGCGGTTAATCTCGCAAAGCGTGTCTTGATTTTCTGTCATCTGTAGTCATTCATCGCAGTTCTGATGAAAGGTCGTGACGCCATACAAGGCAAGAGCCTTGGCTCTGCCCACAGCAAGTGTAAGTCTTGGAAGATGTGAAGTGCCTGGGTCAAGTCAGCGCCGTGGCGCTGTTGGGACTGAGGGTCGGCACCTACATTTCAGTGGGGCCCATTTGTGTGCTTCCGTCGGGTGCCGCAGGCGTCTGGGTCGCTGTGAGCGTCTCGTGCCTCTGTAACTAGTGCCAGGAAAAAAAAACCAGGCCGGCTCCAGTGGGCGAGCCTTCTGTATTAGGAAGCTCAAGCTTTTGCCCAGAGCGCCAAACCCGCCTTAATCCGCTGCAATTTCCAGGCTCCGGCCTTGGCTCTGCCACCATTTGCATCCAGGTATGGTGGCCCATGGTTTGCTCCAACCTGCCGCACCCTCAAAAGTTCCCTGGAAATGCCCATCATTAGCGTCGCTTGGTTGGTGGCTCGTTGCATTCCAAGTGGGCTGCGGTGTCAAAAGGCCTTCTGTCTTTTGTGCTCTGGCATGGCCATTGCGTGCCCTGCTCGCCCCATCCCTCTGCTGTCCACCAAGAAAGCAATTGCGCTGTTATTGCTATCCTTATAATAAACGGCCCTGCCAACCAGCGCCCCATTGCCGTTCACACAACTAGTATCGCAACCTTTCCTTCACCCCTCTGTTGGAGCGTCTCGCGCCGACTGCTTTGAGACCCTCAACGATCAATTCCCATTGGACGCGTCACATAATGAAGCTGTCCGTAGCGTCCAGCTGGCTTGCTATTGTTCTGGCAATTACACCACCAAGACACCCTCACCAGCCCACTGGCAACGGCGACAGGCTCCTTACCTACAATGAGACAACTCCCAGCGCCAAAATTCGCCCAGACTCCTTCTCTGTTCGCTGGCTTTCTGGTGGAGCGGACGGCGACTACATCACTCGCGAAAAGAATGGAGATCTCATCCGGGCGAATATCGCGACTGGCAACTCATCCGTCTACTTATCCAATGACAAAATTCCCAAAGACATGAGAGAATACTGGATTGGACCACACGGCAAGACCGTCCTGTTTTCATCCAATGCTACTAGCCAGTACCGACACTCCTACTTCTCCGACTACTTCATCCTCAACACCAAGACTGGCCAACTGACTGCCCTGGTTGACGACCAGGTCGGAGACATCCAATATGCCGTCATGTCGCCAGCTGGAGATGGTCACGAGATTGCTTTTGTACGTGGTAATAACATCTACCTTCGTGCCGCCGATGGCAAAATCGATCAAATCACCACCAATGGCTCCCCTGACATGTTCAACGGTGTACCAGACTGGGTGTACGAAGAAGAAATCATCGGTGATCGCTTTTCCCTTTGGTTTTCCCCGGATGGCAAATACGTCGCGTACCTGAGCTTTGACGAGACTGGTGTACAAACTTACCGTATTCCATACTACATGGATCACCAAAAGGTTGCCCCTACGTACCCTCGTGAGCTTGAATTGCGCTATCCCAAAGTCGGATCAACCAATCCCAAGGTCCAGCTTCATCTGCTGGACATTGCCGCCAAGAAAGCCTCTCAACTCAAGATTGACGGCTTTGGTCAAGAAAGCATTATTGGCGAGCTATCCTGGGTGACGGACAGCCACAAAAAGTTCGTATACCGGGTGTTCAACCGTGTTCAGGACAAAGAGAAGCACGTCACAGTAGATGTCGAGGCGCAGACGTCCAAGGTTGTTCGCGAGCGCGATGCAACTGATGGTTGGCTGGAGAACACACTGAGCATCCAGTTTGTCGGCAAGCTCAAAGGAAGCTGCAATCGCACTTACTACGTTGATGTATCTGACCACACGGGTTGGATGCATATCTATCTGTATCCGGTTGACACTGCTGATACTGCTGACGCCGGCAAAGAGATAGCGCTTACAAAGGGAGATTGGGAAGTTCGTGAGATTCTCAAGGTCGACACCAATAGACAGCTTGTGTACTACACAGCTACGAAAAGACACAGCACAGAAAGCCACATCTACAGCGTTTCATATAAGACCAGGAAAACCGTCGCTCTCGTCGATGAAGCACCGGCAGTTTGGTCTGCATCATTCTCTTCCGAGGCTGGCTATCATATCCTGTCATACCAGGGTCCCGATGTACCCTACCAAGAGCTCTACTCGGTTAATAGCACAAAGCCCATCAAGACATTGGTCGATAATGCCGATTTCTACAATCAAATTGACGAATACAGCCTTCCCAACATCACCTTTTTTGAGCTTGAGCATCCCGATGGCTTCTCGCTCAATGTCAAGCAGATCCTTCCTCCCAAATTCGACCCGTCCAAGAAGTATCCCGTGCTATTCAACCCCTACGGTGGTCCAAACTCCCAGTCTGTCTCCAAGACATTCACCAACCTTGGCTGGCAAGCGTACATTGCGTCAGAGCCTGAACTGGAGTTCGTGGTATACGTGGTCGACAACCGTGGAACTGCCTTAAAGGGGAGAAAATTCCGTAGTGTCGTGACCAAGCAGCTTGGGAAACTGGAAGCCCAAGATCAGGTTTGGGCGATGAAAGAGCTGCAAAAGAAGAACAGCTTCCTTGATGCAGACAAAGCCGGCATGTGGGGATGGTCCTTTGGAGGCTATCTGACCTCCAAGACTGTAGAAACAGACTCTGGCGCATTTACCTTTGGCTTAATTACCGCCCCAGTTACAGACTGGAGATTTTATGACAGCATGTATACAGAACGATACATGAAGGATCTCAAATCGAATGAAGGTGGCTACAACGAAACCGCTGTGCGCAAGACTGCCGGTTTCAAGAACATCAAATACTTCAGTGCCCTGACCCATGGATTGGGTGACGACGTGAGTATAGTATCAATGCCGATGGCCTGTACGAACGCTAATCTTGTTACAGAACGTTCATTTCCAAAACACTGCCACCTTGTTGGACTTGTTGGTCGGTGAGGGTGTTAGTCCCAGCAAATTCAGCATGATGGCATTCACAGACTCCAACCACAGCATCAACTATAATGGCGCGTCGGCCTACCTGTACAAATTTCTCACGGGTCGACTTTGGGATGCGGTAAAAAGCAAGCCCGCTCTGGTACATCAATGGAGTAAAAAGGCATTTGTCCCGACATCATAATATTTAGTCTGTTCGGTTTATCTATCCTAGTTACTCTATCTCGTCTGCTATTTTCTTATTGCCTTTTCCATCCACTTTCCTAACTGTCTGTTCCTTCAATTTCTTCCACAGCTTGAATTCCTTCTATTTCAGCTGCCTCGCAAAAAGCTTGAGAGCGAGGCGACTTCCATAAGGTTCATGTGAAAGTTATTTTTGCAGACGCCCCGCTAGGCGGGAATTGAGGACAGCGCATTGTGTTTGTGCCAAAAGTTACTTTTCTATCAAACTTTGAGGTGAAATCTCAGAATGGGTCACTCTGTTGCCACTGCAAGAACAAAATCTGCAGCATAAGAGCTCGCGCGCCGCCTAGCACACTCCTCGGCTGCTTTTGACTGTAAAATCAATCTGCGAACATGAAGTTTCTGGGCGTTTGGTCTGTGTTGCTAGCAGTCGTTTGTGCAATTTCTCATGTCTCCGCGAAAGAAGGCACCTGTACTGCTCCTAACACGTACTTGTCTCCTGGAACGCTTCAGCTTCACTCAACGCACCCTCTCTCTTTTCGATACAAAACTCCAGCCCCCCACACACGGAACTGGGTCGCGGTGTACAATGTGACTGACTGGGCCGTCAAATATCCCACCGGAAATCAGTCTTCACTGCTTTGGAAATACGCCTCTGAAGGAGATGGCATCGTCAAGTTTCCGAACAATAAGCTGTCCACGGGGAGCTATACGGCAGTCTTCTTGGAAGATGACGGGTATCGTCGGGTTGCAGAGCCCCTAGCCTTTCACTTTGATGACGATCTACCAGGAACACTAGATGCCATAGCTACATCACCGCTTATTTTGAAATACAGCACGGCAATTCCCAATCCTAAGAACTGGGTAGGGCTTTATCCTGCCTCTGGCGGCGGCCCTGAGCGCGGAGAATGGGCCTCGGATGCCGTCGCTTACAAATATGCCCCTAAAAGCCTTGGAGAAATTGTCCTAGACACGAGCGGTCTGCCCAACGGTTCGTACAAGGCGTTTTTCCTTGCTGATGACGGATACAAATGGGTTGGTCCTCCAGTCGAGTTACAACTTGGCGACGACACAAACGGCTATGCTGGTTCTTTTAGCGTGTCGTACAAGTACAAGCCCGACAAAAATAAGGGAACCGTAACAGTCAGGTATACTTGCAAGGAACCAAATCCTAGAAATTGGGTCGGCATCTGGTACTCTTATGGTGGCGGGCCTGAGCACGAAGGCTTCGTTGACGATGCTTTGGCTTGGGGCTATGCCTCTGAAGCCGAAGGCAGTTTAACTCTTCGAGTAGACAAGCTCGATCGCAAAAGTCCTTACAAAGTTTTCTTTTTGGCCGACAACGGATACAAGTGGCTCAGTCCCCCAATCGCATTTGGCATGCGAACGAGGATAGAATCGTTCAAATTTATTCTCGATCCGTTCAAGACCCATCCCGCTCGCCAAGGAGAATATTGGGAGCAGGACATATCTGGCATGCTTACCTGGCCAGGCAACCCCAATACTCGGTTTGTTTTTTCTGACAATGATGAAGGTTGGATGAAGATAGACTATCTGAGAGGGAAGGTCTTTGGGACTCCTGGGCGCAAACAGAAGGACTTGACGGTTACCCTCATGGCACGTGCTGGCGCGTATAAGTCTTTTATGGACATGAAGACACCAGTTCGCAAAGCTGGGACACCATTGGTGGAAAGGCTGAAAGTCCTCACCTTGAACCTCTGGGATGGCGGAGAGCCATTCAAGAAGTTTCATGAAAAACAGATCTTACGCATCGTTGAACTGGACGTTGATATTGTGGCACTGCAGGGCTCTGGCAAGTGGCATGGCGCGCGCATTGCATACACGCTTGGTTGGCATCATTGGCAAGGCGAGGACGTTTCCATCATCGGCCGTTTTCCAATGAAGAGGGTCTTCCCCGCCGAGACGGAATGTGGAGCGGTACAAGTTAGCCTGGACGGTGACGATATACAGCTGATGGTTTGGAATGGTCACCTTAGTGCGGCATCATACGGGCCCTACCAGTTTTGTTTTGACGGATCGTCCACACACAAAGTGATGCAGAGCGAAGCAAACTCTGAGCGCATGCAGCAACTTCATAATATCACCGAGAAGATGCACAATCACATTGCAAACGCAGACAAGATCCCTGTATTATTCATGGGTAACTTGAACTCTCCCAGCCATCTAGATTGGACCAATTCAACAAAAGAACGACACTGTGGTGTTGGAGCAGTACCTTGGCCGACATCAAAGCATCTTCATGATGTGGGGCTCATTGACTCGTTTCGTGTTGCAAATCCTGATCCAGAGGTAGTTCCCGGTATCACATGGTCGCCAATTTATCTCAACAATAATGGCCGTCCAGAGCCACAGGACCGGACAGACTTCATTTATTACAAAGGAAGCAGGCTTAAGGTACTTTCTTCAGAGACAGTCATGTTGGGCGCTAATAGGCCTATACCCAAGCATGCCAAGAATGAGTGGACATCAGACCACATGGGCGTGTTGACGGAGTTCGAGATTGAGTAGGGGGTGGCGGGTTGCAAGGCAAATGGTCAGGGTCGAAAGAGGATATGAGATCGGGGACTGTACAGCACCCGGTTAGCCAAGAAGAGGTGCGGCTTGTTTAGTAGTGAAGGCGGCCGTACAGAACATGGTTGACTGCTAGTAATATTCCTGTTTTGGTACACAAACGATGGTTGATGGCAATTTGACAGAGGATTTCTCACGTAAGTTCCGGTTACCTCTTCTAGCGGTACTGGTAGGAAGCGTGGCGAAGAAGAAATAGATCTCAGATATATGCGCCGCTTCACATTGTTGTGCTGTACTTCACGGGCCATCAACGGCACGCCAACGGCAGAGAAGATCGCGCAAACGATTATCCAGATGTGTTACAATGAATCTTACTGGATAAGTACGTATATCAATAAGATGTTTATCAAATAGGGCTGGACAAAGGCCGATGCTGTTTGAAGGGCGTACGGCGTTAACTGCTGGTTTGTAAGTGGCTTTGTAAGTCAACTGATGCAGTGGTGTGCGGTTGCCACTTCACGTTATCATGGCGAGAACGGTGTGCTCGGCGCAGTCCCATCACGGTCTATTGTTCGCTATGTGAATTTAATTTACTATTTTGAGAGGTCGCAATGTGCTTGTTCCTTGTCCTCACAGACGCTCGAGCTGGGGTTAGGGCGGCAGCGCCTTGCTGTAGATGGGACCTGGCTCAGCAAACAAGGTGCTAGCTACTGGCGTCTCTAGGGGCAAGTGCCTACCGAACCACCCTGGGTGGTGCCACTCTCTGTCGGGCTGCCAGTGCAGCAGTCTCCACCCACAGCAGTCCAATGTGCCGTGAGTGCAGTACGGTACTGGGTATCGGGAAAGAATATTGGGGTGCTGACATAGCTTCAAGCTAGCAGCGTTTTCTTCCTTGTTGACTAGCCCAAAAACTTTCACCACGCACTTGGCTCTGCAATGGACGGCTTAGACGAATTCGAAAAGCAGCTCGCAGCTGACAGAGAGGAGCGCGACAACAAAGGAAAGAGTCGAGAGCATCGCCATCGCAAGCACGGACACAGCCGCGACCGAGACCGTGACGACAAGCATCACAGGCGGCACAGCAGAAGGGACG
This sequence comes from Simplicillium sp. C3G150-2, assembly GCA_022702485.1. Classification (NCBI taxonomy): domain Eukaryota; kingdom Fungi; phylum Ascomycota; class Sordariomycetes; order Hypocreales; family Cordycipitaceae; genus Simplicillium; species Simplicillium sp. C3G150-2. The sequence continues at coordinate 6,046,725 of JAJIYY010000001.1, read as the reverse complement.
ATGACCGAACAAACCACCATCGCAAGCGCAGACATTCCGATCAAGATCACAACGACAGCCACAGACATAAAGAATCGCGCCGACGTCACCAAGATGACCATCGCGACCACGATCCATCCGTCAAGACTGCCAATCCCAACCAAGAAATCCAGCGCGATGCTTGGATGACTGCTCCCTCTGCTCTCCAAGTCGAACACGTTCACAGAAAACAACCTCGCCACAAATCACCCCCTCCTGAACCAGCAAAAAGAATCGTTTCTGCCAGAGAAATCAATTCACACATTCGCGGAGACGCCCCAGAACAGCCAGCAGGGGGCCAAACCGAAGGATCCAATAGCAGCCAAGTAGACTATATCTTCGGAGATGCTGGCTCAACATGGCGCATGACTAAATTGCGAACGGTCTACGATAGGGCCAAAGAAAGTGGCCGATCTGTCGAGGACATTGCCCTGGAGCGTTTTGGCACTCTGCAGGACTTTGACAATGCGCGGGAAGAAAAGGAGGAACTGGGTAAGCGCAAGCTTTACGGTTCGGGATACGAGATGAAAGAGAAGCCCACCGGTGACCTCTTCCAACAAAGGCAGCCGAAGGAGCAAGAACCGTCTGTCATTGCTAGCCAAGTTGCCAAGGAGTCCCTCCAAGACATGCCACAGGCTCTGGACCAAACATCACTGAATCGGTTGCGAGCGCAAATGATGAAGGCTAAGCTTCGCCGCGCTCCCAATGCCGCTCAGCTAGAAGAAGAGTACAATCGTGCTTCCGCTACGGCTACCTCACAAGCCTCTGTAAATCAATCCGTTGTTCTTGGCGTCATGGAGAGTCGGCAATTGGCTGGCACGCGAGGCGAGGTCAAGACGGTGGACACCAAGCGCGGCAGAGAACGCGGCACGGTGGTCGAGAATGAAGACATGACAATCGATGACATGTTGCGAGAAGAGCGACGAACAAAAGGCCAAGCAGGTGGAGAGGCCATGCGACTCGCTGAACGAATAGCCAAAGACGGAAAGTACGACGCCGGTTTGGACTACATGGACGAGAACGCCGAGAAGCTAGCCAAGAGAGTTCACAAGAGCGATATCAATCTGAAAAACATGGCCGTTAGTCAGTTCCAGAAGATGAACAAGATGCTCGAGTCCTGCCCTTTGTGCCATCACGAAGACACAGGACAGCCCCCCCTGGCACCGGTCCTTGCGCTGGGCACGAGAACGTTTCTGACGCTTGCAACGGAACCCGAAATCAGCCCTGGGGGTGCAGTAATCGTTCCCATGGCTCATCGATCCAACCTGCTTGAGTGCGACGACGATGAGTGGGAAGAAATTCGCAACTTCATGAAGAGCCTCACCAGAATGTACCACGAGCAAGGTCGAGAGGTGCTGTTTTACGAAAATGCAGCCGCTCCTCATCGGCATCTACACGCTGCCATGGTAGCCGTTCCCATTCCGTACGAGGAGGGAGCCACGGCCCCTGCCTACTTCAAGGAAGCATTTCTGTCCGCTGATGAGGAATGGGCCCAGCACCGCAAGATTATCGATACCGACAAGGCTTCTCGCGAGGGTGCAGGCCGCATGGCCTTCAGGAGATCCATCGCCAAGGAGATGCCTTACTTTCATGTATGGTTTACCCTCGACGGCGGACTAGGGCATATCATTGAGGATCAAGCCAGGTGGCCCAAGGGGGATATTTTTGCCCGAGAAGTCATTGGCGGTATTGTCGATGCCGAGGTTCACCTTATCAAAAAGCAGGGTCGATGGACCAAAGGAGACCCCCGTGTTGAAGGCTGGAAAAAGGGCTGGAGAAAATTCGACTGGACGCGAATGCTAGCCGAATAAGCTGGTCATTGATTGACCTGGCATTGTGTAAATTATGAATCATGAGAAATAAACATGGCAACCTCGCCTTATGGGAGAGAAACCCGGTGCTGAGATCCAGGTTGCATCAAAATTATGGGTAAAATAGTTCATTAATTAATTGGTATTCGTACATTCGTGATCCGGGCGCCATTTGTTTTTACTATATCCAACAAAGCAAGAGATTCAAGGCATGGCATGTATATATACAGGTATGTGTGTGTTTCTGTGTGTGTGTGCGTTACTGTTCGGCGGATGAGTTGGCAAATCACGCGAACGATATCCAAAGCTGATGCTCTTCCATGGTCTGGGCCAACTTCCATGGGCTCATGTTTTCTCGAGGGCCAACCCATACACGCTCCATGAGTGTCAAAGTCTCTCGCATGTTGCCCAAGCCAATGGTCTCGTGCATGACACGCAATCGTTGGCGTAAAAAGTCCTGAACCTCCGGGTCGGCGGTACAGCAGCCGATGACAGCAAGTGGCCAGCACAAACTAGTATTAACTCTCAGGTTCGCGGGAAATTGGTTCAAGAGAGCAACAGCTTCGGCAACAGCCATGGAAATAAAATTGGCATGCGCTGAGCTTGCAGCTTGCTGATGTGGCAAACCCAAGATGCTCCAGAGATACAGTAGTACGCCTTGCTTGAAGACGAGACCGGCGAGTCGGGAGTAGGGATTGACGCTTGCATCAGGTGAAAATGCCATAATTTGTGATTGTAGAAGGCCAAATGTGATGATGTCGTCTGGTGAGTGCGGCGTGTTGGCGGAAGTCAACATGCGCTGTCCCAGATGAAACACTTGGGGAATGACGGTCAACATCTCCAGCCAGCAGCCAGACAGCTGTCCAACGTAGCCCTTGTCCACTAGTGATCGCGCCAGCGTCTCAATCTCGTGGCTGAGAGTAGGCACGGTGTGTTTAGGGTCCGTAGATATCATGCTGGCAGCCGACATGTGCATGTAGTACTCTACCAGAAAATCGGATAAATCGGAAGGTATGTCTGAGGATGGTCGGTTAAGTAGCAAGGTCAACATGGACTCGGAAGCTTTCAAATGGTCAAAAATGGTCCCATGAATGTCGCCTCTAGCAACCTGAACAATACGATTAGCAAGGAGAAGTATGAGAGGAGATAAATAGGGCTTTCAGGTTGCCCAAGGGGGAGAGGGAGGGTTACTTCTGTGAGACAGAGAATCAAGCTGCCAACAGTCAGGACAAGCGTGTTGTCAAGCTTGCCAGAAACATATTCTCCAACGACATTTCGAAACATACGTAAAGAATCTGTGTAGTATTTTTGAGCAACCTCGTTACCAGCCGGGTAGCTGTTGGCAGCTTGGCGATGTGATGCGCTCTGGGCGAGGATGAGCTGGAGAACGAGTGGGTTGGAGAAGGCCAAGGGAACCAGCTTGGAGATGAAAGGATTCACGTCGGTAGAGCCGTTGCCCATGCTATTTGCGGTCCGAGCCAGGTAATAGCTAAGAAGGTCCGACGAGTCGTTGCCGAAGGATGGAAGAAGAGATATGTTGGGGGGGATGGTGATGGCGGAGGGGTCGAGAGGAAAGCTGTTGTTGAGGGCGAGGGCGAGCGAGGAGTGGTCACTGTCGGATTCTGTCTTGACGTGCGCCTGGACAGGAGAGAGCGTAGAGGCAATGGAGTTCCGGGTATCTGAATTGGGCGTCGAGAGAATGGGGGATGGTGAATCGGAGGAGGAGGAAATGGAGATTGCGCGAGGTTGGGGCGGTTGCGTCGAGGGCTTGGGGGAGATGGCGATGGCTTCGGGCTGGTGTGGACAATGCTGGGGGAGATGTTGCTGGGCCGTCTTTTGCGAATCGCCAACACTCTTCCTGCGCGATGGGGATACGGCGACCTCGGCGGGCCAGGAGCATTCGAGTCGGTTGCGCCGACAGCCACTGCAGACGGGCTTCTCCTCATTGCACTTCTTCTTGCGACGGCGACATGTGAAGCAGCCGGTGCGCGATCGAATGATGGGCAAGGCTCGCATGGTATGGGTTTGGCTTGGTGGCGAATGTGGTGGTGTAGACGAGGTAATGGCGAGGTCAGAGCATTTTTTCCGGGCAACGAAAGGCGAAATTGGCCTTGTCTGGCATGAAGAAACGGTGTGTGTATGAAGAAGAGGAAGATGAACGAGAAGAGCGTCGACGGGCCAAAGCGAAAAAAAAGGTGGGATGAGATGAGACTGGCGAGTTGTGCTATTCTTAGTCGTAACTTTACTCAAGTTAACTTAGCTTGGACTTGTACTAACTTGGGTAGCGGTGCACTGGCACTGTGACACAGTAACAGCCTGAAATCTTCAGCAGCAATCGCCTGTGCGCACCCACCGTCACAGTCAGATGGCCCAAGAACCGGGCTTGCTCTACCTGGAAGCGGCGTGGAAGGCGAGCAGGGGTCCATGGAAGCAAGACTGTCGCAAACTCCAGCTGGGTTTAGTGGCTGTACCCCGCCAAATATGCACCAAAACCAGAGGGTTGCGACCGTCTAATCAGTCTAATCAGGTAAGGCTGCAACTGAATCGCTAGTGCATCCAGCACGTACCTACCTACGGGTCGAGTACAGTACAGTGCAGCACAGTACAGGCACAACGGTATGGTCATCACGATGCGCAGCCATGCGAGTTGATAATAATCAAATTCACTGCTAATGTGTCAGAGTTTCACTTTATAATTATCGGCCAATTACTGTATTCATCTGGGCTTGATTTCTTTTTTTCTTCGCCCGTGATGGTGAAGCACAGACACCGACAATTGGTAGCTGGTATGGCATCTCTTGAGGCGCCGTTTCTATAGTGGATTGCCAGAGGTCTTAGCTGCCACCGCACCTGCGACCACACCTGCCTAGGCGGGCAAGTGCACCACACCACCACCACAGCCATAACCTAATTACTAGAGGGCATGTAACAACAGGGGCCCAATGGGCCATGGCTGTAATGGCGCCCACTAATTGCTACATCCATCGCCACATCTCCAGCGCGGTTGTGCTGCTGATTGGCTCGTTCTGCTCCAACCTCAGCGCGGTCTGTCCCACGATTGGCTAGCCTTTGTTGTTCCTTTGGTCCTTGAGAGCAGTTACGTTGAGGTAACTTGCGCTGAGACCTTGATGCTTGTGAGCCATTCTCATTCTCATGCCCATGAAAGCTGCCGTCACTTTGCGCTGTCCCGATCATCAGTATTTCCGTATTATTATGCCGAGGATTCCGTCTCGATTGACACTTGGTTCTGGAGAAAGCTGGGGTCGTGGCAATCTGGGGTACCATGTGTGGGAGAACATTATCCACGCTGCTTTCTAATGCAGCTTTTCTCCTCAATTTTGTCAAACTTAAATGCGACAATCGCAATCATTAAGATATAGTGATTTCTCAATGGACAAGTATGCACAAGGTCTAGATCTTCACACGTTAGCTAAAAAACAAAAAAAAAAAAAAAAAAAATAGCATGCAATTGCAGCTGCTGGCAGGTGTTAAACCTCCAGTTGATCTCGTGTTGGCTGCCATCCAGGGTAGTGCAGCCGGCGTCGTCGCCCACTACACGATAGGTGACGCTAATCAATCGTCACAAAAGAAAACCTGCAGAGAATTTGCTAGAATCCGGACTTGAAGCAAGAAATATTTGAATCATTATAGAATAAAGAGATATTTACTTGTGGTAAGACACACTAAAGATGCTGATACCTGCAAACTGTGGCCCATTCCAGCTCAGAGCAGAGGCAGAGGCAGAGGCAGACGTTTCCGCACGCTCGCCTTTGGCCTTGGTTGGGCTAACAAACTTGTTGTTGGTATGCGCCAGTCGAAGACTGTAGGACGCGCCATTGGCGTGGTAGTCAAAGGCAAAAGCCTGTGCCTTCTTGACATCTGCCGTCAGCGTGCCCATCGGCCACTTGGAAATGTACTTCTTGTCCGCCGCCGACTGCAGATAAAACGTGTTGCCGTAAGCGTCGCCGTCTGCGTGGTGCAAGATCCATCGCTGGTTGATGTCATCGTGGCGCTTCGTCGCCGGTGAAACACTAGCCATGGCGCCATGGAAGTTGCTCAATGCCACAGGCCCAAACTCGAGCGTCAAGTAGCGCCCCTCGTTGATCTTGCCGCGGACTCGCTTGAAGCCTTCCTCCACCGTCTTGCTGAGGTCTTGGTTGGCGTTATCAGGGCCATAGGGCACGGGTGGCTTTGTGGCATTGAAGTCAGACAAGCAACGAGCGGGACCTACCCAAGGACCGGTCAGCGATCCCAGAGTCAGGTTGCCGCTCCAGTGGGTGCCAGGACGCCCCTCTGGATCGCGCACTTGGAAGATGCTCGGGGCAGACGTATCCGACTTGGAGAAATCAAAGGCATTGACAAGGTTCGACATGTGCTCGCGGCGCCACGGCGTAATGGCCTCAGTCTTGACCTTGTAGCCGTTGGCCGCAGCCCAGCTCTCCACGAACATAATGTCAGAGGTGTGGTCCGCATGCTCCGTGAAGACGTTGCCGCCACGCGTCCAAGGAGACACAATGTAGCGAGGATGGCGAGGACCAGGGCCGAGAGGAAGATCGCCTGCATCGCCATATGGATCCTTAAGCCACTCTCCGGGAGTGCCCTTGGGAGCGACGACCGATGGCAAGTGGTCGTACCAGCCACCTTGTTCTGTGAAAAAGTCAGCTCGTTCTCGATTTGATTGTTTGTTTCTTTTCCCTTGCAACGAAAATTTGGACAAAAAACAATGAGAAAAAAAGGGAAGAGGGGAGAAAGATGCAGTCTTTATCTACATACCATCGTAGCTGATAATGAGAGCTGTCTCATTGAATGCAGGGCTGTTGGTGACGGCGTCGACAACCTTCTTTTGTCTAAACTCGACATTAGTATTTAGTGAAACAAGAAATATCTGGAAGAAGGAAAATCTTACAGCCAGGCGCCATCGATGGGCATGTTTGGAGGGTGTTCGGCAAACTCTTGCGGGCCAACGATCCAGCTGACCTGAGGCAGAGTGCCTTCGGCGGCAGCCTTGTAGAAAGCATCAAGACCCGGGTAGGAGTTACCCTTGTTGCGAAGGGCAGATCCATTAGCGGCAGTTTGATATTGTTCAAAGTAGGCCAACATGTTGTCTTCAAAGTTGTCAAAATCCTGCCACACCTGCCATGAGACACCGGCATCCTCAAGGTACTCGGGGAATGTCTTCCACACAAAGGGGAAACAGTTGATGCCGGGGGATTCGCATCCCGGGGTAGCGTTGTTGTCGAGGATCATGCCACCCTTGCCGTCGGGGTTGGTTGGCGAGCCCGGGATATTGACGGATCCGCTCATCCAAATGATACGGTTGGGATCGGTAGGGCCAAGAATGGGCTGTCGCGACATGTCCATGACAGTCCAGCCCTCAGCAATATCGAAATGCGTAGGGATATCGTCGCGAGTGAAGTATCCCAGACTGTAAGGTCCGTCACCGGCAATCCATTTGTCACCCTGTCCGCCGTTGTAAGCTGTGTGCATGCTGCCCCAGCCATTGTCACCAGCACCAGCGCATTGGGTGCGGTTCACCCAGTCGCCGCCGAGGTAATTGAGATGCCAAGGCTTGAGAATGTCCACGCCATTTTGGGTTGACCCAATGGCCCTATAATTGATATTAGTACGAGTTCAGTTGCACAGCATGAAACACCGAGCTGGTGTACGGAAGAGGACTGACTGCTCAAAAACGGATCGACCAGCTGGGTTGACAGGGGCATTGGGGTCAGCGAAGCCGCGGACACCAGCCATTGTGCCGAAGTACTGTCATGGCTGTTAGAGATTTATAGCTCAAGTTGGAATAAAACAAAGCTCAAGATATGGACGACGTACGTGATCGAAGGCTCTGTTCTCCTGCATGAAGAGAACAATGTGCTTAATGTCCTTGAGAGATCCTGCCTGTGCCAAGGCAGCCGAGGCTGCCAGCGTCCAGGAGTAGCGCATCTTGGTTGGTAAAGGAGGTGCAAGAAGCTACGGGAAGCTGGACGGAGTTGAACAGCAAGTTGGCAATTACCAATGTTGAACGACGAGAAGCATAACAAGGTGTGACTGGAAAGGATATTGGTTTATTTTAACTGATGAGCAGAAACCCTGCATGGCCATTAGCCGCATGGATGGCGGGGCCGAGTGCGACTTGGGGAGGGAGGGGAGCAACAAGGCGTGTGGGCATGGGTGCAAAATGAGACGGTAACAGCACTAATCACTGCGCTACGGCAAAGACAAAGTGTGATGGCAGTGAAAGTCCTCCGTGACAAGCAGCCCATCAGATCGGCGAGTCGGTCGGTGCGTGGTGAGGCTGGTGGCAAGGTGCGACAGGAGGGTCAACGTCAACATGGGCATCAACATCAACAACAAACATGATCACGGCCTGTGGGATATCCACCATTTGACACATGAAATCGGAAATATCGGCATGGGCAGCAATTAGCCATTGATGCAGAACCACGTTGAGGGTACAGAAGATTGCCAGCCATTGTGCACGTAGGGAGCAGGTACTGTGCAGGTACTGCGCGGCTTTACAAGATGCAGAGCTGTCCAGTAACGTTGCAGGTATTAGACATGATGGGCTGCCATGACGGGGTGTTGATGGATCAGTGGGATTAGTGGGATTAGCGGCCATCAGTGGGCGAGTCGTACAGCCCAGAGCTGCCTGATTGATGCTAGCGCAGGCTCCTCGCTGGCCCGCACGTGCACGCTCGGCGCAACCCAACATGGCAATACGCGGTGGAGCTCACTGGGCAGGCACTGTACGTAGCCTAGGTAATTAGCAGGCTACGGCACCCAGGTGGCCCTTCTGAATTATAGCACTCGCTCCCCTACGTAACGGGGGCGTTTACGGCAATTACAAGTAATTATTAGTTACAGTTCAGCAAACGAGTGAAAGAGCAAACGCCTGGCTGAGACAAACTACGCGCGTCGGGGGACTGCCTGCCTTTCAAGACACTGTTTCGGCCTCATTGATCTCGTATCTTTTCTTTTTCTTATTTTCTTATTTTTCTTGTTTCTTTCCCTTTCCTTGTTATTCGTCTCCTCAATTTTTTATCCTTGCTCCGGTGTATTTTAGTTGATCCCTTTTATTGGCATCTCAAGTTGGAAGGTACCGACAAGCACCGCCCGTATTTTCGGCTCAGCGACCTGTGGCCAGTGGCTCCCAGTGGCTCCCAGTGGCTACAAGGCCCATCACAGTGGGGTCGGAGCACATTCAGTGGCTGGGCTTGACCTGAAAGGGCCTGTAGAGGTGTGCGCCTGTGCTGTCGCTGCACCCATTGAAGTCAAATTACCAATTTCGTGTCGTGTCGCGCCGGCTGCTGGCTTAATTATGCCGATCGCCACGGTTGACTGCCAGGAGTCTTGGGTCCTGTCCATCGCTGTGGCTCCAATTAGTTCACTACCTGCCGCCCCAGTCAATCCGGTGAGCTAGGCTGCTGCAGGTCAGTGGCGCTCAACTTTGCCTGCGATAACCTAAACTCGTGCCGAAACCAAACTCTCTCCCGTCGGCAGGCACAAACGCCAACGCAAACTCAGACCCCATCATTCCGACAATTACTTTGTCCACTGCAACGCTACCGTAGAGGCACGTGGGTGTCCAATCTAAACTCAAATCCCTCTCCCGACTCACCCGACAGCTCCCCGCGAGTCAATCCGGCAACCGCATGATCTCATCGCGAATCGTTAATCAGCCTCGAACCATCGCTGTCAAGCTCCTCTGCACTTGGCACTACCCGCGACCTTGCTTCTGCCATAATTATTACGGCGCCGTTCTCAGAATGACTCCATCATGAAATACCATCATCGCTCAGGGCGAGCATTCAGCTTTACCCTTGCTGCCAGCTTCTTCTTCTCTGCTGTCATCCTCTTCTTCCTATTTTCCGACCAGCTCACAGTGCTACCGTCGTCACTAAACGATCCGCTGCCCAACCACGGCCATGACCATGACCATGAACAGACACACGAGCAGCCTCCGGAGCAACCTCCAGAGCAGCATGAGACGCAACCAGAGGAAAAGCCAGACGCGAATCCCGTCTTCCACCCAGAACCGCCATCGTTTATGGAGGATGCGTTTTTATTACATCCCAAAGACCACACATATCGAAAACCAACTCTAAGCATTCTCGAATGGAGGGTTACAAAGGAACTGCGCTCCCCAGACGGTGTGGAAAAGGACGTCTATCTCATCAACGGCCAATTTCCTGGTCCCACGATTGAGGCCATGTCGGGAGACGAGCTACAAATAAACGTTTTTAATGATATAAAAGACGACGACAAAGATGGCATAGCCATTCACTGGCATGGATTGTCCATGAAGGGTGCAAACGAAATGGACGGTGCTGTTGGTGTCACTCAATGTACCATTGCATCTGGTCGGAATTTCACATACAAGTTTCGTATTGAGGACACTCAGCATGGCACATATTGGTATCACGCGCATTCCGCTGTCAAAAGAGCTGACGGCCTCTTCGGAGGGCTTATCGTCCACCGTCCTTCCAAAGACGAAAGCCAGTCCGACTTGAAGGAGCATGGATATGGTGTAGACAAGCTGCTCCTCGTTGGCGACTGGTATCACAAGCCTGCACAGACCGCACTGGACTGGTACCAGGACTCAGACCATTTTGGTTATGAGCCTGCACCAGACTCGCTGCTTATCAACGGACGAGGGGCATACACCTGCGCCAATGCCGTGAAGGCCTGGCCTGTCAAATGTAGCCAAGTTGATCCGCCCATTATGGACTTTGCAGACGGCCCCGTGCGGCTTCGAATCGTGAATACTGGGTGAGTTGATCGAAAGGAAATTGCGGCCATCGTCACTCTTTGCTAACAATCCACACAGTGTTGCATCGGGATTTTCATTGTCCATGGCCAAAGCTGCCATGAAAGTGATCACTGTAGATGGAGGAGGGGCGGTAAGCGATGCCCCAAACGCGGATACAATTGGCGTTTTGTACCCCGGCCAGCGCGTCGATGTGGTTGTTATAGGAAATCCCGCCAATCTGACCATCATCATCGATGAAGAGTGAGTGAAACAACCATTCGATGCCATCCCGCAGAACTCTAACACAAGAAAAGAAACATGCCGCTCATGAATCCTGCCCTCACCCTTTCGCAGTCGTTTCCGATCAAGTGGACTGGCGGAGGTGGGGAACAGCCAGCCAAGACTTTTGACCTCGCTGAACTACACGGGATCGAACGTGCCTTGGACATTCGACAGGAGCAGGTTGAAAAAGCGGTTCTATATACGACTGTTCAGATCAAATCAGCCTACCACAATCAACCGGTTGGTTCGTTCAATCATTCCTCTTGGATACCCAAAGATCCGAGCGCCACACCCATGCTTGCACTAGATGCCTCGCAGTGGTCGATGGCTGCCAAACAACTCGTCAAAGGCACGACATTCAATGTCCCCAAGTATAGTCAAGCTGGGCGTGGCGGCCAATGGCTACAGCTAGTAGTCAACAATGTGGATGACAAAGGCCATCCTTTCCACCTCGTATGTATCCTCCCCCATAACCTTTTGAATGGTGGTTCTGAATTTGTAGCATGGCTTCAGCTTTTACGTTTCTGCCAGTGGTAGAAAAGACTTTGGACGACCCCTAGATCCGTTCAACGAAGAAATCGCCGTGAATACTAAGTCTGCTCTCCTGAGAGACACAGTGTACGTGCCCTCGAGAGGTTATGTGGTCCTGTATGTGCCATTGAATAATGCTGGGCTTTGGCTCATGCATTGTCACGTATTGTGGCACCAAGCTGTTGGCATGGGAATGGTAATGCAAGTTGGAGAAATCTCTAATGCAGCACGACAGACTGCTGCCAGTTATTGTAAATAAATTACCACTCGTCTGCGTCTCAATCTTGCCAGGCTTGTCTGGCACAATCCGTGAGACAATTGAGTGCATCCTATATTAAGAGTGACAGCATACAACATCAAGAGAGAGCTCAGAGTGACTCGGTAATTTGGAAACGCCGATGGGCCATTTTGTACAACGGAAGCTAGTTTGCAATTTCTTGTGACAATTTTTATATTTTGCTTGTCAAGATACACTGACGCTGTCGATTAATCTGCAATTGTCTATGCCACATGTCTTACACGCATCTACCACCATCGACTTCGAGAGCAGTGCCCGTGATGAAGGACGCTTCATCACTAGCAAGATAAAGGCAGGCATTGGCGACATCGCTCGGCTCAGAAGGTCGACCCAGAGGAATTGTCGAAACGAAAGCAGCGCGGTTCTCTGGAGTGTCGGGTTTTCCTAGGAATAGATGTGTCCTGTTATTGTTAGAAACAAGAGCTGTGGTGTCAAGATCTTCGGGAATACGTACATGGCTGTTAAGCCCACAACGGGACACACTGAATTGAAGCGAATATTCTTCGGTCCATACTCTACAGCCAAGCCCTTGGTTGCGGTGATGACCGCTCCCTTGGAGGCATTGTACCAGACCAATCCCGGGCGGGGCCGAATGCCAGCGGTAGAGGCAACTTGGACGAAGTTGCCTGGTCGGTTCTCTTTCAAGAAGTAGTCAACAATGACACTTGTCGAGATGTAGATGGACTTCACGTTGACATTCATGACCATGTCGAAATCTGCTTCAGTGACTTGCTCAGTTGGCTTGTTGGAATAAGTTGTACCCGCATTGTTCACGACAATGTCAAGATGGCCCCATGTGTCAACGACGTCCTTCAAAGCCTTCTCCCAATCTTCCCGCTTGGTGACATCGATACTGGCGCTTCTGCAGTTCAGCTCCTTGGCTGCTGCAGCTCCTGAATCCTCTGACAGATCTGCAATAAGAACTTTGGCACCTTCTTGGACGAACTTGGTAGCAATGCCCTTTCCAAACCCAGATGCTGCGCCCGTCACGATGGCAACTTTTCCGTCAAGGCGACCCATTGTTGTCGATGTGGTTATTGTCGATTGTTACCGTTGCTGTTAATCCTGAATTACAACCGTGCGTATTGTCGAACTAACGATATCTGCTGAAGAACGAGACGGTAGAAAAATGATAGGCTAGTCTTACACAGAGTCGACAATTGTTGGAGAGGTATATTGAGGTATGATGACATAGGAGATCTGAGTCGGCTATAAGTCGAGCGCGGGGTGAAAGCCGGGGCGGGGTGGAGGGGCTTTGGTTGGGGCACGCGGAGAAGGGTCCCGATACCGGCATTCAAATGTAGACTCCAGTGAGTGGTGAGCGGCAAATATAAACCGCGATTGATATATTGATTCAACTTACGTTTGTAGCGTAGGAAATTATTCATCGACGAAAAAAAGCCATGTCGACTTTCAAGATCTTGGTTCTTCCTGGTGACCACTGTGGTCCCGAGGTAATGGACGAGGCCCTCAAGGTGCTCGACGTCATCCGTGAACGCAGACCAACCATCAAATTTGATACGACAACCGGCCTGGTTGGAGGATGCAGTCTTGACAAACATGGTGTGGCGGCTACTGAAGAAGTCCTTCAACAAGCACAGAGCAGCGATGCCGTTCTCTTTGGAAGCGTGGGCGGACCTAAATGGGCTACCCAAACGCCAAACCCAGAGTCGGGCATTCTTGCCTTGCGCAAGCGATTGAACGCATTCGCCAACTTGCGGCCGTGCGAGATGCTCGTGCCATCACTGATAGATGCTTCGCCTATCAAACCAGATATCGTGCGAGGCACAAAATTTATCGTGGTCCGCGAAAACTGTGGTGGTGCGTATTTTGGCGACAAACAAGAAGGCGCCGATGTTGCGTCAGATCTATGGATCTATCAGCGCTCCGAGGTTGAGAGATGTGCTCGCGTCTCGGCTGCGGTTGCAAAGATTATGGGACCCGATACTGTGGTTTGGAGTGCCGACAAGATTAATGTGTTGGCAAACAGTAGGCTATGGCGGAGAGTCACGCAGGAGACGTTTGATAAAGAGTTTCCAGATATCACGCTGCGTCATCAGCTCGCCGACAGCATGGCCATGTTAATGGTGAAGAATCCCCGTGGCTTCAATGGAGTCATCCATACCGACAACACCTTCGGCGACATCCTGTCGGACATTTCTGGTGCCATTGTGGGAACATTAGGTACTCTACCCAGCGCGAGCATCTCAGGCATCCCTGGACAGGGTAAATGCAACGGCATCTATGAACCCGTACACGGCAGCGCGCCAGATATTGCAGGGAGAGGAATCGTCAACCCTGTCGCCCAGATTCTGAGTTTGGCCATGCTGCTGAGATATTCATGCTTGTTGACGGAGGAGGCAGGTGCGATTGAGAATGCTGTGGCAAAGGTTGTCGATGTCAAGAGCGCTGGTGGATTGGAGGTCCGTACAGCTGATCTTGGAGGTAGCGCTACCACAAAAGAAGTTGGCGATGCTATTTGCAGTGTGCTGAAAGATCTTCTCAAATAGTATTTTGCTTTATTATTTCAGCATAGTTAAGTCGATGTTTACGCAGTGTTATCTAAACAGCGGTGTCAATGAGAGTGACATTCCTGATTTCACCAATAAACCCGGTGCCAATATATTTTATTGGCGCTTCTAACGCCATAGGCGCCCACACGAATGACAATCCCCAAATACCCAGAACGGTAAGAAACTCCATTCTGTCTCTACCTGGGACACTGACGAAGGTTCTATCGTCATGACGGATAACGCTAACGTCTGTCCAGGTGTCAAGAGGAAGGGTGTAGTTTAGAGTGTAGTAATTACCACCACTGATCATGGTGAGGTTATGGCTGTCAAATGTCAGCGTCGAGTCGGGTCCGTCGAAAAGTTTGCCTTGATAACTTGATGGTTTGACCGAGAAGCTGAGCGTGTAGTCGCGGCCTTTGCTTCCAAGCGGTGTCTCAATGGAGCAATTTCCTGAGAAAACCATCGATTTGTTCGCAAACTTGCAGCCTGGGCCGTGCAGTTTACCGTGATAGTTGTTTCCTGAATTATCTTTTACTCGATCTTGCCCGTTTGAACACCTGGAAAATCCGTAGCTCAGTATGGTTTCCGTCTTGGATTTGACTTTGCGTTCAAGGTTCTGACCCGGAACAGCAGCCTGCAGTCGTTTCATTACACCGTCGTATTGGCCCTCTGTCAAGTTACCTCCCCACTGCTTATCTGCCAGTGCTGGCAAGGCATCTCTTACGGCGTGAAAGGCTTCAAGCACAGTCGTGCCGTTCGGTCCCCAGTCATTCCAAAGACAGACAAGGTGGCCATGAACATTCGGGTCGTTGCGTGGGGGATTGTTGGTGGCGTTTGTAACATCAAAAATATTCGGCGAGAACTGTCCACCAGAGGGACTACCCGAAAATGCTTTTGATTTGGCCAGTGGCGGCATATACTTGGCAGACCATTTGTTGACCGCATAGAAGTAGTTGTAAGCGTTCAAAACTTGGTACCCGTTTTTGATGAAGTCCCAATATGCGTTGTCGTCGTAATTTGCCCAATGCTGCTGCATCACATTCTTTGAGACGTTGGATCCTTGAGAAGGGGTAAATGTGCCCCAAATTCGAATTTTCTTTCCAGACTCGTTGAAGATGTGCTCAGCCAGCTCGTTGACAAACCGAGCATAGTCTCTGATGTGATTTTTGTCGTATTCATCAGCGCCAATATGGACCGTTTTGGAGTAAAACCAAGGCAAGAATTTTGACCAGATCGTCTTCATAGCGGGAATTGTTTCCGGGTGTGAAATATTAAGCATGCTCATATCTGCCAAGCCGATCTGAGGCTTCCATTTCACGATTGCCAAGGCATGACCTGGAGCTTCAATCTCTGGTATGATCGTGACACCTCTAGCGGCGCAATTACGCTGCATCTTGTCCAGATCCGCTTCGGTATATGATTCATTTCGTCGCGTATTTAGTCCTGATAGAGCTGGATCATCAGACCATGGGCGAAAGGTAGCGTAGAGGCTTAGGGTGCGATCCTTGGAATATCGATCAGGATAGTTGTTGAGGTTGTCGCTCATGTGAAGCTGCAGCGTATTTTGCTTGAAGAAAGACAGGTAAGAACACATTTCTTCAACAAAATCGGGAGGGTAAAAGTGTCTTCCACCATCGAGCTAATTGTCTGCTGTCAGCGATATCCCTTTGTTCCTTGACCTCATAAATCGTACCATAAGCCCGCGATTTGCCCACCCAGGAGCATCGGTTGCGATACCGTACTGCAGCTTTTGGCTGTTCAGTACAGCTAGCTGTAGGACAGAGCGTGTCGCCCACCAAGACCCAAGTGGACTTGCACCCGAAACTATCACAGACTCGCCTATTTCAAGAGAGTAGCCCTCTGATGTTTGTCTCCCTGCCACATCTACAAATCTTGACTTGTCGTCACTCAGGGTAATGAAAATCGAACCCTTGGCGGCTTTCTCTCCGCTCAGTACCGGAACTTGCAGGCCAAATATGGACTCCAAATCCTTCTGAAAAAGAGTAGTGAACTCTGCCAAAGTCGGGGGAACAAGGGTCTGACCCTTGGTATCGGTTGCATTTGCATGTCGAGAGTCTAGGATAATCGACTTTAGGTCGCCCAAGGTAAAGATACCCTCTGCCGCTTTGAACGGGATTTCGGGAACCGCGACGGTTGCGTCGGCTAAAGAATTAGCAGACATTAAAACAAACAGCAACAACACCACTCACCAATTGCCACCAGCGCAGCGCTCAGTAAGCCCTCCTGAAGCCACTTCATGTCTTCGCAAAGGAGTACTCTGCCACTTCGTTCTTCCCTGACTTGAAGTACATTTGCTAGGCATTTATAATAAACACAGGCTCGAATGTTTCTCCCACTATATGCAATCATCAGTTGCGTGCGACGTAACATCAACTGCCCCGCTGTGGTCCTGCCCAGGGCGCGTCGATGGCTAATACCCGCCGGGATTTCTAAATCTCGCTGTTGTGCTTCATACTCAGCATCCCACAACACAAAGGTTCACATCCACGTGGATAAACTGGCCAGCGATCGAAATGCCGCCCTCACATCGTCTTCGTCTTCGTGAGCTGGTACCGAGCTTGCATCTTGGCTTATGGCCGCCGGGCCCTAAAAACGGCATAACGGATGTGTCTGGAGTGCTGGTTAGCACCCAGTCCATCCATAGTGATGATGGCGCCGTTAATACAGGGGTGACAACCATTCTTCCCCGCAAAGAGTGGTTCCACAAAGCTTGCTATGCTGGCATGTTTAGTTACAACGGCTCTGGTGAGCTCACTGGCAGTCACTGGATCAGCGAAACTGGCCTGCTGGCAAGTCCAATTGTGTTAACCAATAGCTTTGCTGTGGGAAACTGCCTGACGGGAATTTACCATTTTGCCGCCAAAAATTACACAAACGAGACTGGAGAAGCTGATTGGTTTTTAATGCCAGTGGTCGGAGAGACTTTTGACGGCCGTCTTAATGATCTGACGAAATTCGCTGTACAGCCTCACCATGTCGTGGAGGGCATTTCTAGCGCATCTAGCGATCCAGTGCCGGAAGGAAACACTGGTGGAGGAACCG
This sequence comes from Simplicillium sp. C3G150-2, assembly GCA_022702485.1. NCBI lineage: Eukaryota > Fungi > Ascomycota > Sordariomycetes > Hypocreales > Cordycipitaceae > Simplicillium > Simplicillium sp. C3G150-2. The sequence goes on along the minus strand of JAJIYY010000001.1, from coordinate 6,029,460 downwards.
CTATGCTGTGCCAAGGCTTCAAAGGCGGCACTGGAACATCAAGCAGGGTCGTGCCTGGAGAGAACATGGACGGCAGCAAAACCAGTTTTTGTGTAGCTGCGCTTGTTCAAGCCAACTATGGTCGACTCCATCAACTGCATATTGCTGGGGTGCCTGTCGGCCGTATCCTGAAAACCGAGTATGAGAAAGACAGCACATCCAAAGCGGCGATGGGGGATTATGAGGCCTCAAAAAATGCAAAGGATGGGAGCATCATCGTCATCATTGCTACTGACGCCCCGTTGGTCCCCATCGAACTGCAGCGCCTAGCAAAGCGAGCTACGGGCGGGCTCTCTAGAGTTGGTGGATATGGACACAACACGAGCGGTGATATTTTTCTAGCATTCAGCACTGCAAATGAGATTTCCGTCCAGAACCAAGCCGTGGATTCGTCCAAAGCAAAGGTAATGACTGTTGAGACCACTGAAGACAACACCAACAATGCACTACTTGAAGCAGCCGCGGAAGCAACCGAAGAGGCCATCTATAACGCACTTTGCATGGCGGAGACAATGAGCGGGTTTAAGGGACGCTGTGTCGAGTCACTGCCTCTAGATAGAGTGAAAGAAATTTTGGAAAAGTATGTTGAGGTAGAAACCAGTATGGCAAGTTAAGATAGGCAATAGATCAGCTCGTTCCAACATCCTTGTGATCAGCTTTGGGGCCGTTGGCGCCAAGTACATGTTGTACTAAACAATGACAGTTGCACATTCCCAGCCATCAATGATCCAATGGGAAATTTGTATATACTGTAATTTTACTGAAAATGTCATCCGGTCATTGAATTCGGAATTTCCATTGTCTAATTTGTGGCAAAACAAGGCTATTGCGATTGACATCGCCTTTGCTAGCACGGCTTTTCCGAGGGTTGGTGTCCGAGATACGGGATCTCCGCACCACCCGACACGATGCAACATCGCCGAACCACTGATGGATCGGATAGGTCACCAAGGCATTTTGATGTTCTAGTATTGTAAATTATCTGCGCGCATAGGTAGTCAGTGAGTACGCCTCTAGTTTGCAGTGACAACAACAAGTTCGGAATTCCGAGTTATACCAATCGCCATGTAACTACGACTGATACTATATAATTACACCGTTGGCAGGATATGCCATGGGTAAAAACAAACCTCTCACTTGAGATTCACTCTCTGTATTTCATTGAATCAAATCACCATGCCTGCCTACAAACCCACAACTGAGTGCTTCGCAGCTGGTCGCCTCGGTAAGCCGATGAGCGAGCTCGCGCAGCAGTTTAATGAGGCACCACGTCTTCGCTGGGAGGTTGCCAACTTGGAGTCTGTCCTCAAAGTCGATTTTGCTCATGTAATCATGTTACATGAGCAAGGACATCTTTCCAAGGAACAAGCAGCCTCGATGCTTCAAGAGCTCAAGACGATCCGATCGGGAGGGCCTGACTCTTTTGGAACCGCAGCAGGCTATGGTAGCATTGTACTCCAGATCGAGAGGAAGCTCTCGGAACACATCGGCCCTGAAATTGCCGGGCGCATGCCAATTGCCCGAAGTCGGCTAGACCATGGAGGAACGTTCAGACGCATTGTCGATCGAGCCGGTGTCTTGAGCGTTCTTGATGGACTGCTCAACTTACAAGAGACCTTCATCAGGGTCGCTACCAAATACGCCAACACCAGCTTCGTGAGCTACACCCATATGCAGCAAGCTCAACCTACCACGTTCGGACACTACCTTTTGGCATATAATGACCGCTTGAGAGACTGCTTCGAGCAGCTTTGTCAGATCTACGACCGCACAAACCGCTGCCCCCTGGGAGCAGTAGGCTTGTCAGGCACTGACCTCAACATCGACCGAGAGCGAACTGCAAGCCTACTGGGCTTCTCACAAGTTTTGGTCAACTCTCGTCTGGGACGTGATGCAAACTACGAAATGGAGATCGCTTTTGCGCTCACCCTTCTCCTCTCGACTCTCAACGATCTTTGCAGTGATCTGCACATATGCGCCTCTGTAGAGTTTGGCACCATCGACTTGGATGATGGACACTGCTCAACAAGCAGTATCTTCCCCCAGAAGAAGAATCCGTATGCTCTGGAAACAGTCAAGGCTACGGCAGCTGACTCTCAGGGTTGGCTCGCTGGAACGCTTGCTCGATTCCGCTGCGAAGGAAGCTTTGATACTGCCATTCGATGTACCAACTCAATCAGCGACTACTGTTCCACGACAAAAAGCATGCTCAATTTGACTTGCCAAGTCGTTGATGAACTAAAAGTCAATGAAGACAGATGTGAGAGGCTCTTGACTAATGCTTGGGTCACAACCAACCGACTGGCAAATGAGCTCCTTACCCAGCATGGTTTGAGCTACCGATCATCACATAGTCTGGTTGGACGTTTGGTACGAAACTGCGTCGATCAAAAGGTTGCAAAACCAGATGTTACCATTGAAATGCTGCAGAAAGCTGCGGAAGAAATGGGTATGGACCGGATCAATATGTCACAAGCCGAGCTGCAAGCTGGTCTAGGCCACAAGGAGTACATTGCTAAGAGCATCAGTCAAGGTAGTGTTGGTCCAAAACAAGTGAAGAATCTGGTCCGCCTGGCAAGCTCTCAATTTAACATTGACAACACGCTGCTAGCGAGCAAGCTGAAGGAGCTGGTCAAGGCGAATGATCTGCTGGATTCGGAAGCTGAGGTAATTATCAACAGTGTAGAGTAGATTTGAGGCGAGAGTACGAGCTTTGCTGGTTATTATCATAGTTGACTGAAATACACTGGTTATTTGACTCAAGAAGGACTGGTCCAGAAACTGGGTAGACTGCTCTGTGGCATGCTCTGCAGAGAATTGTCCATGTAGACATCCAGTGGCATGACTAGGTCAACGCCAACAGTAGTCATCGATTCGCTCTCCAGTAAAAAGTCGTACTCATTCGGCTCATGTTTTGTTAGCGGATGCCATTGTAAAATCTTACGAGTCAACATACCAAATATCCCCAGTTTAAAACCTGGTTGATTACAGTTTCATCGCTCTTCCTATTGTCGGCGGAATTGAGCGATTCCAGCAGACTTGACAGTTTCAGCGCAACTCAACTCATTTTTATGATCTAAAAACCTACCTTGGAACCTCAGCTGGGTCGCTTGAGGCAATGGTGTGGAGGATACCTCGAAGATTGACACTGAGATACGTGTGCGACAGCTCTTCCGTCGGCTGCAAGTATATGTCGCAAAGCTTATCGAATATTTGGAGGAACGGGGTCGCACTGCCCAGAGTTCTTGAAAACACTGACAAACCCGAAGAACAGGAGCACATTGCACGGAGTACACGAGGCAGTGGCAGAATGTTGGGCTGGGCAGCCAGCACTTGGAGGAGAGTGATGCCGCAGCGAAAGCAGTTGTACACAGAGATAGGCGAGTTGTGAGTGTATCTGCTTAAGCTTAAGAGTTTTGCATTCTGTAACAGTTAGATGTAGCCAACAAAAAGGAAAGATTCAACCATACGTCGCAAGCGTCCGCGGCGAGCTGCGCACACTGCAGCAACAAGGCCTGGTCAATGTCATGATGCATCAGGATGGGACGAATGAGCACCAAAGCGGCTTGGAAATATGTCGATTCGATACGCTCCTCGCTTTGTTGTGGAAAATTGGATGGGGCCTTTTGGTTGAGAACTTGCTGTCGCCAAGATTTCAGTTCGTCAAGGAAACCGATGACGGCCTCGTGAAATGCATCTCTCGAGTCCAGTGCATTGAGCTTGGACCTATGGAAATCAGTATGAGCAAAACCTGGCGACTGTGTAGCTACTGACGTGATCTTTGATCGAAGCCGATAGATTTGAAGCAGGTAGAGAGCAGGAGTAATCTAGTAAAACGTTCAGCCGGCATTATTATTGAAAGGCGACGGCTGGCACAAACCGTGGTCATTGGAGACGGATCAAACTGGTCACCCTGTGTCGCTTGCTTCTCCTGGAGTGCCATTATTTCGTTGGGATTCGTGCACGTTACATTGACGTTCACAGGTAACTGTAAAAAGAATTAGAGAAAAATCACTCTGCAACACGGTTCGCCCACCTCAATGTCAATGTCAAAATCTTGGATACCAAATGGCCGACGTGCCATGTTTGATGCAATTCTGCCGAATCAGTCTCCAATATGTTAAAACAAAGCTGTTGAAAGGACCTACCTGTCAAAACAATAAGCGCACCAGAAAAATCGCTTTTGCATCTCAACAGTGTAGGGGTCGATGGAATTTGGGGTGAGCAGTTGAGTGGCTTTGCGATGGTAGCCCAGTTCGACACACAAGCGAAGGACTGCACCCACAAGATGCCTGCGACGGTCAGCAACAAAGAGAAAAGAAAAAAAATTCTAAGATCTCTCACCATATAGATGGTCCGGACTGTGACTTTGTTATTACAGAAACTATAGATGCGGATGGGCAATCAGCTTACAGTGGCTCGAAAGTTGTACTGAATCAAGGCTAGAAGCGCCTGCACAGTGGACAGATTCTGCTGTGCCAATGGTACATGCAAATACGACAATGCGCGCTCATAGTATTCCTAGCACTATTAGCGGTGGAGAATAGCTTGGGTTTCTTTTTCTGTACCGAAGGAGAATGTTCAGCATTCTGGATGAATTGCGCGCCGATGGCGTACACGATCCAGATAAAAAAGGCCCCTGTCGACAATAAGCCCTGCTCAGTTTGAAGGCATACATAACCTACCAGTTTGCGATTCCACGGTGCTCTCTCCAGTACTTGCGCATATTTCCTTTCTTCGCTTATGCCATCGTCGTATAGCGACCCAATCCACAATGCAGTATCGCGCTTGGGTGTACAGGAATACCGTCTCGACCAGCATGTGTGCAACCTTGTCGGAAGGGAGATCCTCCAATAAACTGCGCCCGTCAAACTTCGGGGCATTCTTCAATAGGTTAAAAATTGTCACGGATGAAGTGTTGGTGTTTCGTGATTGTGGACTCATTGAGGCATCAGGCAGTTCTTCGTCGCAACCCGTTTGCTGCGTTACTGGAACAACGCGTGCGAGCTGTAGCGTCAGCGCTGGAAAGCCAACTGAAAGGCTAGGTATACATACTTCTGTGTTGACAAAGGAAGAACTATCAACATCGGCCACTGACTGAACATCGCTGGTTTCGTCTCTAATATTATCCTCTGCCGCCGAACGGAGCAGATCAGCGACAGCGCTACGAAAGGAAGATCTCGCGCACTTACCTAATTCTAATGTGAGACTTGACTGGCTTTTTACCGTTGGAGAGACGTTTTTTTGATAAGATCCTTTGAGATCTGCCTCCAAGGATTTGATTCGGGCTTCGAGAGTGGCAATGTACCTGATCGCATGAGATTATGTACCAGAACGAGGGAGATGTGACCTACTCCGCTCCACGGGGAATTCCATCAGGAGCAATATCGAACTCACAGTCTGAGAAAGAGAAACTGGGTTAGAGAACTTATCAATAACCTAGCGTCAAAAGAGGAATTGAACTGACCTGCGCGGGCTCTCATGCAAGGCGTGCATGTACTGCTGGAGTTAGCTGTGGCACAGCGTCAAAGTGTGTCAGCACAATGAATGGAGTCATACCTTTGGACAGAGCTGTTGGCGAAATGGCACTTGATCTTTTTGCCTTTGCATCTACGGCCTTCCTCGTATGTTAGCAGATCCTCTATGACAAGTCGTACCAATTAGCATACAGGCGTTTCCAGCACGTCTACTGTGCGCTAGGCTCCGGTCGCGCCTACGGCATTGCTTAGGATCCTGGGTGGCCACTGTTGGTTGTTCCATGGCAATATTTTATGACGAACTTCGGCTTCTTTCGGGAAAACAATAGTCTGGTTCAAGAATATTGTTCTTTCACAGCCCATACGCGAATGATGAGCTGTTGGGGATTGTTGGCTCAGACGGAAGACCCCCACCAGGAATACAAAAGCAGACCCACGCTCGGCGCGCGGACAATTCCGCCTAAATTCATATACAAGGGCGCTGTGGCTGTCTCCGCTGGTAGCAAGTTCAGAATGCGGTAGCTTTGGTCGTGCTCCAAAATATTTCAATTGAATGTACAAATTACTTCATGTCGCGCAAGTATTAGAGGTTTGTCCGGTTACCATGACGAGTCTAATTGTGATATATTGTCATGAAGTCAGACGAATGGAGATCCACACGCATGGAAACTATGACTTGAACTTGGGCTACGCCAAGTTTTGCTGGTGAGTTGATTGACATTTTGGCCATGCTGAAAAGGACCAAAGACATGCGACAGTTGGAAAGCTATGGGCATAACTGGCCTGAGCCATGCTGCAGCCTCCGAAAGCATTTGCCACTCATTCCACTCGCAACGGCCGTTGCGACGCTACACAGAGACGATTTGCTGCAGCCCTGGAACTTTAGCCTGCGACGCCCTCCACCTTACCCCGCATAATGTTTCTCAAGGTCAGCCAGGCAGCGAGGCTACACCACTCGGTCAGCCGAAAACGTTCATGAACTGGTGCCAGAAACCGTGCGGCATATCCGACTACCACCTCCCGGAGTTCCGGTCCTCCATTATGGCACCCATTCTGTATTCATCCGACCAAAGGAACTCCGCTAAAATTGCACTCTATTGTACGGGTACGGGCGTAGTATTGTCCACCTGCGGGATGATACTCTCCCCGCATTTCCCCAGTTTGCCTGTTGTGCCCGTTGTCTTGTCACTTTGCACAAAGTGCTCGGCTGAGCCGCGACTGCTCGTCAGATTTGGTCTTGTGGCTTCAGAGTATCTCCTCACCAAACAAAACGACCTCAACTATTTATTGACAAACTTCCCAGTGATGTTTTCCTGTCTGATCTGATGCGCCTATAACGCTTCTCTTGTCTCTTGCGTATACATTTGTTGTCTCATCTGTTGTGCCTATGCTCCTTGTCCAATTTATTACATCTACAACTCTTGTCCAACCTACGACGCCGATAACTGTTGTCTTTGTTATTGGCCTCGGATTTGTTGCATTGATTCGGTATTCACAGTCAACAATATGGGCTTCAACATCTTTGCCAACTATGGCAGTGCTATCAAGGGTGCGCCAAAAGAAATCATCTTCAATCGCACAATCCTTCTCTCCTCATTGCTTTATGCGCTGGGCGCTGTCCCGTTGAGTAGGTGTCACTTTTGAAAGGACAAACAATGGAAAGGCTAATGACATATCATACGCAGCTTGGGACCAAGGCTCTTCCGCTGTGCTCTCTACGCTGCCCAGCTTCCAGAAGCATTTCGGTATAGACTCTGGCTCCGATGCAGGAGAGATTCGAAATTTCGTTTCTCTTGTTGGGATTGGAGATACAGTCGGCGCAGCACTTTCTTTCTTCGTCAATGACCGACTCGGTCGACTCTGGTCATATCGTCTTTACATTTTCATCTGGACCATTGGCCAGTTTCTAGCCATTTTTGCCCCCAACCTCGCAGCGCTCTACGCTTCGCGCATCATTACGGGAATCGGCCTCGGTGGCCTGATTGTTATTTGCCCCGTCGCCATTGTTGAAATTGCACCGGCCGAAATTCGCGGCATCCTGACCTCGTGGTACGTTGTGGCCATGGGATTCGCCCACGGAGTTTCGTCATTTTGTGTTTATGGAGTTTACACCAACCCTCATCTCCAAGATACCAAGCTCCAGTTTCAAATCGTGTGGGCTGCGCCGGTCATCTTCATGGGCCTCTGTGTTGCGGCCAGCTTTTTCCTAAGCGAATCCCCTCGATGGTTATTCTTGAAGGATCGACAAGAGGATGCAGTCCAGTCCCTCGTCAACCTTCGAGGGCTGCCGCCAACTCACCCAAGAGTACAACAAGAACTGCACGAGATTTATGAGTATCTGGATAGGGAGAATGCCGCCCATGGCGGATCTGCTCAGGCAGCATCTCACTGGAGCATCATCAAAGAGACATTCACCGTGCCAGCAAATCTGCGGCGAGTCCAGCAAATCCTCATTTTGTATTCATTGCCGCAGCTCTCTGGAGCCAGCGCTGTCTCGTCATACTTCGTGCCGGTTTTGAAAATCATTGGTGTCAGAGGTGATGCCTCTCACAAGATTTTCTTAACGGGAATGTACACCATCTCCAAGTTTTTCTTTGCTATTATCGCCTCGTTCTTTTTCATTGATGCTCTCGGTCGCAGAAGGTCGCTATTTATAGGCATCGCCTGTCAAATGTTGTCTGATGTATACGTTGGCACGTACATCAAGGTTCAGAAAGACCATGGCGTACCAAAGTCCGCCTCACAGGCCGCTCTTGCAGCAATTTTCATCCAGGCATTTGGATTTTCCGTCGGTGAGTGTTATCACTTGCTATCAGTTGACTCGAATCGCGCCAAAGACTATTTCTGACATAACAGGTCTTTTAACTTTACCCCTGGTCTTTGCTGGCGAGCTTTGGCCAAACCGGATCCGCTCCTTCGGCTGTTCTCTTGCTCACACCTTCCACCGGCTATTCATTTACGCCATGAGCTTCGGACTGCCGTCTCTGCTTGACAAGACACACAATTGGGGCGCGTTCATCTTTTTCGCTGGCTCATGCTTTGTCTCTTTGGTCTACGTGTATCTGGTTATTCCCGAAGTCTCAGGCATGTCCGTTGAAGAAATCGACCAAGTATTCTCAGGACCTTGGCTAGCCGGCTTACGCAAAACCCAGGCGAAGCATGAGGAGCGGCTGCGCACCTCGGACAGCGACAGTGTTGAGAGTGTATTGTGAGTTTTACCTCGTCGTTTGCGCCATACCTGACGAGCATGTACGAATATGAGCATCGCTAACACATCTTCAGGGACGAACCACACAAGCCCAGCGTGCAGCTTCGGGAGTGAGAGGAGAGGCGTGCGGTTTTAGCGCTTAGTACGTCTGATATAAGGACAGAAACCCGCTTTTCGAGAACCAAAATATGCAGCGTGTGACCCGAGCTTCCTATTTTAGCAGCCACAATGAAACAGAGTGTTTGGCATGAGCTCGCATTGCAACCGTCTTTCCTCGTTCTATAAGCGACACTCCGCGCATGAGATGAAGGGCGATAATCCGCGACCCTTGAAGAAGTTTAGCTCCCGGCGGTTACAGTTGGGGATAGCCACATGGGCCCCGTGCGGGGACTCCACGAATTCATCCTATGTAGTCTCACGAAAGCTGGGGTAAGCACCACTGTAGCTGGGCTGGCAGACCACCATTCGGTCCTTTCTCTTCCCCAGTGCCTGTGAACCCTGCTCATCTCCGCAAACATGTATAAGGCTGGCTGATTATAGTCTCTCAGAGTGGTATTACAAAGGGGCACACGGCGCATTTTATTCAATTGTCAGTATAAATTTGGCCATGATCGGCGGCCGGTTTCTGATGGTCATGGGGGCCAGGGCAAAGACTGCGGGTGTTGATGCAGCCTCCAGTGCTGTCTCCTGCCATTTTATTCAACTAACGCTTCACTAGGCGTTGCTACATAATGTGACCTCTTATATAAATGGCGATGCAGCCGCCATCTGACTTTCCAGATATCCCAGTTGAGACTCATCGCATTTGGTTCCTGTCAGATCACCCACGATGCGTCTTTCCACCCTCCTTTGCCTGGCTCTGCCACTGGCTAATGCCGGCACGATCCCAAAAGGAGCCGGACTTGGAGATCATGTTGATCCCACTGGCGACGATGTCCTTACTGATGGCCCTGCTTTAGAGCGCAGAGCGGGCTTTGGCCCAATCTCGACGGCATCTCCTGCAGGAGTGGTTGGCGGTACGATCGCCAATGCCGCGCCACCTGTCAACTCATTCTTCCGCGATCTGAAGCCACCTGTATGTTCTATGAGCTGTAAATGTATGATACAGATGCTGACACTGCACAGTTCCCCACGAATGGGTGGTGGGCACCATTTGCCGCGCCTCCGGGAAATGCCACTGCTGCTGGCCCATTCCCGTACCAGAGCAATCTGGATGGCAAGGGCATCGTCTTTGGTGTGAGTACAGATCGCCAGTTTGACGGCACATCTGTCAAGCAGTCGACACAGTCTGATTGGCGCGCCGGATTCACTGAGCACGCGGGAGACTTTGCGAATCACAAGGCCACTGGCTTTGATACGCAGACTGTGACTGTCCAGTACTTCCAAGGAGCTGCTACCCTCACAAGCTATCTCGTGCCCGGCTCTCCTTACATGACTTTCAACTACAAGGGTGCCACACCTCAGTTTGCCTCTTTGAATGGGGATGTCAAGTCTATCAATGGGCAAGACGTGGCTAACGGCGCTGGTGAGTTTGCCTCATTTAATGTGTTTGTTGCTTTCTAACATGTTACAGTCGACGTTACCGGAACGACATTTACAGTGACGAGCACCAAAGGCTCAACATACGTCATCTATGCCCTGTCTTCCATCACTTTAACCGCATCCAAGTCTGATATTCGCGCAAAGCAGGCATTCAACGGTGTTATCCGATTTGCTATGCTGTCAAAGGCGGAACACAAGCAGCTCCTAGATCAGCATTATCAAATTTACCCAACTGCCGTTCAAACTGACTACTCCTTCACTGACAGCACTGGTACCCTAGTGTTCACGTGGAGCACGACTGGTTCCGGCGATCTTCTCATGCTGACTTGGCCTCATCATCGCCAAACGCTGCAAAACCCCAACTACCCGCCCACTTCCTCTCTTGGTTATTTGACTACCAAGGTCAGTTCTTTAGAAAGCTGGAAATGCTATAAGTACATACTAACATGAGGCAGGGATGGATGTATCCAACTTTGGGCAGTACGTGGCGCATGAACTACCAGCTTTCAACCATCACCTGGAACCCTCCTCGCCAACTTGACTCATCTTGTTCTGCAAGTGTGATTGCTGGCTTGGAATACGAAATTAACCAGCTCAATGTTTCCGCTGCTCCTGTACCGGGAGACTTTTATTACTGGGGTGGCACACTCGCAGCCAAGTCAAGACTTGCCTTGATTGCGTAAGTCCACTGAACCTTCAAAATATTTCTTAAACTAATCTATTGCAGTGAGCACGTTGGTCGCCAAGACTTGATCCAGCCCGTGGTAAACTATTTGAAGGCTTCCTTTGAGCCATGGTTCACTGGCTCTTCTAACACCAAGGCAGCCTATGAAACTGCCTGGGGTGGCATAATCAACAAAGCTGGAGCTGATAACGCATATGTGGATTTTGGAAATGGCTACTACAACGACCACCACTTTCATTACGGATACTTCTTGAACGTTGCCGCCGTTATCGCCAAATATGATAATGGCTGGCTTAACCAGCATCGCGATTACATCAACTACTTTGCACGGTATGCATGCATGGCAGTCAACGCATGTTTACAAGGCAGAGCTAACGGTATTTGCAGTGACATCATCAACCCTTCTTCTCAAGATCCATATTTTCCTGTTGTCCGCTGCAGAGATTGGTTTGCGGGGCATTCTTGGGCTTCTGGTGTAGCCAACGGTGCGGGCAGTCGTGACCAGGAATCGTCTGGCGAGGGTATCAACGGCTACTACGGAGCACTTCTCTGGGCTTCGGTTGCTTTGTCGCAAGACTATGTCAACTATGCCAAACTTTTGCTTGCGTCTGAGCAGCAGGCTGCACAGATGTACTGGCACCTTTACCCACAGAAGGGTGACAATGAGCGCGACAACCCGTACCCGGAAAAGGGCATGCGAGATCTCATCACCATGGGCAATGTTGAAGACTGGCAATCCGGAGCCTGGTTGTTCTGGGGGAACCAAAAGGTTGAAATCGCCTCGATCCAAATCCTCCCAATCACCCCAGCAAACGAGCCTATGTACGATGATCAATGGGTACAAAACGTCTGGTCCTATACCAGTGGTGAAATGAACGACCCTACTATTGGTGACGAATGGTAAGTTGGCGATGATGATTTTTAGCAAATTACTTTACTAGCAACCAGAGCTGACGACAGGCAGGAAATGTGTTATTATTGCAGCTTATTCAAACAGCAACCCACAAGTGGCTGCGGAATGGAGCTCGAAGCTCACCACTTGGGGTAAGTGATGTTCATAACGGTTTCACGGCTATTGTTTTGTGCCTCCCTTGGCAGAGTCAGATAATTAATAGTTGGAAAACAGGTTCTGGAAACACCTTCACCAACGAGCTGCATTTCATCGGCACGCGTCCCAACAAGAGCGGCAAGCCGATCTGTGGTACTCTGCCACAAAACCCACATGGCGACTTTAAAATCCAGGTAGCTTCTTCCGGAAAGTTTGTTGCTGCATCAAGCTCGAACAGCCGCCTCGTAGCATCTGCAAACTCGGGCGACCAAGCTGGCGTCTTCAAGAGCGCCTATGTCCCCAACGCGGGCACACTTCAACTCAAGTCCACAGGCCAGTATGTCACGGCTGATCAAAGCGGACAGAATCCTCTAGATGCTGCTCGTGCAAGCGCCTCCAGCTGGGAGACCTTCACGATTCGCCAGAAGAACGGTGCGTTGCAGGGAGTGTACTCGATCAAGGCGAGTAGCAACGGCAAGTATGTGACAGTTGCAGGTGATGGAGGCCTGATCAACAGCGCAGCGAATGAATCCGATAGCGCTGGATTTAAGTTTGTATCTTAGGTCTGTTGTTGTATTTTGGGGGGCGAGTAGATTATGTTTGGAGATGATTCAATGTGAATATTCTTCCTTATTTTATGCCGAAGTTGTTTGTCGCGTTGTGTTGGGGACTGCGACGCGACAGGCTAAGCATGTCAGATGGGTTCGGTAGGTGTGTACACTGTCCGTGCCTGCACTGTACTTTGGCTTGTCCGTCCGCCCGAGGGACGCGCCACTGGAGTAGCTTAAGTAGGCTTGGCACGTGTTTGGTAGAAGCAGCTTGCGCCACAAGCCCCCGCCACACTGACCAGGAACAAGGAACATACAATGGCACAAAGTCCGCCTTTTTCGCTTTCTCTCGTTTGACCGTGTTAATGAAGGTGTAGTACAAGTTCCTTTGCTTCATCTCTGCGACTATTTTCACTGCTAAGATCCACCCTGGGAAAATGGCAAAGTCAGACAACGAATCGGATGGAAAGCTTGACGAGCTGGGCAGCTTCATGTATGCGTCTTTTCCCTAGCCCAGGCATTCCCCAAACACATGTCGCCGACCCTGAGACAACCCAAATAGCAGCCATACTAACCGACTGAAATAGCTCAAAGAATTACAATAAAGGAGAATTAGCCCTCAAGCATGCTGTGGGACTCGGGGCTCAACCGAATGCAGTCCCAGAAGGATCACCTGTTCACGATGGAGAGCCGCGTGAGGTTCAGGTTGGCTGGCATCCCGTCGGCGGCCTCGCCGGCAAGTGGTTCGCCGATAAGACAGGCCTTGGCAAGCTCATTACCGACAAAATCAACAAATATCCTGACCCGACACAGCACTGGGCTGTCTTGGTCGGAAACTTCGCACATCAGCTCTGGATGGTATGTCTCCAAACCCGACATCAACAAGTGCCTGGAACACCTACTCACGCTATGTTAATCTCAGGATGAGAATTTCCATGTCATTTACACCAATGAAAAGGTGGATGTGCAACAGTGGAAGACTTTCAAGGTTGGCCAGACCCATTTCAACGATGATGCAATCCGTCGAGCAGGTGAGTCGGTGTAGCTCCCTTTCACTGCCACGCCAAGAGCAACACTGATAACTCAATGTTTTGGCCCAGGCGAATCTGTGATTCAAGCCATCAGAGATAAAGAGCCAAACTATAATCTCATCACCAACAACTGCCAGACGTATGCACTTAAGCTTCTTGATGCAATCAAGAGCGGAAACCGCAAGGAGTTTGGCACGACCTTGGCTGTCTACGACCGCGTTTTCGGTCCGGGAAAAGTCGCAGATCTCTTTGTCAAGCCCGGTGCGGCTGCTGATGACAAAACTGATGCTGATGGCAATGAGTCGGATGATAATACCGTCAACACAGCACAGCAGGTAATGGATGACAACACCGCGAAACTAGATACGCAGGGTGTGTCTGGAGAGGACCAAGACCCCCAAACTCGAGAGGTAGAAGCCGGAAATGATCAGCCAGGAGAAGATGAGAAAAAGAAAAAGAAAGGTAGCTTCTTCTCCAAACTGATTAGCAAGACAAAGAGCAAGGTCAGATAACTTGACAGCCACTAAGCTTGAGTTAGCTTCACGATATAGATGATGTATATGATGCAAAGTTGGAAATAGACACATTTTTATACTGCATATGCAAGTAATATAAACCCTGACCTAGATTTATTATGGCACAGCAAGGTCGTAACTTATAAATAAGGTTTATAGACAACGTTGACGAGTTATTTACAGCATGACCCTATATACCCAATATTTACAGACAACCAAGAGCGTGATCCGTTTCTCTGTGTGCTCTCCTGGCTCTACTCTCCGATTCCAATATGCTTCACGCGGCGATAGACCAATTGATATTGCGAATTAAGGTACCCTCATTGTCGTGGCCACCGAATGCTTGCCAATTCTCCAGACACATGTCAATGGTCTGTTCGCTGCTGGTGTTTTCATCGGCGACCACGGCCTTGCGCGTAACGCCGTTGTGCGTCATGGTAATGACCTTGCCGCAGAGCTTGTTGTCCTGAGCTTGGCCATATCGATCAAAGGTGCCAGATGGCATGGCGACAAGTGGCATGTTCTTGTCCACCTTGTCGGCAAAGTAGGTGCTGAGTCCGCAAGCACCATACTGCCAAAAAGTTTGACGGCATTTATTGGTATCGCCAAACATGAAGATGGAACCGCTGCTCTTGCCAGTGACGGGTACACGTTTAGATTGATGGTCAGCGGGGGCGGCAGACGCCGTCAGGGCAAAGGTGGCGACGATTGTTGAGGTTGGGAACTTCATGGCTGATGTTACAAAGACAGAGGAGAGGGTATGTTGGATATCTTTGCAAACTACAAATTAACCAAACAACCCCGTGGTTTCTTGGAGCCGTTTATATATGGAAAAATTAATGCACATGGTCGCTCTCGCCGTCTTTGCTTTACACGCAACACGAGAGATGTATCGAATGTATCGAACTTGGGGCTAAAATCTGACGATGAAGCTCCATATCAAGCATCTCAATAAAGCCACCAATGATGATACCCGCTCGCTATATACGCCAAGGCCCCTTTTTCAGAAGAGCCGTTTAGCTCTAAATGGAGAATTAAAGCTATTGGCTGGATCGGATTGTCGCCCAGTTCGCGCCTGAGTTTACCACAGAGCTACGACTCTATAACTTGCGAAATTCCACCACTTACATCGCTTTTTCTTTTTTTTTTTTCTTTTTGAGCGACTGTCCTGTCAATTCGTGTGCTCATCTAAATGCACCGAATAGCTGGACCTCTTATTTCTGTTGTCGTTCCTATTTATTTATTTATTTATTTATCTCTCTCTTTTTGCACTGATCCTGAAGCGCTACCATTGGTGGCGAAATAGTAGAATGTACCTGTGCTTAGAAAAGTCTGTTCAGGACGCGAGGACTTAATGTACTATGTCGCAAGAAAAGCTTGGGCGAGAGTGGTGCGCTCTCACCCCGAGGCTGTACCCTCTCAGTTGTAGCCCAAGATACTGTCAGGAAAGCCATGTGGCTGGAAGGTAAAGTCTCCCGCCGTTCGCAGCAGAAGCTCCAAAGCTACAACAATTGGTAGCCCCGACCAGTTTCAGAGGTCGCGTCGACACTGTCTCAGTCGAGTACGCAACACGCGACGAGTCCATTCACTTGTGAGAATAAAGCCACTCATAACAATTTAGCTCTGCGCCTTTTAGGTTCAAGTTCATTCTGTTTACTTTTTTCCTATTATGGCAGCCATCGCGATGCCAGCGCGGCTGTTATGAGGCTGGCTCAGTAACATATGCGATGGAGGTATTTTCGTTTATTGCACGGGAGCGGTTTGTATATTACCTATCGGATGCAAAGCCAACGAAAGTAAATACATTAATTAGTTGGCATCAAGCGGAAGGGAGATTGTCATCTGGGGAGTGTGTCGCTCGACTATCTTGGGCAAGCAGCGGATTGCATGTTCTCACAGTAAATTGAGCAAGGCGTGTCTGGGAGATGGCTCCCCAACTTGGTCTTGTAAGTGCCCGTAACGTCGAGCAAGCGCGATTGATCGTTGGCTTCTGCATTGTCGTGAGAGCCTGCCTTGTCGGCTTTTTAGAAAGGTCAGCACTGGCGAATAATCTTGTCACATCGCAAAGGTGAACAGAGCCAAATGTGACAGGTCCAACTGTCCCGGGGTGAAGCAAGGAGCATAAAGGACTCGTTGTGTTGACAGCGACGCCATGGAATTCCGTACACGCGTCAGTGGGCATTGATCGCTTAGGCCAGCTGGTTATATTCTTGTCCCGTCTGATCTCTGTATGGCCCGAGTCGCTGGCGATGGCAAGCCTGCACTTGGTTAGCAACATGGTCCGGAAGCCCTGATGATCTCAGCAGTCTGGTGCTACATGCGGAATACCTTTCTGCCTCTGCGACGTTAGTGGCCACACTTAAACCTTTCACTCGCGGTGCATAAAGGTCCATTGAGAGTCCATCAACTCAGAAGATCTCCATTTAACGGCTCCTCCGCAGAATAGTGTGGCAAGGGCGCTGGGAAATTAGACTTGGAATTCCAGACTTGTAGAAGGTGCACGTCGAAAAATTACGAACGTCTACTTCTCACAGATTTGGGCTTCCTTCATTCCACACAAAAATGGGTATGCAGGGGATAATCCACCATGGGGCGGCGATGCCTGTACAATTTCGAGGGAGGCGACAGCAATAATTTCACTTCTAAAGGTGAACTGGAAAATGTTCCAGTCCTAGCTAGCTCAGTAGTCACTCTAGTTATATGTCCACATTTGGATAGGCCAAGGAGACAACACAGCATTAAGAAAATCGGAAGCAACCGTAAGACCTTGTCACATTACCCTGTAGTGGGCTTCGAAAACAGTCGCAACTTGAAAATGGTATAAAATTATAGGGATAAGATGCTTTTGGCAGTAATACAGCATGCTCAATTAGGCGGACACCTCGGAAACACCAAAGAAATACATTTTATTGTTCCTAAATAAGGTATCACTTGCTTAGTGGACGAGATTTGCAGCATGTGTGGCTTGAAAGTCACGAACACTCCAAAACCCCACAACAAAGTCAGGACTGCATAACAGTATGCAAACCATGGCAGTGCCAACAAACACCAATGAGAACAATCATTTGGTACCAAAATCAATTCAAGAAGAATATATTCGACACTATAGACTGCCTGTAATGGAATGGTAGGGACGACATATCAAACATGATCGTGACAATAGAAAACAAACTACCAGACTAGGCAACACGAGTCCCTGTGATGGTGCAAGGCTCGGTTCCTCTACCGAAAGTAGAGCTTTCATCGAATTATTCCGCCACGCTGAAATCAAACTTATTAGCATCCACCAGGGGCGGAAAGCTGTGGAGCATTGGTTGTAATTGCAGTGAAAACCGGATGAAGGAGATTGTAGGAAAACACAAAAAAGGTGGAGCTGTGTAGGCGGCTGGAGTTTGATTGCACGCTAACTACCAGTAGTACTGACCGCTCTGCTAGCCTAAGTAGCACGCCGCAGCAGCCGGGTTAGCTGTGACCTGGGGGCCTGTCAAGCAAAACCAGAGCATGGCTCAATTGAACAGCGGTGCAGAGACGGTTGAGCATTGTAAAGCTGGGCACATGGAAAAACAAAAACTAACAATCTCGGGAAGAAGCGTTTGGCCTGCTAGTTGACACATACCAGCCTCGCAAGTTGGCAGGCGGAAATAGCCACAAGCAGGGTACAGACCAAGACGACATGGCAGGTGAAACGAGCCAGCCGGTAGAGCGCGGGAGCAAGAACTCTTGGGCAACTATCACAAGTCTAAGGTCAAGACACAAAAGCACACAAGACACCAGCGCCATGAGCGGAAATTAAACTGAGACGCAAGCGAGCAAGGACAGGAGAAAGCCGGGGCTGCCATCAACGGCAGTAGATAATTGGAAAGCGGAAGAAAGAGAGCGATGTATGGCCCCTGGAAGCTCCAACCCCAGGGGCGAGGGCAACAGTAATACCGAGTATGTGGGGGAGCGGAGCAGCCCTACGACGGCACCTAATTTTGTACCTTTTGTATCTCCAGTGCCTGACCAGTACCTAGCATTGGTGCACATGGGCAGCCGTCGCTAGGAACAATAATTACAGTTGAGGTGAGGCACAACAACCAGCAACTTGCCGCTAACGGAACACGGGTAGGCAGCGGCCCCGCCTGGAAAAACAGGGGACGTGCTGCGGGGGAATGCTGGCACTCAACTGTTCGGTTAGCGCAAATGTCTTTCCTGAGACAACATCACCGACCGGACAGTGCAAACGCGTCTGAAGCGACAAATGCTACGTGAAGCCGCTTCATTCTTCCCATCCATCGTCAACAGGCCCAGCACTTGTTTGTTTTGCCATGCTTGCACACACAGCGCCGTGAGCGCCGAAACCACCATGCAGCCATGCAATCGCCACGACTTTAAAGAGCCGGCTCCCTCCCTGAGAAGCCCATCTTTTCTTCTTCTTCTCTTCATCGACAGCACAAGGCTTCGCATCTACTAACCACAGGGCAGCGGTTTCGTCTGTTTTTTACATTCTTTTTCGTCTTTTCAATACACTCTTTCAAGTCGTACCCGACCCGAATTCACTCTTTACAAGTACTGTTACGCGCGAACCGGCCAGCTCACCGCAATCATGCAACTTCCATTCGTGCTCGGCAGCATCTTCCTGCCACTCCTTGCCACCGAGGTTTCGGCCGTCCCCGCTGACAAGCTCATGGGACTCTTCAGAGGAAGCAACTCCAAGCGCACCATCTCTCGCCGCGATGTTGGTGACGCTTTCGTTATCCAGTTGACTTCTCCTTCCTGGGGGCCTGGCTGCAGCAGCCCCTGCAAGCCCACCCAGTACGTCGGCTCCAACGGTGTCTCTACCGACAACGTCTACACTGCCCAGATCTTCACCATCATCAAGGGCGAGCTGTACTCCGTCTCCGACGGTGGTGTAGTCTCCAGCAACTCTGGAACCGAGCCTTCTTTCTTCAGGCCCGACACCCGCACCGGCAGCGTTTTCACCGGGTTCACCATTGATGGACAGCCCGGAACTCCTGGTCAACCGGGAACCCCCGGTCAGCCAGGACAACCTGGAACTCCTGCCCAGCCTGGAAAGCCTGGCCAGCCAGGAACTCCCGGACAACCTGGAACTTCAGGCCAGCCTGGACAGCCTGGTCAACCCGGAACTCCCGGACAGCCAGGACAGCCCGGCACTCCTGGTCAACCCGGCCAGCCTGGCAAGCTCACCTGGAAGAACACCTACTTCCCCAGCGGAAACGGAAAGTTCTGCCAGCGCGGCAGCGATGGTGCCATCATCATCTACGGTGGTGATGCACCCGCTGGATGTTCTCCCACCGACTTGACTGTTGTCACCACCTTCCCAGCTAGCCCCGAGGCACCTGGTGTTGAGGGAACTACCAACCCCAATACCGGCCCATCCATCGATGGAGGCAATGGCGGCGATGGTGGCTCTCAGCCCGGTAAGCCCGGCCAACCCGGCCAGCCTGGATCTCCAGGACAGCCAGGACAACCTGGAACCCCAGGTCAACCCGGCACTCCAGGACAGCCTGGCCAGCCCGGATCTGGCGGCAACGGAGGCAATGGAGGCAATGGAGGCAACGGCGGTAATGGTGGCAACCCTGGTACCCCCGGACAGCCTGGAACACCAGGACAGCCTGGTCAGCCTGGATCTGGCGGCAACGGAGGCAATGGAGGCAACGGCGGTAATGGTGGCAACCCTGGTACCCCTGGACAGCCTGGAACACCAGGACAGCCTGGTCAGCCTGGAACCCCAGGTCAACCCGGCACCCCGGGACAGCCTGGTCAGCCTGGAACCCCAGGTCAACCCGGCACCCCGGGACAGCCCGGCACCCCAGGACAGCCTGGCCAGCCCGGATCTGGCGGCAACGGCGGCAACGGAGGCAACGGCGGTAACCCCGGTACTCCCGGCCAGCCTGGCCAGCCCGGTCAGCCTGGATCTGGCGGTAATGGTGGCAACGGAGGCAACGGCGGTAACGGTGGTAACCCTGGCACTCCCGGTCAGCCTGGATCTGGCGGTAATGGTGGCAACGGAGGCAACGGCGGTAACGGCGGTAACCCTGGCACACCTGGTCAGCCTGGATCTGGCGGCAACGGAGGCAACGGAGGCAATGGCGGCAACGGTGGTAACGGTGGTAACCCTGGCACTCCCGGTCAGCCTGGATCTGGAGGTAATGGCGGTAACCCTGGTACCCCCGGACAGCCCGGCAAGCCTGGACAGCCTGGATCTGGCGGCAACGGCGGAAACCCAGGCAAGCCTGGACAGCCCGGTCAGCCTGGAAATGGCGGCAACGGTGGTAACGGCGGTAATGGAAAGCCTGGTCAGCCTGGAGGCAATGGCGGCAATGGCGGCAACCCGGGTGGCAACGGTGGTAATGGCGGCAACGGTGGTGATGGCAACCCTACCAACCCCAACGGTGGTAACGGCGGCAATGGAGGTAACGGCGGTAACCCCAACGGAAACGGTGGTAATGGTGGTAATGGTGGTAATGGCTCTAATGGCGGTAACGGTGGTGATGGTGGTGATGGAGGCAATGGCGGTAGTGGCAAGCCTCAACCTGGCAACCCTGATGGCACCAACCCTGGAGGCAATGGTGGTAACGGCGGTTCTCAGCCCGGCGGCACCAAGCCCACTGGTACCAACCCAGGAGGCAACGGTGGTAACGGCAGTTCTCAGCCCGGCGGCACCAAGCCCACTGGCAACCCTAGCGGTGGCAACAGCGGCAACCCTACTGGTAGCCCTACTGGCGGCAACGGCAGCTCTCAACCCGGCGGTACCAAGCCCACTGGCAACCCTAGCGGCGGCAACAGTGGCAACCCTACTGGTAGCCCTACTGGTGGAAACGGAAGCTCCCAGCCTGGAGGCACCAAGCCTACCGGTACTCCTACCGATGGCGGCAACGGAACTCCCACCTCCACTCCTCCCGGCCAGACTGGTAACCCCGGCGCATCCTGCCCGTCCCCTTGCCCACAGAACGCTGTCGCTGCTGAAGCTCAGAAGGTCATCGATGCCATTGACAAGATCTCCGAACTGTCCCAGGCCCTTCAAGACCCTGCTAAGCAGCTGAGCAACCCCGCTGGTGTCGTCCCTGCTGCCACCAAGGTCGCTGCCGGTTTCGCTGAGATCGTTACCAACCTCGTCAGTGACACGAACCTCATCAAGGGACTCCAGCCTTTCGATGCTGAATGTGATGCCGCTGGTGTCGCTGATGCCCTTCGCAAGTTTGTTGAGATTCACCAGGCTCTTCTTAGGATCGTCTTTGGACCCGACTCTCTCCTTGCCAAGGTCCCTCTTGCTGGTATTCCTGTCTCCACTGCTCTGCAAAGCCTCGAGAAGGCTGTTGATGATATCGCTTTCGCCATTATCGACCTCATTCCCGGACAGAAGAAATGCGCCATGGATCAGATCAACGCCCTCAACGGAAGCTTTGCTGAAGGTGACAAGAAGGTCTCAAGCTGCCAAGACCCTAAGCCATGCCCTGCCAGCGAAATTTCCAATGATGTCGCTCAGAGCGTCATTGATGTCATCAAACAAGTCACAGAGATCTCCCAGAACCTTCAGGATCCTGCCAAGGGACTCAGCCAACTCACCAGTATCCCCAAATCTGCTGCTGATCTGGCTGCAGGTTTCACCAAAATTGTCTCCATCATTGGAGCTGCCGTGCCTAAGCTTGCTGGTGTCCAACCACTTGATGCTGGCTGTGCCGCCGACACCATTGCAACTACCCTTACAGAGTTCGTCCACGTTCACCAGGCCCTCCTCAACATCATCATCGGCAACCAAGGCCCGATTGCCAAGATTCCCGGCGCCGGCGTCCCCATTGCTACCGCCCTCCAATCTCTCGAGAAGGTTGTCGACACCATTGCTCTTGCCATTATCAGCTTTATCCCCAGCCGCGCCTGTAACTCCATGAACCAAACCATGTCCCTGGACGGTACCCTCAAGGACACCCTCTCTTCCCTGACTGCGCTCCCTGGTCTTCCTGGCGGTGGCAGTGTTCCTGGTCTTCCCGCTGGAGGTGGCCTCCCCTTCTAAAGGTTGAGTCCAGCATGACTTGCCTGTTTGTGAGCTACAATGACGATTATCCTGTGGTAATGAGGCCAAGCTGTCCTTTTTTCTTTTTGTCTTAATATATCTGTCGAAATAAATGAATCTATTGTTCACCGTATGTCTTCTCAGTGACTAATTAATGAAACACCATGAACAATTGCTTCTGAGCCCCTCAAAAGTCATTATGGGGGCAGGCGAAAGAGGAGCATGCAAGTTACGAACTTGCCAAGGGCGCCTTTGTGGAAAGTTCTGCCTATTGTAATCATGGGGGCAAGAGTGCCTGTACCCCGCACAGCTCTCTACATCTCTGCCCTCCATCACTTCACTATTCTTCGTCCAACGCGTCAGCGCACTATCCTCAACTCCCAAACTGGAAACGAATCATGTCTTTTGAGGTGTATCAGCTCTGGATCGGGGGCAAGTGTCAACCTGGCACTGGTGAAAGGCATGCTTCTTGTACATGAGGCGGAAGCATTCGGCTGACACATCCCCCACTTCAGCATATCTGTCGAAGACCCAGCGACTGGCGAAATCATCGCCAGGTGAGTAGGGTCTGCCTTCAAAACTTTCACTTCAGCGAATCTTGACATTCTACAATTAGATACCAATCTGCATCCGAGCCAGACGTTGAGCTGGCTATTCAAACTGCCCACCAAGCCTTCAAGGATGGGACCTGGTCCAAAGCATCGAGACATCATCGTGCTGATGTTTTGGACCAGGCAGCAAATCTTCTCTTGAATCAACTTCCAGTTTTGATATCTGTCGAAGTCCGCCAAACTGGCAGAGCAATACGGGAGATGCAGGCACAGGTTCCTTCACTTGTTAGATGGTTCCGCTACTTTGCAGCTGTTTTGCGCACGGAGGAGCGCATTGTGCTACCCACAACAGGTAAGCTCCATAATTGGGTTGACCGTGTACCACTTGGAGTGGTTGCTCAAATCACTCCTTTTAACCATCCGCTCCTCATTGCGGTAAAAAAGCTGGCTCCGGCGTTGGCGGCTGGTAATTCAGTGGTGCTAAAGCCAAGTGAGTTGACTCCTCTCACCAGTCTCCTCCTGGGAAACATACTCCACAAAGCTGGAATTCCAGACGGAGTCTTTAATGTTATCCCTGGACTGGGAGTCACAACGGGGAAAGCCTTGGTCAGCCATCATTTGGTGCGAAAGGTCGATGTAACTGGAGGTACTGTGGCCGGGCGCGCCATTGGCTGCATTGTTGGTGGAAACCTTACCCGATACACAGCAGAGCTCGGTGGGAAAGCTCCACTGATTGTGTTTGATGAAGCAGACATCGATGCCTCGGTGAACGGTATTGCCTTCGGCTCATTCATAGCTAGTGGGCAGACCTGCGTCGCGTCTACGAGGATCATTGTACACAACAGTGTACTGGAGGAGGTGCAAGTAAAACTTCAAGGAAAATGCAAGTCTATCCAACATCGCATGGGGTCACCTTCGAATCCCGCATCGGCAATGGGACCCGTCATATCGGTGAAGCAGCTTCGGCACATCGAATCTCTTGTCCAGGATGCAGTGATGGGTGGGGCAAAGCTTGTGCATGGTGGAAAGAGAATGACAGGACAATCCGCATTGGATAATACGGATTTCTCAAAGGGGTATTTTTACCCCCCTACGGTACTGGTACTTGATGCCTCCTCAATGAATGCTCGTATTTGGGCTGAAGAAGCCTTTGGGCCTGTTGTTACCATGGTCGGTTTCGAGACTGAGCAAGAGGCAATCGACCTGGCAAATGATACACAATACGGTCTTGGAGCTGCGTTGTGGACAACCGACCTTAGCCAGGCGTTTCGTGTATCTGAACAGATCGACGCGGGTATCGTGTGGGTGAATACTCACCATCGGAACGACCCAAGCAGTCCATGGGGTGGATTATCCCCGTCTAGCGGTGTGGGTAGTGAGAATGGTGTGGAAGCGTATCAGGCCTATACAATGGCGAAAAGTACAATTATTAACTATGCATCCACGGAGGAATCATTGCAGGCCGATGACTGGTTCAAAGACGGCGGCGGCAATGTGAGGTATGGATAAATATGGACGGGTGCAAGACTCGCAACCCCATGTGCGAAAACAAAATGCGTCAAGTCACAAAAGTGGTGCTACTTAAATCGGTCAATATTAGTAAAGCTATGATGCAAAATGACCGAGTTTTGTCATTTCATTTTCTACTAAGAAGCGTTGTGGTGATCCATGATGCTGATGTCGAGGCACTGAGCGCATGGGATTTGGGTCGGCTGCGAACAAGGCGATTGGTGAAATCGCGGCGTAAACTTCCCGATTGAAGCCTCAATACACTTTTAGAGATATATGCAAGTCACACTACGGCGCTAGGCATGAGCATTTGGATTGCCGAGAAGCCCTTTCTTTGTTCTAGACCGAAACAGGATCTCCAGGCACCGGGCACCGGACTCTCGGGGTACAGATTCCGACCGCAAATGAGAATTTAAGGACTAGAATAGATTTTGTAGTGCAAAATCGGAAGCAAGCGCTCTCGTACGATCCTGTGTTTTGCTACTGCCGAATGCCACCTGCCCATCAAGGCTTGCTCGATTTGGACACGCCAAGGCCAAGATGCTGGAACATGTGTCCAAAACTACCACATTGTTTTGAGACTGCAGATAAGATCTCAACGCGTTCCAGTTTCTGTACCCTTACTGGTTGGACTGATTGTGCTCCCTTGGACACGGAATGGAAATCCCATCCTGCGGCCTGGCGGAAGCTGTAAGACAAACAGCCCTCTACCATATTAGTGGCTAAACAACAGTCGTGTTCAACCTGATCGCAACAAGCCAAGCAATTATTAGGCCTCGGTAGAACCAATGTAAGGTGTTCGCCTACTTGTTGCAGCACCCTGTGGAGTTCGACCTCACGTCTGTGCACATCTCATCAGACCACCGAGCACTCGCGATGCTCCGCTGTGCCAACAACGCTCCAATTATATTCACAACAAATGTAGTATCTAACACAAACATGCTTACATTCGCAAGGAGAACAAGATGCTGGAAGTATTTGCCGTGAGCACTTTACAGCGCGGCAATTGTAGAAGTCGTAAGATCATTAACTGAGACTTTGGTCAAATAAACTTTGCACCGGTCGATGGTTGTTCGACAAACTTTGAATGGCTAGTGTTGGACAAGTATATATAGGACGAAGCTTCCTTCGAGTCGAATGTGTTTTGCACCAATACAACAAATATCCGACTCAATCAGCTACCCGCTTCACAAGGCAACATTCCGAAATGAAGTTCACGAGCACTCTCGTCTCTTTCCTCAGCTTCGGTTCGTAATCTACAGATAAACGAGATTATAGCAACTATAGCTAACAACTATAGGCGCCATTGCCTGGGCCCAGCCTCAGGCGCTCCAGGTCTCCCCTGAGCAAGACGCCATCACCCAGACCCTGAACAACGCCCTCGGTCCCATCAAGGGAAGTGTTCGCAGCATCCGTAAGCAAGAGTGTATTTGAGAGTATTGGACCATATGATCTGATTCTCATTAGTTACCAACATCGATGCGGTCAACAGCTCTAGTTCCAAGGAAGAAGGCCAAGGTGCCATTGACTCCATTCGCACCAACTTTGTTGACTTGAACCAAGCCCTACAGAAGGCTATCGACAGCATCGAGTCCAACCCCAAAGTCACTGCTCGTACCGGTGGTGAGGACAACAAATGCACACTGTGCAGTCCTCTGACAGACATCATCAACTTGGTTTTCGAGGGTGCTACTGGATGGGTGAAGCTCGCCATCCATGTTTTCAAAATCTGGGAGGAAGACGCCAAGATCATCATTCGCGATGCTCTCAAGTCTGTTTACCTGGCTTTCAAGCTGACTGTCGTCATCATCAAGAAGGCTATTGTTGTCATCCCCACTTCCATCATCAAACTGTTTGTCAAGCTGGGCGGCGAATTCCTCAAGCTCATTGGAAGCTGTAAGTCATGTGGTACAACTATCGCCTAGGTTGCAAAATCACACTAACAACGTACAGCCAAGGTAATCATCGACTGCATCAAGGAAGTCGGTGGTGCTATCTTCGCTGACCTGACTGGCATCATTGGAGAGCTCTTCAAGGGCTTTCCTATCGTCGGTGATCTCTTCAAGTTTGCTCTTGAGCTTTTCAAGAGGATCGTTCACAAGGACTAATTGAAAAAAGAAAGAAAGAAATGGGCCGCATACTTCAAAGCCACGTTTATTCAACATATACAAGGTTCTGTCTTGTGGGGTAGATATATTTTCATGGATGTTAGTCAAGGAAAATGTAACGTTCAGCCTTCGAGTTTAGGCAACGGTGGCGGTACCCGCTGCCTGGATACAGTGTAGAAAAAGTGATGAACCGGCCTATTTCCAAGTAATGATATAATAGCTGCTAATTGATGTAAAAAATGCTAATTTCGATAATACTATAATTTTCTTTATTTGCTGTATTTGCTGTATTTTTCTGTATTTCCTCTACGCCTCCTTTTTCTTGTAAGCTTTGATGATTTTGTTGTCTACTATGTTTGCCGTCGTATCTGCCTCCTGGTGAAATGGCGTACCGTAGTGGGCAATCCGTTCGCCCGCACACACCAAGCCAAGTCACCCTCTGCTCTCTGCGGGGTGGGCGACTCAACTAACTATCTTGGTCGGCAATCAGCTTCTGTCGAATAACAGGCTTGCCCGCTTTACCCCGCGTCTGGAATGTCACCTGTGAAATATGATGCGGTCGTTCGTGTATAAATATCTGAAGACACGGTGAAGCGACTGGGTGCCTCATTGTGATGCTTTGCAATTACTGGTTGGACTGAATACCAAAGATATTAAGGATACTGACCACTGAAGCGCGATCTTCTTCCCCGAATTTAACATGGCTGAGTACGATCCTGCACGACACGGAGACGTCGATATCATCTTTGCTGGCGGCGGTACAGCTGCCTCAGTAGCGGCCGGGCGACTTGCGAAAAACAACCCTACCTTGAAGATTCTTCTCATTGAAGGTGGCGCGAACAGCTTTGATGATCCCACCGTTCGAAACCCGGCGCTGTATCTCACGCATCTTGCGCCAGAAAGCAAATCAGCCATTGTATGTGTTGATTCAATCAATTACAATAGCATTCAGCAAGGCCGTAATGAATGTAGCTAATGAAGCTGATAGTTCTACAAGTCTTCTGCATCAAAGTACTTGAACAATCGAGAGGCTATTGTTCCTGCCGGTGGTATTTTGGGAGGCGGCTCGGCCATCAACTTCCTGATGTACACTCGTGCACAAGGTGTTGATTTTGATACCTGGGACACCCCTGGCTGGGCTGCGAAGGACATGATTCCACTTTGCAAAAAGCTCGAGACATTCCACCAGGACGAACCAGGTATTAACAAAGATATACATGGGTATGACGGACCGGTACATGTTTCAGACGGAGGATTCAGGTCAAAGTCCGAAAAGGACTTCATCAATACTGTCGAGAAAATGGGTATGAAGGAGATTGTTGACCTACAGGACTTCACGCAAAATGACGGTTGGTCGGTAAGCTATCCAAAAGCAACGAAGATCCATTGTGGGCGACATAGTAATATTTTTTTAGCGATGGCAAAGATACGCAAGCAAGGATGGGAAGCGCCAGGATGCTGCCTATCGCTATCTCCATCCATTGGTTGAAGGTGGTAAGCATCCGAATCTGTTCATCCTAGTGCATAGTAAAGTTGTGCGAGTACTGTTCGACACCTCTGGAAGCGGTCCGAAGGCAACTGGTGTCGAATACCAGCCGACTCCCACAGCGCAGCCGCAGACTCAACTCAGCAAGCCCATACGGTCAACTGTCAACGCCAAGTTGGTTGTCGTATCATCTGGAGCCTTGGGAACTCCTCAAATTCTCGAACGATCTGGGGTTGGAAACCCAGAAATTCTGAAGCAGGCTGGAGTCACTGTTGTTGCCAACGTCCCGGGTGTTGGGGAAAATTACCAGGATCATCACTTGACTTTGTACCCATTCAAATCATCGCTTGGACCTGAAGAGACACTCGACGGCCTCCTTAGTGGAAGACAAGAATTTTCACAACTCGCGGCAGCTAAGGATCCTATTCTCGGCTGGAATGCAATTGGTAAGCTGATGCACAGTGCAATGGCGCTATAAATAAACTAAGATCAAATGATTTCTAACCTTCTGAGTAGATATTTGCTGCAAGATCCAAATGACAAAGCAGGAAGTGGAATCTCAAGATGAACAGTTTCAAAAAGACTGGAACAAAGACTTCGCGGATTACCCAACGCGTCCGTTGATGCTGTGCGGCGTTGTGAATGCTTTCCTTGCGGATGCATCGCTCGTGGATCCCGGCCAGTACATAACATTTGGATGCTATACTGCATACCCATGGTCAACGGGTAGTATTCACATCAAGTCAGCCGACGACGTCCTGGCAGGCTACGATTTTGACGCCGGCTTTTTCAGCCACCCGTCTGATGTCAACATCCAGGTATGGGGCTACAAAAAAGCGCGAGAAATTGCTCGCAGGCTCCCCTACTGCACTGGTGAAGTTGGTCTGGGCCATCCAGTGTTCCAGCAAGGTTCTTCTGCAAAGCTGGACGACTCTAGTTATACTGCAAGCGTGGACGGGGACATCAAATATTCCGCCGAGGACGATGCCGTCATTGAGGATTGGGTGCGTGGTAATGTCAACACCACCTGGCATTCTTTGGGAACGTGCGCGATGAAGCCACTCGAGAAAGGAGGTGTTGTGGACGCAAGTCTTAACGTTCATGGAACGAATGGTCTCAAAGTCGTTGATCTTAGCATCGTTCCCACCAATGTCGGGGCTAATACAAACAATACTGCTCTGGTGGTTGGAGAAAAGGCCGCCACAATTATTGCAGCGGACTTGGGCTTGAAACTTTAGTTGTACTATAGCTTCATAAAGCTGTGTGGTTTGATAGCTTGTCGTTTCATCTTATTGTTAGCTTCGGATTTTGTATGGCTTACTGAGAATGGTGATACACAGTTGTACTGTTCAAATTGACTGTGCGTAATCAACAAAACCCTTTTTCTCCTGTTTCTCACCTTTACCTTCCTCGCTCTCCTCTCTTGCTTCTGTCTTGCCCCATTTTCCCCTCTTCGCATCTCGATAACTTTATTCTGTAAATCTAGGATCAATTGCTGATAACAAGCAAAAGACATTTGGCAATTTGAAACGTGTAACAGGAGAGACTGTTTATCAGTCATCGACAACTAAACCACCGGTTACCCTGCCATGCGCAACAACATTGATCAAGCTGCCGATCATCTCCATTCTGAAATACTTCGCAAGTACGGACTGGATATGGTTAACACCTGCCCGTTCAGGCTGAGGCCGAAATTCAGATCCCTGTAGTGGACCACAAAAGTGCAATCCGGCTGAAACACGTGTGACTTGGCTGCGAAGGTAATTTCTTCCCTCACAAGGGCTCAATAGGCCTTCCAGCCTCAGAAAAATAGGCTGTCCCTGAAGATATCGTACCTTGGTTGCGACGAAAAGATGATGTCCAAATTTCGCCTGGGAAAGAAAGGCGGCGCCGTTGACAGCGGAAAGCCCAGCTTGCCGCCGGGCTACGAGGACGGGGGAGATGTGTTTGGCCAAGAGGATCACCATGACATTAAATACAAGACCATGTCGTGGCCGCTGGTTGCCGTCTTGATGATAGCCGAGATTGTATCGAACGGGATGCTATCCCTCCCATCGGCTCTGGCCGTCGTCGGCGTGGTGCCTGGATTGGTACTCATCGTTTTCCTCGGAGTGTTTGCGACGTATACCTCCTGGCTGCTGGTCAAGTTTAAACTTCGCCATCCTGAGGTACATACCATGGGCGATGCGGGCTATATTCTTTTGGGCCCGATTGGCCGCGAAGTATTGGCGTTTGGAACCCTGTGCTTTGCCATCTTCGCGACTGGTAGCCAGCTCTTGGCGGGCCAAATAGCTCTGTCAGCGCTGAGCAACAACAAACTTTGCTTGATGCTGTACACGGGAATTTTTGCGATACCAACATTGATCTGCTCTCTTCCCAGGACATTCCATGGACTCAGTTATATTTCCGTCGCAAGCGTTCTCAGCATATCCATTGCTGGAGTTGTTGCTATGGTTGCAGCTGGCCGATCTCCAGCACCGCACAGAGTCGTTGATGTCGCAACCACGACGGATTTTTATACGGCATTTACCTCCATAACGAACCCCGTCTTCTCCTTTGCTGGGCATTTCATGTATGGCTTCATCACTCTTTCGGTTCAAGGCTGTCCAGTCAACCCCAGATCGCTGACTTTTGCCCCGAACAGGTTCTTCGTGCTGATTTCCGAGATGAAGGAGCCACGACATGCGATGCGATCTGCGTATGCCTTGCAGACATTTGCAACCGTGTTTTATGCGATATTCGCAGGCGTAACCTACGGATATATCGGAAATTCAGTGGCGTCTCCATCATTCTCTTCCCTTTCTCCATTGTGGCAGAAGATCACATGGGGCATTTCTTTGCCAAACATGCTGCTCGCGGGCGCCTTGTACGCGCATACGGCAGCAAAAGTAGTATTTGTGAGAATATTTCGTCATTCGAAACATCTGCATTCTCACACAGCGCTCGGGTGGAGTGTCTGGGTTGCCTTGATCGCTGTCGCGAACAGTTTGGCGTTCCTGCTTGCTGTTGGCGTTCCAATCTTCAACTATCTGATTGGTATTGCAGCGTCTCTTTTCGCAGCCTGGTTTACCTATGGGATGTAAGTTTTCATTCGGCTGAGCTGGAACGCACCATCTTTTGCTGTTGATGACATCTGCTGACAAACCGTCTCGGGATAGCGCCGGAATGTTTTGGCTTCACGACGCTTACCATGATTACGGCGGATTCTTTGCTTGGCGCAGGTATGGTGGCCAAGCCACACTAGCAGTATTTACTGTCTTGTGTGGTGCTTTCATTTGCGTTGCAGGTTTATATGTCACTATTCGCGCAATTGTTGACGCATACGCCAACGGTGACATTGCGAGCCCATTTGCTTGCAGATGATTCCGCTCCGCTCCTTCGAGCCCCTGATGATTCCAGCAAGATATGCAGCACTACGGCGATCTCACGTCGGTTTGCATCCGCCCGTGGTTTTCGTTCGTTAGTACTAGTCCGATTAATCTGACTCAGCTCTTGTGGTACGCGGCCCGATTCATTATGTGGACGTTGTGAGCAGGAAACGAAAATGGCCATGCTGTAGTAGATTCTCAAGTAATTAAGACCTTTTTGTCAACAGGGGAAATGTTTACTGGTTACCTGATTTGGTAAATGACCTTGCACCGCACGTGGGATGAAGACCTTGCTCGCCGATCCGGCGAGAATTACGCGATCAAAGTAGGGCCTAGACTTGCTGACAGGCACCCACTGCTCGGAGTGTTTTGCCTATTGACTTTTTCTCACGACACCAGACTCGAATAACCGTACAAACATTAATTTCCGCAAGTGATTGAAGAAATGTATCAGAGAGATAATCTCACAAACATGCCTCGACTTGTAAGAACTAACAGATAGGCAACGTTGCAGACTTGTGTTCAAAGCCTTCATGAGTGGGCGAAGAAGTCAAAGCAACAACGATGATATTATAAATAAGCTGTAGCTTCTCTCGTCAAAAAATAACAGAGCGAAATCATCCATCCAAAGCATACAGCTTCAAAAAAACATCCAGCAGCATCCCACTCACCGCAAAAATGGTTCGTCTGTCACTTCTCGCATTGCTCGGCGTTGCTGCCGCCATGCCTGGAGCCGCACCCGCGGGCCGTTCCGGTGTTCCTGCTGGCTCTCACAAGGCACCCGTAGGCAAGCCCATGCCCAACATCACTGAGATCATGTCCAAGCCTCAGTCTAGCTTCAAGAGCTATAAGACTGGTGGCCTTCACCGCCAGCCCATCTCCGCTGACAAGCACCACCAAAAGCGTGATGGCACTGCGGATGGATGGCGATGTGATGACCACAGACAACCTATTCTTACATGGGGAGATTATGACGATGGAGGCCGTGGTGTCACAATCACCAACGCCGGTAACGACTGGAGAGGTTTCTATATCTACCACAACACTTGCGACAACATCCCCTGGAAGTACATCTGGATTGAGGCCGGCAAGACTCAGTTCGTTTCTTTCCCCGACAAGTTCGAGGGTCGCATTGTGCGTGGTGTTGACTCTGCCATGTTGAACGGACAGGCTCAGCCTCTTGGATCTTGGCTCGAGGTTGGCTGGGACAAGAATGATATTGGATGGGCTGACGTTTCCCTCATCAGAGGATGCGACGGTGCTATTTTGACTTGGGATCTTGGCAACGGCGACGCCTGGAAAGGTTTCACCCAATGGGTCCTTGATGGCGCCCCTGGAAACTCCTATGCACAGAAGACCGATGGGCAGTGGGTTCTCAAGTACACCGAGAACTGGGACGGCTCTATCAACACAGACCCTCGCGACTGGGAACTTCAGAAAATTGGCGAGCAGTACGTCTACGTCGATGACTACCATGGCAACCCTGTCATTTCTTCCCCCAGCCGACGCTTCGGTTCATACTGGCCCGAGGGTCGTGCCTGAATCAGTGTACACTTGTTCGCGGCATATGCCTAACCAAGCCACCAACCAGTTTATACACATTTATAGTACATACTGCACATTCATTACTTTACATAGAATTTCTATACATATGTTCTTATTTTTTTATTTTTATTTTTTGCATATACTTCTTTTATTGAAAAGTATACATATCATACTGGGAAATTATTCCTTCATTTCTATTCTATTCCACCAATCGCTATGGGTGCGAGGTTACAATATGCAAACCACAATGATCTTGGGGTCACTTTTGCGCCTAGCCTGTACCCGTGGCTCACTTGGGCACCTGACCTGAATCTAACTAATGATCGCATCAAGAGACACCAATGGACGA
Source organism: Simplicillium sp. C3G150-2 (assembly GCA_022702485.1). Classification (NCBI taxonomy): domain Eukaryota; kingdom Fungi; phylum Ascomycota; class Sordariomycetes; order Hypocreales; family Cordycipitaceae; genus Simplicillium; species Simplicillium sp. C3G150-2. Next base: position 5,996,437 of record JAJIYY010000001.1, on the reverse strand, counting down.
GCACAAGCACAGGAGTTCTAAGAAATAGGAAAATGAGTCAACAAAAAAAAAAGCGAGATGATCTGATTTAGCTGGCGCAGCCTTGTCATGTTCACATTGTTTAGTTGTCACATGTCGATGAGGCGGGTGAGCGTGGCGTTAGAAGAGCTCAAGGTCGGTCTTAAATACAAATCTTTACCATATAGGTAATGATATATCAGTGTCTGATTTATTATTTGAAGATAAATTAGACTTTCCAAGAACAAGTGCTACCTTTTTTCTCTTTTCCCCGTTTTGACTTACACCAAGGAACGATGAGGTGTCGAGCCTTCATTCCAGGATTGGCAATGGCCCATCATATTTTCGTCTTGTGTTCTGCCGCCGTTGCTACCGGACTGACTTCTTGGAGCCTCGCCAAAGACAATAATCAACTATCTCATATCATCTATCGAGAGGTTGTGGTACGTGCATCGCTGACATAACCTGGTCGATGTTAACGAACTCTGCTAGGCAACGATGACGTTTTTCTTTTATTTATCCGGAATCCTTTTCCCCATCCTGGAGAACTACAGTGGCTATCTGGTTCCCTTCAATATTGTTTGGGGGGCTCTTTGGGTCCTATCGTTCATCTTTTCTGTCGAAGATTGGGGCGGCAACACCTGCGACGATGATCAGTACTGTCGCAGCCGCGGTGCAGTAAGGCACACCATGATTGCTTTCGATTTGCTGAGCGTGTAAGTACACAGTCCATTTTCAAGTAAGAAAAGTTGCAAATAAATGAAAGCTCTCTGACCTTTCCGCACAGCATCGCACTGTTCTCATACACCGTCACCGAATACGCCCGCTGGCGAGCTCACCTGACGCACAAGGGGAAAGAAAGTCGCGTGTCACAGGCTGACGAACAGTTAAGCAAGGATCAGCACGCCACGGCGGAGACAGTCTGAGATTTTCGTAAGGGTCCGGAGACGGACAGACCCGAGATTTTGGATTAACATTGGCTAGTCGTGCCATCTATATCGATCTATTTAAATATTAAACAATTAATAAGATTTTATCGTCAAACGTGCGGCCGTCCTTACTTTGAGCCAAATTGTACGATTATCCCAACACCTTTGCGCCGTGAAATGCCAGGTCAACACGGCTGCGGCCCTAATATTGTTTGCCAGGGGTTTCCTCGACAGCAGTTGGTTGCGCCGCCACCGATGCGCCAACTGATTGGTCCGTCCGGCTTGCGATTCTAGCGAGGATGCTGTGCGGGCTGGCAGATTCGACCTTACTAACCGGCGAGCGGCCACGGAAGAAGTCTTGAGAAGCGACCTCTGTCAACGGATCAACAATTGGCGACAGTACGTCAGTTGCGTCTGGGCGAACAACGTCAGCGGCAGTATGGGCATTCTCTTCGTCGAAAACGAATCGATCCATCTCCTTCTCATTAAAGTCTTGTCCAGGGTTTACAGTTTCGTACTCCAGCAGATTGATCAGGTGGTAGAACCCAGCGGCAAGAAGACTGCCAAGCCCAGGGCCAACCCAGTATATCCAGTGGTACGGTTCGAATCGATGGAGGACGACACATGGGCCAAAGCTGCGAGCAGGATTTAACGAACCACCTGTGAAATACACACCGGTCATCTCAGCAATAAATAGCGACAAACCTATACCAATTGGCGCGAGGAACGTTCCCTTGTGCTTCTCAGCGGCGAGCATGATGATGGTGAATACGAGCTCAGCGGTGAGGAATGCTTCGATGAACACGCCCTGCGCGATAGTGGTCTTGCCTCCGAGAGCTGTGGCAACCTGCAGTTCACCTGGGAAAAGGCACTTCACTACGGCAGCGGAGGCTGTGGCGCCGAGGATCTGAGCAACAAAGATGAGGAGAGCGCGAAGAGGCTTAAGCCCTCCAATAAGAAGTAGACCGAGTGTGACCGCCGGGTTGAAGAGGCCTGAACAGGTCAATAAGTCAGCATTTCACACCCATGATTGAAATCGATGCAGAATAGCTGAGCCTTCACTTACCTCCGCTGATGCGAAAGAATACCCAAGCATTGACGGCCAAGCTAAAGCCGAAGCCCAGGGCGATGTAGAGTAGAGTCGCAGTATCGGGAATATCGGCAATGGTGTGGTTCTCGTCTGCAGTTTGGTTTCCGGTGTGCGCCGTATTGGCTACCTGAGTAGCGGAAAATGCAAAGAAAAGAAACAGAAAGGTTCCGACAAATTCGCTGATGGCGGCTACAAAGTTATTTCGGACTTTATTGGGAAGATGGCCAATCAATGGGAGATAGAGCTCCTTCCGATGAATGGGGCTTTTGATGTGCATTGTTGCTGAAGCCAATGAATATGACTGTTAGGTAACTGGAAATCTCTACTGGCTGCGAAAACGAAATGTCAGAAAGTGCTACAAAATACGAGCAGGGGGGGAAATTGCAGAGGTGAGGTCATTGAGCACCAGCCTTATATGGAATATTTGAACAATTTCCGCCCAGCTCTCCTTATTCTTCCCAGCCTCCGAGTCCATCCCAAATCCCTTGCGTCTTACTCGTACTCATTCACGCTACTGGGCCCCTGTACCCATCGTTCTTGTCAATGCCTTGTTTTTGAACCAAAATTTTGCTTTGCCCTCGCCGCTAGCGCACTCACATCTCTGACACTTGACCATGTCCTGCATAGCGTCCCCAGTCCAACCAGCGGTAGTAAGCCCTTCCGGCCCACAGAGATTCCACCGAATTACAGCGCTAAACCCTCTTTGCCCTTCCCCGGTCGATGCCCATCGTTGGAAAGTTTCGTGGCAGGATGTGGCTTGGTAATTGTTAGATTGGTCTCTTACGGCTGATCTTGGTTACGCAATAACTCCTCTTTTGCAGCAAAGGGCATCTCTACAATAGCTACGAGAATTTCGGTCGCGCAGGCGCACATTCACGGCCAACGTTTGTGTGCTGCAGCGGGAACCCAACCGACACTCTTTCCAGCAATAAAGTCCGCCGTTCATTATCGCAGTGTAGCTGGTGCCAATGTACCGGTCCACATGCTGGATCCTTCCATGGGCCAAGAGTGCGGGGGAAAGATATTGAATGGGCTCCCCAAACAATTCAGCAATAACGAATGCCCCGCGGATGTACCTAAACGAAAACCGACATATACCTTTGGGACTGGTTTAGCCTACACCTTTATTTGACTTGGGAGACTTGGAGAAAGTAGTCACCTCTTGATGTTCGGTTCTTCGGGTCTTGAACGCACCGCGGGACGCATGAAACGTTTGTCCTGTCAAACACTGAGATAGAGAGTTGGCCAACAAAAAGATGATTCCTGCGACATCTTCGGGAATACCAACGCGTCCCAGGGGAGGCCACTTGGATAGGGCAGATTCATTTTCTTCTTCAGACATTTTTTTTCTACTGCCTTCGATGTAATGGTGAGTAATTACAGAGTACATGTCGGTTTTGACACCGCCAGCAGCAATGCAGTTGACACCGATATTTCGAGGACCGAAATCACAGCCAAGACATCTGACGATGCCTTGTATCGCATCGAAGCCGCATAATTGCGTCTTTTTCCACGCCCTATTTTTTACTAAGCAAGTACCACAATACCACATCTTTGCTACAGAGTCCGTTATCTTTTGAGCTGCGATGAACGATGTCAGGATCAGACGGCCATTGTCGGATATATGCCTGTGGGTGTCTTGCGCAGCAGAGTATTGCCCCTCAACCTCGATGTCTAGCACGCGGTCAATGTCTTCGCCCCTGACTTCTCCCATGACTCCAAAATGCTCGATTCCAGAGTTTCTAACAACAAAAGCTGACCGTCCAAAATCTTGCATAGCAACTGTAAAGCTTGAACTGCTCTGCATTTCACGCCAAGTTCACGGATCTTGACCACTTCATGTGCTGCATAGGCCGCTGTAACACAATTTACAAATATGTTTGCACACTGCTCCGCCAAGTAAATGGCCGCCACAGCGCCGATCCCGACTAAACCCAGTCACTACCAGGATAACGGTTAGTGCCTGGATGCCTGCAATTATGGAAGGGTTACCTCCTTCAAGCCACTCGACCACTAAGACTGTAAGTGCTGGAAGCCATCGTGGTTTCTTTTTCTCTTTCGCTAGAAACATGGGGAAATACGACACTGGAAGATATGATTGCGAATGGTTGTCTACATGATGTAAAGAAGCAGGGTGACAATTAATATCAACTAGTGTTTTTGGCGACGATGACGTCGAGGCAATATGCAGAACGACCGCGTTCTGGTGTGGGACCATTACAGTGGGTAGACAAAAGTGACGATGCAGTACAGCTTTCTCACCAAAACTCAGCCTTTTTAAATCCCAATAAAAAACCTTAACTTATTTAAATAATTCTAAGGAAAACATATCTTATATAAAACTGATAGAAATAACTTATATTAAGAGACCTATTTTATTATAAAACCTGGTTAATAGTTATTATAGTTTAAAGCTTGATACAAAATTTCCAAATTCTTTTAGCCACTATAACTCCACTATAACTCTACTGTAACAGGTTTTAGGATTTCTTCTTCTCTTTAAATACCTTATTCTCTTTTAAATACTTTCTAAATACTTTTTCTTAAATATAGTAGTTATTATTCTATTAGTTTTGAATGTAGAGTATTATTTATAGAATTATTTGATGTATTTTAAATATTTATTAGAGGTTTGAAATGGATGACTTTTGGTGGAAAAGTGGTACTGCATCGTCACCTTTGTCTACCCACTGTAGTTGCTTGCCACGCCTCACACTAGGAGCACCTTGTATGTCGAATTCCCTAATATCAATTACTTTGCACATTTGACAGCCGTTTCGCTTTTTTTAATGCAGGTGCTAAGATCCAAACCAGCAGTGCACCGACTCCATTCTAACAAAACCGTTTATGCTGCCCATTCCAATGAAGAAACTAATTATATTCTACATAGAGTATTTACTCTCAAAGCCTGCGTTTTCTTGGATCTAAAGCTTACTTGTAGATGTCAAATATGTGTTACCAAGACGCAACATCTGTGTTGCCTCATCGACCATTTCTGCAACAATTTCTCCAGCAGGCTGTACCTTCTTGATAGAGCCAGCAACTTGTCCCATGATGTGTGGGAAGTCAAAGTCGTGTCCTTCATCCAGATCATGCTCAAACGGCACAATACCTTTATCACACAGCGCCTTGATGTCGCTCGGTCGATCATGCCATCGCTTAATATAGTCGTTGACTTTGAGTCGGAGCGGTCGGCCGGAGATGACCAACGTACGCTCTGTTTCGTCGTAGTCACACGATACAACAGCATTCTTGTGTTCGTCAGCAGTGCCACCCTCTACGGAGGCAACAAACCTAGTGCCAACCCATACACCCGCTGCACCCTGCATGAGCGATGATGCCAATCCACGGCCATTAGAAATACCGCCAGCTGCAATGACAAGCGCATTTTGTCCTTTGAGCAGGGGTGGTTTGTAGTTCTTGGCTACATCCACCACAGCCGGGACCAAAATTGAGTTGGCAATGTCTCCAGTGTGTCCACCGCCTTCGCTTCCTTGCGGGCATACAATGTCGACTCCCAAGTCCAATGCTTTCTTGGCATGCTTTGGGTGGCCGACCATATTCATGACAATGATGTTGTGCTTGTGCAGCTTATCAATGACATACTTAGGTGGTGTGCCTACTGCCGATACGAAAACGTGGGCGCCACTCTCAATGGTAAGGTCGATCAGCTCATCAAGTTTACCATTGGTGTAGTCGTGGTTTGTCTTGCGAGCACCTCCACCAATTTTGGGCAAAGCCAGGTCTAGTCCCCACGGCAAATTAGGGTCCTTTAACAACGACTTCATCTCGGCAATGATTTCTCGAAGCTGGTTTGGCGAGTACATAATTCCTCCAATTACTCCGAGCCCACCTGCGTTGGAAACGGCGGCAGCAAGCGGGCCATTGGCAACGTGGGCCATACCAGCCAGAACAACTGGATGCTGAATGCCCAGAAGTGTTGTCAATGGTGTTGTGATGGGGCCTTTGGGAGCCATCTTTGCGACCTTATTGTGAGTTGTGAGTCTGGGTGGAATCAATTGAAATGCGGACGAATGAAGTTAACAAGAATATGGTCTTCTTGAATAATTCTAAAGAGAGTAACTCTATGTTGCGAATCGCAAATAAATAATCCTTCGGTTATACATGACAAGGTGTTGTGAGGGATCGGCTCGGTAACGGTCGTGCCTCGGCTTCGCATCCCGGGGTGGGAAATGGCACCTTCAGCGACAACCCCGCCAATGAGAGCCTTGGCTACTTTGGTGGGCTACGCGTAGAGTTGCGCAAATGCACAACCTAGTTTGTAATTTTCAAGTTATTGCCTAAAGATAAATGCCCACTGAATTAGACTGTCCCTCCGCTCGACGCCAAACCGAATCGCCAATCAGTGACGAAGCCCAAGACCGCAAAAGGAGTTCTCATTTAGAGTTTGCCGACGCAGGCGGCACGCAGTCTGCCTGTTGCTCGATTGCTTGGCTCAATTCGTGCTCAGGCGCCGCCGCCTCTACTGTAGATGGCAACGGCAATCGTTTATTCCAGATCGAGCCGCGTATTGCCTCCGGTACCCGAACGCAAAGAAGGCTAATCAGCAAGGCTACAAAGCTAAGGATCAAGCATGAATAGTAGACACTTTTGTACCCTACTGGGCTCAGCATCTCAGGGCTACCACTGTGCGTGCCAAATTGACGATCGATGCTGTTAGACATGGCAGTCAGCACCGCGAGACCGCAAATACTGCCCCCGACTTGTAAAAAGACATTGAAAACTGCAGCAACAGCTCCTTGGTCGCTCTTAGACGCTGATGACACAACGACAAAATTAGCAGTGGTGTAAACGACGCCCAACCCAGCAATATATAGGATCATTCCAGGAAAAGTAAAACGCCAGTAACTCGATTCTTCTGTAATGAGGCTGAAGAGCACCATGCTCGGGATGCATAATGCCGATCCTAAAATGAACATTATCCGGGCTCCGAGCACTGGAACTAGCCGCCCAGCAATTGAGTTCGCGATCAACACAGAAACTCCCATGGGCAAAAACAGGACGGAAGTATGAAGTGGCGAGTTGCCGTAGGACTGCAGCTGCAGAGTAAGGAAGTATGCGCAAGCTTGGCGCACGGCGTTCGTCACAACTGCAAGAGCAAGTGTGAGACTGAATGATGAATCGAACAACTTTGGATTTATGAGTGCTTGACTGGCTCTGCACTCTCGGTAGACGAAGAAAATGAGAAGAATGCTTGCCACTACCAGCGTAGAAACGATCGATGGGGAACCCCAGCCAGATATGTTCCCAGATGTTAGTGCGTATGTCAACAGCAGCAACCCGGGAACGCCCAGACAAATACCCAACACATCAAAACGAATGAGCTGAATCTTTGAGGATTCCCATGTGATTTTTAGAGATCGTTGTGCTGGGCCAGGCTGGCCATTTTCACCATCCTCGGCATCTATTCGAGAAGGACCGAGCTTGTCGCTCGAGCTCTCAAGCAATGGGAGTGTGAGATATGCCGCCGGTATCACAAGACCAGACAGCATCAAGGAGATTCAGAAAATCCAACGCTATCTCGCAATGCCGTGAGAACACCTCCCAGGATTAAGCCAACAATAAAGCCTAACGAGCCAGCAGCGGCCCAAAAGCCAAGGGCCTTGCTCTTGCAGCTGGTGTTGGAAAGAAAATGGCAATATGAGCTTGAGCGGAGGGTATGGTGAAGCCAGCTCCAATTCCTTGAAATGCCCTACCTATGACGAGGCCACTGAATGAGGGAGCGACAGCACAGATGAGCGTAAGGAGAGCAAAGAAGCATAATCCAAAAATGAGCACACGTCGATGGCCAAAAACATCACCACCTCTGCCACCAAGCAGGAGAAAGCTTCCGAACTAGCAAGGGAAGATAATTAGATTGTGCTACGCAAGGAAAGTATGGAGACGAGTATATAGGAATATAAACTTACCGTCAGTGCATACGCTGATATGATCCATTGGAGCTGAGCCTGATTTGTATCGAATTGTTTCCCAATGGTTGGCAATGCAATAGTCACAGCGGACAGATTTGATACTGAGATTGGATAAAATTGTCAGCTGAGTTTGTCACGAGGCTTCCAGAAATAAGTCGACCGGAACGCGTCAGAGCTCATCTTGGTCATCTTATACTAACGGTCGAGGAACATAGCTGAGCAAACAACTGCCAAGATTGAATATGGGCGTTCAGCGGCCTGGTCTGGAAGAGACGCCAAGTGCCTTAGTTTTGCTATGATTTTGGCTTTGGCATCCATATTTATGGAAGCTCAGTTTTTCGTGATCACTGTATTGGCTGACGGAGAGACTTTCGTGGTGCGTCCAAAGAGTCTGGGAACCGGAAACAAAATCGCGACGAATGCCACTGCGCGGGGTCAACAAGAATCCGCTGTTTTTTTTTTCTTGTGCTGAGTATTCCTTTTTCACGCGCTCATTTTTTTGCTAAAGGAAAGGGGGACGAGGGAGATGTCAGGCGAGACAGAAGAAAAGCACCCGCCAGCAATTTGAATAGACAAGTGTAACATGCCATCTCCAAATCCATGCTAGCTCCGGCACACACGGCATCTCACGACAAGGCGTGCGACACGGCAGTCGCCAGATTATGTTTGAAACAGTGAATGGGGCGAAGATCTTTGCGAGATATGTCAATCCCTCAGCAAATTGTCCTTAGCCATTAGTTACGACCAGCTATTATCGTACAGACGTGTCCACTATGCCTCATTCACAGTCCGTTCATGTCTGTCAGCTGCACCTGCGAGCCCCCCGTAGTCCTACCTGGCTGTTTTGTATAAGCAGAGGCCATTGTTTGTATCATCAGCGGGGTATCTTTTTTTGGTTTTGGGTAGAATTACGGCTAGGCAAATTCAGGTCTTGATAACGTGCTCTAACAAACTTTTCAGTCATGGTTACAAGTGCACGAATTCACACATCGTGTTTCTTACCGCGGCTCTGACGACAGAACTAGAAGGTAATTATTGAAGAATTGGGTTTATATTATGCCAAAATACTATTGATTTCATCTACTACACTTATCTGCTTCGTTACAATGAGACCGTTCATTTCACAGCTAGCCGCCACATTCGCTCGCGCTATGCGCGGTCGGATCGAGTAGACTGAAACAAACCAGCACACATGATGGCCCTGTCCTTCTAAATAGCCATAATTAGGAGGCTCCGCATGATATGTGAGCCATTTATCTAGAAGCCAAGCTTACAGCTTATCAGCACAACATGTGTCTGACCGCTGGGCTCCCCAAATCTGGTGGCGCTGGTTGGTGGCGTCGCGAGCCCGACATCCGAGAACTGCTTTGCATTTCTCCACCGGCCGGCTTGATCAGATTCAGCCATGCCCACTGTTTTCCAGGTTGTTGAGGACCCTGAACTTCACGTTTATGGATGTGCTTGACACAGCGCTTCTGAAGAAAGCCGCCGATGTCATGTGCGCATGAAGTATAAACCAATACTTGTAGTACTGGGTCTGTGCAGCGAATCCAGCACCCTTGTAGGCAATTGCTGCCCGAGTGCGGCGTTCGACCAAGACCGTTACCCTCCGTTGATGGGTCACTTGACAACACTGCTGAACAACATTGTCGTCTCAGATTATCAAGGTCACGCATTAATATCATGACTCGGATACTTTCCCCTTCATATCCGTACAATATTTAGGATGGATAACATCTTTGCGGAATGAAACTTTCGTAGTTTTCCACCACTCGGTCAGTTGACCAAGTGTTGAAAGCTCTCACAGTAAAATTGAATCCGAAGCCAAGGACATGATCTCGTCATCCTCTAGGGGTCCAAGAATAAGCAATATGAATCCACTATCACGACTAAGACTGTTGTTCCGCAATACTCATCGTTTCAAGAACTGCGCGCATGAAATCAGTTTATCCGGGATGACTAGGAGCTCGATGGGGTGACTTTGGAGCGTTGCTTTGAACAACGTGTGATTCTTATCAAATGTAACAATGTGAAGTAGAGTTTTATAGGCGAACGAAATAACCATATAAAGGCAGCTCTATGGCATGCCTTGAAAACCCTTTTCTACAGAAACATCTCCTCAACAGCCTCTCCGCAATGGCTACATCACATATGCCCTTCATTTCGGGACCAATATCAGAACCCAAAGACTCCCTTAAACTTTCAACCCCGAAGGAAAACATCGTAGCAGCGCTTCCTTTGTCCAAGGTTCAAGAGGTGCTATGGCTGGACTATGTCCGCAGACCGTGGGCTACCCATTACGTCTTGACCCTCAAAGTTGACCTTTCGAAGTCAAGTTGTACTCTTGAGAGAATACTAAACAGTATGTATTGGTACTTCGTTTGTATGATGCTATGCTTACGTCTATATTTACAGAGATTCAGCATCTCGGCTGTCAAAATGATGTGCTACGGGCGACGATTCACATCGACGAGAATGCTAACGACATTTCCCAATCCTACATGGCCATTCATGATGTATCCGAAAGCTTTCAGAACATCGAAATAATATCCGATGACGGCAAATTGCAGCAGGCTCTGCGAAAGCCTTTCGATCTATCAAAAGAATTTCCAGTGAAATGGATTGTTCACCAGCAGTTGAGCTACGTCACCGGTGGCGTAAACACCTCGTACACAATCTATGCTATGGGCCACCACATTGCTGTTGATGGAAGCAGCATGAGCCAGTTGTCCTACGAACTTTTGAACTTTTCTGAAGACAAGTTGTCGGCGGCGCAATCTGCCTCAAGCGCATCATATGGAGACTTCGTTCACTGGCAAAAAGCCTATTTGAGGAGTGCGGCCGCCAAAGAAGCTCAGAAGTTCTGGCTGACCCAAATCTCCGGCACTGCGCCATATGAATGGTGGCACGCAAAGGCAACAGGTGCAGAGACTCAGGACTATCGTCAAATGAACACTTGGGGCTTTTTTAGTAATGAAGAACTGGCGGCTTGGTCAAAGATGTATGGAACCTCCTGGTTCCGTATAGCTACCTCCGTGATTGGCTTATTAGTCACTGGTCACTCAAAGCCATCTCCTCATCATGACCACATCCTTCAAGTTGCATTTGGCGCGCGTCAGTCAAAGTTCTCTGCTTGCATTTCACATATGGCAAATACAATGCCGATAAGAACACCCATTACCGACGTATTGACGAGTGGTGGAAGTTTTGCGGATCTGGTGAAGAATGTCGGAAAGAGAATATCCCAAGCCAAGAAGCATGAAATGTTTCCTTTCATGTCTCTCATAGAGGCAGCTCGTGAAAAAAAAGAGAGCAATCCTTCCGATAAAGTTGTGGTGACTTTCAGTCCCAAACTGGCGGACAAAAGGTGCACCCTGTATCCGGTGCAGGGCGTTTGGGATTTGTTTTTCTGCTTTCTTGAGCAAGATGATGGAGTTTCCCTTGGTGTAATTTCCGATCCAGCTATTTTTGATTCGGCAACCCTGGAAAATCTAAGACAAGATTTCATGAGCACTGTGCAGCTCTCCCAAGAGTCTTCGCAGTTCGAACTGGATTCGCTTTCCTACCTTTCGGGCGCGAAGACTGCGAATATAGCCAATGGGCCGCCTACCACTGACGCCGATACTATATCCTCAAGCCTTGTTATCGATTGGATACATGAGCGATGCAAGGTGCAACCAGAGTCCATTGCCCTTCAAAACGGTGAACAGGAAATATCCGTTACTTATTCTGAGCTGGACTCAGAGAGTAGCAAACGAGCGCTTTGTGAGTAATCCGAAACGTCGACGACTTGGAAACGTTTGAGACTAACGCTTGGAAAACTTCCAGATCTCCAAAGAGCTGGCCTAGGAAGAAATGATGTCGTCGTGCTGCATATTGAGCGCTCCTTTGACATGGTGTTGTGGATTCTTGCTGTGCTGAAAGCTGGTAGCTGCTTCGTTGTTCTCGACCAAGCTCTTCCGCTTGCCAGAAAGCAAGCTATCCTTCGCGTTGCAGAGGCTAAGCTATTCGTTACAGATTTTATTGATGATGCATTCTTCGTTGATTGTGGTTTTCAGCCGGCGGTGTTCAATACGTGGAACAAGACTGAGCTCCCCGAGGGTAAACCGCAGCCAGTCACTGGGTGCCAGCCCACAGATTTGGCGTACATTGTCTTCACGTCTGGCTCAACTGGCATGCCCAAGGCGATTATGGTTGAGCACCAAAACCTAAGCAGCTACGTCAGCTCAACAAGAGATGTGGTTAAGATCGGTCAAGGATCTCGCGTCCTTCAGTTCGCTACATTTGCATTCGATGCGTCTCTTCTGGAGTGTGCCGTCACCTTGTGCTATGGTGCTACGCTGTGCTTCGTCAATCACCCTTCTCTGTTAGTTGGTGACTACCTAGCTGACATGATTGACCTGAACAAGATTAACTTCTTCCACACCACGCCATCGGTGTTGTCTACCTTATCGGAGGCACGACGCCTTCCATCGCTGAAGATGCTCTCCGTTGGAGGTGAAGCATCCTCCGCTGGTTTGTTGGATAAATGGAGCAGGAAGCTATCCCTCATTCATGCGTACGGTCCGACTGAGACCACTGTTATTTGCGCAAATGAAAAAGTCGTAAGCAAAGCCGGCAAATTGCCCTCGCCTTCAACAATTGGCCTCGCAAACCAGAATATGACAATTCTCATCTGCCCAGACAATTCTCTAAATCCTATGGAGGCCAATGAAGTTGGTGAGATTTGTATTGCTGGACCTCAGGTTACGCGTGGGTACAAAGGTCAGCCGGAGCTTACAGCAGAGAAATTCGTTGATATCGAGTTGTATGGTAAAGCTACTAGACTTTATCGTTCCGGAGATAAGGGGTACCTGGACTACGAAGGCAAGCTCAACATTTTGGGTCGCATGAACAATCGCGAAATCAAGTTGAGAGGATACAGGATCAATTTGGCCGCTGTCGAGAAGAGTATTCTGGATCACTCGGCCGATGTCATGATGGCATCTGTTCAAGTGTCTGGAGATCGACTGGTTGCTTATGTCGTGCCCCAATCGGTAGAGTGCGCAGCTATAAAGGAGACGATTTCGAAGGATCTTCCGTCATACTCAGTTCCGGCAGAGTTCATCTCACCAAGTGAGCTTCCGCTAAATGCGAACGGCAAGGTAGATCACAAACAGGTCCAAGAACAGCTATTGAGCACTGTCTCCTTCTCTAACAGCACTGAAGGCGAGCAGGCTGAGGATGGAACAGTGGACTTAGTTTTGCCAAAGCCAGAAATTCCACAGTCTAAGTCGGACCAGTCTATCCAGGAGTATCTAGAGGCATTTGTCACCTCTCTCTGGCAGGATGTTCTTGGCTGCCATAACAGCCCAGCCATTGACACGACTTTCTACGATGCTGGTGGACACAGCATCCTATTATCTTCGCTACACAAGAAGATTCTCCTTCATTATCCGGAATCAGGATTCTCATTGTTGGATGTTTTCTATAACCCAACAATCCGACGACAGGCCGCACATCTATCTCAGCATTTGGGTGACAGGTCGCCAGTGTCTTCATCGGCTTCAGAAGGTTTCCCAAATCCTTTTTCAGCCTCTGCCACCGCCTCCTCCAGAAGCTCTGTGATGGGTGTGCCTTCGACAAATGAGAATCTATTCGCAATCGTGGGTATGGCTGGGCGCTTCCCAGGTGCCAACAGTGTTGCTGAGATGTTCGACCTAGTAATGGAACAGAAGGATGGTATTGCGACATTTGATGGGACAGGCGCGGACAAGGCTAGTTTGATTGGAGACGAAATCTTCGTACCACGCTATGGTGTCACCGATGGACTAGAAGATTTTAAAGCAAGTGAGTGGTCAATGTCAGATGACGAAGCTCGCGATTTAGATCCTCAGGTAAGTGCTGCTGGCGGCACGCATTCTCTCTGGTGACCATTCAGCTGACATCTCAAATTAGAAACGCCTGTTCCTGATGATTGCTTCCGAGGCTTTAGCAGATGCCTCGATCAAGACATCGAAATCAGAAGGTACCAATATCGGAACCTTCGTTGGCATTGCGCATAACACCTACCATGAGTCTAGTAATCAGGTGCCCGCTGATTCCTTCGAGAGCCGATACCGTGTCGTCCTTGACCCCAATGCCTCTACTCTGACTGCGTATAAACTTAACTTGACTGGGCCTAGCATCGATATCAACACTGCATGCGCTTCGTCTCTTGTCACTATGCATCAGGCGATCAACAGCTTACAGGCTGGTGACTGCGACGCAGCTTTAGTTGGGGGTGTATCCGTCTCTTTTCCTCAGTACGGAGGAGATGCCACATCAGACGGAAAGATTTTCTCTGCAAGCGGAGAGTGCCGACCCCTGGATGCTCGCTCTGACGGATCTGTGCCAGCGGATGGTGTCGTGTCATCATCATCAAGCCGCTTAATGCTGCCAGAGAGGCAGGTGACAGAATTTATGCTGTCATCGAAGGTCATGCCATTGGTGCTGATGGAGCCGTAGACAAGATTGGATTTACTGTGCCCAGCTCCTCTGGCCAGGCCAAAGTCATCCGCGAGGCAATCCTTACATCTGGAGTGGATGTGCAGTCCATTCGCTACGTTGAGATGCATGGTAGTGGTACCACCATTGGCGATGCTCTCGAATTCCAAGGCCTCCAGCAAGCATTTGCAAATTGCCAAGGCAGCGCGCCAAAGAAGTTGAAGCATAGCAGGTCGTCTACCTCCGCTCGTAGCGGCCAATCTTCTGTCGCTGGGAGTAGGTCGGCATCACGCGCGCCACAACAGGCGCAACCTGTGTTTGTGGGTTCAAACAAGGGAAACTTCGGTAACTCGGAGGCAGCGTCAGGGCTTACGTCGCTGATCAAGGCGACATTGGTCCACAAGGGTGTTGTGCCTCCCATGCGACGCCTTGGAGACGTCAACGAGCTCGTCAGCCTGGACCGGTCGCTTATTCAACCTCTACGAAGCTATTTGAAATTGAATACTGGTGACATAGTTGGCATCACGGCGCTCGGGTACGGCGGAGTTAACGCGCATTGCATTATTACAAGCGCGAACTCGATTGTGTAAGCAACGGCGGAGGATGGGCGAGTGACGTGGAGGGAAACGCGGACTAGTGAAAGTCCGATGTAGCGGCCATCGAGCTATCTGTAGAATCATCTGAATAAATGTTTCGCGTATTTTGTCGGAGACTTTAATGACGCGGTCGACTCGGCAGTTGGGGGAGTTTTTATATCCGAGCAAGCTTTGTAATTGCATTTGGTGATAAATGTGAGCATGAAGGTTAAGTGTAATAAGAATACATAAGAAGCTGCGTCTCAGGCTTGTTGCTGAAGATAACAACAGAGAATTGGAGATTTATTGAAAACATTCAAAAGTAAAATACACCACCAGATACAATGGAGCCCCACTACTTCTTCCGCGTCAGCCTTGCTTTGAGCGTTGTTCCCCTGCTCTTCGGCATTAACGGCATGCTACGCCCTGAGGCGCATCTCAAGTCGCTAGAATTTCCACTACCAACTGAGCCCCAAGCTCGCCGACTGAGCTACGCGCTTGTGCGGATATGGGCTATCCGGAATCTCTGTGTTGGATTTTTACTTAGTCTGATTTGGACTACCGGAAACGAGAAGTTGATGGCATGGGGATTGGGTGCAGGGATGGCAATGGCAACCACAGATGGCTTTGTTAGTCGGCTGCTTATTGGTGGTGGTGAGACGCAGCATTGGGTATTTCCACCTATTATTGGGGTTGTAATGGCAGGACTACATGGCTGGTTCGATTGAGCAAACTACATTGAGATGTGGCCAAACTAATATCCTAGTGGATTCAATATCTAGACAAATACCTATTACCTATTTATCTTTATTTTTTCCGCGCCAAATTGCATTTCTTTTTGAGTATTCTTGTCGGAAACTCAGTGCTTTGCACTTTGCAGGGTAGCCAAGGCTCAGCCCAGCGACCAAGCGTCCCACATTGTGCCCCAGTAATTAATTACACCTTTTTTCAGTTTGCCTTGGCGGGCCATCAGGGTCTCCCTCTGTGTTCCTCCAGGTCAAATTTGCATCCATTGTCTCTTTCGTCCACATTGCAGCGTCGCATTTTGCATTGGGCAAACATGAACATTATCTTTCCGTTCATTTATCTGTTCGATGCCATGCACAATTTCCTCTACGCTATCCTGGCTTCGTTCGGAGTTCTCGCCGCAGCAACTTCCGCCCAACCGCCCTTCGGTGCCATCTCCAATGACCTCAATGTGAGCCTCTTACACGTGAGCCTAGTCTTATTTGCATTTCATACATTAACATGGTCAGTTTGAATCGTCTTTCGGCACGCTATCCGAACAGCAAGTTCAGGAGAGACACAATTTGCTGCAGCGCATAGATCGTAGCCAAGGGACGTGGAACATCAACCACCCACGCCACAGGCTGCTGGATGCCCTGCTCGGCTTTCAAAATTATCGCACCAAGCAAAATGAAGAGCTTACCCGACTAAAGGACTTATATAAAGGAGTCACAAAGCAGCAGAAGAACGTAGGTTTGCTTTTGAAACGCACAAGTTGCCGCGGGCTGACAACCTTCACAGCTCTTGGAACAAAAGATTGCCTATGGCAAAAAATTTGGGCGCGTCGATGGCCAACTGAAGCTCAACCAACAGCTTTGCGACAAAATTGTCCAATCCAGCTTGGCCTTTTACAACATCTCTGTCGAGGAACTCAAGGGTCACGCCAAAGAGCTGCAGTCGTATGGGAGGAAAGTCGATAAGACCTCGACGGCGCAAACTCTCAAGCATTTTGTCCGTGATTGGACCGATTCCGGGATTTTGGAACGAGAAGTGACGTTTCCGTGTATTCTAACCACACTCAAAGAAATCATCCCCGATGCTTCAGCCAAAGTCCTTCTCCCTGGATCAGGGTTGAATCGCTTGGCACACGAGGTCGCCAATCTAGGTAGGCCGCAGCGTTGGAAACTCCCCCGCGACCATTTTTCTAATGTCTACAGGCTTTGACGTAACTGCGAATGAGTGGTCGACATTCATGAATGTAGCATACCGCTTTCTTGAGAGCTGTGGCAATGACAGGGCATCTTTTCAACCATTCCTTGACAACTGGTCTCATCATGCCACCGAAGCTGACATGTTGCGCAGCCTTGAATTTCCAGATATGCCAATCAACCCAAAATCCATTCTTCTTGTAGAAGGCGATTTCACTACCGCTTTCAAGAACCAAAAGGGCCAATTTGACGTTGTCCTCACGTACTTCTTCATCGATACTGCCCGTAATCTCATGAGCTATTTTGATTCTATTAAAGCGGTCTTGAAGCCCGGAGGCTATTGGATTAACCTGGGCCCGCTGCTATACGGAACAGGTCCGTATGTGCAGTTGTCATTGGAAGAAGTTATTCAAGTAACCGAAGCAATGGGCTTCGAGTATGTCGAGACCAGTGAGAAATGGGGCGACCTGACGTTACCGGGTCGCAAAGTTCGAGGTATGAGAGCGGTGTACAGTTTTAACGACAAAGCGTTAACTCAGAGCGCGTACAATGCACAATTCTGGGTAGCAAAGCTAAGATGATGCCGAGTCTCGAACTTGGCACGACCATGTTAAGAAGAGTATAATGTATTCCTATTTGAATGAAGTTGTCGTCCTGTGAAGCTTCTAGCAGCCTTGAGCCTTGACACCAGCATCACCTACTGGTACAATCACCGTGTAACTCATTGGGTTGTTTCTCTCCTGGACACCTGTGGTCATCAGCAAAGGAGTCATGTTGCCGTCCTCAGAGAAGTATAATTGAGGTCGCTCTCTTCTGAAGAAATCAATCTTGCGGCCGTCTTTATATTGCACCTCAGTGCTGAACGCCAGAGACTTGTCCCCAAAAGTCCATGGTCCTGCGTAGCTTGTGGCAAACGCGTGGCGGCCAACCTTGGGTCCATTACCAAAGCCGCCCTCGGGCTCTAAACTATGAAGGAGCATGTGGTAATTACCGCGTTTGTCTTTCCACACAAATGGATCTTCGTTGCCATTTTCAAAGACGGGGGTTTTCTGCAGTTTCGTATAGGGCCCCTTGTATGAAGGCGCGGTTGCTACGTTGATTTGTTCAGCGCCAGAACAATTGTATGGGCATCCACGATAGACCAGCAGCATCTCCTTGCCATCCAGAGGGAACGCAGAAGGGTTGGTAAAGTCTGCATCCCAATTCGCCGAATTATCTCCCTTTGCGACTTGCCCGTGAGGATACCAATGGCGTAAATCCCAGCTACTGAGAACACTGACACCACTTTCACCGTTATTCTCATTGCCAGGTCCGCAGGTAAACGGCTTAAAGGTGCACTTATCGGCCACGACCTCCTGTTTGCAGCCGATGTAATACATCAGCCATTGCTTTTCCTCGGGCTGGTAAACCACAGTTGGGTTATGCGCAAACGTTCCTTGAATTTGCGCGGCAAACGTGTACGGCCCTGCCGGGCCCCGTCGGGACTCTGCACGAATGATACGGCTGTACGGTGCCCAGTAGTCGAGGCCGCATCCATGCGTGAACTCTGCCGCAAAGAGATGATAAAGCCCGCGGTCATGAGGGTCCCGAACAATACGGGATCCCCATGACGAGGTCCCTTGGGCCGTGAGGTTATAGCCGCTGTGTGGCTTGGCGGGCCGGATGTCGAGAACGCCGCAGTCATCGGACTTCCAGCCGAGATCACAGCGGCATTGACTGTCTTTACATATGCCGTTGAGGCTGCAGTCGTGATCCGAAGTGCATGCTAGACCAGTGGCAAACAGGTTGGTGGCGAAGAAGCCAAAGCACAAGAGGAAGATGTTCATGATGGCCAAGTTTGCCGTCCTGCTGCGGTTGATATTTCAAGAGAGGGGTGTGGAGTACATGTGCAACGTTACGAAAACCATCATGGCCGAAAAGGAAGGCTGCTCAAAGGGCGGAACGCGATCTTAAATAATCTTGCTCTGTCATTGGTGGTGATGGGGGTTATATTACAGTGGTGCCGTCGGGTATTTTGGTAGTGCGGGGAGAGCGCGCAACTCCACCATGGAAGTAACTGCAACCGACTTGGTGTCGGTTAGCTCCTGGACAGCAGAGCATGGGTTCAACAAGACCGCAGCGGAGAGTATCAAACTAGTGTTGATTATCATCCGGGGTAAAATGTAACCAAGGGAGCGGAGGGCTCGATGTTTCCACAGGTCAAGGAAGTGCCGGTTTACGAGATCAATTACTGCATTCGGAAGCATCAATGAAACAAGTCAGAATGCACAGTTGTTCAGCGTTAGGCCTCAACAGGATCAATTAAAACAATTTTGTAAAGGGAATGTATGTGACATGATTTCATTATGTGAGATATTTACTTGCCGATTTCGCATAGACAAGCCTTGACGCTACTTATTTAGTAGTTGACACTGAAAATTGTCCAGTAAGTTGGAGCAGCAGCAGAAGTGAGCAAGCCACTCATGGAGCCGAGATAACCGCTGGTAGAGCGGTCGTGGAAAGTATAGCCCTTGCTGGGAGTAAAGTCAACGGTAAACGTGACAGCTTGAGACTTGTCGTCGCAGAGGGTGTTGGCTCCACAGATGTAGCGTCCATCAATGCAGCTGATGTGGAAATCGTTCTTGTAGGGGTCGATCTGGTGGACGACGAAGCGCTGCGAAGGCTTCTCGTGTTTGGCAGTAGCAGGCGTCAGCTTGACGGCGGTGTTCTGTGAGCATCTTTGAGCGGTGAGAGCTTGACCCTTGGTCTCAAGAACAAGGTAGCGTCCCTCCGTCAATTGACCGCGGATGGGCTTGAAACCCTTTTCGACGACGCTGGCCATGTCATCAATGGCGCCAGGACCAGTATAAGGCACAGGCGGTCGCTCATGCGAAGCAGTATCGCAGTGACCCTGGCCACCGTTGTCCGGCTCAGGAGCGTCGGGCAGGTCGGGAATGCTATAATCGGGGTTCTCAAAGTCAAAAGCAGCGACGAGGTCACCCATGTTCTGACGGCGCCATTCCACCATCTCGTTAGTGGTGACGTTCTTACCCTTGGCAGCAAGCCACTTCTCGATGAAGAGAATTTGAGAGTTGTGGTCGGAGTGCTCGGTGTAGACACCGCCCTTGCGAGTCCAAGGAGAAATAATCCAGAAGGGGACACGGAAACCAGGACCGATGATGGTGTTCCCAGTGCCACCGTAGGGATCCTCGAACCATTCAGCGGCAGTGCCTTCGGGGGCATGGAAAGGATTGACGTGGTCGTACCAGCCACCAGTCTCGTCATAAGAAACAATCAGAGCCGTCTTGCTGTACTTTGGGGAGTGAATGACAGCCTCGGCAATCTTCTTGTGCAAGTAACCACCATCGCGGGCGGAGTAAGGAGTGTGTTCAGATTGGCGCATGGGGCCAACGATGAAAGAGACTTGGGGCAGCGAGCCATTGGCAGCGCGGTCGTAGAAGGTTTGCATAGATTCACCGACCATTCCCTTTTGGTTTAGAGGGCTTCCCTTCTTAGCCTTCTGGAACTGCTCAAACCAGGCATACGGGTTGTCGTCGAAGTTGTCGGAGAGATCCTGGAAGACATTCCAAGACACTCCAGCATCCTCGTAGTGCTCACCCACGGTCTTCCACTTGAGTGGGTAGCAGTTGATGCCGTTCTCACAGCCCGGCGTCTCGTTGTTATCGATGTAAGGGTTACCTCCCTGATCGGGCTGCTGAGGTCCACCAGGGCTGTTGATGGAGCCGGAGATGAGAACGACGCGGTTGGGACTAGTACTGGACATGATACTTTCCTGGTAAGCGTCACCGACGACCCAGTTCTCAGCAAGAGCAAAGTGGAGAGGAATGTCTTCCTTCTTGAAGAAGCCGATGGAGTATGGGTTTTGGTCAATGGCCCAGTGGTCGTTTGTGCCGTGGTTCCAGGCCTTGTGGTTGGCAGTCCAGCCGTTGCTGCCAGAGTAGATGCACTGGGTCTTTTCCTTCCAATCGCCGCCGAGGTAGTTGAGATGCCAGGGCTTAAGGTAGGCAACGCCGCCCTTGTCAGTCTTTTGGTTGAAAATAGTGACATTTCCGTTCATATCGACGTTGGCGTCGGCGAATCCACGAACACCAGCCATGGTGCCAAAGTAGTGGTCGAAACCGCGGTTCTCTGGCATTGAGTGTCAATAACAAGCGCCGATGGGCCGACGGGACAAATGATGGCGAATACCTTGCATAAAGATAACAACATGGTCAATGTCAGCCAAGCTTCCGGCAGTGGCACCAGAGGCCAGCATAGCCGTGAGGGCGACGGTGAACTTGTTGATGGCGACCATCGTTCCTGAGATGCAGTAATACAACGAGTCCACAAGCGCAAGAGATGAATCGAGTAGACTTGGGGGAAACGAGAGTAGCATGGGGCGGGATCGGGCTGTCAGCTTTCTTTAATATTTTATTTAAGCAGTGCAACGCTGCAGTGCTGCTAGCTAGCTCGGGATTGGCTCGAAAGAGAGTGAGTTAAAGGAAAAGGCGGCTATTAAACGGGGCTAATGGGCCAGCGGTAGGGGTCTATTCTTCATTCATCAAGTGTCCAGGCTCGTTCACCTGAGCGAGCAAAGCAGCAGCGGTGCAAATCAACCAATGTGGTGAGGCAGGCTGAGCCATGTGCTGACCCAAGAACCCGCTGGAGGAGGCCTTTGTTACCCTCATAGCTGCGTTAAGTGTGGAGAGGGCGATGGACCTTGGTGATTGTTGATTGTCATGACATAGAGGAAAAGAGTGTCGACTAATGAGGGTGGGACAGGGGCTGGCTTGGGGTTGGTAGCATCAGAGGCAGCATGATTACTCGGGGAGGGACGGGATTGGTCGACTGGATCCGCGATGGATGGGGGCGTTGGGGCGGACCGCGGTGCTGCATGTCCTCCGTAACGATGGCTACATGGACTCATTACTGTACCTGTACTGTACTCCATAGTGATGGCAATTATTGTTATTATTTCAGCACACCGCATGCTCGCATGAGGGCTTATTACCGTTTAGGAAGGCCAATTTGGCAGTGTCAAGCCAAAGCCCCAGTGGTGTGGCACCCCTATCCGCTTTCTCTGGGCAAGGGTGTCAAATACGATGATGTCTGGGCAAAGTGCCATTCACCTTTCTTATTTTTATTTTTGTCCCCGACGATCTTTGCATTGTGACGGTTATGATGAATGCCAATTGGCTGCTTTCCCCGTGGCCTGCTCCAAGTCCCCAGTGGCCGGTCCCCAGTCAGTCCAGCGCTCTTCTTATTTCTTCAGTGGACTCATTGCAGTGGGTTGGGTTCGGGTGGAATTTAGTGGGCTCTGCGCTGAGTTAGTGTGCCTCCTGCTCGTCCTTGCCTCTCTTGTTGCCTTTGTTCTCTCGCCATGGGGGCATGAGGGCACGAGGGGCCTGAAGGGCCCTGAAACAAGCCGCTGTGCAGCCTTGTTTCCAGCACGTGCAGCCATCAACCAGTGCGCTAATCCATTCCTTAGTGGGATTTTTTTTCCCAATCGCACCGTCCAATCCAGTTTGTTGCCAGTCGCTGCAGTGCACAGAAAGGGGCAGATGGGTTCATAGCGCATATTAGTTGACACGGCTCATTCGACACGCGGAATGTCGGACTGAAAGAAGAAGAAGAAGAACAAAAACCACAAGAAAGAGAGAGAGAGGGAAGAAAGGCAATACTTCCACAGCGCAGTCAGCGTCATTTGGGAGGACCAAAGATCCCCGACTCGAGTCCCTGAACCGCAAAAGAGGATCCCCTAGCGTCTGCATGCCCACACTCGTACAATGTTCGTTCAAACCCGTTCAGCGCTGATGTTTCCCTCTCCCTCGCCGTCTATGCGTGCTTCCATGTCTGCCAATCCCAGCAACCTTTCCCCTTCGTCGCCATCTGTCTTGTTCCTGTTCTGTCTTACCCCGTCTGTGCTATTCTGCATTCCGGAGCAAGCCGCACATTGCAGCGCTAGCTTCTATCTGTCGGAATATACATCCCGCTAAGAGTCAATAACAATGCCTGACTCGCCCGCTCGCCTGTTACCTCCGAAATAACGACATACGAGCATAGCGCTATTGCTCCCAACTCAGTTCCTCGCTACATTGGGGATGCTGCAATCATGGCGCCAAATAATTCATATCGTGGCGTGAGGTACGATCCCATCGTCGAAGCAGAATCGGGTACTCAAGGTGATCCTGCTCACAAGCAACCCTCATTCGGGCCATGGCAAACCATCCCTCGCTGGAAGGCTCTGTTGGTCGCTTGTCCCATTTTCATATTCACACTGGTCTGGACCAGGAGCGTCCTCGACCGACATGTAAATACTGGAGCCAAAGAGAGTTCGCAGTTGGCCATTCTCCTCCATCCAGAGCTGCACATCAACCGAGAGCCAACCACCCTACGCTTTGATTGGAATATCAGTACAGGCTTCCTGGAACCAGATGGTGTTCGGAAAAGAATATATTTGGTCAACGGTATGTTGCAAAAGTGACTACAACGCCACAGAGTCCGCTGTCTCAAGCAAAACCTTTTGTGCTAATCAAGGCTACTTAGGCCAGTTTCCAGGTCCAACCATAGAGGCAAGGTCTGGGGACAGAATCGTTGTGCGCGTGCGCAACAAAGTTCTCAGCGAAGACGTATCTATTCACTGGCATGGCCTACGCATGAAGGGATACAACGCCATGGATGGCGCTCTTGGCTTTACCCAGTGCGGTATTGGCGGAGGAAAGGAGTTTGAATATGATTTCAGGATTGGCGATGAAGAGCATGGCACCTTTTGGTGGCATAGCCATTCTCATGTCCAGCGAGGCGACGGCATGTATGGTGGCCTCGTCATTCACAAACCTGGACAACAACCCTCCTCTGAACGACAATATCTTTTACTAATCGGTGATTGGTTTCACCGCAAGCAGTCGGATGTGTTGGAATGGTTTGCCGATGCAGTCAGCAACGGGAACGAGCCCGTGCCAGATTCCATGCTGATCAACGGACAAGGTCGCTACAACTGCTCTCTGATCGACCCAGAGCATAAATTGGCTTGCAACAGCAAGGCTCTCAGCAGCATGTTGCCCCTGTTTTCGCACCGAGAAAATGCTCGACTGAGATTTGTAAACGTCGGCACGGTTGCAGGGGTTTCGGTTGCCATTGATGGAGCCAGGCTGAAGCCCGCTGAGGTTGATGGAGGCAACCCCCTTCTGGCAATCTCCGGAGACTCTGTGGGTATCTTATATCCCGGAGAGAGGTTTGACGCTTACATGAGCTGGCATGATGACGATGTCAAGCTGCCCTGCTTTAACATGTACCTCGATGACGAGTAAGCGTGACCACTTGCCATTTTTGGACAGGGCAGATTTCGACTAATTAACATTTTCGCAGGAACTTCAGCTTCGTCAACCATGCACTGACTCCAGAGCAAGCCTTTGCTGCCATCACACCAACAATACAGGCCAAGGATGTATCACATCCTAAGCCACTCAAAGCATGGAAGAACCACGTGGACTTGGCCGGACAGCCGTCTGCATTGTCGCCCGTGACAAACATCACAGAAAGTGATTATACTCTGGTGTTCTACCTCAAAACTCAAATCGAGGCACATTTTGATCATAAGCCCCTTGGTCATTTCAACCACACAACATGGCAGCCGCAGCAAACGCCGTTACTGGCGTTAAATCGGGCAGAGTGGAATGAGCACCAGCTCGTGCCATTCGTTGCATCCGACCAGTCCAAGCCGGCCATCGTGACGATCGTGCTTAACAACCTTGATGATGGTGCACACCCTATCCATCTTCACGGCAACTCATTCTATGTGCTGTTGTCGCACAAGGCAGAGGGCCGAACTGGCTGGGGTAGCTATAACCCATTTGACCCCGATGAGGAGCTACCCGAGGGCTTGGACCTGAAGGCACCAAAACTGAAAGATACTGTTGCGGTGCCTCGAAGAGGTCATGTAGTTTTACGATTTGTGGCTGATAATCCAGGTCTTTGGATGATGCATTGTCATATGCTGGTGCATATGGGTACTGGCATGGTCGCTGGCCTGCACGTCGGCGATGCTGGCGACGAGCAGCATGTTGCTGGAATAGAGGCAGCAGCATCGAAACTGTGCGCAAAATCTGTATAATTGATCATTGTAACAAAGCATTTCATATTTCTCTCCAATTTCGATAGCATATATAGCGGTTATGTAAACAACTGAGTTTGTCTTAGCGCTATTTTCCCATTTACTCAGCGGATGATTGGCGCTGTAATGACGAATGCAGCGCGCCTTGACCGAATATCTACCGCTGATTTTAACCCTTTTTCGTCGCGCTAGCTTGCCCACTTGTTCATTCATGACGATCTGCCACAGCTTGTTCGCATTCTTCCATTCACGTTGACATGGCCATCCATTGGATGCATGTTACTCTAAAATGCAACAAGGAAACCGCCGACTAACTCAGAGGGCTAGAGTAGCACAGGCGTGCGAATATTGCAGAAAGTCAAAAGTGAAGGTACGATTGGTATTCTGAACCGTTGCTCCAACTCTGCAGCCGCTAAATGATAATCTACAGTGCGACGGTGTTAGACCAACTTGCAAACGATGCCTTGACGGCAATCTAGCTTGTGTCTATGCAACCGGTGAACATGACAAGCGACTCGTTCGCCATGAGCAGCGAAAGTATGTGGTGAACGCGAAGGCGACAAATTTTAGCGCTGACACACCGACCAGGACAACTATTGCACTTCAGGATAGAGTCAGAGAACTAGAAGCACAGTTATCGGCATCAAAGCGAAATCACCAAAGCTCAAGTCCCCATTCAACTGCCTGTCCTCATGCCGCACCTCACATTTCAGTGGGGGGCGATAGAACACTGCCAGAGTCAACAGCCGATTCCTTGGCCGCTGGCCATTTGGACCAGTCACCTACGCTTGATGTTGGATATTTTGGTACGTTGCATCCAAGCGCAAAAGTTGCCCCAAAGTCGTATGATAACCAACATATTCCACAGGTCCGACTTCTAACCACGCATTCTTTTGGCAACTCACTGCTAGCATTGATAATCTGGGCTATCGCAGCGGATATGCTCCAAGGAAACAAATTCAGTCTCAGGCGTACCGCAAACAGTCCATGGCTGTGCAACCACACAACCCAGATCACCAAGATGAGAACCAGGAAGACCTCTCCACTTTAAGCTTTCCAACACGACAGGTCGCTACATCGTGGATAAAGCACTTTTTTGACAATGTCGGTGCCGTTTTACCATTTGTCAATGAAGCCACAGTGCTCCAAGAGGCTCGCAGAGTAAATGACGGCCCCGATTCTGTTCATCTTATGTCTCCATCATGGCGTGCCCTGTTGAGCATAATTTTCGCGTGTGCATTATTCACCCTGGGCAGCGAATCGCCAGAGCGGTTCTATTCTCACTGCCTCCAGCTGCTTGATGAAAAGACCCTGTCATCGCCTTCAATCGAATCAGGCAAGTTTAACCCTCAATTATACTATTATTGCTGGTGTTGTTTCACCCACAAATGGCTAACAACAGGATAGTTCAAGCACTATGTCTGCTTGGAAGCTTTCAGCAGAATACACAACGAGCAATGGAGAGCTGGACGACGAACTACTTAATGGTGAAAGCCGCTTATCAAATCGGTATTCATGCTCCCTCAACTTATGAGAACTATGCCGCACAAAACAAAAAAGAGCGGGCTGCGCTTTGGCTTGCCGTCGTAAATCACGACCGACTCTTCAGTTGCGCCATTGGCAGGACGAGCCTCATCCCTCCGCAACACGTTCAAGAAGAAATATTTGACTTTGCATCAGCCGAAATCGCCGGTAGCAGAGCAGTCTCAAGGCCTGCACACCAAAGTACGACTTTCTTCTCACATGTCGCGTAAGTTCAAATCTGCACTAGATTGACAACTGCTCTGACGGAGAATGACGCAGGTCGCTTCTTCAAATTATGGGCAAAGTTGTTGACTCACTATATAATTACAATATCAGTACGACCAAGAAGCTTCCGTTCAACGAACTAGTATCGAGAACCATGGCACACGCTGTCGAGCTGCAAGACTGGCGCGCGAGTGTTTGCTCACTCAACCCAGCTGCTTTGCCGAACTCCATCGGCGCAGAGCGATATGAGATCATTCTGCTGCTGTACTATTACAGAGCCTACATGCACATACATTCGCCTCTACTAAACGCAGTCCTCGAAAAAAAGACCCAGCTTGCGCCGGATGCAGAAAATCAGCCAGTGCTCTACTCCGCAGCCATCGCGCTTCTGAGAGAATACCTTGCGATGGTACAAAACCTCTTGCGACTTTTGTATCACATAATGCAACATGATCCACTGTTTCTGAAAAGAAATGTAGTCTGGTGGCTCTGTAATTATATGAGTAAGTGGACGGGTCTTGTTGTGGGCAGTCTGCTCGAAGTGCTGATATTCTTTCCCAGTGTTCACTATCAGCCTCAATGCGTTCGCGTTTTGGATAATTGAGAAAGAGAGCAGTGAAGGAGACTATATTTTTGGGCAACCAAGACCTGTCTTGAAAGTCTTCCTGATCGATTGTCTTTCGGCGCTGAAGCTTATTGGAGGTGCTTCTTTCATGAGCCGTAAGGCACATCGATGTCTCAACGGTTATCTGGAGTTTATATCTGGCAAAGGTGCGCTCGAAAGCTTCATAATTGAGACTTAATCGCTTCGAACTCATGACTGACTTGAATCACAGAGGAAGCAGAAAATGCGGTGCAACATCCAATTACGGCTGCGGCTGATGCAATGGCCAATAATCAACTACCTGTATCCTGGGACGAACTGCCGTACGATGCCACGCTTTCGCAATTGCTGGGAACAGATATTGGTGGCCTTCCCATTCCTACTAAGACTTTGGGACATGAAGACCTGCTGGCCAATAGCCTCTTTGGATTTATGCCAGACATCAGCGATTTTGATGCCACCGGCTTTATCTAACGCAACATGAAATCACAAAGCATTCATCATTTCGAAAAAACTGAAGTTCTGCAATTGCATACTTTACATCAAACTAATACGCTGGCTTTGCGCTATCGTTTACTTGATCATACAGCGCGTGGAACTTCTCTGAAACCTCTGCAACACAGTCATGAGAATAAACCATTTTTTGAATGTCAGGCGATGCCCACTTATCCGGGACACGGCCACCATTGAGCTTCGATAGGGCAAATTCTTGGTCTCTCTCTTCCTTCTCTTTGCCATCGCCCAGATGCAACGCTCTACCCGAAGCGGCAGCCAACTTCACTAACGCCGTTGTGCGGTCGTGACGCAGAAGCTGATAGACCCTTAATGATTTGTTGATCGCAGTACCAGAGCTTGAAGGACAATGCGAGAGAGCTTCCGCCACTACGGCTGCGTCTTCAATGGCCATTGCCGCTCCCTGGGCGAGATGAGGGAGGGTTGGATGGCAGGCATCTCCGAGTAAGGCGACGCAGCCATGGACCCAGGTTGGTAATGGGTCGTGAGATCTCAACTTCCATTCACAAACTTCTCCCTCTGGCACCAAATCCAACATGCGCCGCACGAGTGGGCAAAAATCCTCGAAAACGTCCAACATCGCTGACTTTGACCCACGCGTTGTGTAAGTCATTGACGGGGCGTCAGCAAAATTTGTGTCGGGTTGAATGGAAGACAAGTTGTAAATCGTCTTGGAGTGGATGGGATATGCGATCCAGTGTCTTTTTTCCCCAATCCATCTGGTCACTTGGTTGCTATCCAGCAATGCGAGCATTTCCGGATCTCCAACCATTTTCTCGCGAGGAAGAAGGACTCGATATGCCGCCTGGCCGGTGTCTTCAACGCTGACACTGGCACCGACTTGGGCAAGCAGTTGCTCTCTAACACTGGACTTGACACCGTCTGCGGCAAGGAGAATATCGGCCGTTTCTTGCCGAGCTACTCCGTCTCGGGGCTGGATGGTGAATTTGACTGGCGTATCGAAGGCATCGACACTGACTAAACCCGAGCCGAGATGAAACTTGATGGAGGAGTGCTCGAGACACTCATCGTATATACCACCAGCCAATGCAGCACGATGACCAGTGCAGTGAGGGAAGCCATAATCTTGGCGAATATTTGGCATGCGAACATGCGAAAGTTCTTTGTTCGTCGCTCCATCTCTGATGCTGGTTTCGAGGATTTCTGTTGACCCTGGGCTAATCTTTTCCCAACAACCAAGTTGAGTGAGAATGCGAATCATGTTGGGAGCTTCTTGGATACCGGCCCCTACGAATCCTAGGCTGGTGGTATGTTCGTAAACATGTATGTTTTTGAAGCCCTTCTTCGCAAGGCTTAATGCAGAAGTCAGGCCACCCATACCTAGAACAGAGGACATCAACATCTTGAGTACTCAATAAAAAATTAAGAGCTTCACTCACCAGCGCCAATGATGGCAATCTGCGCATCAGGCTGTAACATAGCTTCGCTACCCCTGGCAATTTCCAAACGTTTTGATCGTGTAAGTTGCCCTAGGCTTGGCTCAGTAGTATTGGAGGCGGTTCGGGTCCTATTTTATGCTTCCACAGGAGAAATTAGAGTCTCATTGCTTCGTGAACTCGGAGTTATGACTAACTCTCGGATCTTACTCAAGGCAGTGCTGCATCGGTCGACTGTCGTTGACATCTCAGTTGCCACAGGCACAGGGTTCCGACTCCGCATTCTTTTGTCCAATCGGGAGGCAGATATCCGCCTCGACCCTCTGCCAGAACAGGCCGGAGCCGGCGCCGATATTGGTCGCAATTGTTCAAGAGCATTTCGTTTTGGGCTAATCGAGTAGAAAAGTACCATAAAGCAATCAAAGGCCTTACATCCGAATCCAACAGTCTCTTTCTCCAGCAACAAAAGCAATATTGCAAAAATGGCTACCTCTGCGCCCAAAAGCCCTTCGAAGCTTGTGACCGTCAACAATGCACCTGCACGCGCCAAGATTCTCATTGGCCGCGTAGTAGAGAATTTGAAAGATCAATACATAATTGACTATATTGGGAATTGCGAATGTAAGAATCTTTTTTCAACAAAACAAAGACAAATGTAAAGCGCTAGACTCATCGACTGACGAGACACAGGCGAAGAAGAGATTGCCCCTAAAGTAACAGCCTTGCAGCCGGATATACTGGTAAGCATCAAAACATTTCGCAGGGAAACAACCATGACTGAAATTTCTGGCCACAGATGTGCGCCTCGATGTGGGAGCTTGAAAAAAGTAACAGAATGAGACAAACGGCAGAATCGTTGGTTCCAGGAATTAAAACACATGCGATACCGTTTGGCATGCAAGTTGAACAGGGCCCTGACGCAGTCGTTGCCTATTTGACTGAGCAACTCCCGAAACTATTAGACTAATTTAAGAATGTACCTATTCATTTTCGAAAACATTGAATAGAGCTCCAATGTGTGTAATCTCCACAGCAAACTCGTCCCCTGCTTTCAGTGACAGCTTAGGATTACGGCCCATGCCAACACCAGCAGGCGTACCAGTGATTATAACTGTTCCCGCGGCAAGTGTAGTGCCTTGCGATAAAAAGCTAACAAGTTTTGGGACTCCGAAAATAAGATCACTGAAGTGGCGTGTTAGCGGAGCGATCGAAACATCAATGATGGGCGGGAGGAACATACTTGGTACCGTAGTCTTGCACAACTTTGTTATTCAATAAGCCACGGAGTTGCAACTTTGACGGGTCGATGACCAAAGACTTTGATACTATGGCTCGCCCTTTACTTCGGTTAATTATTGATTTTTGACTTGGAACTGATCCCTGAACTTACCAATGGGACAAGAGCCATCAAAGCCTTTGGAGAAGCACCACTGGGACTGGTTCAGTTGGCTAGTGCGACTTGAGATGCCGTTTGCTGCAGTATATCCCAAAACGTAATCCATTGCGTCTTTTTCCGACACATTCTTAGCCGACTTCCCGATGACAATGGCAAGTTCTGACTCATAGTCGCCACAGTTGTCGTGATGTGTTAGTTTTGGAAGGTAAGTTGGAGCCGGCCATGGATGACCCAGAGAGGTGCTTGGTTTCCTAACAATTAGTGAATACGGCTTCTGAAAGCCTGAGAACTTCAAACTCACCTGAAAACTGTTGGAATAGTTGGGATTGCCATTTTCACCTCATGCGCATGTTGCTTATACTTCGGGCACACGGATAACGATCCGCATTACCTGAAGCGAATAATCGACGAAGATGCTCACATTTAGGCCGATACATCGAACTGTGCCAACTTCATGCTGTGCAAGTGGCGATAGGATCCGGTCGATAGACTCGATTTGGCCCGTTCGAGAACCAGGATTGAGCACCGTAGAGCCAGAGAAGATTTCTACCTGAACTGGTTCTTGGCGGCGAGTAGCCAAGCCAACATCAATATCAACCCGAACAGGTTGACCTATGAGGATCTTCGAAGCGTCCGCTTTTGGTACAAATCGCACAAGACCTTTAAAGCATTAGTCAACCAATTCTGCGTCGTACACAGCTCTGGCACCCCTGGTGGTTCGGAGCAGCTTTCCGCCTACGTTTGAAGGAAGTAGCGGTCATTGTGCGCGAGTTTGGCTTTTCTATGCAGCGATTGCAATCGCGCGTACTGAAGATTTATTCAGCGTACTTATTGTCAAATAGGTTCTTTCGACGTTGGTACGATCGTGTGTAGTTACAGAGTTCATTCACTCAAAATGCTCTAGCGCATCGAACGGAAACGGTTTGGGCTCGGATCGCGAAACGCCGCAAGGGTTCGTCCAATAGGAAGCAAGTCGGCCGGCGTGGAGCTCCCAGTGTCCAGTCTCGAATCAGCCATGGGCTTCCCAACCTCGGAGGTACGAGACAGCATCT
Source organism: Simplicillium sp. C3G150-2 (assembly GCA_022702485.1). Classification (NCBI taxonomy): domain Eukaryota; kingdom Fungi; phylum Ascomycota; class Sordariomycetes; order Hypocreales; family Cordycipitaceae; genus Simplicillium; species Simplicillium sp. C3G150-2. Next base: position 5,964,711 of record JAJIYY010000001.1, on the reverse strand, counting down.
GAGATGACATATCTAGGTATATCAGATGAATTTATTTCTAACTATTGAGTACCCTTGCTTTATTCAGTGTTTCATCTCGTTTGAGAAAAAGACCTTTGACGCAAGTTGCGAAGAGTTTAATCCGTCATGCCCCAAGAGCAAAAGCAAGCGCAATACCGGGCGCATCTCCCGGATCTGAGTGCGCCAAGGTTTGTAACAATGCAGCACCAGACCCCATATGAATATGCAGAGGCTTTCAAGAAAAATGGTCAGCCGCCATGGTTGCATGCGCTGTATTTGCATTGGCGCTCGCTATTTACTGAACCCTTCAAAGGCGTAACAAATGATGGTTCGTATTGCTAATATGCACCGCCCAACATGGGCCATAAGAAGTCAAGGCTAATGCATTTCAGGCACCATTCGTCCTGGTCTGTTTGGGTTGCAAGACCAACGCATACCGATCCAGGAGATTGTTGCTGCCGCGGATGCAAGCCTCAGTCTTATGGACCAACATCAATGGGACAAGAGCCTTTATCACGTCGACTCTCCAGAGTGGCGCTCGTGGTCAAACCCCGAGTTTTTGTTAAGCGACAAAGGACTGCGCCTCGACGAAGTAACTGTCACACTGCGTGACTCGATTATGAAAATTTTGGAGACAGCGCTCTCACCTGAGGGGTACAAGAAAGCCGAAGGTGCCATGAGAATAAATGGCTTCTTAGGAGAGCTTGTTCAAGCGCCTTCCATCATGAACGAATATTCTTACAACTTTGTTCTTTTTGGAAAACCATCCAATATTCAGCCATGGGGCTTCTCGTTTTATGGGCATCATCTGTGTCTGAATGTATTCTTATACAAGAGCCAGATTGTTCTCTCGCCTTGGTTCACCGGAGCAGAGCCGAACATTATCGACGCTGGCCCGTACAAGGGAACCCAAATCTTGAGAAATGAGGAACGGCTCGGACTGCAACTGATGCAAAGTTTGTCATCGAGCGAAAAGGCGAAAGCCCATATTTTCAAAGCGATGAAGGATCCGAAAATGCCACATGGACGATGGAATCACGACGACCAACGACATCTTTGTGGTGCCTATCGCGACAATCGAGTTGTGCCCTATGAGGGTGTCTCGGTATCGAATCTTACAAATGATCAACAAAATTTAATCTTGGATATAATCAGAGAGTATTTACTGTATCTGCCACAGACGGCCCGAGATCTTCGTATTGCCGAGATCAAGGCATGGCTTCACGAGACGTTCTTTTGTTGGATTGGCGGCTTCGGAGACGACGATGCATTCTATTACCGTATACAGAGTCCTGTTGTGATTGTGGAGTTTGATCACCACTCTGGCGTTTTCTTGAACAATGCCGAGCCTGCGAAGTTCCACATTCATACGCTTCTCAGAACACCAAATGCTGGCGACTATGGTATGGCCCTCCGACCATTGATACAGGGGCAACAGCAAGAATTTCAGTGGCTGCCTTAGTTCACCTCAGTATAGTTAACTAGCCGCTAATGACTCCTAACGAATGCATCGTTCCTCTTTGTTTCTACATATCGAACAAAAAGTGCCATCTCGGCGATAAGTGCTGTTGGTTGAAGCGTCATCCGGTGCTTACATATTGGAAGGTATTCCACATCGTACTAAAATATCACATTAATGCAACATATACAAAGCCAAGAAACTGTCTCGATTACAATGTTGGAACCGATTGCCATATTGAGACGACTGGCGCTGTTTCGCGCGTGTAATGCAGCTTGCCGGTTCCTCGTCAATCTCGGAATACTGCGTTCCGATTGGCTTGACTCTGTTGCTCCTGCGCAACCACCAGGACAATTCCTGGTCGGTAAAATTATCCAAGCGTCAGAATTGCAAGGGTACACCACTTGAGAGGGGAATGAACGCGCATGCAGCAGCATGCTAACAATAATAATGCTTGGTAATTGCTCGGAATCGTACCATGGAGCCCAGATACAATATCCATCTCTTAGCCACTTCCCCGTGGGGTGAGATTCTCTCGAGTCATGAACTTTGCCCAACTGTTGTGTTCCCCAGGTAGCCGCCCCGAGTTATTTTATTTTTGCACAAATAAAAAAAGCCGTACAACGTGGCAGTTTCTTTGTCTCGGTAACTACACAACATGTCAAAACTTGAAGCAGAAAATGCGCACAGCATGGTATGTCCTATTGGTAACTGACGCTTCAGTACCCAGAGCTGGTCTAATCACTTCGCTAGGTCGAACAAATGGAGCAGTCTGATAATGGGAAACACGAAGTAAATCGTGTCGAAGAAGCCATGAACTACGCCTCAAGCCAAGCTATAGACGCGGATGATCCGCTGAACTGGCCGCAAAAGAAGGTAAGGCAAATTCTCCCAAACGTCGACCTTGCTCAGACACTAACAACAGCATGAACAGAAAATCCTCAACCTCGCCATGGTTGCTTTCCACGGAATGATGGCTTCCATCACCGCAGCGGCGATTCAATCAGCTTTCGTCGACATTGCCAAGGACCTGCACGTCAGTGTTCAAAGAGCCAGCTATTTGACATCGCTAGTCATCGCGATACTTGGAGCCGCGCCGCTAATATGGCGACCGCTATCCGACAGGTTCGGCCGCCAGCCGGTGTTTATGCTGTCACTCTTGTGCAGCTTACTTGGGAACGTCGGATGTGCCTTGAGCGGCTCTTATTCGCTCATGGCTTTCTCCCGTGCCGTCAGCGGCTTCTTTATTTCTCCAGCCATCGCCCTAGGAAGCGCTGTTGTGTCCGAAATCTTCTTCCAGAAGGAGCGTGCTCGCTACATGGGCGTCTGGGCTAGCATGTGTACTTTAGGAGTCTTTATCGCACCACTTCTTTTCGGATTCGCCGCTTTGAGAGTCAGCTACCGGTGGATCTATTGGGTGCTCGCAATTGTTCGTTGACTTCTGTCCAGATTTGCAACACAAGAAGCTAACTATGATTGCAGGTCAACGGCGTGCAATTTCTGTGCTACCTTTGTTTTGCATCCGAGTCTCGTTACATCCCTGTTGCCAACCACACTGCTATCGCCGATACGTCTCTGCTGGGTCGTTACCGCAAAGACCCAACTCCGCTGAGACTCCGCCATCTTGTTGAGCCACTGATGCTCATCACGCGGCCCTGTATTGCATTGCCTGCCATCGCATATTCCATGACCTTTCTATGGGCGACGGTCTCAAACACCTTCGAAATACCGCAGATATTCCCCGAGCGTTATGGTTTCAACACGCAGCAAGTTGGGCTGCAAAATATCGCCTTCATCATCGGTAACATCATGGGAGAACAGATCGGTGGCATCATGTCTGACAAATGGATGTCCAAGAATGGACGCAAGGGTGCGCGGCCGGCTCCAGAGTATCGCCTTTGGCTGAGCTACATCGGCTACGCCCTAGCCTGCTGTGGTCTCGTCGTCTTCTATGTTCAGATTGACCGCAGTGGCGATAAATGGAACGTCACCTCAATGGTAGGAGGTGCCATCACAACAGCTGGGAATCAAGTCATCACAACAATTCTGATCACGTATGCTGTGGATTGTCATCCTGCCGACTCGTCCGGCATCGGCGTCTTTGTCAATTTCGTGCGTCAGATCTGGGGATTCATTGGTCCATTTTGGTTCGTATTATATCCCCATCAACACATATGTTTACTAAGTAAATACACAAGGTTTCCTCAGCTGATTGAAGCTATTGGTTTATCGGGAACGGCCGGGGTTGCCGCTGGAATGATTGTTGGCGTGTCAGTGGTGCTCACAGTACTGCTGCAATGGCAGTCTGGTGCTTGGCGCCCTGGTTCTCAGGATAAGGCAGCTTAACTCATGGAAAATACAACACTCAGTTACAATTTGACGCTGAGTACTTTCGGTGACAATCCTCACTGTAATTCTCCGAAGAAGCTTTGTATCTGACTGCAAAGGCACAACGAGCGACATGCTGCATTACATTCTGTGCACTACAACCCTGTTGCCAACAATACAAAACAACTTAATGAACTAAATCTTTTGTAATAATTTCCACTTTCCCCTAACCCCTCGCTATACTTTTAATACGCCAAACACCATCTCCACCGGAACTACGTCTACGCCAACAACCGAATCCATTGCAACAATCTTGACCCCAGTACAATCAAAAGTTCATCCTCATACTATGTCTCATTCCACTTATTTTCCTTCACGGTAAGCGGTCCAGGCAGTTTGCATGCGTGAAATCTGTCCGGGAGTGAACTCGGTGCGGCAACCACTTTCATTCAGTTAGCGAAGTCCACAAAACGAGGCAAAAAGGCAACTCACTCATCTGTGTATGTCATGTGGTTGTGAATTCTGCATTGATCAGTATATTTGAATAATTAAATGTAAAAGAAGATGCCTGAGGCAACTTACGGGTCGAGACCTGGGAGATCAGGGCAAGTATCCTGACCAACTGGGCAGCCCTGAGCGCCACCATCGTGGGTTTCAGCAGGAGTATCATCAACCTCATCACCTTCGCCATCACAGCCACCCTGGAAAGTGTGTAGAAGGTTGGACCAGTGTCCAACTTCGTGAGAGACGACCTTGCCCTTGTTGAAAGTCTCGTTGTCCGTAGATCCAGGAACGGTTCTGAAGCTGATGTAGCAGCCATCCTCCCAGTAAGTCGAGCTTCCAGTTTGGGTGTCTTGGGGAAAGTGGCAGTATCCGCCAACGAAACTGTCCTGGAAGTACAGGTTCAGAGTTCCATAGTTGCCTTTGCGAAGCTTTCGTCTCATGGCGCTGGTATCCTCGTCAGCAGCCCAGCGAGCGTTGACAGTCCAGTCAATATCCTTGAGCTCAAATTGAAAGCCAGTGGGGACGTAGTCAGAGTTCAACTGCTTCAATTGAGCCAGCAACGTTTCGCGCTATGTCAAAGTCAGTCCCTGCCTCAAGAAAACTGCACTACAGAAATATATTTCTTACGCTGAGATAGCCCTCTTCCTCAGACTCGGACTTGCTAACCACATGGAAGTAGACAGGAACAGTCACGTTGAACTCAGAAGCAGACAGGGCAACGGCATTAGCACGAGCACCAGCCATGATCTGACGATCTTGCTGTCTTTGCTCATCGCTCAGTGGCGCGGTGCGACAGAAGCCAGCTTCATAACCTGGCCGAGTAGCCAATGGGTTGCCAAGCGCGGCACCAGCAAGAGTGCCAGCGATAAAATAGGCCTTGGTGAGCATGATAATGGGTATGTTCAAAGACGACAAAGCTGATGAGTCTGGTGCTTTGAAAGCTGTACAGACCTCTGGCGCCATCTACCCTTTTTATAAGCGTCGAGACATCATTGCTGTATCCTTTCCAGCACGTATTCAACAGCGTAGTATTCGGCTTATTCCAGCTTCCATACTGAGATGCTTATGTTGGCGCAGAACTGCGACTTGCCTAGAGGAGCTATTTCAAAGGACGCCCCCGCGACAAGGACTTGCAAACTGCCTATTCCATTTAGAGGTATATGCAGCTTTGCCAATTAAAGCAGTTAAAATTATCTTAGGGTTACATTTAGGCCTATTTCCGTTACGCACCAGTCGCCATGGGCAAGTACTCAAACATGCTTAACCTTACTAAACTACAGCGAAATAGGCAGTTGGCGGGGAAGCCCGGGCTTGGCTCTGCGAGTGGCATGGCTTACCGCATTGATTGAGTCTATTTCGGCAATCCACTGGCATGACGATCACTCTTCAATTGGACCACACTGCCTTGTTACTATCCTTTTTGCGTTGGTTTGCACTTGGCTCTATTGTCTTAATCTGAAAGCTTACTTTCAATGCTCAGTGTTTCCACATGCAAATCATGATTGCGATTTGCAAGTTCAGCTGCTTGCTCCACCAACACGGTTGTGAAATATAGAAGTGCAATATATGAGCTCTGTTACCAACATGCGCCAGCTCAAATCCAAGCGACTTTCTGACTTGAGTCGTGATCTTGCGCTATGATTGACCCGTACAATCCTGGCTTTCGCGCCTGTCTGTATCTATGCCCGCCAGCCTGAGTGAGCTTGTCCCGTGTGCAAATCGCAATTGCCACATCTTCGCCAAGATTGCGGCATTCCGAAACAACATCTCCAAATGGGTCCAGGATCATGGAACAACCGTTCTTCAGCTGCGTACCTTCGGGGCCAATCGGGTTGCTGAATACTACATACATGGCATTATCATAGGCTCTCGACGGCAACCACTTCATCAGCCACCTTCTGCCCTTGAGACCGTCAAATTCCGCACGTAGCGAAGTGGGATCAGCGTCCTTGTTATTCCAAAGCTGCATGTCGACAAATCCAGCACCTGGGCGAGTTGAAGGCGTGCACATCGTGACGTGCGGAGCAAACAAAATCTCTGCCCCAGCGAGAGCGGTTGCGCGAACATTTTCAACGACATTGTTGTCATAGCAGATCAGGATGCCAGCTTTCCAACCCAACAAGTCGAACACTACCAATTCGTTTCCAGGGGAGAGGAATGGACTGATAAACGGATGTAATTTGCGGAATCTGGCTATGATGCTGTCGCCTGAAGCGCAGAAGTACGTGTTGTAGATGTTGGTCTCATCGCGTTCGAATAAGCCAGCCAGAATGACGATGTTGAGTTCGCGAGCAATTGAGATGATTTGCTCGGTGCTTGGACCGGGGATAGTTTCTGCGACGTCTAAAAGCTCGGGTTTAGACAATGTAGAAGCAAAGGTATATCCCGAAATTGAACACTCATGAAATGCAACAACATTGCAAGACCGAGATGCTGCTTGAGCAGCAAGCCGTCGGATGGTCGCAATGTTGAACTTTTTGTCGCCAGAGGCGCACTCGAACTGAACAGATGCAATCTTCATTCTCGACATTGCGCTGCTGGTTTTCTTTCTTACAAATTTCAATTGACCTCAGACTCCCTCTGAGCAATCTAGCGCTTTTATATTTGAACCACTTGCTGTTGTTGCCCAGCTCGTATACATTGATTGCTTGAATGGGTGCTTCCGGGCTGAAAGCGGAGTTGCCTAAATCAATCACTATCGTATTTGCAGTGGACTAAAGCACGAATCAAGTGCATTGTAGTTCTAATGAGGCTTTTTTGGTGTATTGTTATGGGTTAGAAACTCATATTTCCTCTGCGCTAATGTCTGCCGATGTTGTTGGTATTGTCTGGGCTCTGAGCCTCTCACGATGTACGTGGATAGGTAATGACCGAGGATGAGCATATTCAATAAGCTGCCACAATAAAACATCTCTTGGGCAGTCCTGTGCTTTCAGCACAATTCAATTTGGTTCATCTGGACTTAAACAGTTCAAATCAATGTGGCAAACTCGCTATGATATCTCGAAAGCAAACTAACAACCTCCTCCACCACCACATCCACCACCACCACCACCTCCGCACCCTCCCCCTCCTCCACATCCTGCCCCTCCAGCACAACCTCCTCCAGCTCCGGCACAGCCACCTGCAGCACCACAAGCCTACACACAAAAAGTTAGCAGGTCATCAATACAGTGTTCACATCACATGAACTTACTCCTGCGACGCCACCGCAACCTCCACCGCCTATGGCTCCTCCGCACGTACCAGCAGCACAGGATCCTCCAGCCATGACAAAGCCTGGACTTGCCGCGTAGATACCCGGAGCAAAATAGAACGGGTACATATAAGGGCCGTACACTAGACACTCAGTCAGAACACTAAATCAGACATTGGTGCATGGAAACTTACTGAAATAGGCATATCCCCAGTGTGAGTAATAATCTTCTCGGGGCGGCAGAGATCGACCCTTCTTGGCGGCTCGCTTACAAGCTTTCTGGTATTCCTTCTCAAGCTTCTGCTCCTGTCTCGCACGCATTGCGGAGCCAACCTTCTTGTTGGTGCTGGAGTCCATCACTCTCACTGCGTTATGCGATGATATATGCGCTGAGTTGTCTGGTGGACACATATTGGCAGCTTCAGAACTGTAAAAATTGTCTGCCAGCTTCTCTGCTGAGGATAGATTGAACATGCGGCCAACTGTTGATGTTAAAGAGGATTGGATAGTTTGGCAGTACCAGCATGTGCACTCGTTGTAAATTTCGTGGTATCGTTCTTGGTAAATCTTGGTCGTCCACTCAAATGCCTCGTTCAACTTTCCTTCGTCGAGCTTGTCGTCGTGGTCAATGAATCTTCCCAATCTCAATACTGTATACTGATTATACGCCATGGGGCTCAGTTGGTGTGTGTGCCAAGCAAGATCGACGTCGAGAGTAGGAACCACAAGCTTGCCAGGGTTCTCTTTCATCAAAGTCAGGAACCTCGCATACTTGGTAATCAATTTCGTCATGGTCTTTTCCGCGCTAGGAGAATGCAGCCAATCCAGCTTCTGCATCTTGTCGACGAAGATGCCCTGGCGCATGACAGCTGTCGTCAAATCCGACGCAAAGATGGAAGGATTGTCCCAATATCTAGACATCATCTTTCGTGTAGCAGTTCTTGCTCTAAGATGCAAAGCATATCTGCCAAGACTACTGGACATCTCGTCAATGTGCTTGAGTTTGTTGCTGCTCTTCAGGATTTCCTCAATCAAATCGCGAACAGTTTCCATGGTGACGCCTGGTACTGTGAGAGTAGGCAGCTTGGTCTGAATCTCTCGTCGTACCATGCGGTTGGGGAATGTTCGGGGGAAGTTCTTGTCCCGTGGTGGAAGATAGACTCGCTTTGCCGCACCGGTGAAAGTCTCGAGCAAAGTTCCAGGCATGGGAACCTGATGCTGCAGGAGGAGACTGCAATCGCGCACAAACTTGGCGACACACAGCTGGTCTTTGCCGAATGATTTTGCGCATGCTGGACAGGTGTGGTTGAATTCGCCGTCTCCATAACCATGCCCAGTAAGTCCATGCTCTTGAGACTTTTTCTCATTGTCACATGTAGTCCATGGAACGTCAAAAGGCATCAAACAGAAAGGACAAGCGATTGTCTTGACTGATCCATCGTCTTCGTTGCGCCATTGTCGACCTGTGAGGGCAATCCATTCGGCTTTAGCGTCGTCACTGGCATCGAAGTCAAAATTGTTGTCGATAGCTTGATCGACCAAATGCCATGGGAAGCCAGCTCTCCAAAGATGGCCCAGTCCACCACGCATGGTGTCCTCCAAGGCATCATGTGGGTTGAGAAAATGGGTATGCAACACCATCAAAACGTCTGCGTCATGAGTAAGTTTCTACAACAATATGAAACGGGTTTTACTAGACTCACCTAGTGGAGGTAACGAAGTCCAGACCATCAGGTCACCTCTGGATGTGAAATCTATGTATCGATCACCGGCCAGCAGCGACATTTCCTCTTCCTGGAGCATGTCACCGCGAAGGCTCTTCCACCAAGTCTCGTATCTGTCCACGGCTCTCGCCACGTAAATCGCCCATCGCTTTTCGCGAATTTTGCTGAGGGCGAGCATCTCTTTGTCTACTTCCTTTGATTCAGGCACCATACCTGTCTGCTTAATTTCGTCGAATACAGCCTCGGCCTCCACTCCGGCCCTTGAGTCCCAAAGACCCCAGAGACCATCCGTATAGCCAACGTCTTCCTTCAAGGCATGCAGCGCATGAAGAAATTTCAGGTGCGCAAGACATGAGTGCACACTGACATCTCTGGTTCCGGACTCCGAATCCAGGTTCAAGTTGGAAAACGCAGCAGACAAGTCGACATCGTTGGCGCAGGTCGCATTCGCATCAATTGTCTCTGTCGCCGCAGTTGCCTCTCCGTAGGCGGGAGGTGCCTCACTTGCGTCGGGAACTTTAGATGGAGCCATGACGAATGGTCGTTACTATCGGTAAGGTCGTGTCATTAGATTTGAAAGAACAGAAAAAATAAACGGTCGATTCTACTGGTGTTCAGCGCTTGAGCAAACGTGTTCTAACAACTCAAGTTGACGTTCAGCTGTGCCGTTATTATACCAAGACGGCTAATCGGTACCAGCCCAAACGAAACCGCATTCCACAAACTCCCAAGTCAGCCGTGGCGCAACAGTATTGACGTAGTGGCGTTTCGTCTCAACCAAAGGTGCCAAAGGTACCTTGTGCTGCGCCTCCATGCCCGAGACAAGTAAGGCTACGGATCAACAAAGGTCTCCACGCGGGACGAATCTCTTGGAATTCTTGACCACCGGAGTAAGACTGCTAAGGGAAAGGCGAACTTGGCCAATCATGAGCTGCGGAATTCAAGACAGCCCGATGTGCATCCAAGCACAGCCTTCATGCGCCATATTTCTCCAGACAAGGCTTCTTGTTCGCCTTCAATCCGTCATTTTACTACTGTACGGTCAGTAGTAACATAACTGGAGCCAGCCAATGATGGACCAGACAATTGGCTTACTTCTATCACGTCTATGTCTGTTTATTTTCCTAGTTTTGGATATGTCTCTGTGATTTTGATCATTGATTACTACACCTACTTGCCAGATAAAACGACTGCTTGTTCTATTAATTCGCATCACCCGATCAAGAATACGCTTGCTACACGGTCGGTGACAGCACTAGCACCAGAGATGGGGGAGCGGCGCGCGACCTTCTAGAAGCTTTTGCTCCGCCACCTTGGTCCTTCCCAATTGAAAACAATGATGCATGCTTTATTAAACAGCCCGTACGCTAATGTAGCCAACGCCATGCCATTTTAGTTCAATCCTAATATCCTGTCCGTTGTTGTTACATGAAAATTACTCCGCCACCTTGCTCGTGTCTACAGTGTTCGTCTGATGCAAAGCCTTGTTGAGTGCCATCGCAAAGCTATCGCACTCTTCTGTTTCGGTCGCGGTCTTTGCGCCCATCGGCTCCCGTCACACGCATCCAATCCTCCCATTCCTTACTCATCTCCATCAAGACGGATCCCATGACCGTGGCGCTGGCCATCAGACCGTGTCCCTCTCCTTGTAGAACACGCACTTCACAACGTCGCATGGCTTTGCCAAGCCACTTTACGTTCTCGACAGGTACGCGAGTGTCACGGCTGCCATGGTGGATAATGACGGGCCTGGTAATGTCCACGTATCGGAATCCAATTGTATGTCGTCTTTCAAGACAAACCAGAAGATCAACTGCTGGGTTTGCCCCTGTCGTAGCCAGGTCCCAGATGGCATGTGTCAAGCGAGTATCGTATGTGAGCTGGCGTTCCTTGTCTGCCTCTGTGTCTCCAGCAATTCCTGTATCTCCATTCATCGTGCCGTCGGGCGGGTGCATGCGGTCCATGTTCTCAGACGCATTGGGGGCTGTTAGCAGTGCTTCGCCACCGCCATTGTTGCCGTTAATGAACTGAAGATAGTTTTCCATGTTTTCCTTGTCTGTGCCCGGTGTAATATTGCGATTGGACTCCTTGGTCTGGCCACTAGCCTTTCTCTTAGATCGACGTGGCGTCTTCGGCAGGGAGCTGGTGATGGATGTGCTCGTGGCACTCATGAAGCTGCTGTTAGCGGCCTTCAGCAGTGGCGTCGGCAAGGCGCGAAGAATTCGCTGCGAAGTAGGAATCGCATGTGTGGGAGGCTGTTCTGTCTGCGTGGCACCAAACACATTCATTTGCGAGGGAGGAATCCATGGTGCTAACAAATGTATCTTGCCTCGTATATGTTGAGGCATACGTAAGGCAGTCGCCAGCGCATAAATGGCTCCAGCAGAATGCGCTAGGATCGAGAATTTAGTAATCTTCAAGGTTTGACAAATCGCGTACACATCGTCTGATTTCATGTTAGTCGGTGAATACCCATGTTCAGGGGACATGCGGCAGCTTACCTGGCCAGCCCAGCGGCGTCGTCGAACCATCCGTGTATGGCTCGCTGTCTCCCACCCCGGGTCGGTCTGGCGTGATGAGGCGCAGTCGAAGGGTCAAGGCGAGCTCGTCGTAGAAGGCGGTGATGTATCGGGTAAGGCCCATGCCAACACAACAAAATACGGCCGAGCCTTCAGGATCACCAACTTCGGAGAACGAAATGGCACGTCCCGTCTGAGGATGTTTAATCTTTTGTGACAAGCGAGGAGAGCAGAGATACGATTCGACGGCGTCGTCCACGGAATCAGCCGAGCCCGGTCGCTCATAGCCCATGGGCAAGTTCCGTCGTTCGACAGACGGCTCTCTTGTTCGTGGCTCGCTGCGGGGACTGAGTTGTCCAGAGAGACGCTTGAGCCTAGAGCTGCTGCGCTTGGGGCCGAGTTCATCTGAGGCTGGATTTGGCGAAAGTCGACCTGAGAGGCGACTGCTGCTTCGCTCCGTGCTACGCTCCCAGCGTTTTCTGCCGCTGGATATTGCAGGGAACGGGGCGCCTTCTTCGTTTATATCCTCTGCATATCTCCGTTGCCTTTCAAACTCTTCGTGACTTTCATATAGCTGCTCGCTGCGCCCGCGTGTCGGTGTACCGTACTCTTCCACGTTGAATAGTAGACGTCGAGCATTGTCCGAGTTTGAGCGCCTGTGTCCTTGCTGAGAGGAGCTGGTGGCGCGGCCAATCTCGTCCGCTTCGAATATTGGTCCACCAATGGCGTCTTCACTATTCCTCGCAGAACGCCGGGCGCTGGACCGCTGCTTTCGATGGCCGGGCTTCCTTAAGCTGGAGTCCCTCGACGGGATTGGATGCGCATATTCGTTCTCGTACTGGTCATTGGTTGCGTCGTTAATTATGCCTGGCTCTTCGCGAATGGCTGTTTCGGCCAAGAATGGGTCTCCTCCGCGACTACTGCTGTGTATGCTGCTTCCACCTATGCTAGATGTCTTGCCGGAAGGCTGTGGCCACTTTCGATCGTAATCGCGGTCGCGCAACCTTTCCTTGGAACTCATGTAGTTGACATTTTTGTGTGAGCGGGTGTTCTTCCTCCCCCAGCTATCGTGTGAGCGGCGCGGGCGCAACTCGGGAGTCGGCGCAGAGCCACGCTCTATGGACAGGTTACCGATGCTCCTAGAATCATCGTTGCGAGATCCCGTAGACCCTCGTGACGAGGGTCTCGAGTGAGTGCCGCCGCGCATATACGATGCCAGCCCAGAGCCGCTGTCGTGGCTGGAGCTCCGCGGAGACTTGACGGTGTTTGAGGAGATACGGCTGGGGGTCTTGGAGGTGCGCACTACGGGGGCGCTGGCGGCGATCTCATCGAGGGATATTGGCTCGTTCCGTGGCTCGTCTGTAGGCTTGGAGGGAGAACCGTATTCGACGCCAAAGCTCCCCGAGGGTTTTGGTGAGGAGGCTGAGGGGAAGTCGGGATGGGGAGAGATAGAGTAGGCAGAGGCGGAAGGCTGCGATTCGAAATGGCTAGATGCAGGTTCGGAAATGATACTGAGACTGGAGATTAAGTTGTTTATGACATCGGGACCGGAAGCGACGCCGCTGTTGCGACGAGAGTAGGGGTTGGCAGCCGCATTGGCGGCGTGGATGGAGCGACGCTGGGAAGAACGGCGCGATCGAACAGGGACATCGGGGGCATCCATGTCCATGTTTGCAGAGCAGATGGGGGATTTGCCGGCGTATGCGAATATGCCAGTCGGTCGCTGGCTGACTTGCTGGACCAGCAGAAGCAATGGGGTTGGAAGAGGGTCTCTGCCTAAGGTTGGGAACGGCGCTTGGGGCCTGCAGATGGCTGCGAGAGGAGATTGCAGAGACTTTGGGTGGCAGCTGCGAAGCGCTCAGACGATGAGGCGAGTCGATCCACAGTTTCGGAATTGGAGGATTCGGTCGGTGATGCAGGAGAGGAAGAAGGTAGGATTAAGCAATCTCCCGTACATGTGATTCAGTTGACAGGGGAAAGGAGAGAGCAAGAGAGGAGGGACGGGGGTTGAGGAGCGGACGGAGGAAGAAGAACCAAGAAAAAAAAAGAAAAAAAGTAAAGAGTGTAGGGGTTGAGATGGGATGAGATGGGAGTGGAATGAAGGGAATGGAGACAATTATTGAAGAGGCGCACGGGTGAGAGACAGAAGGGCGAGAGTGCAGAGGAAAAGAAGAAGAGAGAGAGACAAAGAGAGAGACAAGAGGCCGAGCTATGGCCAACGGGAGAGCGCTGAGATGCTCCGCGGGATTGAGGGACGACGTCTAGTAAGATTTGGGACAGCAGGGCAGCGCCGGCAGATGAAGACAGTGACCAGGGTAGAGGGGGAGAGGTTCGTCTAATTAATATGTTTAAAAAAATTGTTGTCCTATAGACGTACCATCATTACTCAATTTTTTTCACTGATTAATACTTTTTGTTGGCGGTTATTGTTTAATTTAGAATTTGCAACGCTTTTGTTTACACTGCAGAGATGTCCCCCTGAACAGTTGACAGAAGCCCCTGGATGATCCCTGCGCCTCGCTGGGTCTGCTGCTCCAGTCGGTGCTCCAGTCGGTGGCTCCCGTGGGCTCCCAGGCTGCTCAGTAGACTCTTTGGGGGAGCTTGAGGCAGGTTGGCAAAGTTTAGAGGGGAATCGGTGGGCGGAGGGAGAACTGATTAGTGGGGAGCTGCCAAGCGGGTGCACTAACTGCCCGCTGTGCGCTCCGTAGCCCCTCCCGTCGCCTACCATAAATGCAGGTCGCAAGGATTAAGAATGTTAGCGCGATACTTCGTCGAACAACTCAATTTAATTGGCCTGAGTTACTTTTTTCTATACTTTCTTGTGCTCGAGTAAGGAAAGACACGAGATTATACAGAGGTTCTAGAGACTTTTTTGTTAATATTATTTTCACCTGAATCAGATGTACTGGATACAAAAGCATTCTCGATTTTGTATTTAAGCTAACCTTCTAGATCCTTGCGACCTGTAGTTCAGGCCTATGCCAGAAGCACTTGGCATACCATCACCAGTACATATTACGCTCACAATAAATACATTCTACCGAAATCGTACAGTTCCTCGGTAGATCCTCTGGCTTATAACGGGTCTTCTTTTCATATTTAATTCGATACTAGGCGCAGACAGGACAATTCAGCAACAGGTGTGGCTTCATCCGTAGTAGAATCAACTGCTGCCTGTGACATGTGCTTTGTCAAGTAGAAAAGAAAAGAAAACCTAAGATTTACTCCAGCTCAAGTCACATTTCGTCTCTTTGTTCTTTGCCCAGCATTTTCTTTGTCACCAACACCCAAATGGCGGCTCACCGAGTTTAGACTTTACGTTGGCTTGCCCCTCGACCCCACAAACGTCATCCCTCCACACCCTCGCACTGCCTTGTTTCCCCAAACCTCAACACTACACCACGCCTTTCTCCAAACTCCCATCTCCAGCCTCCCAATTCTCCCAATTCAACTTCTCTATCGACACCCAAAATACACGAATAGCTCATTTTTCGCGCGCCTGTCGTCACCATGGACATCATACTCTCCATCCCCATCATTTCCTACCTCTACAACCCCGCCAACTCCATCTCTACCTCGGTTAACCTCGTCTTCTTCTACATGACCTGGGCCACCCTGGTCCTCTCCCATCCGCCATGGGAAGTCCATCTTGTCGGAGTTTTGGCCATCCGTACTATCTTCTGGTTCATGCCGGCGCTCATATCGCTGTTATTTGATCTTGCAATACCTTCACTCGCGGAGAGTGTCAAGCACGCTGGGCGGGCGTCGCTGCCACCGCGCAAAGCACGTCCTTTGTTCAACCTGCTTGGCCTGGTCATCTTCAACGTCTTCGCCATGACCGCTACCGAAGGCGCAGTCAGCTACGTCTACCGCTACATCAACCGACGCACCGTCTTCAAGATGTCCACCACACTCCCGTTTCCCTGGCAGATGGCTAAGCACATCTTGGTGCTCACCATTGCGCGCGAGATCCTCACCTACTATCTTCACCGTTACGTCCTCCACAATAACCCAGCTTCACCTATCGCCAAACTCCATCAGCAGTTTGCTCATTCGACTCGCGGCGCGCCCTACTGCATCCAGCTCTTCTACGATCACCCTCTGCCGCTCATCGTCCACCGATTCATCCCATTGTTCCTGCCCTGCATGCTCCTTCGCCCTCACATGATCACCTATTTCCTCTACCTGGCCATCTGCACTGGCGAGGAAGCTTTCTCCATGTCTGGATATACCATTGTTCCGGGCTACTTCTTGTCAGGAATCGCTGCGCGATCTTCCCTCCACTACGCAGGTAGCGGATCCTCCAACTTCGGGGCGTGGGGCGTGGTCGACTGGTGTCATGGCACTAGCCGTGGAAGAGACATTTTCGAAGACCTTCGTGCAGAGGCTGACAAGCATCACCTTGAAGAGCGCTCCGCAGCCAAGGCATCGCAGGGCGCCGACAATCTTAAGAGCGGTTTAGGCAAGGGACTCGATGCACTCAAGTCCAAGACTGGCAAGAAGGCAAAGAAGCCATGATTTGTAAAAAAGATTCAAGATACCACTGTGAAAATTTGGATAGCTGTGATTTTGAATAGATACCCTTGATTATGCGGAACATTTACATGCGTTGCTCTATATTTGTGTGATGAACCCAATCGAGACTCCTACCTTTGTGTTTGAAGTGCACCGGTTATGCCTGTTGCCGCCTTCTAAAGTTTGATGATTCCCTTTTCTCTATATTCTATAATGCGATTTCCAATCACCATTTCATCTTTTGTTTGAACCAAGATAGCGTCTCTAATCCACTTTGGATCCTCATGCCAATTCGTGCATCCAGCCCATACGACTCCCACGCCTTCGCCTTATTGAGCAGCTCCTCGCACTCTTTAAACTTGTCCTTTCTATACTTTTCAATGGTATCTGCTTCGCCTTCTGGTGGGTTACAGCATTCTGCCCATGATAGCGTCGCCAGCTCATAAATGGCCGTGGGCATGACATAGTCGTTCTTGTGGTCACCTTTGAATGCGAATCTAGGCTTGTCAGTTTTACTTCCAATTTCACACTCTGTCGTTTTCTGATTTGCTTACTTGTCGTGTGTCATGATATTTTCTTGCAAAATGGATCTCGCCTCTTCCCATTTGCCAACAGCTTTTGTCACCGAAGCCGTGCAAAGCGCCCACACGCCAACCTCATCCGGCTCGTTCTTCATCTCGTTCAATGCCTCTTCCGTCGCTGTACATCTATTCCAATTGAGGTTCTCCAGGGCTCGGTTGACGTCATCTTCGTTCATGCGCTTTCCCCCATTCCACATGTACGCCATCTCGATGGCTGGGCTGGGTCCAATTGCATCGGCTAGGTCGATATCATGCTGCTTGGCTCTCGCTACCCATCTCTCAATCTTCTTCTGTAGAAAAGTCTCTAGTGGCAGTTGGCGGGCCATCAGTCTCTTTTTGCCAATCACCGTAGGTGCCTTCTTGAAAAACTGATCGGTCTTGGTCTTTTGTAATTTTGTTTCTGTCTCATCACCCGCCTTTACGGCATCCCTGTACAATTCCAGCGACGCGCATCCGGCCATATAGTAATACAGTGAGGGACTCCAATCGTTGATCTCGAGGCATCGTAAGAAATTGTACCTCATGCCAATCCAGTCTTGCCTGATCATAGACACAACCGATAACTCAAAGTTGTTGACCGCGGCAACCTGCTTCATCTTGGACTGCTCAGAGCTGGTCAATATCTCCACAGCAGTTTTCATATCTCGAGCATTGGAGTGCAGTTGTGAGTCTTGTACCCTCCAAAGCCCAGAATCCGGGTATCGCGCACGCATGTCCGCCAGAAGTGCTCTGCATTTTTCGAGAGGGGCCCCTACGCATTCTGCATCGTCATCATAATCGCATTCATTTGGCAAGATATCCACCGCTCCCAGCATGCCGTTGTAGTACGCCAGCAGCATCAGTCCAGCCACGGCACCATTCATATTTGAATGCGACGCCGACTTCCACAACATCTTGACGCCTGCTGTGCGGTCACCTGAGAAACCGACCACGGACAGTATTCTTGAAAATGCCGGAGGTACGAGACTGAGAATCAGTTGAATCATGCCAAAACACATATTGGCTCCAGAGTGAATGAACACATCAATCTCGTCCTCAAACTCTAGTTCTGTCGGTGTGAAGATGGCGTTATCTTTTTCTGTCGTCACCCCGTTGGGTGATCTCTGTTGCAATACGGTATTCTCAGTAGCGATAATTCCCTGTAACGTGATGTACGCCTTACGCAGGCGATAGAAGCTCTTCATTCCTTCAACCAGACTCTCATGGAGTACACCAACGACGGCGGCCATGAGCTGTGACTGCGCAATGACCAGCTCGTATTCCGCGCCGGCATGGTAGATGGACTTTTCTCTCGCACCACTCCGTTGCGCCTTTTTCAAATCCTGCCACGCTCGAGACTCACAGTCGGCCAAGCGGGCTGAGGCCTCCACCATGACTGATTTCTCGAAACCCAAGACCGATCTCATAAAGAAGGTAACCGACGCGCCCATATCATGAAACGATGAATCCCCCTTCTGAAGCTGTTCCCATGCGCCATCAATGTCGTCATTCATAATTAAGCCCGTTGCCCCTAGGGCATCATGCAAATCTTTTTTGGTCTGGGTTACGTCCTCCGGCGACGGCCCCGCTGGTTTTGAGAACCAGCCTGATAAACGACTCATGATGGATGCTGCGGTGTAGTCTGTTCGGCACACATTGGTCAAAGGAGCTTCCACTATGGTAAAGCAGGAATGAGATGCAAATATACAATCCTAGGAAAATTGAAGAACGAATGAGCAACGAAAAGGGACGGCCGTTGGACAGTGAATGATGCAGGTGTATTTTCATGCCGGCTGTGTCGGATGCTAGCCGCGTGGTCCACCGTCAGCATGGCTGAGCCTATGACGTGAGCTGCCCGAGTCAACGGATCAACCACCGAAACCCAGACACGCCGGTTTTCGACATTAACAAGGCAAGTGCCAGTCCCGGCAATGTGGACTTAATTGCAGCGTAATGCAGTCGATTGACAGGCTTGAAGGGGCATTGGTCTATTACAGGACTAAATCGACAATATGACTGACTGAGACTTGACAGCGTCACCACACAGCATGGGACACGACTACATAGAATGTCGGACACGACCTCACTGCTTCCTAGGCCAGCATGGAAGCAAAAGCTAGTATAGGATACGGACCTTCGGTCTTGCACATTGATTAGACTATCATGAGCATAGCCCCGGCTTCGTGTATTGTGCAGAAACGTAGACTCGCAGCTATTGAGTAGTCGCTTGCTGTTTCCAACTCACGCTCGCCAAATTCAGTTAGCCCTATCCTCCTGAAAACACCTGGCTCTCCTTCCACAAATTCAAGGAGCAAATGGATCGTTTCAGCCGGTTTACCGCCTGGATAAAGAGCATAGCCAATGCCAGGAGGCTCACTTGCCCTCTCCATTTCTAGCAGTGGGATTCTAAAGCAAGTGTGTAAAGAGTGCACTTGGCGGTCTAGCATATTAGAACGCTCCTTCGAAATGTCTGTATGTCGCGAGCGCTGTACTCTACAGTGGGTAGACAAAAGTGACGATCCAGAGCCACTTTCTCACCAAAATTTACCCTTTTCAAACCTTTATAATAATTCCATTCTTCAATATATAATTTCAATAAAAGTCATAGCCTTGAAAAACTATCTATAAGTAATTATTATTATAAAATTATATAGTTATAAAATCTTAAAAGTTTTAATGTAAGTTTAAAGTTATATCTTAAAATTCCTAAAAATCACAACCACCATAACTCCCACTATAACTCCACTATAACCATTTTTAGGAATTTTAGCTCTTTCTTCTTTCTATATTAATTAATATATATTTACTATAGTTATGCAAAATACCAATATAGATATTATATAGCTATTCTAATTTTTCTAGAATTATTTACTAAAAGTTGGAGTTATTGTAAAGGTTTGAAAAGGGTAAGTTTTGGTGAGAAAATGGCTCTGGATCGTCACTTTTGTCTACCCACTGTAGCTGATGGGCTAACAGGATCTACCATAACCTAGTAGAGACTCTCTAGCATATACTTGCCCATGCGAAAGTATCTCCAACACTATTTGCTAGGCTGTTGGATATGGATGAAAACGCCGGAAGTCGATTTGACGACTTGGTGATATCCCTTGCTGTGAATATTTCAACTTGACTTTTCCAGATATCGACGGTGGTGGTACTTCGCGCAGTTGGATTTTACTATGGGAAGCAGCTTGACTCGGCATATCCGTCAGGTTGAGAAGAGCGATCCTTGAAGCTACCTCGGTCTCAACGCGTTTGTCTACTATACCCCAAAAATCACTTCCCCTTCTATAAAACCCCAATTGGATCAGGCTCAAAGACGTAGCCATTGAGACATTCCCAATGCAAAACCCCTTCGCCAAACCACAGAAATCGTGGTTTCCAGAGATCGACAGCTACATGTTGAGTTATTCGGCGAGAACGAGACGTGAATAGCCCTTCCCCAAAACGGCTCGTTGTTTGACTAGAAATGGTGAGATCGGAATCATAGTAAATGGCATACATGCGAGCAGCCTCATGTGCCCAGTCTACTAGATCATCTTGATCAATGCAAAGAGAGTCGATCCAGATGTGCTGATATCCCAATTGCTGAGCTACATGCCCAGCGTCTTCAACCAGTTGCGGCAGCGATGTCCGTGTAACGCATTTCTCATGAGAAATTAAACTTTCTTTTGTTGTGCGAAGGGGTTTATCTGCTCCCCAACAGTATGGTAACGTACAATACTGCTGATTGATTACAACGCCATGAACGGGACGTAGATGAGCGTCTCCGATCTACAGCAAACGTCTAGGGCATATAGTATTAATTTCAGTGGTAAAGTGTCGGCTGCATCTAATGTGACCAGCGCTATGTCCGCATTCGGACAGCCAGCATTTGGCAGCCTGTAATGCGCTAAAGGATTTTGGTGGTCATGTCCAGATTTTTTGAAGACTGGAACGCGCGGATCCTATCATCGTCTCTGCGTTGTACAGAATCCAGCTTCGCTTTGAGGTCACGACAGGTAGCAGTAAACGCTCCAGGACAGCCGTCGTAGTTTGTGGAGTATACGATCGAGCAGGTAAATCATGATTGGGCCAGATTGATTGAACTTTTCGGCCTGGTAGCCTTCTTCCATGGTTTGGCTGGCAGCTAGATCTAACTCATCTGCAACTAGGCTACAAGGAACGCAGCCTTTTTTTGCAGAGTGAATCAAAGTACGTCGATCATGGCATAAGTCGTGAGTAACGTGTCCATCTTTTTTTTAGTGAAGTGGACAAACTTGTCTCGAAGCTACGGCATGCGCTGCACCTGCTCTCGTTTTTGTGCTGGAGGACTTTGTCATGCAGGGATGCTTTGTTCAATAAATCCACGAAGCTACTAATAAAGCTCGTAGTATTGCCAGGAAACGCCTCCAAGAGTTCCGAAGGAATTTGTCGCAATATAGAACAGTAGATCGGATAGAGGTCTTTGGGTGGCACATCGTCTATCCAGCCCTCTCTGGTTCTCAGACGAGTCGCTTGCATGGCTAATGGTGCATCAGTTGTTGCAGCGTGACTTCGGCCAGGCTCGGCACCAACGGGAACCACCATGCTACCGACATACAGCAACTGGACAACATCGACATCGGCGGCTACCAAGGCTAGGTCGAGCATTGTCTACGGCTGCTGGGAAGTTGGAGAGAGATCAGCCCCATGGTCGACCAAAATCTCGAGCATCTCTACATTGGATGATGCAGGGCAGTTCGAGCACAAAGTTGGTTCCCCACGCTTGCTATGCCGATGTCCTCATCCTTGTAGTAAACCTGCGCTGGTAGACTGAGCTTATTAACATCAGCTCCATTCAGGAGAAGAAGCTGTGCCCATGTGATGGAATTATCAAGAACCGCCTTGCGCAGAGGCGTAAGCCTCAGCTCATTGTAGACGTTGATATCTGCGCCTGCCTCGAGAAGTAGGCTGGCAGGGTGCGAATCTTGGTAGCCACGACTATAAAAGTGCATGGCCCTGTGAAGCGGTGTGTTGAGATGCGCCCAAGTTTGCGATGATGGCACCGGAGGTACCACCACACATCCAAACTTGGGCCTTACCAGGTGCAGTGCTCTTCAGTCCGCGGATGTTCGGATTCAATCCGTCCGACAGAGCCGTTTGAATCAGCTGCAATTCGAGCTCCGTTGAAAGGAAGCTTGGGTGGGATATACCTCAACGGTGTTTGGATCAGGCGCCGGCTTGCCAAAAGATTGGAAAACATCAGTGATAGCTCGGAAAACGACTGAGGATCTTGAGTCGTCCCAAGCTGCTCCGCCGTCTCTTCTATCAACTGAGATAATAATGGCAGCATTTTTCGTTTCGAGGTGAGTAAAGACATGAATACTCTTCCATTGCGCAAAGGCTGTACCGGTACTTTTTTTTTGTGTGTGCTATGTTAATGTTAAGATATCGCGTCCGACTTGGTTGGAGTTGCAGCCTTGTTCCTGTTTGCACCGCATCACGCCCACGTTGCCTCAATGCGCTGCAACGAGAAGAGCCCTGAAACTTGGCATATTACAGCCCATTGATACTGCGCCAATGCGCCCAGTGCCTGTGGCTCAATGGGTAGCCACCAGTGGCACCATTCGCAAATGTGAAGGGGGTCCAACACAATGGAAATCAACCACATTAGGAGTAAAAAATAAAATAAAATAAAAAGAGTAGGCAACCCATTATATCAACAAGAATTCCAAAATTTATTTTTACGTTTTTACTTAGCATTAATTCTCTGTCTGAAATACACCATTGCCATTCTCAACTCCCACCCTGATCTCATGGTGGCGGGGTGTCGGACCAGCATTGTTCCTCCTCCGAATTCGCGGCCGTCGAAGCCTACACCAACAGCTCCAGCAATCATTCAAGCTTACCATCCGCGCCAACCTCACCCCCAACCACAACCTTAACCAAGACCCTCTCTTCATCTCACAGCCGTCCAGATACACTGATACACCGTCAACGCCGCTCACCCATCTCTTGATCCCCCCAAGCCTCGTCACATCCCACAACAACACACAGCCATGGCGTCTGACAAACCCGAGGAGAAGCCCATTCCCGCCAACGAGCCCAAGGACCAAAAGCCCACCGCGCAAGGCGAGGACGACGAATTCGAAGACTTCCCCGTCGACGGTACATCTCTCCCCCCCTGCATCCACATTAGCCCAGAGCTTCTTACGACACAAGAACATACCCCACTAACTTTGACACAGACTGGCCGGAGGATCAGACCGAAGCGGCGCAAACGAGAGGCGACACCAAGCACCTGTGGGAGGAAAGCTGGGATGACGATGACACAACAGACGATTTCTCAACACAGCTTAAGTACGTCACACCTAAGCGGACAAAGACACAATCAAATATACATCAGCTCGAAAACGGAATGCTAACAGGTTACCAACAGAGAGGAGCTTAAGAAGGTCGATGCCGCCAAGAGGAGATAGAAACGACGCAACCATCACGCAATCAACAAATATACAAATATACAAATAATACCAAAATCACTCTCTTTAGAAAAGACAACATCTGCCTTTTCGTCACGACCGTACATCTTTCATACATGGTATCAATAAATTTTCTGTTGCTCTTCTTTTCGTTTCATAGTTTTTACCTGCTCTAGGCACGCGTGGTTCTTTTTTATGTGATTAGAGCTCCATGGTGACCATCCTATTCATGACTACAGCGTAGGTCCTGAGAGTGAATGACGGGCTTGCAGCAATTCTTCGCCCTTTCCTCGTTGCTCTTTAGAGATGAGCCGATTGACGACCTACAATCCCAATCAACACCACACAGGTCCCACGACAAACTCCCGTCTCCGTCGCCTTCCATGAGACGCATTTACTTACTGGAGAGAGCAGTGACACCAGGAAGTTCCTTGCCCTCGAGCAATTCCAAACTGGCACCTCCACCGGTAGAGACGTGGCTGAGCTGGTCCTCAACGCCGTACTTGGCGGCAACAGTGGCAGTGTCGCCACCACCGATGATGACAATCTTGCCGTTCTTGACACCGGCAACGGCAGCGTCGAGTGTGGCCTTGGTACCAGTAGCGAACTTGTCAAACTCAAAGACACCAGCGGGGCCGTTCCAAAGGATGGTCTTGGACTCATCAATGGCCTCCTTGAAGAGAGCGACAGACTTCTCACCGCAGTCAAGACCCATCCAGCCGTCAGGGATACCCTCGGCATCAGTGGCGTAACCAGTCTTGGCATCCTTGTCGAACTTGTCGGCAGTGATGTAGTCAACGGGCAGGACAAGCTTGACATTCTTGGCCTTGGCCTTCTCGACAAGACCAGCAACGGTCTTGGAACCAGCCTCGTCAAAGAGGGAGTTACCGATGGGGATGTTGTCGAGGGTTTTCTTGAAGGTGAAAGCCATGCCACCGCAGATGATGAGGGTGTTGACCTTGTCCAAGAGGTTGTCAATGAGCTGAATCTTGTCAGTGACCTTGGCACCACCGAGGATGGCGAGGAAAGGACGCTGAGGAGACTCGAGCGCCTTGGCGAAGTAGTCGAGCTCCTTCTTCATGAGGAAACCGGCAGCCTTTTGGGGCAGATCGACGCCGACCATGGAGGAGTGAGCACGGTGAGCAGTTCCAAAGGCATCGTTGACAAAGACGTCACCGAGAGCAGTCAAGCCCTTGCGGAACTCATCAACCTTGGCCTTGTCAGCCTTGGTCTTGTTGCCGTCGGCATCCTTGGCGCTGCCCTCTTCCTCAATGTGGAAACGCAAGTTCTCGAGGAGGATGACAGCACCATCGTCGGCCTTGTTGACGATGGCCTCAACCTCGGGGCCAACGCTGTCGGGGGCGAAAGTGACGCTCTTGCCAAGGAGCTTCTCGAGCTCGGGAACAACAGGCTTGAGAGAGTACTTGGGGTTCACAGCGCCATTGGGACGTCCAAGGTGGGACATGAGGATGACAGACTTGGCGCCGTTGTCGAGGGCATGCTTGATGGTGGGGATGGCGCCGACGATGCGCTGGTTGTTGGTGATGTTCTTGTTCTCGTCGAGTGGCACGTTGAAGTCGACCTAGATGGTAAGAATGACATTAGCAACAAGGAAATTGAATATTTTGTTTGGCATTCCACTCATAAAGGCATGCTTTGCCGGGCATATGAAGCTCGAGTTGAGGGGCAACGAGGGGCAACCCGAACTCACCCGAATGAGGACTCGCTTGCCCTTGACGTCGACGTCGGTGATGGAAAGCTTGCTAGACAGAGACATGTTGAAGGTGTAGTTGAGGTGTCGGCTTAGAAAAAAGTGAAGAGAGTGGTTATGCGGAAAGGGAGGAGAGGAAGAAGAGAAGAGAAGAGAAGATGGCAGAGGTAATTAATCCATCCCACTATCAGTAGCAAAAGAGTTGTTGAGATAACCAAGGTGGGGTCGTGCAGCTTGGACAGCCCACCTTGATGAGGGAACAGGACGACAGAACAGCAAGAGAGCGCTGTAATTGCGCTAACTGTCTCTGTGTCGTAATGACAGGAGTTAGTGGCCGCCACAGGCTGTTAGCAGGCAAACCAGCTTTACAAAGGCTTGGTGGGGTCAAACCGTACGCCTGGCGCTGTACTGCTCCCTCACTGACCTGACATGCTGAGAAATACTGTCCATTGTGTCATCATCACATCAATACACTCAATCAAAGTAAATCATTACTTATTATCTTTAAATCATCAATGCTGTTCTATCGGTCTAAATTGTAATTGACCGAATTCAATTACACTATTGAGCTAACCACTTAGGTAAAGCTCAGTAACATGCCTCAAGCCGAAGCTAGATCCGTCAATATGCGATCACAAGAGCACTTGCCGCCGAGGATTTATCGTGGCCGTCGGCACCCATTACGTTTCCATTCTCTTGCTTCCGAAACTTTCACGCGCCAGTCACAATGTTAATAAATCAACCTGGTCCTTAATGTGCGACAAACTCAAGTATGCTCTGTTCTTTGCAAAGTATACAACTTGACATTACTCCTATACGCCATACTCATTTACAGAATCAACCAAAATGATGCAAAGTCCCAGCCCAGCAATTTCAAAACGCAATAGGGTTTACCAACACGCTCCAACGTGTTATATCGTGTACGCTAGGTGCAACGTCTGTCTGCAGCGTCTGTCGATCTAGAATGCGTCCACTACAAATGTACACCATGAATAGCCAATCGTGCTTTACTCGGAGGAGTTGGTGAGCGAGAGGTAGGCCGTCCAGGCAATACCAACGGTAGATACAAAGGGCTATTCTCATGTTAGCACTCTGCATGCTCGTCAATGAATGTCATGGTAATAAAGCTTACAAGTTGGAATTGCACAGGCATTAAGCGGAAGTTGATGACCTGTACAGCAGGCCACACGACGTAGTTGGCCTTGAGAGTAGGCACGTACATGTCGCGGAGCTTGTTGCTTACGGCGCGGCGGCCACCACCCTCAGCAATGGTCATGACTGTGAAGAACAAGCCCACACCAAAGGGAGCAAAGACTAGCTGATCGAGGGCCACTCGCTTCATGGCTGGGCCAAAGGCGCTCGTCTTGGACATGGGGAATACCTTCTCCAAGAACTTGAACCAGCGGAACTGCAGGGGTGCAATGCAGAAACCGTAGCCCATGAATCGGGTCAGGCGCTCGAAATCGAAGGGAGGAGGCAGGTTGTGCGAGTCGGGGATGAGGTCGCGGTCAATCATGGGGTTCTTGCGGTCCAGCTCGCGGATTTCAATGGCAAAGTCGTCATGCTTGGTGAGGCCACCGGGCTTTCGTACAGCGCGCTGTCGGACAGCAGTGATGGTCTGGGCGACGGTGTCGGCGATACCTCCCAAGATGGCGTTGGTTACCATCATGGTCATGACTGCGAATGAAATAATGGGTTAGCAATCTGCCGCATGTGCAGCGACGAAGAGCGTCCAGAACGTACGAGGTCGCTCCTCATAGGAGGAGTTGAAGCGCGACACGAGTCTTGCTACGAGGGCCATTTCGATCAAGGCGACTATGGTGTGAAGGAGCGGCTGTTTGATGAAAGACAAGTTAGCAGGCTGGGGTGTATGCTGTATGTTGTTGTCGCGGCGTGCTTGGAATGGAGTGATGCGTACAAAGCGACCGAAGATGTATTTGTTTTGGATGGTATAGCCCGTCCTTTGTCTGTTGGCCTCCCAAGTCATGTTCCTGATGAAGTATCGGGGGTCAAATCAGGGGTCTCTTGGGGGAGATGTGAGGTTGCAAGGATGGGTTTTTTGGGAGGGAGAGTCGACACTGGGAATATCGGTGCGCCTGTGGGTAATCAATGACGTGGAGACAGGATTTGGCTCTAAAATCGTAGCGTCGAGCGAGGATGGGGATGCGATGATCGGCCTTGTACTGGAAGAAATTTGTCGTCGCGTGGCGAGCAGAAGCTAGAGAGATGTTATTGCTGATGGAGGCAAGTGATGGATGTGCCGGACACGATGAATAAATGATGGAGAAGAGTGAGAAAGGACAGCAATGGCGGAAATGCGAATGTCTGACTGCAAGGAGGTGCGCTTGGCTGAGGTGGATGGGGTAAAATGTACGGGTACGGAGCCGCCCTGTTTGCCTCTCACCCATTGTGGTGGTGTGCTCCAGTGCCTCAGCGCCAAGGGTGTGGTTGAGGGTTCGGGAGAGTTTGCCTATGTTATTGGATGGTCAGGCGTTTCTGATTCGCAGCGACGCCACCGGGCATAACAGCGTTTCGCCCTGAACGGCTTTGAGCCAGTAAGTCAGCACAACAGGCGCAATAAAAGATTAAAAATAGAATTATGAATGAAATAATGAACAATAAAATCTCGAGTATTGTTTGGCATGATTTATTCTTCATGTTCTAATTTATTTGGCCGTGATGCTGGGGCGAATGCCATGGCTGCAGCCTGTATTCACTAATTACACCGCCGCCGTACCAATCATAAAAATTGAATGTGGGAGAAAATCATTTATATCCTCACATCACATTGATCTTTCGAGTTTCGATACTCTGTCTATTTTTTGCCAATTAATTGTTTGTTCTTGTATTGTATCTGTTGGCTGTCGTTGAAATTGGCGAATAAGAGGTGTCGGATTTGCATCGGCGCTGCTGTCAAGGTCTGATGAGGCGGTGTTGTGGGACTTTTACTAGTGCTTTCCACTGTCCGTCCACTGTCCGTTACTGTCAGTTAGTGCAAATTGAGTGTTTCTCTAGTCTGCCATCGCTCCGATCTCTGGTCGAAAAGTGGGACTCTCCAATGAGTCTTCGGCTAAAGAAAGTCGTGAGAAACTAAATTCCAAGTCTTTCTCTACAACTTCCAATTGCGCTTTTGCTGCTGAGTCCGGGGTCAAGATCCGTCGTTGGCCCACTATGTCGTTCAGAAATGTAAGAAATGGCATCAAATAGTACACAGACTCTCCACCAAAAGCTAACCTTGGCTCTTCTTCCCCAGGTTGCGACAGCCTCCTTGAGGCCAGCCCTTCGCCATGCGAGTTGTCGCGCTCGCCTCTCATCCCGAAGCCTATTGACCCAAACGATTCTTCCTCGCACCGAATCAAACTCTTTTACACCCCGTCGACTCATCACTACCACAATTCCCAACAGCGCCCTTGTTGAAACGCCCCAACGCTCCGAAATCTCCTTTGCCGACATCCTTACCGACGCCACGACCAAGACGCCCCAAACCCTGACCGAGAAGATCGTTCAGGAGCATGCTGTCGGTCTACCAGAAGGAAAGGTCCTTCGCAGCGGCGATTATGTCCAAATTTCGCCTCACCGCGTCATGTCCCACGACAATACTGCCGCAATCCTGAACAAATATCAGCAATTGGGCGCCAAGCGTGTCAAGGATCCCAAGCAATTGATGTTCGCCATCGACCACGATGTACAAAACAAGTCGCCTGCCAACCTGGCCAAGTATGAGAGAATTCGTGCTTTTGCCGAGGAACAAGGTGTCGAGAATTACCCAGCAGGCTATGGTATCGGTCATCAAGTCATGGTGAGTGTCTCTTGTGCTGCAAGCTACGGTGATGGCCGTGTATAGTAACAGCGTAACAGGTTGAAGAACTCTACGCCTGGCCAGGCAAGATGTGCGTGGCTTCTGACTCCCACTCTAATCATTACGGTGGCATTTCTGCGCTTGGAACAGCTCTTGTGAGAGCAGACGCTGCTGCAATTTGGGCGACAGGCCGCTCGTGGTATGTCAAAAATAAACATTTTTGTACGGACACTTCTAACCAGGCCATAGGTTCTGTGTGCCTCCCGTTGCCCTAGTCACCTTAACTGGTACATTGCCTCCAGGTGTCACTGGCAAGGATGTCATCGTGGCTCTTTGCGGCCTGTTCCCTACTGAGGTCCTCAACCACAGTGTCGAATTCGCTGGTTCCGAGGAGACCATGTCTAGCATCTCTGTAGACAACAGACTCACAATCAGTAACATGTCCACAGAGTGGTCTGCACTCTCTGCTATGGTATGCTCCGAGCCTAATTTGGCATATATATCGCCTAATTTCTCTAACCGCTTCTGAATAGTTCCCTGCAGACAAGACTTTGGAACGCTGGATGCGCTACAAGGCCACCGAGGCTGCCATGATGCCCGAACGCACGACTAACAGCCGAATCACTCACGAAAAGGTCGACGAGCTCTTTGCCAACCCACCCCGAGCTGATCCTGGTGCGCAATACGCCAAGAAGCTGTACCTGGACCTTTCTACCCTCTCGCCCCACGTGTCCGGCCCCAACTCTGTCAAGGTTTCTACGCCCCTTGCTGAGCTCGAGCCCAAGAAGATTGCCGTGAACAGGGCGTACATTGTCTCTTGCACCAACAGCCGATCATCCGATTTCGCCGCCGCCGCAAAGGTCTTCCAAGATGCTGCCAAGGCCAATGGTGGCAAGATTCCCAAGGTTGCTGATGGAGTCAAGCTTTACATTGCCGCTGCATCTAGCCGTGAGCAAGGGTTTGCTGAAGACGAAGGCAGCTGGCAGACGTTGCTCGACGCCGGAGCTATCACGCTGCCCGCATCTTGTGGACCCTGTATCGGATTAGGCACTGGACTGTTGGAAGAAGGCGAGGTTGGAATTTCTGCCTCGAACCGGAACTTCAAGGGCCGCATGGGAAGCCGATTGGCTCAAGCATACCTTTCGAGTCCCGAAGTCGTAGCTGCCAGTGCTCTCAGCGGCTACATCTCAGGCACCGGAGTGTACAAGACGCCGGAGAACTATGCTGGTGTGGACTATGGCTTCGGCACCGGCTCAGCCCAGACCGCTACGGAGGCAGAGCTCGGCAGCGTTTTGGACCAGCTTGAGTCGCTCATTGATCGAGTCGAGTCCTCGGCTGGTGGCGAAGATACCCCCGAGGAAGCTACCAGGATTCTCCCTGGCTTCCCGGAGAAGATTACGGGTGAAATTGTTTTCTTGGATGCCGACAACCTCGACACAGACAACATCTACGCTGGCAAGTACACATACATCGATGACATGACGAGAGAAGACATGGCCAGAGTGTGCATGGAAAACTATGATCCCGACTTTGGTTCCGTGTCCAAGCCCAATGATATCATCGTTTCAGGATTCAATCTGGGATGCGGAAGCAGCAGAGAACAAGCAGCAACAGCCCTGCTGGCCAGAGACATCAAGCTTGTCGTTGCAGGCAGTCTCGGCAACATCTTTATGCGCAACAGCATCAACAACGCTCTGCTTGGACTGGAGAGCCCCCGTCTGATTGAGCGACTACGAAGCACATTCAAGGAGAAGATCCCCACGAGAAGAACAGGATGGACTTTGACGTGGGATGTTAAGAAGAGATTGATTGAGGTGCAAGAGGGCCCTGATGGCGAGAAGTGGGAAGAGAAGGTCGGTGATTTCGCTGAGAGCTTGCAGGACATTATTGCCAAGGGCGGACTGGAGAACTGGACCAAGCATGAGATTGCCAAGGCGTAACCTGTTGAATAGGATTTTCAAGGTGTATATTTAGACGATCTGTATAGGGATTGAAAAAGAATATCAGTAACAACATTTAGAGTTGGGTTCCGTTGGTTGGGATTGTGAGCATGTCTCCGAGATGCGTCACACTACCCTGCATCACCATGAACATCAGCCATCAAATTGTAGAAAATTCAGCAAAAAAAGAACCATTTTAGACATTCTTACAGTAAATAACTGCATATGAATTAATTTATTATGCTCCCATATGTTGTTCATTCTGAACGTTCCATGTCCTCTAGTTTGCACTTGCTCTCTGGTTGATCGTATTCTTGTGAAGGATCACAATACGGGAACGGTAG
The DNA here is from genome assembly GCA_022702485.1 of Simplicillium sp. C3G150-2. NCBI lineage: Eukaryota > Fungi > Ascomycota > Sordariomycetes > Hypocreales > Cordycipitaceae > Simplicillium > Simplicillium sp. C3G150-2. The sequence continues at coordinate 5,933,672 of JAJIYY010000001.1, read as the reverse complement.
ATAGTCTCAAACATATGTCCCACTCGTGAACACCAAAAACAAGAGGGCTGTCTAGATGTTTGCGATCTTTTCAACTTTTACACATTTTATTTAGATTTATGCAACCAAAATACAGGCGGGTACATTGTCCGGCGTAGGAGTGCCCAAGTGCGTAAGCTGGATGACGCTATCACAACACACAGCCTTACTCTCGCACCACAGCGACTTCATACATCCAGCCATTCCTACTCCAAAAATACATCATCACGATTTTCATCATGAACATTTTAACGAAATACAACTCAAACTGGCAACGATCCACCCCTTCCGCTCACAGCGCCTCATCTACCGCCAATTCGCCTCGCCCGACAACGACGCCTTCTTCGACAGGGTCTGCGGCGATGCTCTCTCCTTTCTAGCCCCATGCCCCTCACTCCCCAAACCCAACGACCTGGCCTACTACCAGAGCATCCGCGAATACTTGGCCAAGAACACCCTCTTATGGGTAGTCATGTACCGCGCCCGCGAAGGCGCCGTGGCCGATGCCACTCAGACCATCACGGACCTCGCGATGCTGGAACCCGTGGGCATGATGTTCCTCAAAGCGGCTGGCTCGGATGTGGCTTACCATCAAAACACGGAGTTGGGCATCGACATTGCCGCCGAATTTCAAGGCCAGGGCTATGGCACAGAGGCGATCAATTGGGTGCTGGACTGGGCGTTTGATCAGGCGAATCAGCACCGCGTAGAGCTCATGGCTCTGGGGTGGAACCCGAGAGCCGTGGCACTTTATGAGCGAATTGGATTTCGGAAGGAGGGCATCAAGAGAGAGTGTCTTTACAAGGATGGGAAGTGGTGGGATGAGTACGGGATGGGCATATTGAAGATCGAGCATGCCGAGCTCAAGAAGCAAAGGGTGGACAAGACGGACAAGACACCTCAATAGACCCCTCAAATAAAACAAGGCGTTCAAACGCGCGTGTTCTATTAATCCAGACAAACGAGGCTTCACTCATTTGTCACTCATTTGTCACTCATTTGTCACTCATTTGTCACTCATTTGTCACTCATCGCTTCTAAATGAGCCCCCTCGTTCATCATGTAAGTGGTTGTGGGTCTTTGGGTGCACAGTAAGAGAAAGCATATATTGTGTAGGACCTTGAAGGTAGTAAATGACCTCATTTAAATTGATTCTGTATGCTTCTGTATGCTAGAGCCACCGATTAACCCACAGTGGCCAGCAGAAATGAAGAGTTGTCTTGAGTGCAAAGTACACCATCGACCTCCTTGGTCGGTGGCCAGCTTGCAAATCGGGCTCGCTAATTTGAAGTTTTTACAGGACGAAGGAAAACATCAGGTCTGGACAGCCACATTCATCAAAATTACTCATGTCCGTGGAAGTTGCGCCCGCTCGTCGCCTTTTGCCTCCGCCCATAAAGAGAGCGGTCGGCTCGTCGCCGAAATGCAGCTGGACTTGAATCAAATACCTTGTAAATCCAGGTTGCCCCCCTCTATTGTTATCTTGTCTTCTTCTTTTAAATCTGTTTTGAAACTTGTACAAATCATTTGTCCAACATGACTATCCCACAGCAGCACAAGCAAGTCTTTGTCTTCGACATGCCGAGGAGCCGATCTCACCTGTTTTCTCGCTACATCACCACCCATCCCGACTTGGAGCACTGTGCACATCCGTTTGTTGCTGCGGCATGTTTTGGACCAGAGCGATTGAGTTTGCGCATGACCCTTGGAGCAGAAGATGACTCAACGGCAAAGAACGTGGTGCCAGTTAGTGAAGATGACACCTACGAAGGCGCCGCCGCCGCCTTTCTCAAGGTTCAGAGCGAGGCCATCTCCAAGGTGAGCTGACACATGCCACTTACAAAAGATGGAAGTGAACGAGCAGCATATTAACTGAATGCCCAACAGGGAAAAATCTTGACGAGCAGCGAACATGTGATATGTATCGCCAAACCGGATATTGCCATCGCCTATGCGAAGCAGCAGGACTTGCCAAACGTTTCCAATCCTACCATACTTTCAGATAAAGATTTCCGTGATGCAATTCCTCTCTTTGTCATTAGACATCCGGTTGCCTCAGTCCCTTCTATTTATAAGCTTCTCATGGCAACGTCGCGTGTTCGACCTGGATCCGATGCCTGGCGATGGATGAACGGCACTGGCCTCCAGCGTTACTTTGTCAACATTATCAATGAACGAGACGGTAAAGTACCTCTTATTGTCGATGGTGACGATGTTGTGTGGCGGACAGAAGAAGTTGGCAAAGCTGTGAGTACCGCAGTCGGTATCGACGAGACACTGCTCAGCACCACTTGGGAGCCAACTCCCGAAAAGCTCGGCGAGTACTCTGAGTTCCGAAAGTACACTACAAAGGTGATCCATGAGTCTTCAGGCATTAATAAACCATCGGGTCCAAGGCCTGGTTACGACTTGGACAAGGCTGTCGCGGAATGGAAGGAGTCGTATGGTGAAGTCGTAGCAGAGCAGTTGAAGCAGACCGTGGAGGAGGTAATGCCTCATTACGAGTACATGAAGCAGCTTGCAATTTAATGAACCTACTATTTCAGAAAGATTTAGTTAGCTTTAGAAACCAAAGAAAAAGAAACACGACTTACCTGCCAGTGAGTCAACTGGGCATGTCCCCAATATGAGAAAGACCACGATCTAAACAAAACAAGATCTGAAACGATAGGATAGTGCTAGAGGAAAAAGTCAAATGCGCGGTAACCAATACTGGCTTCTGTCTGAGAGTCTTGTAGTATTAGGCGAAAGATATAATTGGCACGGGAATCGAACCCATTCTCCAAAGGAGATACCATTCCAACCGTTGGTGAGCTTGCGCTCAGAAGGGGGGATTTGCCCTCGGGAAGGGGGATTTGCGCTCGGAAAAAAGGTAAAAGAGCTCGCGCTCAATTAAGAAAGAGAATTACCGAAGACGTTAGAGCCGTTGTTGTTTTCGTTATCGCCGAATTCAATCAGGTCTTCATCCTCCTGGGCAGCACCCTCAACACAGTCGTTGTGGTGTTGATGGCTCTGTCGCTTGTGGCTGCGACGTTGTTTCGCGTACCAGGAGCAGTGGTCCTGGTCAGGTTTCGATGCTATCACTATTGTTAGATATATTTCAGAGACACTGAGTCAGGATAACATACGACAGTTCTTCGCGCCTGCCTGAAGGCTACTTCTTTGTCGTCGACTCTAAGTCTGGCCAACACGCTCTCACCCAGGCCTTGATTGCTCCGAGTATTGAAGACCAACATCGCCCAACCTTGGTGGTGGTGGCTGTTACGTCTTGGTGCACGCCAGACAAAACTGACGCTGTGGGAGTCGCGGCCAAGCTTGTCCATGCAATTTTGCTTAAACTCTGCACGAGGTACAGAGAATGGGATTTGGTTGGCAACAAAGCACCCGTCTGTTCTTGCGGGGTTCCGCGAGCATGTTCTGAAACGCGTCATTACTGTATGCGATTCTATGAATAGATATTAGCAATAATCTCCAAAGATGTTTCAATAATAAGCTTACCTTGAAATCATGATTTTTGATTGCTGATTTGTGTATGTGTGTGTGGTTTGTTTGATGTTGAGATGTGAAAGGTTCTCGCGTTCGACCGATGTTGAAGAAGTGTTATATAGGCAGGCGCGTTCCACCGCCAGCTGGCTACCAGCTGGTTGACACTCGCCTGCCACGCGTCTTACCTTTACCCATCAAAATATGTAATATTACCTAAAAAGGAAAGTATACGGAGTTGAAGCCGTAAACAACAAAAAAATTATCACGAAGTCGCAACATCACACAACGATCTAGGCAGGACTCGAACCTGCAGCCTTTAGTAGGTTCTTTCCTAAACCGGAAACTAATGCGCTGCCATTGCGCCACTAGACCAATCAGGGCAATTTTTCTCTTAAGGAGTCCTACAAACTTAGTGCACAGCGAAGGGTGCAACAACAAGCAGATGGCGCAAGAGGCCATTCATGCAGTTGGCGGCTTGTCAGTCATAGCCTTGGACCTATAGGGCAAGACGGGTAAGAATAGATGAGTAGTGTCATATCCTAACTTTCCATACTCATCCATGTTCATGTACTAGCTAGTACTGTGTTTATCAAGTGGCGGATTCGTCTACCTGGTCGGCGGGTTTGTATTAATTCTATTTCCTCTCCCGATGGTTGTCTGATTGGCTTACAATCATTTTCTTCCCTGTGGCTTTTCGTGTTTGCACTGCTCTTCTGTCCCATTTTCTGTATGTCTTTCCTGAACTTTTGCGCATACCACGTCGGTCTTCATATCGGGACTATGAGACATGCTTCAACAGTATCACGATCGCAAGCGGTTTGGTCCGATGAGAAGGGTAAACTTTATTGCCCTGTTTTGGCATTATACCTTAAATTGCAGTAAATACTCATAGTGCTCCATGTTTTTCTCAACCGTTTCTTTGATCCCATTCGCAGCCTCCTCGCCGTACTCGCCCTTCCATTTCACATGGGCCTTGTCAATATCGGTGTCTGGCCGATCTCCGGTAACACGTTGGATTCCAGTAGAATCATCAATCATCTGAAGAAACATGCGAATAGACGAGCTCCAATGCCGCCTCTCCTTGGGCACTGGATCCCAAGTATCGCTCAGCCCACCATCCAAGCCCAGTGCGCGACAGACAGCATCGCTGACATCCTCTGCTCGCCAAACGACGTCATCGCCGTCAACCACCAAGGGCGGCTGACCGTGCTGGACTTTAATCTTGTCAAAAAGCATTCGTTGCAGGTTGGAGCCCGTTGCGATGTTCCAGCTAAAGTCACCCGGTCGAATGGTTGATGTGCTCTTGAAGATGGCATAGTTGGATGGCACGGAAAAGACTGGATTGCGAATCACAAAAATGGGAAATGCATCGCGGATCATGTCGTCGGGAAGGACGGTCGGATTGGTCAGATCAGGGATCTCTTTGCCGTCTCGGATGGCATACAAGAGGTCGTGCTTGAGCATCAGTTGACTATGTTCATTCATCACCAGCATCTTGCCCTGATAAACGTGTTAGCAAGGGAGGTAAACTGAAATCGCAAATTGCCCGATCACACCTGGCTGTTCGCAAGCTTCTTGGCTTTGTAGATGCTATCAATAGTATCTTGGTAAGTTAAGCCCTCCGGAGGCACATCATCTTCCGTAATGTCCAGCGCTTCAACTTTTAGCCGCTCAGGTCCGTAGGAAAACGGACCTAGGATAGGATGCCACATCGACTCGATATCGGGATGGGTACTGAGGTATCTGAAGAACAGATGAGAGCGCTGGCGAGTCATATCATACAGAATGACATGTTTGGGTTTTACGACAGCTGCAGGAGACATACTATATCGATCAATTTCGGTTGTTCTCTAGAAAACTGAGAAGGGTCATGCAACTGGGCAACTCGAAGAGGACTGTCCGCACCCTTGTATTTAGGATGCCGGAATACGAGACGGTCTTTGCAAATCTGACATTCTTTTCAGGCTCCGGGTCGTTTTGAAAAAGATGATTGATGCACGTCTGACATGTCCACAAGACAAATAAGGCTCGAGTGAGTGGGTTCTTGGCTTGACGCGGTGTGAGTAACGACTACGAGCGCATTATGGGACCAAAGAGCGACAAGCCGAAGCCTTCTTTACGGGCTATCGCTCTTGTCACTAGCATCTCTTTGCTCTGTAACCTTCTACTCTTGGTGGCATGTTTCAATGGGGCTTTCATGCAATTCAGCCGTGAGTGTCATTGTAAACGGCAAAAACAGAAGATGATCCATCGCTACGCAAATTGAACCCATGCGCTACGGCTGGTGTAGTGGTTAATAAACTTATTTCGCTCATCAGTCACTTCTACTTAGAACAATAGGTGGCGTACTGGAGAAGTTAGAAATGGCCGATGTGCACGAGGTCGGCACTGCAGTTTTAACAGCAAAGGCTGGGAGATCTAGTACCATGTCCCCCGTTTTCTCGACATACGCAATGAGTCCCGCGGCTCTTGCCAGCCGCCTACGCTGAAGCCGGCTGATGTTTTGGACATGGATCACCCAGGATGAGCCCAAGGTCTCTTTTTATTGTAGGCGAAAGCCCCCTTTCTTAATATACGAGAACCGTCAAGATTGGAATGGTATCTCTTTTAGAGAATGAGTTCGATTCCCGTGTCAATCCAACAGTTTCTTCTCTCCTGGCAGATGCTATGAGGAGGCTCTTGGAGGGAACTAAGCGCCACTAGCCCCCAGGACCTGTACAACAGACCACACTCACGAGACAAGATAGAGCAAAGACATTTTAGTAATTAACGTGAATTCATTCTGATCTCATACAGGCCAAGTAGAATAACATCAAATCGCAAGACAACTTTTTGTTACGTGTCCTCCAGCCAAACGTCGGTAGTCATTACTTTGCACCCGCCTAGGGTGCCTCATCTCGCACATGAGCGTCCCTGCCGCTGTCTCGTCCTGCCCACACATCCCATTCATGGGCGAGCAAGATCAGAAATAACTGAAAAAAGTACAAACCCCAAAGCCACCGGCATACCGTTCCAAAAACTTTTCTCAATCGTCTAAATAAAAAATCACCAAGCCGGGACAGCAGCGACCTGTTTCCAAGACCAATCCGTCTCCGTGGCGCCGTCTATCTGACCGAAAAGATTGTCAAACAAATCTACAGCAATGGTTGTTTGTGACAGTGCGAGATGTAAGATAAAGGGTAAAGGAAAAAAACACACAGAAGAAAGGAATAACAACAAGAAAGAAAAGATCGAAGAGAGAAAGTTGGACAATCTGTCAAGGCAGTGAGAAGAAAACACCGTATTGCGCCGCCCGATGTGTGAAGGGTCGAGGCCAGGGGTGGCTTTGGCTGGCAAGAGCCACGCCGTCCTCGGTCGTATTGTGTTACGAAGAAAGCATACGTCTTAAGTAGGCTCTACGCATTATATGCGCAAGAGATTGACATCCGAGATGCTTCTTTGTTTCTTGTGTCCATTGTTGCTTGCCTCGCTAGAAGCTTTTCGTTTGGCCGAGACCTTTTCCAATGGACTCCTCGTGTCTGCCATATGACGCTTCTGTCTTCGAATGGGGGTCAACGGCATGCCGGCCGTGTCGAAGCGATCCGACTTGAGACCCTTGATGGCAGTGAGGTTGTAGGGGCCAGCAAAGGCCAGGGAGTCCTGGGTAGCCTGGTTGCTGAGTATCAGCTGCTGGTTGATTTGATTGCGACGGAAGGCGCCGACAGTGTCAGAGTTGAGGTGGCCCAAGATATCCAGCTCGCTGGAGGCAGTAGTCGGGCGCAGAGGAGTAGACGAAGGCGGCCAGTTGTCGTTGTCCTCTTCGTCACCAGAAGAGCCATCATTGTCCCATGTGATGAAGTCACTGATATCAAGGTTCTTTTCAGCGTCGTCATCCTCGCCTTCCATGCTGGGGGGTGAGGAGCTGCCATCAACACCTCCAGTCTCTGAGGGGAAAGGGAAGAAGGCTTCGGCAGGGCCCATGGTCTGGGCGTTGACGAAGTCGCCGAATGTGTTGGAAGAGAACATCGCACTGAGCATCATGTTGGCCGAGTTGCTGAGCAGAGGAGAGGATTGTTCTTCTAAAGGCCAGGAAAAGTTAAATTGCTCGGGCGACAAATCCAACTGGCGGCGGCGATGAGGGGTAAAGATCATCATCTTGCGGGTGAGGGGGTTCAGGACAGCAATGGGCTTCTTATCCGATCTGTCCAGGTTGAAACGACCAACACGGGGCTGACCACGAGTTGACTTGACGGGAGATTCATCCTCGGTAACAGAGATTTCACTTCGGGCATTGGAAGGACGTCTAGTTCGGCGTCGGATGGGAGGCTCCGGGGTATCTTCTTCAGTAGTATCACCATCAGCTGGAGGAGAGCAGCAACATTAGCATTCAATCAATTGGGATGCAGTCGGGTCATCAGTTTACACTCACTCTCGTAGCCGTCAAGTTCTTGCACGCCGTCAAAGGTAGGCGCTTCTAATGAAGCAGATTGGGAGGCCTTGGGAGTAGATGATTCGTCATCGGACAGACGACGGATGAGTTCCTCGGCATCAGAATCGTCATCACCGTTGTCTTGGTGGTATTGAGCGGAATAGTCCCAGAAGGAACCAGAGCCGGAAGAATCATCCGGGTCATCTTCAATTTCTCTGCGGAAGGCAGGGTCAAGAGCGGTCTGTGAGACGAAAATATCCGGGAAAAGATCGCCATGGTCGTCGTCCGTCTCTGTAGAGTCGGAGTCACTGTCGGGAACGTCGAAGCGTACGTGACGTTCACCGGCAGCGTCAGAGCTGAAGGCACTGGCTTCTTGGTAGAAGTCAGATATTTGGTGATCCTCGCCTTCGGAGACGATGCCAGCCCAACTGGTCTGTTCGTCATTGTCGTCGGCTGGTTCATCATCGTCTTCCTCTTCTTCCTGCTCTTCTTCTTCATCACAGTCGTCCTCATCTTCTTCGTCCTGCTCAATGGATTGGAAATGCGGCCGAGGAGAGGCACTGGGGCGATCCTCTGTTACAATGTTGCTTTCCTCGGCCGCATTCACATCTTCCTCATTATCATCTTCAGAGTCACTGATGTCCTCGACTGCTGAGTAGCCATCGTCGTCTGAGAGGTCAATGGAAGTTGCAGTAGTGTCAGAGTCACGACGTCTGCTAGCCCTCGAGACAGGAGGGTTCTTGCGTCGAATATTTCGAGACATCTTTGGTGGAGTATATCGGAAATGTCTGTGGATGTGGAGTGGTTGTGGTGGTTGTGGTGGTAAGCTGTGATGGTGAAATAGCGGTCTATAAGCGGATTGACTTTTATGTGGATGCTTGCTCCGATAGCGTTTTGAAGGGCGTGGTGGAATAGAGAGTAGAATAAAAATGTATTAAACACCTTTGGTTATGAATTTTGTACAAGAATCGATTGAATGGGAATATAATCGAAGAGATCGGAGGTGGTAGGTGGTGATGGGTGAGGTGAAGAGCGGTTGAAGTCGGGAAATTTTGGTGGTGAAAAATGCCTTTCTCTAAGCGGAGGCTTTGTGTGCAGTTTGGCGTATCTAGATGACAGGCTTTTCTTTGGTAGATTGAGCTATTTGCAGAGGCTCAAGATGAGGGCAAGCCTGTTTTAAAACTTTCGTAGAAGGATTCGATGGAGATTGAACACTCGGTGGGCTGCTGGACTGCGAGCCGTGACTGGAGGTCGAGGAAAAGAGACGACCAGGCACAGCTCGCAGTGGTGATTTACAGCTTAGCGACGGCCGAGGGCATTTTGATCGACGAAAGTTTTTGATATGTTGACGCTGTTTCTGGATATTGGTGAAAAGGGCGACTTCGTTGTCTGGATTTTGGGTGATTGAGCTTGTTTGCTGTTGTGCAGCACGTTGGAGGGAAAAGGGAAAAAAGAAGAAGAGAGGAAGGGAAGGCGGGAAAAAAAAAAAAGAAGAGGAGCGAGGGAAGCGCAAAGCGGAGACTGGCGCTGGCTGCACGCTACACGCTGCACGGCGCTGCATGGGAGTGGATGGCGCAGTATGGGGGCAGTTACAGTGGGCTGGAGTAGTGGTTGAGACGCTGTATCTCTTTTCTGTGCCAATGGCATTCACAGGCATTACAGGCACTACAGGCACTACAGGCACTACAGGCACTACAGGCACTACAGGCACGACAAGCACTACAAGCCATCACCAGAGAGAGGGGCACTTTTTGTTTTTTTAGTGGGAAAGTTTTTTGGTAGTGGGGTTGAGTGGTGCCGGGCTGGCAGTTGATTCGTCCTGAGACAAGGGACTTTTAGGCGCTAAGCCCGATCCATGGGCGCCCATCGTGCCTCTTTGAAGCAGAGACCAGAAAAAAAGAGCGGTGACGCATGCCAAAACGCTCTGTCGGGGGAGGCAGAAGCTGCAGAGTCCCACAAGTGGTGACGCTCAGCAGCGCTCAAGAGATGCCGGTAGTGGATATCATTGGCAGCATTAGGGGCGCTTGGGGGTAATTGCTCCTGGCAGAGGAGACGACAGAGGGGAACTGACCTGTAACAGAATGTGTGAAAAACGGTGATCAATGGGACGGGAATGAAGCTAACAGTCACAGATGAGGGGTATTAAATGGGTAAGAGGCCACGAGACTCTTTTTGCAAATGATGTCGACGACTATAATTGTCTGCTGCAAGCGAGGAGAAGAGTTTGAGCCTAGATTTTTCATGGGATTAGACTTTTGACTGGTCTCGGATAATCAGGAGGAGGAGAGGGATGAGGTAGCTAGACAGCTGTGGTGTGATGACTGTAATATATGCTCTAGTAGCTACAATGTACTTTGGTCAATAATTGAAATGTCTCGTCTTGTGCTATCGCGAAATGGAATAGTGCAGTAGGGCTTAATAAATGCCGTAACTATACGGTGAGTCGAGGAGAGGAGATGGACAGCACATATGCAGCGTCATATTACATGCAGGGTTCTTTGCTCGGCCGTTGCTGAGGTGCTGCCAGGATCATGAGCTCTGACCACGAGTTTCGCAGGCTACCGTCTTCTTTGTCCAGTGAATACTCCAGTGAATATGGTGGTTAATCAATTTTCATTTGCTCAGTTATGACGCATCAGCCCACGGTGGTGTGCTGCTCGACATCACTCGTCCATGGCAAGAAATAAAGGGAGAATCTGAGCAGCATTCAGGTGCAGGTACTAGCATCTAGCCTGAGCTTGACTGCAATGTCAGTCTTGCAATGACTCCCCCTCCCTTGGCTGTGAGTCAATCTGGATGACTCTGAATTTTATTCAAGTAGTAGTGGCAGGCGACGTGATTGGTTCGCCTCCTGGCTGCTTACCACCAAAGTGTACAGCAGTCTGCCAAAGGAGCACATTGAGAAAAAGAAAAGAAATATGGCCATTTCAAGTTTCAGCTCGCCTATTAATTGATACATTACAGTCGTAAAATATGGCAGTCACAGATTGAACGAATGAGGAACCAGTCGCATGGGATGGGAGGGAGGGGGGTGGTGTCTAACTAGCTGCTGCAGTGCATCCACACCATCTCTGCCGTGTGCAAAATGACGACATTTTGACTGGCCTACAGTTTATATGCTAAATCAGGCTGCAAAGGGTCAAGGCTGCACAAATTAATCTAAAACGAAAAATCGCAGGAGGTAGATGACAGTTGTCCTGAGAAATGCAAATTGCTCTCCGACTCGTTATCAGGAGAACGAAAAAAAAAAAAAAGGTTCAATTTTCAAACAAAGAAAACGACCCCACCTTGAGCCTCGACGGAGCCAGTAACTAGACCACCGCGTGTGCAGGATAAAAGAAATCTTGGTTCCAGTTTCCGCCGCCCCTCCTTCCCCCGCCACAGCGTAGCGTCGCCTGTATCCCTCTGCTGTACGCAGTCTTGCCAGTGAACACAGCAGTGGCCTCTGCTGTCGCCACCAGGGCCACCTAGGCTCCAGTGGGCGGGAGCTGTAAGAGAGAGAAAAAAAGGTCCCTGAAAAAAATAGCATCGGAAAATCCGACCAAAAACTTTGGCTCTCCGGCTGCCCCCACTTTTCCCGGTACCCGGTTGTTCGGACCGCCCGCCCATTTTCCCATTTTCAACGCAGTCGTTGCCCCGCCAGCAGCCACCACCCAATTGTTAGCATTTCCCATCACGCAAAGTAAACATGCTGGTCGGATCAGACCCAAGCCGCGTAATTTGCCCAACGGCTCACCATGCAGACAAAGGCCCAACTGTGATTTCTTCACGAATCCATCTCCCCCATCCTGACACACAGCCCTCGATTTTGCTGTATCTTATTCCGTTTTAATATTCGGCTCTGCAGGTGTTGGCCACGTCTGTGAAACCACACCTTGTCCTCATTCCGTTTGCTCCCCCTTCTCTGCGCATTCACAATGGAACCATCCAAGAATCAAAACCTCTTCGAGGTCTTTCTTCGTTTACGGCCCCCTCCACCGGGAGCGATCTCTGTCGAACGCGTCCTCAACGTCGAAAAGCCAGAGGACGAGGATGCTCATCCTTCACACATCACTCTCAACCCTCCCGCCGATCGTCGTCGAGCTATCGAGAAATTCGGCTTCACCAGAGTCTTCGAGGAAGATGCTTCCCAGCTCGATATATTCAACAGCACCGATGTTGTGTCCTTGGTTGAAGGTGTTTTGGCTCCCAAGGGAGGACATGGCACTGATGCCGTAGTGGCCACCTTGGGAGTGACGGGTTCCGGAAAGGTAACATATTCGGCTATTTGTTTCGCTATAATCAAAATTTACTAACGTCTGATGGCAGACACACACTATCCTTGGCTCAAAAACACAAAGAGGACTAACTCAAATCTCCATGGATGTCATCTTCCGCTCCATCGGCGACAACATGCTCCAAGCGTCCTCCCTCTCCTTCGTCCTCGAATCCATCCAAGCCTGCGACCCTTCCGAGGCTGCCCTCGCCGCCGCACCACAGTTCCTCGAATCCGTCTACGCCGACCACAGCCAGGTCTCTCGCGCCAACTCGCGCGCTGCCACTCCCATGCTTGTACGACTCCCTCCATCTCCCTCGGCTGCCTCCGAGCAACTAGCCTTTTCATTTGTCAACTCCCGCGTCCAAGTACACAACAAGCCAGCATCGCCATGCCCAGGTATCCCCGGATCCTTTCCCACCAGCCCGCACAGTATGCGGCAAGTCAGTGAAACGCAAGAAGTCATTGGTCTGCAGCAGCGATAGAAATGTTCAGCAGCCCCATCGCCTCTAGCTCTTCTCACAACACTGTCCAAGCGGACACATCACCGTCCATACATGTCCCTCAGATCTGCTACGCGTGTCAAGAAGAATACTAAACCATTTCTCAAGGGCGATTTCGGTCACAGCTTCTCTGCTAATACCCCACGACGCAATCTCCTCCCCATGCCATCCGTATTGGCTCAGAACCCCGACGTCAGCAACATCAACGTTTCCTGCGATCTCGAGGCCGAATATGTCATTATAGTATCCATGTACGAAGTCCACAACGACCGCATCTACGATCTCTTGACCCCTGCCACCAAGAACGCTGCCACAAAGGAATTCCGCCGCCGCCCTCTTCTCTTCAAGTCCACTGAGCTTTCTCCCGATCGAAAGGTCGTTGCTGGCCTGCGCAAGGTTGTCTGCACCACCATGAAGGATGCCAATCTTGTCCTGGAAGCAGGTCTTCAAGAGCGACGTGTTACTGGTACGGGTAGCAACAGCGTTTCCAGCCGTAGTCACGCATTCTTCTGCTTCGAAGTCAAGAAGCGCACGGTTGGGCCCCGCGTTGGTCCTTGGAGTGGCAGCAAGCTTACCATTGTCGATTTGGCTGGAAGTGAGCGTGCCAGAGACGCCAAGACACAAGGTGCTACCCTGGTCGAAGCTGGCAAAATCAACGAGAGTCTCATGTACCTTGGACAATGTCTACAAACACAAAGCGAAGTTGGCAACTCTGCCAAAGTAAGTACCTCTAAAATACCCCTTGAGTGCTCTACCGAATCAGATCTAACATATTCTAGCCCAATGTCGTCCCATACCGCCAATGCAAGCTCACTGAGCTGCTCTTCTCCAACTCTTTCCCCACCAACTCACACCCTCATGCACCTCGCCGCAACCCTCAGCGCGGTGTCATGATTGTCACCGCTGACCCGGCTGGCGACTTCAATGCGACTTCCCAAATTCTCCGCTACAGTGCTCTCGCTCGTGAAGTCACTGTTCCTCGCATTCCCTCCATCACCGCCACCATCCTCGCCCAGCCTCCTCCCACTGGCAACCCACGCCCCGTCAGCCCAGTCCAACATCATCCTCGTCCTTTTGTACCACCTGGCTCCTCTGGTGGCTACAGAAATCACACTCCTCCTATGAATGTCGATGAGCGCGCAACCATGGAGATAGCAGCTCTGGAAATTGCCCGTCTCAGCGACGAAATCGACCAGCTCCGCAACGAATGTGACGAGCAAACGGAAGCTCGCATGACGGCGGAAGCCCACCTTCTCAGCATGGAAGATCGTCTTCTCGATCTCGAAGCAGCCATACGTGACGAATGTGCCACCGAATACGAGCAGCGTCTCATGGTGGAGTTGACTCGTCTCAAGAACTCGATTGCCATTGAGCAAGAACGTAACGAGGAGCACTGGGACCGCAAGGTTGACTTGCTGGAACGTGGGTTGGATAACCCCATGGACGAGAATGAATTTGACAAGGAGAACGTATTGATTGAGGATCTTTCACAAGAAGTCGAGCGTCTGCGTCGTGAAAACGCAGTCTTGAAGCGCGAACTTGCCGGACGCAGCCCAACGAAACGCAAGCCCCTGGAGGAGAGGGATGACTTCTCTCCCACGACGACAGGAGCTAGCGTGACAAATCTGGGACGCAAGCTAGAAAAGATGAGAGTTAACTCCGGCGCCGACAGTACGCGTAGTACGAGCACGACGTCGAATGGCAGCCCCAAGAAGATGCGCAAGTTGGGCGGAAAGCGATGGGAGGAGCAGACGAACTAAGACAGGGCTGAGTGTGTGCTGCATGGTTCTGGTTCTGTTTTGTGCAAAATATTAGGAGTTGAGCATGCCTGGAAATTTGGGTTCTTCTTTTTTATGTCTGTCTATTCTGAAATGCTCTAGTGATATCAAGGTCGTTGGTGATTCTTTGTTATAATTTGCAGTCATAGTTTATATTTATGATCTTCATTTTTGTTAAAGTGCAATACTGCTACCTTGTTGGAAGAATTGAGACTTAAATGACATGATGTGGTATGAACATAAATGACATAAGCGTGAAAAATATGTATAAATTCAAGGTGGTATCAAGTATGTGACAGATTAAGTAAGATTGCAATGGGGTAACGACATGTAGGTTATTACATTAAAGAAGGAGTAGGCCGTTTTCTGGATTTCCAAAACGTGTGCGTGTTATTGAGCAGTGCCGGGAGAGTAGTATTCGGAGATTTGGCGTTGGTTCTGCTGCTCAGGCTGCTGGGCCGGCTGGGACTGTTGGGGTTGCTGAGGCTGCTGGGGCTGGGGGTGCTGTTGGTTGTTGGGATGGAAGACACCGGCGGGAGCATCAACAGGGCCCTTGTAGTCAGTTTGGGCCATCTGGGGCCGACCAAAAGACTGTTGGAACTGCTGCTGTTGCTGGGGAGCCATGGTGTTCCACATAGCAGCGTACTGGGCTTCCATGACCATCAAGCGAGCAGCACGACTGCCATTGCGTCGGTTGGTGTCGACGCAGGCTCCGACGAAGAGGGCAAACTGGGCAACAAAGACGATCCAGACAAAGGCGGTATCGGCAATGCGAACAGAGTTGAGAGCGCTGATGTTGGAGGAAGAGGAGTCGATGCAGTTGTGGTATTCTTCGTAGTCGCTCGAGCTGTATGGGCAGTTGTCGTCGCTCGAGTCGTAGGCAATGAAGGTGGCCCAGAGTCCGCCGGCGCTGGCAGTGGCCATCCAGAGGATCAGGTACATGCCGACGTGAGCGCCGGGGTGAATGCCAGCCTTGAATTTTCTGGCGACACGGGTGATAAGCTCGGCGCCGCTCCAGAGGATAGACACGACATACTAGGCGAGATGTTAGCTCCTGCAGGGATAGATTGGAGAAAAGGGGACAAGAAGAAAGACATACAATTGGGGTTCCAATAATGATGAAGATGATGCTGTTGTCGTTGTAGTCGTAATAGCGGTAGCTGTAGCCATTATTGTCATCGGATGAGCGGTCAGGCCTGTACTTGCTGCTCAAGAGAGACAGACCAATGGCCATGCCGACAATGGAGAAGATGAAGACGACGGCGTTTAAGATGAACTTTGTGATTTCCCAGGACTTGTTGTAATGGGCTTCGGGTAGGGTGGGAGGCACAGCCAGGTTGTAGGGACCTGGAGCGCTGGGAGGGCCTTGGAATTGGTTGCCAGGGTAGGGCTGGTAGTAGCTGTATTGGGTGGCGGAATTGGTGTTGGCAGTAGGTTGAGGAGAGGTGACTCGGGGCTGCTCCTCAGCCATGGTGGTGGTGGCAGGCTGGGCCACCGGTGTCTTGGGCTCGGCGGTCATGGCGACGGTGATGCTCACAACGGCGTGAGTTGAACAGAAACAAAGGGTTTAACGGTGTCGCGTGGAGAGAAGTCGCTGATGGTTGGGTCGGCTACTGGTTTAAGGTTGGCGCAAGTCGTGCGAGGAAAGCGAATGCAAAATATAGAAACGATCGACAGGAATAAGCCAAGTTACGGAAGTTTTAAAAAAAAAAAAAAGAAAGAAAGAAAGAAAGAAACGAATGCGTAAGAAGAAAGAGTATGTGGCGGCCAAGACGCTTATGAAGGAAGGAGGGTGTTGACGATCTTGGGTGGCTTAGATGCCTAGAGCAAAATCGAGGGAGAGGCAAAGAGAGAACGAGAGTCAAGGCGAGGCGAGGCGACACAACACGAGAAAAATTGAGACGAGGAATGACGCTAAGGCTATGATTAAACGGGGATGGATATACCTGGGGGCCAGGCCGGGCTAAGGCTGAAGTAAGATTGCATGTTCCTCGACTTGACTGCTTTGGGCAGCAATGGTGTTGGCCGGCGTTTGTGTTTGCCTCGCTTAAGGGACAGAGAGATTTGACTGATGGCAATCTTGTCGTTTCTTTCTTGGTTTTTCTTTCATTGACTTTCTGTATGCTCTTCGCCATGTTCGGGTGTTTTTTTTTTAGGCAGACCATGAACAGTGTCAGTGTCTGAGACTTCCAGTTTGGCGTTTAGGGGCTGGAGTTTGGGGCGCAGCACCTGACATCAGTGGAGCACTAGGCCGCGCATGCGTTGTGGTTGCCCCCAGACACACTGAAAGGCCTGCGTCCAAAAAATAAAAAAAGTGCCCCTAAGTTAGCGAGAACGGGTGCTGCTAAATTTGGATCTTTTTCGCCTCTCACTTTCCAAACCATTATTACCGATGAACACAGTTTCTGCAGGCCTTGAACCGAGGTGATGGCTTGACACAAATTGCAATTGCCGCTGTTTATTTCCTCTTGCTTGTTGTTGGCGGAAAAATTCGCAATTAATTGGCATTCAAGTATTTCCATGTTTGGAATTAGCCTTCTTACGACGTCAAGCAACATCACCAAACAAGGTTGCTCTTGACTACCATGCCAGGTAAACTCAGTCATGCAGTATTAATTACATGTTAAATACCTGCATAATTTGGATTTAGCTCGTGTCACTTATTGCAAGATATGTCTCGTCAAAGGGAAAATGTACTCAATGTTAGACGGTGCAAGTTCCGTCCAGGGCTCCCATTGACAACTCACAGCCGTGTTAGCTTGGGCAGGCATATCGTCACAAACAATTCTGAACCAACAAGTCCATTGACATGTTTCAAAGTCTGCACATCACGGAGCCAAAACAGGCAGATGCCTGAGACCTGAAGCCAAACGCCTTTATTATCCCGCCCGTTCAAGCGCTTTAATACAATAGATGATGCTCCTGCCTGCCTTGCCTTACTCTCTTTGCAGCACCACCAATACACCCATCAGTCCCAACATGACTGTCTTCAACCACGGGTGCTCTGAAAGCATAATCGTAACGTATCCTACAAATGGCACGTAGCCCACCACGCTCCCGATAATGTCCTTTCGGCTCAGGTAATCTTGTCCAGCCGCGTACAGACTCGTGTCGTCTCCGGCATTGTTGTCGCCCTTGGTCAGCAGCTTCGCATCCTCTCTATTTCATCTAGTTAGCACTGTCACAGCCACCTATCGGTATCGATATGGCAAAGTCTAGCTTCCCATCACCTGCCCGCTTGGCATCAACTTACCCGTCGCCAAACTTGCGCACTACCCGATGCACAATGGGAATAGACTTGTCCTTGACGTTATACACCACCACTTCTCCAACCTGCGTATCAGCCAGCCAGTTTCGGTTCCAAAGCATCAGCAGATCTCCTCGCTGGAAAGCTGGCTCCATGCTCCCTGACAGCACCACGACAATCGGTGACGGCGAGTCGGCGGCAACAGAAAGACCCTTCCACATCTGTTCAAAGGTGCATTAGCTCAATTCTTTCTTTCGTTTCTTTTCTTTTCGAGATCGCGCAAGTCGAGGGTTAATTGCGATGGCACAGGAGACGAGATGGGCGGGCGTACCATGAATGCGGAAGACAGAATCAGGGCAAAGTTGAGCAGCTGCGACGCCGCCTGTCGCGGACTGGCGAGACCTGACAGCATTTTGGAGACTGACTAATTTAGGAGGAACAATAGTATTTTGGGTATAAATTCGTAGAGTCGGACGGGAATCGGCAGGCTGGTCGAGCTGTGGAATTGCTGTAGCAGTAGGCGCGAGGCCACAGTAGTTGCAAGTGAGCTTCAGGACAAGGTGGTCGACTCTGGAGGTGCACGGACCACCTCCAGCCAGAGTGTCCCCAATAAGCTTGACTTCCTAATCGGATGCAGGATCTGCCCCTGTTATTTATGTCAGTCTGTGGTTGATATGAAGTTAACAAGCTGTTCAAAATGAAAATAAAATATATCAATTGTGTATGGAGAAATTTTAATTCTGGTTTGGCTGTTTTGGCTTTGGACCTCTCCAACTTATTTCTCCTCTGATTAGCTGGAGCTGTGATGGCTGCTGTTGTAGGCAGGAGCAGCTGTGCCGCTTAATTCGAGACAGAGGCGCTATTACTGCAACTCGAAACTGCCTTTGAATTGAATGAGCGGCAGTATCCCCAGATGCAATGTCGATCCATTGCCGCCAAGAAATGAGAACACGGACAGCATAGTTAACCTACCAATGGCGTGCTGCTGGTACCTGAGACCCGTTGAATGGTTGTCGTCACTACTCGTCATCGTATCATGTGTCTCTGCCACCACCGTCAACTGCGGACAGCATAGTTGAATTCAATGACATAGCTGCGTGCCAATCTATTTCAATCATCTCTATAAATATCCAACTGCCCGTATGTTGCATCTAGCATTTTTAAACAAGCTTCGACACTTGCAAAATTCATCTCGAAGCGCCACTACCCTACATCAACACTGTGTAACTAAAGCCAACTAAAACTATTCGTTTACGTTCAGACAATTATCGCTAAAATGTCTGAAAATACCCAATCTGGAGATCTTGTTGATGGACATGTCAGATATGCAAAGGGTGCCGCCGAAGTAAGTCTGATCTTATGCTGTGCTGAATGACTGCATATGCTAAGTCCCCGATTATAGTCTGCCATCGGCGACTTGACCGGCTCACAACCTTGGAAAGACTCTGGAGAACAAGATATGGCGGCTGGAAAGGCTGCCTTACAGCGCGCTGGAGAGGAGCGTGACAAGACGCAAGGATATGGAAAGGCCGAGGAAATTGCTGGCAAGATTACGGGCTGTGAGGGCATGAAGGAAGAAGGTGCGGCAAGCCAGACCAAGAGCGACTGAAAGACGCGATTGAGGTCCAAGCCAAGTGTCTCTTGTGTAGTAAATTCTGTATAACTCAATGGAAACGTGAATTTGCTGCTTGCCGTTGATGCTGAGATTTTCACCAACATTTTTTGACCTGGCTGGACGGACATGGCAGCTGGACATTGGACACCCGTTTGCCAGGTGCGGTGCTTGGTTCCTCCTTGCCGCCAGCTGGCCTGCCCGTGTGTTGATCCAAACTTCCCTCGACAAAATTCTCCATACTCACGAGCCTCTCTTTCAATCTCTGATCCCCTTGCTTTGCCTTTCTTCATTCCTGACCTCCCCCAGCGCTACAGTTGGGCTATCGTTCGCTTTCATCTATCTTACTCTTCTCGTCATTGTTATTTTGTGCATCTCCCCTCTCGCTTCTTGCATTTGGTGACCTCTTCACGATCAGCAAAAAGGTAATAAACTACAATCCTATCCGACGCCACCATGGATACCACTCCTTTACTGCATGCTGTCAGCAGTCTCCCCGGCGCCAATGTCATGTCTGATCATGTACGCCATATCCCCAACCCACTGCACTAGACTGGCTCCCACTAACCTTCGACGCAGCCTGCATTTTTGAGAGCAAGTCATTCTCCCTGGAGATGCATTCCCCAACACGCTCTCGTCACCTTGCGTGGTATTGTTTTGGCATACCTGGCTGCCTCCAGTGCCATGGTAGGCTACTACAAAATGACGGAGGAGACGCCACATCCCAAGAAGGAAATGCTTTTTAGCTTCTCAGCAATTAGCTGGACTATGGTTCTCTTGTATCACGCCGTCACATTTGTAAGTCTTTGAAATCAAAGCCCCTGTTTATCAATTGTTCGCTGCTGACGGTATCTAGTGCTGGACTTACACGCATCTCTACCATCCCGACCCTGAAGACAACGAAGGCGGTATCGAGGGCTTCATACTCAAGCTCATTTCGTTGCCGACCAATATGGGCAGTCTCCGCAAACAGTTCTACTTCACCATGTTCTATACCACCTCCACCGTCTTCGCTTTCATGAATTCCATGATATATTGGTTCATTACTCGCCCACACAATGCTGATGCTGCGAGCTCTGCTGCTGCATTTCATGGACAAGACGTGAAAATATGGGGAGAATTAGCGCTGCCAATTCCCGATAGTCCATGTAGGTCAAGCCTGTTTTAAACTGAAAGTATGTTCACTGACTGCTGCCTACAAATAGTGAGCGATCTTTTTGGTGCCGGATGGTTCAAGACTTTCGTCATTGGCAACGTTTACTGCGCACCAACTACTGCCATGGTTATCGAAACTTTATTCTTCAATAGCATTAAGCGCCCATTCGTATGTTATTTCTCCTCTGTCAGGAATCCGGCTGACTAAAAATTCAGGCTCTTGGTTCTCATATCTTTGGACTCATGGGGCTCTCGGGTCTATACCTTGGTTGGGCTTGCATTGGCAAAGCTACAACTGGATGTTATCCATTTCACTGGATGAGTCCCGATGAAATGGGTTCTGTAGAAGCAGTCACCCTGTGCTGCACTGGGTTTGTTCTGCTAGCACCTATCAGTGAGTCATGACTCTTATGGCACCACGAGCACTTTACGATTTCTAATAGCTCTCCGCAGTGTATACGTTGATGCAAGGTTTTGCTGGGGTGCGTGAAGGCTTCACCAGAGCCCGATCCGTAAGAGAGATAGGCCACGATGTGCTTGGGCGATAGACAGCTGTACATCGCGTGCCAAGTCGATAAAAACGCCGTCTGGAACCATATCCAGCTACAAACTGGGGGTTGGGACCAGAAAGGCAGAGGCCGAGATGAGAGATCGCAATAAGTATACCTAGAAAACATTGTTAATCAGTATCCTTGACAAATAGGACGATATTCTCGGCATTGCTCTGGGTTTCCATCAGGATGGATGAGTTTAAGTGCATGCAGTAAACAACGGTCCCCAACTCCACAGCGCATGTTGCGCCACGTTCGGTCCTATCCGCTGTAGTCGTTTCTCAGCAACATTTTGGTGCGATACAGCGGCCAAAAGTGGAAAGAAATCTGACGAAGTTGGACATGCCTGACCGCAATTCTGCTAATTTGGACAATAGAGACAGATCAGGAGTCCACGCCAATCATTATCCCTCGTTTTGGACTACTTGTGCCGTGTCTGCCTTGGGCGATGGTCCATGTCACTGCGCTGGTTGCTGGACCTGCAGGTAGCGCTCTTGGCGCGCAGCAGTCATTGCTGCAACAATACATAGAGAGACCCAGGGCAGCGGTCTGGGTTGTGTCTGAGTCTGATTAGCGGGTGCAAGGTTGCATTGTGATGCGCTGGTCTATTTTGAGCCATTACCAGTGGAAGCTAAGGCACAATGACTGTACCAGGCACTCTGTACCAGACAGGCCCAAGGCCCAGCAGTATCCCAGGGACGCCCCAGTGGTGTTCCAGGCATTGACGCCGTGGCGTAAGGATGGACAGCGCAGATGGTGTGGGGAGGTGTGTGTGTTGTTATTGTTGTCCAACTCCGCACCACCCCTGTCTAGCTTGCCAATGGCCACCAGGAGGCCAGCCAGGTCCAGGTCCAAGGCGGGCAAGGGTAGCGCTTGCAAGGTATTAAAGACGAGCGGGCCGCAGCCTAGTTTTGATTTCTCTTTTTGGACTTTCTCCTTCACTCACGAAAAGCCAACCTCCAAGGGCCGCAAAGTTGTCACAAAAGTTTGTATTCCTTGATTGGAAATAGCATCCTTTTCGCCCGGGCCCCGTTGTCAATCCTTCTTCTTTTTGTGCGTCACTCATTCTTTTTCTACCCCTCCCCTCATTTACCCTCTTTTCATCGCTCGTTTCGTCGTTCGTTTTTGGTCAAGCCAAGCCCGCGGTTGAGGGCGTGAATTGTGGTGTACAGCAACAGTCAACCACCCTTCCGCGTGTGTGTTGTTTCGCGCTGTGTCCAGCCCAATTTCCCGTAACCGTGCCAGTCCTCTACGGAAATTACGTCCGAGGAAACGTACCGTGATAATTCTTTACTTCAAGTCGATCCTTGCATCACGGAACAAGGCCGCAGTCATGTTCAAGCGCTCGATCCGGTCACACGACCAGTCTCGCGTGGACAAGTCTACGAGAGTAAAGAAGTCGAGTTCCTCGTTTCGAGAGAACCCCAAAAAGTCGAAACTGCAAAGGTCGCTCATGGACGTGGATTGGTCCGTATCCCAATCCGCTGCCACTCCCTCGGCCATTGTGACCATCACGATCGGCCGTGAGGGGCGACTCTTTGCCGCCCACGAGGATGTCCTTCGCCAGTCGCCGTTCTTTGACGCCGCCTGCCGTACGGGCAACTTTGTGGATGCGCAAGGTCGGAGAGTCTCTCTCCCCGATGAAGAGCCCGAGGTGTTTTCCGCCGTGCTCGAGTACCTCTACAGGGGCGACTACTACCCTCGCCTGATTCACAACAGGCAACGCAACTCCTGGGAGCTCGAAGACCAGAATCTCATGCAGCGCCAACGGAAGACGCCTCAGACGTCCCCGAACCCCGATATCCCCGGAGGTGGACACCCCGCCGCCCTCTATCTCGACAGTGTTGGAGCCGATATCCTCCGGGATACGGTTGTGTACTGCGCCGCCGACCGCTACGGCCTCGAGGAGCTCAAGAGCTTGGCCCTACGCAAGCAGGGCCTGCAGGCGGGCATCGACGTGGCCACCATTCTGCGCTCAGCCCAGTACGCCTACGCCAACACTCCCGACTCAGATAGTCGCCTGCGTGCCCATTACCTCGCCCTGATCATCCGCTGCCGCAAAACGTTCAAGCGCAGCGGCACCATGCAGGCTGAGATGGAAGCTGGAGGCAGCAAGTTGTTCTTTGACTTGTTTGTAGCCATGTGCAACCACTTGGACGACGTTATGGATGTATCGAACATTCGTACACCCAAAGCGACTTGAACCCAAGTTTTGGAAGTACATGGACACCCCTACTTATAAAGTTTCTCGATTCTCTTTTTGCGCTGCAAGAAGTATCCTCAGATTGGACACATTTTGTTTTGTTTCGACAGGATACCGCGACAATTTTATGAAAGACAAAAAGACCAAAAACAAAACACACTTCTCTCACACCAAAAAAAAAAACACCTTTGAATCACCAACAAAAAAAAAAGTACAAAATCCGGGACTCTGTGGGTTGGAAACAGGCGTTTTGATTCTTATCAATGCTCCCTCATCAGATTGCACTTGTACCAGGGAGCTGAAATTGACTGTCTGCATTTGATTTCGATCATATCCTTTGTTTGTATTTGGGCACTATAGTTTGATGAGATTTGGTTGAGCTTGGGCGAGAGTTGTTCGTCTGGACGCCCGGTTTCCCTTTTGCCCTTCTTTTTTTCACTTGGCAAGGCGTTTTTTGAGCGAAGCACATAGTTTTCCTGCTTATTGTTGGAACTCTCTGCTCTGTTTGTTTTTGCGAGATCTCTCTGCTCTTTGCCCCCCTTTTTTTCTTGTTCATTTCTCTCGATTACTCGCCGGTCGAGGCATCTGTTATTAAAAAAGAAGACTAGAGTAAGAATGCATATGAGCCTTGCTACTCCTAGCTTTGTTGGGGGGATCGAGATTATTTTCCTAATCCCCCCTGTTTTGTTACTGAAAGACGCTAGATGACACAGATTGTGTCGTTGATTTTACGAGAATGATTTCTTTCTTGCATTCTGATGTTTCGGCTCTTCTCTTCTCACCATATATTTTCAGCATTGGGTTTATTTTCCTTTGTTTCCATTGGCTGGCGTTGTGTTTCGATGCTTGTCTATGTAAGGGAAAGGTTCATGTATGGATGTTTTGGAGCTTGATGAGGAAAGCTTTCCTGATTTACTGGAAGAAATCTGTAAGATTGTTTTCGCATATTGGTAGTCATTTGGAGAATTCTTGTCTTGGGTGTCTTTCCACAGGATGGAAAAGGACATCATGCAGGAGTTTTTGAATCTTTAGCTGTGTCGTTTGCTTCATCTCTTGATTGGGATAAACGTTGATGCATTCACAGAATTTCACGTCTTACACACATCACCCTTATTTTTTCCTTTGTTTGGGAGGAGAAAGAGGGGAGTCCTGTATGGTTGTTTTCGGGGCGAAGATTGTTTGTTTTTCCACAGGCAAGAAAAGAACCAAAAAAAAAAAGCAAACTAAATTGTTAAGATGGCTCGAGCCTAGATGCTGAGTCGTTTTGATCCACATAGGGCTGCTAGTCGGTCCTCCTTGATGTGAGCACCGTCAAGGTTTGAGGAATAAGAAAATTGCTACCTCACTGGCTGTTCACTGATTTAAATGTGATTTATTGTGATGCTTAAATGCAATGTATGTGAGCTTTGTGTACATGTTTATTGCCATGTCACATCAAAGTTGTCAAAGTCGGCAACAAACTCGCCATCCGCCGTCTTTGCAGGTCTAGCCACGGCCGCAGCGACCTCCAAGTCCCAGCCCTCTCCGAAGTCCTCACCAAAGACCCAAGCAATCTCTCTCATGGGCACCTTCTTGTCGCCATCGACGTGGTATACCCACAGACAATGACCAGTTTCACCAATCTCCTTCTCGATGAGGATGGTGACGGTCTCCTTGCCGTTTTCGATATCAGCAGCGCGCGAGGCATCTTCGAGCGAGGCTACGCTCCAGTCGGCCCAGCGATCACAGCAGACAGTAGACAGACGAGGCTTTCCGTCAAAGAACTCGATGCCGGCCTTGATCCATTTGCGCGGCTTGGTGGGATGGGTGATGATGAAGAGGATGCCGACCTGGTCGAATTGGAGGGTGTATTTGGCGTGGAAGGTGAGGGTGGTGGAACGGAAGCTGTTGAGGGCCTTCTTGGAGTGTACGTGGTAGGGGGCTGTTTGTGTTAGTTGGCCGATAAGGATGGGACGAGAAGAAAGCTTACCAGTGAAGACGTCGTGGGTGGGAGGTTTCTTCCATACGTCTGTGTTGGCGGCGCAAGATACTTGGAAGCCCATGTTGGACGTGATTGGGGGAGTGAGATTGATGGGGAATGAGGTTGGAATGGAGGAGTGATTGGTGTGAAAGAATGAAAGTGATTGAGGGATGGTGGTTCTTATAGTTGGGAGGGCTGAGGCTGAAGAGGGAAGAGGGGAAAGAATGGCTCGCTTAAGGCTGAGTGAAGATCCACTGAAAAAGGTAATTGGACAGCGACGGAAGATGACAGAATGGGTTTATTGCAGTGGAGGCTTGGATTAGATGGAGTTTGTGAGGAGAAGACAGAGTTGAGAATTATTAATGGAAGGGCGGAGTTTCCGAGTTGAGCGAATCTGGGGATTGTCAATCTGGGTTGTTTGTGGAGTTTTGGGTCGGGAGGCGGATCGACGGGCCTGAAGCCGACGCTTACAGTCACTACACGTAAGTTGACGAAGAATAATGAAGAAAATAATGCGGAAGAGAGAGGACTGCGTAAGAGTAATGGGAATTTATTACAATAGCTTTTACATCATTGATGAATGTATACTGGTCACTGAGCTGTTGTTACTGTCAAGGTGATAATTGCAGTATTACGACAAGATGTCAGGCAACCTTGAATCAAGGGCTGAAATTGACATTGAAAACAATAATTCCAACCGCAAAATAGATTATTTCTAATTTTTACAACGTACGTAATGTACTTAGAAAGATGGCCTTGTTAATTATAAAAAACAAAGGCAGTGTCTGCGACCGGATTCGAACAGGCGCCAATGAGTCAGCGGTTGTCTCCACTGAAACAGAGGGCGAGGGTCGTGTTCTGTTCAGTGCTACAGTGAGTTACTGTGAGTTACAGCGCGTCGCCAGGCAATTTCTGCGGTGCCAGCTCGACCAGCCCACGCCAAAACCTACCCGTCGCTGCCTGCGATGACTCGTAACTTCGACCGCCGCGTCTCCACAAAACAAAAAGCATCAATTTTCTGCACCCACCATCCGTCGACATCCAAATCAACACCATCGCCCATTGCTTACACGCCATCATCTACATCTCATATCGCATCGATACCCTCTCAAAAAATGATATGACAGCATCTTACCATCCCATAACTGATTGTTTACAACTTATTGTCCGCCCCTCAGTCGAGGCAGTTTTCATACCAACGCCCTCACCACTTACCAATCATCACACACTATTCACCACATATTACATCGACTACACTCATCACAACATACATCTACACCATCCATCATGTCCTCCTCCATAAGACGTCCCTCTGCCAAGAGCGACCCTCCCAAGCCGCGCTTCGCGAAACCCAACCCTGTCCGTGCCATGCGTGAGCGTGAAGAACGCCAACGGGCACAAGCCGCCGCGAGCCAACAGAGCCAAGCGTCGTCCTCTCGCGACAACAAAGGTGGTTCCGTCGCATTACCTGCCAGGCAGCAATGTCCTAACAAGGCATGTCCCAAACCAAACGTAATCGACGGCACTTGTCGAACTTGTGGCCGTGTCGCCGATGACAGCAACATTGTCGCTGAAGTCCAGTTCGGTGAGACCTCTTCTGGTGCTGCCGTCGTGCAGGGTTCGTTCATCGGAGCCGACCAAGCGGGTGTCCGTAGTATGGGCCCGGCCTTTAGAAGAGTTGGTGGCTCCGAGGATCGAGAAAAGAGCATCCGTGAAGCCCGTGGTCTCATGCAAGGTTACGCCCAGCAGCTCAACGTCAGTGAGAGTCTGGTCACGGCTGGCACTCAAGTCTTTAAATTAGCCTCTGGAGCCAATTTCATCCAAGGTCGAACACTGGCAAGTGTGGCTGCAGTCTGTCTGTACGCTGCCTGCAGAGCTGAACCTCCTTGCAAAGTCATGTTGATTGACTTGGCTGATCTGGTTCAACTCAACGTCTTCAAGCTCGGTCGCATCTTCAAGAAACTCAATGAAGTCGTCCCCATAGGAAACGACGGCCTCATTCCCGTTTATCCCGAAGATTTAATTTGGCGATTTGCCACTAAGATGGAATTTCACCAAGAGACCGCCAAGGTTGCAGAAGACGCTGTCCGTCTGGTAAAGCGGATGAGTCGAGATTGGATGGTCATGGGTCGACGACCCTCTGGTATTTGCGGCGCTTGCTTACTCATGGCCGCTCGAATGCACAATTTCCGTCGAACCGTCCGTGAAGTTGTCTACATTGTCAAAGTCACCAATCACACCATTCAAAACCGTCTGCAAGAATTCAACTTCACAGAATCCAGTCGCATGTCTGTGGAAGATTTCTTGAAGCAGGATTTCTTGGAGAGTTCTCACGATCCACCATCCTTTTACAAGAAATCCGACGAGTTTCGAAAGCAACAAGACGAAACCAAGCCAAAGCGGAAACGAATAGAAAATGCTGACGACGACGACGACAATATGCCCACTGCGCCACCCGTTATGAGGACTAGAAGGCCGACAGATGCTGGCGCCGATTTGTCAGAAGCACCCGAAATTGAATTTAGACGCGATAAAGACGGCTTTATTATACCTCCACATCCATCCCAAATACCAAAAGATATGCCCAAGGACCTGCCAAGTGTCGATACTGATAGCACGGTATTGGACCAGAGCTTAGAGAAACTCGCCGACGAATTCGGAGACGTTATGGACGAGGAAGAAGAAGAATCTGGGCACAAGCCAAACGGAAAAAGCAAACAACGGAAACCAGAGTTGCCCATCGACGAAGAGTGGGAAGATGACGAACATGAACTTGAGGGACAAATCGAGGAAATCTTCAACGACCCATTGACTTATGAACATGCCATGGCTTATTCCAACGCCGAACAACGAGCACGCATCCACTCCGACTGGGCGCTCAAGCAACGGCCCCAGAAGGAAATCTCCATGTCCATTGATGTTACTGAAGACGAATTTGCCGATGACCCTGAAGTTGCAAACTGTCTTTTGTCTCCCGAGGAAGCTCGCATCAAAGAGACGATTTGGGTCAACCAAAACAAAGAATGGCTTCGACAACATCAAGAAAAGGTCTTTCGCCGAAAGATGGAAGCTGAACGACCCAAACAAACTCGTCGTCGACGAAAGCGAGCTCGAATGGGTGAAGGCCAAACTAGCCCTGCCAACTCTGCAGCTGAGGCCGCTATCAGCGTCGCCAAGGACAGAGCTTGGAGTAAGAGAATTAACTATGATGCCATTCGCAGCATCTTTGATGTACCCAACGCTGGAGGATTGGGATCTGCCGCTACGAGTCGAAAGACTAGTTTGGCTGGTAGTACCCTTGGGTTGGATGAAGATGACGTTCCGGAGGCGAGCGAAGCAGGCGACGATTACAGAGAATACGATGAGATGGATGAGGACAATCCGGAAATGGACGCCGAGTATGGTTTGGATTAGATGTATACAAGATTTGGAAATTCCCTGTACATGAAACATACATATAGACGTCCCTTGGGCTACCTGCGTTTGCTCAAGTCATGTCATTAAAGTAATTATGATACGACCTATTCATGAATAGACGATGCAGATTACTGCGTCTTATTCTCCACGCGCACCCTCACTTCCCGCCAGTAACTCTCTCTCTTCCACCGCCTCCACGTCTTGCCAAAGTAAATAACGGGCAAAAAGGTTGCGCAAATGGCGAAACCGACAAACGCTACGCTGATGAAGCAGTTTTGTAGACCCAGAGCATCAATCCAAGGTGTGATGGCGTATCCGATGGCGAAGCTCATGGTGTTGCGGACGATGATGATGGAGGTGAGGGCGTCACCAGAAATGCCGTGGAAGGAGTCGACGAGGTAGGAAATAGCGAGGGTGATGCCGCAGGTGGAGCAGACGGCGAGGCACATCATGGCGAAGACGAGACCGAACCAGTGGATTTGATGAGCGGCCTGAGAGATGTTAGTTTCACTTGAAGCAAAGATTGAAGGTAAAGGTCCTTACACCAACTCCCCAGAGGATGAGGGAGCATGGGACGAGGAAAGTAGTTGCTGCGAACAGCCAAAGGCGCTGTTCGGGTTCGTAGACACCCTTGTTGCGGCGGGCGGTGCGGATAACCCACCAATCGGACATGATGCCTGTGTATGCTGATCCTATTACTACACCGATGTTGCACGAGATGTAGCTCAGACCGACGATGGATGGCTTGAAGTTGTATGGTGGAGCGCCGAGAATGAGAGATGCTGTGGCATTGAGAATGTTGAACCAGATGAGATACGTGCCATAGGCGAATCCAGAGTAGAAGACGACTGGCCAAGTGAGGAACTTGAGACTCTGCCACGCTCTCCATGGCATCATGAAGGGACGAGATCTCCATTCTGGGTCGAGAATGGCGAGTTTCTGTAGATAAGTCTTTTCCTGCTTTGGCGAAGTCTCTGCGGACCTGGCCTTGGTATCCTCCCCAATGGGGGCTGTGGGTTTCTTTTGTGCGTTTACTTGAGCCGCAACATCGACGGTCTCGCGGACGTAGTTGGTTTCTTCGAGGAAGAAGAACAAGATCACGGATATAACGGCGCAGAAAATTGCCATGATGAAGAATGGCCACTTATAGCCTAGGCTGTCATTGATGAAGCCGACAATTACGGGAGCGAAATAGTTGGACGTTGTTAGTGTCCAGGCGTACCAGCCCATGTAAGTGCCACGTTCGTGGGCGAAGAAGACATCAGTGATGGATGTCTCAGGCAAGGCTTCAATGGGAGAGGCAATGAAGCCCGTAATGAGGTTGCGAGCAATCCATTGGCCGTTGCCTTTGGCGTAGGGAGACCAGACGGAGACGGCTGTAATGCCTACTATGGAAATGAGGTAGGTGAGACGCTTGCCATATTGAAGGGCGAATGGTTGCCAGAAGAGAAGACTCCATCCCAACAGAAGGAACATGTATCCCGTTCCGGCATTTAGATCGGCAACTAGGCAGCGAAATCAGTAAACGACGTGCATGCTATAAGCGAGGAATGATGGGCAGATGTTACCAGTGACGCCAAGCGGCTCAGACAAGGGTACCAGGACAGAGTAGACGACCGACAGAGCCATACCGTTGAAGAAGACAAACAGCATGAGACATAGTAAATGCAGCCGCTTGCGGCTAGTGGACCAATTGAGAGGATCATTGGGATTGCTGGACGGGGTTGGGACGAGAATAATATCGCCAGAGGAAGCGGAATGAGGGGAAGATGCCGAGTGATCAACATCGACCAAGTAGACGGTCCCGGGGACTTGGGATTCGTCAATCTCCATTTTTAGGGGAACGACGCCTACAGGAGACGATGTGACTGTGATTGTGACGAGCTGGCGAATGCGCGTGTGTGACTGGCTGAGGCTGGTCTGAAGGATTCAGGGAGGAGGGGAATCCCAGCCGGGGTGGTTGTGCACCTTGTTTAAATTGATTAGGGTGAGACAAGCACCAGCCGAGCCTGTAAAAAAAAGGTGCTGTCAAGACGAAGAGTATTGATCAAATATACACAAACAGTAAGGCTGGGTGAAGAAGGGACGACGTGGATCAGTTTTGTTGTTGTCCCCCGTTAAAGGGTATCGGTTACGAATGGGCTTGTTTTTTGCTCTTCGCTCATTTATTGCTCTTGGCCCCTCCTTCTCCTGCTTATTATTTCTGGGGAACATCTTGTCGCTTCTTGCTTTAATTGGGGAAGTCGGGGACTAGTAGATCCTTGCAATAAAGAGGAGGAGAGTTACAACAGCTCCAGCGCATAGCTGCGCATGGACAATTCACGGTTAAGTTTGAACGAATATAGGAATGCTTTGAAAGGTTTCAACGGTCAACGTGATTTGGTCAAAGGCCTTATTTATGCAGGGCATAAAAGCATGTACAATTCACTGCAACACTGCGCTGTAGAATCGGCGACTTATCCAGGTGCATGCTTCGCGCTGTCGCATTCAGCGCAAAACCCTGATATGGCTACCCCCACGAAGAGGCCGAGATGCGGAATTGCCCGTCGGATAGGGTTTTTAGCTTGAGTGGCCGAGCCGAAAATTAGTGGCTTCTGTGGTAATCAGCAAGCTTTGATTGAGGTCCGCGGGAGGCCATGGTGGCTTTCGGTATCATCTCCGGCTAGTGGTTTCTCATTCAGTGGCGCCGGAGAAGCATGAACCATGCAGTAATCAATTTTTTTATTCACTCCCGTTTTTCTTCCTTCTGTATTTACTTGCGGCTCCCCCAGTTGTAGATAAATGAACCCTCTTGACATTGGGGGGAAAGAGTCTCTTCCCCTGTGCGCGATTTATTGCAATATGCAGCTACCAACTCAAGCAGCAGCCTGAACTAAACTTTCCACCATGTAACACTGACCAAGTGGGAAGCGGGAAGGGATGCAAACTTTAGTAGGCGGAGACTTTTCCCTCTGAGGTTCAAGATCGTCTGGTCCATGTAGTATTGCCTGACCACCGTGGGCACCATGCCATCCAGTCCAGTCACGTCAGTGTCTTAATAGCTGGCTGCCTCGCACGCAAGGGGCCACAGGAAACAGGTTCAACTCCCCGGCCAAGGGTGTCGAATGCAACATGACAGGGTATTGGTCCTGGGCCCATGCTTCAGACCTGGGTTCTTACTCACTCAACTGCTACCAATCCCATCCGTAACTGCGGGTTTCTCGCCCTGTAATCAGGTCCTCAGCCGCTCCTACAGGGGATGAACAGGGCCTTCTTGTTGTTTTCTGTAGTAGGCCGATCAGCCTAAATGATCTCAAGTCCCCCTCTGTCCGATCTTGCCGCTCGACTTAGGCCATCGCATCTCACATCGTCCCGTTGCCGCTGACTTTCCCGTCGCCGCTGTTTTTTCCTGTCGACGTTTTCCGTTTACCGTTTCCCCGTTCGAAATATGCTAGCGTCGACTTCGTAGCCTTCAATTTTCTTGTATGAGCGATCTCATCAGATACATCGTTACTCCATGGCGACTCTCCTGCCGGGGCTCTATGCCAGTGTATTCGTCACTTTCGTACCAGCCACAATAGTCCTCGGCTTGCGATTCTATGCGCGAAAACTCAAAAACATCCCCTTGTGGTGGGATGACTACCTCGCCATCCTGGCTTGGGTATGCTCTCTGAATGGCCGCCGCGTCGCTAAATCAGATGTACTAACAGTTTCGAAACAGGTTGCAGCCGTGGCATACGATGCTTCTGTATTCTTTTGTACGACCAGACCCTGTGCGATTTTACCCAACGGGCTTATTTCTAACTCTGAATGCAGTAATATACTACGGCCTGGGCCGACATCTCGAGGACCTCGACATCACGCTCGCTGAAGCAAAATACTGGCATGCCATGGTCCAGGAAATAGAAGAACATGCATACACGATCGGCATCGGCGCTGCGCAACTATCCCTGTTAGCACTGTACTGGCGAGTGTTCGCTGCCATGGACGGCGCCAGAATGACCATCATCGTGCTTTCATTCCTAGCCATGGCTTGGATCGTCGTTAGAGTATGTACAACTTGCCACACAGCACTGTCAATCCGATGTACTTACATTCAGTCCCATAGCTTTCCGTGGCCGTGTTTCAATGCTACCCTCCCGCTTTTTTCTGGGACAAAACAATCGACGGCAAGTGTACCGTCAACCCAGCGACGTTTTTCCTGTGGTCCGTGTCGACTCACCTTGCTATCGACGCCGCCCTTATTATCCTCCCAGCCAGTAAGTATTCATTGTCTCAATAGCTGCTATTCACTGTTGCTAATTCTACTGTAGCTCAAATCAGACGGCTGCGGCTACCGTTTGTACAGAAAGCAGCTATCTCGGCCATGTTCATGTTTGGTATAGTGTACGTCGTTTGCTTCCCGTCTGTGCGTTTGCATGCAGGCGCCGACTGACCCTTTTTATAGCGTCTGCATCGCGTCTATTATGATGCTCGTCGTCTCTTCACATTACGATTCTTATGCCGACGACGTTCTCTGGAATTGTGTGGGTGTTGTGCAATGGTCTGCCGTAGAAGTGCATCTTAGCGTCATGACTTGTAAGTGACAGACACGCTCTGGGATAATTACTGGGGTCCCTATTAACAACTATTAACAACCGACAGGCTGCTTGCCTATTCTTCGACCCGTTGTTCGCGCGTTTGGAGGCTGGTGGGGGAGGAACTTTTCTTCCAAGTCTCCAAACACGTCGCAATCAGCTTCAAAAGTGCCGTCATCGAAAAACAGTGCCCAACAGGGCAGGAAACAACGACGAGAGACCGACTCTACACACGAATTAACAGAACTTGATGTCGAAACACAATCATACATATACGGACAGGGAGGAGGGGCCGATACGATGGTGACGAGCACAAAGCGGCCGTCTCACGAGGATCTGGCGAAGAGCCACGATGAAGGAATTACAGTCAAGCACGAAGTGAGGCTGGAGTTTACGCCGTCATCTCAAGTTTAACGATTTTAATGTAAAATATACCCATTGTACTTCTCATGCTATGTTTTATCTATTTGAGACCAAATGCGTCTTTCACTTGTGCAAGCGCTTCGAAGATTTGGTTGTCGTGGTATCGTCTAGCCACAATCTGCAAGTTGATCGGGGCTCCCTCGAAATCGCCTTTTTGCCAGAACTTTTGCACTTCTTTGCACTGCTCGTTGTCAAAACCCTGATAGACGTCTTTTGCGCTGTCCGCGACAATTGGCGTTGGGAAGACAAGGCCAGGACAGTCTAGGTAGTTCCACAACGAGGTGTAATTCCAATATTTTGCCGTGTCGTGAGAGGCAGCTGGCCCAACGAAGGAAGGACAAATGATGACATCGACGTCTTGCTCCTCCCATTTTCGTGCGAATGTACGTCTGTATTCGTTTCGTTTCAACTGCATCGCATATACGCCGTTTACATCCACCAAGTTGACGTCGTGTAACAGGTACTCAGTTAACGGCAGACTTGGTTCTCCCGCCTCGTCAAGGAGTCCCTTCACTCCGGTCGCACCACTGGGAAAATATGCTCTGTGAATATTCTTTGTGGCATGCGCAGCATTCTCCACCTCAAACTTCTTCCATTTGATACCTGCCCCATCCAGCTTCTCTATCGCCCATTTCAGAGCCTTAGTGACTGGCGGCTGCGGCATTATCGCACCATCGTCCATCATAATACCGATTTTGACTCCGTCGCCCTTTTGTAGTCCCTTCCAGTTGGTTGGGATTAGAATAGGATCCTCTAGCCATGGCTTGGTGTCCATAAAGACTTTCATACAGAAGTCGACATCTCTGAGAGAAACACACATCGGGCCCGAGACAGCTGGGATGTTTAATTCTGATGGTGCTCCTCCAGGTAACGCTTCCATGTGAGGAAATAAGTTGCCTGTAGGCTTGAAGCCGTAAATTCCACATACAGCAGCTGGCTGTCTAATGCTTCCTCCAATATCTGATCCAAGTCCCAAAACGGAACCGCGCATGGCTAAAAGAGCAGCCTCGCCGCCTGATGAGCCACCAGCAGTCAGATTGATGTTGTATGGATTCAAAACACGACCGAAGACTGAATCGCTCTCCAAATGCATGATCACCTGGGGCTGATTCGTCTTGCAATAAAACACCGCTCCAGCATCTCTGAGAATTTTGACTGCGTGTCCATCATATGTATCTTTCTGTATTGTTGACACAAACCCTTTGCTTGAAGTGTGGCCCTTCGTGGGGAAGTGAACCTTGATGCTCACTGGTACACCATGCAAGGGGCCGACTGGCTTCTCAGTCTCTTCCAGAATTTTATCCAGTTCCTTTGCGCGCTCCAGAGCCTCATCCATGAACCATTCAGTCAGGCATGAAGTCAACTGGTGCGCAATTGCGGCTCGCTTGGCGAATGCGCTAACAACTTCGACTGATGTGAGCTTGCGGGAACGGATTGCTTCGGCGATGCCAACCGCATCGTAGGACTCGGTTATGGTCAATTCGGACTCTGTCAGAAGCCCCGAAAGACGCGGAATTTGTGTGACATCTTTAGATGACGTGAGCAGGGGTTCCGAGACATGTAGCGAGGAGGGTATTGAGTCGGAAAGAGACTTGATGAGACCTTGGCGAACGGTTTCATATGATGGCGTGCCCAATGGTAACGGCTTTGGTTCTAGAAGTGGCAGCGACATTCTGTTTCCTCACGCGATTAGGGTTATAGAAAGAGGAGAAATGATCTTGTTTGAAAGAGCGCATTGCAATGGCATGGTCCCCTCAGGGGAGACACCCGTCGCATCTGAGCGGGGAACGTGGAACTGTTCCGGTTCCGAACTCGCTGGCAGAGATGGCAATGACGATCTCAGCATCTCCGGCGACCAGTAGTTGACAGCTATCACATCATGTTCAACGACGACCAATAACTTAATCAAGCGCAACTAGACATAACAAGCGCAACTAGACATATAGTTCCAAGTAAGTGATATTAGGTCGAGACTATTCAGGTTTTGGCAACTTGGGCACCGCATTCGCAAACACCCAACCCGGATCATACCTTTGCTTCAACTCAATCAACTCATCCAACTTATCGCCATACATCTTTCTCACATCCGCTACCCTTGGATCCGTCAGCGCCGCATACGTCTTTTCCGAAGCATCCCCTCCACGCACTAATTCATCGCGATACTTGACAGCCCACTCCGACGCCTTCGCTCCCGATTCCGCATCCACTCCCACGCCAA
This sequence comes from Simplicillium sp. C3G150-2, assembly GCA_022702485.1. Classification (NCBI taxonomy): domain Eukaryota; kingdom Fungi; phylum Ascomycota; class Sordariomycetes; order Hypocreales; family Cordycipitaceae; genus Simplicillium; species Simplicillium sp. C3G150-2. The sequence continues at coordinate 5,897,882 of JAJIYY010000001.1, read as the reverse complement.
TGAGCTCGATCATGATGTGTGGCTCTCTGTAAGGACAGACGGAATTCGGAACATCGCCGGAACAGGACGGGCTATCTGCGCGTAGGGTGTGGATGTTTAAAGCTGCGGCGACGCTGTCTAGAGGAATAGCTTCAGCTGCGTCAGCGAGGATCGAGACGGAGGTGGCTGATAGTCTGTGTAAGTTAGCGCTTTGTAAGCGGCCTTGAGTTTCGGGGGCGAGGAATCCTTGGATCATGGCCGAGAAGCCCTGAACGGTCGTCGGCTGGATGGCTACGTGTGGTTCTGGTGATCCGGGCATGATAGGAGCAAGGGCTGCTGCGCGGTCTATCCAGGCGCAGGATTCGTTGTTCGCGCAACCGTTCCAAACAAATCCACAGATGAGAACTCTGCCTAAATTGGGAACGATGCTTACGAGAGGCATGATATAGCACTCTCGGGGTATGGGGGAGGCCTTATCGGACAGCATGGCGTCGTAGTTGGTCAAGAAAGTCGTCACTGTCTTTTTAAGATCGGTTGGATCCATCATTATGACTCCGGCTTGTATCTAATTGGCAGTTAGCATCGCTCATGGTTTGTTTTGAAGACTCTTTACCTCCAATAATGGATATGTCTTGATTTCCAGCTCGACCACAACACCAAAATTTCCACCGCCGCCTCTCAGGCCCTTCAAAATGCCCTCATCGGCCTGCACGAGCTCCCCCTTGGCATTCACAACCCTAGCTCCAACAATTTGGTCTGCTCCAACCCCATATGAATGTATATAGGGACCAAATCCTGTCGCCATGCACCACCCGGTGTACCCTACAAAACCACACCCACCAACAGGTACTTGTAGATCATGTTTTGCCAATTCCTCCAGCAAATTGAGCCCTGTCACACCGCCGCCGATTTTCGCTGTTTTCTTGTCATCGGAGACTTTTATTGTCGACAAGTATCGCAAATCGATACACACGGCATCCAGCGCTGTCCAACGACCAAACATGTCATGGGCACCGGCTCTCACAACAGGTGCAAGTTTCTCAGCGACGCAAAACACAACTATTTTGCGGACTTGCTCGTCCGTGCGAGGAGTCACAATTGCACGAGGAGCAGCTTCATTATGAGGGCCTGTGAAGCTCTTCTGGAGTGTGGGATATGCTTCGGAGCCTTTGGCGGCAAAGTCAATGCCTTCACGTCCTAGAAATGATTGCAAGTCTACCATGATGGTGCAGTAACAGATAAATCTAATTTTCTGGCTAGCATCATGACAGTCATTGGTGCGAATGATGCAGGTATTTAAATATTCTACGTTGTATGAGGCGTCAACTTGCTCTCCGTAGATGAGCATTTGCATGTTCAATGATAGACAGGGCGTATTCTTGGCTAACTTGAACATCACTTATGTCCATCTCACAAGTCTCCGCGCGGAAGTGGCCCACGCTTTACCCAAACTGGGGCGAATTTCGAGGTCGTCCGCGCGGAACCTGTTAAGGCTGGGGGCGAGAGAGCCTCTTTTTTCTGTGCCAATCGGTTTAAACTTTTTTGACTTGCCCCCATCTTGGCCCTGTCAGCCTTCAACAGCAATGGGGCATTGCTTGTCCAGGCAAGTAGGTGTAAGAAAAAGTGATAAAATCATAGAATTTTCATACAATATGCAGACATCAATTACCCAGAATTAGAAACAGACAGACCAGATATAATAGATGCTACAGCGATAATAGACATGACTGTATATTAACCCAAATTAAGCTTCATTCCATGGTACATATTACCTACTTGGAGACAGGCTAGTGTGTCACTAATCTCTACATGCACTTGTCAGGGCGGGGGACAGTTCTAGAATCAATAAAAGAAGCTGTCTGATCGCCACCTGAGTCAAGTACTGGAACGACAGGCTCAGGGGTAGAATGCGGCTCACACTCGTTATTTTACACTGACAAATTGACATCCATGTTCTTCCGCTCCAAGGTATTAGGTCGTAGCGATGCTGAACTACCGCCTTTCGGAGGCCTTCACTTGCCTCACGGTTCTCACTGAGCATATAAGATAACTTGCGACTACACAGCTACCTCGGTCGCATGAGCGACTCTCTCAGCAACGCCACAGTTCTTCTCGATCTTTTGACAAGCTCTACATTTGGGGAGTATGAACTTCGACTTACATCGCGTCTGCAGCGAAGTGCGCGCCACTGTGGAGATGAAGTCTCGACGAAAGATGGAAATGTATGCCCGACCTCCAGCTACAGTAATTTGTTCTGTGCGGAAGCCACAGTGAGTAGCAGTAGCAGTAAAATGTCATGGAAACGCCGCCGAACTGACAACGGTCCGGGCTATTACAACATCGACATGGACAAGGCAGACAACTGCGTTGTCTGATGGATGGGTTTGTCATGGTGTCGTTAAATTCAACTCCTTCTCCCTTTGTCTAAAGTAAAATAAACACTAAGAAATACGAAAAATTAAAGAAAACGAAGAGAAAGAGTATATGAAATCATCTCATGCCATTCCTCTAAATCGGGAGCTCTATATCCGCCATGCTTTGCAGTTTATCCTTCCTTTCTGCCGTGACAAAGAACAACAAAAGGAAAAGAAGTGAATATGTACAGAAAAACGATGTAAGAGATACTGAGTAAAATGCCAAGTCATGAAAAGTTAAAATAAAAAATCCCAATGCCCCGAGAAAATAAACGCACACATGAAGGAAAATCGTCATGCAATAACCTCTATCATCCTACCGTCTCGCCCACCACGCTCTATTTTTTCGAGTGGGGATCCTTGAAGAAGACAACCTGCACCGTGATGTCGTCTCGTACGTTGCGGCTGATGGGGTTGTAAGCAGTCAACGTGCCTGTTACTAAACCCCGCCTGTTGCCTCCTAGCGCATTCTTGACCAGACACACCGCGGCGTTGTCGAGGTCTTCAATGGCAAAGTACTCGGGTGTAGCCTTGTATACTGGGTATCCCTCGTCGCCGACCTTTAGTTCCGACTTTTGTGGCGTGACGGGTTCGGGCTTTCCCGCCTTCTTCGCGGCGAGCCAGCGAGACACACACTTGACGGCATCATCGTTGGAGATGACATCCCACAGTCCGTCAGAGGCAAGGATGACAAAGTCATCGGTCGTGACTTTGCGCGTGGTGACTTCAGGCTCTGCCGTCACATAAGGAGGTGTCTTGTTTTGTGGTTTGGGGACGTAGCCGAAGAATTCGCCTTGAGACTTCTTGATGTTCTCGTTTGTCCACTTCCATCTGTGGTCGCCAAAGGCACGGGTGATGGCAAGTCCGAAGAGTCGGCCGGAATTGGGGTCCAGGATCTGTTGCTTCTCTCCAGGGTGAAGCTCGGCCACACGGTTCACTTCATCTTGGTTGAAGCCGGTCTGGTCTTTGCTCAGCGCCTGGGCAGAGAAGGCTTTGGCTTCGGGAGACCACGTTCCCAGGACAGCGCGAGAGTCTCCGGTGACAGCAGTACGAATGGAAGAGGTCTTGGTATCATAAATGCTGAGAAGGGCGCAGGATCCCGAAATGGCGGGCGCAATGGCAGCAATGATTTCGGCGGAGACAGGCTCGGCGCCAGCTTTGACGGCAGCAATCGCATTCTCGGTAATTTGGTTGTCAATCTCCGTGAAGACTCGCTTAATGGTGTCATTTACAATCTGGTCAGCAGCCAATGAGTTCAAATTAGCCAATGCGTTGGAAACTCGGGGGATGAGGGCCCTGCGCAGAACTGCTGAAGTGGCCCAGCCAGCGTGGCCATCGTAGACGCCCACGAAGAGGGTTTTGGAATCGCCGCCGACACCAGCGCCGACGCGAACATCCCACTCGTCCTCTGTAGGGTTGTTGCTAGTTACTCTGACCAGATCAACGCGGCCACTGCCCTCTTGGGCGTCGAAGACAAAGGAATGTGCTTGTTCTCGGATTCGGGCGTTGGCAGCGGCCAGGTCCAGGATCTTCACCGTTGACGATACTGAGACGTCTGAGGCCAGAACGGAGGGGACCTGCGTGTCAATGGCGTTATTCGTGCCGTGGCTTGGCTTCTTCTTGTCTTCGCTGATAGTGTAGACTCCCAAGCCGCCGAGAAGCACGGCAGCGGTGCCTGCGGCGATGGGAGCGCCAGAGGCTGAGGAAGCATGAGAAGAATAGCTTCTAGCAACTGGTCGGCCAGCTTTTGGCGCAAAGGTGCGTGCTACTCTGGATAGACGAAACATGGCTGTTTGGAAGAATTGTTTCTGTTTTTGTTTTCTTTGTGCCTCACATCAGAATCAGACCATTGGTGGCTACTGCGTCGGCGCGGGAATAGTAGCGACTGGTAATAAGGACGGTAGAGCAACAAGAAACCAGGCTCTTACAACCTGGAGGAAGAGACGGGAATGGCAATGGTGATAAATGAAAAGCGACGAGGTCAAACACGGGGAAAGGGACGGGAAAAGTAATTCCAAGGCAAATGAAAGCTGGGCCTAAGAGGCTCATATACACATGGTGGGAAGTGGTCGGCGCATACACAGACAGCTCCCGAAAGGGCAAAGAGGCAAGTGGCCTGAGAGAGTGTGCCAAGGGAGGCCACAAGGCAAGCTAGAGAGTCTCACGCTGGGCAAAGGGCCAGAAGCAGACAGAGAGCCGAAAATCATACGGGGACAGACGGGAGGTTTAGCTAACGAGCTCTCGAATGATGTGCTACGCACGATCTGGTTGGTCGGATGATATGGCCTCATGCACAATCGCCATTTTGTGCGCCAAATGGAGTAATGGAAAATGAGGCTGTGCAAGGTTTTACCCCGTACGGTCGGCTCGTGGAACGGTTTGGTGGTTGTTGATTTTGGTAAAATCGCGGCAGATGTGCCAATTGCCGAAGTCGTGATAGACACTCTTAGACAAAGCTCTGCAGAGCTCGCATACGACACACTTTTTTTTGTTGCCTTTGCCCTTTGCATTTACTGTCTTTTTAGTTTTGATGAGTAATGAGTTCCGCAAATAATTTCCCGCCACTTGCTGCCCAAGGGAAAAGCCATGCCTCGCCAGAAGGTTCTCTGGCCCTCGTCGCTTTTGGCGGCAGTATTCTAGAATTACCACACCTACCTGCACTCGCAGTACCGTATATCCCGTGTTCCTCTCTGCAACTCCCATGCTGCTATTCTTAGTCCTTGCCAGTCAGGGACCTCGCAATTATCATCCCAATAGTCCTTGCTAGCGGGCAACTGGAATGGACGGGACATGGAGTTGCACTCACTCACATACGCTACGAGCAATGGTAGAGAGGCACTACTGAGTACGGAGGGCAGCTGAAGCACATCACTCACATGATATATTGACAACGGGTACTGTAATCGACCGAAACAGAAATGGCCATCTCCATGGAAGTCCTTCGCCATGGGGACTTCCGCCTCGTTCACAATGTCCAGTCATCTGCCATCTCCTCGTGTACGTGTCGCAAGATTCCAGCTCTGCTGCCGTGGCCACTGCGGTTGTTGAATTTTATCGCTGCGGCTCTCACTGTTGCTGCTGCTGTTGCCCAACTCTATTTTGGCCCCTTGGATCTTCGCATCAATTTCATTATATTATGTACAGTATGGAGCTCCACAGCCACTCTGCTGCCACTATACTTGCTATGCTCTCATTCACCGTCTTTCTCAGCCTGCTCATTGGCTAGAAATTCGCCGTCACCTGCCAATCCCTCACTGTCGAAATCCTCATCGTCATAATCGTCCATGTCCTCATCTTCATCTTCATCCGAATCTCCTCCATCTCCGCCTCCCTTAGCATATGGCCCACCTCGTCTCTTTTTGCTCGCCTTCTCCGCTCTTTTCTTTTCCACGTTTGCTTTTTGCTCCCTCTTGCGCGCCTCCTTGTCTTGCCTGCGCTTTTCCCATCGCTTCTCAAGCTCCTTGACCTCTTCCTTGCTCTTCGTGACGTACTCGTGCCACATGATCTTGCCAGCGCAAAGACCGTCTTCGACCTTGGTCAACCTCAAGCGCATACGAGGTCCCAGCTCAACCAGCTTAACAGCACGGCGCTCGACACTCTCCTCTTCGTTTTCTTCGGCGGCACCATTCGCCTCAGCTGCTAATCGCGCTTTGGTCGACAGCACTTTGCGAGTTGCCGACTCGAGCACTTCTACCTCAGCATCTGTTTCAGCCTCACTGCCGCTTGTGGCATCCGTCATGTATCCCTCGCCATTCTCGCCGCCAATCATGTAGTCTGAAATGTCTTGCAGCTTGCCCAGATTGGGCATATGTCCCTGTCTGCTATTCTTAGTTGTGACCAGCTTCTCAGCGGCATTGATGCGACGCAGCTGCTTGGAAACTCCCGTGACCTTGGTAGTAATGGCATAATGTCTAAAGTTGAGGATGAATGTGCCGTCGTCGTCCTCCGATTGCTCTCGGTTAATCAGTACGACTCTGCGGATCGACTTGAGTGGCGTAGCTTGTGGGTTGATGGGAGGGAACATTGATCGGAAAACCGTCGTGGCTAGTGACTCTAAATGTTTCGGCACTTTTGAGTTGCTGTCGGCGTCAAGACGAGACATGTTGTTCATAACGAGCTGCATTGACGTGTCAGTGCTCCAGTTGATAGCCATATTGGGGTTTTTCTTATTGTCTCAGTCGTTTTCTATCTGTACCCGCTGCCGCAATGCATAGCACATCACGCAAGACAGGCAGACAAGCAGGAGACAGAAGCTGACTAGCAAACGAAGAAAAGAAAAAAACAAGGTAGAAACTTACCAGTGGCGGTGTAAGGAACTCTTTGCCCATTCCCTTGGGGTGTTTTTGAATTCTTTGCACATCTTTGCACAGCGAATACTTTTCAACTCGGAAATGCATTGTAGGGCCGCGGGGAGTGAGGGCCATTCGCAGGTTGGTGTTGCCACTTTCTGATCTCGAGAACAGCATCAAGTGTGTAACGCCCAAGGGACCGCACATGACGACGTAGTCGCGCAGTCTGTTGGCCCGTCTCTCCTTGAGACGACTGGCGGTGCCTGGCTCCATTACTCTGCGAACATCGGTGGCTAATTGACTGATTGACGATCCGACCTCGCCGGCGCCGATTCGAATAACCATGCTCTTCGGGTCTTTGGCGGTTGCGTGACCTGGGGCGTTGGTCTCGGGGTTGTTGGCACCCATATGGGTTCTCTTCTTGACTCTTCTTCTGGCCATTGTGAATAGGTTGTGTGTTGGTGTCGATAAAATTTACGTTGAATGTGAAGTCGTAGAGCAATCCCAACAAGTTATGGCTGCTAATACTGCTGTTTTCTGCCACTCTGGGGCTCTTCTTCTCTGTAGAAAAAAAAAGTTCGAGCTCCCGCGGCCGATAAGAAACTTTTCCAACCTTCTCCACGTGCGATAAGAAAAACGCCCCGCTAAATTTTCTTGAACCTCGAAAGTCTTGAATTCTGATCATCTCCAGTTCCTCGCTCTGTCGCAAGAGAAGAGTATCGAGATAAAATCAAAATGGCAGAAGCGAAACGGAGAAAGATTGCGCATGATGCGCCTTCAAAACGAAAGGAGCCCGAATCCGAAAGCTCTGCGTCCGAAGACGAGTCTGCTACCATCGATGTAGCCCCAGAGCAGCCTGAAGATACCACACCAAAGACATTCAAAGACCTGGTACGTAAATAAAGTATACAAATCAGATTGACAGTGAAGTCCAAAAGAGCATTTTACTGACAAATTTCTCAGGGCATTGTCGAATCGTTATGCGAAGCGTGCGAGTCCCTCAACTACAAAACCCCGACTGCGATCCAAGAAAAATCCATCCCCGTCGCTCTCCAAGGCCGCGATGTCATCGGTCTCGCTGAAACTGGTAGTGGTAAAACAGTCGCATTTGCCCTTCCCATGCTGCAAGCGCTTCTAGACAAGCCTCAGCCACTCTTCGGTCTTGTCCTCGCCCCGACTCGAGAACTGGCCTCACAAATCGGTCAAGCATTCGAAGCCCTGGGTGCTCTCATCTCGCTGCGCTGCGCAGTTATTGTCGGAGGCCTCGACATGGTTCCTCAATCCATTGCTCTCGGCAAGAAGCCTCACATTATTGTCGCCACGCCAGGTCGATTGGTAGACCACTTGGAAAAGACCAAGGGATTTTCTCTGCGAACGCTCAAGTATCTCGTCATGGACGAAGCTGATCGTCTTCTCGACATGGACTTCGGTCCCAGCATCGACAAGATCCTCAAATTTGTTCCTCGAGAACGCCGCACATATCTCTTCTCTGCTACTATGAGTTCACGAGTTGAATCCCTTCAGCGCGCCTCCCTCCGCGACCCTGTCCGAGTCAGCATCAGCTCCAACAAGTACCAGACCGTGTCGACCCTCCTCCAACACTACGTCTTCATCCCCCACATCAAGAAGGACACCTACCTCATCTACCTCGTCAACGAATTCGCTGGCCAGTCCACCATCATCTTCTCCCGCACAGTCATCGAAACTCAGCGCATTGCCATTCTCCTCCGTCTCCTCGGCTTTGGCGCTATCCCCCTGCACGGTCAACTCTCGCAATCAGCCCGTCTAGGCTCTCTCAACAAGTTCCGGTCGGGCTCTCGTGACATCCTTGTCGCTACTGATGTCGCTGCCCGCGGTTTGGATATTCCCAAGGTCGACGTTGTTCTCAACTATGACCTGCCTCAGGATTCCAAGACATATATCCACAGGGTCGGTCGTACGGCTCGTGCTGGTAAATCTGGTGTGGCCATCAGCATGGTTACGCAGTACGACATCGAGCTCTTCAAGCGTATTGAGGCCGCCCTGGGCAAAGACCTTGGCGCATACCCCGCTGAGAAGGAAGAGGTCATGGCTTTCCAGCCTCGCGTCGAGGAGGCTCAGCGTGAGGCTCGCATTGAAATGAAGAATCTCATCGATAGTGGAAAGATGGGCGGCAAGGGCAAGGGCAAGGCTACTCGCGGAGCCAGGGGTGCTGATAACAAGCGACGTCGTGACAACATGGATCAAGAAGAGGGTTGATCTGCTCGATACACCTTATCCCAGGGGTGCTATTTTATATAAAAGGTCATAGAGACAAACAATAATAATGATTAATGAAAAAGAAGAAAAAGAAGAAAAAGAAGAAAAAAAGAATTATCTCACTCCCAGAACACATAAGCTTATATAGTGTAACTAACCAGTTTCCCTGTAAACTCCAGGTCCTAATGCCCCAAAAAAAAAACTCCATTGCAAAACCAACGCCAGCCCTCGCTGCAAAAAGACCCCAACTCGTGTAAATATTTGTATTGTACATGACCATGGCTTTGCGGAATGGTCCTGTTCTATTCTTCTTCCTCTTCTTCCTCTTCCTCTTCCTCTCCTTCACCGTCTTCCTCAATCTCGTCGGCGTCAGCCATTTCAGTGTCTTCTTCACCTTCCTCTTCCTCTTCCTCCCCGCCATCTTCTTCCTCCTCTTCCTCGCCTTCTCTATCATCTCCCTCTCCCCCCTCATCTCCTTCTTCTCCATCCTCTTCTTCAGCCTCTTCCTCTTCGTCGCCTTCTTCGCCTTGTTCCTCGCCATCATCTTCTTCACCATCTCCCTCTTCCTCTTCACCTTCTTCGCCTTCTTCGCCTTCTTCGCCTTCCTCCTCATCTTCCTCTTCACCTTCTTCCTCATCTTCGTCCTCTCCCTCTTCCTGGCCTTCTTCAACCTCTTCTCCATCTATCTCCTCTTCTTCCTCGTCACCTTCTTCCTCGTCGCCTTCCTCTTCCTCGCCCTCTACTACTTCTTCATCGTCTTCATCATCCTCTCCCTCTTCTTCCTCTTCGTCACCATATATGGCGACTATGACTGAGTCTCCAACTTCAACAGAGTCATCATGACCGTCGGGGTCTTCTTCGTCTTCCTCCCCTTCCTCATCGTCAGCATCTGCTTCTATATCTTCACCTTCAGGGTTTCCGTCTTCATCGTGGACATCCTCTGCCACGGTTCCGCTCTCATCCATTTCAACATCACCATCTTCGGCGGTGGCACCATCTACACTACCTTCTACGCTTCCACTGGGAGCTTCCATATCTGGCAGCAGCAAACCTTCTGGGACGTCCTCGTCATAATCCTCCGGCACGTCACTGAGGTCACTGTCATCTGCAGAATCGAGAGCCATAGCTGCGGCGTCCTGTGCTTGTTGCTGATGCTCTGCATCTTGCATATCGGCATCAAATCCTTGAGCGGCTTCTCTACGAACTTGGGCATCTGGTCCATCTTCGTCGTCCGTGCCAGCTTCACTCATTGCCATATCAGGCGTCTGGCTTCCTAGCTTGCCGCTAGACATGGAACCCTTTCTGCTCTTCGTACCGCCAGACTTGGGAGGCTCCATGGAGCGTACGACGGCCTGCTCGGCTTTGCGCATGACATCAGGGCGACGCACTGCCGCACGACCTTTCTTCGCAGCGAGTTCTGCCTTCTGGTCTTCTGCAGGTGTCGCGTTGCCTTGCTCGCTGTCTTTGCCCTCTTGTTGGTTGAGGAGGTCATTGAGAAGGCCAACTGGTTTCTCCTCCGTCTTTTGCCCGTCAGCCTCTGAGCGAGCAGCTTCTTCCTTGGCGAGGTTCCTTTCCTCAATTACCTTGGCAGGCTCTGGGCCAGGCAGTGATGGCACGACGTCGGTGTAGATGATAGAGTAGCAGTCGTTAATAAGATCGTCAATCGGTGTCACCTTCATCAAGTTCACATTGAGCTTCTTCAGCTCAACGGCTTCCTTCAGGCAACTGAATGAGCAAGTGTGAGGGCCATCTACTGAAGCCCATTCCGTGACTCGCTCGCTGATGATTTCAAATTCGTCCATAGAGAGTGCTTTAAACACATCATCAGTAATCGGTTTGATGTCATGCGCCTCGCGAAGCAATTCCAGATACGCTGTGCAGCACTGCTGCCAAAGGTCCGTAAAGTGGTAAAAGTCCGCGCCCTTTTTACGAAGGCGGCGAAGCAACAAGTCGAGGTTGAGCCGATCAGAGAGAGTGGCGAGCAACTTGGTCATGAAACGAACATATTGGCCTGTGAAAACGTAGTGTCGCCCAGGGCGTTCTGCTTCACATTTCCAGACATTCATGACCATGGTCTTGGTGAACATGTTCTCGCGAAGCAGATTGAACGCTGCTCTGGCAGATTCCACGCGCTCAGATTTATCGCCTTTCTCATTTTCGTCGTAGAGAATCTTGGCATGACGCATAACAATACGATGCTGCCAGTTTGACTTGTCCTTGTCTCGTAGCTTTGTCAGATTGCGAATGATATACTCTGTCCAGTGTTCGGGCTTTGAGAATGATACGTAAGGATCGCCCTCCTTGATGGGTACTCCGAAGGGTTGGTTTGCCAAGATGGAGGCGGCCTCGCTGGCAGGAATCTCGTTACTGATTACCATTTTATGCAGGACAGACGCGAGCTTGTAGTGAGGTTCCAAGATAGGCTCACTGCTCTTGCGTCGCGGTCGGTGTGAGACTTCAATAGTCTTTTTGATTACATCGATGACCCTCTGCGCAGTGATCCTTGATTTAACATCTTTGCTATCCAGGCGATCTTCTGGCGTCTTGAACATCTTCCAGTAACACTTCGCCAGCATGTAATGATTTCTAAATGGGTTAGTCGGTTTTACGAGTGAAACGATCGTGACGATTGATACTTACTTCCAGTTCGCCGGTTTGCGATCAATTGCCATTTTGAACAGACGAGCTGCATATTTCCAGACTTGATATTCGGTCATCTGGTCATGCAAGATCTTCTTAAACGTGTTGGAGCCTGAGTTCTCAATAAAAAATCTCTCTTGGTCCGAATGTTGAAATGGCTCCATGGCAAATGGCTCTCTGCTTGACGAATACATGCGCATGGCGAACTTGTAGTAGAGGTCATGCAGCGGATCGCCGTCGCTTGTTCCAATCTCCATATGACGGGAATGAGACAGTGCCAAGGTATAACAATGGATGGCATTTCGCTGAAACTTCAGAAGTTCTGTCCGGTCCTTGTTCATCTTCTCAGCGGACCAAAGCACAGCTTCGTCCAGCTCATAGTCAAAGCATTCGGCGAGGCGGAACCAAGCATCCCATCTGTCTGCTGTGAATTGTAGTTGCAGGCGCAGGAATGTTGCACCTATCCGCAGGTCGTCAGTAGCACCGGGGGTCTGACGCCTGTTGAGATCGACTCCCTTGAATTTTGTGAGCGCTATCATTCCCAAGAGGAAGAACCACCCATGCTTGGCAAGCGCAGCCTCCGGTATGCCAACGGACACCGCGTCGACGTACGCTCCACCAAACAAAGCCTTGTGTAATCTCAGCGGATGGATGGGTCTCTTTAACATCTCGGTAAAGTTGCGAAGGTTGTGGATCATTTGTGGTGTGGACTTGGTCTGACCAATGGTCTGCTGCATGTGGTCGATGGTAGTTTTGAGATCCGACTTAAGGAGATCTTTAATGGGCATTCGGTTTGCCAGCATAATAATCTTCTGCACAAGCTGCATCGTCTGGCGTTTCTCTAATTTCTCGGCGGGACAGCCATGATCTTGTACCTCCCAAATGCCAATACCAAGTTTAAGACCATACAGATCATAGAGGACTTGGCCAATGTAGTCTTCCCAATTCTCAATGCTTTCGGCTTTCAGAAGCTCTGCTCGCATCATCTTGAGGAAGACCTTATTGGATGCTTTACAGAATTTGCGTATGCCAATTCCCAGGTGAACTGCTGCAAGGAAGCTCATTAAATCCGTTTCGGGATTGAGCTGCGATTCGTTCGAAGCAAAGGAGGCTCTAAATAAGGTGTATAGAAGACACCATGAGCGGATCTGAATTTCTCGAAGTTTGTTTAGTTGGGACTGAAATGTCGAGTTGTTTGATGGCACTGTGACCAGCCCAGCTCTAATTTCATCCTCCAATAGAGACACGTTGTGCAATAACGTGCTGACCTTGACCAGAGCCGCAGTACCAGCTTTGATGCCTTCTTCATCAATAATGTCGAAGGCAGTTGTATCGTTGAGCGCCAATGAAAGAGCTTGCACCAGAAGGTCATCCAAAGATCTGAGCAGTCGCATAAAGGTCAAGCGGCGTGATGCATCTGACATATGCGAAAACTTCTCACTGTCAAGGTCATCGATGATCATTTGGATACTCTGCATCAGACACGCAAATCGCTTCGTGGCATAGCCAATGGCTTCGTACGCATCTCCTAGGCGAGACCAAAGTACGAGACGCAGTTCGGTGTTACTGTCCTCCAAGAACTTCCAGAGATCACGTAAACTTTGGTTTGCGCACTTAGTGACCGGTACAGACGAACCTTCTCGTGCTGCTTCGGTAACATCGCCTTCGTCTTTCTCTTTCTCTGTAGTGTCAAGTTCTGTATCTGACTTGTTGTCCTTGGATTCGGGTTCCTTCATGGCCGCATGGACAGAAGATGGGTTCAGAACAGGTTCCAAGATGTCGATCATTTGAATCGGGCTCTTCATGTCTTCGTGGAAGAGGCTCAGAAAGAAGTCCATCGTCGTCAATTTTGATATCTCTCTCTCGGCAGCTTCTGGAGAAATCATTGACATGGCAACATTGTTTGGTAACGCAATGACATCAACTTTGTCGTCTACCAGCAAGTCTCGCAGTGACTTCCACAGAAGCAAAATGTGTTCGCGAACTGGCTCATCCGCGAGAGATGATGTCAACACAGAAGCCCAGAGAAATCTAACGCGCAAAGGGTCATCTCCTGGCTGATCAAGTAGGAGGGTGTACTTCGAGGCAACATCAAGCCATCTGTCCAGTCGATACTTGGCTTCTACCCGAGTCATTTCATCGGCCGCACTGCTGGGGTTTTTGATGGCTTCATAAGCGTCTACATGCAGCTCGAAAATCATGGGTATCATCGCCTCCAATCCTTTGAGCTGCTCCAGGGATGCATTCGTATTGAGTACTTCGGTCATAGAAGCAAAAATATCCGCATCAAATTTGTTGAGCATGTCCATCACTGCTGTTTTCAGTGTGTCTGACCATTTGAATTCTGCGTAGCTCTTGCTCATGGCCCTTATCCAGTCAAAGGCAATTTCGCCCACGGTGACCCATGTATGGCGCAATTCCACTCGCTCAGCGAATTTCCGAAGGCCTGTAGTCTCCTTAAAGGGCTTGATTTCCAAATCATCTTGTGCACTTGATTTTGTGTGTTCTAGGAAAGAGGATAGGCCAAGCACGGGCTGCTCTGTTTTGTTAAGCAGAACTGCGGCGGAATCCTTGGTAAAGTCTGTAAAGAGATAGCGAAGATCCTGGGCTGGCGTGCGCGAGGGCTTTGCCGGGCGTTCGTCTGCTGCAGACTGTTCCAAGACTTCCGTAATGTACTGAAGCGTGTGCTCATCTTCGATACCTAGGCTCTCTAGGATGTTGCGCGTAACACGAAACAGGTGCTGATCAGACTCCTGGTAGGGTTGTAGTTTATTGGCGATCAAGACGCTTGGGTCTACGCTTTCTTCAGTTGTTACTAGGTCAGTTCTGCGCCGTACTCGTTTGCTCCTCTTCTCAGTCGCGTTGTCGTCCTCTCCTTCTTGTAGTCCTGCAACAGATTGCGATCGTTTCCGGGTTGTTGGCGCAGAAGCACTTCGCTCTTTTTGTGGCTGCTCGGTAGCAGTCGGTGCTGATACGGATGCTTCAGATGACTGTCTTTCATTCGCGGGCTCGCTTTCCTTCCTGCTCTGAGCTTCGACTTCCTCTGTTTTGTCGCCATCTCCCGATGTCTCGGCGCCCGGTCCATCGTCACTGCTTTCTGCCATCTCATCATCGAGATTTGAATACATGACGCGCTTGCAGCTCAAGATAGCCTCTTTGTTGTCGTCGGCGTGCTTGATGAGTTCCGCAGCCAGATCTGTCCATGACGCTACAGCATCTGGGGATTCTGATTCATCAGCATCCTTCTCTGGGCTCTCACTGTTGTCAACATCTTCTTTGGGGGAGTCTGCTGGGCTCGACGGAGGCGGGGTGAGTTGTGAAGTCGGATCTGGTAGATATGGAATAGGGTCGAGGAATTGTTTCAAGAGTTTTGACAAATCTTTCGTACGCCACGGGGCCATGACAGGATGAGATAGAGCCATCTGGTCGTCGAGAATTCTGAGGTGGTCATTTAGTTGTTGCCCTGCTAGACCTTCTGCAATGGAGGGAGGGTCGACTTCAGCGACAGTAGGATCGTCGTCGAGTTCAATAGCAGCTTCAAGGCAAAATCGTTTGATTCTAGAGCTGTTTATGGCGGCAGCAAATCGTGCTGCTTTCCTCCAAAGTTCAGGGTCGGATGGGTCTTGATCCAGGGCTCGGAGCCAGTTGTCCAGGATCTTCTGTGCGCCGTCGTCGGTCTGCGCAATGTAGCCTCGTTTATTCCATGTCGAGTCTGAATTCCGGGAGTCCTTCAATTTGTCTAGGAAAAACTGGCCATAATTTTTATAGGAGATGTACAGAGCCTGGGCCAAGCTCGCCGCAACACCGTCTGCCCCGCCAGCATCGAGATCTAAGCCCACGGACAGGGCGGCTCGGGAAGCTGTATCTGCTTGGCCGTCAAAGCTTTGTGCGTTTCGCTCGTATTCGGTGCGGGCTTCGCGATATTTGAAGATTTCGGAGTCGAACAGTTCGTCGTAAGCTTCCTGGGCAGCATCGCGGGATCTGGCGCCTTGAGCGTGCAACCGCAGCGCTTTTTGAAACTGTTTCAGTGCGTCGTCGACCTGCATTTGGGATTAGCCTGGGTTTGCCAAATGTGTTCAAAACAGTGAAACATACGTGAAGCTCTTTAGTCGTGTCGATTTGCTCATCCAGATTCTCCTCGGGCTCGAGGTTAATTGCCTGGAAGGCCGGCTGGGACCAGCAAGTTAGCTTGCATGCGCCAGAATGAAGCGTTTGCTGAACAGTGAATTTTGCGCACCATGTTTTCTGCCAATTGTGTAAAGTTCCCGTCGCTCTCATCCGAATGTGCACATTATTTTTGTGCGAATTGCGACGGCTCGGGACGTTTTTACACTCTTTGTGAGTTGGGCTTTGAGATTTGGGGTTGGTTTAATGAAGTCGCGTTGAGGCGCGCGCAGCCTGCCAATGGAGAGATGCTGCGCCCGACAGCTGTGGTGCCGCCACGTGTGGCTTGTGGTGAAACTACGGGCCGCCTGTTGTACGGAGCACCTCCTACAAAGCTGCGTCGACTCCTGCACCTGCCAACATTCGCCAAGCACCGCAGATACGGCCTGAGGAACTCTGACACGCGCGACGCTGCAATTATTCTAGTCGTCGTTCATACATAGAACAGGCCCGATAATTAAAACTGCCCGCCATTGAACGAACTCGCTCGACCTCCACCAACCTTCCGAGCGCCCAACGGTCCCTAGGGGATAGCTATCACCATGGTCGCACCGGCCGTGCCTGAGTACGTTGCACCCACGAATTTTTTGAAGACTTGGCCACTGACCATGACAGGATTACGGAAGAGGCACTCCACGAATCGATTGATGCCCGTACCGAATCCCTCGTGGCGTTGCGCGAACTTGGTCCCCCAGACCTAGTCCATTTGTTGAGACAGGGCACCCGAAACCCAGGCAAGCAGGTATGCCGTCGCCTTCTAACAGCACGGATTCACGGATGCACAGATATGGCAGCTAACTAATTAGACCGGCATTTATCACCATGTTACTGGAGTAGATGCCTCATCTTCAGCTAGTCTGGCTGCCTACATCAACACCCTGACCTACAAAGAGCACGGCGCGAACTCGAATACGAAAATTGTCGAAGGCGTTTACTGGTACGTACCATCATCTTCCTTGTATACAAATCAGCACCGACAACTGACATTCTGTGTAAAACAGTTGCTACAATGCGTTCTCCAGACTGGACATGCGAGTCCATGTGTCGATTCCGGGTACGGTCGAAAGCTACTGCGTGGACGAACGAGGCGAAAAGCGCAAGGCATCCGATGAGCTTTGGCTTGAAACATATCTCTGCAGCGTGTTGCGCGCCTATTCTTATGCCGATGATGGCAGCGGCGATACCATTCGACGAATCATGGGCGTACGACGATTCAACCCAGTCACTAACACGGAGACTGAGCATCGATTCCTCAACGCCGCTGAACAACTCTTCTTCCGAGGTACTTTTCTTCACACACAGATGGATTTCAGTCCTTAACTAACCGTGAACAGGCTGGCAGCTGGGCTCCAGCTCGGTGGTGCAGGTTCCCACCAATGTAAACAACCATCTTACGTCGGGGTTGTTGAAATACTTTGAAACGACTGGTCGCTATGCCTCTGGCATTAACTTGTTTGAGAAGCTTCGTATGCAAAGCGTTGAAGTATCGTCTCTGTTGGCCACCGTAATGTTCATGGGCAGCGAGGAAGTTGCAGGTGTCAAGGTTCTCTACGAATCCCTTCAGGAGACTCCCATGGACTACGTGATGCTCGACGCACAAGCCGAATTTTTACTCCACAAGGCACAGACGGCAGACACGGCCGACGCGAGGAATGAGAGACTCAAGATGGCCCTGGGCTGTGCCGACCGCAGCACAATTGCAGCCCCAAGTGAATTTGGTACCTGGGCTCGACTTGCTCAGGTCTACGTCGCGATGGAAGATTGGGAGAATGCACTGACAATTCTCAATTCTTGCCCGATGTTCACTTACCAAGACAAGGATGCGCCTCTTATGCCGGAGCCCAAGGACGTGGTTCTACCCATCCTCCAAGAGACTCGTCTGGACGAAATCGACAGCGAGCCAGAGTCGCGCTTCTCAGAGCAAGTCGATGCCAGCCTGCTCGGCCTGAGAGCTGCTTCATACCGAGGAACCTTCAAGCAAGCGTATAGCATTTTGACAGAAATGACTGCCAAAATTGGCTGGGATCAACTTCTCAAGATCCGCAGCAACGTATTTGTTATGGAGGACGAATACCGCACTGAAAAGCATGAGGCCAGCATTGCCAAGCGCACGCCCAGCTTGGATGGTCTTCGAGGCACACCAGAGCCAACAAAGAACGGTGCAGGGGAATCAGAAGATGAAGGTGACACCGAGAAGGGAGAAGACGAAGCCGAGTCGTTAGCAAAGAAATCGAACGGTGACAGCTTAGAGAAGCCTTCAAACACAATTGATCCCAGAGAAGTCAAGACGGATACAGAACAGGTACGTATTGTCACTCCTTCAACTTGTTGGGTATAACTAACATTTGATAGGCGACAAATGACGAACATTTGTCCAAGCTGAACACGAAGCGTCTCTGTGAGCGCTGGCTTGACAGCCTGTTCATGGTTCTGTACGAGGACTTGCGAGTTTACACCATATGGCGTACGCAGATGGCCCAATACCGCGCCCAGCAGATGCAGTATAAGAAATCCGCGGAAGAATGGGAGATTTTGGGATCGCTGGCGGAGCGTCTGCAGCACTTTGACGAAGCAGTGGAGGCGTACCAGGCATGCCTTGGCCAGCGCTTCAGCCCCAAGGCTCTGGCCGGTGTCTTGAGAGTACACAAGAAGCAAAAGAATACGAGAGACATGGTTGCGGCCGTAATTCGCCTCGTCACGTGGCAATACCGCTGGTACAGCGAGTTTAGCCCTCAGTTGCTGGAGACGATACGGAAATTGATTGAGGATGAGGGTGCCGTCAAGGTGCGCAGCATTATCCAGGCAACAAGTCTGCCTCAAAATGTGCTGGATCTTACTCACCATTACGCTGCTCTCTGCGCCACGTTCCGAAGCAGTGGTACCGAGGGTTAGTAGAAGATGGCAAATGGGAAGTTGGGCAGTTGTGCAGACTGAGTGTGCATGGCATTGACGAGTAGATGGTTGTCATAGACAGTCTTTGCAGGCATGTTAATACAGACAACAGCTTTTTTGATAAGGTAGCCTGAACATTGTGAATTGTAAGTTGCAATTCTGAACACAGGTCAGCTTGCGCATTTAGACGTTACAACTTTGACGGGAACAATGGACATGATGGAAATAAAAGAGAGCATTGTGTAAAATAAACCAAATCAAATAAATACTATGAACAACTGTTATTATTATTGACAATTGCTATGCTTTTAGTATTCAGAGCTGGGTGCGTAAAACAATGTGTTGTTGGTGTCGAGGGTAGGTCGCAGGGCTGGTGGGGTGTGACGCCATGCGCGGAATGTCAGAGCTCAAGAAACATTTTGCCAACAACCGGCGGGGCACTGAGGGGCCTGTTCCGGAAGCTGCGCCAAAATTTGGATCTTGCCTCCAACCGCCTCTCGACTTTTCTCGACATAGCATCCCACGATTTCACGATCCTTCTACATAACAAACGTCTGCTGAAGCTTGATCAAAGAAAATGTCAACAACAACAGCAGCAGCAGCGGGCGACTCCGCAACGGCGGCTTCTCCGTCTAATCAGCCGGTGGCCATCGTCTGCGTCGGCATGGCTGGTAAGCTTCGTTGCCATTGCCGTCGATACAACCGAGAAAGCTAACAAAATTGAACAACAGGCTCTGGAAAGACTACATTCATGCAAAGAATCAACGCGCACCTGCATTCGAAATCGAACCCTCCCTACGTCATCAACCTCGACCCCGCCGTGCTCTCTACCCCGTTCGAGTCCAACATTGACATTCGCGACTCTGTCAACTATGAAGAAGTCATGAAGCAGTACAACCTGGGACCCAACGGAGGCATTCTCACATCGCTAAACCTTTTCGCTACTAAAGTCGACCAGATTGTCAACTTGCTAGAGAAGCGCGCGCAACCCGACCCCGAGAAGCCTGACAAGCAGCCCATCGACCAGATTTTGGTAGACACGCCTGGTCAGATTGAAGTTTTCGTGTGGTCTGCTTCCGGTACGATTTTACTCGAGTCGCTAGCTTCGTCCTTTCCGACAGTCATCGCCTATGTTATTGATACCCCCCGTACCGCCTCAACATCCACATTCATGTCCAACATGCTGTACGCCTGCTCCATCCTCTACAAGACCAAGCTACCCATGATTCTTGTCTTCAACAAAACCGACGTCAAGGATGCGGCTTTCGCAAAGGAATGGATGACAGACTTTGAAGCCTTCCAGGAAGCGCTGCGAAAGGACGAAGACTCAGATGCGCTGGGTGGCGTTGAAGGTGGTGGTCATGGTGGAAGCGGATACATGGGCAGCTTGTTAAACTCTATGAGTCTGATGCTGGAGGAGTTTTATTCACATCTGAGCATGGTCGGCGTTAGTTCACGAGTCGGCACAGGTATCGACGAGTTCTTTGAGGCAGTGGAGGAGAAGAAGCAAGAATTCATCCGTGACTACCAACCCGAGCTGGAGCGCAGACGAGAGGAGCGCGAGAAGATGAAGAAGACGGCGAGAAACAAGGAGCTGGACAAGATGATGCAGGGCATGTCTGTTGGTCAGGGAGCTCCGGCAGAGGGAGAAGAGGAAGAATCTAGTGGCGACGAGGAAGACTCCGACACAGAAATGATCAAGGAAGGATTACAGGAGCGATACGAGGCTGCGCTGGGCGAGAATGACGACTCCATCCTCAATGACGCCAGTTTCGCCAAGTATCTGCATAAGCAGAGATGATTCATACACCTTGGACCGAATTGATTTTGGACTGAACGATTTGAGGGACTGGCGTTTTCGGTGTTGGTAAAATAAAATGATCAAGACAGAGCCCCTTTTTGCGTATAATCTGTGTATTTCCCCGAGTGTATTTAGTCTCATAAAATAAAAAATCAATGACATGAAACACCTCTTTTTATCGAAAACCCCAACCATGCTACCCATAACTCCAAAAACAAAAAGGTCGAACGAACGCAATCTGCGTCGCATCATTTATCGCGCCTCGAACTGAACCATTCTGTGACACTTGTTAGTGCCGAAAGCTTTCACCGTCCCTGGGAATGTAAATAGCCTTACCTCTTTGTGCGCTGCTTGTAGAGCACGCGACCGGCGCAGTGCGGGCATGCGACGAGAGCCTCCTTACCGAGGGTGACTTGGTTTCCGCAGTCGCCGCAGAGGTAGGACATGGCGGAGCGGTTGTCGTTGCGAGCAACGTCGTGGGTGGCGCCGCGGGTGACGGAGGAGGCGGTAGGGACTTGGTATTCTTCGCGAGGCATGGTTGCGGGTTGTGATGTGGTTGTCGGTTTGGGTTTGGGAGGTGGTGAGAATGGAAGGGTGACGGTGATGGTGATGGCGGGTGAAAAAAAGGTGGTGAGAGTCGGGTTGGCAGAATTCTGGTAACGGCTTTATTCCCGGCCATTTTATTTGGTTATTACCGAGCGACTGAACGACAACGCGGAGAACAGCAAGACGTCTCCCAGAAATATCATGGTTCGTACATAAATAGGCTGGTATTGAACATTTTTTATTGTGGCTGGATTCAAAAACCCCTTTCTTGTGATAAAGTCCTTTGGCGCCAAATATTGAGTTTGAAGCCTCCTGCTTTTTGTTTGCGCGACGAGGACCGCTTAACTCGCACGGCTAAGGAGCTTTCCGGTTAACAACACCGACAAAATGAAGTCAATTGCTTGTATCTAGGGTTATAGTCTATCTTAATGCCAGTCAGTAGCCACTTAATAGTCTAGCAAACAAATCCGAGGCGTTTTTACAGATTGAACTTCTTGCCAACCAGCCTCTCCGTCCACTCCCACAATTTTGCTTTTTCGATGTTGCAGACTGCCCACGGCTTAAGTGTTTCGTTGTGGGGATCGACGACCGGACAATCCGCAAGGTAGGCTCCATTGGAGGCTGTTTAATTGGTAAATAATAAATATATGGATTGAATCATTGAAGCCTTAGCGGATGGAATATCGCCAAAAGATGCAAACATGTAAGTGGCAACGCCCGCCTTCTTTGTGGTGTACTTGTTGTCTGGCCATCCATCGACGGCTTCCCTGTTGCCCAGCGCAAGGTCAAGTTGGCCTAAACGAGTCAGTGAAAATTCCCTGTTTGCGAAATAAAATAAAAAAGAAAACGTACGAATACCATCAAATTCCTTGGCCCAGTCGATATGGGCGCCGAGAGAAGTCAAGACGATTCCAGGATCGAGACTGAAGACTTGCGCTTTTGGTCCCAACTTGTCAGCCAGAACTTGTGCATAAAGCGAAACGGCAGTCTTTGATTGACCATAGGATTGCCAGCGGTTGTATGTAGCGCCATTCTAAGCACAGATTATTGGTCTTATTATTCAAGCAATGTCTTTTGTTAGTACCCGTACCTGAAAGTTGTAATCATCCCATTGCATAGGATCCTAGCGGTGGCCATTGCTTCCAACGAACACAATGCGCGGCTGCTTGGACTTTAGAACCTTGGGGATGAGCGTGTTGGTAAAAACCCAAGAAGACAGATGGTTGACAGCCAGTTGTCTCTCAAACCCGTCCTCAGTGAGGCCGTAGTCGACAGCCATGATGCCAGCATTATTGACAACAAGGTCAATGCAAGGCACATCTTCCCATCGCATAACGGTTTCTGCCGCATCAGCCGATTTAGTAATTGACTCGAGATCCAACACCAAAGTTTTCACGGCAACATTGGGAGCTTCACTTAGCAGCTTAACTCGGGTTGCCTCGAGCTAAGCTGCGTTGCGGCTGGCCAGAGTTAGTAGCTTTGGCTGGTGTTTGGCGACAGTGAAGCAGTATTCCTCGCCGAGTCCACCGGGTGATGCGCCAGCGACGAGAACGACTTTGTCGCGAATCATGATGCTGTACTTGGAAGCCAAGGTAGCGGCGTCCTTAATACTGGTGGATTGCACAGACATGGTGAAAATTGTCATGTTGTAAAGGTAAAAAGGCAGAAGTGTGTTGATTTCGTTGTAGCTAGTACTATTCTAATTTTTTTCTGAGAGGACTCAAGACATGTGCTTATGCCTCTATCCTTCACCACTTACAGGAAGTCAGAACGACTATGGATGGCTTCATGCTTGACAGCTTCGGCTAGCCTTTCAATTACCCACTTAGTTAGCGAGCGAGCAAATCAGGCAATTCGATTTGGGCCTTTTAGTGGAACCTCGCACTCGCTTAGCGGGTTTACTTGGCTTACTTGGAAGGCTCATGTCCTGTAGTTTCATCATCCGTCCGTGTAAGGAGTATTTCTCACCCTCTGGTCAAGGCTCAACTAACTTACAAATCGCATTCTGTCTTTTCCATTCTTCCTTTTCAACCCCGTTCCTCTACTCGTCGATATTGTCAGCAGCATACCCATTTATTTACCGAGCGTACCAATTACTATCAAGTCCACCCTCGATACAAGCCGGAAGCTGATCTGTTATATCCGCTAAACCCCGACACCACCATGAAGTCTCCCAGAAGCCAGGACGCTCAACCGAAGAGGCACAGACGTAGCAACACGGGGTGCATTACTTTCAGGTATGATCAAATAGTGTCACAAACACTTCCTCAACTCAGCTGACGGGGTGTAGAATTCGTCGCGTCAAGTACGATAAGGAGAAGCCAGCCTGCCGCAGATGTATGTCCACGGGTCGCAAATGCGATGGCTATGCGACTCCAACAGCATTCAGCTAGACCAAGCCAGCGACCTCTTAGCTCCTCTCTGCAGAGAACCTGGAAGTGGTATTATCCCTTCCGAATGTGCTTTTCGATCCAGGCAATCATTTGAATTGTTCCAATACTTGTACGGGCCTATGCTAGAAGGCTACGGAACGCAGGTTTCTGGAACGGTATAGTCCTGCAAACGAGCCATGCCAACGAAGCCGTCAAGCACCTAGTCATTGCGGTGTCCAATATCAACTACTGGGTGTCTCCCAAACCTCAAAGCAAAGATGTCGTTTTTCTCTCACATTATCAGCGGGCGCTAAAAGTGCTGCAAAGTGGTCGCCAAGTCGCCATCATGACCGTCATCGCTTCCATCTTGCTGGCGTTATGCGAGGAGCTTCAAAACGAATTCTGGGATCTCAGACTGATTCGAGCTTGCAGCGCTGGACCAGTACCGGCGGAAATTCGATCCACTCTGTCATGTTTTGTGCAGCCTAGATTTTTGGTAAAGGCGTTGTAGGATCAGCGTTGTCAAATCGAGACAGATGGTCGACAATTATTAGCGGTTGCACTTAGAGTAGCAACGAAATAGTATAATTTCCCAAGGACATTTATTTTGTACCACTTGCATCGCCATTGCATACAGCGTCGTGCCTCGTCCACAATGGCACCACCAATCACTAGCGCTGCCTGTTTTCCCAACAGAGCCGTGCCAGCAGTATGTAACTTGATCAACAGAAATGAGAATTGGAAACTATAGTAGCTTGTAGCTATCTAAGTATCTACTCCTTTATTCACTATTACTACTAATTGAGTATGACGTTATCAGACAGCTCCGCTACAGCTATTAACGGGTATAGCTGTGTACCTCTTTGTATATTTGTCTCCGCCGTCGTATAAACATAGCTTATAATAGTTGATCTAGGCTATCCTTGTTGACTTCAACTATCTTAGTAACGCAGCTCTCCTCATCTGGTACTCTTTGATACTCTGTTTCCGAAGGTTGCTGTGTGTCCTCTGAGAGCATAGAATCTGCTATCGCAATGAATAGTAGAAAAACTGGAAAGGTGAAATGCTGTGGACGGGAGCCGCTGCTAAATGAGCGCACAACAAGCCACCAAAGAAATGCTATCATCTCTAAGAAAGTAATGCAGGCAGTGATCGTAGCTGCGATTTGGAATATCGTTGAAAATGTTTGTATGATATCGACCGAATCCGAGTCATGGAAAGTATATCCGGTTAAAAGAATAACGACCCATGAGAGGAGGAAAATACCACTTATGGTGTAAAAAAAAAAAACAATCGATACCAGTGCCAGTGGATACAGAATAGATGCTTTACAGAAACGGTCGTGCCATAAACCGACGCATAAACTCTAACCCAACGCCAAAAAGAAGTTGGAGCACATACTTTCGCCTCAGCAAAAAAGAAGGGAGAGAAAGGGGAAGGCAAATTAGGGAGTAACAAAAAGCGGGAAGCCACAAACTCAATATTTAGTACCTGGGTAGATGCGTTGGTACTGCCAAACTTTGTAGCGGAGCTTGCGTGAACTCCTGGCAACAGTGCAAGCCCAATCTGCGATTGGCTTACTTAATTAGGAGCTACTAAAGCCTGCCCCCAGGAGTCCTTCAAATTTTCTAGGTACGCAGAACTTGGGACACCGCAGTACTTTTATTACGAGAAAGAGATTTGTAGATCTAGCCCCAGGAGAAGATATCCAATACTAGCTTGTTTCTTTTCACGAATTATGATATTTCTTAGAGACGCCTTGCTATTCTCGGTATTATCACTGAGTCATCGAGTAGTAATCCAAGAAATAGCAAATAAAACCACCACTTAAACTCTACTATGACTATAGCCTACTCAGATAGAACGATTATAACTTTCAGGTACAACTAATAGCCTAGAAAAAAGTTCCTTTAATAAGACCTATATTAACTTACGTTTAGAAAGGAACCACATACAACCACTGGCAAGCTTGTGGATAGTCCAAGGCTGCCGTTTCGCTTTTTGCACAAGTTTTGGCTGACAAGTTGGGACTAAAGGCGCAAGTCTTCAGTCTCGATCCTGGAATTGTCCTTGCTATTCGACAGATCGTCTACCATATGCTCTTTACACCGCAATGTTTCACGGCGATAGCGAGGATTGTATAAAGCTTCTGATAGAGCATGATGCTTACCTATTAAACTCAAATGAATCCGCTCTGGACGAATCGTCATCGCGGCAGTGTGCTCCCTTTATTCCTCTGCTACTGTAACAGCGTCCACAGCTCTTGCAGGACCGATCTCCCGACGCGTCAGCGGCATTGCTGCACCATGCACTCAACGTAAACGATCTGTAACTAGCCAAAGAGATACTTGAAAGAGAGAAGACGAACGCTTCATCAAGAATAAGGGGAGAAACCGCTCTTGAAGTGGCCGTTAAAGGAGGCAATACTGTTGCAATCCAGCTTCTTCTGAAACGACCCGACGACGACACCGCCGACGAAGACAAAAACGGCAATACGATGTTGCATTTTGCTGCAGCGCATGGATATATCAAAGTTATTGACATACTGCTTGAGAAGAAGTCCCAGCTCAGTATCGACGCTCGTGATATCAAAGGAGAGACCACTCTCCACGTCGTACTAGCTGAGGGCCGACATGAAGTTGCCAGGTTGCTTATTCACTGCCCTGGCATAGAACTAAATGTAATGAATAGAGCGGGTCAGATGCCCCTATACACAGCCGCGAATTTAAAAGACTGCAAGTCAATTTGTCTGCTCCTACAGATACCTGGCATACAGACGACTAAGACGGACGATGAACAACACTACGTGCTTGCACCATCTTGTAGCGGTTAGGACATACGCAGATAGCCCAGAAGAGAAGAAGAGAAAACAAGACTTCTAGATAAGGGTGATGATACTGCGCAACTAAGGGTGATGATACTGCGCAACTTATCAAAGAGTTCGGTGATTCAGGTGTCGACATTCATGCGAAATCGTCATCTTCAGAAGCGCCTTTCTGTTGATTAATAGTACACCTCGACTATGGCTTGGCGCTGCATCTTCTTGCCAACGGATGCGATCCCAAAATGGACTTCTACAGAGATTGTGGATGGACTACACTCCATGACTGCTTGAGCTCCCGTGCGAATGAAGAGGCTTAAACGGAATTAGTGAGGCAGCTCGTATCTCGCGGAGTTGACATAGATCCGATGATTGAATATGATGACTTGAACGAAAACGATGAAAGGCTTGATCTAGAACTAGAACTTAGCTGTGGCGCTACGCCGCTGTACTTTGCAGCAGCGTTTGCACAAAATCTCAGCAGCATGAGAGTGCTGCTCACCGCCATCCGACCATACAGATCCTGGTATAAGCAAAAATGGCTGGTGGGAGCCACCCGACGGATACGTGTACAAGCGCATCTGCCAGGCCCCTTTGAAGGTGATCCCGACTCTGGCGCTGATTTTACTAACTGTTGCGTACATCTGGAGCTTGCCCGTCACGATTTTCTTGTACATATGGTATGATGAGCTTTCTAAGGGTGCTCTTTACACGATTGCGGCAATAATCCTTGAGAACTGCTTGCCTACAGCCATGATTATGGCGCTCTTGCTGTTCCTGGAATTCGTCAGGCTTTTGGTGTGGCTTTTTTGCCGGACATTCTGCCGCCGCACAGCTTGGAGTCGGTGGTACGATTTCTCTTTCATGGTTATGATGACCAATGTGCTCGACTGTCCGTATTATTTGCGTATATTGACGGGCACTGCTCGTCGCAGAGTGGAGGATAGCGCGGCTTGAATACAATTTTACTGGCGGATTATACTTCGCGACTTGCTTCGCTATGCTTGAATTTACTTTGTGTTCACCCGATGATAAGCTTTAGTGATGCAATAGTTCTCTGTAAAATTCCTCTTTGGCTTTTGCCACTCAAGTCTGTAAGTTTTCACGGATTTTATCTTTAGTATTCTTTACAACACTCAAATCCGAATAGCCCACTGCTACCTTTTCTGTCTCCTCAACAGATGCGACAGGTAAGGTATCTCTCATATTCAAACTGAAATGAGAATTCAGTATTTTAACTGTCTTTTTTCCTAGGCTGCTTTCTCTAGATCAGTCCCTGTCCAAATTCTCCCCAGCATGCACCAAGGCGACAAACTCGAAGGAAAGAATATACAGCTATCATTGTTCACTAAAGAACATCGCCATGAGATAGATAAGTGTTGGTATACGCCCCCAGATGGTTATATTTACCAAACCCTATGCGATCTCCCAGCGAAGAGCTTGGCGACAACGGTATGCTTAGTGGTATGGGTTCTGTTTGTCTCGAGCTGCGGGTGGAATATCGTCGTCGCAGCTATCATTGTGCTGATTGATGGACCACCAACGGCAATGTCTGACGTGCAGAAAACTCTTTCGCGGTACCTGAACTTCCAGCTTAGTGTGTTCGCCTTGATGTTGTGCGTTGACGGACTTGCATTCTTGTGCTGGTTACCGATACACTGGCTTGGCGGTCGCTGCAGATGGCTCAACTTTCCAGTCTTCATTCTACAGCTCAAACTTCTTTACGCATTTAAAAGATATACAGACAGACTGGTAGAAAATCTGCAAGACGGAAAAGAAGGCAGTATTAAGGCAAAGAAGAGCCTTGTGTAGAGATGGTTGAGGTGGTCAAACTTTGCTAAAATATGTAGTCTAAGAATGTTACTAGGCATTCTAAACAATAGAAATTAAATTTAAGTCTCACAAGACTTTTCAACATTTCTTTGGTAATATTATTATTGTTCATAATGGTGTCAATGCAAGTAGAGGTTGGAATAAGTGATAATGCTTCTACATCCACCAAGACAAGCATTTCCATAGAAATATGTAGACGTTAAATAATTAACCAGAATTACACAAATAAGTTTGTGCAAGTATAACAGAGCCAGTTATCATTATATCGGGATCATAATTTATTTCATGATTTTGAAGATATTACAAGATTACCTAAAGATAGGCTGTACACTCACTTGCCATGGTCGAGGACACAGGCAAAAGTGGATCCGGCCGTGAGCCGTGTGCCGTCAACCTCGGCCTCGGCGCGAAGCTCGTCTTGGAATAATTACACCATCTCAACCCAATCAACCACACTGTTAAATAACGGTTTTTTTTTGTTTTACCTACCTTTGCTGCGCTTCCCATCTCCAATCTTGTGCGCTCTTCGTCAATCATCCACTGATCCAAATTACTTCACCTCCAGGCCCCTGCGGCTGCAAATCTTCCCACCATGTTCGACCCATCCTCTGCTCCAGAGTCCTGTCCCTTTTGTGCCATCCAGACCGTCCATCCACCCTTCGATCCTCTCAATCCGCCCTCCAAGATTGATCCCGAAATCACAACACCTGCGTCCTTCGTCGTTCTCTCCACTCCTCAATTAGTCGCCTTCCTCGACATCCTACCGTTGAGTCCTGGGCACCTGCTGCTGTGCACGCGCCAGCATCGTCCGAAGCTCACAGACGTCACGCCGTCCGAATCGCAAGCGCTAGGTGAGCAAGTTCGTGTGCTATCAAAAGCTCTAGCTCGCGCGACTGGTGTGGAGGACTGGAACGTTGTACAGAACAATGGCGCTGCGGCGGCGCAAGTGGTGCCGCACATGCACTTTCACATTATTCCCCGACCCGAGATTCGAGCGAGCGGGCGATTACGAGAGAGTTTCACAATGTTTGGCAGAGGGCAGCGAGAAGAATTAGACGATGACGAGGCGGAAGTGCTGGCTGGCAAAATTCGAGACCAGGTTGCCAGTGTCATGAGAGAAGACCGGGAGACATTCAAGCACAAAGCCAAATTATAGGCGAACGGTTACAAGAGCATACGTGAGCAATGGTGACGATACACAGATACGTGAGCGATCTGTCATGATACAGAGATACGCGAGCGATGGTAAAGATACAGAGGTACGTGAGCGATGGCGAAGATACACAGATAGAGGTACAGGTACAGATACAATCGGGGAGTTACGGGAGTTTTATTATTATTATGCTCTAATTGTATAGCTTATCTACAATGTACAAAAGACTTTCTTTGCATTTCTTTCTTGTTTTTTTTTTTTGTTTAAACACCCCATTGTCTTTTGAACTTCCGTTGAATCCATTTCTTTCTAAATTTTCAATTCATTCAATTTTGTGCTTTTCTATTAATAGACAGCGAACTTTCTACTCGTCATCGCCAAAGAAAACCTTCACGGGTAACCAGCCGTCAGTGCAGACCTTGAAGCGGTCGGTGATGGCGTCAATGGACTTGACCTCGTCGTCAGTCAACTCCCAGCCGTCGAGGTCAAAGTTGGCTTGGATGCGAGAGGCAGTGACAGACTTGGGGATGACACTCCAGCCCTTCTTGACACCCCACTGGAGGAGAACCTGCTGCACAGTTTTACCCTTGGACTCGGCAATCTTAGCGAGGGTCTCGTTCTTGTAGAGGGGAGAGTCAGTGGATCCCAGGCAAGAGTAGCCAGTGCTGTGGATGCCCTTGGAGGTGTTGTAGGCGACGAGCTTGGGAGAAGGGTTGCAAGGGTGCAACTCGATCTGGTTGGCGGCGGGGGTGACCTTGGTGTCGGGGTGGCTCAACAGCTTCTCGAGGTTCTTGATGCCAAAGTTGGACACACCAATGTTGCGGACCTTGCCAGAGCCGACGAGCTTCTGCATCTCGCGCCAGGTGTCGGTGAAGTCCCAGTCCTCGTAGTGCTTCTTCTCGCCGGGGATGGTGGAGCTGGGCCAGTGCATCAGGTACAGGTCGACGTAGTCAGTGCCGAGCTTGGACAAGCTGTCGGTGATGGCTTCGGCGACGCGCTTGTGGTCGGGGTTGTTGAGCTTGGTGGTCAACCAAATCTGGTCGCGGGGCACGCCAGAGGCCTTGATGCCCTCGCCGACTTCCTTCTCGTTGCCGTAGGCGGCGGCAGTGTCAATGTGACGGTAGCCGGCCTTGAGGGCAGCCTCGACGGCGGCACCGACCTCTCCGGGCTTGGATTGCCATGTTCCGAGACCGACGGCGGGGATCTTGTCGCCGGTGTTGAGGGTGAAGGTGCGACTGGAGCAAATCAATGACGATGTTAGCGAGTGTTGTAGCTGCAGTTGATTGAGCTGATGGACAAGACAGGGCTGTACTGGGATGACGGCCTAGGTAGTGCTGCACTTACGCGGTAGTCTTGAGAGAAGCCATGATTCTGATTCTTTGCATTAGATGAACGACGGAAGATAATTAGCGATTGGGGCGAATTGGAAACTTTTTATGTAACAGCAGCCAGCAGAGGGGTTGTTTATTTATGAGTATTCGGTCATGGAGGGGTCAGTGGGTTTCTTGGTGCGGGAGATGAGCTCATCACTTTGCGCTGGGCTTGTAACCTGTAACTTGGACACGCTAGACACGCTGGACACGGAGTAATTCAAGCGAGCCGTAGTGGGCTGCAGTGGACTTTAGCGGTTGAGTCGAGTGGACTCTTGTCCCCTTCTGGCGCATGGTTACAGTGGCTTCAGCGCCCCAACGAGGTTTTATCCGCCCCTCCAATCCCCACCTGCTTCTGCGGCATGCTATTCGAGCGCTTCCCTGACAAACAGAAAGGCAAACCCGAACCCGCCATCACGGACACACCGGGCGCTGTCATTGGTGCGCCTCGGTGACGCTGCATTCTTCCATCCTTCTCATGCTCCTCAGGACGGCCCGTTAGCCCCGCGAGGGGTAGAGCCTGAACCTGACTTGACTCACGGTCAAAGTCACGGCCTGCACAGCCGCTCCCAACCATCCAACATGCCACCATCCAACACCACCGAAATGCCCGTACTCGATTCCTTTCCAAATTTCAGCGACCTGCCGGCCGAGATCCGCCTCAGGGTCTGGGAGTTTGCACTGTCCATCTGGACCGTCTGCACGGCTAAACTGGACCCAGACTATCCACAGGGCGATGAAGTGGGAGATCCCGTTTTCGTCCTTCGACCAGTCGGTCCTACCTTCTTACCTGTCGCTCAGTCCTGCAAAGAAGCCCGTTATCAGTTCATGCAGCTGTTGAAAGCTTCCGATTCGCAGTCAGATATCTCAGAGCTTATATCAACCTCAAAATGGTCTCTCAAACCATGGTTCCTCCTAGGCACGGGTGTGCTGTTCCTCGACTTCGCCAACTACCACATTGAATATATGAGGTCCCTTCCTGCCGCCGAGATTGAACTCATTAAGCACGTCGTGGTTCTCGAAGCTAAATACCCTCACGCCATCAGCATCTGCATCATGCTCAAAGGCAAATGCCCAAATCTACATAGCGTGCAGATGCTCTGGACACATAGACGTAAGCCGGGGTCTATTTCATTGCAGACTGCTACGCGCTGGGGGAATATCGCGAGATCCGCGGAACAGAGCCAATTTCGTGAGGAGCTGGACGATGATTTTTTCCGTGATTTATATGACTCTTTCCATGAAGGCTATCCGCGCATTCTCGTAGTACAGCCAAATCCACAGGAAACGAGGAGGCGGTTACAAGAATTTGAGGGCAAAACCATGGCGGCTGATGGCTTCCCGTTTAATTAGCTGTGAAATTGCCACTAAATACGAGACCAAAACGGCGGGGATCGCAGCAGCTGAACGCGACAACGAGATCAGCTCTGGCCATTCGTTATTTTTCTGACCTCGAAAAAACACGCAGAACACACTGGACACGCGGAATATACAGGATACGGAGAATACACGGAACACGTAGAATACGCAACTATTGCAACTCGTGTTTTGCATGCTTCAACAACTCGTCTCTGCCAGCCACGCCAATGACATGGATTTCTCACTCGCCATTGCGCACAATCGGGCTGCGACCTAGTACATTTCAGCTTAAAATTGTTCCAACGTTTCACATTCAGCGCTCTACTAAGCGTTCAATTCATGCCTACAATACGCTTCGGCCAAATGAGATACGCCTGATTGATCTCTATCCTGGAAAATGGACGGATCCTCTCCGTTGCAGTCTCAAGACCGTGAATCTCGCCGATGCAGCCTCCTATGAGTCGCTGTCGTACTGCTGGGGCTTGACGAAATCCAAAGAGGACCTCTTAAGCGACAAAGGCTCGATACCAGTGACAAAGAATCTGTCCGGTGCACTTCGACAACTGCGGAGTGACCAGACACCACGAACGCTGTGGATCGACGCCATTTGTATCAACCAAGCAGATGTCACGGAACGAGGCCAGCAAGTTAGTTTTATGAGAGACATATTCAGACTCAGCGATCGTACTGTAGTGTGGCTCGGAGAAGCATCTCACGACAGCGGTCTTGCTATCGACCTGATAAATGAACTGTCACAATCATCACGACAAAGTGACCGTTCACAGCTACCAAATGAAGCGGCCAAAGTCCTCGCACTTCATGACCCTGCGTGGCGCGCATTGACTCGCTTGCTGCAGCGACCTTGGTTTCAGCGCACCTGGATTGTCCAAGAGGCTTCCGTGTCAAAGGATATGTCCATGGTGTGCGGTAGTCAATCGATACCTTGGGATGTATTTGTTCAAGCGGTTCAATATGCAGTGGAACTAGGCGTCTTTATTGCCAACGGTGGCAGTGCGACAAATCAAGCTCTACGATTGTTCGAAACCCGATTAACCTTTCAGCAGGATAGACGTCCTACTTTGTACGACATTCTGCTGAGTAACCGCTCCTTTCAAGCTACTGATGCCAGAGACAAGGTATTCGGTTTGTTGTCGCTGGCTGACATCACGAGTGTACAAACTATGGGAGTCGTGCCAGATTACCACATGAGCACAGAAGACTTGTATAAAGCTATTGCTGAAGCTCTGTTGAAGAGTTCTGATCTCAGCGCTTTTCACGCCAGCGGCATGGAGAAGTTGCAGGATACCCTCTTGCCATCTTGGGTGCCAGATTGGCGAGCAACTGACCCGTCGTCACATCTGACCAGCGTGCAGTCTGTAGCAAATTCTGGAGAAGACCCTGCAGAACCTGATGTGTCAGTTCCGAAATTTAGGGCCTCGTCTGCCACTGTATCTGATCCAAAATTACGCTTGCAAGAAAATGTACTTGGTTTAGATGGGATCCTGGTCGATGAAATCGAAGCGATTGGCACAGTATCGCGGTCTCGCTCGCTTCACCGGGTATCTTACATGTTTGAGCTCTGGGTTCAGTGCCGTGACATTCTGGAACAGCTCAAAAACTGGGAAGATGTCACTAATGCCCGATCCAAAGATAGTTACATCACAGGTGAGAAGCGACGAGATGCATATTGGAAGACTCTGTGCGCTGGCAGAGTGCCAGAGGGTCTGGCATACGCATGGCACGACCCTCGCTACAAGTATTACAGACTGATACGTCCATTGCGCTCTACTGTACGAGTAGCTACGCGGTGGTTTCCCCGGTCGGACCAGGACACATGGTACAATAGATTCTTCTACTGGTTGTTTCGGAAGGCGTGGAAGACATTTCGTCTTACACCGGCCAAGGTGGAGCGGATCGGGTTCCCACCACAGACGAGATTGTCGACGTATAGGAGGATGATTAGGACCAAGAAGGGCTATATGGCGCTGGCGCCGAGATTTGCGAAGCCGGGGGATTGGATTGGGGTGTTCAAAGGTGGGAAATTGCCTTTAGTGGTGAGGCGGGACGGGGAGTATCTTGAGTTGATTGGGGAGAGTTATGTACATGGCATGATGGAGGGTGAAGTATGGGATGAGAGTAAATGTGAATTAATGTGGTTTAAATAGAAAACTTTTTCATTGATATTAGTTCTCAATATTTGAATCGCTCTGTTACCATGACAAATAACACTACATTTATCTACATTTATCTACACCAATAGAGCCCGCTTCAGCTTCGTATTCCAATCTCTCACCCTAGTCTTACCACTCTTCAACTCGAGATACAGACGTTCAAGGTCAGCAGGCAACTCTTTGACATCCAGGTAGCCATCCTCATCCACATATAACTCCATGTATCCTATCAAAGGCATGGCGAATTGGCCGACCGTAGTACCTACATCCCGCGCATATATACGCATAAGAGCTTCTAGCAGAATGTGTGACTTGGGAACGACGACTGGGTAGGCGTCGGAGTCGAAGACGCCGCATCCGCGGCCGGACTCGTGGGCTGGTGGTAAGACTGAAGCGTCCCTGCAGTGGGCGGACAGGCGGAGTGGAGAGATTCGGTACAAAGTAACCTGCTTGTCAACGGTGCTGTGATGTGCATGGCTGGTAAGGCTCTGACTTGTCCAGCTCTGACTTGTGTTAATATAATTAACAGGAAGTTCCAATATGGCTGAATTAATTTTTATTAATATCAAATCAAGCACACATATTTTTGCATTTGCAACCTATGTAAATAACCCCATGGAGTGGTAGCCGCCGCTCTCACAAGTCGTACTTGGACAACCTAATAAATCACCATGTTAGCAGTCATCCTCACCATGGCCAAATCAACTCACTCAATCAGATTCCCATCCGGATCCCTAACATAAACACTCTTCATCTTACCCTTCGCCCCTGTCCTCTCCACAATGCCTCCTCCCGCCTCAAACACCATCTTCTCATCCTTCCTCAAGCTCTCCAACACATCCTCCAGCTTAACACTTTCCTCCACCTCAAAGCAGAGATCCGCAGTACCCGGAAGAGCCGTTGTAGCTTTAGGTTCAAATTCCTTCCCCGCTTGGTGCAGGTTGATCTTCTGGCTGCCGTATTTGAGGGCCATGCGTTGCTGTTGCTGGGAGGCGTCACTGCCGGCGCTGGCTGTGCCGAAAGCTTCAGCGCGCATGCCGAGGTGGGTTTCGTACCAGGCTATAGTCGTGGAGATATCTTTGCAGGTGAGGACGAGGTGGTCTAGAGTCTTGACGATGGCCATTTTGGTTGGTTTTGTATATGATTTAATTGATGGTATTGTCAGGGTGAGAAGAGTAGGTTGGTTCAAGGTACGCACGTCATGGAGCCGATTAACTGCTCCCCCACACTGAGTTATAGCCGTTACGGCTCTGAGTCACTGCAACACCAGGAAGCTGCATCTCGCATGCAATCAATGGATCACTATAATCTGCTATATCAAGAGGCGGATGCCATCTTTGGACTGTGCCCGCCCAGTGATGGCTCTGGGCTCCACGTCCGTGATGATAAATTACACGCCCTTGTTATTTGGTCCCCTCATGCAGCCATCACAGCAACATCGCCAGATCTACCAGCGTCGCCAGCTGTCACAAATCTAGCTTCCATAAATCCAGACGCATTTTCCCTGAGAAAGGCCCCCTCTGAATTGATTCATCTTGGACAGTCTCTAAACTTGCCAGAGACTGCCATTGCGGGCGGCCCTACCTACATCTTCACTGAATCTGTCTTGGCGAATCTATCTTCTGATGCATCGCCCCATCAAACATGTTCTGTTCCCGAGGCGCTTTTGATCTCATCTACATCCGACTATGACACAAGTCAACTCCTTCAGCCGCATGTTTGGGATGATGATGAATGGCCTGCTTTAATCACCAATCGTCTTGGTCTATGGGCAATGGCAGTCCTCCCATCAGGTCGGGTAATATGCGTATGCCACACTCCTGCGTTCAATGCGCAAGCAGCAGAAGCTGGGATATGGACTGATCCCGAATATCGAGGAAAACGAGTCGCAGCATCAGTAGTAGCGAAATGGGCGGCTGTGCATCACAAGATCAACACGAAAATCATACTCTACAGCACCAGCAGCGACAACTTCGCATCGCAGAGCATTGCGAAGCAGCTGCAGTTGCAGCCATTGGGGTACATATGGAAACTTCTCCGTTGAACAACCGAGTCAATTGTTTTCTTATAACTAGTAAAGTAGACTCAATTGGCTCTACACTTCGTCGTCGGCCTTGGTCCCTTCCTTTTCAGCATCGTCCTCGGCCTCTTCAGCGGCAGCGGGCTTGCCTGCCTTCTTCTCAGCTGCATCATCGTCGCCATCGGCCTCAGCGTCAGCGGCGTCTTCACCGTCGTCCTCAGCGTCGTCGCCATCCTTAGCCGAAGCTTCGGTCTTGCGCTTCTTGACGGGCGGTGCATCATCTGGGACGGTTAGTTTCAATTGTGTGAATAGATGAAGGAAATTGTAACTTTACCCTTGTCGCCAGCTTCTGCTTCTTCTACTTCGTCTTCGTCTTCGTCGCCTTCGTCACCGTCACCACCATCGCCTTCCTCCTCGTCATCTTCTTCACCTTCGTCATCGTGGTCTTCATCCCCAGATGATTGGTATCTAGAATCATCCACGCGTTAGTTTTGATGCGTTTCGAGCTATAATTGACAATGCGCCTGCGCGGGGCGTCTTTGATTGAGCTGGCGCAAGGACGGCTGGTAGCTTGGTGTCGCAGAGCCTCCGCAGCTCAAGCGATGCGCAAGCGGCAGCAGAGCCAATTCGCAAGCAACAGTGGCAGATAAAAGGGAATGCAAGTGATTTTTTAACAATTCAAGAGAATCACTTACTCGGATTCCTCCTCACCATCATCATCCTCGGGGAGGGAGACGAGCTCGTCGTCTTCCTCGTCCTCGCGGCCTTCTTCTTGCTTGCGCTTGCGGCTTGACATTGTGACTAGAACGTGGGAGATTTAACCCGCGGACGTGAACAAAGAATGCGACGATTAAAGGCAAAGAAAAATATACGATAAAATCAGCACAGCGCCAATTGATTCCAGGGCAGAAATCAATTTTTTAAAAATAAGCACCGGTTGTAGGAGTCAAGTGTGCGGACAAGAGGGAAAGAGGAAGAGAGAGGAGAGGAGAGGAACCAGAAGCTCCGACTACGAAAGCGGGTGGGAGAGGGGGAACGGGCGCCCATCAGAAGCAGGGAGCTATCGGTTTCCCGGTTCCCCTCCCTCTCTGGCACCATGGGCACTGACTAGACTAGCAGCTGCTTCAAAGCAGAATGGATTGGCAGGACGGGAGCGTGTACACGCCTACGGAACGGAAATGCAGCCAGCCTAGCCCAGCTCCAGCCAGCCAGCTTTCTACGACGCTGCGGACAGTGGAGAAGATCTGGAACCTCTCAGACACAATGTAGCAAGCAAGATTTGGTCAGGGCGACGTCAACCCATCCATACTCAGCCCAGTTTCTGGGGGGCGCCTGGAACTGCAAGAGCGTGGCCCAGCTTGTCCGTTTTCGACCAGGGCCGAAACTCTGGCCGCAAGATTGGGGGACCGTCAATTGACCAGCCTATCCTAGCACTGCCAGAAGCGTAACAGTAAAAAGGCTATTTGTAGCGACAGACGGGGGTGGTGCACCAGCTTGGGGAGGGAGCGGGGTTAACCTCCAGCTCTGTCACCAAGTATGAACACGGACAACAAGACCACTGAGCAAAGACCCAAGAGCAGAAACAAGAACACTGGGTTATCTGGGGGTGTGGTCTCCCTCTGCAAGAGCTGCTCGGCGGTGCCAGGGGTATCGGGCGGCGCGGAACTTGGGGCTCTGGATGGCTGGCTTGCTGATGTTTGCTTTGTTTTGCCCACTTGCTTATGGGAACTCCGCTGTGACGAAATGGAATGGTGAATGACGAAAGACAGATGCAGGTGCTGCTGGAGCTGCTGGAGCTTGGGCCACTTTGGCTCTCGCCCTGGTTGAGGAATCCCGGCTCTTGGTGTTGCTACTGAGTGCTGTTTAGCGTATGGAACAAGTCTGTCTTCTAGAAACGAAGCTGATTAGCAGGCTGGGCCGCCAAAATACAGCATCTCGGAACATGAGTAGCGCTGTCATTAGTGGTCGTCCCTGATTCCAAAGCTATCACTGATTCCAAAATGTTCGTCAGCAATCCCATATTTTTGAGTCGTTGCTCTCCTCTAGCTGCGTCTTGTTAATCGTGAAATTCATCGTGCGCCGAGTTTCTATAATCACACATCTTGAATGTTAATTAACAGAACTCGCCGGCATCGATTGATTCCAAGCAGCCAATTCATGATGTCGCCAATCTATATAAGGCGGTCGCATCTCCCTGTAAGTCGACATTAACACATCAATTCACCCACTGGACACGTCAACTCAATCATCACCATGTTCCTCATCATATTCGAATCCACTGTGCCTACAGAGGCCAGCAGCACTGAAGGTACCTACTACGAAAAGCTTCAAAGCATCGTCAAAAACTATTCTGGCTTCATCAGCGAAACACCCTTCAGCTCCGTCTCTCATCCAGTTTCAAGCGTCTTGATTGCCAATTTTGAAGACGAGGCTGCGGCGCATCGATGGAGAAAAGACACAACACATTTGAGGATTCAACAAGCTGCGCGCGAGAAGCTATTCACACACCACAGAGTCCGAGCAGGTCTTCTCATCAATACAAGCGATACCAAGGAGAGGAGTCCGCCGTCTCCTGTACAGCGTACGCTGATGCTAATTGAAGAGTCCAGAGAGCAATACACTTCAGCTCCTTTGAGCCTAACTACGCGTTAGAGTCGGACAACGCAGCCTCGGATATCTCTTCATACGAAAACGACAATAAGGTGGTGCATTTCGTTTCTTGGTCTTCAGAAAGTGCCGCCTTCAATTTGCGAGCTCTCAATCCCTCGTTGGCAGGTCCAAGAATCAGCATTGTCAGGGTACCCAGAGACTATGGCAAGGCGAATGGAGAAGATGCTCCCTAATAATCGGCAAAAGTCTGTTGTGTCGGATCGCCTCCTTACTTTTCTCCAGCATGTTAACCCTATTTTCTTCAACCGAAAAATCGAAATGATCTTTCGTTATTTTCTTTATTGAGCTCGTAGTAGCTAGGCATTCTGCCCCAATACTAAATTCACAATAACATCATTCTGATATGCGTATTTTGATGTTTCTTTGTCGGTGTCGAGTGAGCTATATTACTCATTTCGAAGCTTCCAAATCGCTTGACAAGTCAATAATCAATCCTGTGGTTGGAGGCACCTTGCGAGCACACAAATCGGCCCAGGCCCCTTCAATACCCCTTTCACCCTTCACACTTGTGAGGACTTTAATATCGATGTTGCCATATGTCCCATCCGCAACACATCTCTTCCACGCCTCGTCAGACTCTGTATAGTACGCATCTGCCCCGACGAGTTCGATTGTCTGGTCCCGTAATCCGCTAGTATTGAGCCGCACCTTGCTTGCTCCTGCAGCTAGTCTCGCCTTCAGCTCCTCGGGAGAGTATATCTTATTCTCATAGCCAACGGCAAGTACTGTAACAGATGCCGATGAGGCAACGGTAGAAATTCCTTTGAGTAAAGACTGAAGAGCGGCATCCGGAGCGCCAAAGTCAACGATTACAACGCGCGAAGGTTTGAGGTCGCTGATCCACGAAACAGCCTGTTCATCGTCATATTTTGCTGCCTTGAGAGGAAGAGACGTCTCAAACGATGGAAGCGTCTCAGGCGCCGATGTAAGCTGCATAAGACCGAGCGGGCCATGCTTGGCTGTGTCCCTGTTGCGTGCGAATTCCCAGAAAAGACCCCGGCCAGTCTTGCTAGAGGCTGATAGGCTGACGACGACGGCAGAAGACAAGTCGGCATCCTCAGCACTCCACGGCTCACCAAAACCAAATGGGTGAATGCGCCGTGGGGAAAAAGTGCTCGAGTTGAGCAAGTTGGGACCGAACCAGAGCACCTTGGAGAGGGAGTTAGTTTGCATCTCCGACTGAGACAGCTTCTTCGTTTGAATATATCTATTATAGACCGTCATAAGCTTGCTGCGATGATCGCTGGTCTCGTTCCATAGCCCCGCGGGCTCGCCAGGCTCGAGGCGCAATTCGAAGGCATGGCCCGACGCGGGCCACATCCCCCACAGCATTGATCCTGGCTTGATGGCATCGATGGTACTGTCCGTCACAAGCCCGTAGCCCCAAGCAGGGACAATGCCCCATTCGTCCTGGTTGTTGAAGGGCGCCGGGGACGCCGCCGGCACCGGGTAGACATTCCACCAGTTTAGAGGCGGTCCGCCTGAGCGAGCATAGGTCAGGTTGTTAGATGTGAGCGAGATGAGTTGAGTGCGGGCGCGAACTGAAGAAGGTGCCAGAGCGGGTAATTCTTGTGAGAGCTGATGTGTAGTATGTTGCGAATTGTCCGCCTTGGAGATGACATGGACGGTGGTGGCCATTTTATTCTAGTGAGACTTATGAGATCGATGGTGTGGCGTGGAAGATGTCAATGGCAGAAAGTATGGAATGTAGGGTTTGAAGAAAGGTCAGGCTATCTTTAAGGAAATTCTCAACAGCCTTGCGTTATTGCATTACAAGATAAGAGTCATCTGTTGTCGGATGCGACGGAGACATGTCATGGTAAGCGCTAGATACTACCTATTAGACAGGCAAGCCATGGCTTACGTCTCGTTTAAACATAAGGCGCCATGAAATCACATTTAAAGCTAAGCGCAAGTGTAACAGAATCGTGCTTTGCATTCAACGGATGTGACTCACTGGTGCCTTCAAGCCAAATGGGACCCGAAGATGGTTCACCGTTTAAGGCTCGGTTCAGCTCCGACAGTGGCCTCCCATGATTTATCCACAGTGCATACATTTCATAATAACTCATTCCGTCGCAGATTCCCATCATTGTGGAAGCATTCGTTCAATATGCCACAAAGCGCCATCTTCGTCGTCGATATACAAAATTATCTCGCCACCGATCCGAAGACGAGGATCCCGCACGCCGATAGACTCCGCGCCACGGTCACGCAGGTCCTGGACTCGGCGAGAAGCTTGAACGAAAAGCCGCTGCTAGTTTTCGTTCAGCATGTTGACGAGGTACTTGTAGCTGGCTCTGAGCCTTGGGGCTTGGTGTTCAATCCTCAGCCAGATGACACCAACGAGACTCTTGTTTCCAAAACTACAGGTATGACCGCGAAGGCTCTTGTTCTGTCACCGCGGAGGCTAAGCTGACTATAATTCCAGGAAATACATTTGAGAGCAACCGTGATCTAGCAGCTCGATTGAAATCTGAGGGCGTCGAGCATGTGTACGTAGTGGGCATACAGAGCGACTACTGCGTACAAAAGACTTCCAAGGGAGCGCTGGAGGCTGGATTCAAGGTATCAGTGCTACAAGGAGCCCATTCCACGTATGATGAGGGTGACAAGACAGCTTTGGAGATTGAACGTGCCGTAGAGGCAACTCTCAACGATCTAGGTGCCAAGATTGTGCCTTGGGAAGAAGCATTGGGCGAATGGAAAGCTCAGGGTGCTGTTCATTAGCTTCTATACGATGAACGGGTAGCAACGACTCAAATACGAATGACGTAAGACACAGTAGCAATTTAAATGAGGTCTCACATACCAGAAAATTAATTCGTGCAACACATAGATTCATTATACATGGTAGCTGCGAGCTTGTCTGTTTATATGGCATGTACGTCAGATGGCCTCGCCCCAACTGCCTGCGGTAAACAGCCGCTGATTTAACTCCAGCAGCTCGGCCCACTAATTGGGGTTGTGATGCCCACTAAGTTAAAGATCGCTGTAAATCACTAGCCGTCCTACTGGCCAGGCAATGCGGTGCGCTGTAACTCTCCCCCAGCTAGCGCCAAGGGCGCCCCGCAGGGAGACGACAGAGCGACAAGAAAGGAATTGGAAGGCTGGGCCCCCATCGTCGTTGTTACCGACTTTCGATCCCACATTCAACAACACGCGCCTATCAACATTCGTCCTCGATACTCGACAGAAACATTCCCTCGCGCATCATCAGTTGCAATCGCAACATTACTTGCTCTCAACATCATTGCGCCCACAGCAACAACCACCGCTAGCACCACTCCGACAGCTTCGACGCTCAAAACAACAACACCTTGCCATGACGTGACGCGACTGCATCAGTAGATACAACATGGTCAACAACTCTCAAAGGCTCCAATAAATTAAGACCCCTCGAATCATCCAACAACACATAACTAGCTGCGAACCTTGCCACTACTTTCCCAATGGCAGCTCCCGCCAATTCGCGACACCCCAACGAGCTGGTTGTCAAGCGCGAGGACAGGAAGCCGCTCTTTGGGAACCGCGCCAGCAACGAGAACCAAAAGCCAGCACAACCTCAGCTTGCGTCAGCACGCCGGCAGACAGACAGAATTAACACCAGTAGCCTCAGTAATAACGGATACGCTTCACCGCACTCACGGATACCGAAAGCTAGCAGTGGTGGTGGAGGCTCTGGTAGCGGCTTCGGATCGCGAAAGAAGATGACCCTCAAGGAGGCATACGAACTTGCTGGCGGTGAAGGTTCCTCTAACCATCCTCCCCTTGACGGATCACCCAGCCCTGCTCCAAGGCCCTGGCGCGACTCGCGATTGCGTAGAGCGCAACAAGACGCCGCCGACAGTCCCAGCAAAGAGCGGTGGAACAGCAACAGCAAAAGCAACAGCGACCAACCGCAGTCCGGTCGAAACTTTAGCGACGAGATCGATGGGTTGCCCAAGCTGGTCCCAGGCATTGAAGACGTCCCTCTGACCTCTGTAGAGGCGTCGCCCGCCAAGAGCTTCAACTGGGACATGGAGACAGACTTCACTGGTGGCGATTTACAAGTCTCTGACAGCCCGAGAATAAGAATCTCGAATGTCAACACGAAACCGTTCGGCATGGTCAACTCTCCGCCCATTATTAATCCTGGATCTAACAATACCAAACTCGCCGAGATACGGTCTTGGGAGCTGGGTCTACCGAGCTTCTCTCCAGCCGAGCGACACCAAAACAACAAAATATCCGAGATCCACGCCCGCGAGCAACGAGCAGAAAAGGACATTCCAATAGCAGGTCGATTTGTTCCGCGATCAGGGAGGACAAAGCTGGACGAAGTGAGGCAGTTGGAAGAGAATGGCCTATCTAGAAGAGCAGTGGCCGCTGCACGACTGGCTGAAATCAAGGAAATGAATTCCATGTCACGGTCGCTATCACCA
Organism: Simplicillium sp. C3G150-2; assembly: GCA_022702485.1. NCBI lineage: Eukaryota > Fungi > Ascomycota > Sordariomycetes > Hypocreales > Cordycipitaceae > Simplicillium > Simplicillium sp. C3G150-2. Next base: position 5,854,726 of record JAJIYY010000001.1, on the reverse strand, counting down.
GACGAAATGCGTGCAGGGCACAGGAACAGACGAGACAAAGAATTAGCTCCTGCAAGATCCAGGTCGGCGTTTGCAGCAGGTGGAACCAGAGTGCCTGATACGCCAGTCACGATATTCAAATCTAGAAGAGATGCCGAAGCTGCGCGATCAACAGACGGAAACGGCACAGCAAACACAAATACCAACAAAACGACAATGACAAGGCGGGATCAGGATTTACTGCGACGATTGGCGAGAGCCAGCGCCAGCCCAGCCCGCGAACAGGAAGCCGAACGGGAAACGGCACTTCACAGAGAAAAGTCACCTGCACGTCAGAAGCGCCTCAGCGACAGATCAGACACAAAACCAACTTCCTTGCGACGCGCTCTTGGGGCTGCCCATGTTCGCACGAATTCAGACAACTCAGAAAAAGATAGCAAGACGAGCAAAAACGGCGAAATACCTTCTAAACCCACCGTTGGCTTTGCTTCTGACTCACGCCGATCCAGCTCAAACGAATCCGCCAAGAGCAAACGCTCCAGCATGTTCTCCGATCCAGACCCTACAGACAGACTCGCTTCTGAGAATAAACTCTTTGCGCCGTCGGATAATTTTTCAGAAAAGGGTTCCGTGAGAGCACCGTCGCCATTGCCAGATGATGATGACGAGACGGACCATGCAGCGGAGGCCACACCGCGGCAAACCAAGCCAGATCCTCTGACTATGCCGACACCACGAATTACAGGCGCATACGTTGAAACGCCACTAACGGTGAGACCTGAAAGAAAGCTAGATGTTGAGCCTGAGCCGATTCGAAAGGCAGAGGATGTGCCAGATCCGACGACGATATTTCGCGACAAGGATACATCACGGAAGAGGAGTGACAGTGTATCCAACAAACTGGAAGAGGCTGCGCAAACAAGACAGCGGCCACAATCACGATCGCGCTCACGCTCTAGATCGACTTCAAGGCGCCGACAGCCGTTAAAGAATTCTGCCAAACTACCATCCGTCAGAGATGATTTGCTAGAGCTGCAGCGCATGCACAATATGGAAGACACGACAATTGAAAATCTGGAGGAGATTCTCGCTGGGCGCAAACCAACCGACGAGCAAATAGATGAGCTCCTCAAGAACGTCGAGAGGGAGGACTTGGCTGCACAGATCAAGCAAGAGGTCCATGAAGAGACGACTGGCGAGGCACTCAGTACGATGAGCAAATCACTGGAGACCGCAACAAGCGGTGCGCTCGATAAGATGAGCCAATCTTTGGAGGCTGGCATTCTGGGCATTCGTGACGCCAAAGAGGATGTTGGACGGATGGAGAGATTGTCACCGAAAAAGCCAAGCAGAGTCACCGTCAAGCCTGAGGTCAAGACTGAGAAACGTCCGCAGAAGCAGCAGCAGGAGCATCAACATCACGACGACCACAAGCACCACCATATCGAGCGCGATGACCAATGTCCCCTCTGCGCCAAACAGCAACTGGGGCCCGTCATCGCATACGTTCACTTCCCCATTCCACGCCTCTATCATCGCACTCCAAGCTTCCGCCTTACGCTGCTCGGCCTCGCTCTCTTCTTGGTGAGCCTGTGGTACGCCGCCGAATCAGCCACCTGTTACAAGTACTGCCGTCCAACATCATGTCCGCTCTCCAAGCCATGTATTTTCTCTTACGACGACCCCTCCTTCGGATACGCGATCCCCGTCAAAATCGACCAATTGCTCACCGACGGACGCGGAAGAATAGCTTTAGAGGACGGAATTGAAGAAGCTCGAGATTGGATCGCCGACATGACAGATTCATTTTACGGGAGATCAATCCTCGATGTGGATGTTGCAAATCTTTCGTTTGATGATAAAAGACGGCATAGAAGACGACTGCGCAAGAAGGGATTGCTCAAACCTAAGGAGTTGACGGCGGAGCAACAAGCCAAGTGGGAAGGCTGGCGACGAGAGAGAATTGCCCGAGAGCGAGCCAGGGAGGCAAGGGAAATGAACAATGGCGCATGGGAGGATGATGAACGGGTCTGGTAATGCATAGGGAAATGAAACACCATGGAGTTCTGGTCAAGTTAGCGAGCGTTTCTGAAGCAAATATACAAATTTGGATGATTGCTTTTTTGAAAGTCTATGAAACAAAAAAGCCGAAAAAGAAACAGTCATTATGTGATATGTACAAGATCTAACCGTCAATACCTCCCCATTCCTCGTCATCACCATCCTCGTGCTCGCCAAAGGGTAACCTCTCGTCCTCATATGTATCTCTAGCCCTTTCCCTCACGCCCTTGACAGGACTCGTCCTCAGCGCATCCACCAGCTTTCCAATCTCAGCCAAGAACTCCTTCGCATCCTCATCCTCCAGAATCTCCTCTCTCTCGAGCTCATCCACCCACAAATCCATAATATGCAACCTCAGCCCCAGCGGCAAGACGCCCAACCCAGACGAGCCACCCTCTCCATCGAAGCAAAACTCCTTCAGCACATCAAGGATCACATCATCTTTGTAATCATGCTGCTTCGCATACCGCAACTGCGCAGCAAAGACGCGTCTAACCAGCAAGAGGAACTTGTCGAGTCGCAAAGCCTCAATGCTCGTCCATTGCACACCCAGGACGTGCCAGAAGGCGCGCAGCCATTCTTTTGCGGGTGCAGGGTCGGGAAGCAGGAAAAGTAAGGCGGATAAGTCATTAGCCAGCTGTTGTTGGGGCTTGGGACGATCGGTCATCCAGTGGGCATAGTATAAACCTGTCCAGAGCTTTTGGGCGTCGAGGGCGCTGAGGGTGTGGCGGGTCGAGATGAAGGATTGGAGGGCTGAGATGGATGATTCGCGGAGTTTGCGGTCTGAGAGGGTGTTAGGGGGGCACTGGAAGTGAGTTCTTTGCATTTGGTATCACTTACCGCTTGATGCGAGGTTGCGGATAAAGGGGGGAGTTGATTCTGACATTGTGATTTGGTGTTGGAGGGTTTTGGGGATTGCGACGGAGTGAAGATCCAAAGATGAAAATAAAAAATTAAGGTGAGCGTCGGTCGGGGTGGGGATTGGCTTCACCGTGGCCCGATTTGGAGGCGGTGGACTACACCGGGACTGGCAGCGACAGCGACCATTGCTCCAACGGTGGCTGTGTATCTGCGCATTACAAATTAATTGGTATATATATGTCAAGGCTTTGTTCGTTCTCGATAATTGAGAGTGTTGGCTGTGTTAATGAAGTGCGTGACGGAAGCGTGTGCACCTCCCGTTAAGCGCGGTTAGTTACTTCACCGTTACACCACCACTTGACCCAACCGCCTTTACCGGCTATATAAACACCATCCAACTCTCCATCACACTCACAAACTCACACACTCTCACACTCACATTCTGGTCACATAAACATCACTCTTCACACATCACTCTGCATCAGCAGACTCCAAAGAAACCCCCCTCCCCCCCAATGACAACAGGCTGCAGCATCGATCTTCGCCTTAGGCCTAGCGCCCTAGCCCCGCCCCCACCATCCCCAGCCAGCCCAGCTACTACGACTCATCAAGCTCCGTTGTCCAAACGTCACTCCTCCATCAACACCATCATGTCCACCAAACGCATCGCCAAGGTACGTTGTCCTCCTTGTGCCTCCCCCCCATCCCAACATCCCCCTAACATTGCAGGAATACGCCGAAATCAGCCAAAACCCCCCCGAAGGCTTCTCCGTCGCCCTCCCCCCCTCCGAAACCCTCCACACATGGCACATCACCCTCTCCCCTCCAGCCGAATCCCCCTTCCACCCCGGTAAATTCGGCATCATCCTTACCCTCCCCACCGACTATCCGTTCCGACCCCCGGTCGTCAAGTTCGTCACCCGCATCTACCACCCAAACGTCACCAATGACTCCCTCGGAAGCGTCTGTCTCGCCATCCTCAAGTCCGAGAACTGGAAGCCCTCCACCAAGATCGTCGCCGTTCTCGATGCTCTGAGGAACCTGCTCGTCGAGCCTGCTCCCGATGATCCTCTCGATGACGGCATCGCTGAGCAATATAGGAATGACAGACCTGGCTTTGACAAGAATGCAAAGGAGTTTGTGACCAAATATGCGTTGCAGGACCCTGTTTTCCCTACCGCGTCATAAGTGACCGGCGCGATGAGCCGAATTGCATACTCTCACACACTCTCACGCCTTAAATAGTATGAATCATCAAGAACTCGGGGAATAGACATTGGAAGGACCACGACAGCCGGCAGACATTCACGCAGCGTCATGACCGCTTCGCTTTTTACTCATACTTTGCTTCCTGCTGCTGCTAACAATGTACATACATATTAATTCATTCACACAAATACACATATCATCTCAAAACACCTCGTCTTAATTCTTGACCGTCAACTTGTTTTAAGTATATGTCATTCGGCATGCGCCAGTCTATTCAAATCCGTATATGCTTCCCTCTATGCTGCCTCGCTTCCGCGCTCTCTCGCAATAAAACAAACCAAGACCCAAAATATCAACACAATCAACACAGCTAAAAGCTACAACAAGCTAAAAACCAAATAGCAAATGTCTTCGTCCGGCTAGTTGTCCCGCGTCGTGGCTAGCACCACATGCATTTCGCACAATAAACAAGTAGTAGTAATAACAGGGTGAAAAAGAAACGAACAAAACAGAAGAAAAGAAAAGAAAGCGAAAGTCAAGTCATTGTCGTCATGAAGTGAGTGATGCAAAATCCTCCGGGTCGGTCCTAATCTCTACGGTTTTCCAGCGCTTCTGAAATCATCGTCCCCCTAATCTATATATACCGAAGAAATGTGAAATAAAAAAGATGCAAAGTGAAGTGAAAGGAGAATATTCGTCAACGTAATGGGGCATTCTAGGCCTCTGCTGGCCGGGCTCTGGACATGGTGCGCTTTCGTCGGCCGAAAAGCGTGCCTTTGCGTCGCAAGTCGGCTCCGTCGCCCTCGCCTTCTGTCGCGTAGCCATTGGTTGCCGATCGGCCTCGCTCGCCCTGTTCTTTCTCTTTGCGAGCCTTATCGCGTCTCTCTTGTCGACGACCATCAATGACATCCTGGTTCAGATGATTGAACCCATTGCGGCGTTTGAAGCAGAGCTCCAAAAGTCCGTTGGCATCGAGCATCTTGCGTGGCATGGACTGTACCACGCCAAACATTTCCATAGGGTCTGACAGAGATCGGATTTCCGGCTCGCCTTGCTTGAAAATAGCCATGGCAATACGGAAAAGAGTCTTGGATCCTTCGTAAAAGAAGACATCCCAGACACGAAGGGTAGTTTCGATGGGCAGGGTGCCAATGTAGCAGCTCATGAACCATGCCGTCATGCAGAGAGTGATGGGAGGCAAACGCTCAGTAGACAAACTAGGACTGGTCTTGTGTCTTGCCAGCAATTGCGGCCTGCGGATGGACTTGCGAGCAGCTGGCTTGGGAGCAAGCTCGCCTTCCAATTCGCCTCCAATTTTGTCCCATACTTCAGGCATGGTGTCTCGAATTTCAGCCATCAGGACGCTCAGGTCCACCTTGGATCCCTCGAGACTCATCTCATGGGTGCCAGGAAGGTAGATGTGTGTGATGACGTTGAGAAGCCAGAAGCAGTTCTCTTCCGTCTCCACAAACAAGAGGAGCAGACCGGCCAAAAAGTTGAGACTCTGACAGTATCCAATGCGAGGGTTGTAAATAGAAAAGGCATGCAGAACACGGCGTAGTGAGGTGATGATGGGAGGTTCGCCAGCATTTCCACGTGGTCCAAAGTCACTGGCGTCTTTATCTGTTCCAGTCAAAGTGTTCTGGCTATGTCTCTCGCTGTTGGTTCCAGAATTGGGATCATTGAGATTGAACTTGAACTGGATGTTGTCGGGAAAAGTGCGGTGCAGGTCACGCTCAATGGCTTCTGCGTCGATTTGCTTTGCCTCTTGTTGGAGCAACTTGACATAGAGACCGGAATTCTTGCCTAGAATAGCCGGGCCTCCCGCATAATAAAACCATGCAGCGCCTCGCCAATCGGGCGGAATGCCCTTTCGCACGAAACGCTTTGTCTTTGCGTTTGGTGGCGGGAACCGAATTGGTCTGTCTGTCATCAGAGCACAGTCTCGCAAGTATTGGACCCATTTTCTGCGTCTGCGCCCCAGGAACTGCGTGTAGCCCTTGTTCCATTCGTCGTACTCTTCTCGCGTAATGTACTGGTTGGCCTTCTTAAATCCATATCGATCACGAGAGCCCGGGTCCTCCACTTCGGACGACATGAAGGCTGATGTGGGAGCGAGTGCTGGGGCGTGTGTCGTATCTGGTTGCGAGCTGCTGTGGGTTTCAGAGATGGGGGAGACAGATCTCGCATCGGCTACATCTTGGCCCTTGGAGTCCGACGTGACTGACGGATCGGACGCAATCGACTTAGCCGAGTCTCGTTTCTCCATGGCCGGCTTTTCTTTGATCGGCGCCATAGAATTATTTTCCCCTGATACGGCTGGGATTTTCGAGATGAAATCGGGACTAGAAAAAATCAACTTGGACTGTCGAATCTGCGCAGCCAGTGCTTTTTTGTCTTTGTCCGGTAGTGGTGGCACAGCATCCGAGTCGGCGCTGACGCCAATGGTTCTTCGTATTGGGACGAGTTCTGACAAGGCTGTAACAGGGCGTGAGTTGGGATTTCCGTCGCTGTCGGAAGTGTGCTCTTCATCCGTATCGTCGGCAAAGCCTTTTTCGTACATGTGCATAACATCTTCTAGGCTGGGTTCGTCGTTGGCATAGTTTGAGCTCACAGAGCTATCCTTGGTCATGACGCTGCTGCGTTCGGTGGCGGCAGTGCCAGGCGCTGTAGAAGCCGTGAGCTGCGACCTGAAACTGACCCGCGACTCGTCTCCACTGAGCCAAGGCGCACCGGTTCCAATGGCTCCTGCAGGTGCTGATTGCGAGCTATCTGCACGACTGTACAAACCAAATGGTGGTCGAACAGGAACTGATGTCGGGTTGGTCGACAGATTGCTGGCTCGGGGCAGCTCGCCGTTGACTTGTGGCGGGGAGGCGACCGTCGACGTGGATTTGAAGGATGAAACCGAGGGTCCTCGCGATCTTTGCCAAGGAGGAGTTTGTGGGGTCGAGACCGCAATCTCTTGTGCTAATTCGGGAGAAATGATATTGGAGGGAGTCGATTTTAGAGGATCGTGAACGAGAGGTTGCTTGATGCTTGGCTTGCGGGGTCGGGAGAAGTTCTCTATGGGGTTACCATCTTGTCGCAGTGAAGAGTGAGAGGTTTGGCCAGTCAACCGTCGAGAGGAATGGCTGTGGCGAGAGTTCCTGGATGAAGGGGGGAAGGAGGACTCGACGGGAGATGATAGTGCAGAGTTGATCAAGGTTGGAGGCAGCGGAGGAATTTCGGGCGTGTCGTGGATGGCAGCGTCGGTGTTGAGAGGGAATGTGGCCGAAATAGGACTTTGTTGAAGAACATGTGCCCCGTTTTGGAGAGAATCCCAACGAGGCAGGATGGGCACGGAAGCAGAAGGAGATTCAGAGGGCGTGGTGGTTCCGTTTGGTAAGGCCAAGTCGGTGGGGAAGGCAGGGATCTCTGTCTTGAGGCGAGTGGCGTAGAGAGAAACCTGCCTATTCTTGGTCATCTTTTGCCGTCGAGAAGCATCCTCTGGCTCATTTGAGAGAGGGATAGCCATGGTGTTCATGGTCCTTGGGAGCCCAGCGTCACTGCCAAGGGCCGGGCTCTGGGATGTGGTGACTTGACACACGATACCCAACTAGTAGGGCTTCGGCCTTTGCAGCCGTGACCGTGGAACGGAGCGAGAATCGCAATGTGACAGAATACCAAAGAAGAAAAAAACAACTCAAGTAGAGACAAAGGGAATACGACTATTGTCGATGTAGAGTGTAAAAGTCGAGAGGTAGGAACGTGCTCTGTCGTGAATGGGAAAGGCCGTGTGCCATTGCCGGTGACAGACAGAGGTGCAGTCGGTAAATGGAGAGCGGTGGTTGTGGAGAGAGAGCGTTGGCGATGTCGGGCGACTGTCGAGGGGGGGCCGGTGAATAAATGAGTACGACGATTCAAGATTGAAGCGTGGAAATGGTCATTTGGTGAATTATCGTCCAATTGGGAGTTGTTTGCTGGCCCGAGGCTGGCTGCAGCATTGGGTCTTGATGCCGTCAATTTCGTACCCGCAGTGATGAATGAGGAAAAGAGCGTCGAGCAGCCGCTACTAGCAAAGCAAACCAAGCGGGAGCGACAACATCGGCCGTGTTTGTATTTTCTTGGAGGTGTCGAAGGTGATGCTTGTTTTGTTTTTGTTGTTTGGGCGGAAGAGACTGGCGATTAAACAACGCAAGGAAATACTGACAAGCTCAGGCCGCCTTGACAGCCGGGTGACTGCGGTGTGCAGCGTGCAGCGTGCAGCGTGAGCAAGGGAAAAAAGGCGCCGGTATCCGTAGAAATTTCACAGGTCGATAGTCCAGTGGTGGGTTGTTAGCCTTTTATTAGCTGGAGCGTTAAGCCGTTTGTCCGTCGTTTGGCTTGATCGAAAAGGATTTGGTGGGAGGAGGGAGGTGTTTTGATGCAAAGGAGCGACTGGAATATGTTGGTATTGGGGAAAGGCAGTGAATGAATGAGCAGGGCTGACCGGAATTGAAGGAAATGGGGAATGATTTAGCTGGTCGTCATCGATTCGACACTTTTTTTTTCTGCCCTTGTGGTTCTAGTTGGGATTCTTTGCGTCTCTCATTTCCAAGTGACAAGGATGGTGATGGGGCGGGTTGGGCCCGGGGGTCAAGAGGAGAGGAGGACTTGGAGGAGGGCGGCGGGTGGAAGACGCAGGCAGGCACGCTTTTTTCCTTCTTTTTGTTCGCTGACAGGGGGGTTCAAGCCACTTGCTACAGGCACCCTCAGGCAGTTGCAGGCACTTGCGGGCGCTCTCAAGCACCGTCAGAGGCCTCTGATTGCTTATTTTCGGGAGCCGGATGGGGCAGCTGGGCAGACTTTCAGGTACCTACGCGCGACATCTTAACAGTGGGTTTAACAGTGGACTGCAGCGGACTCGGCGGGTGTTTCGGAGGCTCTGGCTCAGGTACAGGTCAGGCACATGCACAGGCACGCGACAAAATGAGGATCACGATGGGGCTTACAGGTACTTGCAAGTTGACGTTGACAGGACAGAGTAGGGACTGGCATTTAACCAGGGAGTAGAAATTGCGGAAGTGCAGAAATGCAAAAATTGAATGCTCTCTTTCAAAATTGCAATATATTCTGGGTACTGCAATTTTTCCTCACCTTGTCCTGCAGATTGATGCAGGGTCAAATGCTGGTACCTCTTATTGTAGTAATGCACAGGGTACAGCTACAGCACGTACACCGGCCCAACAAAACAATCAACACGCCTTGAACGCACTGTGACTGTGCTGTGCGTCAGTGGGCGTAAGTTAAAACCTCAAGGAGTGCACATGGACTGTGCCTAGACACAGAAACGGCCTGTGAGCTGCCTAAAGCAAATGAACAAGAAAAAAAAATGATATGGCCCTTGCAAAAGATACAGCGACAACAAGGACGAGAATTCTGAACGAAAAAGAGCTTAATACCAGAGAGGAAAAAAACAAAGAAGCTCGAGCTCGGCGACTGGGATATTGGTTCCGCGATGACTGACAGGGACCCCTGCACTGCGTCTTGCCTGTAGCGGACATGGCACCGCACAGCACCACTCTTCTTTGTCCAACTCCCCACCATGCCGCATGGCTAATACTGTTTTGCCATTGATTGGATTGTCCGTCTCCCCCTTGCCAGAATGCGGGAAATGCAAAAGTAGAGCACAAGAAGAGCGCCCTATTGGTCCACTCCCAGATGGAACCATGTCGCGCTCAACCCAGGCTTGCCAGGGCCTCTATCCCAACAGTCCGGATACGGTCCCCGGAACTTTCTTTCATTTGACTCCATTCTATTGACTAGTGAGAAAAACAGTTCTCTCCTTTTTGCTCCTGACCTGTGCTGTGCTGTAGCTGTGGTGATGTTTCCTCCGCATCGTTGGAGTTGGACCTGCATAAGTTCGCTCCACCAGATGCCCGCCATCATATGCAGGGCACGCAGCCATTCTGTCACTGTTCCTCTTCTGGCTTTTTTTTTTTTCGGCTCTCTTCTCTACTCTATTTCCAACCGGCACGTCCACTGATCGTCCATCTTCAGCTGATCTGCGTCCCAGTCATTTTCTGATCGGGCATCTTGCATGCAAGTTCTGTTTGGACTGTCTTCCATCGTACGATGTCATAGCCCCCGCGCGCAGGCAAGCGTCAGCTAGCTCTGTGTGGGCATGCAGAGTGATGAGAGAAGTTCTCCATACTCTGCACTGTACAATGTACCCCGTAACAATCAATCAATTAATTAATAACATAATAAATTCAGTTGCCAAACCCCCTGGAGCGGCCTTGCCCTGCTGACCGAACTCTTGGGACCCAAGCCTCTCATCTACAGCGCATCTCCAGGGCTTCCTCCACGGCCCTCGCTCACTCTGCGGCTGTACTCCGTACGAATTTGTGCTCTCCGTCTGTAATGTTACAGCAATTGCCGAAGACATACATACTTGTACACCAGGGGCCCCGAACAGCATGGTCCAGCCCAAGAATGCTCTGTCCACCGGACGGGCCCATAAACCACTCCCTATCGGCAACAACTTTACTTGAACTGCAGAATCCTGCATGCTACCTGTATATTCTCACCATATGAAGCACACTATAAATGGTGTTATAAACTGTAAAATCATTGCATCATGGGCTTTCTTGGCTGTTACACGCGCTCGGTCGCTGGTCCATCGTCGCGATGATCAGGGGCGGCCCGTGCCAGCCTTTCTCAGACTTCTCATGAATGTTTTATTCTCTAGCCCAGGAACATGATGAAGCAAAAGAAAGTATGCGCCACCTCTATTTTCTTTTTTCTCTTCAATTTTCATGGTTGATACCCCTGTCAGAATTGCTTTTTGTACGCTCAAATTGATACCCCATGTCTCTCCTCTTTTCTGCTGTCGCCATCCCTCACAGAGAAGGATCGCTCGCTTACAGTCAACGAGAAAAGAAAGACGACCAGAGAGGACACTGAAGGGACACTGAGACAGTGGCAGAATGAGACAAGCCAAACAATCATCTGCAGCGTGTCGAGCCGCATTCCGTCCCACACAACAACACAGGACGATGCCCAGTCAAACGCGACGGTTGTATTAGTCTACTTGGTAGGGATAATCTCGGCTGTTCTGCTTTCCACAGGGTCGTCGTTCTTTGTTATCATCGTCACCGCCGTCTTTAAGAGTCGCATCTGCGTCAAACACGGCAATGGAATGCCAAGCTTAATTACAGTGCCCTCTACGACGCAAATGCATCCCAAATTGCGACACGGAAAGGCCATGTTGATGGATGACTGCAGCGCTGAATGACCATTTACGAATATACGAATTGGAATTAATTACCGTCTCACTGCAGCCTGCGTATGCCGTTCTCGTTCAAATGTCGAAGCTCAACTCCCACCAACCCGACCCAAAGCAAAGACGCGCTGATAACACCAACACCCACGCTTCCGCCCGCTCTGATCGAGCATCGGCGTCCCGAAAGTCAGGTCCAAGTCAGGTCAGGCACAAAAAGCCAAACGGCGAGCCACTTTGCCCGATGTCACCTCATCTCTTTGCGACCCCCGGTTTTCCGCAACGCGTTCGCGTTTGATGAGCTGAGGACGTGGCCCTACCTTTCCCACCGATTGCGAGAATTATTGACTATAGAGTGAGAAGTGTGACCTGTAACGTCTTGTCTCATTACCTGAGGAGACGAACTTGATATCGAGCTATCTCCGAAGCACCACACAAAGTGATGTATCACCAAACAGTAGACTGCATATCCACACACACACACACACATACGCACTCACAGCTTGCATCTCAATTGATCGGTTGCTGTTCCGTCTGCAACACAGCAAAACATTCTATCCATTTTTCGCAATCCACTGTGGCTGGCACAATCGCTGCAGGTAGGGCCAATATGACATACAGCTGCGACATGCACTCACAGACATTGACTCTCCAAACAAAACTCCCAAGCTGACCTGCAAGCGCACGTCCTGTAATTTAAATCTCTTGCAGACGCCGCAACCCTCCGGACTCGCATTTGCGCATACGACACTGCCAATTGGCTCCTCCCTCCAACACAGGCAGCACTTCTCTTGCCGATTGCGACGCGCTTGTAGCTCCAATTTCCTGTCGCCCGGCTGACAGGTTGCGCCCACTTCGAAGAGTCCAGATCGTGAGCTGTGGCTGTCAGTGGCACACTAAACACCACACTAAACCTCAGACTAGACAGCGCCAAACTAATCAAGCAAATCAGTGGCCATGAATAAGGCGTACACCACGTCAGGCTAACACGGCGACTAACTTTAGCACTCGTTTTGCTTCTTCTCTCACAAAATAGCAAGGTAATTAAATTAAATCAAATCATCGGTTCTCTCTCTCTCCCTCCCTACTCCGTGTACCGGCATATAGCTTTTTGTCTCGGCGGCCTCGATTGGCGATGTAACATTGCTGCGTCAAGTTCGGGGGAGCTGTGAACTCGGCAGAGCATACATCTGACCAAGTATGGTCAGTTAATTTCATTCGCATGTAATTAAGCCGTTGATCGGCAAGCCCTATGGCTATTTAGGTGTTGGCTCAAACCTAGCGCTGGTGTCGCCAGAGTCTATTCTCCCTACCCTGTACATACATTGCTGTACACTGCTTCGTTCGGGATTTGATTGTCCAGAAAAGATTTACAAAACAGGTGGGGAAAAACTGCTGTGACATCTCATGCGTGAATTTTTATCGATGTGTACATTCCTGCTACATTGCACCTCACATGTGAAACTTGGGGCAGGAGCGCTCAGTAGTCTTAGTGCATGCAGAAGCTATTGTTCTTTGGCACCGTACAACCTCTTGCTTGATTCACTGATCGCCGCATTTTTAGCGTAACAATATCCGTTGGCATTGAGTGGAAAGTAGCAAAACACGATATATTTGCGCCGCTTAAACAGTTCGAAGTCGACCGAAAATATCGTCATGTCACACGTGTAAGTAATTACCAGGAGTACGAGTTTTCAGTCTATCAGTAAGCCTCTTTAGGTACACTTCCTCAGAGCTCATACAATCGTCTGATTACACACGAAGCAACCACCTATTATTTTGAACTAGGTTAACAGCATGAATACAGTCAATCGCTTAAGTAGAGCTAGGGGCTTCAATATTAGGAAGAGCCTCCAACATTATCTTGCGTTTGCTGCTGGACTTCAACAAACCATTTACAGCAAAGGCCCATGCTACGATAGTACACTTCATTTGCAGCAGCCCCCAACGGAAGCATGCCAAATGACAACTCCGTATGGGCTCAGGCTCCCGTGTATCAGCTACTCTCTGTCGCTGAGGTTCTGCTGTTAACAACTTTGTCAGAGTTTAGATACTCTGAGGCACCCGAGAGCATGCGAAGCTTGGTACAGGCACCGGCTCAACTGAGCTGCGGAATAGGATCATCATTGGGTATCACCTTCTCTCCGCTTTCAAAGGACCCCCAAATATTGTATCATTACACCGGGCTTGCAGCGACGATGATTACAGCTGCCCTTTTGTTCTGGTTTGCCTTCAGACAACACGACATCTCTGTCTTGTTCAGACCTGATTCCTCCGCCAAGCAAGAGCCACTGACGAACCCAACCGACACGGAAGAAGCATCCCAGGCTTGGTGTTTGAGAAAATGACAAAAGTGTCCTGTAGAAAGCGAAATGGACTGTAAATCAATATTTCACAAGTTTTGAGCTTAGAGACTATGTATTGAAGTTTAAATCAATGTTAGTTCTGCTGATTTGCTACCTTGGTGGAAAATGTCTGATGCCGAAGGGCTGACGCAGACCTACCCTAACAAAACTCCATTTTCTATAAAATTTCATGAAACCACAACCTTGTATGGAACTATTTTTTTTCTCATCGAATTTGAATATTGTCTCACGTGACATAGCCTGAAAGTTATATAGCAAGCGTATGTGCTGCTGTTTAGCTGGTGATGTTAGTCGCCAGTACCAACATCTCTCACCTTATCCCAGACAGACAGTGTCAGAGGCAAGCCGCAATTTTAGTGAGGGCGACCATGGATGAATCTCTTGTTTTAAAAAGATTCAACAAACTTGTCAGTGATGGAATCGCATTTTATGACAGTGCCCAAGAAATTGTCCAGTTCTCGGAAGGTAGTCTCACAGTAAGTATACTTCCAGCCTGTTCGAGCCGGCTTTCGCTAACAGTTGTTAGTTTTCTTTTGTGTTGACAAAAGCACTGCTAAAGAAGCCCACCTTGGGAAATAAAGACGATAGTTCTACCCATAAGAGTGGAGAAGAAGAGCTGCCGCCTGGGAGCGATATAAACACGAGCGGCTTTTGAGATCGGAACCGTCGGCGACAGTCATGTCGTCGTTGTCAACAAATCTTGCTTTGCGCGACCACACCTGATGCTAGTCTCATCCGACGGCTATCGCAGACAATTTGAGCCTCTTGATATTTTCGACATTGAAACAGCTTGGAGTAGTCTTTCACTTGTAGGCGAAGACTACGTTGCTTTTTACAATTGCGGCAGAGACGGTGGCTGCGGCCGCCTGCACAAGCATATGCAGTTCATGCCCATGCCGGCCACAGGGTTTTCGTCTTTCTTGGATGACGAAATTGGAGAAGAGACTGCAGTCCCATATGAATGGGCATTTGGGCGATTTGATTCATACAAAGATACCTCGTTCGCAGAGTTGACCCAGACTTATAACGCCTTGTTGGAGAGAATGTCGGTCGTGTACGACACAGCGACAGGGAAGCGAAGCAGTTTGGACGCAGGCGCGGCAATCCCTCACAACATGATCCCGTCTAAGAGCTGGATGGTTTTGCTTCCACGAAAACAGTCTGCGATTAATAAAGAAGCCGGGGCCAATGCTTTAGGATTGCTGGGTGTTATCGCTGTCGCTACTCAAAAGGAGATTGATACTTGGGTCGCGCTGGGTCTCCGCGAGTCACTGAAGGTCCTCGGCATTCCGAGATCTTAAAGCACCAGTAACGAACACTTGAAAATTTCAATTATGAGTGTACAAGAAGAATGGGTAGCATTTTATCGCAGTTAAAGAAATCCCAAGACGCTATTTTGTTGGCAAATGCTACGGCTCATCACACATACAGGTCCCGTCCGAAGTAACGCACAAAGTCTTGTCTCCAGCATGTCGCCTGGTTGGCTGTGTTGCATAGGTCGGGTTTTTCTTCGTTATTTATCATTTTTCTCTTCCGCTGTTGAGTTTAGAATATCATTCGAGAGGTGCGTGCTAAACTGGAAGCGACAAAAGCTCTCGCGCCGAACGATTCTTCGCAAGAACAGGCAATGGCTGTCTCAACGAGCACTACAACAGATCAGATACTACATCACTACAAGCCAAAGCCGTCAGTAAACGCCGCATTCGATATCGTGAAGTGCACGGATTTACTTCGTAAAGGCCATACTGAGCGACCTTATTACGTGGACGGCCCGAAGATGTGTATTCAGAGGGAGTAGACTTTATCGCGAGTGGGCAGAGAGTCCAGCAATTGGTCGACTCTGCGACACCAGCGACTCCCTCTACAATCCTATCTTTGTGCGCGCCTGTACCGCTTAACGACTCGAGAAATATGCCTGGATTACAGAAAAGGCGATTCAGAATTTCAGAGGACTGTTGTATGGCTATTCTGTCGGCGGGACGAAAGCCGTATAAAAAGCTGTGGAGGACGAGAGGCCTAAACCAGATTCGACATCAGCTAGCTAAACTATTTGTACGACCGAACCGAGCTGACAATCGCTCTACGTATTCAGGTGCTTAAGAGTCAATAGAGAGATAATGTTGCATCGCAATCATCAAAGTCTGGCAGGAATGCCAGAGCTGAGTTTTGTTTTTCAGCTCAGTTCCAAAATAATGCAACTCGCTGGCTAGCCAATGCGAAGTACGAAGCAGGTACCATAAGCACGGCGGAAAAATGCCCTGCTCTCCGCTACAGATTGACGACGCTTACTACCTGGAACTCACGATGTAACTCTGCCTACCAAAGATAGGAAACTGCGTAAAATCTTACGTGGGTATCAGTAGATGCGGCTGAGATCTTCCCAACGGGCTTCAAGTATATAAAGTCGATGGATCAGCACCCATTAGATGGATCATCAATAGATCATCGCCTATTATCTCTCTATTTTGCGCATCTCAAAATGCAACTCTCCCACGTTATCCTTGCTGGCGCCGTTGGCGTACAGGCTTGTAGTGGCCCCATTGCCAATGCTGCAACTGTCGATCTTGTTGCTAGCTTTGAGGGATGGCGACCAAGCGAATGTAAGTCGTCAATCACACATTGGAAAATCTATACTATACATATATACGATACTAGCAACTGTGCAGATACCGACCCTACTGGCAACCCAACTATCGGCTACGGCCATCTCTGCCGCTCGAGGGGCTGCCCGGACGTTCCTTACCCCAAGCCCTTGTCCATGGCCGATGGCAAGAAGCTTTTGTCTTCTGACCTAGCTGTAGGCCTCCTGACGGATATGCGATATCATTGAAAAGTATGTGTGCTAATTGACAAAGGTTGCCCAAAACTGCATCTACCTCGCTACCGCCAACCCTGTCACCCTCAACGCAAACCAGTACGGCGCGCTCGTCAGCTGGGCCTTCAACGTCGGTTGCGGCAATGCCCGCTCCTCTTCCCTCATTGCTCGTCTGAACAGGGGTGAAGCCCCTGGCCCTGTCATCTCACAGGAACTTCCTCAGTGGAACCATGGCGGAGGAGTTGTTCTTCCTGGTCTCACCCGTCGCCGCAAGGCCGAGGTTGACCTTGCAAACACCCCTACTAATGTCCCTGCGCTGCCTCACTACTGCTAGGCAGTCGCTACAAACGAAATACGACAGATGTTGTATATAGCTTCAATACATCCTTGCTTCCTAATAATGTTTCATCGCCACGATTGTCGACACCATCGTAAGACGGAAGATGTTGTAACTTACGGCCTTGGCTCACGACGTTGTATCACGCTCTAGTCGACAGCGCTATGATTGTAGAACATAATACTTTTTTCTCGCGATGGACCAGGGATGAGATCAAGTAGTTAGCGAGTTCCCATAAATGGCTTTGCTTTCTTTTTGGATAAGTCGAATCGAGTTTCAACAGCAGTCAGCCATTGCCCGGTCCTGGACCAATGATCTGCGTGGCTTTCTTCCGCGTGACGCTCGAAATGCACCAAGTCCACTTCTTCGATCCAACATGCGAGCCTCGTCCTGTCTTCAGAGGTCACGTTCGTCTTATGTGTCATTTTAATTGATATCGGTTAAGCGATATGAAAAGATTGTTACAAATTTGCGCTCGACTCGCTGTCAAGTAAATACCACTACCATAGCCAATTCTCAGGTTGAAGTTTCACTACCAATTACACTTACACGCTAGCACAAGCATAGGCTCAAGCTCAAGCACCCAGTTACAATCAACCATGATGTCAGGACACGAACTACCAATCATTCCAGCCCCCCAAAAAATTGTTCCAATATTAGAAGAATCTGTCGCAAAATTCCACAAATTGCAAGACCATCTCGTCAAGACCGTCACAACAGAAACAGCGTGTTTCGACAATGTCGTCCGTCCCTGGGCTCAGGTCTCCAACGAAGCAAACACCAGAAACGGCATGGTATGGCTTTTGCAATACGCTGCTCCAGACCAAGAGACTCTTGACGCCGTGCAAGAAGGGTCCAAGATTTTCTTCGACGCCAAAGCCAAATGGACAGCCAGACGTGATCTGTTCCTGCTATTCCAAGCTGTTGCAGAAAAGAACGAGCATCTTGATGATGAATCTAAGCATCTTGTACGAATTGAGTTGCAAGATTTCATTAGCGCAGGTCATGGATCTTTGTCTCCAGAGGAAATGGAGACGTACACGAAGAACAAGCAGCGTCTGGATGAGCTCAACAAGGAGTATATGAGCAACTTGCAGAAGAGCGATGGCATTTGGCTCAAAGAAGATGATCTAGACGGTGTTCCGGAAAAGAATAGACGAAAGTGGAAACTTGGGGAGGGTGATCATCAGGGCGAGGTATTCGTGCCCTCTACATTCGGTGACGTTGCTGCCGTCTTGACCTATGCAAATGACGAACGAGTGCGCCAGAAAGTGTCAATCTCAAATCAATCTCGACTACCGGCAAATGTACCTCTCTTTCGAAAGACAATTCTACTTAGAGACACCCAAGCTCGACTTTTGGGATACAAAAACCACGCAGAATTCAGAATCAAAGCGCGAGCCATCCACTCAGTCGACTACGTGAACAACTTCTTAGCCAGCTTGCAAGAATCACTCATCCCACGTGGATTGCTAGAGATGCAGAGATTGAAAGACGCTAAGATCACAAATCGCAAAGCGAGGAATATTTATCATGCCGGTGACGAGAATGTACTGGACCCATGGGATGTCAAGTACTACAGGAACAAGGTGTTGCAAGACGCAGGCGTCGACGATACCGCCGTCTCCCAGTACTTTTCGTTGGAGAATACGATTATTGCCATGCTAAAGCTTTTCGAAGAATTTTTGGGTCTGCAATTTTCCAGAATTCCGTCCGATGGTCTCGTTGGAGTTAATCTCTGGCATGAGACCGTTGAAGCGTGGGAGACTTGGGATGCGAGCAGCAATCGTTTCATTGGCTTTTTGTACTTGGACTTGTTGGATCGCCCAAAGAAATACAAAGGATCTCAGAACGTGAATATCAACTGCGCAAGTGGCTTCAAAATAGATCTAGTAGGGTATGATGATTAACCAACATTACAGGGCTACGAGAAACCAGATGGAACTTGGCAGATGCCAGCCACGGTGCTGATGACGGCGTTCCCAGCACCCTCTGACGGTTCCTGCATTCTGATGCAACATTCGCAAGTCGTAACTTTATTTCACGGTATGAAAATGGTGTTTTGACCCGTTTACATTGCATCTAATTGACAATGACAGAACTTGGCCACGGCATCCATGATCTTGTGGCAACCACCAAGTATTCCCGCTTCCACGGCCACCGACTCCCCGTCGATATCGGCGAAATGCCCAGCACATTACTCGAAAATTGGTGCTGGGACAAGAACATTCTCAAAGAGCTTAGCTGTCACTACTCACATCTTCCAAGATACAGCGAGTCCTGGAGGGCACAAAACCCAGGCGAAGACAGACCTGCAAAGGTGATTCCCGATGAGCTCCTCGACAACCTCATTCGGAATCGCAACATATTCAGAGGGCAGTACCATTTGTACCAACTGTAAGAACTATGATGGATTCAAAATTCAGGTACTTTCTGAGACTGACCTTGGTAGTACTGCCTCTATATTCGATCTCCGAATTCACAGCCCCAATTCACACGAGGAGCTGGAGGCACTCGACATCACGAAGCTGTGGCATGACCTTCGGGAAGAGCTAGAACACGAAGACATGTCTCAGTATAGAGAGACCTGTCATGCATATGCTTTATTTGGCCATCTAATCAATGGCTATGATGTTGGATACTACGGCTATCTCTGGTGAGTGCCGGCCTCATGTTCACGAGTACAATGCTAACCAGCGAGAATCCAGCTGCGCCGCATTTGCACAAGACGCATACTTGTCAAAGTTCAAACCTAACATGAGAGACAAAAACACTTGGAAGCAGTTACATGACAAGATTCTTGTCTATGGAGGCAGTCATCTGAATCAGCTACAGATGCTGAAGGGATTCTTAGGACGCGAGCCAAATTTTGAGGCTCTGAACAAGAGCCTCTCGCTTTAAAATGCGACAAGAATATCCGAGGAAAAAGAAAGGGAATATATATATGGAATAAAGTACAACGGTCAATTTGACCTAAAGCTTGCGTTTGATCGAATTGTTCAAGGCTTAATGGTACTGTGTAAGTCATATGGTGACTGAAAAATCACTCAAACAAGCAATCTGTAATCACCGTTCTTGCAGGACATTCGGGATGTCGCTTCCATCGTCTGGTATAAAGTAGCTGAATAAAATATCCATTCCGATCTCATCTGCGCACTGTCCCCTGGCCTGATCAACCATCAACCGAACCACATCCAACCATCTGATGAGCCAAATCTTGCTCAGCCCTTACTCTATATGACGTAGTGACGCCGTTCGTATCAACGTGAATTTCTGTCCTTTACCAGTGGTGGAAGCACGAAAGTGATGCGCAACATCAGTGGAACGAGCCAGGGCCTCAAACCCATCCACGCTAGCTTCAACTTGGAAAGTAACATCCGCGCGCGACAAAACTACGTATGATTCAGAAGGTGAGCATCACATCGTTACCCCATACGGTGGGACGTTTAGCAAAGCGGCTATTCAACCGAGAGACATTGTCCAAGTACAAATGCCCAGCTTCTCTCCTCTCTCCATACATAACTACAATCTTAATCTCATTACCCATCAATTACCACATCAATCGCAATCATGAAGTTCGTCCTCGCCATCCTCGCTGCCGCTGCAGTCGTTTCCGCCGCCCAGCCCAGCCATCCTTACATCTGCGGCTCCCGCGGTACATGCTGTCTCGACGAGGACTCCAACGGCTGCACCAAGAATGGACCTTGCCCATGCTACGCCAACGCCGGCCCAGCTGGCAATAACGCGTGCGTCTCATGGTACTCTGATTCATACATTGAGGTAAGAAGCCCCAAAATCAGAGTAGCAATACTTACTGTAACCACTTCAGGGATCTGGTTGTGGCCCTTCTGGACAATAATTGCATCCGCAACTTGGTCGCAGTTCTGCGCCGACTTGTAGACGGAGCGTGGCTGGTGAGTTTCGGCAATGGAACCGCCTGCCTATTCGGAACATCGCTTGCATTGGTTCCAAGGAATGCTGCATCAGTGCGGTGGATGCTGCAGGATATATGGTTATTTCAGGGGAACTGAGAAATAGAATATCCATTTTGCATCTGATTAATGGATTGTTTTGAAGAGGATTATTTGCTCTAGTACCTTGTTTCTCGGCGTTTTGTTTCCGTCTGTGAAATAAACCTTGACTATTTAGCCTACTTTCTGTATTCGACCTAGCAAATAGCATTTTGCCTGCCGTCTCGCCGTGTGCCGATCGTGCTTTTCGGCACCGTCGCTAGTTGTTGGACTTTCTGGATACTGACGTAAAAGACCATGATTCGGCCTGCTGTCGCTGTCGATGTCCTAATCCCATTGCCAAGTTAGCTGCAGATGCACACAACCTCTCAAGACTTACACACCACCCCAGACATCTCGTCATTCAACTAACACAATCACTAATTATTAAATACTACCTATTCCATTAGACATTAGACATTAAACCTTCCAAACCACTCCTCCAAATCCCCCACCACACTACCCACCATCCCCTCATCAAACCCTCCCTCCTGCCAAACCACCCCAATCGTCAAGCCTTCCCCCTTTACACTCGCAACATTAAAGCTCACGCCCGCCCCCGCCACCGTCGCCCCATTCGTAAACATGGCTCTTGTAAGCCTCACATCACCTTCTCCCCCTTCAACCACCCCAATATTGCTCACTTCCCAGGAACTGTCGCGCGGCTTCCCATCCTTCTTCTTGAACCATTCCTGCCAGTCCGATACGAACTTCAGCAGACCCATGATATCGTCCTTGGGTATCTCCTTGATTTTGTCGGTGAGTTTGTTTCGGGCGTAGGTCGCTGCTTTCCACACGTTTTCGTCCGACTGTGTGACTTTCAGTGTCTTGGTCATGTCCTCTGGGAAGAGGAGCGAGAACTGCGTAAGGCAGACAGTGAATTTCTCCGGAGGCGCGGTAGCGAATGGTCGGAGACTGATTGGCGTTAGGCAAGATAAAATGGTAGAGTCGACTCTCCTTGCCAGAGAGGCCAGCACCAGTGCGTGAAGAAGTCCAGTGAAAGTAGTAGAATGATCTCTGCACGCGGCAAGAACAGCCTTCAGCGTCCTGGCATTGATGTCAATCGCTCTCAGTTTCGTAACATAGGGCAGTCTAAAATCTACAAGACTACTACTCCAAGACTGTGGTGGCTTCGGCTTCAAAAATGACGGACCAAACTCATTCCACAGCATCTTGGTCAAGTACCATTTCGAAATTTCAAACGGCACTCTAGCCTCCATAGGATCAGGCACTGTAGGCGGCTTGGGGAAGTCCAGCACGGGATGCTCCAATCCCTCACCCTTTACTGCATTCACCTGCACAATCAGTCTCTCATGAAACAGCCTGCCCGAAGTGCCATCCATCAGTGAATGATGATACGAATATATCAAATCCTGAAAATCTTGTCCCTTAGGTCGTATCATCGTAATCCTCCAAGGCGCAACCGTTTCAAGATTCTCCCACAGCGCATCGTGGCATAGACCTTGCTGCTTCGACACCAGCGCATCATATTCTTCTTGAGATGCGTAGTCCACCTCCAACGTCTTCACCTGCGAAGACAGGTCAACTTTCTCAAGGTGAGTGAAATAAGCAGTGTCCACATGCTGGTCCTTGATGCCTACGCGCAGCATCGGCTCATCGGCGACCAAGGCTGCCAATGCAGCATACAGCCTAGGTAAGGCGACGGGCCCTTGGTAGCGACATGACACGGAGACGCAGCGATAGATGCCCATGTAGTGACGGCTAGACGAGAACAGCTCCCTGTAGTCCGGTTAGCTTATCTATGTCCAGTTGGACAATTGAGGGAACATACGCTGGTGAAAGGCGGCGGAGGCCTCGTGAATCCTGCACCATGATTATCTGCCAATTGTCGTTGAAATGGTACGGAAAGCAGGGAGACGGATAGGATGACTGACTCAAGATTGAAGTCTTGATTAGTCCAAGCCCATTCACCTAGTCTTAGCCTCACAACTTGGTCTGCAATCAACGCTTGGCTGTCAGGGGCTTCTCGGGTATTTATTGGTGCGGTGTCTGTGTTGGTGGAGCTGGCTGAAAGTCTGCTGGTTTGCTCGGAGCCTCGTCTACTGCGCCCTCCGATGCACAACCAGTTACACCCGGCAGACAATCTAAGGCATCTCCATTATTGTGGCTCATCATGCATGTTGTTCTCTCTCTGTTACACAAGCACACACGTCATCCATCTTCACCGTCTTCGGCCGTGTCCCTTTACAGAGGGCAAATAAAAAGTAAGGTAAGCAAAGCCAGTTGTATTTCCATCATTAAAATATCCTAAACGCCACAATTGCTTTTTGTTCTAAGTTCTATATAATTCCATAGGATTGAAACCAGGGTCTCAAGGATACCCATCAAAGCAACAGACACAGCACGCACATCTCTGCTCTGCTCTGCTTGGGTCCCGAGGGAGTCCTGATATGCTCGCCAGCTATGCAAAACAACAAGACGCAAAATTACTATAGCAAAGTCGGTAAAACTAATAAAAACAAAGACGCCGAGGCTTATCCATCATCATTGCCAGCCGTGTGCTGGGTGACCCTGTGGATAGCCTTGTCCGCTCTGGCCGTGATGTCCTGCATATCCTTGACCTGGCTGTTGCCCCGCGTATCCTTGTGCAGGTTGCCCGTATGACTGAGCTGGTTGCCCTTGCTGTGCAGGATATCCTCCTGTCGGTTGTCTCTGAGGTCGGCTGCCTCCTCTAAAATAGTCGTACTGCGCCGGATCTGTTTCCTCGTGTTGAACCAGGTTGCTGTAGCCCTGAACTCCACCTCCCAGCGCACCAATGGTAGGCCCAGGGCTAGCTGGACGAGAGTTGGGGTGCAATCCAACCGCAGGGCTGGGGCTCACGCGTCCAGTTCCTTCTGCGTGGCGCACGAGAGCCGTTCCACTAGAGTTGTCGTGGCTGTAAAACGGACTGCCCGACCGCTCTGGATAGTCCGTCCTCGATCCATATCGAGAGTGCTGTGGGGGATCTGTTGAACCTGGTCGGTAAGGGGCATAGCTACTCGCCGACATGTTCGTGGGCAGACGCTGGTGCTGATATTGACCTGGCCCGTGGCCTCCTGGGGCGAAAGGGCTGGCTCGACCAGACATGCCTGGCGTTCCCGGGCGGCTCATGTCGACAAAGGAACCGGGCGTGCCGGGTCGGGTGATATCTCGACCATACATCTCGCCTCCACCGTGTTGTTCCGTAAACTCGGCACGGTTCTTGTAGTATTCAAAGTCCATGTGTGATTCTGATACAAACTCGAATCCAGGTACACCAGCCATCTTCTTGCCACGCTTGCCATTTTGCATCGAGTCCAGGGCGTACATGTCTGAGTATCCACTGACACTCATGAGGTCGCCACTATCAGCCTCTCGACCATCTGTCAAGCGGCCAGAGTAGACCGAGGGCAGCAAATTCTGTGCCTTCTGGTGGACCATGGGCGTGATAAGCTTCTTGTACAAAGAAGGGTGGCCGAATCGGCTGGCGAGCCTTTCGTTGCGCATCTGGGCATCCTTGGGGATGGCAGCTTCGGGATTCTTGCTGATATTGCGCAGACTGTAATAGCGCATCTTGGTATCAAATGTGTTGCTGCAGTAAATCTTGAATCCAATCATGAGGAATGGCAGTGGCAGCGTGGCAAAGAATTGAATGTGGTTACCGTCGCCTCGAACCCAGGTTGTCAGCATGACAACCAAGTTGCCCAAGATGACACTGAAAATGAAGCGATTGAACAGGACTTTCCATGCCATGCCCTCCGACTCGTTCTTGGTAACGAATCTGTAAAGAATGAGATACTTCTTGAGGTACGTGTCGATGGAGAAGTAAAGAGCCGTTGCTAGAAGCACCAAGGGCTGGATACCTGCGAAACAGAGAGTAACTGTAGAGTAGAACAAGAAATAGGTATAGTAGCTCGCATAGTCGAAAGGAGGGGGCGCAGAAAATTCAATGAGCTCTCGGGGCGTCGGCGACGAGAAGTTGCGCATGAAGAATCGCTGCGTCAAGGACCAGAGCTGTGCAAGATCAGTAGCAGCGCCGAGCTGTCTCTGTAGCAAATACGTGACCCAGAAAGCACTATTGGTACAGAACGAGGTGAAGAGTCCAGATGCGATGTCTTCGTCATAGATGGCGTCCCAAGCATCCTGGTGATTTTTTGTTTTCTTGATGACGCCGGATACAAATGACCAGAGAGAGCCGAAGACGGAGAATACAATGAGATTGTTCAAGACGAAGAAGGCAAACAGTTTGGCGACAACATGCCTGTCACGTCCGGTCTTGGTCTGATCGCCACTCTTGACAGCCATGCGTCTGAATATCATGGGCAGAACAAGATATACCAGAGATGTGACGGTAGGGGCAGCCAAACCTTGGACAATACCCCAGATAGTCTTGTGAGCCAACAGAGACTCGTTGAATGCTTTCCAAACCTTGCCAAGGTTGGTCAGGTTGACGAGGAAGATGGCGATGAGGGCGTTGGGTCCGATCCAGAGCAAGGTGAGAATGAAGATCCAAAAGTTGTTGGTCATGCGCTTGCGACGGCGAGTAGAGGAGGACAGAGGCATGTTGGCCCAGATGATGTTCATTGGCTTCGGGGCCAAGACGATGGAGCAGTTGTAGGGATGCTTCTTGCGGCAAGAGTAGGCAATACTGTGCGCCTCGGCAATGTCAGAGTAACTAGCAAATCCGTAGGGCATAGAGCCACGCTTGTCGACCGAGGCTCGGACTTCTTTGATTTCAACCTCGAGATCTTGGATACGTTTGGTGTAGTAGTCGATGGCATCGAGCTTTTGGTCTCTAGGATAGCTTTCGTAGGCACGATCTTTCTTGGAAGGCTTGCACGTTGGGCGGTTGGGAGGGAGAGACTGCGGGTTCTTGAGGTACTTGGCAAGGACTTCCTCAAGCTTGCGGACGGTGTGTTCGTGTTGCTGAATGAGGTCGGGGAGATCCTTGACGTTTCTGGCGACAGCGGTGCGTGCAAACGATGAGTTTGGGACTACCGAGTCGATGACTCTGGCAATGCCCTCATCAGAGGAAGCCTCTCTTGGTAGATCGTACAACATGAGGGTTCTCGAATGAAGACTGTTTTGGTAGTCCTCGGATTCGAAGTAGCTTCGTCGCAAAGAGAGAATCTTGCGGTAGTTCCACCAGAGGAAACCAGCGACGACGATATCGAATATGTACGCAACAATAACCTGTGCCCATTGGGCCTTACCGAAGACACCGATCGGGGTGATGTTCATAATCCACTTGTTCTCCTTACTAGAATCCTTGCCGCCGAAGTCGGTTTGGTTAGATATGTGGACAGGGACGAGAATGCCGATACCGACGAGAGCAAGGACGAGGAACATGTTGCGGCACATGCGAATAAAGCGCAGGAAGACGGTAGCATCCATACCAATCTGGTGGACGAGAAGTTCTTCACGGGTTGACAGCAAAGGGACAATCCAAGACCAAAGCTTGTTACCAATTGGGGGAGGGGCATGTTTCTCGTCGGCATGTTTGAGTTTGGGTGCGTAAACAGCCTGATGGTGAGGTCGAACGAAGGAGAAGGCGAGGGCGATGGCAGCGGTGGTACCTATGGAAATGCCTAGGGCAGAGATGACTCCTGTTGCGGCGAGCTAAGGGGAAGAAATACAGTTAGTGTGTGGAATTCGAGGCGCATGAAAAGCGAGTAGGAGGCGCCCATACCTGGCCATGAAAAGGGTCGCTGAGCAACTTGAGCAGTTCCTGGCCACCATCGCCGCCGTTGGAGTCTCGTGAAAACCGCTGAGAATCGTCTCGCGCGAAGAGACGCAGCAGGCCGGATGGATCCATGATGGGCAGGCCGGCCGTTGGCAGCCTCTGTGTCGGGAGTGGTGGTTGGCAGTAAAGTCAATTGGCAGCGCGCCGTCGGCGGCAGAGGCAAAAAAGTTTGTATGGTGTTGATGGACAGTGCCGATCTGGTCCCCGAGTTCTGACAGTGCCAAGCACCAGCGGGTGGAACTTGGAAGGGAGCTTAGCGTCGAGAGCAGACACCAGTGCTACGACGAAGAGACGATGCGAGACACCTTCGAGGTTTGGGTGTGCTGATTAAGAGAGGGCGGTATGGATAGGTTGGTTTAGCCGTGATGATGTATAACGTAGGGATGGGTGATTAAAGGCGTATGAGCGAATTATGGGAGTCGATCGGAGGACGAGTAAGATTCGACAAGTCGAGACGAGACGAGGAATGAGCGTCGAGACGAAAATACCACCGATGGAAGGAAGAAGAAGAAAAATATAGCGAGCGAGGGTGCTAGGCTGACGTAAAAGAAAAAGAAAGATAAAGGCGATTCTCTAAGAAGAAAGGGAAAAAGCAGCCTAGGACAAAGGAGATGATGCGAAGGAGAAGGAAAGGAGAAGGAGGAAGAACGGCAGAGTTGGTGATGATGACACGGACCGGAGAGACAAACAAGAAAAAAATGTTGAAGAGGCTTGCTCAGGCTTGCTGAGGATTCAAGGAGGAGCGGAATACGAACTGGAGACACGCCCAGGCCCCAGTTCCCAGTACCCAGACTCCCTAACAGAGCACACCCAGCAGTGCACAGAGTGACAGTACAGTCAGTTTACAGCGAGTGAGACGCTGTGGTGCGCTGGGAATAGCGCCCGATTAACAGAGCAAAAGACAAGCCAAGTTTTAGAGGGAGGGGCGTGTGGATTACGGCACTGGTCGAGATGCCAGTGGTTGGGTGGAGGGCGTGGTGGGGCGCCATGTCTATATTTGTACTATATTTGCACCTGAGCTGCAGCTTCGGAGGGAAAGAAACTGGAGCCTTGTGCTGGCTGGCTGCAGGCTGGCACACGAGCAGAACAAGTGATCGGCTAGACAAAACATGTGAATACATCATGGACTGCCTTTCAATGAAGCAACAGACAGGGTGCAGGAATCATGTCCAGCTGTTTGTTTATTTTCAGGAAGCGTTTCAAGTGTGGGAAGATTACTGCAAGGTTTTATGCTAAACATGTAACGTCTAGACGTTACAGAGTCTTTGTGACTTTTACAGAGGGATTGATTGGCTGTGGTAGACTCCCTCGGGCTCCCTCAGGCCTCCGCAGGCACCCGCGGGCGCTGGAGCCAGTAAAAAACTCTAACCCCTGGCGCCTAAAAATAAACATCCACGCACTACCAGACACACACCCAGTAATTGTATCGAGTGAACGGACGGACAGACGAGAAAGAAATACAATCGATGGTCAGCACATCTCGTCGATTCCCATCATCATTCCCAATTTCATTTTATTCTCCGACTAGAAAACAGATGTACAAGTCGCTACAAGTTGCAAGTCTTGCCGTGATGGTCTAGACTTGGGCGATGGAGCAAAAAGATTGGAGAATCTGGAGATGCTTCAACGCGCGTACGTTTTTAAACTTGTTTCTCTACAGGTACTACTGACTACCAGGACTAGGATTATCAATTGGAAAATTCAGGAGAAATACTCTACACTCCAGTGTGCTCGCTCATTTTTGCTGGTAATTATTTGACGTTGTTCTTCGTAATTAAAAGCGATGAGGCATTAGATAGGAGAGAGTTGGTGAAAACATTTCATCACCACAAGCCTTCATGCAAGCCATCGCCGTGTATCATGCACCTCTCTACTCTGCAAGCCATCAAGCCATCGGCCATTGTAATCCACTTCCATGCAGACTTGTGGTGGTATTATACCCGCCAACTTGTCCCTGTCTTGGCTTTCGTCTTGTGCGGTGGCAAAAAGGTCATCCAAGATCGGCCACCAAACAGGGAAAAAAACAAGGCTCAACCCATTCAATATTTGTGCGGTTTTTCCTTCAACTCCTTGTAGCTGTAGCTTTGTATGTAGTTTTTCGGCTCTTGCCACACATCTTATCCACACTTACTACAAGGAATTCTCGTTGGCGTTCATGTCTTGCATTAGCCTCACGGCGCTCGTATTCCGCCGTTACTGTGGAACAGCAAGAATTGCGGCACACAGCAGTGGGAAGCTGGGTTTCTGAAATATCTATTCTGCTAGATTAGATGGGTTATTCTATATCGAAATCTCGTTTAGCAAGATAGTCTACAGTAAATAAATTAGTTTTGAATTACATCATAAATTTGAAAGACGAATAGCCTGACCAATTCTCTCACCTAAGGCTTCTTATCCTGTGTCAATCAGGGCTGAAGCTTTGGAGGTTCTTTTAAAATGCAACTCGATTTTAAGACTGTCATTCATATAAGCTTTCTATTAACATACATTAGTAACGTATTTAATATATTACTTTGCCATCTATAACATTAACTAGTGTTTTCTATCTACAGGAATCATATAGTGTGTGTAGATTCATGGTGCCATTTTACCCCGCCTTTTCAATGGTAAGCCTGTGCTGTTGTGGTACCATCACAAAGCGGCAGCATCACACACCCTCATGTCGTCTGCCCATTGCTGTATCACGCGATAAGCCAATCAAGTTACTCCAATAATATAACACCATGACGACTGATATCAATACTACTTCAGCAGAGTCCACAAGCTCAAAGAATAAAATCCAGAATGTATCGATTACTGGAGTAAGTTACAGCCATCCCATCTCTTTAATCTGGATTCCATCCTTAATCTGGATTCCTTTATCTAACACACATGCCTAGGTCAATGGCTTCATGGGCCATACTATCATCGAAGCTTTGCAAAGTACAGGCAGACATAACCTGACAGCTCTCACCCGCAACGCAAGCGGCACGGGCTTCCCCAAATGCGTTCACGTCGTCCAGGTAGACTACTACGACCATAATTCCCTAGTGGATGCTCTGAGGGGTCAAGATTGTCTCGTCATTATCCTTGCCGCCTCGGCCCCCGGTGAGGTTCAAATCAATCTCATCCGGGCTGCTGCAGCGGCTGGTGTGCGTTGGGTTTTTCCAGACTCGTGGTCCACCGACCACACCCACGCCTTTCCCGGGTACCACGTCGATTTTGGCGGTAATGTGGAGGGTGCAATCGCGGAATTAGACAGACTGGGCAAACCATCGTGGATTTCGTTCATTTGCTCGTTCTGGTACGAGTCTGCTTTGGCTGGCGGGCCGCTGTGGTTGGGATTCGATATTCCTGGCCGGACTGTCGAGTTCATCGAGGACGGCAAGACCAAGTTTAATGTGTCTACCAGATGGCTCTGCGGCGAGGCCTTTCAGAAGCTGCTTAACCTTCCAGAATCTCCCGGGGCTAACGGCGCCGAGAGCAGCACAGCAACCATCTCCAACTGGCGCAATCGGCCCTTGCGCGTCTCCAGCTTCCTCGTCTCGCAGCGTGATATTCTGGACAGTATACATCGAGTCCTTGGCACAACAGATGCCGATTGGAAGATTGAATATCAAAGTCTCGAGGAAAGACTTAAAAAAGCTGACAAGTTGGCCGAGACGGAGCCAATACTGGGATACGGAATGGAGGTGCATGCGAGGCGGTTGGCGCCAGGTGGGTATGGTGACTATGAGACTCCCCTTGGAACTGCAAATAAGCTCCTTGAGTTGGACCAAGAGGATCTTGACGAGGCGACAGCCAAGGTATTAAAACTGTTGACTCCCCAAGGGTAGACTACCAATGTCCACTCTATACTCCATTACATCAATCATTCACAACAATTCCAATTCAATAATTATTTACAATTATTCATTATCATATATATCTCAATCACGTTGCTTTAATTGATTATTCAGACATCAATTGATTAAATATTGCTTGGTGGAACATGGCCCTCCAGAGATCAAAGCCAATCGGGTGGAGTCGGATATATCGGTGATGGCAGCTCTGATGTTGACTCCAAACCACCTTCAGTCGCATCAAGTCAATCTCCCTACGTCATAATCCTCTTGGCTGCTCCCCTCTGCCATACATAATAATCCACCATGAGGCGCTTAATTCCATCATGTCACATCCTCAAACCCTCATCCTGTCGCTTCCTTCAACCCTCAATACGCCCCTCACCAGTCAGCCCCTTTGTCGCGTCACTGCATCGCGCAACACCATCCAGGATGACTTCTCAATTCACTCTGCGGAAGATCGCTGCGCCTAATACCTTGGACCATCGCATATACGTCGAAAAGGATGGCTCGCCCGTCTCAATCTTCCACGACATACCCCTACACAACGATAGGGAGAAGAATGTCTTCAACATGGTTGTCGAAATTCCTCGATGGACAAACCCTAAGCTCGAGGTATGCTCTGAGCTCTATTGATACCTCAATTACACTCATCTAACCGTTTTTTCATTTCGCCAGATATCTCGTGATGAGCTCCTCAATCCCATCAAACAAGACACCAAGAATGGAGAACTTCGCTTCGTTCGCAACAGATTCCCCCACAAGGGTTACATCTGGAACTATGGCGCATTGCCCCAGGTACACACGCCGGTCCTCTATGAAAATGTGGTGAGCTAATAAGTGTGACTCGAAAGACTTGGGAAGATCCTAATGCTGTACATCCCGACACTGGAGCCAAGGGAGACAATGATCCCCTCGACGCCCTCGAAATTGGCGAGCGCGTCAGTCACGTCGGTGAGATCAAGCAGGTGAAGGCCCTCGGCGTCATGGGGCTCTTGGACGACGGCGAAACAGATTGGAAGATCCTCGTCATTGACGTGAAGGATCCGCTTGCCGAAAAGCTCAATGACATTGACGACGTCAACAAGCACATGCCTGGACTGTTGCCTTCTACGAGAGACTGGTTCCGCTTCTATAAGGTCCCGGATGGCAAGCCCGAAAACAAGGTTGCGTTTGGTGGTGAATTCAAAGACAGAAAGTACGACTAATACCTCATCATCATTTTTTTGACAATGTCGGTACTGACTGAACAGATACGCTTTGCATATCATCGAGGAGTGCGGCGAAGCCTGGGAGCGCTTGATTACCAGAAAGACACCAGCCGGAGAAGTCAACATGTAAGTGTGCATTTGCATTACCTCTACGTATCAAGCTAATCCCACAGCGCCAACTTGACGGTGGAAAACTCGCCAGCCCGCATCAAGCCCGCAGACCTACCCAAGATACCACCCAACGAGGAACTGAAGCCTCACGAAATCGACAAGTCCATCGACAAGTGGTTCTTCCTAGGCGACGACAAGAAATAGACCACTTTATTCACAGAGAAAAATGAAACCAATCATTGAACGATCATGATTGAATATATACAGCTAATCATATATACGGTTTCAAAATATACAACCATCCACTGCAAGCCTCAACTGCAGCTACACACTATTTACCCGTGGCAGGACCGTCATGGTGACAAACGCCATTCACACAGCTGTAGTCAGCGTTGCAAGGTTGCTCAGCACTGCAGTTCCAACCACCACATCCCCAGGTGCAGTTCTTGCAGTATCCGCCCGTGCAAGAGTAAGAAGACTGGCAGGGCGACGAGCTGTTGCACGACCATCCTTCGCATCTACATATCGTTAGCAATGTTTCAATCTCAACAAATGTGAATCAACTTACCCCCATTTGCAAGTGTTATGAGGGTATCCGTTACCACCACTGGGAGGGTTGCTGGTAGGGCCCGTTCCCGCAGATGACGTAGTGGTGCTAGGAGGAGGAGGGTTGGTACCACCACCACTGCCAGGCAACCATCTAGAAAAGTCGAACGGGCTGTCAGCATTGTCAGCAGCCAAACCTGCATTCTTCAATGTTGCCCAGTTAGGACCATTGATGGCGACTTCGTAGTTCCAATCTCCAGACTTCCACTCATTGGGCAGAATCTGCCAGTACATCCAAGGAACACCAGCATTGTTCATCACGTTGGCATGGTCGCTGATGTACTTGTTCCTGGATCCGTTGTCTGCGACACCGTTGGCGGCGGCGCACTTCTCGTTGGGTCCGTTATCGTAGCACGCGCCCCATTCCTGGATGACAACGAACTTGCCGTTCTGTTGGGCCTTGGAGACGGCGCGGCTGAGGTGGCCCGGCTCTAAATCGCCTCCATAGGCGTGGACGGCGACAATGTCGATGGAAGGGCAGTGGAAGTATTCGTCGAAGACGGAGACGTCAAAGTAGCCGCTACCGCCAGTGGAGACGAGGATGTCTCGCGAGCCGATGCCGTCCTTGATGGCCTTGGCCATGTCGCATTGCCACTGCTTCTTGGCAGCAGAGGGGTTGGCCTCCTACATATTGTCAGTGTTGTAATTATTGTTAAAAGTAGGGATACCTTACGTTGTTGAAAGCCTCGTTCTGAGCTTCAAAGGCAAAGATGTGATCCGAGCTCTGAGCCCAAGACTTGTTGGTGTGGCGGTTGACATGCTGCAGAACGTGGGCGATTCGTCGCTTAAAAGTAGACTTCTTGTCCTCGTTGGTATAGAAGTCGTTGAAGTAGCCGCCGCTACCTCCGTTTCCGTACCAGTTGCCTCCCAAGGAAGCATAGGACATCATGGAAACGTGGAGCTTGATACCATACTTGCTAGCTTCCATCATGAAGTCATCGAGACGCTCCAGGACGGTGTCATCCCATTGTCCGGGACCACGATCCTCCAGACCAGGGAAGTTTATGATGGGAGTGTTCTTGGAGTTTGAGGTAGCTGTTTCGTTAGCATCAACACAAAACTTATGAGGCGAGTCACCACTCACTTTGACCTATAACTTGTTAGCTACCTGCGTTTTCCGTGTCTCCTGTAATCACTCACCATCCAACCAGACACGAAGAACCTTGACTCCAGCAGACTGAAGACCACTCAACAACACATCTCTTGCCTGCTGCACTTCTGACCTCAGCTGGTTCTTATTATCCGCCAGCCCAGCAGCATAGTACAAGTTCGATCCCGCGAACGACTTAGCAGCAAGTCCAACCGGCACCGACGTCAGCAAAGACAAGCCTGACAAAACTGCTTGGTACTTCATTTGTTACTCGAGAAAATAGAAGAATATTCGAGAAGACTTGCTTGCATGACCTTCCAAACATGCCCCGGATTTTGCTCAAGTTATATCTCGCCTACAAGCCCATCCGGGTCATGGTCGACTCTCCTGATTGCTGGTCGCGCGGGACTCCAAATTGCCGTGCTTACGGTCGCTGGCATGGGTGCTGACTGGATGGAGAAATTGGTGATCTGACATCTCGGAAATCTGGTCGGCACAAACCTTGGCGGCTCAGGCCGTCAGCAGTGCACTAGCCAATGGATCTCAGTAGTTCAACCTGTGCACCGCTGTCGGTATTGTATATTTCCGTCGATGGATGGTGTTTCATGATGTCTTCGCTAAGCGCCAATAGTGTCCTGCCGGTGGTCGATAGTTTGAGTGCCGTCGCTTACAACAACGTAGTGTTCTGTAACTCCGTGACTATTCAGAAAAGCTTCATTAGACAAAGTTCCCTGTTTCTGGAAGGATCAATTCTCTCAGGTTAAGCCAATCAAGCCAAGACAAGACAGCCACCATGCATTTCTCAATCTACACCCCTGTTAGTCTCTCTCTCGCCGCATCTGCGGTCGCAGACGTCCATCAGACTACCCTGCCATCCGGCTTCTACCCTGGCCCCCAACAGGGGATCGGCTCTTGGTACAGGGCTAGCAACGGCGGCGACTCTACCCATGGCAACAGTTGGTGTGGTTACAAATATTACAACAGCGATCCTCTATTCGCCGTGGTAAGACTTTCACCATATACTATTAGTTATTTTAAAGTAAACATCTAACTGGATTGTGACAGTCTCTCAAGGCCATGGGAGGCGCTACTTACAGCTCCAACGCCACCAAATGGCGCGAGGACACAAGGAAGTACTGCGGTCTCGAGGCAAAGGTTACCGATCCCTCCACCGGCAAGACTGAGTTGATGTACATCGGTGATGCATTCGACGACAAATATGTCAGGGTAAGTTCCGGGTAAATCTCGACCAAAAGCATCTGAAACTAATTATTGTTAGACACCTGCCTCGATTGACATCATGATCGATGGCTTCAGCAGACTGCACGGTAACCCCAACGGTAACAAGAACACGGTGATTAACCCTGTTAAGTGGGAGCTCACTGGTAAAATCAACACAAAATATGAGGCACCCGGTGCCAACAAGCTGTAATTGATTTTAGGTAACTTAATAAGAAAGATAAAGTACACACTACACCCGGCTTCACCCCGTTTTGTCATTGTCCATCTCTGCAAGCATCGCAGATGTGCAGTAGTCCGCGAAGTAGTTGTTGTGTGATTATTCACTCAAATCACATTGATGAATTGCCGACGCCATCGTCGCCGTCTCTAGGAATATCTTCCTGTTGCGTTGGTTGGGGATTGCAGCACACCGACCAAATGCAACCAATAAATTAGTTCTCAACTCCTGGCACCAAAACCCCTGTCCAACAATCACGGGCCAACAGCTGCAAACCGACATCTTACGTCATTCGCTTTCGCATTCAACCATTTGCTGATCCAGGTATCTGGACGCCTCTTACATGTCCTTCCACCAGTTCGTCTAGAGCTAATCACACTCCAATCAAACCTACGCGCAAATCGAGGCACCGCCCCACGATCTGCAGAGCGCTACATCGCACCTTCCGCGACCCCGGACCGTCGGACACATTTCTCCCAACGGTCCGGGTCAACTCTACTTGGCGGCCCACAGCAATATATTCTTCCAAATAACCAACGGTGGAAGCGCAGTAGTAAAATGTCACGGCAGCCACTCAATACTTGGCGCTGAGTAAGATTGAAGAAGAAGAGAATGAACTGATTTGCGTTGGCGGGATGTTCTGGAAATAGCTTATACAATAGATTAAAATAGCGTCATAGTTCGATGGTGGTGTTCGATCCATTGATTTGCCTGCCGCAAGGTATCTAGACTTGGCAGACATCACTTCTGTGTTATTGCCCTGGTAGACCAGAATCACATAGCTGTCTGGCTTTGGTCAACAATGACTTCAATGATGTCAGTATCGCACTGGGCCATACAGAAGCATACAAGTAACTCAGTAGTCTTGAAGTATAAATATGAATAGTTGAAACCAAGAATCCTCGCTTCTGCATCATCAGCATCTCACAAACAAACAAACAAGAAAATCCTACGACTCAAACACCACAACGAACCAGACCAACGAGACACTTACACATTCAAACAAACAACCGCCAACATGTTCACTAAACCCCTCCTCATATTCACCCTCACCATCACCACCACCCTCGCCGAAGACTGCATCGCCAAAGACGGCTGGGAAAACGGCCCGCAATGCATCAGTGGCAACGGCGGTGACCTAACCGAAGACCTCGTCAACGACCTCGTCACCTGCATGCAACTCCACGCCTACGGATCCGACGACGGCCACGATATCCACATCAAGGGCAACGGCGTCGTCCCCGACTTTGGGGACGGTGCCAAGGTCTCCTGGTCCAAAGACGGCTTCGAAATGTACATGATCAACACCAAGAAGGACGGCGTGTGCGTCAATGCACTCGACGCGGCTAAGACGGCCCTGGATGGCTACAAGGATGGCTGTATCAACATCAACTGGAGCACCGGCGAATATTGGGATGCCAAGATGGGTGTGGCTAAGTGTGATGCTGTTTATGGGTGTGATAACACTTCCTATGAGAGTACCAAGTGCTAGAAAAACCTTCCCTCATACACTTCCAAACATCCATAGAAACGTTATAGACCATTCAAACTATGATATGTTTTTCTTTTCATGCATTCTTGTATTATAGTCGCCTTCATTGTGGTTGTTGAATGATGTTTGTAATGTCGGCACTGACGCTACAGTGACCCGCGCAGAGTTACAGGGCCCGATGCGCTACAAGACCCTGTCACGTCAGGGTGGAGCCGCTGAAGTAAAAATAGAAGCGATCCACCCTTTAGCCTCACACCAACTCGCTAGCACCCGACGCCTCACGCCTCTCGTCAGTTACACCAGTTGACTACTTTCGACCCTTCACAAAAGATATTTGGACCCTTGTATAATGTCAATTGGTTTCCGATCACTCAAATGGCACCAGAAATAACTCAAAAATAAATTGCTATAAACGTCTATCCGTCAAGGACGAGACTAGTAATCATTCCAAAGGCAAAAGATCAACAACAGAAGCAATACGCACCAATCAAACCAAATTCCAAGATCCAAGCATTTCAAACATATCAAACTCCAAAATTCAATAAGTCCCAAATCAAAATCGGAACATTCCCAAAATATTTGCATCAATCGTCAAACATTATCTCCCAAACTCCTCGTCAAAACCCTTCGGCGTCCCAAGAGACAGCCTCTGTAGTAGCTTTCGTTTTCCAGCACTTATTCCTTCAAACACATGATCTGTATGTTTTGTGCGCAGATTTGGCCCCTGCAATGTCGCTCTTCCAAATTAAAGAGCTTGCTCGGGCACAGGTCCCTGACTGCGGGTCTTGCGCTGGGTTCGACCGACCGGAACGACGGGCTTCTTCTTCTCCTTCTTCGCCTTCTTGGGCTTTGGTGCCTCGGACTCTGCGGGAGCATCAGTAGTGGCAGTAGCAGCAGGAGCGTCAGTCTTGGCCGCAGGAGCGGTGTCCTCCTCAAACTTGCGCTTATCGCCAGTGGAAGCAGGAGCAGTAGTCACAGCAGGGGCGGGTGCTGCCTCGGGAACAGACGCGAGAGTGGCGTCAGTCTTGGGCAGATCTGGGATTGACTTGGAAACGGCCTCGGCAGGCTTCGAAACTGGCTCAGACACCTTGGGGGTGGGCACTGGCTCCTCAACACCAGAAGTCACAACTGGCTCTTCTGGTTTCTTAGCAGGCTCAGATGGCTCGTCGACAATCTTGAGTTCGGGGCGAGGAGTTCCGCCAGCGGGAGTGCCATTGTCTATAGGAGTCTGAGGGATTGACATGATCTCCACCGGCTTAGGAGGAGCAAGCGATGGACCGGCACCATCTTGCCCAAGCTTTGAGGTCTCGGGGTTCTTGACGTGATCATTGAGGGGCTCGTGGTTGCCATCGGTCTTGTAAGGCTCGTGGTTTTCGGGCTTCGCGACTGGCTTGGATTCTTCGGCGATGGTAGCGAAGGCATTGGAGTGTTCAACCGGCTTAGGCAGATCCACTGGCTTGGGAGCTTCGGTAGGCTTTGGTGCATCTATGGGCTTGCTGGCTTCTACTGGCTTCGAAGCGTCGAATGGCTTCGGGGACTCGAAGGGCTTCGGCGCATCGAATGGTTTGGGAGCTTCAGTCGGCTTGGGAGCTGAGGGGGCAGCATCGAATGCCTTGAGAGGCTCTGCTGGCTTGGGCGCTTCGAACGGCTTTGGTGCATCAGCAGGTTTGGAACTGTCCGCAGGTAAACCGAATGGCTTTGGGTCCTTGGGCGGCTCAGCAACAGCAAACGGCTTGGGGGCTCCAGACGGTTTGGGTTCCTCAGGCTTATCGCCAGATGCAGGAGAATCACGAGCCGCAGATGGCAGGAAAGATGAGAGTGAGGCATTGGATGACCCAATCGGAGCTGGTGCCGGTGCGGGAGCTGGTGGTGCAGGTGGTGCAGTGTTGCCTACGGGAGGCAGCGAGGAGCCAAAGCCATTGCGCTGTTCATCGCGCTGCTGCTGGTTGTCTGGAGGCGGAATGGGATGGCAAACAGACATGATGGGAGGAAGGAGTCGTGGCTCTGATGAATTGTTGTCTTGACCAGATGGTGGTGGTGGT
This sequence comes from Simplicillium sp. C3G150-2, assembly GCA_022702485.1. NCBI lineage: Eukaryota > Fungi > Ascomycota > Sordariomycetes > Hypocreales > Cordycipitaceae > Simplicillium > Simplicillium sp. C3G150-2. The sequence continues at coordinate 5,816,291 of JAJIYY010000001.1, read as the reverse complement.
GGCTGATGAGTAGCGTGGTGAGAGCCGACTGAGACGATGAGAGAGTTGTGGGTTAGCGGATTGGATTGGGTGTAAGTGGTTTGCAGTGAAAGATGATGGAGGAGAGTGTTGGGGAGTCGATTGGATGGTGGATGGATGGAAGGAATTGATGATGAAGATGGGATGCGACAGTGATGGAAGGGTAATAATGAATGGATGGCGTTTGGCTGGTTAGGATTGAAACTTACCTCTGTCAAAGGCTGTGTGGAAAGTGCTGGTACTGTCACTCATGATGCGGATGACGTAACTGGCGAAGATCCAAAGCTGGGTCAACGGCGCACGACGGGTGGTGGAATCTTGGATTTAATTCAGCTTGTCGGGACTCGGGTAAACGGGCGATCTGGAGTAGACCAAAGGACCCCAGATGGACGAAATAATTTTGAGGAAAAAAATTGGTGAGAGTGACGATGTTGTTTGAAGATGGAAGATGGATGGGACAAGGTAGACAGACTACGATGGGGGTGGATGGTGAGGTGACGAAGGTAAGAAGGAGCAGACAGGAAGAGGCAGACGGAAGCGGATAGCATGGGATCGCATGGATTGGATTGGAGGCTGGGACAAGGCCAATTACGGTAGAACTATTGACATGATATGACACGACTGACTGGCACGGCAGACAAGGCACGACCAAACCAGAGCTGGAAAGGCAAAATGCAGAAGGGCCTGGACTAATCATTAACGAGAAGCTTAATCGGGTATAAGCTGCGTGGTGGTAGAGGATACAGTGTAGGAGCATAAGAATTGGGTGGGACAATTATGCTAAATACTGTATGTCGGCATATAATTGTGGTGGTGTGTCACAGTGTATAGTGTTGCTATTTAAACAGTAGACGATACTTGGGGTCCCCCGTGATGGATGCAACCAGCACCGGCGCCCACCCACTGCCAGCCACTGACGGAAAGGAAACAGAAGGAAAACAGCGCTGTATTTTGGGGCGAGTGACTGCTGAGCTTGCTGAGACTGCTGAAGACGGTTGCGGGGAACCTGCTGCAGCTGCAGCTTGCAGCAGCTGCCACTTGGACTGGGGTGCAAGTGGGTCTCAGCCACGGCAGTCAAGCCACCCACTCGCACATTCGAACATTCACTTGACTGCTTGACCCGCCAATCAAGGCACCATGAAAGTTTTACAGACAGCAATAAATAAATAAAAATGATTGACAGGCTATGAAAAATAATTGAAACCAAGTATTCTATTCTGAACAGCTCAAAGAGTACTAGTATGACGAGAAAATGATTTTAGGAGCCAAGTAGAAGCTGCTATTGTACCTATAGCAGCGTAACAGCTCCCACCTTCATCAGTTCTGATGTGAAAATTGAATTTAAAAAATCTAGTTATAGCTGACGGTGTTTGTAATAAATCTATTATTGTTTCACAATTTTTTATCCTGCTCCTGAATTTTAAATGCTGTATCTAATACCCGTCGTTTGTTCAAGGTCAGGGGTTGCTTAGTCATGCCGCAAGCTGTCCAATTTGGCTCAACACCAAATCTCCATCATCTCCAGCCCATCCCTCGCCAGCTGCTCCTTTGAACGCGCCCGCAAACCCAACTTCCACACGCTCTTTTATTCCCTTTTACTTCATCTCGGCCGCTTTTTCTACTCCTGCGCGTCAATTCAACTCCATTCACTCTTCTGCACACCCTCACAATGCCTGCCAAGTCTGGAGACGGAAACAAGTACTCGGTCATTCTGCCGACGTACAATGAGCGTCGCAACCTGCCCATCATCACCTGGTTGTTGAACAAGACCTTTACCGAAAAGTACGACAACACTTACACGGCTATATAGTTCCCCGTCCAAATTTGCTAACCTCAACAGCAACCTCGATTGGGAAATCATCATCGTTGACGACGGCTCCCCCGACGGCACCCAAGACGTCGCCAAGCAGCTCATCAAGGCCTACTCCCCCCACGTCCAGCTCAAGCCTCGCGCCGGCAAGCTCGGTTTGGGCACCGCCTACGTCCACGGCCTGCAGTTCGTCACCGGCAACTTCGTCATCATCATGGACGCCGACTTCAGCCACCACCCCAAGTTCATCCCCGAGATGGTCGCCCTGCAAAAGACGGCCGACTACGACATCGTCACCGGCACGCGCTACGCCGGCAACGGCGGCGTCTTTGGCTGGGACCTCAAGCGCAAGTTTGTCAGCCGCGGCGCCAACCTGTTTGCCGACACCGTCCTCCGCCCCGGCGTTAGCGACTTGACTGGTAGCTTCCGCCTCTACAAGCGAGCCGTCCTCGAAAAGGCCATTGCCAAGACGGAGAGCAAGGGATACAGCTTCCAGATGGAGTTGATGGTGCGCGCCAAGGCCATGGGCTTCACTGTTGCAGAGGTGCCAATCTCCTTTGTCGACCGTCTGTATGGCGAGTCTAAGCTTGGGGGAGACGAGATTGTTCAATACGCCCAGGGTGTTTTCAACTTGTGGCTCAAGGTCTAAGACCGCCGAGTAACAGAAAACTGGAAGATCCGCATTGTAAAATCTGAATGATTAAATGAGCGAGAAGGAGGGGGTTCATGTACATTTGGATGCAAACGTAGGCACCTGCATCAATATACTTAATAAAGCCTACTTAATCACTATCTCACACTTGCGTGGCCACAATCCTCGTTTCTTACAATGTGTATTTCTCGCTGTTCACAATTACAAATTTACTTCTGCTTTTGAAGTACAGTCGCTAACTAAAGGAGTTACATGTTTCGTCCACCAGTCACCATGATAGTCTGACCAGTAACATATGCAAACAACGGACTAGCCACCGCCAGGATACTGCTCGCCGCCTCGGTAGCACTTCCTGGTCTACCCAAGGGGATATCAGCATAGGCACCACCACCTCTCGCATCCTTCTGCTTCTGGGGAATGCCCAATGCAATCTTCTGTCCGTCTGGTCCAGCCACAAACGCACCCTCCTCCTTAGCAGCAGTCAATCTGGTAGCAATGTGTCCAAAAGCCACGGCATTCGCTCTCACGCCAAACTGAGGACCCCATTCCTTCGCAATCGTCTTGGTGAAGCCAGTCACTCCCGCCTTGGCGAGAGCGTAGTTAATCTGGCCTGCGTTGCCGTGAACACCACTCGTAGACGACACATTCACAATGGAGCGAGGTTCACCGTCCTTGACGCGGAAGTAGGGCGCCGCAGCGCGGACGAGGTTGAATGGTGCGGTGCAGTGCAGGCCAATAATGGTCTCCCATTGCTTGTCGGACATTTTGTGAATGACGCCATCCCAGGTGTAGCCGGCATTGTTGACGATGATGTGAATCTTGCCGTTGCCGAACTCGGCGGCTTCCTTGACAAGACGGGCAATGTACGCCGTGTCCATGATGTCGCCAGCGACAGCGATGGCTTGGCCGCCATTCTTCTTGATGGCCTCTACGACTGCGTCTGCCTTGGCTGGGGGGTTTTAGTGAGAGCACATCACTCGAATAGAATGAGAGGCTTACCCTGATCAATATCTGTAACGACAACCTTGGCGCCTTCATTGGCGAATAAGCGAGCCGTCTCAGCGCCAATGCCCTGACCACTGCCGGTGACGATGGCGACCTGACCCGCAAGGAGACCCTTGGGGTAGTTGAGGTGCTTGGCGATTTGATCGACGCGACTAGTCATTTTGGGTGGTGTATGAGAGATGAGATGATTTGCAAAAGTAATGAGGATGAGAGAGAGGAGAGAAGAGACAGAGAGAGAGAGAAATAGAAATTCGGAAGAGACGGGTTGGGGTTGACGTTGGGGTAAATCGGGAATGGCCATGGCAATGAGTAGCAATGGAATAGCCTGTTTGGCTGCTGCCGAGGCTTCTCCACATCCGGCTGCGGCCGCAGAAATCCGGGACAATCAACGGGCACTAATAAGTTACATATACATTTATTTTATTTTATCATATTATTGGAGTTGTAGTTGGAATTGGAAAACAGCAAAATTCATAGCTTGAAATCGGCATTCGTCTTTTCCCATCCAAATGGTGATTCACTCATGGCTGCCACCTTTTCTGTCAATTGCACCTTGAGGTTGCGATTGCGCTCAGTGCACAGCTCATACATGGTAGACAGGTTGAACAGTAATGTATGAGAAGCCAATCCGTCGTCTACAAGACCTTCGAGAATAGCACGGCCCTGGAAATTGTTAGTTTGAGTTGAAAGGGAGAGACAATAGCATACCTCATCCATGCGACCAAGATACAACAGGCACACAGCACAGTTGACGCTGACCATCTCGTCCTTCATCTGAGTCCTCAACTCCTCCCACCTCGTCAACGCAGCCTCATACTCTCCTTCAGCCATATCGCACAAGGCAATAATAATCTGTTCGTTCGTCTCCGCATCACTGGTACATCGCTTCGCACACTCGCGCGCATTATCTGTATCGCCCAGATGCAACCACATCAGCGCCCTTGACAGCTCTAACCGGCCGTCTCCCCGGCTTCGCAAATTATGCAGATGGTGCGCAGCTCCCGAGACATCATCCATATCAATCAGCGCACCAGCTACTTTGATACCCAAATCCTGTAGTCGAGTCTTCCATAGCTCAGCTGCAGAATGGTCATGCCCCGCAGCAGCTTTGGAGATGTGGTCTCTCGCCTCGCGCGCCAGCTCATGGTAGCTCATGACAGCTCGTCGGGGGTCTCCAAAGCCCAAAGCTTGCAGGCGCACATTGAGCACCCGCAGCTCCCATGGCACTAGATGCTCACCTGTAGCTTCGTCGACGTATGTGCGCACGCTGTTGAGGTCCTCGAGGGCTTTGACTTCCTGCGCTGCTAGTGGTGTCGCATCAATTAGCGTCAGACAGGCCAGGCGTAGATACAATAGTTCAAATATGCGCTTGTAATTGCGTGAGTCCACTCCGTCTTCGACACCAGAGCCAGTGAGTTCCTGTACAGCAGCGATGGCGGCAGCGCGGAAATGGCCCTTGCCGAGGAGTTCTTCAGGCGTGGCATTGGGGTCGGGCTGCTTGGGGGAGTTGCGGAAGGCCTGGGGGACGTTCAAGGGCGTGAGCTGGTGGTATATTTCTGGACGCAGCAGAAAAGCAAAGTCCTTGGGGCGAGACTCGCCAATCTTGGGCGTCCGGGGCGACGCGAGGGGTGATCCATCAAAGGCTCTTTGCGTTGATGATCGAGGGGTAGGTCTGGGGCTGGGCTGGGCTGTGGTAGGAGTAGCTGGAGCGGGAGAGGAGAGGGGGTCACTGAAGGGGTCAGTCTATGGCTGTCTGCTGACGGCAATCTGAGAATACGTACTCGTCGACGTCCAAGGGACCTTTGGTGGATGAGCGTGGTCGGGAAGCTGAGTTAGTTAGCTTGAGTGACGATGTGGGCGGAAGCTAGCATGGCTTACCTCTGGGGACGGATGATTTATTCCGCGTATGGCTTTTGGCCCCTTTTTGTGATTGACTCATGATGGGGAGTTTGCGTGTGGGTGAGTCGAGGTGATGTTGGAGGATGAAGATGCAAGTTAGACGATTGACGTGAGCATGGCGCTGTGGGTACGACAGCACTGACAGTGGTTGTGGTACTGATATTGACATGAGCGCGCCAACTAAGCGGGCATCTACAGATGCAAATAACAGAGTATTAAAAAATTCTAAAAATGAGCTTGCTTGCCATGTTAACAACTACATTGAAAAACTAAATTAGTTTTGTACTCTCGGCCTCCATTTCATTCCCAAGAGCACTTCACTCATGGCTGTCGTCGCCCAGCATTCCTCACTAAATTCTCCCCACCAAACTCATTCACACAACTTCAACCTCTTCATCTTCATCCTCACCATCATCAACCACACCCGCCATGAAAACCCGCAAATCCAACCGCATCAAACGCTTCCAACCCTCACCCCCCTCCCTAACCTCAGACCCCATCCCCTCCGACCCGGACGAAGAAGCCTTCCCCTCCTCGCCCTCTCACCACAGCGACACCATCTCCTCCGACGACTCCTTCTCAGACATCACAGCCAAGCTCACCTCACCCCAGGAACGACGTGCCAAATCAACGCAAAATCCCAAACCTAAACCTAAATCCGTCAAGTTGTCCAAGAATGCAGGACCGCCGCCTGAGCCAGAGTATCTTGAACTCAGTCTCGCGGTGCAAGATGTCGAAAAGATTAGAGGCTATGTTGGCAGGACGGAGAGAGGGGTGCGTGGCCAGCCGTTGCTAGATGCGTTTTATGGACCGCATTCGGCCTCGTTGGATGTCATAGACGCTGTGTGTGATCGGTGGATGGGGTGGCCGGTGTTGCCGCCAAAGGAGACGGATGACTATCCCTCCATGAAGGGCTTGTGGCTGAAGGATAAACGGCCGCTGGAAGCTGGATTCGCTGAACCTTGGTTGTCAAGTCTGAGAAGTAGCAGGAAGGAGAAGCAGACAGTGGCATTGACGGAAGATGAGGCCAAGGCATATCTACCTGAGAGACAGCCTATGCCAGTACTGCTCGGGCTAGTGGACTCTCCAGAAGACTTTATTTTCCGTCCCGGGGACGCACACTCAATATCACAAGCAGGCATACCCTGGCAAGAGGATCAAAGTGAAGAAAAATCACCGTCTGGCTGGATATTGGATGCTGGAGGAATTGTCACCGACATGGACTGGGCCAGACGACGAGACACACAACAGTCGCAAATCCTTGCATTGGCTGTGACTCCCTTCGCCGACCAGGAAGAATACGATTATCAGACGGAATCTACAAAGCCGGGATTTCAGAGTCAGGGAACCGTCCAGCTGTGGGACTTGCGAAGTGAACAGACGACAAACTTGGCAGCGTCCACGTTGAAACCGACGCTCAAGACGCTGTGCTTTGATACTGGTCGCATTAACAGAGTTAAATGGTGCCATCTCTCGAGCTTGCTGGCTGCGTTGTGCAGTGATGGCGGCGTTCGCGTTGTTGACATCCAGGATCATTTCGACACAATTGGTAGGTCATTCATTCATATGCTGAAGCAAAATCTATTCTATCACATCTAACACACTCCAGAAAAAGTCACAAATCCCACAGCTACTCTGCTTCTCCTGGAAGACGTAAAAGCAACAACTATATCCTGGGTAGCCCTCAACCGTCTCGCAGTAGGCTACTCAGACGGCAGCATTGCCTTATGGTCCATCCATCCTCAACAGCTCATCTCCCGCCATCCCATCCACCACTCCGCCATCATCGACATCGCCTCCGGTTATCCCACCACTCCATACCTCGTATCCTCCACCGCTGTGAGCGGCGCCCTCAAGCTCGTCGACTTGCACTCTCCTAGCTTCGAGACGACCGACTCCCAAGTCCAAGTCATTTCCACGCAGCCTGGACTGCTGGCATACAACGACCATCTCCTCGGCTTCTTCGCCATGTATCCCCAGTCGAGGGTCATCAACACTATGGTCAGCTTTCAGAGAGCTTCACACTTCCCTCTACCAAAGACGGTATATAACTCCGATTCTCTCGTGTCGTGTCTCGCAGCGGGAAAATGTCATCCATTCCTCCTCGTGGGCTCACTAGACGGCTCACTTTGGGCGTTGAACCCACTCACGGAGCTCTTCTCTCAGCGCAGTAAGGTGACGTTGCGCATCCGTCTGTTCCAGCACGAGCACCGACCAAAATTGCTCTTTCCACCAGAATCTCCAGCTTCTAAACGTGGTGTTTCGCGAATAGTCCAAGGCTTTGCCGTGGAACAGAATCGAAATATACATGGAGAGGGTAAGCCTGGTCCTAAGAAGACGTCCAAGGCTCCCAAGACTATGATGGACGACGATGAAGATGAGCGTGCTGGGCCGGCAGAAGGGCCCAAAATAGCGCTGCATGAGTCGTTGACGAGGATAACAGCCATGGAATGGAATCCCAATGACGGGTATGGCTGCTGGGCCGCTGTTGCGATGGGTTCCGGTCTAGTGCGAGTAATGGACCTTGGTTTATCATAGCATGTACCATGTACCATGTAACAATAAAGAATCAATGAGCCAATGTCAATCAACACTTTGAGCCCACGACACTGTGATGGTAGTCGAATGCCCTGGACATGGCATAAAAGTGCGTAGCGGCAGCCAAGACGACAAACATGTGGAAGATCTGATGCGAACTGCCCCAGATGTCCACCTTGCCAGGGAAGCTCCTCTCGGGCCAACGAACCTATGACTGTTAGTTTGAACACTCCTCAACGATAACATCCAACTTACGGCATAGAGCACAGCGCCAAAGATGTACATGGCGCCATGTAGCATGACCAATCCAACGCTCATCCTATCCTGCAAAGCCTGAAATCCATCCGTCCAGATCCCATGCACGACAGGAACAACACCCGACAAGCCCAGGCTGATGAACATGGCGGCACGATGGGGTCTCCATTCCGGCTTGCGAAAGAAGTCTACCCACGAGACAACAGTGCACCCAATTCCCAGGGTGCAGATCTACTCAGATTAGCCAGTACCCATCCCTCCATTACAATGTACTCACCAGTGTCATGTACAGCGTCATGAGCTTCTTCTCACAATAGAAACCATAATACAGCGCAGGCATATAACTGCCTACAATCAAGCCCACGATACCCGTGTAATCCAACTTATTGCCCCATTTCGCAACCGCCTCGGAATGATCCACGAGGGAATGAAACGTCGCGCTCATGCCCAGACAAGTAATCGCGCCGGCGAAAAAACACGCAAACACAATCACATCTGAGCGTGACGCGGACTCATACCGCGGCTGCACCACGTAATAAACATAGGCAGACGAGGCAGCAAAGACAATTGCACCGAGGAGGTGAGACCAGATATTGACGAATTCATTGTGGACGTAGAACAAGGAGCGGGCCGAGAAGGCATAGGAGCCGCGGATCTGGCGATAGCCCGTCTGGATGTAGACGTTGTCGCGTCGCCAGGGCGGGAGGTCATCCCAGGACTGAAGGGCGTTGGTGGCTGTTTTCTTGATGGATTCAGCGGTTGATTTCACCGTCTCGGTGATAGAAGGGCGGCGCTGGCGGAGAGTAGACATTGTGAAATGATGTAGGGCAGCTTATTTGGTGAGTTGCGTGATTCATGAGTGGTGGAGCGCCGATATTTAAATGAAGAGGCTGTTGGTGATTGGTTTTTGTTGAGGCTGTTGGGACTCACATGCGGCCGAGGCATCAACGCTAACGAGTCAAAAATTATTAACATTTAGAAAAAACAAAAACACGTCGGAGTGCGCGTCATGACTGCGAATGTGTTCCTGAACCATGCTTCAATGATAATCGGTCTGCAGGGATCATCGCGACCTGGGGTGAAATGCACAGATGTCGTGCCGACAGGGTTTCTTTTCCCGTTTGGTATTTTTTTGGGGTATGGTTCATATATTCATGTGTAAAAAAAAATCAGATCCTCGCTGCCCAGCGCTATCTATCGCCAAAAAAAAGTCCAGGTATATGTATACTCCGTGTGAGCCCCTTGATCGTAGCAGTCTATATCGCTCGATATATTTTAATCGGTCTGGATTTCGAGGAATCACTTCTTTCCGCTCTTCTTGATGCCTTGGTTGCCGGTGTTGAGAGGGCCTTTGCCTCCAGCCTTGGCGGCGAGTTCCTTGCGAGCCTTTTCGTCTGCGTCTGTTAGTCTTTTGTATGGTGTATCGGGAGAGGGATTGTCGTACCGGCGCGCTTCTTCTCGAGGAAGGCGAGGTCGTCCTCGTCGAGGTCCTTGTTTTGCTTCTTGGGAGCCTTGAGGGGCTTGGCCTTGCCGCCTGGGGTTTGTTAGCGGGAATAAATTCGGCGGATATGGAAAGAGTAACATACCTTCTCTGTTGGCACCACCCATTTTAAAATGTGGTTTTTTGGATGTACAGAAAAATAAATCTGGAGAAGAGAAGAGAGAGAGCGAGAGTAGTGAACGATGATGGAGGGGTTGAACAGTGCAAAGTGGGATGAAGGAGTCTTCAAGTGTGCAGCGCCATTCGCGGCTCAAAATTTGCTCCGCCACCACAGCCACGACTGCCCGGCGGCACCTGCACTTGCACTTGCACTTCTGCTGGCACCAGATACGGCGATGTGGCTGATGTGCTCACAGACGTGCTCACAATGGGCGTCGCAAACCGGTAGTGACATTGTCGGGGGGCAGGAGTTTGAGAAGAGAATTGACTTTTTCTTTGAGGAAGTGAGGGAGAAGGACTCGAGTTGGCTTGTTTCTGGCGAAGACACAGGTTCAATGCCTGCTTTTCCTCTGGTACAATGGCGAAGATGATCATGTTGAAGACCCAAGACTGAACAATAACAATAAAGGTAAATAGAAAAAGTAAAAGTAAAAATGTCCGATCAAGTGAAACTGATAAACGAGAACGAGAACGAACAATTCTGAACGGAAGTAAATATGCAGCCTTGTATTGGGGGCGAATACTACGGTTCTGTCTCGGTATTGGGACCGTTGACCATCTTATATCCAGCACCACCCCTTCGCTCTCCTCTCTCCTCTCCAATAAAATCAAATAAATCAAATAAACAGTACAAGGTACAAGGTCAAAAAGCCACGGACGTCTCCATCCCATCCCATCCCATGGTCCCGTAAGATCTCCTCGCGCCACCCTTTGCCCAATCCAGCAACCCCTTCGTCCTCCCCATCGCTGCTTCGTCAATCGCTCTCCAGAGCAATAGCGAGCACGACCCGAGTTTCAAACAGGCACCAGCCCACAGGTACACGCCCACAGAGACGGACCCAGAAGGTAACATTAACCATTGCGCCACCCAGAAATCCTTCCCCAATGCCGTGAGTGCATCGGCGTGTGCGTGCGGTGCGACGGCCGGATGCGACGGAGCACTTCATTGTTGCGCGGACTCCCACCACACCTCAATAAATAAAATAATAGATAATAGATAATAAAAATAACATCTGTACCACTCTCTTCTGAGCTCACATGGATCAGCGTCTAATTCCCTCTTACCTGCATCCTCATTGGCTTCCACGTGTAATAACTAATACTCGGCCGTTACCCCTTTCAGCCCAATATACGATAGGGCCAGCCCAGTCGGCCTATTCTCTTGGACTTCCACTAGCTAGACACACCCGCAAATTTAACCCGTTAGCCCCGTTCTAGTTTCCATGCACAATAAAGTAACGCTGCAACCTCTGCTTACGCCTGTCAGATTACACGGTTGTGAAAATTGGGGCACACCACCATGTCAATCATCCCCTCCTTGTCACTTGTCCAAACAAGACCCAAGACATCCTTACCCTCTCTCCCTCGCGCTCCAATCACGGCCGTGCTAATCCTTCTGCCTCCAATTCCTTCAACGGCAGTTAACTTGCCCACCCAGCTGTCTGGGTGCGCCCACCAAACCATTCCTGTCTTGTCCTCATAACCCCCAACATCAATCACTCTTCTTCGCAGTGTTCCTCATCACCTCATGTACTTGACGTACAGTAGCACATGCATGCATACGCTGTCTCATCCCGCTAACCGTACCCGGTAACCAAACCAACATAACATACTCCCTCCATACACCTACATCCTACCCATATACACGACTCCCTCGCCAAGCCTCTCTCCTCCTCATTGTCGCTTGCAGTCGACGCTAAACTGCCACTAACACCAGACGATACGCTCTTATTATTAGTCTATTGCCTATGACTCCATTTAGACTCATCGTACATCGTACATGCAGCCTGGTCGTCGCACCATGTGTTTATCCATTGGCGAGCTGACCAATGATTTTCCAGGTTTCCAGTGTTCTATTTCCATTCCGCCTTTTAGCCGCAAGAGGACTCAAATGATTTCGCTATACCCAGAACAAAAGTTAGTAAAAAAAAGGACGCAGAGAAAATCCATAGGCATACCCATAAAAATCAGCCTGGGGGGGTATCTTGTTACTCCCACGCGTGTTGTAAACAATTTCAAATCATTCCCTGTCCACCCCAACTCCCAGAGTCTCCAAAATCCACTTCTTCCCTTCTTCGTCTTCACCCCGTCCTTCTCTGCTACATGCACTCACTAAGTCTCACTGACCCTGATTCTGATGCTCACTCTTTGACCCAACATGTATGTGACGTTCTCTCCAAATGTCTCTCTCCATACTTTTGCGTGTGTCTCTATGTCTCTAAACTCTGCTCTGTCTCTGTTTCTAATATACAATAAATGTAACCTCCCACTTTGCCTTTTGTGGTCCTTTCTCCCACTTTCCTACCCCAGTACGCCACTGCCACCGTTGCTGTCACTGGTACTTTAACTGGTACTACTGCTGCCTACACCGTTTTGACCCTGCCCGTGCAGACCCCAATCGTAATCAGACGTATCAAACTCCATCCCTTGCACCGTCTGTTCGTACAAGTAGTTGTCAAAGTCTCCATACCCATGCTGCCCCATCAGCAGCGCATCAAGGCTTCTCTGACGGATCGCCCTCGCCCGCTTCTTCAGGCCGCGAAACATGCGCACATACTTGACGTCGGCAGAGTAGATCTCGTAGGTCGCCAACGTCTGCCTAATCTCGTCGATGACATCCGCATCGTCGGTCGCCACCCATGCGGCGAATAAGCCCGCTGGCATGAAACCCGCCCCAATCGGCAAGTGGGTGGCCGACTTCTTGGAGATGTCAATCGCCTCGTTGGCCATGTATTGGGCTTCCTGCTGCAACTCCACATTGAGCGGCTCAAACGCCGACAAGAAGACGTTGAGGACCAACGAGTAGCACAGCAGTAGCGCGTAAGCCGTTTCCAGCTGTACCTGCGCACGAAGCAGCTCTGGTGGTGGCGGGTCTTGTTCCTTGACCATGCCGTTGATGAGGTGGACACGCTTGAGGCAAAACGGGCCTTCTACCCGTAAGCGATCATACGTCCTTCGCATCTCTTCTCCGTGAAGTTCGGGCTCGCGAACGAATTTCGGGAAGTTCATAACAGCCGGCAAATCCAGGCTCTCGATGGATTGGCCATGTTCCTCCACCAGGGGCAGCTGTGGACCCAAGGGTGGGTGGTAGCTCTCGAGATACCATGGGTGTAATTTGATTTTGGGGTTGATGATGGCTTCGACGGCCTAGATATTTGAGTTTTTGTCTCAGTTTCCATATTTCTCCTTTTTCTTCTCCAGCGCTTTCTTCTTGCACTTTGCGCGATTTTAGGTTTGGGGATGGGTCTGCTTACCGCTGGATAGATCATGTTGAAGCGCATCGTTGCGTCGAATCCGTCCTCCCAGTCCTGTCCGGCACTGGCATTCAGCAAGTGGGCAATTCCCTCCATGTGGCTGAATGACCCGTCGTCGGTACGCGAGTACCATCCTTGGCAGACCATGATCATGAAGATGGCGCATAGCGTGTGTGGTGATGATGCTGCGCCCGGCTGCATCAGGGTGGCTCGTAACGAAGTCAATGCCTTGCCGTACTTGACCATGGAATCGACTGTTTGCTTTCCCGTTCGCAGTCCTCCCAGCCCGGCAACAAAGGCATCTGCAGCCTTGTCTAATACTTCAGACGTGCCCAGACGAGCGGGAACTCCAACAAACCATTCCCCGAAGCACGTCAAGTCGTATTTGGGATCTGTGATTTGCAGCACAGAGATGAAGGAGTCAGCGAGATGCGATAGCTCGTTGTCAGGAGAATGAGGAGGAGTCCAGATGGTTCGACGTGGTGGTGTGAGGGCTTTGCTTTGCTTGGGGAGCGGAGGCGTGTCGTTCACAAAGACGGTCTGCTGCTTGAACTTGTATCGAAGCTGGCCTTTCCCAATGCAGGGGATCTTGAGACGAGCGCATCTTGCGCATGCTGGAGTTCCTTGATCGCACTATGTAGTGTTTATTTAGTACATGACGTTTATATAAGTCAGGGGCTGAGAGCGAAATGATGTTTGTTACTAACCTTTTTCTTTTGCTTGTGGCATGCGTCGCATCCACGATATGACGGGACGCCAGGCATGTTGATGGCGACAACTCAGTCTAGATGATCAAGCTAGTGATTGGCTAATACAGACAGATGTGTGCTGGAATATGTGCGTATAAATGGGATTGCAGTGATTATTTTCAAGTTCAAAGTCGAGGTTGGGATGGAATGATGCACCATTAAGTGGAATCGCGATGCCTGAAAGCCTAGATTTGAATGGAGACCCCGAATAGGAAATGCCGAAGACAGAGAGACAGAGATTCAAGGTAAGTCAGTACTCGGAACAGCAGCCAACTCATAAAATTAGAACTAGGTTCGGTACGGACAAGGCGAAATGGTATGGAGCATGAGCAGGCGTTTCATCGGCCAGTCATCTTGGTACTTTATTCATGGAAGGATCGTAGAAACGCGGGCCACAAAGCGAAAGCTGGTTAGCGTGCTGGTCTGAGCCACGGGCGGGTGTGGTTACATCCGCCCAATGCCTGTTCTACCAAGTACAGTAATTGTATGCCTGTACCTGGGGCCGGGGTCGCTTCTTCGGCGCAGATGCTGGGACTGTCGGGGGTGCAGCCGGAGGGGCGATGGGCTAATGAACCGATGAGGTGATGGCTGCGTTGGCTGCGGTGACTATGATGATGACGAGAAAGGGGTGATTCTGTATGCATTGACGGGCGTGGACGACTCTCAGCGTATCATGGCCATTCACCCAAGTGGAAGCGAGGCGCTGTGACACGACACACACACACGTACATGCTGTCTTCGAAATAGCCAAGAAGGCGAATTAGACTGGGCGCAGCTAGACGTTGGCGTCTTGGGCACTGGTGAGATGATCATCCATCATCTATGCTGGACGAATAAACGACGAGAGCCAGAAGCTAGCGCTAACAGCCCTTTGGATGGTGGAGGATCCAAGGTTTGCAAGGTTCTTTTTCTTTCTTTCTTTTTTTTTTTTCTCCTAGGGGGCCTTGACGGGGGAGTCAGAGGCGCTAAAGGTGGTCCCCTTCTGCCACTAGGCTCCTGAGTTGTTCGTTTGTTGAGCGCTTTCAGTGGTCGACGCCGGGGCACTGAGCGGTAAAGCTGCGGGGCTTTCAGCACCCCCTGTACCTGGGTAAGAACATGGCTTGGGGCTCCTTTTGGGGGACTTGAGGGGGCTAAAAAGTGCTGGGAAAAAAGGTAATCGTCCAGTGGGGTTCCGGAGTGTTGGAGGGTTCCGACAGTGTGGTTCCACTAAATGGGGCACCGCTGAACTTTTTTGGGAACTGGTTTTACAGGGCGACAGGGCCTCGCCTCCAGAAGCCAAGTACACTGAAACACGGTGAGTTGTGCAGATGAACCCACTGAAAAATAGACAGTCCCATCTAACTCCCATGCACATCCTCCGTACACATGCACGCATCCCAAAAGTGACACGCGGACTTTGACACGGGGCAGGCAATCATGAACAGGCATAATCGGCAGGCAAGCAGCTTTTATTGATGGCAGTGCCCAGCCAAGCCAGCCACCATACTTAGACACAGTCGCCCACTTCCCTCTCACTTCCTCTCTCACTCGCAGTCTGCCACTCCCATGACACTTATGGGGCGTTTTACGGGGATCATCATAGGGCACACAGGCGTGCCATCTACACCCCATTGCAGTGCATTGCTAGTGCTGCTAGCGCGCAGCTAAAGGGCACAGGGCAGAATACAGGGCGAAAGCTGATGAGCCTTGGAATATTCCAGCTGACACGTTCAGTGGGGCACCACCAAAGACACCACCAAAGACACCACTAAAGACACACACTAAAGACAAGCAATACCCAAAAGCCCCCAAAGTCCAACCGCAAGCCCAAGCCCTACGCCAGCCAATCTCCAGTACCGACCTCCATCAGACGACTTTCCACTCTTCCCTCTCTCCTCCATAAAAAATAATTTGGAATGAATAAATTAATAGCCGACGACCAAAGACATGAAATCAAATTTAGGCGACAGAAATAGAAACAAACAAAAATTTCCTGCCGCCGGCACCTCAAACAAACATGACAACTCTCATCCATGTAGTGTGCGGACACTGCACTGCTGGTACACCATCGTCACACATGCAACAGCTTATCACCATCAGCCTCAGCCTAGCCTCCAAAACAATTCTTCTAGTCCACGGCGGCGTTTTCTTCCAATAAACTACCTCCCTCATCCGGTGCCACAGTGGCTGCAACAGTCTTAGCCACCGACGCCGCGGGTCACTCGGACCATCTCACCCAATCATCGCCCTCACTGCCGAACAGGGCAGTGAATGAGGCTTCAAAGGATTATTAACAGTACATATATTGACTAACAACTAGCGCCCCTTGATAGCTTGGCTTCTTTTTTTTTTTTTTTTTTTTTTTTTTTTTAAAAAAAAAAAAAAGTTCACTGCGGTCATTGGCTGATGCACCTGGAACTCGGCCACTCCTGCTTCAGGCTTAGCATCACCTAGACGCACTCCCCTCTCGCCCATGTGGTTTGTGGAGATTGAGATTGCTCGTTGCTTGTATTAGCCCCGGCTCGTATGGGATTAATCAAAGCCTATCCCGTGCCGTGGACGACCTGCTCCGTGGAGGCGACGGAGAGCCTTGCTCGTGTAACCGAGCTGTTTGGAGACTGCATCGCACTTTGTCACTCCTCTCACCGCATTCAGGAATTGGCTGAGAATGATTGCATAAGCAACTTAATCATCACCGAGCCTACGACGTGTCTATCCTGTAATTTAGCCATGCCAATATGTCCGTCGATAACTGTGACTTATGAACAAGGATCCTGTGGGGAGGCTGCCGGAGCCACAACCGCACCACCAAGCCTGTCGGTCGAGATGCTGCAAGGACAGATGAAGGCAAAGACTACCAGACTTTGCTTGGGCAAGTCATACCCAGGTTTGCCGTCGCCACGTACACATTTGTGAAAGCCCATCTTGTTTCCTGATGCTTTTATCTGCAAGTCTTGTTCTCTGCCTAGCTATTCCTTGCTTGCTCCTGCGTCTTTTCCCTCAAACATTCTACCTCTCTGTGCTGCACCTACAATTCTTGGGCCTGGCTACTTATTTTGCGTTTGCGTTTGCGTTTCCATTTGACTTTGACTTTGACTTTGTGTTTTATTTCGTAGCTGAGTTTAACTTTGAGTTTCAATTTGAGCATTACTGCCGTAAATGGTGGTTTTTTTTTTGTCGCGTAGAAAACAATTTGCCTTCTGAGACACATTTATATATTTTGCCATCAAGTCCCGTCTCTCGCACACAAATCCGCCTCTACTCCAAGCAACACTCAACACTATTCAATACACTATCTGCGCAGTCCTTTTGGAGAGTATTCTATCCAGGTAAGAGAAAACTACATCCCATATATACTTGAAACCTCAAGTATCTCACATTTTTCAAATGCCTACGAACATCCTACCAGCCGGTATTTCTTTACACCATGTCCAAGTCCACGCACCTCGATCCTAGCAGCAAGGACGACATGTATGAAGATGGATTCATGCACAAACGCTTCTGTCGAAACCCCATCGAATATACACTAGCCCTAGTAACGATTGTCGTCCTCATCACCACAATTGCTACTTTTATGGTCCTATTAGCTCATCTTTGGATTACAATAATTTTATCAAAGCCTCCTAGCGGTATCGAGTTATTCTTGACGGCATTCAAAATTACGACTGTCATTACTGCCTGTCTGATCTTCTTGGAGATAGTTGCATTCGTTTGGTGGCGTCTTATGCGACTGTTTGGCTGTGGCTCTCAGTACTTTGGCTTTCCAGTTTTTGAGCTCGTTGTTGATCTGCATCATCATTTAACGACAGCTATAGTTGGAGAACCGCCAGCAAAGCGCTCTGAGTATGAGAAGATACCCGACGAAGAGAGCCAGGTCAATGAAAAGCTTGATATTGATGCGTCTGACTCTGGCGGCGCGGCCAAATAAGCCCAACTATGGCGGCGCGACACAGTAGTCCAAGACTATCGATGCGGCAAAGTATGTCCAATACTATCGACGCGAAAACTGCATTCAAGACTATCGATACTATAAAATACGACCAACACTGTCGATACAACAAATAGACAAGTTAACCTGAAGAAGAAAGAGATAGCAGGCAGTTAGACAGCAGGCAGTTACTTATCGACAATAGCGAACTTTTTAAATAAAACTACATGCACGGCACTTATTGCGTAATCAAACATGGGTTATTTTGGTCATCATCATTCCATCATTCTATTGCCTTGAGGAGATCCTCCAATATTTCCTTCCTCCAATTCTGCGTCAGGCTTACATGCGTCTCATCCAAAACCTTCAACTCCGCCCGGCTTCCCAGCCTTTGGGCAAGCTGCACGCCATGGTTGGCTGGGACAAACACATCCTGACTTCCATACCATAACCTCACCGGCAAGTGCTTTGGAATATTTTCCACCTTGAATGTGAACGGCTGACAGCAAAGCTTGCCGTCCAGCAGACACCCTCCATATCCCTGAGCAAAACCCTCTCTTGTCGATCGAAGCCCAATGCGATAATACTCGGTGTTCTTCAATGCCAACCGATCCTTCTCAGGCAAATCCACACCCCTTGTGCTATCCAGTAACATCTTCCAGCGTTCATCATCGCTAAGCTCCACCCTCCCAATTGCATCTCGTCGCCAGAACCAGCGATGCACAAATTCAGGACAATAAAGATGGCCGTACGGGTATCCCAGGCGATTGACAAATTGAGCACCCCGCATACCGATATCCGGAGGGCCGAGAGCGACGACCATAGCTACAGCCTTGAGTTTGGTAGGCGGCAAATATCTTGCACAAGCGAGTGTTGAAGGTCCTCCACCAGGTATACCTATTACACTGTAGCTTTGCAGACCCAAGTGGTCGGTGAGTTGCTCCACGTCCTTTGCGCTATCATATAGAGTCCGACTTGGCTGCGCCGTGCTTATTCCCATGCCGGGACGATCAATTCCAATGATTCGAGCACCCAGTTGAAGGCCGACACCGTGATAGTAGAGTCCATCGAGGCGTGAGCAGGCCATTCCATGCTGGATGATGACTGGCTTGCCGGTTGGTGAGCCAAACTCTGCATAGCCTAGCGTTCGACCGTCGGATAGTTTTAGACTGAGATTTTCATTACTCATGTTTATTGATTGTGATTTCCGAAGATGCCGGTAAGATGGACAACGTCACATATACGTGACCTGTAGCGTAAGGCCGTATCTCTTTCGCCTCAGGCTATCACGGGTCACTGGGTGTAAGCGACGCCACGGGCGCATACACTAACTAACTACATGGCTGAGCTGATGGTTGAGATGGGCATGTCATACCTGGAACAAGATTGCCATTTCACATTTGATGGAAAAGTTGAGAGCAAAGACAGACATTTCTGTTTCATGATGAACATGACACCATGTCTGTGTGGTTGCACAATTGACTCATTCAGCCTCTCGTAATGCTGCGGGCGTCACAGTAAGCCGCCAAGCCCTACGTCACAACATCAACACAGCCCGCCTATCATTTTTGACCTCTAGATATATTGATTTCCAAATCTTGAAAATAACCTTACAAATTTACAAACAACTTTACCGCTATTGTCCTTGTCAGATCAAAAAATATATCTTTATTTTCACATTGTCAAAATGGGTAAAAACGACGCCCCCCCTCCGGTCCAAGCCTTCGAGATCAAAACCTCGAAATCCGACCATGGCCTCAAAATAATCCGCCCCGTCGGCGCATCCGAGAACTCTCCTGCCATCATGACCATCATCAAATCCCGCTGGCACAAGCCCAACTTCTCCCTCATCCAAGGGTCCCCTCCCCTGCCGGAAGAGGGCAAACCCGACCCGTCCCGCGTCGTCGGTTGGGCGACCTTGGCCACCTTTGGATCCAAGGCGGACGGCCAAGTGAGAGGCAACCCGCTCAATATCAAGATGGAGACTTGGGGGGCGGGGTGTCTGGTTGAGACGCCGACACTGGGAAAACTGAAGTGGAAGAGGAACGAGAAGACGGCGATTGGGTTGGATCTGTTTGATGGGGACAAGAGACTGGTTGCAAAGCTCAGGGTAGGCGAGGGATGGGATAATGCGCAGAAGATTCTGGAGATTTATGTGCCGGGCGACGATTATTTCACGGAAGTGGTGGCTATTTCTTCCATGATTGTGAGGGAACTGACACAATCTTTGAGATAGACTCGTCGTTTCTTTCGTCTCGTTGTCTTTTCATGCCCTGGTTCGCAATATTGGCATCAGTACGCAACACTGCCATACAGTCCATAGATATCCCCTGCAGAATGAAATGATACCACATTGTTTATGTACCATATTTATTGGTTGATATGCTGTGCCTTTCTTCCGTCACTTAGTCTGTCTACAGTGCGTTTACTGTATACAGTATACATAGCCATCGACGGACGTCGTGCACCGTGTGGGCCATATCTCGATAAATAATCGCAACCCAACTCAACTCTTTCCTAGTTGGGCAACCACCTCGTCCACTAGCTCAATCCCTAATCCTACTCCCCAATCCTTCAGTCCATCACACCAATAAGATCAAACACCAATCAGAGTCTTCATGCATGGTTTATCAATTTCATTCGTCTGATATGACATAGCAATATAGCACATATCGAAAGCGCTTGTCCTCCTCCTCTTCATCTGTCCGAGCATCAGCCCGCTCGATGCAGGTACAACCTGACCCCCCAAAAAGAAAGCAACGCAAAAATCAAATGGCCTCCCTAGTAATATCCCATGTTCCGACAGAAATCTGCTTCTTCCGTAAACGCCTGTAAACAATCCATTTCTCTGTTATTCCTTCAACCTTGCGAACCAACATGACACGAATCCGTGACGTCCTGTTGCTCTTCCGACGGAGCCGACTTTTGTCTTCCAACCGTTTTTGGCTTCTTCACAACATCGTATGCATATCCCCGGACATTCATGCGTTTGGCAATCGTCCTCTAGCTTATACAAATCGCCAAGGTGTGGCGCACTAATCGTTCGAGGTGGTGTCGTTGCCCAGGCTGGTCAAAGGTTAGCATCCGCTTCTTCCAATTATCGACTTGAATTTCTTACATGACAGCGGACGCCAGTAATCTTTGTTCCACGTCGTCCATGCCCAGGCCTTCTCCAACACGGCCATCCATGTCTTGAAACCTCGGATCCAAGCCGGCACGGTGCTCAATGACAGCCACACGCTTCTCGATATTCTCCAGACGTTGCTCAATGCGCAGGAAACCCGACGCCAGATCGTGACTCAATCGGTCGACCTTGTTGGCCATTGTGCGAATGGCCACGCTTAGCGGCGTGTTTTCGCTTCCGGGCAGGTGATGTATGTTGCGTGGCTCGTGGTTGTGACGGGTATCTTGGACAGCGAATCGCCATTGATTGCCCAGCTGCACTTCGCACACGGCCTTGGCTCGAAAGGGACAGTCGATTTTTCGCGTCGACGGCGTTCGCTTCTTGGCTGTGCTGCTGTACTTGACACCTCCGCGATCGCATACGAGATCGAATCGCGTGGGCTTGCCTTCACGATAGTTGGACGCGCGGAGCTTGACAATTCCGTAACCCTGATCCTTGGCAACGCGTTGTACCGAGGCCATCAAGTCTTCAAAGGACCGGAAAATACCTTCGGGTGGCGGCAGCAGCGCGGGGGCTGAAGCCTCGAGAGACATAGTGATGTGTAGGGAAACACGTAAGATGTGACGATGCACGCAGGCGGGCGACTGAGGCGGAAGACTTGTAGCTCGAATAGAGCCACCAAAAATTGGTGGATTTGGTTCGAAAAAGCGCAAAGAAAACGACAGGAGGCAGAGGGCTTTAAATGGTTGCCTTTGCTCACGATGGACTCAGTAAGGGACGGCCTGTTTGGCGTCGTGGTTTGATGCACTGGCTTGGCTCATAGAAAAGAGAAGAGGTTGGACCGTGAGGAAAACAAATTTCGCACAGTCACGACAGGCTCGGGGGATGGGTTGTTGATCGGGAGGTGCCTTTTCAACCAATCATGTCCCTCAAAAGAGCGATTAATGCGGGGATTTGTCGACTAGCGCGGATTTGGCTTCTGGCGCGCTGCAACAGGACAGTGCTAACAAAACAAGTAGCAAACACGACGGAGATTCCGGTGGCTTCTTGCGGCTAGAATTGATGAATAGTTAGGGGTATTTTCTAAATTACTTCTAGAAGTCTTCCAGTTTTACAATTATTTTTTTGATCATCATGATTTTTGTTGTTTTCTGCGCCCAGTGTCATTGCGGTGTAAGTGCAGGGTTACATGCAAGCTTTAACATGCGCCTCCACGTGATACTCACCAGACAAGAAAAAAGTAAGCTTTCTCAGGACACCAAGTAATTATATACTCAACATGAATTACGTGTAATTTATTGTCTTGAAAAATACATCTCGTCTGCAGCGTCTGCCTCGTGGTTTTTCAACAGCCATCGCGGTGCATATCCACCATTCCTCTTTTAGTCGAGTGTTGGTTCGACTCCAGTAGCCGTTTTCGCCCCACGCCGCCCAGCCTCAAACGCCCTGGGCCTTTTCCCTGTCTGCCCATCTCGCTCCCAGCGAACAGAGAACTGCACCCGACTCTGCATCTCCTCGCCACACACATCTCAAAGGGTGCTGGTTCCCCTTTCCGTCGGGATTTGCTACAGTTGCTCAAAGACTTCCCTCAAACCGTCTCATCCCTGACTGCCGCCATGGACCCTCAGAATGCGGCCGCAAATGGCACCTTGGGCCAGACTAACCCCGACGAAGCCCGTATCAAGGATGCCATGCAGCGTCTCAAGCTGCTTCACGTCAAGGTATACCTTCTCTCACACGTCGCCTTGCCAAGACACACTCCCCTGACCAAGACTATCGCTAACTCCGTTCCCCCAGAACCGCAACTTGAGGGACGTCATCACCAAGGTCCTCGAACCCTTGTTCCAGCAACATCCCAATCGTAAGTGACGAGCCTCTCGGAGTGTCCGTCTTACGAAACACTTGCTAATTAGCCCGCAGCCGAGACCATGTTTGCGGCGTTCATGAAGGGCGTTCACGAAGCTCAAGCCAATATCAAGGAGTTTCAGGATCTCATGAAGGACGGCAAGAGCCAGGAGGTCTTCGCCATGGCCGACAAGAGTCGTGAGGAGAATCCATTTGGCATTGTTCCATGGAGACATAAGGAGCACCCCAACTGGTTCAACCTCGATAAGGATGATTGAGGCGGCAGTGACGATGGTCGCGGAGGTGATTTGACAATGGGTTCTTGCATTGGGTAGCATGGCGTTATGATACCATTTTGGAGTTGGGATATTGACTGGATTACGTCAGCTCTCGTTTTTTTTTTTTAATCATGGTCCTGTTTTGGAAATTCAAATGGCTTTTTTGTTGCTGGTAGTTTGGTCTTGAGCTGCTCTCACAGCGAAGTTGTGAATTCGCCACATACGCTGAAACTAAGACGCTCAGCGGCACAGCAACTCAATAACTGAAGAGAATGATAATCAATTTTACTGCAATTCTTTTCATATGCTCCATCGTGCATTATATTTTATTCACTTTCTGCTGACTACTCTTGTAACGGCTTCATCAACTCCTGTTCCATGCTCTCCAGGGTTGCTGTACTCTGGGGGTATAGAAATAGAAGCACTACATCTGCCAGCTTCCATGCACGCAGAAATCGACATTTATATTTATTAAAATCTCAGAAAACTCAAAAAAGTAACTAGAACTATCTTGCTAGTCATCAGTATACATAGTTTTTATTTTTCGCTCATACTTGCCGTATAATGCTTCACTCCCTTGCTATGCTGGTGTCTGATTTAATGTGTCTTCTTCTGCGATCACGTGCGATAACACTCAAAGCGGGGCTCGTTTCGCGCGCTGATTGGCCACGACACGGGCACAATTCGTAGTTCCACCCACACAAATTTTCCACCAAATCTCGAAATTCCTCGTCTCGCTCTGCTGTGATCCTCATTGCAACATCCCAACATTCACAAATCCGACAAAATGGCCTCCAACCGCGTCACCTACCGCCGCCGCAACCCGTGAGTGAAGACCCGACGAACGGTTCGACATGAGAACAAACAACTCCCAATTTCGAATCGCTCTGCTCTGCCCCTCGCGACCACCACAACGAACATTCAACGGCTGACTCTTGGAATTTCTTTAGCTACAACACCACCTCCAACAACACCCGTGTTGTTAGAACCCCCGGTGGCAACCTCCGTGTCCTTCACATCAAGAAGCGCGGCACTGTCCCCAAGTGCGGTGACTGCGGCTCCAAGCTGATTGGCGTAAGTGCATCCTGACGAATTGTTCGACATGATCCAATGGCAGTATGTGGGATGGACTACGAGGAGGACGACAACGACAACGCAAGGAAAGGCATCACGACAATCGACACCATATGAAAACTTTGCTAGCGACTACGACGATCTACGACGAAATGTTTGATTTTTTTGGAATCGGGACCCCGCGACGAAACTACTGCATCATATCGGACATGGCATGACACAATCGCTGGAACTAATAACTAACCACTCGACTCTACAGATCCCTGCCCTCCGCCCCCGCGAGTACGCTACCCTCTCCAAGCCCCAGAAGACCGTCCAGCGCGCCTACGGTGGTTCCCGATGCGGTGGCTGCGTCCGTGACCGTATCGTCCGCGCCTTCCTCATTGAGGAGCAGAAGATCGTCAAGAAGGTATTGAAGGAGCAGGAGCAGAGCCAGAAGAAGAAATAAGCGGCTTTAGTTTGTTATCAACAACAGGAATAATAAACGACTGCCTTGTTTTCTTTGTTCGGATGGTCTCTTTTGCACTCAAAAAAATTTCTTCTGCGGGGAATGCTTTCACGACTGTAGGAAAGGAAAGGAAAGGAAAGAATCGAGGGGATGGATAGTAGAAGATGGGTTCATTGCTTTGGTGTTAATTAGGGCAAATGGGACTGCATGATACATTTTGGAGGCCGGATCTCAGACGTCAAAAACGATTGAAATTATATATGACGATGGGCTGGTCTCTGCCTTAGTCTTAGGACTAGAACTACCTACTTGGTGGTTGGAATGAAACAAACATCAAGCTCATGATTTCAATGTGGTGTAAAACAAAGTGAATGGTCGATCGCGCAACTAGATGTGACAGTGAAGTTTACATGGTCCAATCATGATGTCAATTGATGCTGTCCCTGTCGCATGGCCGCATCCCAACACATGGCGATCCACCCGTAAATGACTTGCCTGCACCTACGCCAAATTTCGTCACTCCTTCAACATTGAACATCCAACCCCCCAAACCAACAATTTTCAAAATGCACAGCATTCGCAGACAGTGCAGCGAGCTTCGCGCTCTGCACTCCGCAGCCCGACGCATCACATACCCTCAAAGCGCATCTCGACAGTCGCTGCTCGCCTCCTTCCACCGCGCGCAAACTGCCCGACCTCTACATACCTCGTCGCCCTTCCAGAAGCGCCAAGATGCTCGTACCGAACCTCCCCCGACCGATTTTCAAGAATTAGACGTGCTGGGAAACACTCCCCCTCCATCAACATCTGTAGATGTATGCATGCAGGATGGTTTCGGCCTCAACAGCGGCATTACCATCACAGGAGGCGATGGTGCACTGCTCGTCAACGGAGAGGCGTTTTCATGGCGGCCGTGGGTGGCCAATGGCAACAAGTCGTTGATTAATAAGAAGGGACAGTTTGAGATTCCTGCAGAGGCGCTCAGCATGTTTGATATGTTATGGCCACGACCTGGTACGTTCCGTTGTTGGAGAGGATTCTGCAGACGCTAACGGAGTGTAGATTTGTTAATTATTGGCGTTGGACGAAGCATTGTCCCATTGAGCCCGGAGACAAGGAAGATGGTTTCGGAAAAGGGCCTGCGAGTTGAGATTTTGGACACGCGGAATGCGGCTTCACAGTTCAATATGCTGGCTACGGAGAGGGGTGTTTCTGAGGTAGCTGCGGCTTTGGTGCCTATTGGCTACAATGCTTAGGTGTACGATCCACGACGGTCGAAGGAATTACAAAGACGTATAATATTGTATAATATCATGTCAAACACAGGACTGGTCACGACGAATGCATGATGCATTGGAGACTGGTGTGGTTATGTTGCTAGTAATCTATGTAGCTTCATGTACGTCGTGAAGAGCTAACTAATTTTGCCCTGTTGTATTGGTCACAGTGAAGAATTGCCACTAGAATTTCATGTCTTTCCAGAACGATGCAGGCGCTCTTCGGATGTCTTCCTGCTGCTCCTGCTGGGTGCCATAACATAGAGAAATGCCGGAGACACCAAGCTGATGAGTACCAAGCCCGTCCAAAAGATTCTGTAGCTTCCGGTGATTAATTCATCTATTATCACGAGGGTATGGATTGCCAGGGTTGCGAGAAGCCACGCTATGAGGAGTCTGAACATTGTTGTTGTTGTTGTTGTTGTTGTTGTTGTGTATCGGAGCCGAAGCTCAATGCTGCCCAACTTTCGTCACGTGATTGAAGGTAGATGTCGCGATAAATGCAGACCAGGATCAAATGAGAAATGGAAACGAACGTGCAGTATTTAAATATAGATTTCGGTTCACTGTGGTTAATAAGTGCGGTGGCATTAGAAGTTGAGTCTATCGGAATATAAAGAAGCACTAACACTGTACGTCAATTAATGGTATCGGTTTCGATTAGCCACTACGACTTCATAATCATCGCCTCAAAATTAAAATCCATTAAATGTTACGTCAATTATCATGATGAATTGCAATTGCAAAAATTCTACGGGGTAATTCGAAGGGAGCTCGCCGTTGCGACCATGTCCCTGACACTACATTCTTCTGCAGGGTAGCACATATGCACAGTGCACCAAATCCCACACTGTACGCTAGCCAGGACCAGGAAAAGCTTCTTTTCAGCCAAACACCTCGTCGCACGCCTCATAACCCAATCAATTCTTCGGCCTCAAAAAAAAAAAAAAAAAAAAAAAAACCGACATCGCAATTCGAGCTTCACGGCGCGCGCACACATCCAGATGCGCCAAAGGTGCCCAGCTCCGCCCTAGTCTCATGTTGGTTGCACGTGTCGCGGCTCCTGACATTCGGTTCGCAAGTGCCGAGCTTGCTTTTTTTGTTTGTTTGAAGCGCGAGCCTTTAATTATTTCCTTTGACGTTTAACCTGTGATACCCCTAGTCGACAATCGGGCTCATATAGCTTCATGCAGACGTTCTTCCTTGGCTCAGAACTCAGGATACTGCGTTGTTGACACTCATATAACGCCATTGAAGAGTTTTGAGTCACCTCGACCCACCATCGGAGAACTCATCTTCGCTCACTTATACAAGTCGACTCTGTGACGACCGTCGCAGATGGCGTCCCTCTTCGATTGGTCGGGCCAGTCTAACCCGACTGATGCGCATGAGACGGACCCTACTCTCCTCAAAAATCACTCCGAGTTCAAGACTTACAAGACGTCGCGCTTTGAGTATCCCGACCTGCGCATCTTCTACCGTCAACACAGCAAAGCTGATGAGTTACCCCGAGATCCTGCGCCTTTGCCTCTCCTCGTCTTTATTCCTGGCCTAGGCGGCTCTATTGCGCAGTTTCATCCGCTCCTCAGCAGCCTCACTGACCTTGCGCCGTGCCTCGCAATCGATTACCCAGGATGTGGCCGGTCCAAGTTCGCCGTCACAGATTGGGCAGCCTATTCAACACAGGCCATCGTGGAATTGCTCGAGACCATTATTGAAGATTATCGCGACAAAGAAGCTGGACAGGGAGTTGTACTGATAGCACATAGCATGGGCACAGCTATTTGCGCTCTTCTCGCCAGCAAGAAATCACCGCATACAACATCACTACCGGAACACATTGTTGGCTTCGTACCAATATGCCCCGTATCTCACCCTCTAGATGAAGCAAAGACGGTATGGGCACGACGTCTCCTCTGGGTACCTGGATGGATCTTCGCGTTGTGGCGAGCTTGGGATGGCATGGGCGGTCTCAACAGTCCTAGTGTATCACGCTGGGTCGGCGATGTCCCAGACCCTGAACTCCGCGTCCTCCAATACCGCTTCAACCAACAGAGCAAAACACCGGTATGGCGTCGCATGGCTGGCGGTTCTCTCGCCAACTGGACCGACGGCATACCCACTGGTGGTCTCCCTACTACCGAACTCTGGGGCAGCCTCGATATCCCAATCTACATCGTCACTGGTGAAAAGGACACCGTCACACCTCCCAGGATGGGCGAAGAAATTGCCGAAGCCATCAAATCCCACAACAAGCAATCCACTACCACATCACCATCCCTCTCTAGCCTACAAGGCGCGGCTCCCGTATCTCTCTCATCAGACCCCTCAGACCACATCCCACACCACGTCGTGGATGTCCAGCACAACCCTCCTCACCGATCCCAAACTCCTATAGAGGACCCTCATGAAGCCCCCAGCACACCCAAAGACTCATCCCCCGACATCCCACCACAACCATCCCACCCAGCAATGGTCATCCAAACCACAATCATGCCCGCTCCGGCCAACCACACCCTCCTCTACAGCCCACGCACCGCCCGCGCCCTCGCCGGCCTCATCGCCGACTTCCTCTCCAACAACGTCACCCGTCGCCTCTCACTCGCCTGGCAGCTCCAACACCTCTCCCGCGAAGGCAAATGGGACGTCAAGAACCTCGCCAAATGGAAAGCCGTCATCCCCGTTTCCGATCCCATCGGCCCTCCCGACGAGCCCATCTTCCGTGCCATGAAGACCCTTCGCGAAGTCGACGACGTCCACTGTCCAGCTGAATTTGTCGCTCGCTACGGCACCGTGGTCCGCGACGTCATTGACATCTCCAAGGACCAGCCTGTCTATGACCCAAGAGGTCTCGAACGCGCAGGAATCCACTACCACAAGTTTCCCACTGTGTCTAAGATCCCACCCACAGCCCAGGAGGTAGACTGCTTCATTATGCTGGTGGACAAAATCCGGGCCCGACAAAAGGAACGTGCGCAAGCGGAAGATTGGGAAGAGCCGCGCAGGTCGCTGATTGCTGTTCATTGTCACTACGGATTCAACCGGACGGGATATTTCGTTGTTTGCTATCTGGTGGAACGCTGTGGTTTCAGCTTGCAGGACGCCATTGATATGTTTGCCAAGGCGAGACCGCCGAGCGGTATCCGACATTCGCACTTCCTTGATAGGCTGCATGTACGATATGACCTGTCGGGTACTAAATGATGTGAATGTGCGTCCTTCTTTTTGTTTAGAGTTGTGTTTTTTTTGGTTACGAGGAGTTTGGACATGAACGGTTTTAAGCGTATGATAGAACGGCATTTCAGGATTTCAATACATTTCATTGCTATGCTAAATCGAGAAAACGAATCCCGTGCAACACGGATATTGCAAATATGCTATACTAACAAAATTATTCCAGCCCCTCGGCGTGGTAGCTCTTTGAACCTGTGGCAGATTCTACCTTGATGTCTGGTAGGGACGTAATCTTGGCTCTCAGCTCCTCGGTAATCTCATCCACATCGACCTGCAAGTATCTGCTCAAGAACTTGCCAACGTCCGTGTTTTCCACATTGCCTCTGATGTCGTGGGCGGCTTCGCCGCCAGAAGAGTAAATGTTGACATCTACTGCTGTGTGGCCGTGAGTGCTCCATCCTATGTGGGCACGAAGCGAAATGATGGCGGAGAAGGTTTCCACAGAGCCCTCAGGGTCGCGAGCCAGAAGAGTCAATTCGTCGTCAGTGGCATCCTTAATGCCAAGTCCGTCCTGGAGCAGCTTCTTGTTGATCCATGTCTTCAACTGGTCTTCGGATTCAGTTTCTGTGCTGACGCGAGTCTGCAGCTTCTGGCTCAGGCGCTCACAAGATGCGGATGCGCGGTTCAGAACCTCGGGGTACCAGTTGTAGACGGGTAAATGACCAGGCTCTTGGAGAGCAGTAGCCAAACCACCAGTTTCGTGGTCGCTGGTAGCGACAAGAACAGTCTCGGTGTCGGATTGCTCGATGAAGTCCAGAACAGCCTTGAAAGTCTTGTCGTACTCCAAAACCTCGTGAACCTGAGCAGCGGGATCGTTGATGTGACCAGCGTGATCGATACGGCTACCTTCAATCATGATGAAGAAGCCCTGGTCGGAATCTTTAGTGGCCTTCTCGAGAGAGCGGAGAGCAGTAGTAGCCATCTCACTCAAACTGGGGTATACGTCGTTCTCGTTGCGGCGGTCGATCTCGAATGGTACGTTGTAGTAAGCAAACAGACCGAGAAGAGGAAGCTCAGTTTTGTCGCCACCCTTCAGAGCATCGAATGACTTGCGTGAGTCGATGTATGTCCAGCCCAGTTCGTCCTGAGCCTTCTTGGTGACGTCGATGTTGTCGGCACGGCAGCCGTCGCTGGAGGTGTTGGGAAGGAAGTGGCAGCGCCCACCACCAAGCATCAAATCTACTGAGCGACCAAGCACACCTGTTCCGACCTCTTGCAGAGCAATGTCGTCCATCATTTCACGGCGCAGAACGTGACTAGCAAAGCACGCAGGTGTAGCATCTGTGATGTCCGTCGTGACGACCAGGCCGGTCGTGTATCCAGCTCGCTTAGCAGCCTCCATAACGGAGCCGCAGGGCTTCTGATCGGGAAGCACAGAGATGGCACCATTGTAGCTCTTACGGCCGCAAGAGAAAGCTGTGGCTCCGGCTGCGCTGTCGGTGACGAGAGAGTTGCTGGAGCGGGTGCGGCTGGTGCCCCAGAAGTTTCGATCGAGGATTAACGTATCGTTTTCCGGGAGTTGTTTGACATGCTGACGGAAGCTTCTCGTCAAGGACAATGTGGCTGGTCCCATGCCGTCCGACACCATGAAGACAAGGTTACGCTTGGCAGGGCCGCCATGCTTGGGTCTGGTCTGCTGGTTGTGCTGGACCCATACGGCAATGACGATAAATCCTGCAGTGGCGAGGAGGGCCCAAATGAAGTAGATAGTTTCGCGGAGGCGGGAAGATCGAGCGGGCTTTGGCTGTTGTTGTTCGGTCTGTTCTTGAGGCCGATCGTCGGTGGTTGGGTTCTCGTTGCTGAGAAGAGGGCTGCGTTCGTCCGCCTAAGGTGCAAGAGAATCAGTATCAAAATAGTTCTAGTTATAGCTGTGGATTCGAATGAATCATACCATGGTGAGTGTAGGGGACGCGAACGAAGCCTCTTTGGGAGAAAAGCGAGGGTTGAGAGGAGGAGAGTTGAGCGGTGATGATGATGGCGGACGTGAACCAAGCAGATGATCATTGGCGGCTTAATGTGGTGATTGTGGGGACCTCGACCGCTGCAGCTGCAGCGGCTTACAGGGCATTTGCAGTGCATTTGCAGCGCCCGGCAGAGCGCTACAGCGATGCCTAGCGTCTGCAGTAGGCAGATTGCGGGGCAGTTTGAAGGCGTCGAGTGCGCTAAACCGCCAGAAGCGGGTGCTGAATCTAGGCAGCCAATGGCGGTCGGGGCACCTGAGCTCCTGTGAGACACGGCCTGACTGGGTCACTTGACGCACATTTGCTTGGACGACGATCATTTAACGGTGTTGGATAATTCTTTTGTGCTTTCAATGGCTTCGATAATGTACAGTACGCTACTATCCCCCCCCCCTAAGCGCTTGTTGCTCTGAATTCTCATGTTGTTCTACGTATGCGAGTGAGCAGTTCTCCCGCTGTAGATGAGCTCCGTCTTATAATATACATTCTTCAACTAATAAAAACACACACAATATATATATGCCTATCTACTATATTCCCGATTGGAAAAGCTGTAGCGGTTCAGATCAAATTCAAAGGTTAAAAACATGGCGCAAATTGGCATCAAAGGTTCACTGTAATCGGAAATTGCTAATATGGTCAGAATGTACATCTGTATTTATTTACACTATGTTCTGGTTCGTTTCATCATAATATACTTTTTCAATATTTACATCATTTGTTTCACTTCTTGTCTACCATTTAGCAGCCCAGGTGGATGGCGTTGGCGTAGTACTCGTAGGTGTCAGCATTCTCCAAAGCCTTGGCACGGCTTAACTTGGAGCAATCAGTGTAGCCGTAGGCGTAGTCATCAGTGCCGGGAGAGAAGACGTGAGAAGCGTGAGTGTACTCATGGATGGTGGTGCCAGTCTTGTCGTCTCCGTGGCACTGGGTGGTCTCCATGGGGCTATTCCAGTATTGGTCGCACCAGACGACGGCATCGTCAGAAGAGACAGTGTAAGCGAAAGTGCCAGGGTCGCAGTAGTTGTATACATCAGAGCAGTGGACTTTCAAGATGCCCCCGGGGGTGTTGGTGCACTCCTTGGCAACGGCCTTGAGGCGGTTGGCAACGCGCTGACGGTCAGCAGAGGCAGTGGACTTGAAGTATTCCTGGAACTTGGAAGCAGAGCCGTTGAGGGCGGCATCAGCAGCAGCGTTGGCCTGGGCGGCGCAGCGCTTCTCACCATCGGCAATGGTGGACTTTTGGCTGGCAGAGCAGTCGCTCTGGATGGTGGAACGGCTCTGAAGAGCAACGTGGATGGCCTTGGAGACCTTGGAGGCACGCTGGCCGTCGACGTTGAGAGAGACAGGGTTGCTGTGGTAGAAGATGGTCTCGTCACGGAGTAACTGAGTAGATCCGAGCTCGGCAACCCGGAATTGACCGGCGGCGCGAACATCATAGACACCAGACTTGTCAAGGCCGTAGACCTCAGCGAGGTCAACAACGACCTCCTTGCTCTGACCGGGCTGGAGAGCAGTGAAGGCACTCTGGTCAAAGGTCTTGCCGAGACGGAGCTTGACACCGTGAAATTCAGCCTTCTGGGAGTCCTTGGTGACCTCAAAGTCGTTGGTGGGGATCTTGTCAAGGATGGTACCCTTGTGCAAGATGTTGTAGCCCTTGTTGCCGTTGTTGGTGATGACAGCCTTGACAGCAGTGTTGCCAACGGGAGTGATGGAAACGCTGACGGGGGCAGTGGCCTCCTTAGTATTGACGGCAGCGGCGGTGGCAAGGCCAGCCAGGGCAAGAGAAGTGAAAGAGTACTTCATGATGCGTATATATTGAAAGATATTGAGAAAGATGTGAACCTTGATGGCTTCTTCGAAATCTTTCTCATGCGGTCTCTCATGAGGCTTTTATACAATTCTCCTCCACGAGGGCGCCCGCTGGACGGAGCTCTGCTTGGGCAGCTGGCACACCAACATACCCCATCTCGGCCCCCGCGAAGTAGGCTGGATTGAGGAGGTGTTATTATTATCCCTTAATGAAAGGCGCAGGGTGCCATCGTGCCGCCGGTTCATGCCTTTATGCAGCAGGTCAATGCTTGGATAAATTACTGGATGGAGCAGCCCACAGCGCTGATATCGCGCGCTTATGTGGGCTGTCTTTGTGAGATTACAGCGAACTACCGTCTGGAGGCGTTATAAACAGTCTCATGCAACTGAGTCTCAAAAGACAAGCTGCGCTTCCTTTGAAATTGACAAAATTCCCCCAATTCGATTGACTCGAGATGTGGTGACAGTTTCGCAGTGCTTGGTACACTGAGAGAATATTGCCCTCGCTAAAGCGCCCAAGACGTTGCAATTGGACTGAACAGTTGGGATGAACCTGTTGCACTACTGGCGGTTTCAATTGGTTAGAACCTGACAAGCACGAGTCAACTGCCAAGCCCTCATCTGTGGTTGGGGTGAAAAGCCTCGGAGCTACCAGGTTTTAGCCTGCCTGAACAGGAAAGTCGATACTGGGAGAGCACTCAATGGAGCCGAGTGAGTACCGACGCCGGTCAGGGGATTGGGCCACTAGTGTTTGTGAGATTCATGCCTGGCATTGCGAATAACCTTTGCCATTCGCCATGTAAGCTTATGCTAAAGCTGGGCCACACGACTCTCCGCCCTGTCGCCCCAAACCACCGCCGCCGCCGCCTTGGCTGCGCAGTCTCATATTCAGCCCCCGGAGTACTCCGTCGATCATTTCCCCTCGCTTCTCGCTCCCGCAGTTGAATGCTTCACGTGTGCTGTACAGTGGCATTCTACTTGAGTCTATTGCCAACTACACCTTCCAACTTGAGCATCCGTTACCTTCCCAATTGGCGAGAAGCTCCGTTTCAGCTTGAGTTTATCCAGTGTAAACAGCTAAAGATAGTTCCTAAGGACATACGAGATTGACAACTCACTGGTCTAGCTGCCTATCAATTAAACCCGGCATTAATCAATTAATAGAACCGAGGATCAATTGCCCCTCGCAGCATCTCTTGTACTCTTGGCACATCGAATCCGCACTCGTCTCCCCCCTCTGCATCTTATTTCCAAGACCCGCGAATCAATTCCACTCGACTCTAACAGCTTCCACCATTACCGTCTTTTGTTGCTTCCACTTCTCTTCTGTGCTATCAGCAACGAACAGCCTCAGCGTTCTGCACGTATGGCATTTTCCAAAGCAATCCGCGCCCTGACTGTCTTTACGGTATTTACAAATGCTGTCGCCAATTGCTGCCAGGACCAGAAGCCCATGATGTCATCTCCAATCCCCGCCAACCTTAAGGTTCACATCGAACCAGCCTCTGAGGACTCTACACTCAAGGTCACAGTCTCAAATACCCACGAAAGCACACCTCTCACGATTCTCACGTGGGATGCCCCCTTCGATCGATTGTCTCGCGATTCAGGCACATATCACATCCAATCCACAAAACCCGGATCGGAAGAGCTGGAGAGCCTTGGAATCAAGATTAAGCGAATGTTGCCAGCCCCGCGAGATGCTCTAGTCGAGATCCCAGCCAAGGGAAAAATTGAAAGAGAGCTGCAACTCAAGTCTAAGTGGATTCCGACCGACGGCGAGAGCTACAAAGTCTGGGCCAATGGCCCATGGCGGGCTGTCTGGGCGAAGAAGCTGGACGATGTCACCGATGACGATCTCAAGAGTATTGTCGGTGAATTCGACGTTGACAGCAAATACGAGACAAATGTAGCTGAAATTGTATTAAAAGAATAACCGGATAGCAAACACAATGAAGAATAAGTTAAATCCGCTCGGCTAATGTTATCGCTGATTGGCTGCTGTCAATCACGTCTCGCATGTAGCCGCCCACTCTTGTCTTGTCTCGATGCTTAAACAGCCACGACAGCCTGATGGAGCATCCTGGAGCATTCTAAAAATATGAAGCAATTATGAAATAGGGCTACATGCTTACCAATGCCGACAATGCATCTAGACGAGCCTAGTAGAAG
Source organism: Simplicillium sp. C3G150-2 (assembly GCA_022702485.1). Lineage (NCBI taxonomy): Eukaryota > Fungi > Ascomycota > Sordariomycetes > Hypocreales > Cordycipitaceae > Simplicillium > Simplicillium sp. C3G150-2. Next base: position 5,781,319 of record JAJIYY010000001.1, on the reverse strand, counting down.
CGGACACGGAAGCGGATTTGCTGCACATACACGCACATTTTGCCTCGTTTCGGTTAGCATCCTTGCGCCATGGGCGAGATTCAGGCTGGCCCTACAAGGATATTTGCCCGCTCTGACCAGTCGTCGGTCAGTGGTCGATCTGCCATACCGCGGATTTGGGACAGCTTTGGGCAGGCGTCCCTATTGTCGTTGGGGGCGAAGGCGGGAACTTTTCGACTTGGCCGTACGTATGCTACTGGGCAGTTCTAGTTATTAGATAATGCCATAATCCAAGACGCAGTCGGACCATTAAGTTCCCATGCAGTGATACAGTGCATATTTGTTTCGCCTTCTCACATTTATATACTAGACCAACTCATCTTTACCTTTTGATCAAGTCACTTACACGACTGCATCACTCGTACCAAGGTCAACTCGCGTCCTCACAAGAGAAATCTCTGCTACCATGGCTTACTGCGTTCGAGTTTCTATTCAAGTCGGTCCATCAAAGGCTAGACGACAAAGAAAATGGGCTCCCCGAACCAGATCTGGATGCACAACCTGTCGGTATGTTGCCCTCAACATGATCGAAACGAATAACAAAATCTCATCGCATCCATAGGGTCCGACATGTAAAATGTGATGAAATGAGGCCGCATTGCAAAAGGTGCGCCTCTGTAGGAAGAAGGTGTGAAGGATACGGAGACGAAGAGTACGATACTCTTACCACGATGATTGAGCCTCAATATCGTGTCGCTCCTGTCGAAGCCAGCCAAACCCGACAAGAACTGCACATTTTCGATTTATTCCGCAAGGAAACCGTGCTGTAAATCACAGGCATCTTTGATCAAGCTTTCTGGACAGTGGAAGTGTTGCAAGCGACTAGCATATATTCTGCCATTTGGCATGGATGCCTTGCCTTGGCGGCCATAAATAAGCGAAAGCGACTGATGGCGGCAGACAGTTCAGTCCAAAATACGCGGAACAAGCTCTATGTATTCGCGCTGCAGCAGTACAATCTGTCACTGTCACAACTCATGGTCATCATACGAAACCGAGCACCTACCTACTCCCAACGCGAGACTATGCTCTTTTGCTGCCTACTCTTCACTGGCATTTGCTCTTTGTTAGGCGATGCGAAGCAAGCTCTCATGCACGCCAAAGCGGGACTCCAGATGTACTACGAATGGAACTTTTAGAAAGAACTCGACGTGCAATCTCCGGATAATACGACAGGGAAACGAATTTTCTCGCCCGAAGCACTGAATGCGATAATCTCGAATTCTGAAGTGCAGATGATTACACAAGTTGGTGTGCGTTACATGCCGAAGTGGCGGCGAGGGCGGATGGTGCAACGATGTTCTCGCATGTCATTCAAGTCAGTCAGCCAGGCTTACCTAGAACTTCAGTCATTAGCAAGTGGACTTCTGGAAGTGATGCGATTCTCAGGAGTTCCCAGCGACACCGACCCTACTGAGGCCCAACCGGACGTATTCTTTCAACATCGACAGGAACTTTCGCTATGGAAACACAAGTTAGACGTTCTAAGAGCACATAATAAATCACAAGGTCTCCCGCTAGACGGATTTGACTTGGTGGAGGTGAACTGGCTTGCTCTTCACATGTGTCTGCGGGCAACGGCCAACGCAGACGAAATTGCTTGGGACCAGTACCTGCCAGACTTCACACACATCATGGATGTCTACGAAGACGTCGTGAAATGTGCAGCCAAGTCACGGAGAGAAAAGCGCGAAGCTGGCTCCGTGTTTTCTTTGACGTCCGACTTGTGCGAAATACTTACATTCGTTGGATCGAACTGTCGGAATCCCATTGCTCGACGACGGGCCATCGCGCTGCTCAAGGAGTGGCCACAAAAGGACGGAATATGGGACACGGGACTAATTGCGACCATGTGCGAAGCAAAGACCCAATTAGAAGAAGGAGCTACATTATGCCCTGACAAGAATTGTCCTTGTATTGTTGAAGATTTTATCTGCAATGACCATCGCATTGCATCAAGCGCTGTGGAGTTTGATGACGACAGCCATACAACTATTTAGCTCACAAAAGTAAGGGAGTGGACGATGGGTCAGCCTGGGAGGAACTTGTCCTCGCGAAGCGCGATGCCAGAGATTAAAAGGCAGTTGAATGAAAAGAGTTGTAGTATTGATTGAGTTGGGAGAGGACTTGAGCAAGATGATGAACTCTGTATACATCATTGCAATGAAATATCTCGTGTCAACAATATCCAAACTGTCTGGCACCATATTCATATTATTGCCAATTACCAGAGAATTATTTCTCAACGTCTTCTAATCGGACCTCAGATCCGATCTGAGATAGACAAATTACGGAGCCGCGATGGCCTCAGCGTAACACCCTATTGGCTGAACGCCTACCGCGCTGGTCTAAACCGGAAGCGGGGTTTTCGATTTGTCTGCATTGTCAGCGCGTTTTGTCTTCCTTCATCATTGCCGTGCAAGCTTCTACAGCTCTATCCTTTCTGCCCTTGGGCCTACTTGACAGAAGCAGTGACAACCTCCGTCTCAACACCACCAGGCCGCCGCGATGAGTTCACAAAAATCTCGTGCCGGTCGGCCGCGCATGCCAGAGCCTCCAGCAGACGCCAACACACAAGATGAGGCAGCAGTAAGAGCCATTTCAACCACCCACGCCAATTCTGTACATCTTTATTGATGGAGAAACAGTCTCGACGAACGCGAATGCGACTAGCTCAGCGGCGCTATCGCTCCAAGAAACAGGACAACCTCGCCGCCGCGGAGCAAAAGGCCACTGCTCTCGAGGCTGCTCTGCGCGGCACGCTCAACTCCTTTAGGAACTTTCAGAGAACCATCCTTCAGCAGCCGCCTGGAACGGTACCGCTAGAGGTGGCGGTTCAGTTGTCCAAGACGTCGTTGGAGATTTCGTCCCTGCTGCATAGCAGTGGCGTACAGGCGCAGGATACGCTCGGCTGTAATTTACTTGACTGTTCCAAGAGGCTATGTGCGCGACAAGTGTTGGCAGATCAATTCATGAAGTCATCTGTGGAACACAACCTGAATTCTCTGGAGAATGGTCAGATGGGCGCTTTCCAACCGGAGCTGTTAGCAGGAATGAACATTCTACCGGGAGAGATTCTCATTGCGCAGACAATGAGACAGACATCAGACAATCCCCTCGGCGATATTGATTTCTCCGGCCGATTTGTGCCACAGCTGCATCGCAAAATCGAGGGGCAATCAGAGACAGTTCTGCGGCTGGCACCACCGAAATTGCAGAGGCTGAAATTCGGTCTCACGAGAACATGGTTCGAGACGACGATACCCGAGTTGCAGGGCGAGTGGCTCGAAGCAGCCGATGTCGAAGAATATCTAAGCGAGCGAGGCATTCATGTGCGACAAGAATCTGCCAAAACTGTCACGCTGCATTTGGCTGCCGATGGAAGCGACATCGACTCGGAGGGACCAGTCACACCAGAATGGGAACCAGATCTGCCGGATTGGACAATCTTCGGGAAGCAATTGGACGACCGACAAGATGTACCTACTGGAGTGAGAGAATTGTCCTCAGCGTCGCCCTCACGGTGGTCAGATAACTCGCCATCGCCAAGTTCTTCAACACAAAGCAAGATTACGATCGATGTCAGCAAGCTGATCAAGGGATTGTCTAAGAGGGGTGTTTGCTTGGGTCCTGCGCCAGGTATCAGGAAATGTGATGTGGACGAGGCGATCCGAGAGGCAGTCCAAATTTTGTAATGCTGGATGTATTAAGTATCATGATTATGAAACCACAATTTGCTTTTAATCTGTCCCAATCATTGTATGTCATAGTGTACTGCTGAAGGCATCTTCCTGACTGAATAGAAAATGATTCAAGTCAAACTCCATCTCTTGAAAAATATCATCAAACGCTGACGGCGCTAGAGTATCCTTCAATGAATCGACGTAAGGGTTGCCGCAGCGTACTTGTAAAATTCTGACTGAAAAGGACTCGAATGTGTTGACACAGTGTTTCACATACTCGCTCAAGTGCTCGTGAGATCGAAGAGCAGATAGGACGGTATGCCAAGATTCCGCAATACAGTGTGTGTACAGATCGGGGGTGCACATCGCAGCCAAGTAGTGTGTTCCCGCCATGTGAAGGTAGTAAATGCGATACCACCAGGGCAAAACGCCGATGGAAATATCTTGTTTCATTGCAGAGAGAACTACACGAACGATCTTCTGTGCCGTTTCTAAGCACATGATCGCGCCCTCTTTGGTGAGGCGGCCACTTAGGCTGGTTGTAGATGGTGGCTCCGAGTAGATGCGACACAGCATCGGTCGATACAGGAAAATGCGTGTATGGAGTAATCTAATAATGAAAGGATGGTTAGCTTTGAGTAAAAGCGGCAAAGTATGTGTTTTACCTGAGGTGGAGGAGATAATGAGTGGGCTTTGTTTCCGCATCACCATTAGCAAAAGCTTCCATGGAGTACTCGGCTGGAAGGTCATTCTCCCATCTGTCCAGGCATTCGTCAAATTGGATCGATCGCGCCGCATACTCCCTCTCTTGAGAGGCTCTTGAAATAGCTGAGCTGCGACATTGTATTTGCGCCAGTTGAATTTGGTTGCCTATTTCATATAGCTCCATGTCCCTTGTGCAGGTAGCATGCTCGGCGGTATGATCGCCATGGCTGCCCGAAACCGAGAACAGAGATGCTGAAGCAATGCTGCCAAGTGACCAAGAAACACACCTAATCCGTTAGTATGCTAAATTCTCTATTATTGAAGGGAGCTTGCCTGTCGAGTGCGATGCATGTAGCCCAAAGCTTCTTCTTTATCCTTGCTTCCTTGCTATCAGATGCTTTCTGCGTATGACAGGACATACTCTGAGCCATCCGAACAGCCAGTCCTGCTGTCATCCAAGTTTTGGATTGGTTGTTGGTACAGTGGAGATATCTATTCATCAGAATCAGACAGTATACTATCTCAATAGACTGAGAGCCCCAAAGTACTTCTTCAGGTCGGAGGAGTGTCCAAGCTCGATGAAAATGTTGGCTCGCCTTATGATCCCGCTCTGTCTGAGGCATAGACTCTTGTATTTGGATAGCAAGAGCGCACATAAGGTTGATGATACTTGTCCAAATGGACGACGTATTTGCTGAACTTGAATGTAAGCTGTGATAGTTGCCCAAGAACCACTCGCGGTCGAGGACTGGCTCCACGGGATCAACATGTCGCCAATACACGTCTATAAGATAATCGAGATACGAGCGACTCAATTGAGGAGAACTGGAAGACAGTTCAGTTGTTGGGTCCAGCTGTCCGAATAGCGGTGCATTGACAAAAGGTACTAGATTGGAAGTGATGGTTGACACAGCTCCAGCTTTGGCGTTTATTGTCGCCGTGACATCTCCAGTAAATCGATCATGCGTGGTATAATATGTGTCTCCTCTTTGAAAGCCTGAGGAGTTGGGCAAAGAATCGGCGCCTTTCCCTTGACTCTGGGTGACATGTAGTGAAGTTTGCTCCCCTGGCGGCGATGGCAGCACTGAAGCTGGAGCTGGGGCTAGGTGTCGAATGACAGTTCGACTGTTATTTGAAGGCGTCGATGTATCTTCATACAAGCATTTTTTGCCTCTGCTTTTACAGCGTTGACATGCTTTCACAGATCATGTTAGCAGTGGTCCATCAACAAGTTACCATGAGTGCGGCTTACTAGGGCGCGCGCCGTCGCATTTCACTTTGCGGGCTCGGCAGAAGCCGCACGCGTTCAGAATACGTAGCCTCTCTCGCTTGACAGAGCGGGAAGGTTCATGAGCTGGGGCTTTAAAAGTCTCAGCCATCTCTTTTTCTCCACGAGAGTCGCTTGAAAGTAAGGTGGTGAAAGCGGGATTCGAAGTTGGAAGAGTTCGAGGACGGGTAGAATGGCCAATTAAATGGCTTGCTGTTGTTGACCCATAGCGGAAAGCTATATTATTCGTCAGCTGTTTTCCCTTTCGGGAAGTCAGCGAGCATTACAAATATGACCTGAACAGAGCCATTACAGCGGATGTGGCGGCCAATTAGAGGCGTTTCCGAGATTGTGAGGTTCGTGTAAGTGACGAGGCAAATCATTTAAATAATTGTGTTTGGTCGGACCAAATTATATCGACCATTTATCGATCGATACCTTAATCATTGAAAATGGCAAATATTCCGAGTATGGCCACTGGTGCTCTCTCAAGCGATTCAGTGAGCGCTGTAGTGTACGATGGTAAGGGCAGCCATGAAGTACCTTTTGTGGTCGAGTTTCAGAAGGATGATCCAATCAATCCCATGAACTGGTCCTCGAAGCGGAAATGGCTTATTACTGCCATTGCTACACTTTCGGTATTTGCGGTGACATTCGCGTCATCAGCGTATTCCAGCTCTGCCAACGAAGTCATGAGTGACTTTAGTATCGGCACCGAACTATTCATTGTCGGAGTTTCCTTGTTTGTGCTGGGCTTCGCGATTGGACCAGCTGTATGGGGTCCTCTGGTAAGTTTCATTATGGCCTTGGGGAAAATAGTCTCTGACAAATTCATTACTACAGTCTGAGCTCTATGGCAGACAAGTGTTCTGGTTCGTCTCTCATATCGCAATGGTCGCATTTATAGGAGGATCAGCTGGCAGTCCGAATATAACCACGATACTTGTGTTGAGATTCTTCGCTGGTACGTTTGGCAGCTCACCGCTGGTCAACTCAGGTGGTACCATTGCAGACCTATTCGAGCCGGCCCAGCGTGGACTCGCAATGACACTTTACTGCGTTGCTCCTTTTCTTGGACCTATCCTCGGACCAGTGGTGGGAGGATTTGTCGCCGAAAATGTAGGCTGGCGATGGGTACAATGGTTGTGCTGCATTTTCGTCGGTGTGATTGGGGTTTTGGGAGCTATTTTCATACCTGAAACATACGCACCAGCAATCCTGCAGAAAAAGGCAAGGAAGTTATCATCAGGCAGTGGGAAAGCCTACGTCAGTGTTTTGGAGAAGAACCAGGGCAAGAAATCACCGACCGAGGTTTTCCAGCGGGCATTGATCCGGCCCTGGGTTCTCTTGTTCATGGAACCCATTGTCTTGGTTGCTTCACTGTACATGGCCATCATCTACGGCACAGTATACATGTTCATGGGAGCAATGCCTATCGTCTACAACAGAGATCGAGGATGGAGTGAAGGAATTGGCGGTCTCGCATTTATGGGAATCGCAGTTGGCATAGTCGTCGGCTTGGGCTATGCAATCTATGATAACAACACCCGGTATAACAAGCTATCTGCAGCCAAGACAGCTACACCGGAGTCTCGTCTTCCTCCTGCAATTGTTGGTGCAGTGGCGCTTCCAGTCGGAATGTTCGCATTTGCGTGGACGAATTACCCGGCAATCCACTGGTCCGTGAGCGTTATTCTCTCAGCGCCGTTTGGATTCGGCTGTGTCCTTGTAATCCTGCCGATGGTCAACTATCTCATTGACGCCTACACCATCTACGCCGCGTCTGTTTTGGCAGCAGCAGCGATTTTCCGATCGATTTTGGGAGCCGTATTTCCGCTCTTCACCACCGAAATGTACGACGACCTGGGCATTCATTGGGCTTCGTCAATTCCAGCATTCTTCACGTTGGTCTGCATGCCATTTCCATTCGTCATGTATCGCTATGGAGCTACTTTACGAGAGAGGTGTAAGTACGCGTTTGAGGCTGCGGAAGTGATGAAAAAGATACAAATTCAACAGGGAAATCGTGTGCCAAGAAAATAACAGACGGAAGGGAATCGAGAAATGTATTTAGCGATGTTGTGCTCCGTTTGTTGCCCGTCTTGGCTAGTTCTGTGAATTGAGGCTTATTTTGCTCATCCCTGCAAGTCGGCGCTGTTGCCTAGACCCGTGAATTACAAGCGACGGGCAGGACGAGCTATAAAAGAAGCAGATAAATTATTCTTAAGATTATGACGTGCTAATAGTATTTGGACATTTGATAATTCTAAAAGTCAACATGATGAGGATCCAGAAAAACGACAAACTGTCTCAGCAACCGACCAGTGGCACTAATTCATCATGGGCTACAGACGTTACTTCGGCCGTCAATACAATGACCCGTCTCATCAATGCTGGCAAGAAAGCAACGACCGAGTTGGAGGAATTTTACAAAAAAGACCCGTATGTCACTGACAGCCGCGTCTGGCCTGTGCTGGAACATCTGCGCTTCCTTGTGCGTCTGTTTTCTCAGTTCGACAAACACATACACACCAAGTGGTTCAAACTCGACAACCTCTTCAATCTTCAGAAGACTGTAAACGCAGTTCGCGATTGCGAAGAGGCAATTAAAGTATTGAGCGAAGTGTACAAAGAATGCAAAGATATGGAAGCACAGAGAGGTTTTGCTTATCCACGGCCGTCGCCGCCGGATCGCTTACGCCCATATTGCTTTAAACGGCAGACGTTGGGCAGACTTGAGGATGCTGCTGAGGAGATTTCAGCAAAGCTTACAGGATCTTTGGAGCCTGGAGCAGAAACTTTCAGGATTCCAGCGAAGGAAACCCAAGGAACAGAGGCCAGCCAGACAGCAGAGATCACTAGGAATCAGTCTGACAAGGAGAACGACAGGCGACGAATGTCTATTCCTCCTCCACCACCACTGCCAGAGCCTGGCATTGGCAAATTTACAATCCATTGCATTTCTAAGCAGCAACAGAAGTGAGCCACTGACTATTCGGATGCTGCAGATGACGTTATTCGGTTGAAGCAGGATAGGTGGCTGCACTGTCGACTAGCAAATGAACTCGACAAGGGCTTCGAAGGAAAGACGACTGAAGATACAGTTTTGGAATAAGATTTCCTTAATTTGTATTGAATAATTGACTACTATGTCGAAAGCAAATTCCTAATTGTGGTTTCGTATGCCTCGGGTTCTCGCCCAAGCACTTCCTTTAGCGTGACAATCACTGCAGCCGTCTCCCCAGCTCTGATCGCATCCCATGCTGTCGCCCAAGTAATGGCTAGCTCTTTAGAGCCGAAGGTAGACACGACCTGTGGCTGCGACGCATATTGCTCCACGCTGACCTGCTCGATTGAGACGTCTGTACCGATGATGCGTGAAATGAGAGCCACAGTCTCAGTTAACGTCCACTCCTTAGGACCAGTGAGCTCAACGATCTGATTGACCAGATTGAATGCGCCCGCATCTTCAGCATAGCCTGCGATCAATTTCGCCGTAGCCTCACCCAGCTCATCTCTCTTGACCCAGCTAACGCCTCGACCAGAGCCATCATGAGGAATGAGAATTTTGTCAGTCGGATTTTTGGCATCAAAGAAAGCAGTATAAATGGGGTACGATTCGCTGTACAGCCCTTCTCGGATCGTCGTCCATGAAAACGCAGGATCCTGACTAGCGAGCGTCTGGAGATGTGCTTCGCTGTCCAGATGCGCTCCCATAACTTCTGCTTTGGTTGAAGATTGCTTCGATAACGCAAAGCCCAAAGAAGAATAAAAGATATGTTTTACGCCTGCGCGATAAGCAGCGTCGATTGCTGGCAATTGAAGCTTGGTTCGCAGCTGACGCTGGTGGCTCGGGTAGGAAATGAGGAACAATACATCGATTTCCGAGAATGCCCTTTCAAGGTCATCTGCGGAAGACTCATAGGAAGCCTGTCTGCATACTGCGCCATTGTCTACATATGCCTTTGGCACCTTTTCTGGAAAGCGGCTGACAAGGATGACTTTGTCGTTGGGAACCTGAGAGAGAAGATGTGTGTAGGTGCTAGTACCCAAAGCGCCAGAGGCGGGGAAAATGCCAATGTTCTTCATAATGACGAAAGCGAATGGATATCGAGGCAGAATTAATTCAGAGATGTGTGATAGGCGATGATGCAAGAAACTTCAGATTTATTGCCGCTAGTCGGGAGGAAGAAAACGAATTAATAATCTCACTATCACCCGCTGTGGTGACGAACACTGGGGCAATTCGTGACGGGTCTCAACTCGAGTGACTACAAAGCCATCAAGTACTAATATCACTTTACGTTCCAGTAAATGAAATGTACCTGAAAGCGACAAGTTTAATCAAACGTGAGCATATCGATCCTTATTGGCTTCCTCTACAAGTTCTTGGCAGCCCATCCAATCTGCTTATTGCCCGCATCAAAAACCACAAAGTTCGCCTTGAGCGCAACGTCTCCAAAAATGCTAATACCATCTCCGTTAGATGGCTGCAGACCACCGTAGCAGTTCGCCTTGTCCTCGAGCTTGACGTAATTCAGGTACGGCCCTGGCACGACTACCGTCGTGTTTCCGACTCCAAAGCTGAAGCTGGGCAAGGTGGCCGAGCAAGGGAAGATGTAACCACCCTCGTAAACGCTGTATGTCGCTCCAGCCACCTGCGTCCAGTATCGGCTTGTGACGCTGTTGGGAAGAGTGAGCAGCGATGATCCAGTATCAACAACACCCTGGATACGAGTCTTGATGAATGTTCTTGAGCCAACAGCAAATCCTGTAGAGGTAAACGTCCAGAACCCGTTGTCGGAGTCAATGGGCGCGTAGGCAATCTCTCCTGTGTAAGCTGACTTGTCAATGAAGCCAAAGTTGTAAGTACCGGCTGATCGATGGGTTAGCAAGTGAACCACCAGTGTGAATATCATATAATTACTTACGCTTGTTGTGCTTCAAGTCTGCAGTCAATACTGGCTTGTCAAGCTTGGGAATGGCGTTCTGAAACCATGTCTTCTGCTGGGTTGGCGAAACAGTGTTGAGGGAGTCACTAAAGGCAAGGCCGACAAGTCCGTCGACATCGCCCCTCGTGAATCGGGCTGCGACATCTTGAGCTGCCTCTACAGCTTGGCCGGCAACAGAGACACCACCAAGGTTGACAACATCAGTGTAGACGTTTCCGCTAGCACCGGTGCCATCGCCGTACGAGACATCCCAAGATGCGCCGCTCAATTCTTTGGAAGTAGAACTCTTCGTCGAGTCATACAAGTGCTGTCCGAAGGTTTGATTGACAGGAAGCTGCGTGCTGAATACCCAGAGATCACTGGAGCCAGTGTCGATATCCAGATTAAAAGTTTGTGGTGGTGTTCCGATCTCAACCTGTGTGAGATAGTGGCTGTCCAACGTGTCTGAGGGATTCGTTGAGACCGTGCCAGTCGAGCGGCCTTGAAGGGCTGCAATTCGCTTGCTGGCAGCAAGGACGTGAGGAGGCACAGCCTGACCGTATTTGAGGAAGATGTTAGCCAGGTCACGGGGACCGTTGGGCTTGAAGTTTTGGTTGGGAACAACCTTCAAGCTGCTGCTCGACTGGCTGGTTGTTGGTGCGGCTTCAACAATGGCGCTGGCCACAACCAGAGACACTAAAAAGCTACCAAAAGAAGGCATTTTTGCGCACTGTCTAGCAGAAAAGATTATTAGAGAAATGAACAGCGAAAGAAGTTCTCAGAGACAGGAGCTGGACACTATGTCCCAGTTCTGAAGCCGTCTTAACTGACCAGATGCTAGTGCGCCAATGGCAGCATTACTCTTATAATTTGCAAAGAGCCCTGCGCGGTAAATTGTAGACCCATGGATGTCGCCATTGCGATCTATCCTAATTCGTCAAGTATACGACATCGAATGCTTACTGTGCAAGCCAGATTGGGTAGGTGCATCTCAACGCGGCATTGCAACGGGCTTTGCAATTCAAGTACCGATGCTCTACAAAGTCGCGAGACACCACGAAACCATTACTGATGCGAATGACCCTTGGGATGTTACTTCGCTGCACATGTAATTACGTAAATGCGCCATTTTGGACCCGTTGCGTTACATTCGGGCCATGACATACATGTCGGTTCAGAATGGCGTACAGTCTGTCTGATCTTGTCCTCCAGAGATCGCCGTCGAAACCCGATTGCCGGACTTAGCGGACCATGATCTGACAGCTCGCTGACTACCTGATAGGCGGCTTGCAGAGGTATGCAGCATGGAATCGATGTTTTATTGATCTTTAATACTCTTGTGCGGAGTATTTGATGTTTAATAGCGAAAGTCAGGAACGCATTCTGGCCATGCCACGTGTGATTGCCACGATACTGGAACCTCATCATATCCAAGTCCGAAGATGGCCATGATAACTAAGCCGTACCAACTGTCTCTAAGAGATTCGATTTTGAAAACGCTAGAGCAAACGCCTCGTTTGACGCCGTGTATTTCCGCGACTAAGCAGCCTGATCGGAACCCGACAGGCAGAGATGTACAGCAACTAGCTGTCAATCAGCAAGAAGAGAACGAGCATTGGCGGTTCTAGACCAAAAATAATTATGATGTGACAAGATGACAGAATTTCACACAATTGAGCATGTAACGTTATTTTCAACGCTATTTTCTAACCCTTGCGCTGCGCATTCGGTAGTTGTGCACCCAGTATTCTTGAGCCGTCCAACTACCGCAATTACCCTCTCAGCGTGCAATGCTGCAACGAGGGTTTACAATGAGATGATTGAAGTTATTTTATTAATAGTTTGACATCCTGTATAATATAGTTAGCCAGCATTTATACTAATTGGAGCGAATGCGTTCATCACTTTGTCACATCTCTTGATACTGCATACTCATTCTACTGCCGTCAAGATGCAGAGCTTTGGCGCCTTCATCATGTCTCTCATTGCGGCTGGCAATGTTGCAATTGCATCGCCAGCTGCTCAAGGCGAAAGGACTTTCCAAATTCCTGCCATTGTAAACCCAGCCTATCATGGAAGCGGTCCTCTTGAGATGGCCAAGGTGTACAAGAAGTACGGCGTCGCATTGCCCGAGCATCTTGCCTCAGCCGTCGAGGAAATCAAGGCTGAGATCCAACAAGCTCACTCAAAACGACAAGCGACAGGCACAACTCCAGGAACCAATGTCCCTGGATACGATGATTCCTTGTTCCTTGGACAAGTCCAAATTGGAACTCCTCCTCAAAAGCTAAACCTAGCTTTTGACACTGGCGCGGGAGACTTGTGGGTTCTCAGCTCAGAAACGCCCGCCAACCGAGTCCATGGACAGCCCACCTACAACATCAAGGCGAGCTCAAGCGCCGAGCTTATTAAGAACGCGACATGGGGATTCGGAGGCCCCAACGGAGGAGGAAGCAGCGCGAGTGGAGATGTCTACTACGATACCGTATCCATTGCAGGTATTGCTGTGGTCGACCAGGCTGTGCAATCCGTAACTAACCTCAGCGGCTTCGGTCATTTGTCTACGCAACAGTCTGGAGTGTTGGGTTTCTCGGTGGGATTCCAATTGAGCAGTGTGTCGCCTATTCAGCAGACAACTTGGCTGGACAACATCCAGTCCGATTTGAAAGCCCCTGTCGCCACCTTTGATCTAAAGCACAACGCCAGTGAGTTACCAATGTGAGAACATACAATTGAACGACAGCCTGACCTGGCAATAGATGGAGTATTCAACTTTGGCTACATTGATCCTGCCTCATACAGTGGAACCATCGGATATTCTGATGTTACAGAATTCGACGGCACCTGGTCGTTTGATAGTGTGAGCTACAGGATTGGCACACAAACAGCACAAAAGTATGCCATTGGTGGTCCTGCAGATTCTGGTTCAGCTCTAGTTTTCCTCCCCGATCAAGTCGTTGGGAATTATTATGGCAATGTAAAGGGGGCAAGGTACAGCGAACAAGACGCCGGCTACGTGTTCCCCTGTCAAGCTGCCCTTCCGGACTTTGCCTTCACTGTCGGTGGTGTAGATATCACCATTCCCGGTCGCTTCTTCAACTTTGGCACCGCCCGCGACCACTCGGGTGCGACGTGTTTTGGGGCCTTGCAGTCGGGATACGATCTGAGAAAGAACATTTGGGGAACACCAGCATTCAAGTCTGCGCTAGTGGTGCTTGAGCCATCGACGCCACGACTCGGATGGGCCACAAAGAAGATTTAAATAGCCCGAATAAATTATCAAGCTGTCAATTTAGATAATCAAATAAAAACAGAGTCTTTTCACTCGCATACTGGAGCTAACAGACGTCGGGCCTGCCCAGCTGATGCAGAACGGGTACATGAAACTTAGTCCAATCGAGCCATGGGACAAAGTCAAGCACAAATCTCTCTCGAACTGTAAAAGCTCTGATGTGCGCCATTTGAACTTTATTTCTCCTTTCGACAGGGATTGTTGAGCGCAAGCGCTGTGGCGCCAACATGGAAACTGGTGTTGGACACTTACTGAGCATACAGCTGCCAATCAACATATTCCCCAACACACTTTGAAATGCATTATTATAGAGCCAAACTGCCGTACGAATACTTCAGAGTTGAATCTGCGAGCAATCAAGTAAAAGGGACCCCGCATCGAAGAAGCTCGGCCGGATGACCAACTTTAAAATGTGCAGCAGCTGAGGTCCCAGCACGCTGCCGAGGTATACAAAGAAATAGCAGAAAGAGTGACGCATTAAAGCTTCCTTATTGGGCAAGACGTGGAAAGATCTTTCTTTTGGTCTGTCTTTATTCTTTACCGCCTTTGCGGCATTTAGGTGAACTCTGGCGACTCCTCCTTCGAAGGTCACGAGAGGTTATGCGGATGAAAACGAAGCTGCGGGCCTTGAACCAGCGATAGCATACTGCGTCCTTATTCCTTCAAGAAGTGGAGGCATGGGTGGCAATTGACATGGAACATTGCCGTTTAGCCTGTCACAACGAACGGTGCTGGCTGGTGCGCAGAGATATTCCGTATGCGAGTTAGGTGCTTTGTACATTTGTTCGAGTCTGAGTTCAATCTCCTGCAAAGCTACTTTGAGGCTGATGATGGATCCTGTGGATTTATTCGTGTTGAACGTAATAGCTTCAGCTGTGGCGGTTAAGCATCTTACATGCATGATATTGAGGTGGAAGACGCCGAAGACTGCTCGTTCAGAATGCGCTGCTTACATTGGTGGAACAGACATTGTACCATGAGCTGATAATCGAACGGAATGGTGTCTTTGCTCCGAGACAACATGAGACGGAATAATTGCGATTAGATTTCCCAACAGCACGTAATTCAGACGCATACTACCCTGTGAACCTACTTTCTAGCCCAGGCACACCACACGCCTAACACTCACTCAGCACCTAGAACCCCAATTGGCAAATTTGTGCGGACAGCCAATAAGCCAGCCCAGGATCGTAGCCATGGAGACGTTTTTACTTCTCACACGGCCATAAATTGGCCCGTCAATGCAGCGATTTATTATCGCTTCGCTTTCCCAACCCCTACCCTCCGAGGGCGTCTCGCAATGCGGGGTGTTAGTCGGCCGCGGCACTCAAGGGGAGCCAAGCCCAAACAGGATGGTCAGCCGTCACATCACTATAATATGGCTTGCTAATCTATCGCTGGTGCCCTGGAAATGGACGGCGTTGTTTCGAAAATAGTGCTGCCCGCCTTCCCAACGGGGCATGCAATAAACTCTACCCAGCAATGACCCTGTTCTAGACCTGGGGTAAGATCTGGGGCCCCTCTCTAGTGTTACATCGGACCCCCAGCTTGCATCCTACTATTGAAAGTTAACCAGCTAGCCTTAATAGATCCCTCGGCTTCACGAGCAATCTCATGAACGCCAGATCGCCAGAATGGAGATGGTGCGTGCAATGGTGGGTTGCGTCTCACCCTCCGTGTAAGTCAGATGGTTCAACGTGGGGATGCTCTGGGTTGGGGATGGGTAAGGCGTGCGAACCTCTCGTCCTATAAGAAGGGCGCGGTATCCCGCCATGACTCGGCGGAAGAACCAATTCAACAAACAACGCTCTTCATCTTGAAGTCATTCACATTCACACATAGTCAAAATGGTTGCCATCACCCGTGCCTTCGTTTTCGCCACCGCTGTGGCTGCGGCTGTCATCAGCCCTCGCGATGCCGCCAAGGTCCTTAGCGATCTCCAGACCGTCAACACTGACAACGGCAAGGTCAAGACTGCTGCTAACAACTACAACGGCGGTGCTATCAACGCCATCCCCATTGTCAACGCTGCCAACCAGCTCGACAAGGACGTCAAGGCCACCAACGATGATGCCAAGGCCGCCGGTCCTGCAAGCCAGACTGATGCCCAGAAGATCCTCGACTACATCAACCAGACCCTCGAGCCCGGAATCGTTGCTACTCTTCAGGCTCTTGAGGCCAAGAAGGCCAAGTTCGCCGCTGACGGTCTTACCAGCGCCGTTCACGACCAGCTCGTCACTCTCAAGACCGACACTGACAGCCTTGGTGCCACCCTCATCAAGAACACTCCCTCTGGCCTCCAGAGCCAGGCTAAGGCTGCTCAGGCTAAAATTGACACCGACTTTGATGAAGCCATCAAGCAGTTCAGCTAAATAGTTTTGCGCTAGAAAAAGAGAAGGTGAATCTTCTCTGTAAATAGCTTACAAAAACAAATACGAGTATATATGATGACTTAGAAAAACGAGCCTGGCCCCTATTGATCGTGCGGCCCTCAACACGTTTGCGACCCAAGCCACCCTGATTGCTGAAGAAAGCCACCATCGGCCAATCAACAAGTTTTCGCCGTTGGAGGGTGTCTATACCTTGTTCCACCCCAGTTGCCCAGTAATGCTCCAGTTCACGCAACGTCGGCATTTCGTCGTGGCTATGGGCCGGTGGGGGCTGGGTAAGTCGGCAGAAGATGAGGCTTTGCGCCAAGATACTCAATTGGGTCTGAGGTACAGCAAACCACAGCTACGCTCTGGAGATGCGCGCAGATGAGCAGGCTCGCTGTAAAGTCCAGAAAAAACGTAGTGTCCTGTACGCTGCTCAATCAGATACCCTGGAATAGCCCTTGCGCGATGAAAGAGTACCAATTGAGCAAAACGAGAAGTTTTGTGACAGTCTGATGTACCGTTCAATTGCGACGGTCCGCCTTGTCACTAGCGGCGCAGTACCGTTGCGTTCGACTAAATTGGGCAAGATACTGTGTACCACACCAAGGTGGTCGGTAATTGAGAGATAGACTACCGAGACAAAACAACCAGCAAAAGCCTCAAAAGTGCCTCACAATACATGACCCGGGGAAGTAGTGGCTGACTCCAAAAACGCAGAGTAAATATTCATATAAAGCTTTGTCTCGCATCCCCAAACTGCCCAGTTCAACCATACCATCTTACCCTGTAAATATTCCGTACACGCTTTCAATTTACACGATGAAGACGGCCGCAGTTATTGGATTCGCCGCCTTGGCAACAGCTCAATCATTGAAGCAGGCTCGATTTGCCGGCAACGAGGAACCTGCCTCTTTCTACCGCGAGGATGGAACCGTACGTTGAATGACAACAACCTTGAAAATCCACCATCACTGATACGTATTTCACAGATTGACTGGGAGGCAGCTCGTGCCCCCATCAAGGCCCTCGAGGAGAAGTACCACGCCCAAACTGTGTATGGAGAGAAGATCCAGCGCCGCACAGGCGCCTCCGAGAACATGGAGGCATACTCGCCCAAGGGTGGACAGGAAGACGAAGATTACTACGGACCTGGTGTTGTTGGCAAGAACAAGCAAACTTTCACTGTCAAGTTTGACACAGGCTCATCAACCTTCTTCGTCCCCGGAAAGAACTGCCCTGCCGACCAGTGTCCAAGCCCTAACAAGTACGATGAGAGCGGCACGGACTTGCACAACACCACGACCGTACACTATGGAAGCGGAACTCGTAGCGGAGAAACTTTTATTGACACCGTTTCAGTTGCTGGTGTCAGTGTTGACCAAACCCAGCTCGTCTCTATGACTAGCCACAAAGGTTCCGCTCATGTTGCTCCCGATTCTCTTATGGGTCTGAGTCTCGCTTCCAAGAACAACAAGCCCAATACATTCTTCGAGGATGCTATTGCCCAGAAGAAGGTTGCTGCCAACGAGTTTTCCTTCTACCTCGGCCGCACCAAGGACGGAACAGCCAACCAGTCCGAGATCACCATTGGTGGCCGTGACCCTTCCAAGTTCACTGGCGAGCCTACCCTACTCCCTCTCCATGATACCTTCAAATGGAATGTCGCACTAGACGGTTTCGCTGTCAACGGAAAGCTCATTCCCAATACTGCCAGTGTTGGTACCATGGATACTGGTACCACCTACATTGTTGGTCCTGGCAATATCGTCAAGGCCGTCTATGACCAGATTCCTGGCGCCAAAGCCGGTCTCTCCGGATATTACACTTACCCTTGCTCTTCCAACCCCAAGGTCTCCCTTCAAATTGCTGGCAAGCAGTTCGATCTTGACAACGAGGATCTTGCCCTGCTCAAGTTCGGCGACAGCTGCACTGGGTCTCTCGTCGCTGGCTTGTTCGGTAACTTCATCGTTGGTGACACCTTCTTGAAGAGCTGGTACAGCATCTACTCCTACGATGCTGATAACGGCAAGCCCGCTGTTCTTTTGGCCAAGGCTAACCAGGCTGGCAACTAAATGAAGAAAACTCTGTAAATAGTTAACGAAGACAAAAATGTACATAGCTTCACAATTTGAGCACATTGATTTCTGAAATGATTGTAATTACAACTGCCGCTACGTTATTTTGAAGACTTTGTATCCCTTAATACAAAGGAAGAGCGGAAGCAATGGTTCGTTGAAAGTTGCTCTGCGCACGTGCTGAATCCAAAAGACCAGCTGAACCAGTCAAGGAAAACCCCTTGCTTTCCAGCAGTCTTGTTCCTTAAAGTCAGGCTCGTTTGTGCAAAAAGTTGTTAAATTGGGAACACTAGACTTAGCCCACATCCACTCTTGCAGAGGACTTGAGTACACACACCACAGAAGGGAGCCCATCATGAACTTGTGATGCCAATTACATTTTTTGTCTACTGGTACTTTGATACTCGGTATCTGATCAGTAAACACCAAATCCAACTGATTGCAATATGCCTGCAATTCAAGAAAAATAGTATTCTCGTCGCTATTCATCCCGTCGCCAGTGCCTTTCCAATTCGTTTCGCATGCATGAGTAACAAATGCATGTCCAAACTAACAGGGCCATGCAAGGGCTTCCATAATTATCAAGGCTGATTACATCTCGGCCCCTACTCAACCTGGACATCAGCGCTTGTGTTGTTGACGATCAGTATTAAAAGGAAAAGTCTGCACCGCACCGCCGCCGAGGCTTGAGTTATGGGCATCGGCCAACCCAGATGAAGATCATCAGGATCAGATGCCGCTGGCATGGACGTCCTTAGACACTGCAGAGGCACACAACGGTGGCGTCCGTCACTTTACAAAGATCGCTCAGGATGGCACTAGCTGTCAGTCGCAGAACGAATCACACTGGGCTGGTTCAATGACAGTGGACGAAGGGCGTAGTATTTTCTCTTGGTTTTTCAACAGTCGAAACACCCCAACAATGACCCCATCATCATCTACATACCGGGTGGCCCTGGTGCATCGTTCATGCCAAGTGTAGTCACTGGTCTTGGACCATGCACATTGAACCTCTACTGAGACATGGTCGTGGAACAACAATGCATCATTGTTGATCATTGATCAACCGGATGGAACATGATTTTGGCCGATAACCTTCCTCAGCCTGTCCGCGAGCAGGACACTGCAGCGGACTTTCATCAATTTCTCAAGGCTCTCTTCGATGACGCCTTTCCAGATAAGAGCGAGCTTCCAATTCATCTAGCCACTGCATCGCACGGTGGCTACTTCCAGCATATCATGGAGTCTCGACGGCACAATCCTGACAATGCCTTCTGGGGAGACATTCAGTCGTTAATCCTCATTGATGCGGTCATTGATTTCACTGCAATGGCAGTAGGCGGCTATGAAAAGGTGTGCAAAGATAGAGAATCTGTTGGTTTGCTCAATGACTCTGCGTGTGACTCTATGAAGAGACATATGCCGGAGCAACTGCGACTCGATCGTGTTTGCCAAGATGTCTATCATGGAGAGGAGTGTCGTGAGTCGTACGACTACGGACAGAAATATATTCATGCTGCGATGAATGAGCTGGTCGAACAACAGAAGATTACTCTTGGGAATAGTAAGTCCAGACCCAACCGCGATGGGTGGAAAAATGTCACTTATTCGTAGCACAGTCAAGAAGGGATGCAAACCGATTGATTATCTCCCATACTGCTTGCCTGTTGGCCTGATTGACGCTGCGAAATATTTCAATCAGAAGAAAATCAAGGATTCGCTAGGAGTTTCCGACTCTTTCAACTACCGCTCCGTGAACGCGGATATGCATCTCGCATTTCGAGAGTATGGATCGCCATGGAATCCAACAACAAAAGAGCTCATTCGGGTTTTGGACGCCTACGGGAAAGAGCCAGAACTTGCGGATATCAAGGTGCTTGTCATGAACGGCAACAATGACTATGTTGTCACTGCGGCAAGCCAAATGTGGCAATACGACAGATTAGAATGGACGGGTCAAAAGCAATACGCATCCAACGAGTGGCAGCCATTGGGAGAAAACCTGCCTGTTACGGGACTTGAAAGGGCGTGAAAAGCGGTCGCCTTGCTTTTATGGCAATTGACGATGCTGGCCAATTTATAACAGCCGATGCCAAAGAGGGCACTTACCGAGTATTACAAAAGTGGCTGGCTGGGCATTGGCAAATGTAAACCTCCAAACGACTTCCCCTTATCTTCTCTCTTTGTGGCTGGAAATGCCGTCTCGAACCGATATCCGCCTTGGCGGTTGATGTTTGGCGAAAGATGGAGGCTTGGCCAGCAGCCATGGGGAATAAGTTGGGGGCTTTAGTGAAATTCCGTAGAAGATGGTTCCGGCCGAAATAGCTGAGCGCAGGTTAAGAGCCAATTGCGACGTAAAATATTGGATAGATAGCTCTCCGTTACTCGTGCCGCAGTTGCCTCACTTGCAATGAAGTACATGCAGCCAATATGGTTACATTGGGGCAGCCAGGCTGCATAGTACATTTGTTGCTACACACAAGCATGCACCATTCGGTCCGCACAGCAACACCCGCATCCTGTTGCAGGGGCAGATGGGCCATGACCTCGCCACCACTGGTCTCGTCCCCAGCGTAGGAGGGGGTCGCAGGGTCACACCCCAGTCAAACAGTGTGCCTGACTGGTGCTACGGTACCCTTGCCCGTCACACCGAGCCATGCAAGGTGTGCTATTGCCTCAGCGTGCGCAGCAGAACACGCTAAAAGTCAATGGCTGGTATATGCTTTCGGGGTTGGGGAATAGGGATGGTGTGACTCTGGCAAAGCAATCAGAACTCTGCAAAGCCAATTGATAGCGAGGGACAGCTTGCGATGGGATTAAAAGTTCCGACGGAAGCGCATGGAATACGAGATGGTGCCTTACGATTCATACAGTAGACCTGAGCACCAGGCGACGTACTCTCCGTCTTTGGCGAAATGCAAAGCTGGTCCTAATAGTGGAACTTTTGCCTCTAGGACCTTCTCCTTTAGGCCATGACGCCTTTTAGCCCTGGCCTAGACCAAGGGCGCCAGGCTGAGAAGAGGCCTAGCTCGAAGGCTACTGTGGAGGTTAATGTATGCTAATCAATAATATGTATGGTCGCGGCTGGGGAAGCATTGCGCAAAAGAACCCAGCATGCTGGATTCCTTCTGAATTGGGGAAAGACTCGGGTTGCCGTGCCCACTGTAGTTCTATTGGGGCCAAAGCGAACTTCTTCAATAAGATGTAGTTGAGGTTGGGGTGAGACATGATCTTTGTCGCGCTGAACCATTTAAAGCCCAGAGCTTCCCCCTGAATTCATTGACACTGCACATCACGGAAGCAAGCGAAAAAGGAGAATACTACCATTCCATCCACACTATCGCAAACATGGCCTTCCTCATGCCTATCCTCGTGGCTACCCTTGCCACTGCCTCCCCATTGGGCGCTTTCATGACCAAGCAGGCTCTCCCCGCTGTCCCTCCAGGCTTTGCCTTTCAAGACGCTGCTCCTGCCGATCACAAGATTGACCTACACATTCGCCTCAAGGAGCAGAACCTCGACAAGCTCGAGCAGCGCACCCTTGAGATCAGCGACCCTACTCACAAAGACTACGGCAAGCATTTGTCCAAGGCTGAGGTTGATGCTTTGGTTGCTCCTACCAAGGAGGCTGTCGACTCTGTTACCAGATGGCTGTCCTTGAACGGCGTCGATGCTGGCAAGGTGAACAGCGGTTACATCAGCGTCAGCGTCAGTGTCGAGCAGGCCAAGCAGCTCCTCAACGCCGACTATGGTGTCTATACCGAGAAGTCTAGCGGCCGCCAGACTGTCCGTACCACCAGCTACAGCCTACCTCGTGATGTCCATCCTCACGTTACCATGGTGCAGCCCACCACCATCTTTTCCGATCTTGGCATGAGCTCCAGAAACATTCTCCAGCCCATCTTAGCATCCCACACTGCCCGTGCCCCCGTTCCTCACGATGTCCCTGCCTGCCTTGCCAATGGCACTACCAGCGAGTGTCTTCGCCAGAACTACAACATCAGGGGCTTCACCCCTTCGAGCGATGGCAGAACCAAGCTTGGAATCACTGGTTTTCTTGAAGAGGTTCCGGATCTCAACGACTTGAGCCTCTTCTTGAAGAAGTACAACCCGCAGATCCCCGCCGATGCTTCTCTCAAGATCGAGTCCATCAACGGCGGAGGCACTACTGCTTCTGGTCGAGGTGAGGCCAACCTTGACAGCCAGATCACTGTGCCCTTGACGTATCCTCTGGAGAACGTCTTCTACTCTGTCGGTGGACGACCTCCTTTTATTCCCGTCGGTAACCACACCACGAACGACAACGAACCCTACCTCGACTGGTTGAACGACGCTATTGCTTCCGACAGCCCTGCTCAGACCTATTCCATCTCCTACGGTGATGATGAGAGAACCATCCCTGTGGACTACATCGAGGCTGTTTGCACGCAGTTTCTTAAGCTCGGAGCTCGTGGTGTCAGTATCCTTGCCTCGTCTGGCGACAGTGGTGTTGGCAACGCCGATTCTTGCCAGGCCGACGGCACTACATTCAAGCAGTTCCTTCCCCAATTCCCTGCCAGTTGTCCTTGGGTCACCGCTGTTGGTGGTACCGTCAATTATGGTGTTAACGAAGAGGTTGAGCCTGATGGTGGCAGTGGTTTCTCCAACCATTTTGGTACTCCCCACTATCAGCTTGACGTGGTTCACACTTACATCAGACGCCTCAAGGGTCAATTCAGCGGCCTCTACAACGCCTCTGGCCGTGCTTACCCCGATGTTGCCGCCTCTTACAACCAATTCCCTATCTTTTACCACGGCAAGGCATACCGCAGCGGCGGTACCAGTGCTTCTTGCCCTACTGTCTCCTCCATTATCGCTCTGCTGAACGACTACCTCGCCTCCAAGGGCAAGGCTCCTCTTGGATTCCTAAACCCCTGGCTGTACAAGCGTGGAAACCGCGGTTTCAGAGATATTGCCAAGGGAAACACCAACGGTTGCAAGACCGTCCCCGCCTTTGCCGCTGGCCAAGGTTGGGATGCTGCCTCTGGTTTCGGTGTCCCTGACTTCGTCAAGCTCCAGGGCTTGGTGTAAATGAATAATGTGTTTAAATGAGTATATATAATTATGTATGTATCTATGAATGAGAAAAATCTCAACAGTGTAAAGTCCCCGACATGAGTTGTCTCTCGTGACTTAGTTGGTCATCTGAGCCTCTCTGGTCTCCCACCACCGCCTAAACCTCTCCTCTGCATCCTTCAACACGTCAAAGCCTAACAGCTTCTGCTGATACTCTGCATCTCCCCAATGGAAGGAGCATTTGCCCTTGCAACCTTCGCTAGCCACAATTTCCAGTTCCCGGTCCCTCTTTTCTTGCTCCTCTCCATCTGGAAGGTGGTAATAGTAGCCGCTGTGAAGCGATCCGTCAACGTTGTCCTGACTACGCCTCTTTCGGATGGACTCGTATAGCTTCAGGATATCAGCTATAGAGCTATGCCTAGCCGGGGATCCGGGATTTTCAGAGGCGGTTTGTAGGTTTCCCAGCAACACGCCCAGAACAGCTCCGTCTTCTACAGCCATGGCCGCCCCTTGTCCTTGATACGGGAGTGAGGGATGGCAGGCATCTCCTAATAGTGCTATAGCTCCCTAGTGATTTGGTCAGTTTGAAGTGGGTTCATAGTTTTCAGACTTCGAAATTACCTTTGTCCATGTGTCAAGCTCATCAACATGGTAAAGCTGCCATTTCAGGCCCCCTTTCATTACGCTAATTATCTGCATTAAGCTGTAATTCGTCAGATTTCGAAACCAACCTCTCCCGGTGCAGGCTTAGCTTACATGGGATCCCAGTCTTGGAAATTTGCCCGCAGTTCTTGTAGCGGGTTGAAGGCTTTAGGCACCTCTGCTGCACCTTCGTCTGTGACACTGTTGTTCCGTCAGCCAAACCACGGGCTAATAAATATGAGAGATTCAGAGTGACAAACATGAAGACCAAATTGAACTGTTCGTGGTTACGAAGTGGGTAAAATACGACGTGCTTTCCAGATCCTAACCAGACTTGTGTATCAGCCTGTTCCATCATCTTCTCCAGCCTTTCGCTGTCCAGGTTTTTCACATCGTCGCGGGAGAATGTTGCACGGTACGCTACATGGCCAAGCTTCCTTGGATTGATGGGCTGTGAGGAAATTAGGTTTCTTGTTGTCGACCAAAGGCCTAAATTGAGGCGGAACTCGAGTCAGTAAGACGATTTACAAGGACCAAGGTATCGCAACTTACCATCGGCACCGATTACAACATCGCCTTCTACTGTTGTTCCATCTTTGAGTTGCACAGATTCTTTGCCATTTTCATTGGACTCGATGCCAATTACATTCGCGCCCACCATGATTTTGACGCCAAGCTTCAAGGCTGCTTGCACAAGGACGTCTTGATAGTCTCCTCTCTGAAGCACACTATCGCTCTGAAATTAGTACGCTGACTGAAATGAAGAAGGTGTCTGAAGAAAATAATAAACACTATTCAATTGGACTTACAGCCATTCGGCACCATACTCCTTCGCTCCTCTGGCGCCAATTTCTCTCTCTGAAATTGTTCTTCCGTCCTCCCATCGCCTCAGTCTGAAATACTGTTGTACGTGGGCTTTAGCAGCCTTGAGTTTCTCTAGTAGCCCAAACTCGGTGAGAATTTTTGTCGCATTCGGAGGAACGTGTATGCCGGCGCCAATTGTGAGGATCTCAGGCACTCGCTCCAGAACTGTGACTTGAAGCGGAGGATTCGCCCTGCGGCACGCGATCGCACAGCTAAGGCCCCCAATGCCCGCGCCGACCACTACTACGTTCATCGGAGGAAAAGACGTCGACATGAGGCGAGTGGTCGGCGCAAAACTTGCTTCAAAAGAGTAGCAAAAGCTATGGGGTCTGGATACAATTTAGAAAACTTGCCTTGTTAAACTAGCCCCTCAGTGGGCGAGAAAGGCGGTACCACTACCGCCTCATTGCATATTCGGGTCGCATTTAGCAGGCTCGCGCTGGCTTGGTGATCAGCGTGAACTTATTGGATGAGCGTATTTCAGGCTGCGAATACGCTTCGGCCGACCCGGAGAGCTGGTCAAACAAAATCCAGCAAATTTTACTGCATAGTCAAAAATTTCAATAGATTATGGTCAAATGCACTGGTGCTATGCTTGTGCCGTGCGTCTTGGGCCAGAATTACAGGCGCTAACTAGGCAAGCTGACCCTGCATGTCACAGGGTGCCACAATGCAAGATCTGGCCGATCGAATCACAATAAAACTGGACTCACAGCTTGAGAGAGAGAAAGGAAGAAATTATCCAAACTGCTGCTTCTATATCGTAATATCTATAATCTCTATGTGGTGCCTCCAGAAGCCTCTGTAATATACATCTAAATTTTATACAAGCTCAAACCCATTTAGTTGTCAATGGAGTAGCTGATGTCGTGGATAACAGTGCCATCGCCATCGACACCACCGAAGCCAGTCCACAGGTCAAGGCACATGTCGACAGAGTGGTCGTTGCTGAGGTTGCGGTCGGCAACGACACCAGTCTGAGTAACACCGTTGTGAGTCAAGGTGATGGTCTTGCCACACAGGGCGTTGTTCTGAGCAGCGCCGAACTGGTCGAAGATCTCGGCGGGAACAGCGACGAAGGAAGACTCCTGGTTTACGCCTTGGAAGTAGGTGCTGATGCCGCAGGCACCGGCGTCGCGGAGGATGTGGTGGCACTCAGTAGCGTCGCCAAAGCGGAAGATGGAGCCGTTCGTGCTACCACTGGCGCCACGCTTCTGGTTGGCAGGGGCAGCGGAAGCAGTCAGGGCCAGAGCGGCGCTGATGATGGAGGTAGAGAACTGCATCTTGAAAGATTTGGTTGGTTTTTGTGGTAGTAGAAAGAATTCAAGTGGTTCTATTGCTTTATGAATTGAGTTATAAACATGATTTTCGGGAAATTCACTGGCATTTATATGTTCTTTCATCTTTCGAGTCGCATGAAATAGGATCATGGCATCGGGGGCCACGGCTGGTTTCAGTTACGTTGGTGTAAGCTTATCTGGGCAGAATAGGAATGGTCTGAAGCATCGTTACATCTGAAGTTGTAGCATTTAAGACGATCTTAAAACACAATGATAATACACTATTAACCGGTTTTCTTCCGCGCCAACACAGTCAACAATTTAGGCTTGCTGTAAGATCGATGCTACCTGGTAATCCAGATGTGGAGAGATCCGGCTTATTGTCAGCGTAAGGCGGACGTATGCTCGGCCATTAATTGGCGCATTTTCTTTGGCAGGATTGCGTACACTAAAACAAGACATACATAATAGGACGTAATACCTACTATTTCTCCGTGGTCCTTCCTTTTGGTTACCTCCTACGGCTGACCGGCTCAGCCGGGTGAGGGATGGCAGTGCAACCGCATCGACACTACAGGTTTCTAGAAGATAAGGGTGCATGTGAATGTAAAATGAATTGCTTAAAATGCTATGTAATGCGAATAGAGTAATACAGTTTCTGTGAAGGGACGAATTGAAGGAGTGATCAAACTTTGACTGCCTTAAGAGCAGTGATCAATTCGAAAAGACGCTGACCATTCTTGACCCTCTCAGGCTTCTTGAAACCCTCGAAATAGGGGATTCGCTCTTGCTCTGTGGGGGTCACGATTAGCATATAGACCAACTTGGTAAGGAAACCCATCAATGCTTATTTTTACCCACCAAAGAACGATCTCACCCATAACTTATGGGTAGCATTGATCTTGTCGTCCCACAATGTCAACAAGTAAAGCGCCGAAGTTCCGAATGTGCCTTCCTGCTGAGCAATGGAAGAATTGAACTGTGGGTTTCGTTGCATTGCCTCTGCCACGCGTGCTGCGCGAGCTTTGGCAGCAAGCTCGACGGTAACGAGCCTGCTCTTGGGAGTCCACCCCATTTCGTGCAACTTCATGGTCTTGGCTGTGGTGGACCAGATGTGAGGGCTGAAGTGGAGGTCATCTCCAAAGTAGAAGTCGTTGCGTGACAAAGAGCCGTCGAACTCAATGGCATCATGCTTCTTCAAGTCTTCCAAATTGAACGAATCAATGTCGCCGCTTGTGGTTAGTTTGAAGTCCTGAACAGACTTGAACACGGTATCAAGCGCGTGTCGTTCGAAATTGTATCCATCGGCCACGGCAGCTTGGATGTCAGGCAGAGTAATATTTTTGCCCGAACGAGGTAACCATCCATGGTTGGCTAAAGCGTTCAACCCGGGACACGGAGACCTGCCTTTTCGGTTTGTTAGTTTCGCACCACTTTACGCATAGGGTGTCTGCAATCGCCTACTGTCATGCTTGGTAGCTGGTTGCCAGTGATGGCCTTTAGGCTCAGAGTGGATTGAAATGGCGCTGCTGATGCCCGAGACAGCGAGCAGTAGAACAATGTTGAGCTGCATTGTGAGATGTTGTACCAGAAGCGATATGAATAGATATGGTGTGATTTCTTTGTCGTTTACTCACTCAAACTCCAACCAGCTTCAAGGCATGGTCTACATATTTTATAAAAGTCTACCAAGAGGTGCCGTGTTCAATTTCGTTTACGGTGAATGCGTGTTCGAGCGTATAAGCGTGCTGGTACTGGGCGAGGCTTATACAGCGCTAACAAACCCATGAATGTTTGGTTGACGATGAAAATGAGTAAGCTTTTGCTGCAATTACAAAAAAGTGTATTTGAAATATACCCGCTCGTAGCGCGCTTGTCACTACAGCTCGCCCGGTGTACTTTGTGGTAGTGAAATTGACTTTTTGGCAACTTGCGTATTAGGCAGCCCGCGAGGCACAGCTTGGGCACTTAATTCCGAAAAGGCGTATTGGCAGTCTGGCGCATACAGCGAATACGCTCTGAAGCGTAATCTCACACACTCCTTCCGGTCGCGACAGGTTTCATTCCAAATATTAGCCGCAGCATGCAAAAGCGCGACACTTATCCCATTGAGCCTACTTATCATATTGAGCCTATTTCCCTTCAGTATGGTTATCTTCCAGGGCGACACCTTTGTGCATGGCAGTCTATGGGTCATTGACTTTACTGGCCCAGGGCTGGGCGGTGGCTTGTGTAGATGCTGAGCTTGGCCACCGCCTCTCTGCCTGAGGGCTTGGGGCTACTGTATCCTACAAATTCACTATCAATTGCACCCATCACTTCTTCAAAATGCACATCATGGCATGAGTAAAACCCAAATCGCTTTTCAACAATGAACTCGGAGTCTGATGCTGCGACTCGTGGCGCACAGCTTCCGCCAGAGCTGCTGCTGCAGGTCGGCGACAATCTAAGCACATCAGCCGACATGAATCTCCTCAGTCGAGCCAATCGGTTTTTGTATAGCTTTCTTCAACCAAGACTGTATCGCTTCAATGTGGAACAACAAAACTGCTCGGCGCTCTACTGGGCAATAGAGCACGATATACCAGAGACAGCAAAGTTGTGCCTTGGAGCTGGTGCGAGCACAGACTACGACCGCACACGGCCCTGTCTTTACGACAGCGAAGCACAGCTTGATGAGATACATGCAGGGTACCGCATATCCTTTGGCTATCACGGCGATTTGGGGACGACTCCGTTACATGAAGCGTCAGCGCACGGAAGCGTCAAAGTGATGCAAGTCTTGGTAGACCATGGTGCAGATATCGAACGCGAAGACAACGCCCAGCAATCACCACTCATCTTGGCCAGCGCGCTGGGGAAGGATGAAGCTGTCGCTTTTCTTCTCGACAAGGGAGCGCATATCCATAAGGAGGGACCACGAAATCATTCACCGCTTCACTCTGCAGCATGCGGAGGCTTTACATCCACAGTCCAGTTGTTGTTGGATCGCGGTGCGGACCCAAACCGACCCAGCCAATATGGGCATACGCCATTGTACAAAGCCATATCTTACAACCGCTGCGAAGTTGCGGCGTTGCTGATCAAACGCGGTGCCGATATAGAAGCCATGGCTTCTGCGCGTCTTACGCCACTTCGACACGCAATAGGTAGAGACTCAAGCGAGATGGTCTCTCTGCTACTTGCTTCTGGTGCAGAGGTAAACGGGATTGCCATGACTCGACCACTACACGAAGCTGTCAGTCGAAAAAACGTGTCGATTGTGGAAGCGCTGTTGGAATACGGAGCTGATGTAAACGCGGCCGACGAGTATTCAAGGATGCCCATTCGTGCCGCCGTTGTCGCCGGGGATCTCAAGTTGATCGATTTGTTAGTTGAACAAGGCGCTGACTTGGGTTTGGCTAGCTCAGATTCTGGTAGAAAGGCCGAGCTTTTGTTCACGGCAGTTCAGTGTGGAAGGCCTGGGGTAGTTAAGAGGCTCATAGAACATGGTTTAGATCCGCGGGAGTGCAATATATACGGCCGGACAGCCTACGAGTTCGCTACAGACCGCGGCATGGAAGATCTTGCCCAGCAGCTGCATCCATACGCATCCAAATCGAGCCCCTTGAACTGGATTCCTAGACGGAGGAATCGGAATTCGCGCCGCGGCTAAAATACAATGTCAATGAAGAAAACCATTTTTGGGGGTGCTTTCAGCTTTCAAGAAAACAACAACAAAAGGCTTTTGTTACATTGTGTAGTTCGATTGCCAAGTTGCATTTAGAAGTCTAGTCAACTGCCCAAGCATTAGGCAGCATAAAGCGCCAGGCGCAAGGCTTTGTTCACGCGACCTGCTATAGACTCACATCCATTGCAGATGTTTTCCCCCTTTCCTTAATCATAGTTCAATACATGCACATTCACGCATAAGTCAATCTACATTCATCAAAAGAATCGCGAGCATTATCATGTCTCCCAAGAACATTCCATTTCGGGCAGATAATTCTCGCTAATCTCGACAACGATGCAGATGTAAGCGGACTAAGTCGTGTCAATCGCAACTTCTCCGATTTATTTCGAGAAACTCTCTTCAAGCGCAACATTCAATAAGCAGGCGACACCGCTTTGTTGCGGGCGGCTCGCCACAACGTTCCGGGACCGTCCAGCTCATGCTTGCTGCTGGCGTGCCAGTCAACCATTCGCTCTCGATTGCTAGTAGTAAAGACCCGAAAAGAAATTTGAAGACATTGACATTCTTCGCGAATCATATGGCGGTGAATCAGCTGTGCATATTGCGCCACCTTAGCAAACTTTGTGACTATGCAGTACCTACTCGAAAGCGGTGCTGGCATTCATTTTGTGAACTATCATATGCAAGAACCATTGTACCATTGTAACTTTGCGAGTATTGATGCTGCAAAACTTCTTGTAGGCCATGGTGCAAATAACGCGGCATTTGAGCGTGTCGGCAACCATATCCTCTTTCTTGTTGTCGCCAAAATATTGGGAAGGGCGGTCTCAAAGTTCAACTGTTGCCAGCAGTGTTGAAGAATGCTCTGATATGGATCTGAGCTAATACATATACACCTATGCACTTTGGTAAATGCTAAACTCATATATACACAATTCATGACGGAAAAGACTCCGTTTAACTTCGACTACCCGTATTAATGAGTTGTTGAACACTTGCCAAATCTAACTGAGCCCCTCGTTGTGTCTTTGCGATTTCTGCAAGGTTTTCCACGGCTTGGCCGACGACAATAGGAAAGTCCTCCAGCTTGGCAACTGTAGCCAGAGGCACGGAGGCTGCGGAGTCATCGGCACCGGACCGTGTCATCGTAATAAGCGCAGTGCATGCTGTTGATAGAATATATGATGCAAATGTAGGCAGCCTTCGGAGTGTATAAAGCTGTGAAAATGTCTTGGTAAGTTGCTGAATTGCTGTAGCGGCTTCCCAGCAAAGGTGTCGTGGCGTTGTGGCGAACACATCATTGTCAACGTCAACTACAGGCCACAGTAGAGTCAACATGGCGAATTGGAAGTACATACTGGGTCCCATCTCGTCAGTGTTAATTGGAAAATACGGATGGAAGTAGACATACTGTAAGAATAAAACTGCAGGTGTAGAATACTTTCCGACCTGTCCCAACTCTGGCGTCCCGTCATACCATTCCAGATATGATATGTATATCTGACATATATCTGTCGTTTTAACATTATTGGTCGGCAGATGCTGTTGATATGATGCTTTATTAACTAGTTCGCTCAGCTGAGAAAAGCAAACGAATACTGCTCCTGTATCTGCCGATTGAACGCATGGATGGTTATGCATGGCGCCTAAAAAACGGTTAGACAGCTCACGTTGTGCAGCCAAGCTGACCGACCTTCATCGACATAGGGTATCCATTTGAGATTGCCCATTGGTTTCATTAGGTTAAACCGCTTGGGCAAGCGGGTACTCTTAGAGCAATGGGGTAGGACCCTTGTAATAGCTGACCAGATACTACACCTTAAATCAGAATGTCTTGTGGCGTTTGTGAAGGGAGCTCTTACTTGTCCAGAGCATAGGCACCCCAAAAAGTAGCCGAATAAACAAGAGTATCATCCGACGTCAGCCCTTCATCTGGTGGCGCATGAAGGCCCATCTCTACAGCGAGTCGAATCGCTTGGCCTGACAAGTATTGTGCTTCTATCGATCGGCCACAGCTGATCTCCCTCAGAGACATAAGACCTAATGCCTGAATTGACGTCAGCGAATGATGTTCCAACTCAGCCTCCAAGAGTCTAGTAGCTTGTTCAAAAAAAAGGTCGCCAGCGGAAAAGGGATCGTCTGGGTTTCCTCGCCCAACACGCTGGTTCGAAAACCGGCATCCTATGGCAAGCATGGCATTGACCAGGATTGTTGAGCAATACTTCGTATTTCCATTCCGAAAGTCATGGATAAAGTGCTTTCTACTCATTGAAACGAAAGTAGGGTATTCCCAACAGAAGAACAGGGCCAACAAATGGTGTACAAGATCGATATCGTCCGTAATCGTGGTCCAGCTACCGGGCGCGGGCTCAAGTCCAAAAGACAGCTGCTGAGCAGTGAGGAAGTGCGTTGAGTCTTTTTCGGCTCTCTCCCCGGTAGCACGTTGATCTTGTGGGACCTTAGTGCCTGTTTCGTTGATAAGCCCATGGGCTAGACAGTGGTTGCTAGCCATATGAGTGCTCTCTAGCTGATAATTACTGTCGTGCCAAGCCCAGCCCATAGGATTGCTTTGATTCGAAATCTCATGTCTTAGAGACACGGGCGAAATTAATCCTTGAGTTTGTATTATTCCGTTTAGCTCTGTGGCCAACGTGTTCGGGGATTCGAGAGGTTTTGTATCTAGTGTTTGAAATGATGTAGTTGCAGGACCGGCAGGCGAAGGTTTGGAGTCTACATATACGCGTGTAGTGGTCGTTGCCTTTGTTGTAGATTTCAAGAGGGTCTCTATAATTTTTTCAGAAGATTTTAGTCGTTCCCGTAAATCTTCTATCTCATGCCGCAATTCTGACTTGGATGTACTCTGTGACGTGGCGTATTGGCAGGAAATATGTCTCGACGAGCAACGCCCACATGGTGATTGACCATCGCACTGCACGACGAATCTATAAGCATATACAAAATTAAGAGAAAAGGTGCCGACTTGGGGCCTTCTCTACCTTTGTTCGTCTCTCCCGGCACTCGTGGCAGGCAATACGCGTTGTGTCTTCTTTTTTGCGAGACCGCCTGGACTGACGAGCGCGAGCAGCACTAAATGATTGATCGAAGTTTGTCGATGATTGAGACTCTGCAGGTATATTTCGCGCGCTTGGAGACGAGGAAACTTTCGAATTATCCATTGGTGTTGCTGAGTAGCTCGAAACAGTGCCTGCCGATGGCGGAGCAGGGGTATTGTTGATAGTTCCCGTTCAGATTTTCGTTTGTCAAATGGACTTGATATCGTGTATTGTTGTGGATACCGTGAGTTATTGTGCTTGAAAGACAGAATATCAATCAAGACGTAACTACATGGTTAACGTTCGATTACTCGGTACATCGGGTAACGGTTCGGCGTGTAGGAGGCACATGGATTGCATTCGTAGATATACATTAAACCGGGGACCGTTACCCCGCCGAATTATATCATTACTAAGTAACAACGCGCCATGCTTATGAATCTATCCAACAATAACAAGCCGTGGTTATGGCTAATTGTACTTAGACTGACAGGCTGTATCAATGTATGTACCTCGATTGAACACAGCTTCCGTGGATACCTAGGGTGGAGGGTTACCATACAATCAATGTTTGATACGAAAGTATAAATGTTGGAGTTAATTTTCTGGAGCACTCATACTAGTCCACCCCTTGACGACGCCAGTCAGGTAGCAACGGCACGGACAAAATTACACCAGAATGCAATACTAAATCTTCGACTTGATCATTTTGGAACGAAAAAAAGACAAACAAAATCGATAACCAATACTGATGGACTTCAAGTCTGGTCAGCACTCGCATGTAGCTAGCATGTAGCGTAGCACAACGTTGCATACCACGCACTTTTCACGCGATTTTAAGCAACTATTTGCCGTCAAGCTGCTTTGTTGCTTCGTCATTCTCACAAGGTGGCTACCTTGAGAAACGCCACGGGAGGAATGCGTTATGGCCGTCTTATTTATCCATTAAATCGTTCTAGACCCTTGACGATGATTTGACTGTTTGGCTTCGTAAACGCTTAAACGGGCTAATTCAGGCTGCAGCTGCACGAGCATACGCACCAATGAGCTAAGGGCGGCTCCGTCGAAAACTTTGTCTTGCCTTTGCCGCAGAAGATCTCTGAGGGGTTGCTTCGTTCCTACAATGGCAAGACTCAGGCGCAGCATGTGAGAGCTATGGTCAGCAGGACATGAAACCCAGTCACCGCCCCTGGAAAAACGAGCTCGACATGCCCCTGCACCCATCTGTATTTCAGTAGGACTTTCCGTTAATTCGGCTCCGAAGATTCCCTTCTGGATTGTGCTGCAAAGAGTTAATGTCCCTTATCACGCAATCCTCACAGAGCTGTACTGTAGAAGTCTACTCCGCCAAATGATGTGCGCCCCCAGTCGGAAAATGAGGGCCTCTTCCCATACCTGAGCTCCTTTTCCTCCTCGCAAAATCACTCAAGCACGGCCAGATGGATGCAAAGAATTGTCAGCGTGACGTGCCTATGTGTCAGGGCTGATTCGTAGAGCGTTCCACATAATTTCACCTCACAACAATGCTATGTCTATTCCATATTTTTTCCGCGCCACCCAGAAGTCGAATACTTCCCAAAGATGTTCTTTAATGATAATATAATCAACTGCTATACCTAAATTTGACAAGGAATCAAGTCTAACACGTTTTAACCCTTTAGTTTGTAAGAAACAGCCAGCAACACCACTTCTATTTTGCTGGGAAATAGTTGGCCAATGAACAGCTCGGGAGTCACCGCCGTCATCCATTGACCAATCAAAAAAGGTCTATGTCATAGGCTACGCGTGAAATCTTTAGAACACGATCATGATAGGCATGTTTGTTGTACGAATTTGAGTACAAACAACCAACGGTGTCGCTTATCGGCTTAAGAAGGTGTGCCAGCCAAGGCTGGCTCGTAGTCTTGCCCAGTTTCAATGATGGGCTTTTCAAAGACGAGCGGCGTTTGACTGGTAACAATTTACTGCGGGCGCTACATGGATGTCGCTCGCCGCTCGTTTGTAATGGTGCTGTATTGATTCACGCCTGGACAGGGCTCTTACCCACAAGTGTTAACGACCGTATTTACAACTTCGGGAAAAAGAACTGACGACCACTAAAGGTTGAAGCCGCCTGACGGTTCATCTAAATTCTCTCTGCAGCGTTGATGGGGCTCACTTTGCGGAAGAAGTAGTCTGCCCCATCATGAGCTGTACGTTGAAATGGCTATTGGCACACTGGGGTGCACAATGCGTTGTATGTAAGACCGTTGATTTCCCTTAGGACTCCCGATGAAGAAAGTTCGGATTTCGGAGTTGGTTGGGAAGATGTGGGAGATGAGGGCATTATTGTATCGATCCGGTGTAAGATAGAACCACCGATGCGTGGCAGCTACATAACCCCTTCATTACGTAAGCCCTTCTCCTTCCCGGCAACAACGTCGAGAAGTAGAACCCGTACTTTAGACTTTCCATTATACTATGGTTATAGCTGCGCCACTTACTTGTGGAAAAATAAAAAAGAAATAACAAAAACAACAAAAACAATTGCTACAGGAGGCTCCCGTATATGCTTTGCATTGCCTCGATCACCCGTTGTGGAGTGAATGGCTCGCTTGAGTACCGGAGCAGCAGCTAGATGCAAGACTGGCCACGGAACATTCATTTCTCAATGGATTTGTTCATAATGATCTTGATTCTCCCAGTTCCTTAAGCTCAAATGATGTAATTCAAACTTTCCCTTCTGGTTCTGGCCAGCCACACCAGGTGCTTAGTAAAATCAGGCTCTGTGGCTGAACAGGAAACGGGCGCTTGTTTTGTCCATTTACCAGCACCAACAAGCTCGCACATTGCATTTTCTTTCACCCACACTGCGAGGGAAATCGAGCAATTTGAACAAGTAATTGAAATACATGTCCCTCTTAAGATGCGCCTCGAACAATTTCCAGATGAGATCAACCATTCGGTTGCCAGACACCTCAGCGGCCCCGACCTCAATGCTTTAAGTCGCACAAGCAAACATTTTTGCGAACTGTTGAGGCTCGATCTTTTTAAACGAAATTTCAAACAATCAGCAAGCACTGGGCTATTCTGGGCAGCAAGACATGATGTTCCTGGGGCTGTCAGGCTGATGCTTGCAGCTAGTGCGGATATCAACAAGACGCTCAGTGTGCAAGAGCTGAAGGAGATTCAAAAACAACTCGTCGCTTTCGGGGTCGATTTTGAACCATCAACATACAGAGGAGGGTCACCTCTACACATCGCCGCCGCACATGCAAGTTTGTCAGCTATGCAGACGCTTCTAGATAACGGCGCAATCATGGAGCAGATAGATCAGACTAAGGGGACTCCTTTGCTGAGGTGCGACGCAACCAATCTAGATGTATTTAAACTACTTCACGATAGTGGCGCAAATTTTCACGCGACCACCAAGCAGGTATCCTTCGGCTTCAAGGCAAGGATTCTAGAGTTTGTGGTCAAGGATGGCACGGAGTAAACGATGGAATTTGTGCTGGAGAAGCAAGCACCTCTTCGTGCAGACGAGTTGACGCAAAGACCTCTGATGAGGTTAGCGATTGATAATGGCAATGTTGCTACGGCGAATGTGTTGGTGAAGCATGGCGTCAGCACCACAGACTGTTCCTGGTTTCCAGGCTCTCAGCCACCGCTCATCCTTGCATTGAAAAAACGAGACGATGCAGTGATGAGATTTCTGTTAAGCAATGAGGTTGAACTGTCCCAACGAAACATTTTTGGACAGTCGGCGATCTACTGTGCAGTAGTACGCAAGTATGTCGATATGGTACCCACGTTGATCAGCCTGGGGGCCGATGTCAACGAAACGGATGAGAAAGGGATAAGTCTCCTTATAACCGCATGCCTATCCAGCACTGTACGTATCATCAGGTGTCTGCTGGCTGCTGGTGCCTTTCCTGACTCTCGCGATATGTTTGGAAGGACAACTGCTCATATCGCCAGTGCCACGTGATCGATGTTGTACGAGAGTTGTTTCGGGCAGGCGCCGATGTTGATATTCGGGATGACAAAGGGTTGACCATCATGGAAGTGCTAAAGGCCGTCAAAGAGACGGCATTGTGAACCTGTTGCAGGACTTCAAAGCCGGAATATCTCTTGCACCAACACGCGCAGAGCTAATCGACCTTGAACCCCCAGCAGAAGTGGCTCTGCTGGGGTTAGAAGACAACAGTTCCAGAATGTCAAACGCAATTTCCCGTTGGACAAGGGGCTTGGAAAGTTTGGAAAATATGCAGAGACAATAGCTAGCAGATTCTGAATTATTGCCCAAAAATTATTTGGTCGCACACATTCTACAGAATAAGAGGTGACAGGTTGATTAAGAAAGACGGCTTACATCAAACTAACAGCGCGTATTACAGTCAATGTAAAAAAATAGTCATTTGTAGGACATTCAGTGGCGTCTAGCTTGGCTGCCTTTGCTATAATTACGTCTGGAAGCGAGCGGGGGTGTCTCGAGCGAATAAGGCTTGAAACTGTCATGCTGCGCTCGGTTATTACTCTCCCTCCTCGCTGTCATCCAAGCCAAACCAAATCAAGTCAAGCCAGCAGTACGCGACACCGCAGCATAGGCGATATGCTGCTATGGATTATGAACAGCATCACGTATATAAATGAGCAGACAAAAGCGTCGTTGCTGTTGCTACCGCAAGAGCTACTGGTTCAGATTGCGAGAGAAGCAAACAGCCTTCATGATGTCCGCGCTCTCTTGCTAACCTGCCGACACTTGGCGCGGATATGCAGACATTTGATCTTTCAACGAGACATTAAACACGGTTACGGCGTCTCGCTGCTGTACGCCGCCGTAAACAATGACCCAGATTTGGCGGTCAGGGCAATATTGGCTGGCATGGACGTTGACGCAACCATTCCGCAAACCGACGAAGCAGCCATTCACTTGCGCTGTCTTGCAAAGATAGCCGGATACCCTCGCTCTCTGGAGAAGTGGACAGCCTTGCAGTTGTCCGCTTACTGCGACAGCAAAGATGTGGCACGTATATTGATCGACAACGGCGCACACATGAATGCAGGCTTGGATGTCCGGGGCAGATCACCACTGCATCTCAGCATATACTATTGTTCTATCAAAACAAGCCGTTTACTTATTGAATGTGGAGCGGATATCATGGCACCCGACGCAGAGGGGGTTTTGCCTCTTCACTATGCAGCAATCACGGGTGGCGGCGCTGAAATGATACCCATGCTTCTACGCGCTGGCGTGCCCGTAGATGTAGAAACGACTGGAACTAGCCCGGTAACACCACTGTACATGGCGATTCAATATGGCTGTCAAAGTGGTGCTTTAAGGCTTCTCGAAAGCGGAGCCAATGCACCCAGTGGCATCAGCGAAGACTGGGACGCACTGCTTTTCGCAGGCTCCTCTTCCACTGAGGGTGTGGCTACTGTCGTGTTTCAGGTTGTCGACCAACTTCAACAGATTCATGATT
Organism: Simplicillium sp. C3G150-2; assembly: GCA_022702485.1. Taxonomy (NCBI): domain Eukaryota; kingdom Fungi; phylum Ascomycota; class Sordariomycetes; order Hypocreales; family Cordycipitaceae; genus Simplicillium; species Simplicillium sp. C3G150-2. Next base: position 5,742,923 of record JAJIYY010000001.1, on the reverse strand, counting down.
ACGCACAATTTTTGGAAATTATTTGCTCAAAGGGCTGGTCAAAACTTGTCGCTCTTGTCGTGTATAGCGCAAAAAACAACGAAATTATTAGCGATATGCTCAACAAGTACGGTAAGCCTCTGACATACATCGAACAATACGCACGACGTATTTCCAGAAGCTCTATTCCACCACAAAGTAGCTCAGAGCTGCTACGGGAGCACACAGCTCCAGAGGAAGTTATCATGGGAGGCTATAAGGCATTATTTACACTGCTTCCCGACTCGACAAAGAATACTGTGGCAGTGATTGAGATTCTGCTCAAGCACGACCAAACTACGGCCGTGATGGAATTTTATGGACCCCGAACGCTTGATTCGAGGCATAATGAAGACGGCTCGCCGCTGATGTTTGCATTGAAGAACGATAAGAGGAATGTGGTAGCCTTCATGCGCGATGTGCTGTCCACATGGACATCATAGGAGTAGCCAAGCTTCAAACGCTGGTCACGCGATGAAGAATCGAGATCGGATGTATCATGTCCATGTTAAGCGTGTCATAGTTTGTTTACTAGGATTCTCTCAACTGAATATTCTCAAACGATAGCATTTAAGTCTGTAGACTCCCGCTTTAGATCGCTCTCCTCAGCGCAGCAATGACTTCCTTTGCAGCCCGCTCTCCAGACTGGACCGCCCCCTCGACATACCCAGGATGTTCTTCCTCCGTTTCTGTTCCCGCCCAGTGTAAACCCTCAACAGGCTCATGCGGCATGGGCAAAATGCCCTCACTTGTTCCAACAACGGGAAACGCCAAGTAGCCACCGCCGCAGTGCTCATCCAAGTGCCAAGATTTGTCCTGCCAATCTGCAGGTTCGAGCACCTGCTGTCCAATATATGGAACGTGCTGAGATAATAACAAATCCTGTCTCTCCTTGACATCAAGATCACCAAACGTATGTGCAGGGGTGCCTGTCACCAAAAGGCACAAGTGGCCCGGTCCTCCTGGAGAGGTTGAGTCAAACACACAACAGGCAGGATCGTCAAGGACAAGAAATTCTGCGCCGACGCCATCACGCCAAAATGGCTTGTCGAAGATGGCGAGAGCTTTGTAGACAAGGCCCATCCGAGTGTTCTGTTGGAGTGCTTGGCGCTCAGTGGGAAGTGGAGAGCTGAATGAGATGTTCTTTTGCATGGGTGGCGGCACGGTGATGATGACTTTTTGGGCGTGGAATTCTTGACCTGATGCCGTATGCAATGTGACTTTTGTGTCAATTTGGGACACTTGTGTGACGGGTGCATCCGTCAGAATTTTCTGAATGAGCTCTTTGGCTAGGGTCTTGGGAATGAAGCCCATAGATTCAACGGCGAGGCTCTCTTGCGCCGCCGCCTTCTGTGCCCATCATTGTTGACAAGCCGCCAGAAAGTCGAACAGACTTTGCAAAACTGTAGATGGAATAGGAATCCAACTCCGCAGTAGAGACGGCTTGAACCAACAGGCGCAAGATCTGGCGGCTGACCTTTAGAGGCACCATTGTCTCAACGGCCTTATCTACGGTGAGGGAAATCCAGCTTTTCGGTACGTAGACGAGGCAAGTAATCTCCATCAAGATGAGATACAGTATTGCCACGATGACTGATGGCGAAAAGGTTGATATAGCGTGACCATCGCGGACAATGTTGGGCAGACCACGCGTGTAGCTCTTGTATACACTGCCACCTGCGTTCTCAATGAGGGCCGAGACGCGATCATGTCCCTTGCCAATCCATTGGCCTCCGAGATCGACTTGTGAGCCAAGCTTGGTCTCAACAGAGGTAACTCTGCCGCCTATTCTGGACGACGCTTCGAGCACAATGACGTCGATACTCTGGCGACTTAGCTCGGCGGCGGCTGTGAGGCCTGATACGCCAGCGCCAATGACGATTACTTGAGCGTTGTTTTTGGTGACCATGATGGGAGATTTGGTTGCTGCTCAACTGGATAATGATTATCAGATCTAGAAAGTGATGGAAATGGCCACTTGAAGCGGCATTTTGTGTCGATGCCCAGCAATGGCTTTTATAGAATGAAGCGAGGTAAAGGCTGTCAATTAGGAGGCTTGGCAATTGTGGCTCTCACTCTACCTACCATATCGGGCAAGACAGTGACGTTTAGCTTGGGAGAGTGGCGACGATCACGCCGAGGTTACCGGGCGAGGATACGGGACGAGAATTAATTGAGAAAATATTTGAGAAGCCGACGGAGCAAGAAATAAGACGTTAAATGATTTCCCTTTCACTTGGATTCAATTTACGGTATTGCTGCATGTTGCGACAGTGTCGTTTGTGGTGACGTCGTTTGGTGATGGCTTCACATTTGTAATAGTCTACTGTGCATCAGCACCACAAAATCATCAATAATTTGGTTGATACGCAAGATCTACTTTTGGAACTCAAACAAACCCTCATAAACCGCAGTTACTAAATCCATTCAAGACCACAATCCCAAGCACACAAAACTGTCGGGGATCAGCGCCCAAGCAGATTGTTTCACCAATATAGGGTAGCCCATCACCAATCCTGCTCGCGTGCCCTCGCCTACTCGGCATAATTTGGGGTGAGCGTTTACAGAAAAAGGCATTACCCGAACAAGGGTTTTGGGGAGGCAGCCCTGATCTGAGTGTATGCGATTGGAGAGTGTTCTACAGCAAGGGAAACTTATGCGTTTTTCCAAACCAACGGCTTATGCGAACGACCGAGCGAGCCCCCGTTTCAGCATCTGCGACAAGTGGGAGAGGCAGCGCAGTGAGCTGACTTGACGGTGAGGGAGGCGTTTATTTTAGGGTTGGGAGATGACGAGAGGAATGTGAAACGATTTACAGCGAGTCAAAGAGGTAAATGTTTTTGGTCGGCAAAAGTCTTGTGAGGACTGTAATGGAAGCTGTTAATGGAGGGTAGGTGATGATGTATTTAATAGAGTACAGTGTAGAGCAAAGTGCAGTTTTATGCCTCATGAATTATCTCGGCCATATGACCGAATTTCCCCTCTTTTAAAAATTCTTGGCGCGTATCAGGGTATGACCGAATTATTTCCAGGTAAATAATTGCCATATGATTGCCGTCTTGGCTGTCCAAAAAATGTTAAAGAGAGTGAGTGATGGAGATGATGGGCTGGAGTGGGAAAATGTGAAACTCGACAGCAGCGGTCTAGTGTTTCGCATTGCTGCGGTGGGCGAGCTGGTGTGGTTCAGGCGGTCCTTTTCCAGCGCTTTTCCAGCGCTCAAGCGAATCCTTCAGAGGCTCTGCCGCTGTAATCTGCAGGTTTTTAGCGTCTGACAGGAACCTGCAGGAAGCCTACAACGAGTTTACAGGGAGTTTAAAGTGAGCCTGCAGTGACTTCACAGCAACTTTACAGTGGTCAGCCACTCGGCCTCTCGGGGGCTGAACCTGCGACTCGATCCTGAAACTCCAACAGTTTCTGCTTGTATAAACCGAAAATCCTTTGCGGGCAAACACTCGCTCGCTGTCCTTGGTCCGATCTCCCACCCAAACTTATGCGCAAATGGGCAATCCACCCCGTCAATCAGAAACAAACATCTCTTCCTCCACGGAGTAGAACCTGCAGCCTGGGAAATGACAGGATCGCGCAAAGTGACTTCTCTGCCTCGTCTGGCTTACACCTCGCCTCCCCTACCCAGCCGCGCAGCTCCTCGTGGCAATTCCCGCCTACTACCTGCAGCATGTTTTCTTTTATACTCTTATTGCTCAATTGGGCCTCAATCTTTATAAAACATCCCATCTTCGCCCCTCCCCATCATTCCTTCTCTCTTCTTCTCTTCATCCCTTTGCCAATCCATTTCCTCAAGCCTTGGAGTCGTGTTGATCACCGACATTCGTTTCCTTTTTGTTTTCTCTTCTTCTTCTTTTTATTCATTCACTTCTTCACGCCTTTGACAGGCTCTGCTGGGCAGTTTCAAACCACTCTTTCAACGATTCTTTCCAAGCAACACCAAGATACCCACTTGCATATTTCTGATCAACAATGCGTTATTCCCTGGCTCTCCTCGTCGCTGCTCTTGCAGCAGACGCCAAGCCCATCCTTCCCCGCGGTGTTCCGGCCCTCAACAACGCTGCTTTTGAGCAAGCTCAGCAGCGCGATGCTTCCGCCACCCGTGCCTTCTCTAACATTCAGATCCACGATGATGACGGCAAGTGTCTTACCGTCAACAAGCTGTCTGGCGACTTTCGTGCCAACTTGAACCCCGTCCAGCTCGCCGACTGTGACAGCACCGAAGGCCAACAGTGGGACGTCATTACTGCTGGAAAGCACAACAACCAACCCGGCAAGGCTTTGATCGTAAACACTCTTACACAGGCTTGTTTGACTGTTGACCACGACAACAAGGCCAATGCCGTCCACATGTTCTCCTGTGGTGGTCGCGCTGACGGTTCTGGAGATGTCAGCACTCGCCAGCTGTTCCCCTTCAACTCTGCTGATGGCAGCTTCAGCATGAACCTCAAGCCTGAGGACTCTGAGGATCACTGCCTCGAGATCTCTGATGGCTTCCTCGACGTCACCATCTGCACGGAGAGCAACGGCCAGAAATTCCACTTCGGTAACGGTCCTCGTGGAGAGAAGTCTAGCCAGGTTGCTGCCAAGACTCGCACCACTGCCATCAAGCCCACCAGCTACGAGAAGTCCACCATGACCGTCCAGGGACCTCCCGCCACTAGCATTGTCACCAAGCACAGCACCCAGACTATCGTTGTCCAGCCCACTCAGACCAACAACAATAACGGCGGCAACACCTGTGCAGCCCCCTCCACCGTCACAGTCACCAACGAAGTTACCGTTACTGTCGGCGGCGGCGGCGGCGGCGGCTCTCCTCCTCCCGGTACCACCTCTGCTGCTCACCAGGGCTGGACCAGCTACTACACCAGCTGGTACACCATCACAAAGGTCGGTGGCGGCGAGACTTCCATCATCACCGAGGTGCCTGTTACCGAGACCGTAGCCGACACCACCACTGTAGCTGCCACCACCACCGGCTCCGACTCTGCCTCCAAGACTCCCGTCGCCCGCGGCGGCTTCTTCGACAAGGCTGCTGCTGATAAGGCCAACAAATTCGACAACAAGGCCGTTGGTGACAACCGCCCTGTCCAGAGCACAAACATCGTCACCTCCGACAACCGATGCTTGTCCGTCGACCCCCTTGGTGGTGACTTCCGCTCCAACAACATCCCCGTTGCCCTCGTCGCCTGCAATGCCACCGACATCAACCAGAAGTTCGATCTCATCAAGTTCGGCACTCACAACGATGGTCGCCAGAACCGCGTCCTGGTCTCCAGCGTCTCCACCAACGGATGCTTGACTTTCGACCACAACCGTCCTCAAGGTGATACCGTCAACTTTTTCTCTTGCGGCGGCAACGCCGATGGATGTAAGTCACAATCTTCTCTCCCGTCGCTCACAAACAATTTACTAACTTGCACAGCCGGTGGTATGGACCAGGAGCAGCTCTTCCCATTCAACACCTCCAAGCAGATCGTCCTCAACCCTGCCTCCGACGTCGACAAGTGCCTTGTAGCCGGCAAGGATCGTCTCGAGCCCGCCAAGTGCGATGGCAGCGCTGCCCAATTGGTAACCTTGGTGTCTCTTGAGTGAGGTGACGAGTAGACAACGACTCACCCACTCCATGGGCCAGGGACATGGATTAACCCTTTTTCTTCTCTTCTTAATTTCTTTATTTTATTTCATATTTTTCTTTTTTCATTTAGTGGATACATATAGTACGGTATATAGATTTCGCTGATCTCTAGAGAATCGGCCTTAATTAATCATACCATCAGCTTCCAAATTCCTCGGCCCCACATGAGCCAGTGTCCATCTCACATCCAACATCATCGTCCTTCGCCATGCTCTGGGTATTCCTCCTCGCCGTTGCGCTATACTACATACGCAATCTCCTCCATGTAACTTCCAGCCCGTCGGCGTATTTACGCACACCCGTCTCCCGTCTCTCCACTGCAGACATCTCCATCCTCATCTTCCTCATCGTCCTCAAGTATCCATTCAAGCTCTTCCGGCTCCTCCCTCACCTCACAGACTCGGACCATGGCTTCTTACTCCCCAAATCCAGTATTTCTGCGCACGTCAAGATTGATAAATCTGACATCCAGCGGTACCAAGTTGCTGTGAAGAATGATGCGCCAACTACGCCGCTCCTCATTCCAGGCCTCGTCAACCCCCTGCTGTCAATCATGCTGGCGAGTCGAAACAGTCCCGTCTTGCCATTCGGATGCGTCAATACATCCAATCGATTCATGTTTCTCGACACTACTGATCCGCTATCTCTGGAATCCTTTGAAGTCACGGCCTTCATGGGCGGGTTTGAGAACCAAGCCCGCAGGGTGAAGCGAGGCATGGAATTCGACATCTACTTCAACGTCACGGCAGTCAAGCCTGGCGCCGCCGAGCCTACTACGATATTCAAGCAAATTGCTACCGTTCTCATGACGCTTCCATCGAAAACACAACCACTGTATCAAGACACTCCCAAGCCAGCAGAGGAAGTCGTGGCGTGGCACGGAGTAGGCAAATCCGTCAAGTTGGGCTTCTCTGCGCCAGATACGTGGGCAGCGCTGTGCAAAGACTACAATCCCATCCACATGTCTGGGCTTTTGGCAAAATTGTTTGGGTTTAGCACCAAGATCGCTCACGGGAATCACGTTCTGGCTTGCGCTCTCGCGCAGCTAGAGCCAGAATTGCGACACTACACGCAGTCTGGACGGCCCTTTGCGATTGATGTCTCCTTCAAGCGACCCATGCCGCTACCTGCCGAGATGGATGTAGAAATGGCGTTGCAGGCCGACAAGTCTATGCTTAGAGTTACAAAACAGGGCAAAGAACATCTGGTGGCCAGCGTTTCACGTCTCTAAGGCACCAAGGTTGTTGGAACTCATCAATTTTGTATTGATTTCATTGGGTAGCCTTTTTCTTTTCGTTGTAAAATCCAAAAATTTCGCCATAGCATCCATTCATGATAAATCTTGTTACCGTTGTCCGTTAATTGCATGTCCCGCGTTAACCAAGTGCATTGCTAAAGAGCCGCGTCTTTTACATCCAAGTTAAAACCTAAACACAGTCAAACAAACGTGCCGTTCGTCAAATTGCAAACTGAAAGTGTCTTGAGACATCATCCCAGGCGCCGTTACATCTGACCCTGAGGACTCTCTTCATTTCTCATTGCCTCAAAATCAATGTTAGAGGCGTGCCAAGTCCACAGCGGCGCAAGGCCACCCAGTTGTGCATCGGTCAGAGAAGCAAGGTTCAAATCTGGTACATGATCCTCTCCCGGCGGAGGGAACGCAAACATCGCCGGTTGATTGGCCATACTGCTCATGTGGTTGTCTGGCATTACGTAGCCATTGTTTCCAATTGGCTGTACTACAGGATGATTTGGTGGGGATGGAATTGTGGGAGGAGTTGTTGTGTTGTTCCAATACGTTGCGACTGCAGGCACATCGGCGCCTAGATGGGTACTGAAACTTTGGGGCAGTAGTTCCTGTCCACTCATGGATGTCTGTTCATGGCCTTGCATTTGAGCTGGGGGCGATATATGGGCATGTGTGGGTTGAAGAACTTGTACCCCAATGGGCTGTCCAGACTCTACTGGGATAGGAGTCGCCATATAACTGCCATTTGAACTGTAGTTTGCCATGGGTAGCGTGCTGGAAATATAATTGTTTCTGTCAAAGCGGGGCACAGGCGGTACCGGTGGCGGCGGTGGCTTCTTTGCAGCCGCAGCGGCGAGCATAGCAGGTTCTGGGGCTGGTGTTGACACGAGACCGCGGGGAGGGGGAGGCTTGGGAAGAGTCTGGTGCTGCTGCTCCTGCTGTTGACTGAGAATTGGTTTGGGGGAAGGGACAGGTGGCTGTGAAGGACCCTGGCTTATTGTTGAAGCAGGAGACAGACGGTTGGTTTTGACTTTCTTGCGGCGATCGTCCTTGGACGACATGGCGCCACGCATCTGCGGTAGCTTCTTGGCGAGACGGTACAAGATATCGTGGGAAATTTTGGCCGTCTTGGAGATGACCATGAGAGTCTTCAACATGGCAATGGATCGAGTGATGGACTCTAGAATCTCTCCCTCGCGTGGTAGAGTCTTTTCTGTGTCTTTCAGAACTGCCGTGCATAACATGGCGGCTGTATCAAAGATGGAGAATATGATGAAGTGCAATCGTCCGTCTCGGTTTTTGATGCGATCTACCCATCGTCTCAAAGTCTGGATGAACACCAGGGAATAAAAGACACCAATGTTACGAACATCAATGTCCTCCTTGGGTGACTCCCACGTATAGGACTTGACCATGTAATTGCGTATAGGGTTAAGGATGAGAATACAGGCCATGGTATAGACATAGAATCGATGGGGGAAAATCCAAGGATGAATGTCGTCCTTTGACGTATTTGGGTTGTAGAAATCGTACTCGGGAGGGAATCTTGCCACCCATCCAATAATCATGTCTTTGTACTCGTTGATGTCTTCAGGGCTGACAATATTCTTGGGCGTATTGAATCTAGCCTGTAGATCGCGTGTCAAATCTGCTTGCATCTTCATATGCAGCATTGGATGGGGATTGTAGCCCTCTAGAGTCAGTGAGGGGAGGGCTACCGTGGCAGCCAATCGATCAATGAGCTTCGGTCGTGACAAGCCAGAAGATATTTGCCTACATGGGTCAGTCGATCATTCTACAAACCACCAGTACGGTACATACCAGTCCCATGTTTCTAATATGGACCAAAGGCGTCGACGCATTTCTCTCTCAAACTCAGATATGCTGCCCTCGGGAGCCTCGATATGAAGCTCTGAATTTCCATGTCAATCAAAGCAATCCGAGATTGATCAAGTCGTGCTTTGGAACTTACCTAGCTCTTTTGCCTCAATAATAGCCTGGTTGAGAACGTGCCAAGCCTCTACGAATCGTGCCTCAGCTTTGTACCAGTAACATGAATGCAGAAGTCGCTGCACGTTAAGTATATGATAGTGTCCAGTCGGAATAACACTGCTCAGTTCTCTGACGGCGGTATGTAGATCCTCTGAGTAGGGATCGCTCGCTTGCCCAACCTCTGCCTCGAGAACTTGTTGTGTGGGAGGCTCTATGTGCTGAACCGCACATGAGCAAAGCATTGCAAGCAAAGCTGTGTACTGAAGGGATACGGCTTTCTTGGACGTCCGTTTATCCCACCAGATATGATATTCCTGAAGAAAGCTTGGAGGGTAAATGATGTAGTAGTGGTAGTTTACATCGCCGACAAACATTTGAATGAGGACATCTACGCCACTGGTCAGCATGAACTCTTTAAGTTGGAATTACGAAATGGTCGTACCCATTAATGTACGTTGAGGCAGCATCTTCAGGACCGCCTCCAGCTGTGAGGAGGAATCAGGCTGTACCATGTCTTGTTTTGACATGGATGACTCGTTCTGAGACGGCGGTTAGTAGGGACTACCCTGTCGCTCGATGCATGACGAACGAACCTTGACCGACTCATCGATACCCATTGACGCGAAGGCTCGCTCGGCGAGGGTCTCAAATACTTGGTTCCCCCCATTTTCATCGAGCCCAGCACGACTGGGGCGCTTTTCCCTGAGATGGGCGGGTTTCTCGGGTTTGACAGGTTGCGAAGGACCATCCGAGGGCACGGGAGCATCGTTATAGCGACACCCATCAGGTACCTTACGGCGACGGCAGCTGTCACAGGGCCATTCTCGATTACACTAGACGGGGCACAAGAAAGTCAGCAACCAGCTCATATGCAATCTCAGCCACAGCTCGCATGAACATGGGAGATGAACGAGCGTTATCTGTCAGATGGACGAAAAGAAAAACGAAGGCTGCGGGATTAGGCTCCATCGGGCCGGCGGATAGACGCGAAAAGCGTTGGAGGGGCGGATCTAACAAGAATAATCGTACCTTTTGCTTGCGCCGCTGACACTCGACGCAAGACGAGCGGTAATATCCCGTCTCGCATAGGATGATATTGGCGCTCATCTCGCATCAAAACTACAAGTAGATATGAAGCCGAAAAACGTCGGGGTGCGGGGGTGGAGTTTGAGAGGTGCACACCGGTATCAGGAGGGGGAGTAAGAGGGAGGAGGGGAAAGCAAGAGATTAATGGAGAGTAGAGGGCTGGCCAAGAGGGACAAATGGGTCGGATAAGGATAATTAACGACAGTGCGAGGAGGCCCTTGTCGCGGTGCTCCGCAAGGATGGATGGATGTGGCAGAACAGTGCACAGCAGAGCAGTTCAGTGCAGGGTTGGGTTTGGGGTCATTACGGACTCGCCGTCTGATCGGGCTGGTCTGTCGTGGTTTTTTTTTTTTTTTTTACTTTTTTGCTTCTAGCTGCTTCGTCGGCCCAACCACGTCTCTCTTTGTCCCTCAGTTATTGCGCGACCGCGGCGTGCGTCTGGATTGACTTTTTCGCGGTGGTGGGGTAGCAAAGACAGGTTGCATCGGTTGCAGAAGCCTGCCTCTCTCACACTGCTTGAGCTCAGTCTGAGCCACTGATATAATCGAGCCAGAGCAATGGAAGCGAGACAGCAGACATCAGACAGCAAGAGCTTCGAGCGAGCAATGGCATGGCGCTATTGACAAGATTGGCTTGGCTTGGCTTGGATGGCGCTCAACGTGGTGGGGGCGGGCAACGGATCAACCGGGGGAGGGGAGGGACGCAGCGCAGTGCGGGTGCGGCCAGTCCAATGGTACCCTAACAAATTGGTGACTGGTATGATTGGATGTGCAGTAGCTGTGGTGTGGTGAGTGTGTGTGCCGCGGTATGCTTTTGGTGTGGCCAGCCAACGCAAATGGGCTAGCTGGCGTTGACGCGTTACCACAAAGAGGCGAAGAGATGCAGTAACTTATTGGCGCGTAATAGCAAGTACAGTATTGATTGGTGTGGTCAGACGGAACCCCGAGAATTCTTTTGGGTCAACCACACATTTACCAGGCGGCGGAGAGATTGTGCAGGCCTGGAGCAGAAATACCCATGTCGGTGCCACGAACATCCACACCAGCGCTCCAATAATAAGCTGATTTGTGATGGGCATGCAGCGAGCGGCTGCAACAGACTTGTGGGCTCTTGTAGTCAGCGGAACAGGGCTAGCGTAGTTGTCTCTTGGACTTCTCTGTTGTCGGACTCTTTTGTCCTCGGATGCCCCTGGTTGGTTCGATTTGCAGAACGGCATGCTGGCCTGGGACGGGCGGTCATGGGAAAACCTATGACATATCTGGACGCCTGCCCCGCTTGTTTTTGAGAGTTTCATGTAGGTATTCTTCTGTCATTGGCAATGCAGGTGGCACGCAGGCGAGTGGGTGTAGAAATAAGTAAGAATCCTGCCTACCCCAATACTACAGGTGATATCTGCCAATCCTTGAAACAAACATTGACTTCTATTTAAAGCATAATTATATCTTATTGAATCTATTATATCTATTATATCTATTACTTCTACTACTTTAATTACTTCTATCACCTCTACGGCTGTTTATTTTTCTAATTTTGGATACTTATTTCTATGATTTTCATCACTTACTATTACACACTTGAGGCAACATGTTCTCATTGACAGCATCGCCAAATAGGGTGGAGAACACGTGTTTGAACGAAAGGAAAAACCAGTCCGATGCCTAAAGCTCATTCTTGACGCATCGAAGATAAAATGGAATGTTAAAAATCAGAATTGAATCGGCCAAAAAAATAGAATTGCTGCAACGAACTGGTGGGGGGCGGCCTGCCTGTGCAGCGGTCTCCCATGTTGTATGCAGATCAACTGTCCATATGGACTACATCTCCAACGGCCAACTTAAACTGCATCGGTAAAAACCCCATTAATTACTGCGTGGTTAGCGACAGTCTATCACAGTGCTAAATCAATTAGACCAACCAAACCCCCACAAACTTGAACGGCCGTCGGCAATCATCCCCCCTGGTTATTGCTTATCTCAGTAATCCCTGCATAGTTGCCATCGTCCATCGACCTTGGCAAACGTAACCTTGGTCGCCATGGCCTCTTGTCGAAGTGACCTTTCAAGCTCCGGCGCGCTCTCATGAGGATGGGGTGGACGTGCTTGTCCAACGTTTTGAAATACCAAGGCCAGCGGCGAAGACTTCCAATCGGCACCCCAGGCACTGCGCAAGTTGACAAACAAAATGCCCATAAAGAACACCAAGGCTAGAACTAGCAGAACAGCGAGAAACGACAAAAATTTCCATCTGACATGGATGCAGGTCTCCAGCTGTAGGGCCTGGCCGCTTTCTGCCTTGAGAAGAGTTGCCTCATGCTGTCTCATCTCCGCGCCTACAGCGATGGACACGCCATTCATGTAATCGTTGAGCGAGTTCATGGTCAAATTGCCAAGATTCCACATAGCTTGCAGCCATATGGCACCCTCCAACCCACCTGGCAAGTTGTAGAACTGTAATGTATTGTTATTGAGAAGATCGCCAAAAGACGCTGCAAAGCCTTGGGCAGCCCCGGCGCCCATGATATAAACGCATTCCGGAGTATACCAGAGAGTTGGGAAAGCTGAATAGTCTACACCGTGTGGACCTCTAGAAACAGCTTGCGACTGAGGTGAGGAGACTTGTTCCGTGTTGGTGTCTGTCTTAGTCTTGCTTGGTTTGCATTCTCTCCAGGCGCCATTGTAAAAGGTTCGGTTTAGCGCCAGCTCAAATTTACGAGCCGGTGGAATGTAGTGCAGGAGCTCACGAGAAATTTCCTTTTCATGATATTCGCCATTGCTGAAATCAGCTTTGTACGTCTTGACGCATGGTTGAAGCCCACAGCGAAAAGCAAAAGGCTTCATTTCGCACAAAGGTATCCTATCGGGCGGGCAATTCGGATCTTTGAATACCATAGCAAGTCCTTGGAGATCGGCAATACTCGTGCGATTCCAGACGCCGTCCGGAAATCGTCGCTCGCTGCTATAGTCGTCGGTCTCAAAGGTGGCCAAGTCGAGAAGAACAGAGAGACCAACTTGCAGCTTCACGTCATCATAAGATAGAATAGACTGCGGAACTCCGCTGTGATTGTGTGATTCAATATCGTGTGTCAAGTCTTTGCAAGAATGGCACATGGTGAGGGTGGTGAAGGATGCATCTTGGTCTGCCCCGTATGTGCAATTGCCCGTCTTGCATGCGACTTGCACACTTTTGGCCGAATCCCTTGGTGGTTGAATGATGCCAAGATAGAGAGCAAGCTGCATGGCTTTGGATGCGGTGTCTTTCACGGCACCGTCATGGCCACCAACCTCTAGATAATTGTTCGCCCTAGGAATCGTTGTTGGCTCCGTGGAGTTTCTCAAACAGCTCGTAAGTGAAACACTAGCCTGAGAGAACGGATCAGTTGCCAAGGCGATAATAGCAACGAAAGCTCCTAGACTGGCAAGATACCTTTGTTACTTCAGTTAGCAGCGACAGATGAGATAATAGATTTTTGTTTACTCACGAACGACGGCGCTGGACGAACTGGCGTCCAATTAGTATGAGGGAACCCCATGGCCCACGACTGGCTCTGTCAAAAAGCTCCAGGTCCGCGAGACTACTCGACTTTTTGGAAAACCACAGCCATTTCAACTGACCGATACCTATGTTACAGTCAGTAGAAAGTCAGGCTAATATTCTAGTAGTACACGCCTTCCGCGATTGGTAACGCCAGAGCGCCTTTGAACAGCGCTGAAAGAATGGCGATAATGGCGTTGACAGAAATTGGCAGCTTCCATTTAGAGACAGACTTGTTCTCATAAACGCGCAAAACAATGACGATGGCGACGAAGCTTGCTATACTAATTATGAGAGACACAAGTTCCCATTTCCAGATGCCCAAGACGGCAGCAAGGCCTGGACGAGTGTTGTTTACATGCGGCTTATCGGACTCGCCATTGCTGTCTTCTCCATTCACTGTTTTCACAGCTGTGTATAGTTTTGGCTCTGTCTGTGTCTGTGTCTGTGACTGTGACTGTGACTGCGTTGAAGATATGGGTGGGCTTGTAGGCGATGCAAGTGGCTTGCGACGAATGCTAGGCACAGGCTCACCAGCCAAAGTCGAGTAGTCTACATATTGGACAGGAGCATACTCTTCCTCGGCACTCATGAACGAGGATGCGGCAGCGCCCGAGGTTGGGGGCGATGCAGCCAAGGCGGCCTGTCTATGCATCGTATGAGTGGACTGTGACTGCCGGTTTGCTGGCCCAGGCGGAACGAAGTTCGATCAAATCGAGAAGAAGAGCTTAGAACGGCATTGCAATGAAATGGAAAATTGGAGAGACATTTATTGTATTTTATTGGTGACCAAGAGTTGGACCTTGTGCGACTCCCCGCCTCGGTGATCTGCGCTGACTTGCATGGTAGACTACCCTTTCCTGGGCATATGAATATAATTAACACGAAAGAGAAAACGAACCCTGATTCGCTCTCTTAGACAGGGGTCTGGAACAATTGCATGCAATGCTCTGTGAACTCACAGCCTGATTTGCAAGTTCCATTGAAATCGTAACGGCAGGGGTAATAATAAGTACTCTGTTTTCAGAATGCCGTTCAACCTGCGAAACTTAATATACCTATATTTGGTATTTATGATGGAGCATCTTCGAAGACTCTCTGCAAACCTCTTTTCTATCCTTGTTGTCTGGCATGTCAAAGATGAATAGACAGCATAGTGTTAAATAAAGTCAAACTACAACGGGAGGATGAAAGGGCTCAGCTTAGCGCAAGCCTGGTTCTCACTATTAGCCTGAAGTTCAGCGGCTTCGGTGCTAGACACGCTGTAGCCAACACGCTGTAGCCAACACGCTAAATGCGCCTAATTGTCCAAAATTACAGTGCCCTATCCCCTACAGCTTCCTACGCTAAGCCCAAACAATGGCGACCACACGAACGCCTCTTCAGCGCTCCACGTCGACGACAATTGATCGACCACACCAACGCCGTCATAATTATCACGATGTCTTCATGACATATCCAGACATTGCCAAACATCATCGCATGTTTCTTACAATCTTCGATACCCGCACCGTTCGATCGCAACTCTATCGACCCCAGATGCCAAGCCGCGCTCCATAGACTGATTGCACCCCTGCTGCAGCCAAGACACGATGCCCGAAGGCGAACTGCAGCTTCCAACAGCAGACGGCCATTCGCCTCGAGTAGCCTCTCCCTATTCCGCACCAGCTGCGACGACAAACCCACGCGTCCATTACAATGAGACGGCCCGTGACCGGTTTCCCAGCCTCGAACGAATCGATACACGCTACCGTTCCATCGATGGCCCTCGCGACCACATCCTGTCGCCTTCGGTGTTGCGCAGGAGGAGCACGCGCGCCGCAACATTTAGGACGGTAGATGGCGCAGATGATATGGAATTACCCTTCCCAGAGCGCCCAGGTTGGCAACCTGGTGCTGAGCCTGGTTACGACCCAAAGCTGCCAGATGGTGGACATGGTTTGATGCCTGCGCTGAGTGCCAAGTGCGACATCACTGTGGTGGACTTTTCGTTGGAAAATATCGCCATGAGACAGTTCGAGAACGATACATTCATCGAGTTTCTGAAAGAGCCCAAACAGGACTGGGCCAAGTGTCGCTGGATAAACGTCAATGGCCTTAGTTGGGACGTTATTCAGGCCATTGGAGCTAACAAGGGCCTGCACAAGCTGGCGCTGGAAGACATCATGAATCTCAAAAACAGAACAAAAGCTGATTGGTACGTATCATTGGGCTGCCTCAGCTGAGATGCGTGCAGATGCTAACCATTTAGGTATCCTCATCATGCCTTCATCATCATGACACTACAGAAACTTGTCCACATTGTCGAAACCGACGACTCATCTTCAGACTCCGGTAGCAGCACAACCTCCAAACACCGCATCTCTAACATTAAGAACATCTTTGGTGGCCACGCTAGCTCCGTAGCTGATCCCGAAAAGCACAATACGGCCGAGGTCTTTCCCGATGGTCCTGTGCTGGCCGAGACGCAAATGCTTCGATCACTCCAGAGATATCATGCCTCGGGCAACGAGGCTCGAATTACGTTCATGGAGGAGAATTCTTCGCTCTCTGCCCACAACCTGGCCATTTCTGCGGAGCAGGTTTCCATCTTCCTCACTTCAGACAATACAGTCATCTCTTTCTTTGAAGTGTCGGCCGCCGACATCGAACGGCCCATCATTACACGTCTCAGCACCAGAGGCACAATCTTGAGAGAGTCGTGCGATGCTTCACTCATGGTACAAGCCATCATGGACGCAATTATCGATTTGGCTATTCCACTCACAGCAGCATATACCGACATCCTCGGCGACCTGGAGTTGGACGTAATCACCTCCCCGAACATCAAGCAATCAAAGCGCCTGTACATCTGCATCAGCGAAATCAACAAGATGCTTCGTTTTCTTTTACCCATTGACAATCTTGTCAACACCCTTCGTGACCACGGAGTAAAGACCACAGCTGAAGAAGCCGAAAGAGATCTTCAAAATCCTGCCGCCGGCGTCATTGTCACTCCTCTAACGCACACATATCTTGGCGATGTGCTGGATCACAGTATTATCATCACTGAGTCCCTGCAACAGCTGAAACAATCGTCCGAAAACTTAATCAACCTCATCTTCAACACCATCACTGCCAACCAGAACGAATCCATGAAACAGCTCACCATCGTAACCATCATCTTCCTCCCACTGACTTTCATCACTGGCTTCTTTGGTCAAAACTTCGAAGCATTCCCCGAGATTAAACACGGGATCTGGTACTTGTAAGTCGCAAATTTTCCCCTAGCAGGGAGCAAATGCTGATTCCTTAGCTGGGCGTGTGCCGTTCCGACGGCTTGTGCTACAATTCTGATTCTTATGCGCGAGATGATTTACAGTTGGGTAGTGCGTGTGATGCAGCGTAAACAAATTTTATCCATTCGAAAGCGGAAAAAGCAGCGGTCTAGGGCATCGCAATAACCAGGGTCATTTGTCCACGAAAGATACCCATTGTACATTTGAGAAATTCTTTGGGTATAAAGCTATATTTGATTCCAGCTCGCTCTTGATCCATCAGTGAATCCACACAAACGTCAATTCACCACGCAAGATTGATCCTACATACCAGCATCTACTCCAAGACGCCCTGAGCATCAATCTTCTCAGGCGAGAGTGCATCATCGCTATTTTGATAGCACTTCACGATCCTCTGCCAGCCCTCCGCATCATCTTTCTCTAGGCCCATGCCGAAAAGGATTCTGCTGATGCTGTCTGTGTCATCTCGAGTCTCGTAAATCAGGCGGTCCAGGCCCCTAACCAGCATTTTATAGCTCCTCCCGACAAGGTTGCAAGCGTGCACATACTTAATGCAAAGACGCAGCCAGAGTTTCGTAGTGTCGTAGCCCTTGTACGGGTGCCAGAGCCCATAACGAAACTCCAGAGTCGGTAGCTGGCCTGGATTAGCACATTCTAACGACCTGTAGACGTGGATATTGAAGCCTATATCAGAGATTGCATCATTTGGCAGAAGATAGTTGGAGATTGTGCGAATGCCGTCGGCTCGCCAGATGTGATAATTGAGAGCTTGATCTCTGTCATTCAAGAGCTGAGGCAAGTGGTTTTGAATGGGCATTTGATTGTGCGGCATAATTGGCATGACGTCCTCTGGTGGATCATTCGGAGCGAGTGTCAAGCGACACTCAGAACATATTGTTGATGTCGTTCGCGGCGGACAGAGCTGACTCAAAAAGCCTCCTTCTGTTATCCAAACAAGAGTGGTGACTTTCTGCCCAAACTCTTTGTCCATGACTCCAGGCCCAGGTCGTATAAAGACGTTGAGGTGACAAGTAGAGTTGACATGAATGGCAATGTCCTTTTTCAATCCTTCCAGCAGCTCAATATACGATGAGGCGTCTTGCTGCCAATGTTTTTCTTCAGCCATCGGAGTGCGTAACTTGAGCCCAGTCCATTTATATTCTTCAGGACTGCTTAATGTTGCTCTGGCATACTCTGCTGGACAGAGAAGCCAATGTTGGAACACACCTTGGCGGGATTCCACGAGATCAGTCTCTCGGCTCCTGGCGTGTTCTACGGAGAGGCACAAGTCTACAGTCTGCGCCTTTTGTTCTAACACCGCTTTTATTCGTCCCATGGCAGTAATGGCTGGTTCATCGGTTGCGCCGCAAACAAACTTGTTTTGATGCGCGCTGTCCGCATAAATCTTATCCAGCCTCTTCCTTGCCACTAAGAACTCGACTTCCAGGCTGGCATGAATAGTCCATGCGTTGGGATTCGAATGAGTTCCTGGCGTCGTGCGAGAGCAATGTCGTCTTCGCCGTCCAAGTAGAAATGCAGCTCATGTGCGCAACCATTGACCATCTTGAGATGCGGGGTGATTCGTGTAGAGTCTTTAGGCATAGGTCAAGTTGTTGATGTCCGCCTGCGAAACTGTTTCAAATGATTTGATATATAGAAAAGTCATTTAGAATGAAGGCGACGCGCCTTTCTATAATTAGGCGGTCTCTCTCGTTTCACTGGCATGTGTCGCTGCACTGCCGCCATTCTGTGCAACAAGCCGCAGCCTTTTGGGGTTGTCGGGTACAGCGAGACACTTTGTTCAGCAGTGTGATCGCTGAATGGTGTGCGCACAATCATCGGGCCATCTTGTTGACAGCGTATTATAAGGTTGAAAACAAACGACTGGGAGTTTAACCTGTTGCAGGTTTGCTCCTGCGGTACCCGGAAGCCTGCTCTAATAGGTCGTTTCACAGTGTGTAACACAGCCAGGGCATAGGTCAGCTGCCCTTTATCAAGTTAAACAAGGACTGTTATTGGCTTCGCGTTACTTCAGCCCAATACAATGAATTGCTATTGTAACCAAAAAGCGGCGCTTACGACATCATGCGTTATCCTTGCAGCCGTAGCTTTAGCATACCCTGTTGCACAATTTCGTCCTTTCGTGACACGAACTCTGCCATGTCCCAATTTACACTAACATAACGACCACCGAGCCAAGCTCGCACCTCCTCCGTCAACCATGTCAAGGTATCCGCCGCCAACTGTGGTTTGTCAATAAGGATGCTGTGCGAAGTCTCCGGCAGTCGCAGCGCCAAGTCCGTCGACACGCTACCAGGATGGACAGCAAAGACCAGCAAACCTTGCTCACTGTACTCAAAATCCAAGAACTCCGAGATTCTGAGCAACGCAGCCTTGGAAGTTCCGTACGCGGACGCGCCACGCCTGGTGTAAAGACCACCCTTGGAACCCACGTTTACAATCGTCTTGGACTGACTGGCTAGCACAAGATCCATGAATGCCTGTGAAACGAGATATGTTCCCTTGATATTGACCTCCCAAGTTCGCCACCATTCTTTTCTGTTGGAATCTTTGAACAAGCTGGGTTCTTCGAGGTAGCCTGCGTTGTTGATGAGGATATCGATGGACGAGACATGCTTGCTCACGGCGAGGAGCGCAGCGTCTACCGATTCCTCCGACGTGACGTCTAACGAAAGTACTATAACATTTACAGCGGGCCGCAACGATAATATTTCAGTTTTTAGATCATCTAGATCAGATCGTGCAGCAAGAATCAGTGTGCTCGCTCCAGAACGGACAAATGCAAGCGCCGTCGCTCTTCCGATGCCACGCGATGCGCCAGTGATGAACACAACTCGGCCATCATGATTGGCGTTGGCGATGAATGGGTAGGTATCATGGTGAGTCGTAGGCGTAAATGTTTGGAAATCTGTTGCAGACATGTTGCTAGCCGCGGTTGTATGGCTAAGCATTCGGAGGCTGAATGAGGCTCCAAGCTGGACCGAGTGAGGTCCTCGGAGTGCCGCACGGCACGCTTTCTAACCACTGAGAATTAAATTGGAATATTTGTTATTCCGTAGATGCCTCGACAGGAGTTTTTTCAAGGACTAGAATGAAAAAAATGACAAGAGCGAGAAGGGCGACAAGTGTAAATCTAGTGGATGTCGTCCAGCGCCTTGGCGGAATAAGGCTTGAGTCGGGGGCCCGTAGTTTTTGGTTGGACTCGGACTAGGCAGCAGCAGCGTCCAGCTCCGTTTCCACTCCATCACAACACCATCCAAACGGATACTTAAGCACCTGCTTCCCTTCGCAATGGCCTCTCTGTGATCTTATCGACTTTTCATCCGTTAAGCCCCGGTCACCGATACTCTTCACAATGAGCCAAACCCGCAACCGTGCTGGCGTCACGCCCAATGACGAAGTGCTGCACGAGGAGGAGATTCAGTATGGATCTGGCAGTGCCATCAAAGAAGAGCTTGATGAGAAGTAAGAATTGACTCCAAAATAAATTCAATCGTCATCTTAAATATTGACGCGACTCAAGATATCCAAATAGGCCACGCAATCACTCCAAAACGCTGCTGTTCTCCGCCCTCTTCAAGGAACTCTTCAATCCTCTCAATGAGAACAAGAAGCAGCCCACAGGCCCGCCAGCGCGCAAGAAAGGACCGCATGGACAGAACAAGCTATCGCCACAGGAGAAGCGGCGACACATAGTCGACAGATTTATAAAAAGATGGCGAAAGGAAGTTGGCAATGACTTCTACCCTGCCCTGCGGTTGATTCTCCCAGACAAAGACCGCGATCGTGGTGTCTACGGCCTGAAGGAGAACACAATAGCGAAGCTTCTCATCAAGCTTATGAGAATTCCAGGCACAGGGGATGCCTCAACGTTACTGAATTGGAAGCTGCCCGGCCAGACAGCTGCGTCAAAAGTGGCTGGTGACTTTCCTGGACGCTGTTTCGAGGTACTTTCCAAGCGCCCTAGTAGCACTAATGAGCCCAAGGACATGACCATCGCCGAAGTAAACGAACAGCTTGACAAGCTTGCCGCATCCACCGGCGAGGCCGAAAACTTGCTAATTTTTGAGACTCTGTACTCGAGGATGGATGCCGAAGAGCTTACGTGGCTCATAAGGATCGTTCTCAAACAGATGAAAGTCGGCGCCACCGAGAGAACGATGCTTTCGCTCTGGCATCCCGACGGTGAAACCCTCTTCAACGTCTCTTCCAGTTTACGAAGAGTCTGCTGGGAACTCTACGATCCAGAAGTGCGCCTGGAGCAGGATGAAGCCGGCATATCTTTGATGCAATGCTTCCAGCCCCAACTCGCGCAATTCCAGATGCCCTCGTCATTTCAAAAGATGATTGAGCTTCTTCGACCTACCCAAGACGACCCGGAATTTTGGATTGAAGAGAAGCTAGATGGCGAGCGTATGCAAATGCACATGATAGCCGATGCAGAGCACCCTGGTGGCACAAGGTTTTGTTTCTGGTCACGAAAGGCCAAAGACTATACTTATCTATATGGAAACGGTTTCTTGGATGATAACTCAGCTTTGACAAGACATCTCAGACATGCATTTGCATCAGGTGTGCGAAACCTTATCCTTGATGGTGAAATGATCACCTGGGATATGGAGACAGACAAGATTGTGCCTTTTGGTACGCTCAAAACAGCTGCACTTGCCGAGCAGCAAAACCAGACGGGCTCAGACGCGTCTGGTCACCGACCCCTATTTCGAGTCTTCGACATTTTGTACCTCAACGACAAGGACTTGACCCGCTACACGCTCCGAGACCGACATGGCGCGTTGGAAAAGGTTATTCAACCAGTCCATCGCCGCTTAGAAATTCATGGACATACCAAAGCCACTTCTGCTGATGCCATTGAACCTCTGCTCCGAGAAGTAGTTGCAAGCGCTTCGGAAGGTCTGGTTTTAAAAAACCCGCGTTCCATGTATCGCTTGAACAGCCGAAACGATGATTGGCTAAAAGTCAAACCAGAATACATGTCAGAATTTGGCGAATCCCTCGATTGCGTTATAATTGGCGGCTACTACGGCTCGGGTCGACGAGGAGGAACACTTTCCAGCTTCCTCTGCGGTCTCAGAGTTTCACAAAATCATATTCGGTCCGGTCAAAACCCCGAGAGGTGCCTTAGCTTCTTCAAAGTAGGAGGTGGATTTCGAGCAGAGGATTATGCTGAAATCAAGCACCGTACAGAGGGAAAGTGGATGGACTGGAATACAACCGACGCGGCACCCTATATCGTCCTTGGAGGCGGCGACAGGCTGTTTGAACGGCCCGATGTATGGATTCGCCCAAAGGACTCAATCGTCATTTCTGCGAAAGCTGCAAGCGTCGCACCGTCTGATTCATTTGCATTCGGCTCCACGCTGCGATTTCCACGTTTCCGTAGGCTCCGTCTGGACCGAAACTGGGACAGCGCCTTGTCAGTAGATGAATTTGAGGAGCTTCGAAAGAGAGTAGAGGAGGAATCCAAAGATAAGGCAATGACTGTGGAAGACAGAAAACGACGAACAGTCAAGCGAGTCAAGAGAGAACTCGTGATTGCTGGCGAAGACGCGGCACCCGCGGAGTTCAAGGGCGAAAAAACCAAATTATTTGAAGGCTTGGAATTCTGTATCCTCTCCGAGTCTCTTAAGCCATACAAGAGGACGAAAACACAGTTGGAATCTATTGTCAAAGAGAATGGTGGCTCTGTCTCCCAGCGAGCAGCAACCGGCACAGACATGCTTCTTGTCGCAGACAAGAAAGTTGTCAAGGTTGCCAGCTTAATCAAGTCCGGAGGTGTGAATATTCTACGGCCAAAATGGATCAAGGATTGCTTGAGCCAAGATAGTGGCAATTTCCTCTTACCCTACGAGGAACGACACCTGTTTCACGCAACAGATGACTTGCAAAACGCAGCAGCGTTGAATACGGATCAATTTGGCGATAGCTTTGCTCGTGACGTGACCGTCGAGGAACTTCAAGAGATTCTTCAAGGGATGCCAAAAATCGAAGATGGTGGGCCATTTGATAAGGTGCGATTCCTGGAACAGCTGGAAGAACATGGCAAGGACTTGACGAATCTGCGAGGCTTCATGTTTCAGCGATGCGCAGTGTATTTCCATCCTGTTGGCGAAGCTGGGGAGAGGTTGCGGGAGAAGCTTGCACATTATGTCCGCTACTCTGGTGGATCAATGTTAGATAGCATCGAGGATGAAGCGGCAACACATGTTGTGGTTGTGGGGGATGACCTTATGGAGAATGGTGCAGCTGGTGATGAGATTCGAAAAGAGCTAAGTGCGAGACCGGCGCAGCCAAGAATTGTTAGCAGCAACTGGATAGAGGAGTGTTGGAAAGAAAAAACGTTGCTGGATGAAGAGCAGTATATTGTATGATAGACATAAACATTGGCATGGGCATTAGGACATGTAATATTTCTCAGAAAACTTTAGCTCTTTTACTCCATGAACAATTAGTAAAGAAACTACCTCTATTTGCCAATAGTCAAGAACAAGCGATCACCAACGTCTCCCAAACCAGGCTTTAACATTCCTTCCCTGGTCAATTCCTTATCGACCCCAGCAACCCAGATCTCGGTACCTTCAGGCCACTCCTTGGCGACCTTTTGAATACCCTCCTCAGCGCCAATCACTGCCAGTAAGAGAACTCTCTTGGCGCCCCATTCTCTGAGCGTCTGGATGGCGGCGGCACAGGTACCTCCAGTGGCAATGACGGGATCAACAAGAATTGCTAGACTACTGGCATTTGTTCCGTCGGAAGCGGAAGCCGAAGGATCAGGAATATGGTGCGGTAGGTTGTTGTAGTATTCCACGGGGTCGAGGGTGGACTGTTCTCTGTACATGCCTAAGTGGTGAACAGGGACGGCTCGGGGGAGCATTGTCTGCACGCCTGTAAAGGTGAGCATGTGTTGACTCGACGAACAAGGCTCATCTTACCTTCTACCATCGCCAGTCCAGATCGCAAGATAGGAACAATGCACATTGTGTTAGGCAGAGCCTCTGTAGTGGTGTATTCGAACCCGAGAGGTGTTTGGTCCTAGGATCTAGGCGTTAGCAAACACAGTGACGGGGGATGCCGACGGGATGCACCTTCGGTCCATTGGTTGGGGCGATGGCTTTTGTCAAAGCTTCACAAGACAGAATAAGTGTAATTTCGTTTATCAAGGCCTTTGTATCTTTGGAGCTGGTAGATTTTGACCGCAGCTGGCTCATCTTTGCGAGCAAGCTGGGGTGCTGGGAGACGTGGACATTGGGTGGTAAAGACATGGTGAAGCTGGTCTTGGAGACAGTTCAAATAAATCCAGGAAAGGCACTTCAAGATTGTCCAGGTAATTGTATCTACAGGAGGAGAGAATGGGATATGTAAGAGAGAAAAAGAAGGGATAAGAGGGAAGAATGGAAAATAAGAAGAGGGGAAGCAGCCGTGTCTTATTTGGGGTTGGAGAAAAGAGTTGGGGAGACGCCGCTGACCACAAACAGAGACAATAATAAGCCCGTTGAGCTGCTGCCATTCACAGCTGCCTGTCGCTGTAGCTGTAGCGGGGGCGGGGCAATCAATCGGATCGCAGCGCTGGGGCCCTTTTAGTGGTGGTCAAGAGTCGTTTAGTGGGCTCCGAAGCTGTCGTTGGGCGGTGCTTAGTGGCATTTCAGTGGTGTTTGATGGCCTAACAGTGTCACGCTGCATGGCTGCCCCACTGTAGAGAGGCGGCAGTCGCCGACGAGGAATTTAAGTATTTTAATTTGTTGTTATTATTTTATCAGCATCTATTTGCCCATCGTCATCTCAACACCACCATCCAATCTCGACACACAAACAAATCAACCACATCGCACAGCACACTCACTGTCTTAGACAATCTTGTTTCCCTCTGATCAATCGCTTGACTCCAATAATCACCCCGACGCAATCTTATCAATTCAATGCTCTTTAGTCATGATACCGACGCCGCGCCAATGACAACCGGAAACCTCGGCGAATAGCTGCGGCGACCCAGATTGCCAATACTTCAACTCTCCATCCCAACTTCCCTCACCATGCCCGACCAAACAAATTCCACGGCCGATCGTACATCGCCTCCTAGCATGCACGAAATGAGCGACAACGCCCCGCGCTTATCTCAAGATTATGCTGCTCCTGCCCAGTACCAAAACCTGGACGAGATAGCCGCCGCCGAAGCCGCGCAGAGCAATTCCCAGCTTCCTCAACAGGTCTTCTCGCTTGAGGACACACGAGCACAAGGCACACCAGCCCCCGCGCCTCTCACGAGACCAGAAGTATCACAGTTCGCAACCCAAATCTACACGCACTCCTACCTCATCTTCTTCTCGATCCTGGGCACACTGGCCCGCGTGGGACTCACGACACTCACAACCTACCCCGGTATTCCCGTCTTTAGCACCGTATGGGCAAATTTTGGGGGGAGCTTCGTCATGGGCTTTCTCACAGAGGATCGTATGCTGTTCCGCCATGAATGGGGTGTCGCGACGTACGATCAGCAAATTGCGCAGTCGAAAAAGAGCGACGAGGAAAGCAACGGGCGACCGGTAATTGATCTTGTAGCTGCTAAAAAGGCGCACTTGTCCACCAAGAAGACCATTCCTCTGTACATAGGTCTGGCGACAGGGTTCTGCGGCAGTTTCACAAGTTTCTCTACTTTTATTCGAGATGTTTTTCTTGCCATGTCCAACGAGATGCATGCGCCGGGTGTACCTAATTCGCCAATTGGTCGCAATGGCGGCTACTCATTCATGGCACTGCTATCTGTAATGATGACGGATATTTCTCTGTCTTTGGCTGGATATTTCATGGGTATGCACCTCGCAATGGCTCTAGATGGAATCACCCCATCGCTACCATTCAAACTTACCAGAGGCGTGTTGGACAAAGCTGGAGTGGTTCTGGGCTGGGGCTGCTGGATTGGTGCTGTATTCATGGTCATCTTTCCACCTCACGATGCTTGGCGAGGCCAAATACTGTTCTCGCTCATCTTTGCTCCACTGGGCTGTCTGTTGCGATTTTACTTGTCAATGCATCTCAACGCCAAAGTGGCATCATTCCCTCTCGGTACATTCGCAGCCAACATTATAGGAACAGCAGTTCTGGGCATGGCATGGGACATTGCACACGTTGGCGATGGTGGCATCATTGGATGCCAAGTCATGCAAGGTCTCGAAGACGGATTCTGCGGTTGTCTGACCACGGTTTCGACGTGGGTGGCAGAACTCAGCGGACTGAGAAAACGACACAGTTATGTATATGGCACAGCAAGCGTAGTGACTGCGCTGGTCTTGCTGATTTGCATCATGGGCGGACTTAGATGGAGTGATGGCTTTCAACCTCTGCTGTGCAGAACCTAGACTCAAATATTGTGATTTTAATAGATTTCATGTCATTTCTCATTTATAGTCATATGTATAATTTTGAAGCAGTGCACGTGCCCTTTTATTCTTCTTCCAATTCAGGATAATATCTCCAGATGCCGTTTCCATACTTTGCGCGACGGTCGCTCTCCAGATAAGCTTTGATATTTGGTCTCTCCTTGACGGCATCGTACAACTTAAAGACGCCATCATACTTACCCGACTCTTTTGCCTTGGCCATGGTCTTGGGGAAAGCGAATTGCGTTCCATCAATACACTACGAATATCAGTAAATATTTCATGCTTCAACAGGCAGTCATCACATACCTGGAACAGAACCAAATCTGCATAAGTCAATTTGCCACCGTATAGCCACGGTCCCTCGCCTGATGACTTGCCATCAATGACGCGCTGCACATAGGCCAAAAACTTGGGCAATCTCTCATCCGTGAAGGCCTTGGCTCTCTTCTTAGCCTCAGGCTTCTGGTCCTCATACACCCATGACGTAGCGATGGGGTGATGCGTCTCGTGGACTTCATTCGAGAATCCATCCAGCAGCGTCAATACAATCTCATTCAAGTGATAAAAACCGGGCTCTGTCGCCGCCGGCGAAAGACCCAGCTTCGGCGCAAGGTACAGCATGACGTTGGGCGCCTGGTTGATGAGCAAGTCGCCGTGCTTGAGAGCTGGAGTTGCGAAAATGGCGGGATTGGTATCGTCTCCTGTATGCTCGGCGTCCATGAGCGCCGCAACTCTCCCAGCGGCTTCATTGGGCGGTTCCTTGGAGTGGTCGGTGAATGGCGTAGCAGCCTCTTCAAAGAGGAGGCGGATGAATTCGCCGCGCCCAGGGAGACCGGGCCAGTAGATAAGCTCGTAGGGAGCGTCGTCGTTGGTTTTTTGACGTTTGGAATCTGGTTGCGACATGGTGATGGGTTTTGATTGTGGGAGGGTTTCGGTTTGTGATTGATTTTTGGAGATGCTGGAGAGGAAAGCGTTCATGTACGTCATGGTGGGTGGAGGGGTAGCTGTCAGCTACCAGACTGGCAAATTATTAGATAATTGCCTACACCAGATAACTAGCTGGGTAGCCGGGTCAATTAGTTTAGCTACTGCGCAGTGACGGATGTCGCGGGGGCGGGAGGCGGGGAGATCGAATCGTCCGCATCGCAACGGGCGAGATGATGTATATAATATACATCTATAGGCACACCAATATTAGAGACCGAATTTAAAGCGTCATGAGTAAAACGACTCATGTCCGATTTTGCCACTTTTCGTCTCGGTCCAATCCAATCCTTCCATGGCTGATGGCTTTCCAACCTGTATTGTAAGGCAGATACGAAGCTGCGCCCTACTCGAGCTTTCCCAGTTTCCGCTCAGCCTCCCTCACACATCCCATGCGAACCATTGAAAAATTCTCTACCAATCATTGAACCAGATCAGCCTCATCGCTCATCAATGCCAACCGGGCGGATGACATGAACCTCCCACTTGGGGCAGCATGCCGCACCCTGCGCGCCCAGTGGCCGTCCACTTGCGCAAAGAAGGCCGTGGCCATGTGCGCTGTCCCAGAACGGACGCAATTTTCGACGCTGGCCGCTACTGCAAAGTCGCTAGTGCGGACGAATTCGCTTGTTTCAAGATGGGATGACGCAGGCATGCGTTTTGCGCCGTGTAAGCCGCCAGCGCCACCAACTGGGATACGGAGTTTTGCGACCGGAGCGAAATTCCATCGGCATCACAATCAGACTCAAATCCACAATCAGGCTGCTGCTGAAAATGCAGATGTCTCGAAAAGCGCAAAGGCTGCGAATGCGAGCCTTAATCTCTCGGCTAAGTTGTCCAAGGCGAACGCTGCAGACGACAATGCTACTTTCAAAGATGTATGGCGACTAATTAAAATTGCACGCCCAGAAGCTCGCTGGCTATCCATTGCGCTGGGCTGTCTGTTCGTATCGTCAACGCTGGCCATGGTCATACCCTACTCCATCGGCCAAGTTCTCGATGTCGCTGCCAAAGGAAACAACGATGCCCAACTTTTCGGCCTGACTATGAATCAGTTCTTCCTGGGACTAGGTGCGCTATTGACCATCGGGTCGCTTGCCATCTTTGGCGAAGTCGTTATGCTGCGTATCATTGGTCAGCGAGTCATTACGAGGCTGCGCGCTCAGCTCTACAGGCGCACCATGGGCCAGGATGCCGAATTCTTCGACGCCAATCGCGTTGGAGATCTACTATCTCGTCTCAGCACCGATGCTTCGCTCGTTGGCAAAGCAGTCACACAGAATCTCAGCGATGGGATTGGCTCCCTTTTTATTGGCGCTGCAGGGTTCGGAATTATGGCTTGGACTAGTCCGAAACTCACAAGTATTCTGCTTTTAGTGTTTCCTCCTGTGGCAATTATAGCTGCTCTCTACGGGAGATACATTAGCGGAATTAGCCGTGCCATGCAGAAGAATTTGGGTGTTCTCTCCAAGATTGTGGAGGAGAGGCTTGGGGCGGTCAAGACGAGCCAGTCGTTTGTGGGAGAGACGCAGGAAGTGGCTCGGTATAACAAACAGCTTCGCAACATCTTCTCCGTGGCGTACAGGGAGTCGCTTGTTACGGGGTCGTTTTATGCGTCTACGGGCTGGGCTGGCAAAATGACAATCCTGATTATGCTCATGGTCGGAGGCAACGCGGTCAAGAACGGCGCAATGACCCTGGGTGATTTGACTTCGT
Source organism: Simplicillium sp. C3G150-2 (assembly GCA_022702485.1). Lineage (NCBI taxonomy): Eukaryota > Fungi > Ascomycota > Sordariomycetes > Hypocreales > Cordycipitaceae > Simplicillium > Simplicillium sp. C3G150-2. Next base: position 5,714,009 of record JAJIYY010000001.1, on the reverse strand, counting down.
ATATGATGTATACTGCATTTGCGGGATCTGGTTTATTCGGTGTATCCGAGTTTTATTCAGAGCTCATGAAAGGTGCCGGTGCTGCGAGTCGACTGTTTGAATTGCAGGATCGCCATCCTAGCATTCCACAAACTGTCGGTAAGCGAGTGCTGTCAGCACAGGGAAATATTGTTTTCAAGGATGTGAGCTTTGCATATCCGACGAGGCCGCGAATCAAGATTTTCAATAACTTGAATTTTGAAATCAAAGCAGGCAGCAACGTTTGCATTGTCGGCGCCTCCGGTGGCGGCAAATCCACCATCGCCTCACTTTTGCTGCGCTTTTACAGCCCTACATCGGGCACCGTTACTATTAATGGCGAAGAAATCGGTCAAATGAATACAAAGTCTCTCAGGCGATGTATCGGCATGGTAGCGCAAGAACCAGTTTTGTTCTCAGCCACCATCGCTGAGAACATCGCCTATGGAAAGCCAAAGGCCTCTCGAGAGAAGATCCTGTCTGCAGCACGACAAGCCAATTGCAATTTCATCAATGATTTGCCGGAAGGTCTCGAAACACCTGTTGGGCCACGAGGGTCTCAACTATCGGGCGGACAGAAGCAGCGCATAGCTATCGCGCGTGCTCTGCTAAAAAGTCCAGATATTCTCATTCTCGATGAAGCTACTTCCGCTCTCGATGCAGAATCCGAGGCATTGATCAACGATACTTTAGCCAACGTGCTGAAGGGAAGAATCACTACAATCTCCATCGCCCATCGTCTTTCTACGATTAAGCGCTCGGATCAAGTCATTGTGCTGAACTCTCAAGGCGCTGTTGCAGAGGTTGGCAGCTTTGCTGAACTTTCAGCTGATAAAGACAGCTCGTTTAGCAAGCTGATGGAGAGGCAGATCAGTGGTAATCATGGCCATGAACCATTTCTTCCACTTCCAGAGTCGGAAACTGTGTTGGATGCTGAGGATGTCGAAGTGATCGCAGGCAACAAGAAAGCGTAACGTGGCCATGGCGCAGACACTCCTCTCATGTAATTTTATGTATAACAAGTGTAGCATGTAACAACAATGTAAATATAGCTAGCTATGGAACGAGACAACTCTCACATATTCGTTCGGAGACTTACCCAAATCATCACGCTTCTCATGTATGTCAGACTCACCCCGCACTTAACACTTGCGACAGCCTCGCTCTCCATACTCTTCAACACCTACATTATCATTCTTAAAACGAGGTCATTCACTCTCGTCAGCATGCCCGAATTCCCAGCTAGGCCGCCCACTCCCCAAGTCCTCATACACAGGCTTCCAGACAAGGTAGAAGATGAGTCCCGCGTTCCGACCAAGTACATCGTCCTCATCACTGGCTCTATCCTCGCGACTGGCAAGATGCAAATTGCCCAATCTGTAGCCAAGGCTCTTTCTTGCCCCTTCTTTGCGGGCGACAGTCTGCATGATTCATCCGCCAAGGCTGCCAATGTCGGAGCCACCCGAGCTGCCCTTGGAGAGGATGGACAGCCTAACAAGGCTATCTATCAGCGTATGTGGCTGTCGAAACTCACCCGTACAGGCTACTTGTTCCCAAACGAGTCGAGACCAGCTGGGGAAGGCTTCTCTGGATTCGGGGGTAATTCATCAACTTCAACTAGCAGAAGAGGATCAGCTAGTTCAATTGGGTCCGTTTCGTCGAGTATTGGGACCTCTTCGAATGTGTCTAGCTCTCGTGTGGAGCAGGCTGCCCCTGGTCTTTCTACTTGGTCTGCTGGTATGTATGCGACTCGACCAAGACCAACAGTGCAGAATACCGTTTTTACAGTGCCGGAATCGGAGCTTCGCCGACGTGCCAATCCTGCGTTATTGGTGGTAACGCATCCGCCACTGTATTCGTGGCATCGATATGCGATTCGGAATGCTGTTGAGGATTACAAAATTGGCGTTATTTTTGTTCCATTGGAGGAGAGCAACGATGATGATGAAGACGATTTGCCAACTCTTCAGCCACTTGACCCTACCAAGTTGACGAGCTTTCCTACTTCGTTTGGGTCATTTGGATCGAAGCCGGAAGTTACGGGTAGTTTGGACAGGGAGATGCGGCTGGATATTTGCGTGGATGCTGATGTGGAAGACAAGATTGACGAAATTGTCAATGGTGCTTCTCAGATTATGGGAGTCAAGCTAGCATCAGACTAACTACAACATTCTAACGAAAAACAGAATTCTCAACGCCGTATTATTTTGAATTGGATTTCAACTTCTAAGTGTCTTAAAAGGCAGAATACCACGATGAGCAATCCTATCAGTTAACACACTGCGCAATTTGGACTCATGTCACAGGCTTGAAAATGGCGAATTTAGCCGCGTCTTTAAATTCCCAGCTCAATCAATAGTTTGTCGGCGTGGCGACATGCGCCCCGTCACAAGGCATGTGGTAGATGAAGGGTGGCAGCTGAGGCTGATATCCCGCCTCATTCAGATTGATAACTTAAGTGCATGTTCGCGCAACTGGAATAAATTAGGAATTAAAATCTATCAATAGCACCATAAACTGATTCCATGAATATGAGCGTTGGTTTTCGCTGAAGAAAATGAGTTACCTTAAGGGGAAAGCTCGAGAGACCTTTTCTCCTGCCCACGAGGCGTCTTCGTCCTCTTCCTACCAGGCTCGCTTCAACAGACGCACTGAAGATGACGACATTTCCTTTGCCCGAGGCAACCCGCTGGACGACTTTATAAGACACGTTTTGACGGCGAATCCTACCTATGAGGAAGTATCAAAGGTGGTGCAGAAGGAGCTGAGCCTGGGTGGTGATATGCGACCGTTCCTTCGCGATATATTTGAATTACAAAATGGCGACCACGGTACGCCGGATGGACTCTTGGCCAATTTTATTCTTGGTTATCGTGAGAGAATGCCTTGTATTCTGGATGAAGATGGGTTGAAAAAGTTACGAGTCATCTATGACGAGTATTTAAAGGAGAAAGTCATAGTGCCGAACCAGAAGCTTAACACGCCAATTCCGTTGGCCAACGAAAGCTCGCATGACTATCTAGCTCGCAACAGCAAGAACATCACGCTAGTGTCAGCATCTTGTTTCATAGTCGACAGAAATATCTCACAATTATCCAGAGAGGCAGAGATACCTGACGACTCACTAGATGCTTTGTTGGGTGTCGCCGGATACCTGCCCGAAGCACAGCTGGTAGACAAGGGGAAGCCACTCTCAGACGCAGTACAGTCAGTACGGTATCATGTGATTCCCGGCCTTGAAAGTGAGACCGGAAAGGCATTTGTGTCACTGCACAAAGATGATACAAGCATGGGACAAAGCGCGAAAATGGACAAATTTGTGAAAGTCGTCGAGCTGTTCGCGCGGCTTCATTTCGTAGTCAAAGAGCTCCAGAGAACCGGCAAGCTGAACGACTCGCTGGTGTATTGGCGCCAATATGCAATTAGCCCCCGCGACCAACGTGGAGGGCAGAGCTCCACGAAACCAGGATTGGAAAGGGTTGAATACCATCACGTCGCTGTTGCGATAGCAGTCGTCGTCTTGGATGAGCTCGTTGAGGCTTTGCACAAGACTCATGCTCAGTTAATCGGAATCGAGAGGCCCAGTCCGCCATTCTGGGCGTGGCAGGCGGGTGTGGCAGGATTCACTGTAGCTTCAATCGCCATGCCTGTGATTGGATCAATTGTCGGGCTCTTACTTGGCGGCATATTTGGAGCTGTTGGTGCAATCGGAAGGGATAGGAAACTTCCCATTGATCAAGCGCTCCACGTCGTTGTTTCAAAGACCAAAGATATCTTGGCAAAGCACGAAATACCCCTTCCGCGCAACGAGGACGCGCGCCGGAGGACATATTCGGACGTTGAGCAGCTAAGTGATGTAGCCGCGGTGGGCCAGTTTCTCTGTTTGGTGCTTCAAACCAGATTTCGCGATGCCAAGGGCGCCTTGGAGTTTGACAAGCTGCTGGATCGAAGTTTTGGACAGTTTGAACTCAACGGGACTTCTGTCACAAAAGCGCCGATCCAAGGCTCTTTGCATCCATCTTCATGTTTTCCAGAACGGGATATTTTGGTTTTCGGTGACCAAAGGATGCGCAAGTCCACTGGCGTATTGGTGGCGACACCAGCTGAATTTCTGAATCTTTGCACCACGGCAAAGCCTCTGTTCCGCAACAATGTAAGTTGCTTTCATATTTTGTTGTATCATGGCCATTAGTCAGCTCACATTTGTCAGGGAAACTTAACTGAATCCGAGTTTGTGGGCATCTTGGTAGACGATGGCATAATTCTGCCAGAGATTTCGAGTGAACGACTGGATGAGTGGCAATGGCACCGCCTGAGCGACATCGATATCGACATGCTTCTAAACCTTGCAAATACGCAAAGGTATAAACGCCGAGCTACAGCTAGTTTTACAGATCTTATGCATATTGGACGTTATAAATTGCCCCGTGAGGCACACTTCACCCAGCCATATCTGCTCGCACCAGGAGTAGATTTCGCAGACCCTACTTCAGTAATAGAACAGAGATCGCTTTTTCAAATGGAAGAGCTATTCGAGTCTATTACCGAAGATAGCACGAGTTACGATGATCGATATTCGACAAGTGCTACCAGCATTTCAGGAAGTCCTGGACGCGACGATGGTGATCCTTCCGCAGGGACGGGAGGCGGCGCAACCTCGGGGAATACGCGCTGTCTTTGGGAATCGCAGAATGCAGACAAAGAACGACGCAAATATTTTCGATCCAAGCTTCGACAACGGGGGACGCGGCGTGGGAGGTGGGAAGTTAGCGCAGCTCAGGTACAGCTGGGGATCCAGTCGTCAGCGGCCAGAGTATCTGCTTCGTTATCCAATAAGAAGAGATCTGAAAATTCCTATCGAAACGACTTATTCACTCGACAGCAAATATTTCGAGACCTGGAAAGTCAGTGCTGCGTTGTGCTCAGTCTGCACACTGGACTCATGAGCCGAGTAGCGTTACGCCATGTCATTGCTTACATGCTGGAGAAGCGATACGTGACGGCCACTGATATTGACCAGCCATTGTTAGAGAGGCTGATTTCGCTCTTAAAGTCAGATATGCCATATTTGGAATGGGAGCATACCGCTCGAAGAGAGGGTGGACCAGATATACTCGGCAAGCTGAATACGCTGATGAAAATGGCTGTTGACGAGTTGTACTGGACGGGGATGGTGGGCAAGGTTCTTCACGTACTGTGGCCTGGCGACCCTGGTGACATGCTGTGGCTGGAAGCGCGCGAGAGTAAGTGGATCAAAGCATTAAAAGACACAGATAGAAATACAACGCTGGCATGCGTTGTGTCAGACTGCAGAGACACTCCGGATTGTCGATGCTTGATGCGCCATAGCACAGTAGCGGAACGAGCCGCCATTAGATGGCGAGTACCAAGCGTGCTCCGACTGGCGACACAGGTTTATACACTCAGAGTATCGAGTCACGAGCCAACTTCAGCTCCAGGCGGGCTCTGGGGGGGGAAGACATACTGGATGAGTTCGAGCAAACTAAATCTGCTGGGCAAGGTGATTGGATGCGTTCAAGACCCAGAGACGCAACGAGTAGTTTTTTACATTTCTGTGAGAAACTCATCTTTACCGGGGTGGATTAAGAAATACTTGTCAAATTATGAAAGTATTTTCGAGGCTTCGGACGGAGATGGCGTGGATTATTGCGTCATTGGGTCCGGACAGGCATACGAAGAGTGAGTCTACGCACAGTCTTGGCATCGAACTTAATTCTAACATTTTTGAACAGATCAGTATTGAAATGCGTATCACACCAAGGAACATAACGTGTCTTATTACTTATTAAACCAAATCTGTTTTTTTTTTCTGTTTGTATACCCTTTAGCAACAATACTAGTACGGAGTGTGGCCACGACGGCGCCGGAGCGAAGAGTGGATCCACGGCTCCGGCAGACTCGGAGCCAAGACGGTACACCACGATGAACAAGGCACTGGGAAATAGAAGTTGTTGGCGCTGGAAATAAAAATGTTGCACACCCATTATTCAGTTCACAATGCGCAGCCATTGCGGCTTACCGTATCTGGAAAACCGAACTGCTCACCTCGCCATGGTTGCAGTCTTACCCATATTTCCACCCACAATTCCCATCTCGGGTTCCATCAAAACAACGTCAACAATTATCTAAGCCTAGTATGCGCTATACACTTTGACAGTCAAACAAAAGCATTTACACCGTTGATACAATCCGCAGTACAAATCTCGATGACCTTTTCGCGATATCGTATCCTCCATATCTGCGTCTTGGCACTTCCCACAGTCTATCCATATGACGTATATCTCTCCTCGACCGTTTTGTAAAATCCTTTCCCATATCCATTAAACTTAATAAAACCATGTAGCCCGGACCTAAATCTCCCCTTCAATGTGACTTCTATCCCCAGGACCCCCAAAACATCATGTCAACCCCCAAGGAGAAAGGGTCCGACAACGACTCACCACTCTTCCACCCTCCCGGCGATGAAGAGTCCCGTGGCACCGACAGTCGCGAAGAAAGCGTCTCTGGCAACGAGAAGCGCAAAAATAGCAATGTGACATCCGATGGGAAGCGAATCATCACCGAGGATGAAGCCTATTCCGCGTTGGGATATTCTTGGCCATCGTGGAAGAAGTGGATGTTGCTCTCGTCCATCTTCGCTGTCCAGACGTCCATGAATTTCAATACGAGTGTCTATCCTAGCGCCATCAGCCCCATCAGCGAGCATTTTGATGTTAGTAAACAGGCTGCGAGAGTATCGCAATGCGTGTTTCTCATCTTGTATGCCTTCGGTTGCGAGTTATGGGCTCCGTGGAGTGAGGAGTTTGGGCGATGGCCTATTCTCCAAGTATCATTGTTCCTGGTCAACATCTGGCAGATCTTGGGTGCTCTCGCTCCCAATTTCGGAAGTGTCATTATTGCTCGTGCTTTAGGTGGTATCAGTTCCGCGGGTGGAAGTGTCACTCTGGGCATGATTGCCGACTTGTACCAGCCTGAAGAACAAGACTGGGCAGTCGCGTTTGTTGTCCTGTCATCTGTAGGCGGCACTTCTATCGGTCCCATCGTCGGAGGTCCCATCCAGAAATATCTTCCTTGGTACTGGAATTTTTGGATCCAGCTCATGTTCGGCGTCGTGGTCCAAATCATACACTTCTTCATGCCCGAGAGCCGCGCCACCATCCTCATGGATCGCGAAGCGAAACGCCGTCGCAAGACTGGCGAAGACGAAAACATCTACGGGCCAAACGAAGTCAAGAAACCACGTATCTCAGCTCACGAATTCGGCATCACTTGGATCCGCCCCTTCGAAATGTTCCTCCGTGAACCCATTGTCTTGTCCTGCTCTCTCCTCTCCGGATTCTCCGACGCTCTCATCTTCACTTTCCAAGAGGGCTTCACCCCCGTCTATGCGAAATGGGGCTTCGGTATTCTGGAAACTGCATGGGCTTTCATCCCCATCATCATCGGGTATCTCATCGCATACCTGTCTTATTTCCCCTGGATCCGACGAGATGTCCACATCTACAAGACCAAGGGCATCGATGCCGTCCCGCCAGAAAACAGACTCAAGTGGCTCTTGTACCTTGCACCTCTCGAAACAATCGGTCTATTCGGTTTTGCTTGGACATCCCTCGGCCCCCCACAGGTACATTGGATTGCACCCATGATCTTCTCCGCACTCATCGCCATCGCCAACTACGCCATCTACATGTCCACAATCAGCTACATGCTTGCAGCATATGGTCCCTACTCTGCCTCCGCGACTGGTGGAAACGGTTTCGCGAGAGATTTCCTCGCCGGTGTCGCTGCCATGTACTCTACTCCTCTCTACGAAAACATCGGTTCGAAGAAATACCATGTTGAATATGCCAGCACAATTCTCGCATGTCTAGCTGTGGTAGTCACTGCACCCGTATATCTCATTTACTGGAAAGGCCCATGGCTGCGCGAAAAGTCCAAGTTCGCGGAGAGCTTGGCGGCGGATCGAAAGACAAGAGGCGGACATCGCGTGGCGGAAGCACCAAAGGAGCAACTCGAGCCACAAAATCTGTAACTTTACCTAGACTACATATGCATACAGCGGTCATGGACGCAAATCAGAAATATAACAATGTAAATAACATTTATTTTACTTTGTTTCATACAATGCGTTAAACGGCAATTGCTCTGCGGCCTCCGCGAGCGCCCAATCCCTCATTCCATGCTTCTTCAAATAACGTCGCTTTTTGACCCACGTCCTGGGGTCGGATATCTAATCTTCTCACCACATTGAATCCACCTGTTCCAACACTCATTGTCTGTCCCATAATGATACACTCTGACACACCTTCGATCTGATCTGTCTTCATTCCCGATACTGCATCGAACAAGTGGTCTGCTGTCTTCTCGAACGATGCCAAATGCAGCACACTGTCACGGGCCTTGGAGAGACCGAAACGTGTGATGCCCAGTACTTCACCTTTGTATGTCATGACGTCGGCGAGAAGTTGCATGTGACGGGGATCGATGCCCATGAAACCCATGACTTCGGCGATTTCGTTGGCAATAGTGGTTCGAGCTGCCTCAATACCTAGCACTTCACCGCATTCCATGACACTGTTGGTTCTTGTGCGAGAGCCGATAACTCCCTCTGTGTTCATGCAGGCTCGTAGACCATAACCTTCAACCAGGACTCTGTGTGTCTCCTCCTCGCTTGTCTCAATGAGGGCACGTCGGGCATCGGCGTAACCTGAGATGGGCACGTTGGGAAGTGCGCGGCGGAGGAAGTTGGCTCTCAGAAGCATGTCTCCAGTCTCTTCTGCTGCTGCCTTACTTCTAGAAGTCTTTCTGGCAGCCATGTCCGTTCCATCGCGTACGCGAATCAAGATACGATCGTGGTCAATGGTCAGGTCTTCAGGTACAATCTTGAGCTTGCGCTGCTTGCAAATAGCTGTAGCAATATCGTACAGGCCAACACCCAAGTGCATATCTGCCAAAGCAGCACGATCAATCTGCAGAATGACGTGTCCAGCGTCGGGATGCCACTCCAGTTCTGTAAAGCGAAGCACGTCCACCATGAAGGTCTTCTCAATTCGGGCTTTCACGACCTTGGCAGCCTCGATTTGGTGGTTATTTTGCAAGGGGCAAGTAATAATAGGAGTACTGATGAGCTTCGATGCGTTGATAATTTCGTTAATACGGGGTACACCCTGTGTGATACTCACACCAGCAACACCAGCAAAATGGAAAGTCTTCAACGTCATCTGCGTACCAGGTTCACCAATAGACTGCGCACCGACAGCTCCCACAGGGTGACCAGGCTCTACGTGAGCCTTCTTGAACTTCTCGAGACAAAGTCTGATGAAGAGTCGCAGGGTAGACGCCGAGACCTTGGCAGTTCGGTCGGCGTGATCTTGAGCAAGAGATTTGGTATCGCCGTCATAACCAGCGATGAGACGCACTTTCTCCAACTTGGAAGCTAAGCCTTCCACGTGGCTTTCGATCGCAGTCAGAAATCTTCTGCCACTTTCGTGCTCATCAATGCCGTAGTCGGTTGAGTCTTCGTATTCCAAGGGCTCGTTGTGCAGAAGACCCTTGCGTGGGTATCGTTTACGCTCCATGGAAAGAATGGACTCGCAGAAATCTCGCATCTCTTCTGGTGTAAGCGATGGCTCGTTGTTGTCCCAAGTAAGAGCCTCTGCGTGTGTGAATGTACGCTGGAATTGCACTGGTACACCAGATCCCTCCATATCGACGGGATCTAGCTTATCGGCACCAAACTGGAATTGCACAATGGTGCCTCCCGACGTTCTCACAGTGTCATCGTATTGTGTTGACAAATCTTCCAGCGATTTCATCAATCTTCGAGACATGTACCCAGTTTCGGCAGTCTTGACAGCAGTATCAACGAGACCTTCACGTCCAGACATGGCGTGGAAAATAAACTCTGTGGGAACAAGGCCGGAGTAGAAACTGTTCTTGACGAAACCCTTGGAGTTGGGCTGACGAGCGTTCTTGTGGAAATGAGGCAAACTTCGATCTTGGAAACTATCAGCCACACGCTGTCCACCAATAATTTGCTGGCCGACCAGTGCCACCATCTGAGCGACGTTAATATCTGAGCCCTTGGAGCCGGACTTGGCCATGATAAGGGGTGCGTTATTGGGACTAAGCGTATCAATACAGTAGGTACCGGCTTGCTGTCGAACTTTGTTGAGGATACCAGAGATGGCATTCTCCAGCGTCTGTTCCATATTACAACCAGGGGCCTTTTCGAGCTTTCCAGCTTTGAAGACCTCAATGAGATCATCGCACTGCTTGTGGGCAATTGCAACAAGGCGCTCCTTTTCTTCTCGCAAGCTTTGCGTGGGGAATACGTCGCTGATACCAATCGAGAAACCTCTGTTCGTAATTTGGCGCGCACAAAGCTTGGCGAGACGGTTCATGGCAATGACAGCTTCGTCCGGTCCATAATCACGCAGGATAATGTAGAAGATAGAGTCCTTCTTGCCAGATCCGACTGTCGACTTGTCCATCAGACCACACATAACTTCTGAGTTGCGAACAACCAGCCACCCATCGTTAGGATCCATGTCCGGGCAGGTAACACCTTTTCCAGAGTAAGTCTTGCACTTGGCGTCGAGATTGATCTTGACCGGGCAGTCTTTGTTTGGACGCATAAGGATGCTGAATACCTGCTTGCCAGTCCAGAGAGCCTGGGGTGCGACAATGGCAGGTGGCGGCAAATCGATCTTTGTTCCAGGCTCAATCATGTGCATGATAATTGTCGTGAATGACTTGCGGTCGTAGAATCTGTCTTTGCCACTGATCAAGAAAGCAGCTGTGATGAAATCTTGTGTGGCGGCGATAATTGGTTCACCACTTTTTGGCGTGGCAAGGTTGTGCTTGACACCCATCAAGTTGATGGCTTCGGCGCGGGCTTCTTCTGTCTGGGGAACGTGCAAGTTCATTTCATCACCGTCAAAATCAGCGTTGTAAGGATTGCACACACATTCGTTGAGTCGAAAAGTTCTCCATGGACGGACTTTGACGTGATGGCTCATAATACTGAGCTTGTGTAGTGAGGGCTGACGGTTGAACAGGACAATGTCGCCGTCTTCAAGATGGCGCTCCACGATATCACCCATTCTCAAATCACGAGCAGCCATTTCTCTATCAGCGAATTTGAGGTTAACTTTATATCCGGTGTCGTTACCTCCGTGAGTTTTAATGATGAATTGGGCACCAGGCCAGACGTCGGAGCCATTTTTGATGCACTGTTTGAGCTTCTCCACGTTCTGCCGTTGGACTCGCTCAGGATAAGTCAAGTTTTTGGCTACCAGCTGAGGAACAGCAACTTGATCAATACCCAAGTTTGGATCCGGAGAAATGACGGTTCTGCCAGAGAAATCGACACGCTTTCCGGACAGGTTACCACGGAAGCGACCTTGTTTGCCCTTTAGGCGCTGACAGAAGCCTCGAGTGGTCTTACCAAACCCGGGTTGCTGCAATCCAGGGACATCGCTGTTGACGTACATGGCGATTTGCGTCTGAAGATACTCCCACTGTTCCATGATGGTTTGAATTGGCGATCCTCTTTGCAAAGCCGAGCGAATCATACCGCTGACCCAAACAATTTCAGCAAGCTTTGTAGTCAAGTCGTCTTCTGTACTGGCGTTGTCTTGGGCGACGGATGGTCGAATACAGACTGGAGGGGCGGGGATGAATTGCCAAATGAACATTTCAGGTCGGCCCTCGGCGGGATCCAAGCCAAGCAGCTCGCAGTCGTTGGGGCTGATGTTCTTGAAAAGGTTCAATACTCTCAAGGGATTCAAGTCCTCCATGGCTTTTCGGATATGCTTTTCGAGTTCGGGGTTTTCTCGTCTGGCGTCGGAGAATGAGCTGTCAAATTTGACCTTGGCGGCGGGAGGCACCTTCTTGGCAGAGCTGGACTTATTGAAGGCGACAAATTTGTCGTGGACCAGCTTGAGAACGCCAACCTTGCGGATTTGGCCGTTGACATCGCCACAGTAATGGCAGGTCTTGGTCTTGCGACATTGCTCGTTGATGCGCTTGCAGATCTGGACTCGGCGAAGGTTATCGAGGTGAGGGCGTCGCAACTCTTTGAGGAATGACTGTCGCTCGCGTTCCTCTAGCAGTACGGCACCGCATCCTTTGCAGATATTTTGCAGGATAGAAATGATGTATCGCAGGTATCCGATGTGGAAGACTGGCAGCGGCAGTCGCACATAGCCGAAATGACCGTTGCAGTTCTGCAGTGAGTCATTACACGTGCCGCATCGTCCAATCTTGCTGGATGTTCCAAGGCGAGAATCGAGAGGGCCGTTGTGGTATGGGGCTCTGCTATTTTCGATGTCATAGAGCAGTCGGTCGGAGACTTCAACGACGGCCTGGTTGGCAATGTCTTGGTTGGACTGGATGCCAAATTTGAGGTTCTTGAAGCGCTTTGGGATTCGATCGACAAGCTGCTGCTTGACGACGTCGTTGCTAGAACTCATGGTTGCGGAGCACCTATAGGCAGGAAAATTCTATGAGTCAAAAGATTCCAGACTGCTAGGAAGCGCCAGCAGCGCCCAAGATGATTTGAGTGTCGGCAGGAATTTTGGAGGTTGCGGAAATGGCCGAGAGAGATGGTGCTTGGAGTCGTCGATGCGGCTTGTTTGGCGAAAGAAAAAAAAAATGAAGCTCTCGCTGGGCGCAAAATGCTCTGGTGGGGGCCGAGCCCCGCTAAGGTCGGCTGTGGTACATGGCTGGCGGTGGTGGGCGAGTGAGGTCACAGGTACCAGGAATATGGAGGGGTCCCAAGTTCTGATGGTCTGAAGAGTCACCGGCGAGTACAGTTGATACCCGGAAGGGGAGTAAGAAGAGTGATGAATTAGTTACAGCAGTTACAGCAAGAACAAAAATAAAAGAAATAGAAATGAATGAACCAAAGAACACTCTTCTACTGAAATTAACCAATCAAGGTAACTTCCCATTTTCAGAGCGTGCGCAGGCCATCTTGAGGTGACACTAAAGGACGCAAAGACCGAACACACACAACTTGAGGACAAGACCCTTAACAAGAGCAATACGATTCTATGGCCCTGTGTATTTAAAAAAGCTTGTGATGGAAAATAAAAGTTACGTCTAATATTCTATGATTAAGTCTCAACGTTCTCATCTGGGTTTGCATTTATTTATAGCCAAAGTGCTGGATTTCGCATGGATCAATAAGTACTATGCAACAATATTACAACAACACTCTTACCCAAGTCACCTTTCTTCAGCAGCTATTCAGAAAAATAAAATGAAAAATGCTTCAAATTGGAAAATAATCATATTCAACAATGACCAATATTCAGCATTTTTATCGCTCTGTTTGAGATGATTGAATGACGCTCAAGACTCCCATACACGCCAAGTAGGTTACTGTACCCGTCCACCGCCAAAGAGCCTAAATTTACAGCAGCTACAGCGGAGTGCCGCCACTGAAAACCTCCGTCTCTAGCCCAAATTGGCGCCTTCAGCGCAGGCTCCTCCCCATTTGGGCAAGCCCCATCAACCCTGTAATCCTTTAACCAGCGCCTGTAGTGCTCATTCTCCCGCCTCCGGCCTCCGCTGCCGAACCGCACCCGACCTCGCTGTCGTGATTTGGACCTCCTCTTGTCTTGTCTTGACCTGTCCCGCTCTGACGCTTCCTCTCTCTCTCTTTTCTCCCTCTCTCATCACTCAATTCCCGTCTCTCGCCCATCTCGTCCATTATCCTTCATCATGGACGAAAAGTCGGGCCTCCCACCTTACACCCCCTTAGCAGCCTCTCGCGGAAACGGTATGCGTCTCCGAAGTCGCGTGCGTAGATCCAGAGCTATTCGCTTCTTCACCGTCGCTTGCTTGACCCTCATTGTCTTATCGCAATGGACGCAAATCTGGCGCCAGGATGCCAAAGCCCCCAAGCTTTCAATTGAAAAGCTTAATGCGGACCTGGCAACTTGCAAGAAGCTGCGTCACAAGCCCCAGGACCCAATTGGTCTAGGTCGTGAGCGCAACGCTCGCTATCTCGATACCACCAAGTCTACGCTTATTAAGAATGCTACCATCTGGGTTGGAGAGCCCATCAAGGGCACCAGCGAGGCTGATGCTAGAGCCGGCAAGGGTTGGGAATGGATCAAGGGCGACGTCTTACTTGAAAAAGGACTTATCGTCAATGTCGCCCATCACATCTCGGAGTCAACTGTCGCCAAGGACACCGTCGTCTTTGACGCTGCTGGCCGTCAACTCACAAGTGGAATTATCGATATGCACAGTCACACCGGAGTAAACACTCTCCCTGATCTACGAGGCAGCAACGATGTGAACGAACTATCTGACAACATAACGCCCTGGGCTCGTTCCATCGACGGCATCAACCCATTTGACCCCCAAATCCAAATCATCAAGGCTGGAGGTATCACCACGTCGCTCATTCTCCCCGGCTCTGGTAACAACATGGGCGGCGAGGCATTCGTCATCAAGCACGCCGTTGGCAAGTCTGATGGCCGTCGTGAAATAAGCGCTGAAGATATGCTTGCTGACCCTGGCCGCGAATGGCGTTACATGAAGATGGCTTGCGGTGAGAATGCCAAGCGAGTGTATGGCAGCAAGGCACGTCGCCCATACAGCCGCATGGGTGAAAGTTTCGAGTTCCGTCACGCTTTTGAACAAGCTCAAGAGCTCATCCAAAAGCAAGACGACTGGTGTGCCAAGGCTGAGACTGTCGGCATCGAGAACGTGGATGACTATCTCCCCCAAGAACTCTTCTGGGAGTCTCTCGCCGCCGCCCTCCGAGGCCAAGTTCACATCAACACGCACTGCTACACCGTTCCCGATCTCGAGGCCATGGTTGACCACAGCAACGAATTCAAGTTCCCCATCCGTGCATTCCACCATGCCCACCAGACTTTCCTGGTCCCCGAGATCCTCCGTAGAACCTGGGGTGGTCGTGCTCCTTCTTCCGCCATCTTTGCCGACAACATGTACTACAAGGCTGAATCCTACGTTGGCTCTGAATACGCCGGCAAGTACCTCTACGACCAAGGTCTCACCCCCGTCTACGTGAGTGATAACCCGGTTCTCAACGCCCAACACGTCCTCTTCGAAGCCGCCAAGGGCTACAACTGGGGTCTTCCGTACCACGCCGCCCTGGCCAGTGTCACCACTGCCCCCGCAGATGATCTCGGTCTCGGTCAGCGTTTAGGCAAGATCAAGCCCGGTTTTGACGCCGATGTCGTCGTCTGGGACAGCGACCCTCTCAGCGTTGGCGCAGCCCCTGTACAGGTCTGGATCGACGGCGCCACTCAGTACTCTGACCCCGTCGAGCTCAAGAAGCCCCTTAAGGGCCCTATTGAGCCAGATACCGCCCTCTCCCAGATCATCGAGGAACCAACCGAAGTCCCCAGCGCCTTCTTCACTGGCATCACCAAGGTCCTACTTGACGACAAGGTCCGAACCCACAGCACGCCCGTCAACATCGCCATCACCAACGGCAAGATCTCCTGCATCGGCACCTGCAAGTCTGAGCTCCAATCCGCCGCCGCCGCAGGTATTAAGCCCGTCGCCGTCAAAAACGGTCATCTTACCAACTCCTTCACCGGCGTTGCAGGCACTCTCGGCCTGAACGAAATCGACTCCGAAACCGCCACAGACAACGGTAACACCTTGGACACATTCACCCGCGCCATTGACGGTCTTCAGCTCCAAGGCAAGAAGCTCCATGCCGGATCAAACCACGGAGTCACCAAGGCCATATCTGCACCAAAACTCAGAGGCGGCCAGACTCACTTTGGTACCAGTGTCGGCTTCCTCACCACTGCCACCCACAGTCTCGAAGAGGGAGCCGTCTTTGCGCCCGACGTAGCCATCCACTACACTCTGAGCCTCGGTATCCGCAGCTCAGACACCTACTCTGGCGCCTTTGGCAAGCTTCGCAAGCGCCTCCTCTCTGCCATCAAGTCCACCGACACACCCGACGACTACTCTGAAGAATTCTACCTCCATAAGGTCCTCTCTGGAGACTTGACTCTTGCCCTCACCATCAACAGCGCCGACGGCATCGCCACCGCTCTACGCATCAAATCCGAAGTCGAAGCCGCCAACAAGAAATCCATCAAAGTCGCCATCATCGGCGGCGCAGAATCCCACATCCTCGCCAAGGAACTCGCTGCCGCATCCGTAGGCGTCATCCTCCTCCCTCTCCAACCCCCCGTAACGACCTGGGATGCTCGTCGTGCCCTGCCCGGTGCACCCCTCACCAACGGCACAGCAGTCGACTGGCTGGTAGCCGAAGGCGTCACCGTCGGCGTTGGGCTACCTGAAGATTGGCGCGTGCGCGATCTCGGCTTCGAGGCTGGAACGGCATTCAGCAACGGCAATGGAAAGCTGAGTGAGAAGGAATCGTTAGACCTTGTCAGCGACAACATCTACAAGATCCTTGGCGCGAAGCAGCCAGAGGGGCATTTCATCCTGCACGAGGGCAACCCATTACAAATCGGATCCAGAGTAAAGGCCGTAGGAGCAGGACGCAACCACGTCTCTGTGTTTATTTAGTTACCGCATTCACATGAATCTTATCTTGTCTACCATAGCATATTCTCATCTAGTATTAGTCCTGTAAATACATGAATCGCAATTAAGTAATGCTTACAATTTCTTATCAATCAGCGACCCTATCTCATGTTCCTGTTATCAATCATCATCCCACTCGGAACCCTTCCGCCCTTCCGATCCGACTTATAAATCAATCGTCAGCAACCCCACTAATAACGTCAATCTATTTAACAACCACCCTCCAACGCTCCAACACCAACACTCCCGTACCAACCTCAAATATTCTCACGAGCGTCAGAGCCCATCATGACCCTCGCACCAGTCATCGCCCTCTCCCACGGCGGCGGCCCCATGCCCCTCCTCAACGACCCCAACCACGCTACCATCACATCCTCCCTCAAAAACCGCGTCCCCAAAATCCTCTCTCTGGCCTCTAAACCACCCAAAGCCATTGTCCTCATCACCGCCCACTGGACGACCCCCCAACCCACCATCTCCAACTCCTCCACCCACTCTCTCCTCTTCGACTACTACGGCTTCCCCCCCGAGACGTACGAACTGACCTACCCCGCGTCCGGATCCCCGTCCATCGCATCCGAGATCGACGCCGCTTTCAAATCCGAAGGTTTACTCCCTACCCTTGACCCGATTCGGCAATGGGACCACGGTGTCTTCATCCCCATGTTGCTCGTTAATCCGGATGCGAGTGTGCCGATTGTCCAACTGTCGGTTTTGCAGAACGAGGATGCGGAGACGCATTTGCGCATGGGGCGGGCGTTGCGCAAACTGCGAGAGGACAACATCGCCATTGTTGGGTCGGGATTTGCGTCGCTACACAGTTTTCCGGTAATGGGTAAGTTGAGGAACGCAGATAAGGCCGAGAGGGAGGCGTATAAGAAGGAGTTTGGAAACCCTTGGAACGATGCGTTGACGGATGCTGTCAAGAAGGCGAGTACAGATTGGAAGGATCTGCAAGACTGGAGAAAGTTGCCGTATGCAGATAATTTCCACCCTCCCAAGGGCGGAGAGCATTTTATGCCGCTGTTGGTGTGTGCTGGTGCAGCCGTGGATGGAGAGGAGGCGAAATACTACAAGGATGATTACATGGGACAGGATATCTATACGTATTACTGGGGCAGCGAGGAGGTCAACTAGACGAATTGAGCTAAAGAAATTGAGCTAAAGAAATTGAGCAAAAGACATGATGAGTGCATATTGTACATAAATTATGATTTATGGTTATGGTTATGTCCTTAAAAAAATGAAATCCAATAACAATCGCTGGGTATCTTTGTGTAGATCCGATGCTGAAACCTGTATCCCTGGCCGGTCCTGGCCTATAAACAAAAGAGTTAAAAAGTACATAATCGCTTCATGATGACATATTAATTCGTTGATCCAGTCGCTTCCTCATTATCTCCTTCTGTTTCGACGCTCGCTCTACGAGCATCCAAAAGTACAAGCTCCTCGTACTCAATGGGTGGCTCCATTGTGGGATAGGCTGGTGGGCTGGGAGGCACATCCTCGTAGATTGGGGGAGACTCATTGTCCCAGCTGACACCCATGCCAGGGTACTCGGTCATGGTCACACCAAAGTGCATGCGCAGGATGCGACCTGTGCCGGTAGCGTTGGAGATGTGCGTCTTGCCCTCGTTGGCGTACTCCTTGGAGACAATGAGTTCCAGAAGCAGAGAGTGAGAGACCTCGGTGCCGTCCTCGCCCTTCATGTCGCAGGCGTACTTGAGCTCGTTGGAGCCACCTCTGTTCTGGTTGACGCAGAAGTCGAGCTCCATGTCGACAGTGCCATCGTGGCCGGTGTAGTCAGACTTCCAGCCTTCGTGGAGTTGCTTCTCGCCAATGATGCGTACTTCGTTGCGAGTGACACCCTTGATACCGTTGTCAGCAGTGCCTGCTAGACCAACATGCTTGTCGCAAGCCGGGGCAACTGTCTTGATGGTCTCCTCCAATCGCCAAGTAACCTTCTTGAGCTTCCACATGTCCACCGTCTTGACCTTTTCGTTGTGGGTCATGAGACCGTCGAGCTTGAGAGTGAGTTTGTTGCTGCCAGTGGGGTGAATGACAGACAGATAATCGGCGCCAGCCTTGATGTTTGTAGGAGGGAAGACGCGAACAGAGTGATGAGGATACAAGGGCTCGGGAACAGAGCGCTTGACAACAACAGTTTGATCGATCTGAATAGGTGAGGAGGTGCTGAGATTCTGGCCGGGGGTCAATGTAGCCTCAGACTTGAATTCGTAGGAGATGGAGACGACCGGCGTGTCCATGGTAGCTGGCAACTGGCCATTGAGGAGGGTAGAGAATGGGAATGCATGTCTACCACGGCGGAAAGTGGTCGCTTGACCAATGAACTGCCAGTTCTCAAGCTTGGTTACCTGAACTTGGCAATCAGTGCAGTGTCCTTGGTATGGGCGCTTGTGAGTGGTGTAAATGCTGAGGTTGCCAGTGAAAGAGTCCAATGAGATGGATTCCTCCTTGACATCGAGGAAAATCTGTCCAGAGAACAAAGCCCCTGTGCTGTCCTCTCGCGTACCATGAAAGACGATGGGAGGGCTCTCTACGCTCAAGTCGAGCTTGACGGGAGCTGGAGGCCCAGTGGGCACGCGATCCTTGGAGTTGGACCGACCAAAGTGCAGGGAGAGGCGGTTGTGCCTCTTGATGGCTTCAGCCAGGTCTGGCATCTTGACGGCATGCTCTTCTCCATCAGAGGTGTAAGGGCTGCCGGAGATGGAGTTGTTGCGAGAGCTCTCGCAGGACGCGTTGCGCGAAGGGTTGAGAGAGCGAGTAGCGGCCTTCTTGATGTTGGCGATGTTGCCGGAGGAGCGGAGGAAGTTGGAAACGAGGTGTGGCATTTTGTCGTTTCCTGGGGGTGAGAAATGAAGAAGGTGAATTGAACAAGTCGGAGATGTTTGATTCGATGGTGTTGTCTACCCCTCCTTTTATGAAAAAAGGCGGCTCAAAGGTTGACTTGAGGAGGGGCACACTTATGTGAAGTATGAAGCCACCGCCGTAATGCTGGACTGGGCGGCTGGCTGGAGTGTGTGTACACCACACAAAGGCTTGGAGTGATGAGAGAGAAGGTGGGCGCAAATGCTCGTGTGCTGTTTCTTTGTGCGTATGTGCGACTGTGAAATTGTCACGAGCAAAAGTGTAGCGTTAGCCTGGTATGAGGTAGGAGAAGCAAAAATGTTGCCGAGTAATATGGATTGACAGCGTTTTTGGGCGGTGCGATGATGACGAGACTGCCAAAGTAGTACCCGAGAGGAAATAAAAGCCGAAGCCGAAGGATTTCACTAGTCTGTAACTAATGATTTCAGGCGAGACCGATGGTCGGGGGGGCACTAGGAACAAGGCGGCGGCGGAGATGCCTCTGACGGAAATAGTGGTGTGGTTGTTGATGTGTGTGGTTGCAGTAGTGCAGCAGGGGTTCAACGCCACTGAGGTATCGACTTGGGGTTGGTGCGAAACGAGGCAAACCAAGAGATGAGGGTGTCCTAAAGAGGAAGGTCTTTGACTTTGATGCTGCCGGAGGATGCCAAAGAGTTGAAGTAAATGAGTTTGTTGTTATTGTTATTGCTGTTGTTGTCGTTGCGTTGGCGATGAGCTGTCAACGGATGCCGATGCTGATGCTGGTAATCGACGGAACAAACAAACAAAAGTTGAAAGTGTTAAATTGGAAGTGGTACAGGTGCCAGTGCAATGCAGGTAGTCGTGGGTGATGGTGTTGCCGTGGTGCGCTGTGATGGGAAGCTGTCACAGTGAGACGAGACGAACGTGAGGGTGAGTTTGAATGTGAAGGCTCGTTGGAGGCAGGTTGTGTAAGTGTAATAAGTGTGATGGTGATGGTGTTGTCAGTGTAGGTTGCTGGGTAAATGAAAAGGCTTGCTGATGCCACACGAAAGCAAGGAGTGGTTGGTATACAGTGGAAGGGAAGGAAGGTGTGAAGCAGAAAGAGAGAGGGCATCAAAATGTTATATACGGAGTGTTACATTTGCTTCTAGTCATGGCGGTATTGGACGAGGTCACCATACCTATTCTTTTCACGGCCGAGTCTCCATAATTAAAAAAAGAGCGGGAGAGAGCAGCGTCAATACAACAAAATATTTATTTTTATTTAGCCCATGTAACAGTAGCAGTGACTGCTCCGTAGAGGAGAATAAAAAAAAAAAAAGATCCGCTTTGCCGGTTCGCCAGACTGCATGGGGCACAACATCGACTATTACAGTGGAGACAGCCCCCGTAACTTGTACTGGAAGAGCATGCACAGCGCGCCCTGAGCATGGCAGGGGTCCCACTTGACCTGCCAAGTACCTCTCAGCGCAGTCAACAGAGGAGTTACTTGACAGTGTAAGAGACAGCGTGCTTGACTCCAACCAGGAACCATCAGAAAAAATAAGTAGAGAATGAAAAAATAACAATTGGAATCTACGTATACAATAGATATTTGCTGCCTCATTCAAAAACTTTTTTACTGTCCTGTCTGACGCAAATGCCGGCCCAATGTCACCCTCTCATGCACGACGGCCATGTACTGTCGGTACTCGTGCTGCTAGCCTGTACATGACGGACGCATGTCCGGGCCGGTTCCTCGCATGACGCCATGACGCTACTTAGTGACAAGAGCGCTGTAACTTGCGCTGTCACTAATTAGCTTATTAGCACGCCGCACCGCCAAAGAGTCAACCACCGGACCAGAGCGTAGGGCGTACATGTCAATTCTCAGCGCCAACTTTGTAAGCAACACCAAACGCCATACAATAGGGATCAAGTTGTTGCGACATCGGTGACTCACAAGACCATTAATCATCAACATTAGCAATGTTCATTAGCAATGGCCATTAGCAAGCCCAAGGCTACGCCATATCGTATAACAAGAACTACGTACGCCCTTTACATTCATTTCACTATGCAATCCGTAGCTGAGGCTAACTCGCTCTCATTAATAACAATCCATTTTATTAAGCAGCCCAACAGCAACACTAACGCAATTCTCTCCACTCGTCACTACACAAGGCTCTGCAGTAATAAACAACAATTGCTGTTACATGCACATGTCTTACACTGGATCCTCTGGACTCCGTACTGAGACTCCGTACTTGTAGCCCGTACTGTACTCCGTCTGGTGGGAAGCGCTAGACCTCCAAAGGTGTTTGCGGCGAGAATTGGCCCTCTCTTTGGTACTCTGTAATTTACTCTGTAATAGCCACTGCCCGTAATTACAAGCAGTCAGCTGCACACGCTTTGCCGTTAAAGTCTAGTGCTGCGTCGTCCATCCACCAGACTCCCTTTACAGTGGAGCTGCTGCCCTGTAACTGTTCCCTCCATCAAAATTCTTCAGTGGCTCACAGTGGGCAGAGGCGAGAAAAAGAGGGAGAAAAATTTGCCCACGCTCCCTGTCAACTGCTAATGATTCGCTGCCGTTGCTCGTGTCTGCCCACCCACTCACCACCCACTCAGTGAAAATTTCCCCTGTGAGCCCGTCATCCACTCCCTCATCCACTGTAGTTAACACCTGCACCTGTCAATGTGTAAAGTTTGTACAGGCGATACACCTGTCATCACCTGGTTGTTTATTGTTGGTGATTCAACATACTCCCACCTGCATCAATCACTACAATGGCACAGTACAGTCGTCTTATTCATCCACACAACTACCGCCTTAACATCAAATGTACCGTTATAAATAAACTCCAGGCTTGTCACTGAGTCGCTCCACCGTAGTTAGAGTCACATCAATACAACTCCATCTCCATTCAAGACTCCATCCATCACACCCAACATCCCCATTACATGTGAACTCATTCTCCAGTAGTCGAGTAACTCCTATCTCTCCTCCAAATCCCCCCGCGTTCGCAGCATCTCCCTCCACGGGGAAATTTACCCGCATTGACTCACAAACCCTTGATCTAGCGTCTACTATTATCAATCCATCATCCCAAGGGCGTACCGTAGACAATAACACCACCGGGATATAATCGGCCGACGTCGGAGAAAAGCCTTGTTTTACATCTCGTCACGCTCCTCTTCAAGCTGAACTACTGCAAGCCGCCGTTACGTGTGGTGGATATCCCGAGCCAAGGAATCACCAGGGGTGCCGGTCCTGGTGTGGTGTGTGCTCGGATCAAACCGATTTCTTACTGCTCTTCATATTACCATGTGCACAAAAAAATTATATCCGAAATGACAAGCCCGCCTCGTATGTACTCTTTTACTGTACACTCAAAAATCTGCTCATCCACTTACACCGTAACTGCACGCGGGCTATGCGCCAAACTCGCGGACCCATGAATTACATTGCATATGCACACATCATGCAAACTACCCGTTCTGTCTCCTCACTGGTTGCTCCGTCGTTGTCCGTTTTGTGAGATTTTCAGCACTAATTCCCTGACACTGCGACGCTCCGGAAGCTTGTTGCCTACCAGAGTCGCATCCGGGACTCGCAAGAACCACCTTGTGCCGTCCATGATCGACTGATCCAAGTTTTGCAAGCACGCATCCAGCACCTAAGTTTCAAAAAAGTAAACATACATGTTCAATTGCCTGCCCATTTTCAAATGTCACCGTTCCATAAGCCCAGAGTCAGTCCAATTCGCCGTTTCTCATGCCATTCAACGTACACAGTTCAGCGCCTCTCACACCATTCACCGTACACGGTCACCCTCTCCACCACAAAAACTTTTTGCTTGGCCACGAGACAACTCTGATCCACCACGCCACGGCTATTAAACAACAAACCCATGTAAGAACAAGCCCATGCTCAAGCCAATGCACCACTTGCACCTCTCCAGCCTCCAAAGGCAAGGCTAACCACGATTGTGGCGTCCACTTACACCAGAACAAACTGCCTCTCCCTCGCCCTCCGCGGCGGCCGTTGACAGAAATACCCTCCAAGGACCTTTTGTAAAAGACAAAATTTCCACTCGTCGCAAGAATCGTTCCAGAAGCCCAATTCTTTTTCCTCTATGGAGACGTCAATTGAATCATTTCAATCTCGCTTCAGTATTCACATGATCATTTGCTCTGATTCTGCTCTAAATTGCTCGAGTCTGGCTTGACGCGGGCAGCGTCGGCATCACCTCTGGCTTACACCACGGCCGTCACCAAGAAAATTTTCAGCGGATCGGTCCGGAATGCACCACGTTGCTGGCGTA
Organism: Simplicillium sp. C3G150-2; assembly: GCA_022702485.1. Taxonomy (NCBI): domain Eukaryota; kingdom Fungi; phylum Ascomycota; class Sordariomycetes; order Hypocreales; family Cordycipitaceae; genus Simplicillium; species Simplicillium sp. C3G150-2. Next base: position 5,690,256 of record JAJIYY010000001.1, on the reverse strand, counting down.
CGGAGCTCGGCGCCGCACCGAGTGCAGAATTCACATCCATATTGCCTTTCTGGGTAACCACGCCAGGCCACACGATCGAAAATTTTTGCCCTTGTCTATGACTCTGATAGCCCCTGGCTTTATTTCCTCTGCATCCACTTTGAACCTCGTCGTTGAGCCGCATGCCAAGACCGCTTGGCTAGGCGTTGAATCGCCTTCCTGCAGCCGAATGGTGTCATGGTCTGAGCCGCCATTGTTACGGTCAACGGAATGCGCTCCGTTTCCCATGGCTGGTCTATGCCGCATGAAGATCTAGACGCTATTATTGGCGCATTGTCTCGTGTATGTGCCTCGACTGGTGGCGTGAATGTTGCACGGTGAGTTGCGGTCAACGGCGCTAGATCTGACGCCGAATAGTTTGGCCACTAAATGTGCTCTTTGCTTTGAACCGCCTTGCATATATACAACTAATTACATTACTTGTATAGTATATTTATTCTATCATGGTCTGTAACCTGCGCCGCAGTTCTGCCGCGTTGGAACGACCATAATGATCTGGGTAATTCTCAAAAACGGCCCTCCTCATAACACGCCTTGGCGCTCGCTTTCCCGTAAAGAATTCAAATTGTGCAAATCCTTGACTGGGTAGCAAATCCAGTCCATCCATAGCTACCCACCCTCGATGTGCATTGTCCACGGCCTGTTGTAGCAATGGTGTGTTAAGATTCTTGTAGCCCAGCTCGACAATGACCCCGCCTGTCTGGTTATCGAGCCACTGGATTGGCACCTTGAACTCCGGAGATGGCACATCACCAATAGGATGCGTCGGTATGCATGATATGATAATTGACGGGAGACGGAACTGTGACTGCCAGGAATCCGTTAATTTCTCGACAACCTCGAACTTGGTGTTGCTGCCCGCCCCAAGGCCCTGATATTGTTTCCGTTTTAATAGTGATTTGAAATGCCCTGCCAGCTGTCGTGCGTTTTCCAGCGTCCGGTTGTAAATTGCGATGCTTCCAACTCCAACTTGCAGCAACGCGTAGATTGCAGCTCTTGCCATTCCTCCTGCACCTATCACCAGGGCACAGGTCGTTGGTCGTACAGCATTAGCAGGCGACAAGCCTCGGCGGATGCACGATCGAATTCCGATCCAGTCAGTATTGTCACCATAGAGAGCTTTGACAGGACCAGCTCGGTTGACTTGCTGAAAAAATGCGGCTCCTGTCGGGACCGAGCCATCTTCATTGAGGTGACGTATAGGGATCAATGTGTTGATGGCACCTATGGCTTGCGCATGCGGGCTCAGCGCATCTGTCAAGACAATGCTTTCAACCTTGAAGGGAAGTCCAACTGAAGCTCCACCGAAATGCTCGTCTTGAATCAGATGCCTGACTTGGTCTATCGAGCTGGTAGAAAATGGTTCGTACCAGTGGGGGATGCCACACACTTGTAGTGCAGCATTATGCATAGCTGGCGACATGCTGTAGCTGACATTGGCGCCGAAGACGTACAGCTTCATGGCGTCAAACAAGAAGCCGGCATACACGGCTTGAGTAGCGCTTTGAGCAGTAAGCTGCGCCGTGCGACCATTCCTCTCTCCAGGAGACACAGATGTTAGTACAGGATTTAACAAGGCTGAGTGTCTGCCCATGCGCCCAGAATTGTAGACAATGCAGGGAATCTGAGGCCCTGGTAATCTTTCAATGGTAGACCGTAGCTGGGCTGCTTCAAAATTATCGTCGATGAATACGGCCGGTTGGATAAGGCGAACGAGATCGCATTTTAGCCTAACTGCCCGCCGATAGTCTCTCAACCAATCTTGGTCACTCCAGGACAGGTGATGCGAATCCTCGCGGTGTCCAATTAAACGTGTGGTCCTTGTCAACTTGGTCAGCTGTGAAATGGCGTTGTCATCCCGTCTCAAGTCCACAGTCATCATGTCTGGAACGAGAGTTAAAATATGGGGCAGTAGATCACGGTAAAGACACCATGTGGTTCCAGTAAAGACGATTGGTAGAATGGTGTGCACTATTATGGGCAACACGCTGATTCTTCGTACCAATCCAATGGCCTCTGTGACACGGTTGGCGATAGCGGAAAACTGCTCCGGGTAACTCGAACCCTCCAAAATACCAATCTTGGTATCCACAATGAGTTCGTATGCGTCGGCACCAGCAGCACTGTCTTCGATATCAATACGACCGAGTAGTATGTCTTCGATAGAGACTGCAAGTGCATGTGTGTACTTGCGCTGCTCTGTTGAAACGCTTGCTAGAGGATATGCGGACTCGAAAAAGCGAATTGTGCCAGGCGGGTACATCTGAGAGAGGAACTTTAAGAGATGTTGTTCAGTTTGTTTCAGTGCAAGGCACGGTATCAAGCTACCGGGAATCTTGCTCCCTTCTTGCTCAGATCCTGGCGGCATGCTCTCCGTAACGTTGAAAAATTCGAGATTGGCACAGCTTCGAAAAAACGCATTGCTGGTTCGCCAAAACTCTGAAAGCTTCGTCTGAGACGTTATCTGAAGACAATCCCGGATCGCCTCCTGACTGCGTATGACATGTATGACAGGATTGGTTGTAGCAAAACTCCGTAGGAGTCGTTGTATCCGACGCTCCATCCATGAGCACACAATAATGCTACCCCGGGGATGATCTTCCAAAGTCTTTTCTAACATATCTGCCTGTCTCTTTTGGCATTGAGTTGTGCCATGCTCGTTGCTAAATGCAGGACTAGAAAGACTTGTGATGCGGTGGAAAAGCGTTTCCATGTCAATAATCTTCTTGTTTAACGCGGAAGCTGTCATGATAGCCAACGTCGTCTTTCCAGACGCTCTCGCGCCAACAATAACTATGGATGCTTCCGCGGTGAATTTGTGTATTCGATCACCTGCACTGGGCGGCTGTGAAAGCGTCTCAGAAGACACGCTTTTGGGACTTGCTAAAGCTTCAGAGCGCCACTGTGGACTTTGGTCGGCGCGATGAATTGATTGTGGCGAAGAGTTCTCACTGTCCGCCATTGAGGCGAACGACCGTTTAACGCTCGTCATGATGGTGCTAGACCTCGTTGAAGGGATCGGGGTTGCGTAAGATTAGACACCGCTTTCCAGAAGGGCCATTCAATCCGTGGCGCCTTTATAGCAGCGACGAAATGAAGAACTTAAAGTTGTCGCGATAATTGCTTGTGTCGTCACTCCAAACTTGAATTCAAAGTGTTGAAACATTGTCACTTGTCGTAGGTCATCGGTGGTGTAAGCAGCAAGTCCTGAAGCTGGTTGCTATCGTCGCTGGAACAACCCGAAAGCTGCTGGGAAGTGAGTGCTGGGTGGGGGAGAGCTTCCCACATTGACGCAATGCTTCGGGCGAAGGACGTGCTCTTCTGTGCTGGATAAGTATTTATCCGCGGTGGAAGAGGCGATTCAACTAGTGCGCCCCAGACTCCGAGGACGCTACGCAGCGGAACCTCGCCAAACACAATGCAGCTCCGGCCGTTAAGTCAATTTTGTCTCAATGTAACAGCGCTTTCAACTAGATGAACAATTCAATCCATTAGCGGAATACACCACTCTTATCTTCTTCGTGGTAATTCTACTCGCTTCACCATTGGCTTCGCGACAAGCCAGACCTGGATCTCCATGCGCTTTGCAATGTGAAAACGGGTTGGCAGTTATCGTTGACTGCTCTCTTATGAATTTGGCATCAACATTTCCAGTGCTTGTACGATAAACACTTAAACTTATCTTGCACCCATTGCATGGACAAGTCACCATGCCCCAGAAACGACGAACTCGCGGCAAAGCACATTCGATCAGCGAGGCAGATGACGATACAAAACCTAAGAAGCGCCGCGTATCCCTCGCTTGCGATGCTTGCCGTGCTGCTCGAGAGAAGTGCGATGGAGTAAAGCCTCAATGCGGAAGTTGTACAGCGCTGAGGAGAACTTGCTCTTATACACCTGCGAGTAAGAAACGCGGTGTTCCATCCGGCTATCTACGGACAATCGAGTTGTCCCTATCTTGGCTCTTGCAAAATGTACCGGACGCTGAAGCTTCGTTAAATCAATTATTCCTGCAGTCGCCATCATCGTTGCAAGTTCGGGCTTTACTTGGAAACGGCGCCGATGGCCGAAGTTTGCAAGAGGCGTGGAACCAATCGCAAGTTCGCAATGCTATTGAAACGTTACTGTCAGGTGCGCCAGCAACGGAGGCTGCAAGCACAGATGATGAACCAACGGCCGAATTGAGTCGTTTGGGAGACTCCCGAGATACCGCTACTCCATTCTCTGGACAATATGCAGCTACAACTGTACCGCGAGTTATCCAAGAATCACCGCACATTTCTGGACGAAGACCGCCTTTTACTATGCTCAAATTACCCCTCGAATGGCGGCGTTTGCTGAGAACGTATGAATCTGATACACATTGCTGGCTGCCCATTATGGAAGTAGACGAGCTTTACTCTCAAGGCGCGTCTTATGGCACTAGCGGTGCTCAAATAGAATTACACGAGGACCAGATGTCTCGGCATGCTGAGCTTTGGGCTGCTTTGGCAGTCGCTTCTTTCCAGAGCTCTCATTTTGCAGCAGATGGTGAGGCTTTACATTTGAGCGCTTCACAGACTTTTCGCACAGCTCTCAACCTTGTTCCTGACGAGGACGACACTTTCGACATACCAAGCGTCCGTGCCATGCTTCTCCACTCAATTGTTTTTATCGGTCGAGGGAAAACTTTGAAGGCATCATTGCTGCTTGGTAAAGTCTCACGGATACTTGCAATGCTTCGAACGACACCGCGGTCACACAGTGCGCACCAAGATGGCAAGAAGAAGCTCGAAGTTGTGGATGTTGCACGTTTCTTTTTAGACGTACTCTGTTCGCTCTCTCTGTCGCAGCAAACTGTCGAGGCAGTTGGCGATGCAGCTTTCGCATCATCTCGAGCTTTATCAGAGCTATCGCGGTTTGGACGAATCCGTCATTCTTCCGACCCAGTCGCTCACACACAAACGGAGATGCAGCCTGTGCGAACTTTGTTACAGATCCATGCTTTCTGTGCAGTTTTAGCCGACGCATGTATTGACCAGCCTGGACGGGCCCAGTCAATCAGTCCTGAAGATTTAGTTCGCAAATTGGACCCCGATTTCAATTCTTGCAACTCACTGATTCCTGATGCCGCAGAGACCATGACACTCTCGGCATCTTTAGTAAAGCTGGCTTTTCTCACAGCATCGATGTATCTGGCGTCACATCTCCGACCAGCCCTGCTACCAGGTTTCTCAGAAACGATGGATTCTTGTTTGCTGCATTACGGTGTAAATCGCATGCCGCCAGTTGTGACGGCGCTGTTACAAGTATTGCAGAGGCAAAGCGCCGCCGACGGTTTGGGTAATTCCGATGGTAGTGATTTGCAGCTCACACTGGGGAAGCTGCTGGACGTATGGAAGGAAACCTCATCTGCTGATTTATCGGCATCCACTGCGGACAATACCTTTCCTCCCAATCCTCAATCAATACAAAGAGGACCGCGAAAGACAGTTGAGAGTACTCATGCTATGGGCAGCCAACTGTTCGGCGTCGCACCAATCAACAGTCTGTCTCCCAACATTGATGCAGGTATAGCGAATGTTGCTGGAAACGCATTTGGGATGCAATCTCGTTTCAACGACCAAACATCAACGCCGGATTCCACAAGCATGACATATGGAAATGAACTATTCACGGGAGTTCGTAGTGGCAGCGAGAGCCACATCCATCCGTTCTTGCCTGATGGTACTCAAAAAGTGCAGCAATTTGACTATGATGCTCTCTTTGCCGACCTCGGCTCTATTGACTACGTCGATAGCGCTGAAATGAATGCGCAATTGATGACAAATCTAGGGTTCGCAGCAGATTGCGACCTTACAGAAATGTTTCAGAGCGATTATGGTCTTTGATCGCAAGACACTGTACACAAGAAGCTGTATATATACATGACACGACAAAATGCTTTGCATAATAGAACAAAATATCCTACAAATATTGAATGATCATCTTCAGATTCAAAACACCACATTGCGCGCATTTTGCCTAACTTATCCTTCGTGGATAATTTATTGACTAGCCATGACCTCGTGCACATCGGGAAAAGGGTCGTGGATATATCTTTATCCTCCAACCCTGCGCTAGCGAACGCCCATTCCGCCTTCTGCTGTATCTTCCAACCACAAGCCATTGCAACTCCCCACAACCCCAGACTTTTGGGCGCAATCTTGCTCCGTAGTGGTGATCTCTGCGTAACTTCTTCGTTACGACAATTTCCCCAGATTAGGGCACAGCGAGCTGCCGAGAAACACATCCGACAAACATGGCGTCCGTGATCAATTCATCCATTTCTTGACCACTTACACGCCACACATTACGGCTCATTAGCATCTCTCTTATAAGGGTCGCTTCAACCTTTGAATCCATAGTCTGGTTGACTAGCGCATCCTTCTAGGCTACTCGTCAATATTTGTTTTTTGGCCTCATTGAATCAGCGACCAGCACTTCAAACTTTTTTCCCTTTCCACAACATCTTGAACGAATACCATCACGGGTCGTTGCAATGGGCCTTCTCTCTTTGAAGGAAGATAGGCCGACGCCCTCGGCCGTCTACAATTGGCGTGTATATGCCTGTGCGGCAATTGCATCCTTCGCATCATGCATGATCGGGTACGACTCTGCTTTCATCGGTACCACGCTCGCGCTTCCCTCTTTCGTAAAGGAATTCTTCCAAAATGATTCACCCGAGTCTGTGGCCTTGCTGAAGCAGAATATTGTTTCTGTGTACCAGGCAGGAGCTTTCTTTGGTAGTTTGGCGGCGTATGTATCGAGCTACTTTGGGGGACGACGGAAGTCCCTCTTCCTGTTCACAATCATCTTTATCCTTGGTGCAGGCTTGATGCTGGGAGCAAATGGTGATCGCGGAACCGGTCTTATTGTTGGGGGACGAGTGCTCGCTGGCTTCGGTGTCGGCGGATGCTCAAATATGGTACCCATCTACATTTCCGAGCTGTCGCCTCCAGCTATCCGAGGTCGATTGGTTGGTATTTACGAACTAGGGTGGCAGATTGGAGGCCTTGTTGGTTTTTGGATCAATTACGGTGTCAACACAACCATGGCGCCGAGTCAATCGCAATGGCTCATCCCATTTGCCGTCCAGCTTATTCCGGCTGGCATGCTGCTCATTGGCGCCGTCTTCATCCCGGAGTCTCCACGTTGGTTATTTTCCAAAGGCAGACGCGACGAAGCATTGACGAACTTGAGTTGGATAAGACAGCTTGAAACATCAGATATCTATCTGGTGGAAGAAGTTTCCTCTATTGATGCAGAGATTGAACGATTCCACCATGATGTTGGAGTTGGTTTCTGGAAGCCATTCTTGTCGCTCAAGCAGAGGCGTATTCAATGGCGATTCTTCCTTGGAGCGATGCTTTTTGTGTTTCAGAATGGTAAGTTCCCCAAATATTGGTAATAATTTTAGCGGAAGCAACGATACTAACTGCAGTTCAGGTTCTGGCATCAACGCGATCAACTACTACAGTCCAACTGTCTTCCGCAGCATCGGCGTCACAGGCACAAACACCAGCTTTCTCACCACCGGCATTTTCGGTGTCGTCAAGACCGTCCTCACCATCATATGGATTTTATTCCTCATCGACCACATGGGACGACGCAACCTGCTCATGGTTGGTGCCGTTGGTGGTTCCATCTGCATGTGGTTCATCGGCGCATACATCAAAATCGCCGGCACATCTTCCAATGCTACCGGAGGCAGCCTTTCATCCGGCGGCATTGCCGCAATTTTCTTCTTCTACCTCTGGACCGCATTTTACACGCCCTCTTGGAACGGCACACCATGGGTCATCAATTCTGAAATGTTTGACCAGAATACACGCTCTCTGGGACAAGCAAATGCCGCAGCGAACAACTGGTTCTGGAACTTCATCATCGCTCGCTTCACTGAGCAAATGTTCCTCGCCTGGGGCTATGGAGTTTATTTCTTCTTCGCATCTCTTATGATTCTGTCCACTATATTTGTTTTCTTCTTGGTTCCTGAGACTAAGGCTTTGCCGTTGGAGGCTATGGATCGTCTGTTCAAGGTAAAGCCGACGTGGCGGGCGAACAAGATTCTCATGGACGAATTGCAATCGGAGGAGCATTGCCGTGAGAATGTAATTACTGGGGAGTCTGAAGGCGAGAAATCGAAGTCTGAGCAGATTGAGCGCACCAACAGCAGCTCGATTGCTGATCGCTCTTGTTGAACGAGCTCTCCAGAACGCACGCAGATCAGCAGGATAGATTTCTTAACATTGTAGCTACGAAATAAATCTATCTACTTGAAATCAGAGACTTCAAATTTGTCATTCTTAGCTTTGTACTCTCTAAATCAAGATCGTGGCAATAATGCAACCATACGATGGAGAAACCTGGGGCATGCAGCGCGGGGCAACGTTGAGCTCGCGGGGAACAGGACTGGAACCTGCATGGAAGCCTGGGGTTCGGAAGTTAATTTCGGATGATTTCAGATGAATCATTTTCCAAATACGGCAAAGCGAATATGGTCAGGCTGGATAATACATTATCCACGCCCAGCCGCATGCCCAATGGCGAAGGCAGATTACTTACCCACCCCTCTGTGATTCAACCGACCGTTAGCTATGCATTTTAAGCCGAGACCTATTTCAGACATTATTAAGTTTAAAGGTTTTTCAGTAACACAACGTTCTTAATATACCAAGAAAAAGTATCATAAGCCATGCCACGCAACATCCTGGTCATCAACGGCCCCAACCTCAACCTCCTCGGCACACGGCAGCCAGAAATCTACGGCTCAGCCACGCTGGACGATGTAATTCAGCAAGTCTCGTCTCGAGCAAAATCACTTTCTTCATCCATTGAAAGTTTTCAATCAAATCACGAGGGTGCCATAGTTGACCGCATTCACGCTGCTCGTGGGACAGTTGACGCAATTGTCATCAATGAGGGTGCTTTGACACATACTAGTGTTGCAGTGCGAGATGCTCTGTTGGGGGTAGATATCCCATTTGTGGAGGTTCACATTTCGAATGTTCATGCACGAGAGGAATTCAGGAGACATAGTTATCTTAGTGATAAGGCTGTGGCTGTGATTTGCGGGTTGGGGATTTACGGTTATGAAGCTGCTGTTGAGTTTGTCATTAGACACATGAAGTTAAGAGAGTCGAAGTTGTAGAAGACATTTGCAATATGTAATTAAACTATCGTATTACTCCTAATTATCATGATTGTGCTCATAGTTTGGCCACTAGATTTTCTGACGTCGTTCCAAGGTCATGCATCATCCTATACCAAGACTGCATCGCTCTCTGAGCCATTGTCTCAGGTAATTTCTCATCTTCATCCCAAAGTACCCTGTTGAAGACTTCAAAGCTCAGCCATCCCTTGTATCCCAATCCATCCACAATGGTATGCAATATCTCCCGAACTGGTAGATATGCATTGTATTTGTGTTCTCCGTAAAACAGGCGAGCGTTGCGCGACCAACTCATACGAGAAGGCTGCTCAGCATTGTAAAATTCGTGATCGGGCGTCAACGGCGAGGATAACCTCTCGCCATCCGCGACTTGCACCAAAAATATTTTAGAAACATCGACCTGCATCAGCATTCTTCTGATTGATGCTCGCAAGATCTCTTCACAGTCATGTGTGCGGCCCGTCAGGGATGCAGGCTCGGCATAGATCTTTCCGAGCAAGTTGAATGTGTCAAAACAAATGCCAAAGTTGCTTCTGCGCACGCGTTTAACAACATTCCAACTTGCTTCCCAGGTATCAACCCATGTCCCCCAGCACAACGCCTCAAATGCATATCGGACGACAGGGCTTGTTGTCAATCCAATATCTGCAATCTCTTGAAAGTCGCTGACAATCAAGTCCATGTCATTTGTAATTTGATTTTCTGAAAGAAAACTACTCGGCAATAATATCAGGTCGGTGCCCAGATTGTGTGCAAGCTCTACCCAGTGATGCATCTCGTCGATGCGTTGTTGGTGGAGTTGTCTGTCCAAAAGGCCTTCATAGTGCATGAAAGGCTGGAGGCAAATGATCGTCAAGCCAAGCTGTTGGCATTTTTGGCCAATGGTGGTAGCTGCGATAAGTTGATTCTCTTTATCTGTCCCACAAGTCATCGATGAAGAGAGTTCAAGAATATCCTCGTGAAAAATCTCAATGCCTTTGAAGCCGTGGTTGGCCGCAACATGGAGCTTGTGATCGATGGTATGGCCAGCGCCACTTCGGCCGAGAGATATGGTACAAATACTCGGCTTGCCCAGCATTTTGAATAGTTAAGAATTGCAAGTGAGACTTTTAATTGACAGTGGGTAATTTAAAACGTAAATTGGAAAATTGAAAGAGACTTGAATAAAATAGGTTGAACTGTGAATGGGTGTGGGGTGTGGGCAGGTGGTAAGGAGGTCCGGTGTAGACTTGAGCTCGTATTATACAACGAAGATGGGCGGATACTGAGGGATAACATGCGGTAACATTAAACATGCCATAATAAAGGCCTTTCAGCACTGAGGTAACGATATGCAGCTACCGTGACGCGCCTCAAGAGGCAAATTTGCGGCTGGCTTGTGTAAGTCAGGTAGATCACACATCAGCAGCGCCTTAGATCCAGTTTCTGGATAAAGCGATGTCTTCCTTGGCATATACTAAGCCCTGCACCTCTAAGAAATATTTTACCGACATCCATAATTGTTTCTGCTAAACATTGTCCGCTCTGGAAGTATTCGCCTTGCGCCGCATGAGCTCCCGGCTAAATCTTTACCCTGACACTCCACCAAGAATGTTCGTTGAGGCGAATGCGGGGGGGCAGTTCTTTGCTGGAGGTTCTTGGTGCGCGAGTGTATTGGACTTGTGTTTCTCCTCACATTGACCATCCTATCTTCGCTTAATTTCTTTTGCGGTTTTATATTTGTGCTTCATCTTCATCGAGCCTCAATCAAGCACATATATAGCAAGTCCCGCAGAGCACGACCTCCGTAATATCGACTGCCTTACGATTGCTTTTTTCACACACGACACTTATCGTATTCATAACGCCTCACTGCCTGTTCTCTTGCATGTTGAAAGTCTACGAGATCGTTTCGTATTGAGCATGTCGAAAACAACGCGGGTCGAAAACACGACAATGGAAACTCAGACAGCCAAACTGGAGCGTCACGGCTTTCTCTTCGGTCAAAAGATCACACACTCATTATCGCCCTACCTGCACCAAGTGATATACGATCGCCTTGGTCTTTCATGGAGTCAATTACGCCTCGATTCTTCAGACATGCAGCAATTCTTACAGCTCGCCCAAGACCCATCTTTCTACGGTGCATCAGTCACCATGCCCAATAAAGTCAACATCTTACCGCACCTAGACGAAATGACGCCAGAATGTCGTGATGTCGGCGCATGCAATACCTTATTCTTAAAAAATCGCGCTGGGAAACGCCTACTGTGCGGTGCCAATACCGATGTCCTTGGCGTGTGGATCTCTTTTCAATACAATGTCTCGTACCCAGCTGCTACGTTTCATGGACGACCAGCCCTCGTCATTGGTGGCGGAGGTGCTGCTAGAAGTGCGATTTACGCACTGCGGAAATGGATGAAAGTCACGGACATCTACCTTGTGAATCGCGACAAGAGCGAAATCGACGCCATGATCGCAGACTGCTCGTCTAGAGGATTCGGTCGTGGCCTCCGCCACATTGAAACTGTCGAACAAGCTCAATCCACAGAAGGGCCAGGTTCTATTGTTGCTTGTATTCCAGATACCGATCCATCGTCAAAGGAAGAGATCCAGGCGCGGGAAGTCACCAATACGTTCTTGAGAAAGGCTCACAAGGGAGCCATGTTGGAAATGTGCTATAATCCCACCCCATTTACCAGACTTGGCGCCATTGCAGAAGATGAGGGATGGAAGGTTATTTTGGGCACAGAAGCCCTGATCTGGCAAGGGCTGGAACAAGATAAATACTGGACTGGATTGGACATTGACCAATTGCCAGTGCGAGATGTGCAAGATGCCATTCGAGAGAAGGTAACGCAGAAGCTACAATCAAAACTATAGATTTAATGTATAAAAATCAATATAGAATTTGTAAAGATTTCTTCTACAAATTATGATGCCAGTCGTTGTGTCAAACATGCCCCCGGAATATTCTGTGCCAAGAGAGTTTAGCGCGATGCTGTTCATGATGTTGGAGAGCTCCTCTTGCTGCGGTAACGATACCTTTGTTGTATTAAATGAATATTCGAATTAATGATTTCCAATCTTTTAGTCGGTTATTTCATTTAAAGCGCCATATGACAGGAAAATCACTGTTTTGCTTATGGAATCACTGCCCCAGCACGCCACCATCCAAAATGCCTAATTAGGAAATCACGGAATATTCATTGCCTAAACAGGCAGCCTTTCTCCGGCCACGATCGTATAAAACAATTCGAATGCGTACCTCTTATTAGCATCTCAAACACCATATTACAAGACTCTCATTTCTGTATCGCAATAATGACCAACCATGAAGAAGAAAAATCCAGTCCATTCTCCAATGAATCTGTCGCCGGGAGCCAGACCGGGCCCATACCGGATCTTGGCCCCGATGAGGTCGACTGGGACGGCGCTGACGATCCCAAGAATCCATACAACTGGTCCATGTGGAAGAAGTCACGCATTTTTGCAATCATCATGGCTCTCAATCTTTGCACGTACGACTTTTCGCACACCGCGCTCAATAGACTCTGCTAACTCTCCCAGAAACACCACATCGTCATGCATCGCGCCCGCCGTACCAGCCCTCGTCAAAGAATTCAACGCCTCTCCAACCGGTGTTCTCGGCACCCTAGTCGTCACGATCGAGCTCATGGGCACAGCTGTCGGACCACTGTTGCTAGCTCCCCTTTCCGAACTCTACGGTCGTCGGGTCGTCTACAACATTGCCAATCTGGTCTACTGTTGCTTCACGGTCGGTTGCGCTCGCGCTCCATCCATATCTGCTCTTACCGCACTTCGCTTCTTACAGGGTTGCGCGGCTTCGGGTGCTGTAAATAACGCCGGAGGTACAATTGGAGATATTATTCGGGTAGAAAAGCGAGGTGCCGCCATGTCAGTCTACACTGTGTCGACTCTGATTGGTCCAATCATTGGCCCGATTCTGGGTAGTTACCTCGCTGCATCAGCTGGTTGGCGATGGGTATTCTGGCTACTGTTGATCATGGTAGGTTCATCTCTAATTCGCAACTCGGATATTTTCTAACATTGGCAGGTTGGCACTTTCGGAATCCTGTGTGCACTGTTCTGCAGCGAAACATACGCGCCAGTCCTCCTTCGACGAAAAGCAGCTATGCTGAGGAAAGCGACAAACAACCCACGACTGCACGCTAAAGGTGGGAGTACGATCCAACCTTTCGGCCTGTTCGGCCGAGCCATTGGCCGTCCCGTCAAAATGCTCTGTCTCTGTCCGCTCATCACAGGTTTGGCTCTCTACGTATCTGTCTTCTACGGCTTCATCTACCTTCTCTTCGCCACTTTTTCAAGAGTATTTCAACACCAATACCACTATAGCGATGCTAATCTTGGACTTTCGTATTTGGGTCTTGCGGTTGGCATGTTGGTTGGATTGAGTGTGACTGGGGTTTTGCTTGATCGGACGTACATGCGCTTGAAGAAGAAGAGTGGCGAGGGAAAACCAGAGTAAGATTCATTCTTTCATTGACTACCACCTGTTGGCTAATGATTCTCCAGATATCGCCTGGAGGCGTTAATCTATGGCGCACTTGCAAGTCCAATCGGCTATTTTATTTATGGTTGGACAGCAGAGAAGCATGTCTGTAGCGCCGTTCCAATTATTGCGACTGCATTCGTCGGTTTCGGTATCCTTTTGACGTTGGTCTGTATTGTTCCCTATGATGGACTGGTGTCCCCTCTAATTTGCCTTTCCAGATACCCATTCAAGTGTACATGATCGATGCCTACCCCAAGTATGCAGCCAGCGCCATCGCCGCCAGCAGTCTGTTGCGTAGCATTGCTGGTGGTCTGATTCCACTCGCTGGTAATCCTCTGTTCGACAAACTTGGCCTCGGTCTTGGGAGTTCAGTGTTGGGAATTTGCACATTGTCGCTAGCTGTGGTGCCTTGGTTTTTCTGTAGAGTTGGTGAAGGATGGCGGAAGAAATTCTCGCCCAACTTTGATTAGATCTTTTTTAATAATGTATATTTGTCTAATCATCTCTCGTAAAGTTAATCTCCATGAGCTTCCTACCATCAGGTCTTTTTCCCTTCGAATGCCTCTCTGATTAATTGAAATAATTGCTTGAATTTGGTGGTGACTTGCTTGACGTAGTCCAGATTGAGTTGATCTAGACATATCGGGGATCGGCGCATGGCTCTGTGCTCCGCGCGTAGTGGTATCTGTGACAGTTCGACTGCTTTTGAGGCGGCCGCATCGAGTAGCCGCTCGGCCTGCGTGACAAGATCAAGCACCAGTATGTTCTTTACAGCAGCAGCATCTTTCAGGCAAACTTGGTAGTCACCCACTCCGATTGTAAAAGCTTCATCATCATGGCTAAGTCCTGATTGAGAGATTTGCTTGAGGCAGTATGCCGTCTGTTGAAAGACACTGAGAATTTGCACAAGATCCACAGGACTGATGTAACAGCAGGTACAGTTGATAGCTGAGTAGCAGCCCGCGATGACTTGGCCAGTAACTTGGAACATGTTATCGACGCGCGACTTTTCATCGTGGCTGCTGGTGATACAATCCAATCGGTGGACGTGCTTGACAATGTCAGATCGGCAATCGCATTGCTTCGAAGAACGGTGATTCTTGTGATTCTCTGGCAGCGTCGGATTTGAGCATGGAAATGCCAAGTTTGATGGTTTTTCTGGTTCTGTCGTTTGCTGCAGTGGCGGTTGGCATGGCACACTTTCGCTGGTAGTATTGGATAAACTGTCACCGTCGAAGATCCAGTCCAGCTCTTGCAATGCATTGTTGAAGGCGTCATAGGGCAAGTCAGCGCCTGTACCGAAGTCGACATTCATGGCGTCGGTAGGCGTTAACTCCGGAGGTGCGCTTAAGGCTGGTAAGGGAGTTCCAGGACGGTCGATTTGGCTACTTGGGCTGGAGCCATTGGAGTTGTGCTTGACTGGCAAACAGCGAATGCCCTTGATTTTGCATCTGTCGCAGGTTCCTTTTCCTTTGCATCTTGCCTTGGCGGTACGACAGGCTGTATATATGATTAGTTGTTTTAACGTACGTTCCAACTCATATTAACAATGATCCATACCCTCACAGGCTGTTGCAGGACGTCGCACCCTCGGATTTGGCTGCGTTTGCCAATCCAGCACTTGGGTACCGGGGATATGTCGTCTCCGTGACGAGTAAGCTGCTTTCGTGGCCATGCTGTGCTTGCTGTGCTGGATCGTGATGACGAGACTTTATGCTACAAACGTTCAATATCTCATTCGGTGAATGTTACAGTGTGAGACTTGACCTGTGGTCAGCGAAGGTACTGCGAATTGATTGATCAGCAAGGCTGCCGTGGGCACTGGTGCCCACCTTCCCTTATTGCGTGCTTCAGCTCTGCAGATACAAACCGAGTTATCCATGAAACAAAACATTTACAAGGTTAACATATGACCATTCTAAATGCATTGGAAGCTATTCAGTTGACTAGCTGGCTGGCCATTTCAACTACTTAGCCATATCGCATTTGTATCACTCAAAGCAGCATCAGTACGGCTGCCACTGTCCCGCTTGCGCCAGCACAGTGGCTGCTTAGGCAGCACACTGCGCTGAAAGTACAACCTGGGGGTTCCAGCTCACTGGCGTCAGGATCGGTCAAGGACATACTTATGTGTTGAAGACATCCTGTAGAAGCAAGATGGCCAAGAAATTCGGCAACAATCACACGCTATGATCAGTAATTCTGGTCACCGCTTGGCGGAACTCCAAGTCTACGCTGTCGGCAAACTTCATCCATCCACACGAGGCGAATCTTCAACACTAGCTTGGCCAAAATGCGACGTCATAGGTGAGACACAATCAATTGATTACCCGCCGCCTTGCTCTGACCGGTGCCTTGAGCCGTAAGGAGTACGCTGGTGCTCAATCGGGGTGCTGTCTCGGGGCCGAAGCGATTCATGACAATTTGGCGATTGAGCGATTAAAATCGGTTGCCTGGGAGAAATATCCACTGTGTCGATAGGCACCGTCAGAATTAAGTATAGCTAAAAGCTTCTTGCAGAGAAGATCGCCCCCTAGTGGGCGCGAGCTCTGAATATTCCCCATGTCAGCATCGAACTAGCGCTCGGTACTGTATATGCAGGCTTGGCGTTTAAACAAGCATGTTGAAACAGAAATTGGATCGGCGAGGTCGATGGAGGTCAAGCTCAATTAAACGTTTAGAGTACAGTAAGCTAGCGGACAAAAGCAGCTACATAGACATTATTGATGCTGTGTTTAGGAAATGCAGGAACAGCAGACTCGGAATGTTTGGTTGCACATACAATGAGGAGCTACACCTCTCGGCGATTATCACGAAACTCTTCGCGAGTATTTTCAAAATCACAATATGTGTCTCACACTTCAAGCAATCATCAAATGCAGTGAACATATTTCGTGACACTGCCCCCACTGATGTCATGGATGCCTCCCGCTCAACCATCTTGCTGGGATGTGGAGTATAGCCTGCTTACACGATCTCCAGAATTTGAAACTTTCTTTGTATCTTGGAAGTTCTATGTTGGATTAGTTCTTCACAAATGGATATCTCCGCAGAAATATTTTCGGAACTTGTTTAGCGTCCGAAAATATTCGCCAGTACGCCAACAACACGCCCGAGGCAAGGCTGGGCAGGAGGCAGAGGTTTGGCGCGAATAGCATCATGAGGACGCCGAAAAGTATATAAGTCAGCGAGAAGATCGTCCGTTTCCAACAGTGCAATGTCGTTTTTTACATCCTCTCATTCCAAGCTTCGATACAATTTACATTCAATACTTCAGCATTTACTTCTCAATCCATCTCATCCACCATGAAGTTCACATCCACTGCTCTCGTTGTCGGGCTTGCTACCATAGCCAGCGCCATCAACGACTGTGGCGACAGCTCTTTTGAGAACCAAAACAGTGGAGGCTCTCCCTCCATCAGCGACTGCCAGCAGATTGCTACCAACATTGCCGGCGATGGCACCTTTACCATCCCCTGCGCTGGCACCGGCGAGCATACTTTTGCCAAGTTTGGCAGCTGCGCCATTGGGGTAAGTTGACAAGATGATATTGTGGACTATAAACACTGTTAACACATTATTTCTAGGCCCATTGCAACATTCCAGGTGCTAACATCGCTCACATTGGCAATGAAGATGCCATTGACCTGATCAACGAGTCCGTTAGACGATTCTCGTTTGACGGCCGAGTAGGCGCCAAGGGCACCATGGCATGCTCCGACTCATTGAACGAACACACCAGCGTTGAGGGGGGTATCTACCACTCTTAGATTATTAACTAGGCGCCGTAATGATTTTCAATATTAATGTTATTTTTTAAACCTCTGTTTTTTGTTCTGTTATGGATTTTAGGACGACTTGAGAGTAATACAGATTTACCTGCATGAGCATTGGGCTAGCTGTCAATTACACAACTCCATGAAGCAATTTCGCAAATGATGTTCCCAACTCAGCATGTCATGAGTGAAAGTGCCCCCAAAAAAAATCTGTTGATCCTCTCCGATCAATAACTTCCTACCTATTCAATACATTTGCTACTTTCAACGTTCCAAAATGCCTTTTTATTGCGTGCCGAGTAAAGTCGTATTCTCTCTAGGGTAGCTCC
This sequence comes from Simplicillium sp. C3G150-2, assembly GCA_022702485.1. NCBI lineage: Eukaryota > Fungi > Ascomycota > Sordariomycetes > Hypocreales > Cordycipitaceae > Simplicillium > Simplicillium sp. C3G150-2. Next base: position 5,672,406 of record JAJIYY010000001.1, on the reverse strand, counting down.
CAGCACAGGCCAGCGCACGTGACCAAAGATTCAACGCCTTCAGAATAAAGATGCAAAAAAATTCTACACCAAATTTCTAGCTCTTCAACATTTGCAATTGAGGCTTTGAGCCGCCATTGCACGCCGCAACACTGGTGACTAGCTCGTGGGGAGCTTTAAAATCTATTTCATGTTGGCTTTCGGTGCATGGAAGGTGCAAAACACGTGCATCTTCTCGACGAACACTGCAACACTGACTTGGTAAGTTACAATGCTCATTTTTCTCCAGCCACGCCGTTCCCTCGTTCTGTATCTTCTGATGAAACGGATTCACTCGCCGTACCAAAAATACAATGTGGATGCTTCCTGGACAATTGGTTTCGTCCTTATCTGATCAGATACACAAACTCTTCATTCTGTTTGTTTGCTCTGTTGCTCGGACGCCTCGCTAACATGTTACGTCAAGACTAGGCTTTTATGATTATAATTGTGAATATGATTCTGACTATACGTGTTACGATTGATACCCATGTTTGATACTCAATATAATTTTTTCCCTCTTTCAACAGTCCCTTGTCTCTCTAAATGTTCTCGTGAATGTGTACCTGGTATTGTCCTCGAAGATCCCTATTGTTGAACCCTTGCACTGCTTCGACGCCGCCCAACTTGCGGCGGAATCGTTTTTGATTTTTATACATAAATTAAGCTGGCATATGGTATTTCAAGAAAACGGACCCTAAATTTAATTTGGAATCATCTTATACGCCGCCGTCGCCAAGTCAAGGCTGATGTTGCTGTGGTATGAAGCGGCCGGATAAATAAATCTCCACCGAAATTTCGACCTCGAAAGCTAGCTCCAACCGTCCATCTCCAACTTGGGACCATACAGGCAAGACATCGCAAAGCTCATTTCTCCGCCTCAACACAACAAACGCCTCTCAATCTCAGAATATTCGACTTTTTGCCTCCTTGTTCATCCTAACTAGCCAAAATGACTGGTCGCGGTGGCGGCGGACGCCGCGTTTTGCTCCCTCCCATGTGCGTGCCCCTCCATCACATCCCGACCAGCGTGAAGCTAACTATTGTTACAGTAACATGATCTTCAAGCTGCTCCAGAGCGTGAGTACTCCCCAAAAGTGTTTTTCCATATTTGTCCAAGGGAATGCCAGAGTCTGGCACGCGACAATCGACTAGCGAGACGCCAAGACGAAGCGGACACGGCTGTACGACGATTACCATGGCGAATGAAACAACTGCTGCGGCACAAGATGGCGTAATTGTGTTTCTATGCCGAAATACTAACCGTACGCTCTCGAACTCGTCGTCTCAAACGATATGCCGCGCTTCTGCCTCTCGACGCCCAGCCTGACACACAGACGTACCGACGCAACAAGGAACAAGGAACAAATGCTAATTGCGAACAGAATGCCACAGTTAGCGTATGGTTGTACGAACAGCTGTCTATCAGAATTGAAGGAAAGATCAGAGTATGTCCAAGCGCAACATCAACATCACTAGAAGAAAACGAGCTAATGGTCACACAGGGTTTCGACGAGTTCATGAATCTCGTTCTCGATGATGCTGTGGAAGTCCGACAAGTCACCAAGACAAACGAGAAGGAGTCGAGACGGCCGCTGGGTAAGCTAAACTCATCACCAGCACATTATGAACTCTGCTGACCATCGTAGGACAAATCTTGCTGAAAGGCGACAACGTTTCTCTAATCCAGAACGTTTCTGGTTAAGCGAACATCTAGGGGCACCGTGTGAGGAATAATTTGGATTCATGAGAGATTGATATTTAAAAGATGCGGGGTGAGAGCTGCAAATCGTTTTCTTGTTCTGCCGTTTCTTGTCTGGAAACTTTTTGGTTGTTACGCGGCGTATGGCACATGGGTTACTTGTTTCCTGGTCGAAGAATTTACTTGGGAATACTTTGTCCAAAACCCTTCAATTTTGCATCACCGTGAATCAGCATCAGCAATTTGTAGCTGGACAGTAGGCGCTGTGACGTCGTTCGAATGTTTACTTTTGCCGACAATCTGCCGACCCTGACAAGATGAATCCATCGCGAACCCGTTGACGATCTCCAACTAGCAACATCTACCACACACAATCCTTTTTAATTTGAACGCGCTGACAATGCGTGAGTTCATGGACTATGTCCACAGCGCTTTTTATGAGGCCACGGGCTGGAACCGTGATAACTCATATGCCGTGTTGAACTCAACATCCGACGGTTCGTCCTTGAACCCCCCCTCGGCGTCTTCTTTGCGCCCACGAAGCTAACGTCGCGCGGCAGCTCTTTTAAACTTCCAGACACCCAGAGGCTTAAGATTAACGCTATCATCGCTCGCCAGTCCGAACTTTGCCACCTCTTACCAACTGGGATCCGTGGGCGTAGTCGATGGCTCCATCTCCTACCTCTTCTCCTCCGTGCCGCTGCGCGTCCTACTCACGCCGCAATCCGAAACTGTACCTCTTCCTGCCCTCCTCCGCTCCTATAAACCCCTAACGCCACTCGACCGAAACAACTGCTCTCTATTACAAAGGGCACCCGAAAATACAGCACCTACACCAGATGCGTCGCTTTTCTATGGACGACTTTACCTCCCCCAATCACAGCTAGAAGCCCTGGTAGTAAAGCAACTATCGGCGGCGTTGCAAGTACAATTTAGCGCAGTGTCATCGCAATATCTGCGTAATGGAGGCACTGCACTCGGTCTGGCGCAGTACGATGTAGGACGATATGCGTTGGAGGGATTAGCTTCGTCAGACGGCGGGCTGCTTGGCCTGCGCGGTGTTTACAACTTTGGCGGAGATGCTGAGCCGAACTCAACGGTGGCAAATGGAGGCTCAGAAAATAATGGAAACGGCGAGAAGGAGCGCATTTACGGACGATTCAGCACGGGCGGCGAAATCTACTACGGCACCTTGAACAAGTCGGGCGGCATCAGTCTGGGCACACGATTTGCGACGCTGCCATCCCACAAAGGCACGCCACTGTCAGCTACGTTGACATTAAACCCGCTCATGGGCAATATTGCTGCGAGTTACGCCGTTGTAGCGGGCAGACATTGCAGCTTAGCTACGCGGATGGAGTTCAATATATTCAGTTACGAGAGCGCATGGGCCGTGGGCATGGAACTTTGGCGGAAGCCCTTTACTCGACGAGTTCCGCAGGAAGACGATCTCACCGCATATAAGCGACGACGAAGCGAACGCAGCTTCAAAGCCAAAATGGAATGGCGACTCGACACGGCAGAGGAGCTCGAAGCACTAGCTGTAACGAGCAATATGGCCATCCCTCCGCCTGTCGATGGTGACTCATCAGGAGATCAGCCGAGGAAACACATCGTGAAGAGCGGCGATGATGATGAGAATTATGCAGGAGTACTCAAGGCGAGGTTGGACCAGAACTTGAGAATAGGGTTATTATGGGAGGGGAGAGTGAAGGCGCTTCTGTTTAGTTTGGGAAGCGCCATTGATCTGCAGCATCTAGACAAGCCGTTTAGGACGCTGGGATTGGAGATTCAATTCTCGTCGTAGAGGCGCATGTACAATGATATCATAGCGAGTTGAAATGTGTAAATAATTCATGAATATCGGAAATGAAGTTGCACTTCGACGGGGTATGGTTGTGAAACATCTCATGCCTTGAGCAAATAAAAGTAATGCCAAATGTTGCAGTTGTGCCACATCTTTTACGATCCGACACCTTGTAAGCACGGCGATGTGAAGAGCTGCCGTAGACATACCGCAGCGACGCCACGGTCAGCGTGAATAACAAGAGTGGGCGAAATTGTGCGCGCGCGCTCGACAGGCTTGCATGCATTAGTGGCGGAGACGAGTTTCAATTTGTAAAATGGCCTAATTGGGTTTCGTTCTTGCGGCAAGGCTCTGATCGATCGATGAATGAGAGGAGGGGTTGAGGGCTTTGGTAGCAGGCTGCGCGCCCACGAGACCTCCTACAACATTGCCACCTCTCTTTAAATACAACTGGTGTCTCACTTTTTGAGTTGAAGAGGCTCTTTGAATTAAATTCGTTTTACAGCGCTTCATTTTTGTTAATATGGCTGTCACTGTCAACCACGAGGGCTACGAGCGCCGACTCGCTGTGGTCCAGCAACTGCTTCAGAAGCACGGCCTTCAAGTAGGTGAGGTCAATACTGTTTCTAGTACTGGCTAACAAAAGCTCCAGGCTTCTAGCATTTCTACAATTGCATACGATGAGAAAATTTCCTTCGCGTTCAACAACTTTCTTTACAAGGTCGAGCTGAAATCACCAGCTACTGCGTCAACTTTCCATGGCACGCAGCCTGGCACAGCAAAGGCACCGTCGGATGGGGTTACTTCCTTTGTGCTCCGATTGAGTAACTTGACAACTGATGCGAATCAAACCAACCGTGTGCAGAGTGATATCGCGGCACAGTCCATCGCTCGACAGGCGCTCGGTGAAATTGGACTCTCTGCTCTGATTCCTAACATCTACGCCTGGGCTGCACCGGCCAAGCTTGATTCCAAAAAGGAAGAAGATTTCGGTTGGATGATCACTGAGTTGAAGCCTGGTGTGGACTTGGACACGGTCTTTCCGACTTTGGAGATACAACACAAAGAAAATGTTTTGGAGAACATCGCCAAAATCTTTGCCGCGATCCAGAAAGCTAAATTGCCAGTTGGCGTTAACAAGTTCGGGGGCCTTACCGTTGACTCTAATGGCGTGATTGTGAGTGGAGAGGCGACACTCCGACTTGCAAAGCCGGCGGATTCTTATCTTGAGTGGAAGTTTGGCAACCTGCGCTCCCTTCTTGACAAGGCATCTCAGAGTCCTGTACTTCAGGGCTGGGAAGCTAATGGCGTCAAGGCGAGAATTGAAAAGTTCTTAGATGCTGATGGTCCTCAAAAGGTACTATCTGACGTTGATGTGCACCACAAAGTGCTCGTTCATCAGGATTTAAGTACGTGTACTGTCTCACATACTTTCTCTGGAAACTAATCTTGAATAGCAACGAACAACATCCTGTTTGACAAGGAAACGAAGGAAATCACAGCCATCTTGGACTTTGACTGGGCTTCAGTTTCTCACCCGCTCGACGAATACCTCATCTCGTCATTTTTTGACCTCGGCGGTCTCATCAGCGGCAGTGGCAACCCCGTTGAGACTGCAATGCTCTCTGGAGACTTCAGCACACCTCCTTCGGAACTCGATGACGAGGGCAAGAAGGAGTGGGAAGTCGCGAAGATGTGGAATGCTGCTATGAAGAAGAACGGAGCCATTTCTCCAAGCATTATACGCGGCGCGAGACAAATTCTGGATCTGGCCAAGTTCCAGGACCTGCTGTGTCCGCGACAGCTAAGCAATGAATCGTCGCTGCAGAGACTGGACGACAATAAGAAGGCTGAGCTGAGAGCCAAGGGAGAGACAGCCATTCTGGAGTGGCTAGCAAAGCATAGTTTCTAATATCGTTCAGTTTTAACTTTCATTATTTGGTGCTATTATACAGAATGTTTTCTATGCGTATTGGTGTTACAGAATATGCTCAAACTGCGCTTCGCCATGACTTCTCAATGCTAGCCCAGTACTCCTCAGGATGCATGCGCATGTGTCCAACATGACCACTGCCCGAAAACACCTTTGTGCTAACCTGGTAGCCCTTGGTGCTGGCTTCCACGGCGTGTTCCTCAATATCGGCGTATCCAATCAGGTCATCCTCCTTGCTGTACATGTACAGTCTAGGCGCCTCCTTCACCGCATACTTCTCATTGTTCGCAGCCACGCGACTCCAGGCGCCAGCGTGCTGTTTCCGTCTAAGCCAGAGATATAATGAGTTCAGAAGCAAGAAGAAGCCCCAAATTGATTGCGTGAAGAAAAATGGCCATGGAAACCATTTCGCAGTTCCCAGAGACATGGCGAGAGACCAGCGTTTGAGGTTGGACCACGTAAGATTTGTTCCGCCAGGCGTGGAATCCATCACAAAGAAAGCATGAGGCATGGGCTTGTTGTACTGGCGCACGTACTCATTCAGTGTTGCGGCGAAGAAAATAGCTCCAGTGTTGGACATGGCGTGGACGAGAATCTTGGGAGGCGCGTCTTGCGGACCATCCGGGAAGACATTTTGCAGAATTGGCAGCATGAAGCTCGAGCGCTGCTCTAGGCTTGTAAACATGGCCTTTGCGATTGGTGAAAGGACGAAGACTTGCTTCGCGCAGGGAAACAGTTCGCGATAGCCTTCGGCATATTTGAGAAGGTGCTGCGGCAGGCAATCCCCCCAGCCGTAAATAATGACGACGTCGGGGTCGTCTTCGCCTGCATCCTTTTGTAGGTCGCCGTCGCGGAAGTAGACTTGGTCCGACAGCTTAGTGAAGCCGGCCACGGATGAAGTTTTCGCAGCCATGTTGTGATGCAATGCAGATTTGAAATTTGATGTAACAGCTTTGTTCAATTGAAAGATGCGATTATATATCTGCGACCATTGCCGCGTACTTTCGATTGATTTGTAAACTTGTTGAATCGCTGCACTGGCGAGGCGTAAGATAAATTTGCGCGGGATCGGCCTGTTTGCTAAAGGCCGTATGAAAGCCGTTCGGGTCCACCCCAACAAGTCATGCTATTGAAGTTTCAGTGTAGAGCGAGGCTGTAAACCCGTTTTGTTGGGCAGTCCGCTTATTCTCTAGTTTCGTGCGAATGCGAATCCGAGAGCGGTTGAACATCTGTACCCAAACAATTCAGCCGTGTGAGGCCTTCTAGATCAACCACGGAATGGGTGGAGAGACAAGCTGCCGGGCTACTAATTTGCCCCCCGGCGATGGCGTTGGCGCTACATAGTTGCGGAACTCGTCTCCTTTGTCACATAGTGTAGCGGCTCACATGGTCAGGCTGGCCAATAGTAGGCTGTAACTAGCACACACATATCGCATTGACTGCCACGGCGTCTAGTCGGGCAATCATTCTGTTCGCCATGATGGAGCTCGTTGGGACAGAATTGGCCATGGTAGCGCTCAGTGGGAGTTAAGTGGACGCTAGGCGCTTTGGTTCAATGTGTCGAATCTTTCAAGCGGGTTGCGGCTGTATTAATACAGAATGGATTGTCATGGCAACATATCGAAACCCTTCCCCATTTGGAAACCCGATCTTTTGTTCCTTCGTAAAATGGATCATCCGTCATCCAATGTCATGTTCGGTCGCACCCGTTTATTGGTGGAAACCATTCTACCGATGTAAGCAAACTACTGCGACGTTGTAGCAACCAACGCGAGAAATACCCTGAAAATCCGTCCACATACAGACCGCGCTAACCGACTTAAATTGGAAGCTTATTGTTATTTGCCTACGCCGCTAGATTGGGTATGCCGGACAGGGCCGGACTGAGCCGGACAGGGCACATCCGCCTTGAAACTCAAATACATACAATACCCCAGATTGATGTTGTGCTGACATCTTGTTGACGCCCTGCACTTAAGTCTATACGAATAACTCATCAGAAAATATGTATAAATCAGTATTCAAGTATACGGCCACTCTACTGGCCGCTCAACAGGCAGCTGCCGAGCTCCTCTACGCCTCATCCTACGACGGCAAGGTCACCACTCTCAATCTCACCAGCGCTGCTGGTTCAGATAAACCGCCCGCGATCAAGACTGTTGCTACCGGAGGCGGCTGCGGCGACAACCCGTCATGGCTGCGATTAGACCACCCCAATGCCATTCTCTACTGCGTCGATGAAGGATATGAGACTGGCGGTGGTCTTTCATCTCTACGAACCAACGACGATGGAACTCTCAGGCCACTGAACTTTGTAAAGACCCAGGCCAGTCCTGTGAGCGCTGTATTTTTCGGTGTCGATGGACTTGCAATGGCTCACTAGTAAGTTATACTTCTTGGTACAGAGCCACAACTTGGCGACTATTCCTGACATATTTTCCAGTGACAACGCATTCACCACTTGGGACATTAGCACCCCATCCAAGCTCAGACAAGTGCAAAAGGAAGTCTACAATGCCAAGGAGCCTCATCCTCATCAAGCTGTCCTCGACCCTACAGGCAAATACCTGCTTGTTCCTGACCTAGGAATGGACCAGATTCACATCTACACTTTCGATGCAAAGACTCTGAAATTCACTGCGCAAGCTCCCGTCACAGTGACCAAGGGAAATGGGCCTCGTCATTTGGCCTTTGCGACCCAAGGTGGCAAGACCTTCGCTTATCTGATTAATGAGCTGGCGAACGTCATCATTGGATATGAAGTTACCTACAACCACGGCATACAGTTGAAGCAATTGTTCTCTCAAGGCACGCATGGCAAAGGCACCACAAACAAGCAGGGTGCTTCTGGTTCCGAAATTGTAGTATCTGTAAGTGCTTCCAATTCTTGACGAAATTATACCTCTTACCTAAGCTGTACTAATTGTCCATTTTTAGAGCGATAACAAATTTCTCATCGCCTCTACTGTCGGCGACTTGAACCACGACATCCCTACCTTCGGCTCTAGCACTGGAACCATCAAGTCCGATCCGCTGGTCAACTATGCCATCAACGCGGACGGCACTCTCACCCTTATCCAGGAGGTTGCTGCGGGAGGCGACTTGCCACGCCAATTTTCGGTCAACAAGGCGGGCACTCGTGTCGCTGTTGGATTGCAGAATGACCACCGCGTTGTGGTGATTGAGAGAGACCCCAAGACTGGTAAGCTGGGCAAGTTTGTGGGCTATGCAAATGTCTCGGGTGAAACCTCGTCTGTAGTTTTCAACGAGTAGTTACTCTCAGCTCAAATCGCTTTGAGGTTCAGCTGCACAAAAAGCATTGACGAATGTAATACATTGATCAAATATTACCACCGCTGCGTGTGCCTGCCACATGCGCAAGCTACTGATGACAGCTCAGAAGTGCTGCCAACGGATTGTTATAAAGATAAATAAAATCTTCCATCATAAAACCATGAGGTCACGAGGTACATATGTATGCGACCAATTATCAAAAGTCAATTTCCCATAATAGCCAACTTCATAATTCCCATTGCCGCTGCGACGAACCAGAGCCGGGGCGACGGTGGAACGATAGGCAGGGTTCTCCGCGTCTAGCAGCTGATATTGCCTTCAGCTGTAAATTCAAGGCTCCACAAACCGAGGAATTATAGCTTTCATGCGGTGCGGAGAGATGCGGAGAAAGAGGCTTCTAGCCGAATTCTGCCATCATGGTGCAGATCATTAACTTTGTACCGCCTCTTGTACTTCTTTTCATTGAAATGTCTCTCGGCACTTTTATTTCTCCTTCTTCCACTGTTTATCAATGACTGGCAATTGAGTTGTTTGCTGTCGATTTTATACATAATACCCGCGCTTTTCGCTGTTCATCTCACAACCCCGCGATCTACTTTTCAGCTGTACTGTATCATTTACATCACCTTCACAATGACTAGACGCCATGCCAACCCATTGAGCAACCCGCTGCACTACTCGACGGTGCAGCCCAACTTTGGGCCTCCTGTCACTGTTGCCACTGCTAGCAGAAACTTGCTCACCTATGACTATGGTAAGTTACTACTGATCTGGGCAATGAAGGCGCCAAGCTAATGCGTCGGAAACAGTGATCATTGGTGGTGGTACCGCAGGATCCATCCTCGCAAGCAAGCTGTCCGAGGACCCGAAGGTGTCAGTCCTCGTCCTCGAGGCCGGCGGCAATAACAACATGCTCGAGACAAAGGCGCCTTTGCTTTTCTCAAAGCTATTCCACACCGAGCACGATTGGGATTACAGCACCGTGCCCCAGCAGAATGTCGCCAATCGCAAGCTGTACTGGCCGCGAGGTCGCATGCTTGGCGGGTCGTCGTCCATGAACGCCATGATTTACCACCACTGCTCCAAGTCCGATTTCGATGAGTGGTCTAGCGAGCATGGTTGCACGGGCTGGGGCTACAATGATATCGCACCTTATTTCCGTCGCATGGAGAATTTCACAATTAACCCAAACCGACCTGCTATCAATATGGAGCACCGTGGTAACGGAGGCGACTGGCAGACTGGATATTCGTACCTCAGCGAAATTGTGGAAGATGGTTTCCTGCCTGCTTGCGTTGAAGCCGGCATCGCAGCTAATGAGGATATCAACACCGTAAATGGATCCATGGGAGTGACAAGACTGCAGTCCTTCATCGACTCCAAGGGTCAGCGCTCTTCAATGGCCACCGCCTACCTTCCCAACTCTGTGCGCCAGCGCCCTAACCTCTACGTTGCAACCAAGGCACACGTAACAAGAGTGCTGTTCGACACAATCACCACTGACACACCCACTGCCATTGGTGTTGAGTTCCAAACAAAGAAGGGCGGCGAGAAGTACCAAGTCCACGCTAAGCGTGAAGTCATTCTCGCCAGTGGCGCGATCAACACCCCGCAGCTCCTCAAGCTGAGTGGAATTGGTCCGGAAGAGGAGCTGAAGAAGCACAACCTGCCCATTATTAAAGTCAGTGAGGCTGTCGGAGCCAACCTGAAGGATCATCTCTGCGCATCTGGCATCATGTGCAAGACCAAGCCCGGGTACACTCTGGATTACCTCACCAGTGACATCAAGGCGATTCCGTCGCTCATTCGATGGCTGATCACCGGCGGTGGCCCACTTGCAAGCAATGTTGGCGAGGCTGGTGCGTTTATTCGTGTCGTTGACCACCCCTCAAGCAACTCTGCTGAGGAGAACAAGCCTAAGGACTATGGTTCTGGTGGTGTCGGCCCTGACATTGAGCTTCTCTGTGCGCCGTTGGCTTACATCCATCACGGAGAAGAAAACGCTAGACCCGGCGAGAGTGTTTTCGGATTGGTGCCAATTTCATTGAGGCCCCAGAGCAGTGGCACTGTCACGCTGAAGAGCGATGACCCATTCGAGCATCGTAAGTAACTGTCCAAACTAACTTGCTTCACAAGACTAACAAATACCTAGCTATCATCGATCCCAAGTACCTGAGCGACAAAGAAGGCAACGACCGCAAGGTTCTCCTAGCCGGCTTACGCATGGCCCTCAAGATCATTCGCAGCCCAGCTCTCGCCAAGTTCCTCGAGCCTGTCGAAACTGACGACGACATCTGGTCATACTGGTGGCCATACTCTTCATCCGACATTGACAAGATCACTGACGATCAGCTACAGCGCTTCATGGTCGAGACGGCTTTTACTCTGTACCACCCCATCGGCACTGCTCGTATGGGCTCTGATCCCGCTACCAGCGTCGTGGACCCCGAGTGTAAGGTCTATGGTGTCCGGGGACTGAGAGTCATGGATGCCAGTGTTTTCCCTGAGCAAGTCAGCGGTCACCCTACCGCGCCTATTGGTGCAATGGCGTACAAGCTGAGCGATATGATTAAGCGAGATGCTGAAGCTCTCAAGCCCAACTTGTAGATTTGGACCTACGTTAGCAACAGTGAGAGTAGCGAATGATTTTGTTAGAAACCCAAAATGTGAAATATCTGGAATGGCGCAAAGTGCACTGAATTAAAATGAATAGTAAATGACATAGCTTGGCTATATGAATGAAATATAAACAACAGTTTGGATACCAAATGGCTACAAATTTCTGATGTCGCGCTTGTTCAGCCTGATCCGTATGCGTTTCGATATGTGCTACTTTTAAGCCGATATCATGCGTTCAACAAGGTTCTACTTGCTCGACCTTGAAGGCAAGAGAACAGTATTTACAGGACTGATAAGTGTATATCTGTTCGCAAGCACTTCTTTTCTCTTTATGGGGTTATAAGATTCTACCGCCGACCGAAAGATAGGCCGCTAACAGGCTCAGGGTCGTGCTGGCCGGGAGAGTACGTGGCGTTGGCTGGTAACTCGTACAAGCCGCTCTCTCTGCCGAAGCCTCTTCCAGACTCAAGTTCAGGCAGCGCGAACGGCACCGACGCCAATTCATTTGGCAGCAGCTTTCCATCCAGCTCTGGAACCCTCTCAGCAGATGGCGCTAGCTCATTGCGCTGGTTATCAATTCCGTCGACCTCAGACTTTCCAGAACCTCCTGCCCCTGGAGCGTCCGGGTGAGTAGACTTGCCATTGACAGATGATGCAATCATCGTTAATGCATCGTATCGTTGTGTTTAAGTGTCTCGATGTCTCGAAGTTCGCTGATGTACTAGTAATAGATTGGTCTAGAATTCACATGTGAAGACACAACCTCGCCAGGGCTGTGTATCGATCTTCTATTCTCGTTTTAAGCCTTATCCTGTCTAGCGGTTCGTCTTTTGCGAGATATGTCTTGCATGCTCTCCTTCACTCGAAAAGAAGCGGCGAGCTGCTATCCAGTGGTATTCAAGTCCTTGAGAACGACTGGATTCAAAATCGTAAACGAAAGAGTCATAGGGTCCGTCGTTTCCAGCCAAACTTTGCGCGGGAGCTCGCTGGGTAGCTGAGGGAAGAGCGTGAACATCATGGTGAGGACACCAAGTCCCACTACTGGCCTGAAGATAGAGAGCCTCACGCGTGCAACAAAGTCGGCGTAATCTGCGGGCTGTCAATTTGAACAACTGTATTCAATATCAACAAAGAAGCGCTGCTGAAGCGATGCACGACAGATGAGACGAGAAGGAGAGTTGAGATGAAGCCGTTGGCAGCTTTGCTCACCTCAGCCTGACAGCGGTGCTGTGAGGGATATTCAAACCGCCACGATTCGGCTCTTGAGCCAGTTAATATTGGTTTATCCAGACGAAAGCTTTTGTCTATTTATTCAAAGATCTGAAAGTTGTCGATACCACTGGAAAAGCAAATACACAGCGTTCTGGTGGCGTGCCGCTGTTATGCTGTAGCCATCATCCCTCACACAATGATTGTAAAGACAAAAGCGCATTCGAAAAACAAATCAATAGATAGATTACCATATTGACTTTGAAGACTGCCGGCCATGGCAGATTCATTCTATTTTGAAGCGACAGCTCAGTCCTGCATGATCACTCCACCGGACCTCAGCATCTCCCTCTCCTCCTGGCTTAGGCACTGCAATGGTGCCAGGATGCATCACATACATCTCAACCGGCTCTAGGCGCTCTGTAATTGCAATTCTGTCCAGCCTCTTTGGCACGAAGTTGTTTTGTCGCTTTTCGTATCCCCAAGACCAACCGTCAGAATTGGCTATACCATTGCCATACAACGAAACCCATGCATCGGTCAGACCGTTGTTGAGAATGAGGTACTGATCTTCTTTGCAAATAGCATTGAAATCTCCGGCTATAAGCCCTAAGTTTCGGTGTCCTTCCTCCTGCTTATCATTGGCTGGTCCCAGGATATTCCGCACAATCCGCATCTGCTCCTGTCGATAATGTAATGTTGAAGCTAAAGAATCGAGATGCACGTTAATAAGGCGCACTTGCTGTGTAGTTGCCAATGACCTGGGGTTAGATAGTGGCAAGCAAATGTCGGTACAAAGTGCATCCCTTCCATACTTGCTAGGAAACTTGAATCGAGTAACAGCAGTAGCAGTGTGATCATTCCTGGGAGTGAAAAATGAAAAGCGCCCTTTTGATAGAAAAGTCATGGTCGTAAACGGCACATTACTCAAAGACTTGTCGTCTTCGGCGTCGGTAACAAAAAAGCCGGCGCGGATGCGAGCATCGTTCAACAGGTGAACACGGACTGCTGGGCTGACCTCCTGCAGAAATAGGACATCACTGGTAGTCTGTGGGCTTTTCAAGAGTTTATCTATAATCGCAGACGCACGAGCAACTGGTCGTGGTGAAAAGGCATCGATATTCCAAGTCGCTAACTTGAGGTTGATAAGGTCCTGTCCGGCTGTGGGGAGACCTGCAGGAGCGGGCACCCAGCGTCGAGTGCAGCGATTGAAGGTGCTGAGGATGCGTGGGATTCGCGATGTTGCCATGTTGGAAGTCTTTGCTTGGTTTGCAAGAACAGCTTGAATATTTCACTGTGGTTGTTTCGCAAGGTTATGAGAGAGGGAGAACTCTATTTATTACATCTCTATTTAACTTTTATATCATGGTTTTTGTATATTGCAGATACCTTCTTTCACAACTTAAGAAGTTTACAAGTGCCCTCTGGAAGTCAAAATAGGTGCACTTTTGCAATGACAGTTTTGCCACAGTTTTGGGAATCATATTTTCGAGACCAGACTCCAAGGCGTCTATAAGGCAGCTTTAATCTAATGGCGAATCATAAACGGTGGCGATACTAAGGCTCTTACAAAACTTTGCCTTAACTCTTCACAATTTTGTGATTAGACTGGAGAGCGCTGGCTGAAGTGCTTTGGTAGCATCCGCTTCAGTGCTTATAATCCTCGTCATAGTAGCCACATTTTCAGCAAACAGTGGCATTTACTACTCGTATTTTGTTCCATGTTTTCATCAAAGAATGTTTGTAGCCTGTTTAGACATTGCAAAAGCTGGCCAGCGTCCAAACTCGGCCAGATCGTATTCGTTCACAGGTCGCTGGGAGGCAAAGCAGGCTGGACGCGATAGCAGCTTAGCTGAAAACACGAATAACTCTGCAAATATACGACCGGATGAACGAAACTAACACGACTGATGACAGCCTTTAGAGCCAAGCCCAAACAGCCTCTTCACTAACTCTCATGTGAATTGAAATTCATTCAGTAAATCAGGCATGAGGCGAGGCATTTAACAAGAACGGAGCACCCGCGGGAAGCGGCGCAGGGGAGCCCGCATCCGAAAACAAGGCAACCCATGTTGGAAAATTCTGCCCCGAGGGTCATGCTGTTCACTAATAGGCCCGTTTTGTTCGGAGATTGCTGCGACCATGACCACAGCGAGGGCCCTGCATACTTTTGCACTGATGATCAGGTTTCAGCCGCGGCGCAGGAAGAGTAACAGGGTATTTACGAGGATAGAGGGTGTATTCGTAGTCGCAGTCGTCTGTGTGGAAGTATGGCTGTCCGCCACAGCCGATGGCATATTCTAATGTAATCTTTGATTCTATTGGCAAGCCACCATCTGACCTGATGCGCACGTGTGCAGTTGAAGCTGAGACTTGAGGATAAATTGATATGCGGAAGACGCCATAAGCGCAAGGGATTTTGGATGAATTTGGGAGGGAAGGGAACGAGCGTTGTGCACGTATGTGCGTGTCAACTGCCTGAATGAAAAGGGGAGAACTGCCGTATTGAACGAGGCTGGAGCTAATGCAAGCAGCGAGAGGACGCGAGGAGAAGACGGTAACGTTGGCTTCGAAAGACGTGCAAGTCTTGGCAGTTCGTTTCTTTCATATGTTGCATCTCCAGTTTAATGGAAATAAGAAAATTTCACAACCGTTTTCGATGATTGGCAAGAATGTCGCTTACAGACTTTTTGGTGGGATTGAGTGGGAGTGAGTGAGTGAGTGCGGTTATAATCAGTCGGTGTATTTCTGGGTGTGAGTGAGTGAGCGAGTGTGCGCGAGTGGGTGTACAGGACCCAGTTTATTGCCAGAGAAGGAGCGACCCCGGTCTGGATAGGCGAGAACCTTGATGGCCATTTCCTTCATTTGAGTGTGCGTCGGGACGCATTTGCGGGCATTTCGGTGACCAGAGGCGGGCGCTGATTGGCTGGAGCGGGGCTGCTGGGCTGAGATTTTGCTGTGGGTGGAGCAACACAGCCGGAACAGGGAGCCACAGGGCGCCACAGGATCCACAGGGAGCGCAGCTCCAGACGGAGATGATCAGTAGCCAATCAGCGTCGAGATGATTTGCGACTGGTGCTGTTAACGGACAACAGAAAGAAATGAAAGCGTCTTGCTTTTTGGTCCAAAACAAAAATGATAAAAATAATTGAGACAATGGAACCTGTTTGCAATGGACCCTAGGCCTGTGTAATTTTATCTTTTTATTTTATTTTATTTTTTGCCCGCTTTAAATAACATGGTCCCGGGACATGAGTAGGGTTTGGTGGTAAACTGGATTCGCCAGCTCGAACGTCTCGTGAGGCATAGCCACGAACAGCACTCACCACGGATCCGATCCATGCGATGGAGACGATGAGGTATCATTCAATGGCACACCATCGTGCGGACAAGCGGACAATTCTTACAGTAAGCTTGGTCAATTGCCAACGTCTGCAAGCTGTGGCAGATTTCTAGCAGGCTTGCATGTGCATTTGAGGACAGTCGGCAGTGCATTGCCTTGCGTCACAGCTTCGCCGTAATCAGAGCTTCGTACATGAATTGCAGCTCAGCGAAGTTACACTGCACAATAAATTACAGCAGCTGTGCAGCCCGAACAAGAGTCATAATACTTCATTCCAATATTGTATGCACCAGAGCTCAGAAGGTGGTCCAGCTCGGCTTTTGATCGTTGATCCGGTCTCCGTGGCATTTTCCCGCTACAAAGATGGGGAAAAAAATTGGATGAATGAATGAATGTATAGACACTCATCCACTGCGAGAGACACGACCTTGCTACAGCACAGTGGGAGATGTACCGACTCGCAGGTTATTTTTTTTTTTTTTAACTTTTTTTAATGGATTGCGGTAGCTACGGGACCCGTCTAGTACCGACTTGGAGTACTCGTCTATGTTGAATTCAACGACGAGATAACATTGCAAGACTTCCAAATATGTCCTGGAAAATGTAGGTAGGGGTTGGTTGTTAAAAAAAAATTCTCTTCATTTCTCGGATCACTCGAATTTTATTTTGATCAAGTAGTGGCGTGAACCTAAACTCACACTATAGCGAGACAGAGGGCAGAGAGCGACAGCGCAGAGGTGGATGAGGATGAGGATGAGGGACATCACTTGCAAAAGCTGTGGCTTGGCGCTTGTCCATCAAGGTTCTCAGCAGCAACCATAATTTTTTTCCACTTGCAGCACCAGTACTCTGCTTGCGGCCACTCCACCACCCACTGCGCTTCACCTCCGAGCGTCTCGTCCATCCTCCCTCTCCTCTCCCGACTCTTGCTTTTTTATTTTATTTTTTTTTGGTTCCTCGCGCTATTCGCGGCTCTCCAGACAGAGTTTTATCGTCAAGAAAATTATTCGTATTTTTTTTTTTTTTGCTCCTCTCCTAAGGCTCCAGCATTCCCCATACGGCGCCATATCATCTCTTCCCGACACAGCCGTCCTTCTCCATCCATATTATTCAATACTACTCCATCTCTCATCTCGGCAACTTCCTCCTCTTCCTACTCTCTTCTTCAAATCTTGCACAGTCAACCCGTCGTCATATTCTGCAAGGTACAATTCGACCCGCCTAAATCCGTTGTCCTAGACTTCGCTCTCCCTCGGCCTGCAACCGACTACCTGACCTATCAGACTCGGCTCATCTGCTGCACCAATCTGTCAAAAGGTCCTTTACCTTGCCTCACTGCAACCCACCAGCTGCCGTGCTACCTCGGCCATCCTTGTCAGCCAAGCCTCAGAGTCCAAAAAGGCAGGCGTTCACTCCGCGAAAAGAAAAAACACCACAGTCTCACAGTCAAGACTTGTTCTGAGTCACTGCACGGCATCAAGCAACTCACTTACTCGCTCAGAGATACTTGATCTTGAGTTGAAGTGAACGCATCTCGCATTGACGCACCCCACACCATCCACAATCAGGAATCGAATCATCTGCATCTTCCCTCATACTTCAGCCCCCGCTTCTGCACCTTGATACATCCTGCTTTCCGCCCTCGCAGCTCAAGCCCGCTCACCATCCAAGAGCAGACTCCTTCCGGCATCACTTATCCGACATCCCAGTCTTACCAGCAGGGTCAACAGTCGAATCAGCGCTCATTGCGACCCAACCTCGTGGCAAAAAACGGATCACAGTGGACCAATAGCACCGCGACCTCGCTTGCCATCAAGGTGTTGGTCCTGGCACACCCAGACCCTGACTAGTGCCTAGATAGTCTTGCTCAACTCACACCCCCATCCATTCAGCCCATACATCTCATCCACTCCCCCCCTTCTACCCGTTCGCCGGGTCCCCTGGTGTCAATCCAACAAACGGGTATCCCGCCGCTGCAATCCACCTGGAAAGTTTTTCCCTTTCCCTTCATCCCCAGTTCTTTTCCATACCACGAGGCGTATATAGCAGCCTCGCAGCCTCCTCCTTGGCGAACCGATTCCATCTTCCGCCCATCTCATCCTCCTTGGGTTCAAGTTCATTCTTTATTCCCGTCGCTTCTCCAGTCTCCATCCGGTGACACCTGGTAGAACGATTCAATCCTCCTTCGTCTCTTCTTTGCCTCTCTTACACATATTCACGTCACAATGGCTGACGATGCTCCTCCCAACTGTAACGGCGAGGCCGTCGAGCTCAGCCGCAGGGGACTCCGTATTGGTGCCATTTTCATCATCCTTGCCTCGTCCCTATTCGGATCCGTCCTTCCAGTAGTGTTGGCTCGCCAGAAGCGATTTCACATTCCCAAGTTCACCTTCTTCATTTGCAAGTACGTCGGTACCGGTGTTATTATCGCGACCGCCTGGCTGCATCTGCTCGACCCTGCCATCGACAACTTCAGCGATGAATGCGTGGCCGAACGTGTGCCCGAATACCCTTGGGCTCTCTTTATTGGACTCTTCACCGTCTTCACCATGTTCTTCTTTGAGCTCCTCGCAACTAAGGCTTCCGCTCGCAACGAAGAGAACTACACGGCTGGGCCGTCCGATAGCGAAGACAACCTTGATGAGCTGGCTTTGAAGACTCCCGGCAAGCGTTCTAGAAAGGTAGCCGAGGCTTGCCCCCACGATGTTGAGGGTGGTCTTGGCCCTGACCAGCGCAAGATTCCTGGTGCACCCGACGATGTCAGCTACCCTCCCGGTGGCCAAGACCACCTTGCTCACGCCGATTCTCACAAGGAGGGCGACGGTCATGGAGGAATTTCCGGACAACTCCTGGCCATTTTCATCTTGGAATTCGGTGTCATTTTCCACAGTGTCTTCATCGGTCTTACTCTAGGAACCGTTGAATCAAATGGATTGGTTATTCTCCTGGTCGTCCTTGTTTTCCACCAGATGTTCGAGGGTCTTGGTCTGGGATCCCGTCTCGCCATCGCCCCTTGGCCTTCTAACCGACGATGGGTGCCATACGCCTTGGCTATCGGCTTCTCCATCTCTACCCCCGTCGGTATTGCAGCTGGTATTGGCGCCAAGCCTGCCAACGCCACCGACCAGAAGCTTACCAACGGTATTTTTGACTCCATCAGTGCCGGTATTCTCATGTACACGGGTCTGGTTGAACTTCTGGCACATGAGTTCATGTTCAACCCCCACATGCGCAAGTCACCTCTGCGAATCCAGCTCTTTGCTTTCGGCTGCGTCTTGTTCGGAGCTGCCGTCATGGCTGTTCTGGCCAACTGGGCGTAATTTGATGTCGCAATAGACTACTGGATAACGGTTAAATGGATCAACTGGGATAAACTGTATAAAGGATTTGGTATTGGATTCTGGGCATTGATCAGTATTTTCTGTTTTGGCATTGATACTCAAATTCGTTAATGAAATTATTTGACTAAGAACCAGTCTTACCGAGTAATGTGCGAATGCGGTGATATGTATGTTGAATGTGCTTCTCATCAAGCACAGCAACAACCAGCGCCTCTGCATTGAGCATGCAGAGTCCATGTATGAAAACCGCGGTGAGAATAAGCAAACCGTTGCACAACACTGTCGAAATGCGCTGATCTCGCCTAAAGATCACGGTCTCCACATCTGGCGTAACCTCGAGGCATGTGCCAAAGTAGTCGCGCACTGTGCTTCCACACTGTACCTTAGTCATTCGTCCACACACTTGGACGCTAGGGTCTGAAACCCTAGCGTCGAAAAAAGTTCAACACCAGGTCTAGCCATCGCCAATCCCACCTTTTGTCTTTTCCTCGTCACGACCAACCACTTCATCCACTACCACCACTCTTTTCCACCCCCCTCACAAATACCGCAAAAATGGCCGGCGGAGTTACTGTTCGCGATGTCGATGTAGGTACCATTTGAACGCTTGATTAGGGAGCATTGTATCGCAGGCTCGATATATATGTTGTCCATTTTCGAACCCCGACAAACCTCGATGACTTTGGCGAAACCCATCCCAATGGGAATACATATTTGAAGAACAGTTCCGAAATTCGACCGCTGTGCAACGAGGGGGCATCTCGACAATACACAATCACTCGACATTGGCGTGGACCACATCTGGTAAAAGGATGCTGGGAACATTGATCATGGCATCCGAATCCTGAAATATGGCGTTGCACGGCTGGATCGACTCGGATAACAACAACAAATACGAAACAACATTGGGATCGAGGATTGAGCAGGCGCGAGGGAGTCGCAAGACTTCTGAAGACGGAATAGTTGCTAATGGGCTTTTCTCTGCCAGGCGCAAAAGTTCATCACTGCCTACGCTGCTTTCTTGAAGCGTCAGGGCAAGCTCCCCATTCCTGGTATGTACTGGACTCTCATTCACTCCACGGTATTCCTGCTAATATGTGTAGGTTGGGTTGATACCGTCAAGACTGGTCCTTCCCGCGAGCTCCCTCCCCAGGACATTGACTGGTTCTACGTCCGCGCCGCCTCTGTCGCCCGCCACGTCTACCTCCGCAAGACCGTTGGTGTCGGCCGTCTCCGCAAGGTCCACGGTACCGCCAAGAACCGCGGTGCTGCCCCCAGCCACCACGTCGATGCTTCTGGCTCCGTCGACCGCAAGGTCTTCCAGGCCCTCGAGAAGATTGGTGTCCTCGAGCAGGATGAGGAGAAGGGCGGCCGCCGCATCACCCAGGCCGGTCAGCGTGATTTGGACCGTATTGCCCAGACCACTGCTGAGGCTGATGAGGAGGATGAGGATGATGAGTAAATTTTGCCTCTACCTACAAAAGAGTAACGAGGTTTTGAAAGTCATGATTTAAAAAAAAAATATTTCTTTTGCATTGAGGGTTGTTTGGGCGTAATACGGTTTTAGAATTACCTTTACCTTTTCTTTGCCATATGAATGAGATTCCACATAGGGCCATTCGGTTCCTCACTTTTCTAAATGCATACTTTTCGGTCGTATTCTGATGTGAACTGAGTGCTTGTGTGACTGTGGCAGCTGTTCTGACGTGGCAATGGTGATGTCGGACCGTTGGACGTCGGCGTGGTGAAGTCTTTCTGCAATTTCATTTTCAAGATGCTCGCAATTTGGTCAACACCGACACCACATCACCATGAAGAGTGAGGTTATTTTTACCCTCCCTCATTGATGTTCTATTTAAACTCTTCCCCAATTTTTTTCATCATTTTTTTCGCAAAGTGCGGCTCCAATTCGTTTTCAGTAAGTTACAGGGTTTCGCTTCAGGGTAGCTACTCACCTCCACCAGATATCATCACAGATGCTTCCATTCCCTCATGAAGTCGAAATACCACATCATAATCATCAATTCAAAAATCTTCCTAAAACATTTTTCTACCATACGATCGACGTAGAAGCAAAAACCCTCTCAGTTGAGGTCTTTGGCCCAAATCTGTCTTTCACGTTCAAGCACAGCGGGGCCAAAGACCTATACCATGCAACTGAACTGGGCTCCAGCCTTTCACGAAAAACAGTCGGTTACTCAACGCTTGTTCCGAATGTCGACGAGAGAATTGTCCTAGCTTGGGCAGAGAGTGGTCATGGATTGAGCAGGGCCGGCGAGATGTTGGACGGCACACCATTTGCACTCGTCAACGCCTCGTGGACGCGGCGCGCAATGGCAGTGATGTCGCTGCTGGGTATTAAAACCGGCTCTATGTTTGACAACCCTCATGGAAAGCATGCAAAAGATGCGGAGCAAAGGAGAGGCATTTTCTCAGGTTCCCACGTTGAGGTGAAGTTGGCTACGCATGCAGTGTTCTTCCTGCTTCGACAGTTCAACATCACCAAGGACCTTGACTCAGTAACGAAGCAACATTTGTTGCAGCTGAGGGAAGTGAAACGTGCGAATCCCAAACTTGCTGCTTTTGAGATTCATTTTTCTCGTGAGCCCTGTCGCAAGTGCGAGGAGTTTGTTCGTCGCCTTCAGCAGCTGACACAGGTCGAGCTGCGACTTCAATGGCACAAAAGACTTGTCACGATCAAGTATGACCAGCGTGACAACGGTGTAAACCCCAACGGAGACATGAGATATCCTCAAGATGATACCGTTTCAGTGTGCAGCGAGGTTGAGAGCGTAGCCACTCTACCTGCCGAAGTCGAGATAATGGCGGACAGTGCCATGGCAGAACCAACAAGATATACCGATGTGTCACCTCCAAACATTCAAGATGACGATGTGTTGTACGTCAGATGTAACGCGAGATCAGTTACACCTGCAATAGTCATTGATCTTACGAAAGAACCAAAGGAGCCAGCGCCGCACGAGGCCATTGATGGAGATGTGGACAAGCCGCTCCCAGCGACAGCGGAATTGAATGAACCATCGTGGATGGTATCCCTTCGGCGGTCACCTAGACCGTATTGCAGTTCGGTATTGGGGCACGGTTGTACTTGTGGTATGTCCTGTTCGAAGTGCGTCAAGCATTGAGGTGGGTTGCTGATGAGCTAGCGGTGCATATGGCTGCTGTGCGTAAGAGGGAGGTACTATGTGTATAAGGAGAATATTGCTTCAATTGCTTCAAATCGGTTCGCCATGGATGAAGAGGAAATTTTTGTTACAAACCAATGTAGTCTATCCAAAAGCTATATATGGCAAATTTACTGTTATTTTATGCCTTCGCTGTCTCTTTGCTGATTTCTCTAATCAAATCTTTAAACTTGTCTCCCAGTTCCCTCACGACGACACTAACGTCGGGTGCTTGAGGCCCACTATCTGCAGCGTTTCCCTTCAAATCCTTGCCGCCCAACCCAACCTTACCCATGGTAGTGGCATGCTTCACGTCACTGCCGTGACGCAGCTTAGCTTCCTGTCCTGGATGATCTGGCGTGATAGGTGTCTCGTCCAACAGTGACTGCCATCGAGAGAGAAAGATGCCTGGCCCCTGGTTGGTGTCGCCTTCTTTGGATTCGGTGGCCATGGTGACGACGTATTGGAGTTTTGCTTCGGAGATGGCGCTCAATGTGGAGAGATACGTGGCGTGGGCGTCGACTGCTGCAAGCACTGATTCCTGAGTTGCCTCGTCTAGAGATGAATACAACATGTTTAGTTGTTCATCCATGCGGGTCGTGTATTTCGAATTTGAATCTTTAGTAGGACGCTGACGGAACTGTTGTACGCTGTCATTCATGTACACGCGGAAGTCTTCCCACACATCTGGACACTGAGAGCCAAGAGAATGCATCCACTTGTGCAAGGTGTTGCGATTTCGTCGACACATGGCCACATAGTCTTCAATGCTGACGGAACCACCATCCTTTGGGGTGCTTGTCTTGATAAAGTCTTGAATGAAAGCCTGGAGTCCTTCGAAATGGTCTTTTAGATCTACCCGTTCGTGAACCGATCGTATTATTGGCTCATACGCGGCGACCGAGTCTTTGACTGATTTGGTGAACAAGTCTGGCGATTGGCGGCACAGAGCTGATGCAATGCAGTCTCGATCTCGCACTGAAAGTAAGGCAGAATAATATGCAAGGCATTGGGCGTGCTGATCTTCTGTCAAAGAAGTCGCAAGCTCGGGATTGGAAGAGTTGAGAATGGCAACAATGATACTCTGCGGCTGCTTCATACTAACGCTACGCACAAGTTCATGTTCCTCTCGATTCTCTTTGACAAAATCTCGAATGGCCTTGAGCATCTCTGGGGTCGGTCCATCTTTTGCCTTTTCCGTCTTTTCCACAATCTTCTTGAACTCGCTATCATCCCAAGAGAGGACAAGAGAAATAATTCTTTGTAGCAAATTCATGCCGTCATCGGCGTTGGCAGTTAGACCGACCCAATTGGTAATGCTGGTAACACTGAGCTTGGCGAGAAGCAGTCGCATCATTCCGTTGATCATTGTCGCGGCATTGCCGATCCTCAAGGTCTGCGCAATCATCTTGTAAGGAACAAGATTGTTGACATTTTCCATAAGTTTCAACAAGTATTGTCCTTCGGGTGACTGGATGAATACTGAATGGAATAAAGTCGATAAGTGAAAAATGGCGTAATCCACAGCGGCGCGTATCGTTGGTGAGTATGCATCCAAGTCGTCGGTTTCAGCCAGATGCTTAAACAGGCCGTCTGTCAAATCACCATAGACAAACTGCTCGACTACATCATTCCAACCGCGAATCAAGTCTTCAGCCTTGGTGTGGTCGTAAGTCTCAGGTCCCGTCTTAGCCTTGTCTACAGACCTAACAGCACCACCCAAGATACCGCGACCAACATTTTCCATCATGACACTAGCACCAGTAGCCAATGTCTTTCTGGCACCAAGAGCGCCTTTATCGTAGCTTTCCGATAATTCGGCAGCTCCAAGGCGTGCAATGATACCCTGGACGCGGACGGACCACATGTCTCTGGGCAGGTCTCTTATACCAGGTATGGGGAGGACAAACTTGGTCAACATCATTTGCAGCAAAGGCGATGTGGAGACGACATCGTCTTTCCCACGAGGGCTCCCCGTGGTAGAGGTCTGCAGGGGCGTTGAAGACTTGGGTGTGGTAGGGCGTGAAGCGGCTGGGGTTGTGGCGGCACTTCGTCCCCAGAGGCTAAAACCAAAGCCGGAGCCAGAGGGACTAGGGCTTAAGTTATCGGTTGAGGCAGAGGGATCCTTGGTGACGGGGCTGAAGGGATATCCATATTGGGTAATGGCATCTGCCGTCTTGAAGTTTTCAATCTCGGCGTATGTCTCGTAATGGGTGAGGATGTCAAAGAGAGCATGGATGTGTTGCGGCGATAGGTGAGACATTGTGGGGTGATATTAATAATGGGGAGTTGTAGGTTTGTAGGATGGATGCGGCATTTGATGAGGTTTAGTAGGAGTTTGGGGGTGAGAGTGTAAGTATTGGGTGAGAGTGATGGGTAGCTAGGTTGTGATGGTGATGCAGGGCGTCGGAGGCCGTTGGACAGTGACGACAACAGTTGGCGATGGATGGGCTGGTGCATGTGGATGTGGTGGATGTACCTTTGTGGTGGAGGAGCGAGGGAGGGGTACATGAGCTGGTGGCGTGTCGGCGGCCGCGGCACATGTACCTCGAAAAGCAGAGAGACGAGTGGTGGGGCAGCCATGGATGATGTCTGGAATTGGAGGCAATATCTCTGGTGCTGGAGAGAATCAAAATCGATTTATTTCTAGAGTAGAACTATCAAAATAGCTGGCCAAATGAATAGTTATTAAAATTAAAATAGTCAGGAATACGGATTGTTATGTAGCTGGTGTTGGCCGGATGCTTTGCTGTCGAGACACCCATTAGTGCCAGCTGGGAGAGAGATCCCTGCCTGCCAACGACAACTCCCGAGACAGGGACAAAAAAGAAAAGGAAAAATTAAAAAGGGATTGTCCAGTGATGTAGCATATCTCCGATGAGGCATTGGAGTATGCTGCAAATTAGTTATCGATTGTTTATAGTAGGCTGCAGTGTCAATCCTTGCCTGACATAAGCCTCCAGGAGCGCAATGGTGCGTCTTGGGAAAAAGGGGGCAGGCTGCCTGTATAATAAATCACCACCCGTTTAAACTGTTGAAAAAAAAAATATGTCCCAGAGTCATTCAAGAGTCTTCTTTGCTCAGACAATTTTTTTTTTTTTCTTCTTCTTCCTTGGTGCAGAGGTTTGAATATGGCTCATAAGACCGGCAGTGTTGCATTGAAGACAATGGAACCACTGAGGCTCCTCTCCTCGCCTGAGCGGCTGCTAACCGGCCCTCGACTAGTAATTACATACTGTAATTGGTTCCACTGCGCTATTGAAGAATCCAACAATTGATGCCCGCTGAAGGCCCGCCATGCTGTAGACGCTACGCCAATGGCTAGCCAGCATTTCTCGGCTGCACCTCTCCTATTCGGTCCTAGCAGCACCGTCGCGAGGCGCCACCACCGTCGACTTCCATGCAGCAACGCCTCCACTAAACGCCTTCAGTTCCAGTGGGCGTGAAGCCATGTGGAAGCCGAGGTACCTGCGCTTGTAGGGCAGTTGCCAGCGCTGCCGTTGTACCTTGCAGGATCTCATAGGGCCTTGCATGGGACCACGACGGGGAGGCCATGCAAGGTCCCAGCCTAGGAAAGAAATAGAATAAAAAACACATGTCGATAAAGAATGATGAGAGGGCGTGGAAGAATTTTTGCCTTGAATTTTCCGAGTCCTGGAGCGTTCAGCAAGTCTACCATTGCTTGACCTCGTAAGAGAAGACAGTGTAAACTGCACGAGTCGTACCACGGAGGACACCACCTAAAACATTGTTGTGCTGTATCTAGCGCACTGTAGCAGTGGACGCCATCAGAGGCTACAGCGCATCGTGGGGAAATTAAATCAAACCTCTCTGCCAGAGTCTTCATCCATCACGACATCCTCGGCTGCGAGGTGAAGAATTGTAAAATAATTTCTACGCTGCTGCTCAATTTTTATTATTTTATTTCTTTGACATTTTATTGGCCCCTGATGGGTAGTTCGGCTCCAGGAACCCACCCATGAAGTGACATTTTTTCTTCTTTTTTCGCATTCCTTGGTTGATCGCCAAAATAAGCTACGCTACGCTAATACTGTACTGTGCTGCACTCTCTCTCCCCTTAAGACTAAGACTCCATACGCTGAGTACGCTACACTGTCTTGGACAGCTTCCAACTCACTTTTGCTCACAGACACTCTTTTTCTCTTTCTTCCTCTTCCTCTTCGTCAATTTTAGGGGCAGTCGAGGGCGCACCCATTTAATTCTGCATTGTCCCGTCTTATCACACACCCTTTCGCCACACAAAGAATTCTCTATCCGGTCGAGGTTCTGCCTCTGGCCCTAGCTCTGCTCTGGCTCTGGTTCTGCCCCTGGTCTGACACCCGACCTGTCGCTCGCTCGTCCTCTCCCAATCGCCCCCATTATTCTCTAATAATATTTCTTGCGCCTCGCCTTCCAAACGCCCCCCGTCTGCCAGTCTCCGCCACCCATATACCCCTACCTCGATCGATTTCGACAAACGACAAACACAACAAAACATTACTTCTTCATGGTGCCACATCTTTAATTTATCTCTTTGTGGGGGGAAGCCTCTGTGACTTCGTATCCCCTTGGCATCAAAGAAGTCGGCCACGTCAAAGGAACAACAGCGTTGCCTCCGTTTTCTTTGACCCTTTTCGCTCTCTACCTCCCTGTCGCCTGTCGCATTCTGGCACGACCAGTCTCTCTCTCTCCTGTCTGCTGCCAGCGGTAACACTGCATCTGAGCTATTTTTGCGACTGACAGATCTGAAAGGATACACAAAATAATCACACAGAAAAGAAACAGATTTATATTTGCCTATCCTGTACACTGGCCCCAGCTCGACAGCAAACAGAACCGATCAGTCGTCCCGACCCGCGTCAAACACTCGCTTCTTCTGACGATTGGCCATTGGCCGGGCTTGGCCACCGAATCTACCATCCGCACCCCTTTTAACCCCTTCTAACGCCCAATCCAGTTGCCCGCAATGGCCTCGCAAAGCGGCCCGCGGCGCCATGGGCAACATGACTCTACCAGCACCGCGGTCTATCGCCCTCAACCGGGGTCGCCTACTCTGACCAACCCCGACATGATCCTCCCCGACTACGACGACCCCGATCCCCTCGACCACCATATGCAAGCTCCTCTACACATGTGGAACCATGCCGGCGACGATGGATTCCAGATGACCGATATGCTCAATTCAGGAGCTATGCAGCTCACCACACCAATCATCTATGGCAATGGCACCATGCTGTCAGATATTGGCGAGGTGACCGAGGTAGAGAGCAATGCTGGCGTGCCTGTAAGGCGCATTCCGTCACATCGCTCAGACCGTAGTGACCATGATGCCGCATTGCGCTCCTCCCCAACTATGGGGGCCAAGAACTTCGCCAGGAAGCAGCGCATAGCAGCTCGCGAACGACGGCCCTCCATTGAATCCGTTAGCACGGTTACTAGCCATGATAAGGAACATGGTGGTGCGTTTGTCGACTTTGACGACGGTATGAGCGTGGACGATACCAATTTTCAAGGAGACGATGAAGAGAGCGTCATCGACGCTTTCTTGCATGAAGATACCGTGGCGAGAAATGATGCCCAAGACGTATCGAGACTGGTTGTCGACCAATCGCAAAATGAAGATAGATATTCCACATCTTCAATTAGCCGTAGGGCAGAGGAAATTCTGGCCAATGCCAAGCGACGACTAACGGTATGTACCAACAGAACTTGATAAACAGATCAAACCCACATATCTGTTGGCTAACACGTTCAAACAGACTATGGAAGGAAACTTGAGCCGAGCCAGAGGGTTTAGCTACTCCTCCGTATCCGACGGCTCAACACCATCTCCCCCCATGCCACGATCGAGCTCCGCGATGTTACAGTCTCCTCAAACGAGGTCCCCTCACCACACGAGAAACGTTAGCGAAAATAGCCCGTCTACACCAAAGGCGTCAGCCATTCCACAACGATCAGCGAGTGCTCTGGGGGCTGCAGGAGGTTATAGGCAACTGCCCATGTCCAAGAGTGACAATAATGTTGTTGCTATGCGCTCCCTGCGCAACGGACACGGCATCTCACAGTTTCCTCTGGATACGGCGCTAGAGTCATTGAACGAAGACGACGATGTATCAAACGCGGACAGCAACCGTGATAGCGCGCAAATGGCATATTACCGTAGCCCTACAATTGGTTCGTACCAGGACCCTGCCGACATGCCAAGATCCTCTTCAGCAGCGCAAATGAGAGATATTCAAGATCAAATGAAGGGCTTGAAAGGAAAGATTTTTACGCTAAGAGAACAAGCTCAAGCGGACAGCATGAAGAGGCGAAGTCTCCAGAGCCTGCGTACACCAAGCCCATTTACACATTCTCGGTGGGACCAAAACATCAAGGATTCTCAGCAGGCGCCTCGAAGTGTATCTGAGCAATATGCTACTGCTCCAAGTGGCGGCGTTGGAGTCCTAGGCAGTCCCTTTCAACCTGAATTCCCGAGCCAAGACTTGGACCAATATCGAGAACGCACGAGCGACGAAGCGGCAGCGTGGCAGAAGTCTGAGCGAGAGCCAGCTCTGCGCCGTCAGACACCCGTGCAAGACCTGCATCATGCGTTTGTTAACAATGAAGGAATTGAGCAAGTCAAGGCCAATGAGCGAAGCCCCCCGGTCCAGCGTCACCAAGACGTGAACGGTAGCGAAACAGCCGATGAGGAGCACGTTGGACGTCAAGGAGAAATGCATACCTTCAACGGAGACGAGGACGCCAGTATTGGCGAGCGAGAGGTCGACCAAGACACTGTCAGTGAAAGCGGTGACTCACTCTATCAGGATGCACCGCAAAACTCGGTGTCGCACGAAGATCGTGAGGACGCGTTTGATTATGAGCATTTCTTCCTTCATTCTGCCATGGGAAGCTATCGCCGCCGAGGCAGCGAGGGCTCTGTCAGCTCAGATGGGTCGGCTTCAACTACCCGTGCACCAGTCTATGGCAGAGAGCGCCGTTTGAGCATTGACACGACGGCTTCCATGGAATCATTTGCCACTGCGACGGAAGGCAGGACGAGTAAGGCATCCAACGTAGACGGCAACGAAGCTGCAGATGCGTCAGAAGAGACAGAAGAGACAGAGGAATACCCCGCTCAGGAGCCTCAGTACGAGAGTGACGAAATTGGCACAGAACGTGCGGCATCGAGAAATACGGCTGCCTTTGGTCTCAATGGTGGTCTTGCTAGTGGAAGCGACGACTCGCCGTCGTCATCCAACGAGAGGGGCGGTCACCATCGAAACCTGTCGTATCGCAAGTTCGGCGCATCATCGCCAGCTTCTCGCCACGGACTTCATCGCCCATCGATTTCCTCATTTGAGTCTACTGGAACCAACCGCAGCTTTCCTCTAGTCAGCAGAAGCCGACTTAGTGGATCAACTTCGACGCCCCGAGACTCGCCTGACCTCCTGCTTAGACAGCCACAGCATCGTGAGTCACCGCTTAGAGACCGGACAAGCATTCACTCTACGAGCACGGTCAGCGCCGACGAATATTCGCCTACGGTGGTACCACTGTCACGAGAAGACCAGGTGCTCGTGGACCGCCTGGCCTCGAGCTTTAACAAGTGCGTCGGAGGACTGACGGATCCCAAGATCACTCCATCTCTGCGGGAGAAGTACAGAAGACGCATCGAAGCAGCACGCCGCGCATTGGAAGGAGAAGACGAACTGTATTAATACGACAAGTAAAACAGAGAAAGATAAAAGGGAAAAAAGATATGATGAGATGACGGCGCTTTGGTGAGAAGTGGAATATGAGACTTGGTATTCCGCTTCTTTCTTTTTTTCATTCTCGACCGGTTCTGTACGGGCGAGAGAAGGAGTCGGTGTTGGATTCTAGAAGGGATTTTTTTTTTGTTTTCGACTTTCATTGCATTCCCCATACAGTTTTTACTTTGTATCATTGTATCATTATTTGCTTGTTAGCGAGGCCAGTCATTGAATGCATTAGTCTACAACCTACGTACATTGTAGGAACAAGTACGAGCTTGGACACATAACAAGAATAACAAAGAATTACAAGAACTTACTTGAGGCTTTCACATGCTTTTTGGTGCCTTTGTTTGTTTTATTCTGGGTCATTTTTTAGGGTGCGAAATGACAAAGGTAACCGGAATGGGCGGCAGATGAAGGCGCATACCGAAAGCGTTGATGGTGTGAGGCTCAGCTCAGGTCCCCTATAAGGTTAAAGCGGCCCTACTGAAATCACGCTGGCAGTGTTACAGAGGAGAGGCTAAAGAAAGTGACGTCGATTACCGAACTAGTCGCGGGCTCCACTGATTAAGGAAACGTGTTTTGTTCCTTTTAGGCACACCAAAGCACCAAAGCACAGCACCCAAAGCCACTAATTACCAAAGAGCTTTGGCGCCTCACCGTCTAGTTTCTAGTCGCGACACCCTGGTCCTGTCAACCGCGTACATTATTTTTCTCTTGTCTTCTTTATCCTTAATCCCTACTAGCGGGCCTCGTCGGTGAAAGACAAAGATTTTTTTTTTGATGACCTGTTATAACTCGATCTCATCCTTTCCACCGTTTTAATTTGGTCTCTTCATTACAACATGGACACAGACACAATCACGCGTATACTGGGCCTCCTCCTCCCGCCCCAAGTAACAGCCTACATCTACCAACACGCGCTGCGCTCCGACGCGCCTCTACAAATATATCTCGCGCAGGCCAAGATCCAAGCAGCCCGCGCCGCGGACAAGGCATACCCCTACATCCAACCGCAGGTAGAGCGGCTGGTG
Organism: Simplicillium sp. C3G150-2; assembly: GCA_022702485.1. Taxonomy (NCBI): domain Eukaryota; kingdom Fungi; phylum Ascomycota; class Sordariomycetes; order Hypocreales; family Cordycipitaceae; genus Simplicillium; species Simplicillium sp. C3G150-2. The sequence goes on along the minus strand of JAJIYY010000001.1, from coordinate 5,641,182 downwards.
GGCGCAATGGAAGGGTCCCCGACGGCGTCAAGCGTCGTGGTTCCCTTACTGATACTGGCGACGGCGTTTGTGGTGCTCAACTGGATACGGAGGATGGTGATGTGGTGGACGAGGTTGGCGATACGGGCGGTGTTTTGGGCGACGGTGGTTGCGTTGGCGGCGTGGGTGTGGAATAGGGGCGTGGAGGAGAGTGTGAGGGATGCGGTGGTGTTGGGGGGCAAAGTGGTGGGTTATTTGGCTGTGGTGAAGGATATTTGGGTCGCCGAGTATCAGAGGTATGAGAAGCAGGGGGGGAAGAAGAAGTGAGGGTCACGGGGAAATAGCCACGAAGAGGAACTGGATGTCACGGAGTTTTGGATTTGGGATTGTATATATGGCATTGAAATTGGCAATGAATTATGATGGGTTTCTATGTAGATTAGTTACTGGGTTTGGGTCCTGAACGCCGCGCTATGCAAAATGAACTTGTGTTTCCTTGATCAGAGGCTGTTTGTTGGTGTGATGTATTTCGTGATTGGAGAGAAGTGTGTTACTCCTCTTGGTCGGATGGAACTTCTTCGTCAGAGTTGGGATCGCGAGGATCTTGCGCCTCGTGGAACTGGATTATGTCGTCGATATGACTCAAAATGCCAGACACGCTATCCTCGTTGGTCACATCTAATTTCAAGTAGTTGACCATACTAAAACTCTCGATGAGCTGCGCAACAGCACGGTTCAACCTCCGGAAACTAGCCCCCTTCATGATCTGTGTCTTCTCGTCCGGCCGCTTCGATTCGTCGTCATATTCTTCGTCGAGCAATCTCTTACGTTCCAACGGATCGTCTTCCAGCAGGGCCGCATCAGGCGTCAAGAAATTCTTCATGTCCTTATTCTTGACTTGTCCCTTGACCAGGTCCATCTTGGACAGGACATTAATATGCGGCACCTCCAGCATCAGCATGGCACTCATGGCACTCAACGTCCCCGAGAAGAACTTTGCGCGGTCCACCACGAAAGTAGCTTCCAGAAGATATACAGCCGCCATGCGAATGTCCAGCGCACCGGGCTGGGTCAGGAACTTGACCAGTGTGGGCAGGATGGGTACGTGGGTGTACAGCTCGATCTGGCCGGGCATGTCGAAGATGATGAGGTATTCTTCGGTCAGCGAATCGAGAGCTTCGGTCAGCCAGTCGAGATTCTCGAGGAGGAATTCGAAGCAGTATATGAGGCCGCCGTTGGGGCCGAGGCCGACTTCTTCCATCGCGTCCTTGAGGGAGATGAGCTCCTTGATGTCGAGGTCGGGCGTGTGTTCGAACGATTCGGCGGCGGGGTCGAGGTTGACGTAGAAGGAGGAGCGACGGTTGAGGTTGAGATGGGTGATGAGGGCTGCGCTGAAGGTGGACTATAGAGCCAAATCATTAGTGTCATGAGCCTTCATGGGTGGTCAAGTTTGAAGTTATCGCCGGAGGAGCTTACCTTGCCTGCGCCGGCGGGGCCCATGATCATGGCGCCGAATTTGCTCATGGTGGCAGATTTACTTGTGAGCAGTATCTATTTGTTAACAGTATCAAACAGCTAAACTGAGATATTGGTCTGTTTGGTTGAGCAGTTGTCTTGTTGGACAAGTGCATTTGACGTGAAACAAAAAAGATCGGTTGGTGGGGGCCCCGCACCAGACGGTGACGGACAGCGGCCGGAAACAGGACTGAGACGGTAGCGATGGAGGATCATGGTGCTAAATAAGTAATAATAGCCAAATAAGTGCACTAAATTTTAACTAGACATTATTCACTGGCTTCTGCTCATTGACGCCAATTATAGTATTAATTTAATTCTGTAGCATAATGGTATTATGCGCAGTCAAAAGGCATTACGAAATGGGGCGTCGAGGGGCAAGCACCAGCCCACGTTTCCGCACCAGAGGTGATGGATGGATGGATGGATGCGCTGCCCAGTTATTGGCTGCTGCTTTTGGCAACTGGACATGCAGAGCATCTGCGGGATAATTAATTGAGAGCTCCAAATTATTCAGGGCCATGTGTCAATGGAATTTGCAAGCGAGAAGAGGGGTAGATAACTGTCCTCCTCTGCTCTGACCGGCTGTACACATGCAGTGAGTTCTTTGTGGTGTGGTGTTGCCGTCGTCACTATGCATGGGAGTGGAATGTCGGGGAACCATTGAGAATGGCTGTGTGACGTGAACGAGACATTCGGAGGAGGGGAGGAGGATAAGACGGCGGAAAAGGCTGCGTTGTAGACGGTTCGGAGTATTGTACAGGAAATGTTTCTAGCTGAGCACCGAAAAGATCCGTGGATGACAGCGTATGTTATGCTTTACAGTGTGTCAGTGTGAATGATGGGAAGCATCGTCAGATTGACCAATAAAAAAATAAAGGCGCTAAAAGAAAATCAACAAATCGATATGGGGCATTTTATTCAACTACGGAAACGTGTCATTTATTTGCAAATAAATTATTGCCTGCATGCTGGCTTCTGGGCAGGCTGCTTGACCGAGTAACAGTACTGAGTAAATGCTGAACCCGAGTACGCGATTGCGCCATCGAAGCCCCAAAACTCGGCTCAAGCAGCGGAGGCTCAATGGGAAAAAATAAAATGAGATAAAGAATACTTTTCTCGCAGTGCTAAATTCAGTGTGAGTAAAAGTATACTTAAATATCCCCCGTACACCGACTCCACCCCGGCGGATCAAGGGTCTCTGCTGGCTCCGACTCTTTCTCTGCCACGGAGCGTCGCAATAAACACACACTATTAGCGCAGTAATACATCATCTTATCCCAGTCATCTCCCGCCCAGCCAGTTCCAGCTGTGTACATGTTTCTGACTGCATGTACAGTCTCGGCTCGGGTCAAGGATACACTGTAGTAGTCATCTCACCAAGCCCGGTTCGGCGTCTTTCTGACCAGCAAACGGACTCGGTTTTCCGATTTGTTAGGTTTTGGGGCCTTGTATTTTCTTCCTCCACGTTGCCTGTACAATTTCAATCGTGTTCTCTTTTCTGCCTTTTTCTGTCTGCAGTGAAATTAAATTCAGGTACGATACCGCTAACCCGAACACGCTTCCGCACTGCTGCACTGTAGCAGGAGCAGGGCCACAGGCTAACAGTGGACAAAGTACATGCATCTAGCGCCAAAGAATCCACCGGAAAAGTAAGAAGAAACGTAACGACCACCGCCTTCCCCCCCCAAGCAGACCCTCTATCTCGCCTGTCTGCCACTATCTGTTTCTGAGTCTCTGAACCCCAAGAGCCTAAACCCAGCCCAGCCCAGCCCCCCGCCCGGCAGAAAAAAAAAGATATTTTTTTTTTTAAAAAAAAAATTACCTGGGCAAGCAAACGCCCATACTCCCCTCCGCTGCACCTTAAAGCCCGACCTTTTTTTTCTGCCGCTTTTCCCCCTCCAACAAATCTGTCCACCTCCCCGCCTCAACAATCTCTGCCCTCTTCCTCTTCTTCACCTTCTTCTACTCCAGCAATACTCTCTCTTCCTTTCTTTCCCCCCTTTCCATACCAATTCTTCCTCCTTCCTCCTCCATCACATCAACCCCCAGAAATCATTCACAATGACTGCCGCAAACGGTATCAACGGAAAGCACTACAATGAGGGCAACTTCCTCTTCACTGTAAGTCCCGCAATACAAAAGGAATACCAAACATCTTCCCGCTTCGTTTTCCACGTCACTCTACATCTTATCCCCCCTCCAATCCTCCGATGATCCGAAACGTCAAAAAGTCAAACCCTTTCTAACATCTTCCTTTTCCCAATTCACAGTCCGAGTCCGTCGGTGAGGGTCACCCCGATAAGATTGCCGATCAGGTCTCCGATGCCATCCTCGACGCCTGCTTGGCTGAGGATCCCCTCTCCAAGGTTGCTTGCGAGACTGCCACCAAGACTGGTATGATCATGGTTTTCGGTGAAATCACCACCAAGGCCAAGATTGACTACCAAAAGGTCGTCCGTGACGCCGTCAAGGACATCGGTTACGATGATTCCTCCAAGGGTTTCGACTACAAGACCCTGAACTTGCTCATTGCTATTGAGCAACAGTCTCCCGATATCGCCCAGGGTCTGCACTACGAGGAGGCTCTCGAGCGTCTCGGTGCTGGTGACCAGGGAATCATGTTCGGTTATGCCACTGACGAGACCCCCGAGCTCTTCCCCCTCACTCTCACCCTCGCCCACAAGCTCAACGCTGCCATGTCTGCTGCCCGTCGCGACGGCTCTCTGCCTTGGTTGAGACCCGACACCAAGACCCAGGTTACTGTTGAGTACAAGCACGACAACGGTGCCGTCATCCCCATCCGCGTCGACACCGTCGTCATCTCCGCCCAGCACTCCGACGACATCTCCACCGAGGACCTCCGCAAGGAGATCCTTGACAAGATCATCAAGAAGACCATCCCCGCCAAGTACCTCGACGACAAGACCATCTACCACGTAAGTTGATCTGTACGGCCTCAAGTATTCCTCAGCAACAAAACTAACACATGCTCTAGATCCAACCCTCTGGCCGCTTCATCATTGGTGGTCCCCAGGGTGATGCCGGTTTGACCGGCCGTAAGATCATTGTCGACACCTACGGTGGTTGGGGTGCCCACGGTGGTGGTGCTTTCTCTGGAAAGGATTTCTCCAAGGTCGACCGTTCCGCTGCCTACCTCGCCCGCTGGATCGCCAAGTCCCTGGTCAACGCCGGCCTTGCCCGCCGCGCCCTTGTCCAGCTGTCCTACGCCATTGGTGTCGCCGAGCCCCTCTCTGTCTACGTTGACACCTACGGTACCTCCGAGAAGTCCTCTGAGGAGCTCGTCAAGATCATCCGTGACAACTTCGACATGCGACCTGGTGTCATTGTCCGCGAGCTCAACTTGGACCGCCCCATCTACCTCCAGACTGCCAAGAACGGCCACTTTGGTACCAACCAGAGCTTCACCTGGGAGCAGCCCAAGACTCTCAAGTTCTAAGCGACTCATCATGTCGGTCTGAACTTGTTCCTGAAAAGCTTTCAACATTGCTTTTCTTCTTTTTAATTTCGAAACGATAGATGTTTTAATGTCTCCATTTTCGTCACAGCAAAGTCGGCGGGCGTACGGTTCTCAACGAAACCTGTTTTTTTTATTCACCAAAGTCCCACATGGGTTCGTGGGCGGTTTATTCTGGCATATAATCTTGTTACTTTTTTTTGTTTTTGTTTCGGTTCGATTTTACGATAAAAAAGCTTATGATACACCAGGGCAACACGGAGTGGGAGGCGTCTTTCAACACAGACAATGCCGACCCTGACTGCCCATCTGTTGGAATCTTTGTCACCAAAGATAGGACAGCGATGGGACACGCAAGGGACGGCATTTGTAAAACCGAGGATTTGCATTATAGGATACCCTTTTTCATACCAATCACCAGGGAGTTATAAAGGAAGAAGAGAGCGAAAGAGCGCAAACATAATGAGGCGTTTTTACAATACAGACCGGATGGGAATGCATTGGAAGGAAAAGAGAGACTTCAACATTTTTCTCTTTTCCGTCTTTCCCCGGTTTCTCTGACCGACATTACATTTTGATGCGAATCAATCGGCAGGGGTGGCGGACATGACACATAGAGCAGGAGACTGCAAATAGAATTGTCCCAAAAGTTTGTCTGATGCAGAGCCAATGTGAATGCAAGTGAAAGCAAGTGAATATGTGCAGATTGGACAATGTCATGGCTGGATCAACGGGAGCGGCCGTCGGGATGGGTGGTTGGTTGACCGGGGTTGGCGGTTGAAGGCGCTGGCACTGGTGCATGTAGTCAGACTCAGCCCCGCCTTGGATCTGCTTACAGCGGCCGCTGCCTTTCTCATCTTTGTTTGTGCATCGTCGCCTTCAACTTGACGTTTAATTCTGAACAAATGAAACAGACTCTCCTTGTCGCGGTAGGCTGTGCTTTTTTTGTTCAAGCGGCTGCTACGGCGAGAATCAGCGATGCTTGTCCGCTGGCCGACTTCCCGATTGAATCGTGTTGCGGCATGACTGAATTAGACGCCGACTGTCGCCACGGTATGTTGGACAAGGCGCTGCAAATTTGGAAGCGATTCGCTAAACTTTCAATGGAAATACAGTGAAAGCCAACGAAAGATGCCCGGAAACCTCTATCAGGTTATGCTGTTCGCCAAATTTTGGAGGAACATACTGCCGCGGCTTGAATGGGTTTGCTGCACCCCTGGAACAAAAGCCGTTGTAGCAAACACGCAGCTTTGTTTATACTGTACCAAGCACCACAGTGCGCTTTGACTAGAAGCCCTGTTAATTTCAACGAAATCCAATTTCAAAGAATCATTTGACGTTCAGTTCCTGTGGGTGCCTGACAAAGCGGCCCTGATACCCCCGGCGCCTAATGTGACTGAGATGGGCGCCAACAAAGCAGCGTCACACAAAGCTAGCCAGCAAAGCGACCTTGACCAAGAAAGAAGGAAAAATGGCGACGCGCCATAAGAGCCGTGTTCTGGTGAGGCTGTCCAATGACAATGGGAGGCGCTGCGAAACTGGGCGGCGGTACCTTTTGTCCAGTTTCAGTGCAGTCGTGGGTGGCACCAGGCGGCAGCTCGTTGGGCAGGGGAAGTGTGCACTGAATGAATGGACTGGAGCGACTGAATGGAGGTGCTGGATGGACAAAGGGCTTGTTCGATTCAGAGCTGGGTGAAGATGGATAAATGTGTGGTGTTCCCCTTGCATTTTGGTAGGGTATTGTACGATATTTTTGGTACGATATTTTTGGTACAATACTTTCCGATTTGGCTACTTTTCTTTCTTGATGATTTATTTGGAAATTACGAGACGCATTTACAGGAAGGTCAAATGGACTTACAAAAAGCTGACATCAATTGCCAGGAGGACGAGGTAGAGGTAGACCTGGAGCAGACTGCGGCGTTGATCAAATGGAATGAGGAAGACGACTTGCAGACCTGTGAAATACTGTCGGCAGAAGACATTGCTTACAGAGAATTGATCGAAGCAGGAGGTATTCCGTCTCACGAACGAACCGGACGAGAACACATCGAGCCCCCCCAAGATGACATCTTCTATTTCTGGGCCGACGAGACCGACCGATGGGCCGTGTTTAGAGAACAGCTCGTCCACTGGCAGCGCTTCCTTAGTTTCCAGAAACGCTTTCGCCCAGGTTGGGGAATGTGTGGCAACACTCGCGGCATTTTTTCCTCCTACGTCCTTGAAGTAGTCTGTTCTCTCGAACGTGCGGGCGTCATGTACTACCAGCTCGTCGGAGAAAACTTTCTCGAACGCGACCTCACCAAGCAGACCAGGGCGGTGACGTGGCTGGAATACTTCTACTATGTCTACAAGGAGTGCGAGATGGCTGCGGACACGATCAGCACCGAACCGTGGTATTGGGACAAGCCGTGGACTGAGTTTGTTATGTCGGGTGCGCTGACGGGCAAGGAGTTGAATCATGTCATGGACATGGTTGGTGCGAAGACGGAGAGGTTTGAGGAGGTGGAGGGAGGGGTAGCTGACGATAGAAGTCCGACGAGGATGGATATGATGGCGAGGTTTGCGAGGGCGTCGGATGTTGGGAGGCAGGCGAACTTTGATCTCAAGCGGCATAATATTCTGCTAGAGTGGATTCTGCGTCATCTGTATTCGATGTGTGGGAAGGAGTATGAGGACGGGGATTGTGATCCCAAGTTTATTGCTTGGAGGTCCATCAAGCCCAAGATATGGGAGGAGCGTTGGAAAGAAGCTGTCCCTTTGCCGACGGTGGTCAAGGAACCTGTTGCTGAGAAAGAGGCAGGGCCTGCGACGACATTTCCCAAGTTCATGGAACTGCCACCAGAACTACGACGACAAATTTGGCTTGAGAATCTACCCAAAGAGCCAACGACACACTACTTCCAAGTCGTCAACGAGAGTCACCCTTTATCTCAATTCCACCTCTGGTCGGACAAACGCATCGGCATCAGGGCCACGTCAGCCTTCGAATCGGGTTACAAGAACATTCTACCCTTCATAACCTCCTGCTATGAAGCCCGCCAGGTCATATGGGACCACTACCGCGGCCAATTCCGCCGCACCAAGAACATGGAGCACGACCGACACACAGACACACCCAACTTCTCTAGCTTCGACTGGCTCCCCGAAAGCGATCTCATAGTTCTCTGCTTCCCACCTGCAAAGGGCGAACTTCCTAAATCCGACGCAATCAGCCTTGAGGTGGGGTTTGGGAAAGCCAGACGTAACGTGGGGATATACCTTGGGGAGAAGATCACTCAGCAGCAGAAGTATGGAGGGGATGATGACGTCTTTCACTTGGAGGCTTTGGATTGGGACATGCGCCGGGTGAGGAATATACCTAAGATGCTGCAGACGCTGTGTCGACGCAGGAGGGACGGGGAGCCGTGCGAGGAGGATGCAGCTGGTGGTGGTATTGGGAGGGTGTTTCTCATTCCGGGTCGGTGTGAGCAGCAGGGGGATGAGGAGGATAGGCGAGGTTGGTGGATTGGTGAGAATAGGTGCGTGAGGGTTCAGAAGAAGCCTGGTGAGGGGTTTGGAGGATTGTCATGGCATACCGTCATGAGGTTTGGAAATAGCATTGCTGGGGGGTTGTTGCAGCTGAGTGGTGCCAAGTGGGATGTTGAGGTGTTGGAGGAGTGGAGAATGTAGGATTGAAGATGTGTGTGTTGTATCATTAGTATGGATAGTTCTTGCTTTACAAGTATCATTTAGCGTTGGAAAAATCATTTGTATTTGCTTTGGCTGATTTGCAGCTAGTACGGAATTGCATTGGTGTAGACTGTGGTTCGTGATGCAGTGAAGAGGTGTCGCTGGTGAGCTTGGAAGTGAACCCTGTCTTGGTCGACCTATCGCTTTGTTAACAATGTCGAGGACTGCGCAGGTGGATTCTGTTGTTTCGTACGGAATTGGTGGTATTGAGCCTCATTGATAAAGAAGCTCGCAGTCACGTTTATAGTTTCTTCCAGTATATGTCGTTTCTTTATTTTATACTTCAGTATTGAGTGCACTTATGAATCGCTTACTGTCACTCGCAATAGGCAAGAGTTGGCCTGGTCTACTCCAATGATCCTTATCAAACCGTGAAGGATGCAGAGAAGACGGATTCAGTACCATCGGAAGTTTAGCCTTAGCAAAGAGTTTCACTGCTTTCAAAAGAGAGAATACCCCGGTTAAATATACAAATAGTCATATTACAAGACTTATTCGTCGTTTCAGACGCGGTTCTAGCTGAGCGAGGAAGGGTTGGAATCAGCACTAAAGTAACTACATACTCCCAGCGAAGAGGGCTCCCACTAGTATGAGGAAAACAAAGTCCAGGGCCCTAAAAATACCCATAAGTCCTGATCTCCAACTCATTCCGCTGATAATAAGCAATGTACTAATGGCGTGAGCCGAGTCCACCTTAACCTGGTCGTCAGCCCTATTGACTAGCCAACGCCTTGGCTCGGATGCTGGAGACTTTTGCCACCTGGTCGCTATAGGCACACACAAGCATGGAAAATTAATGATCTTTACATGAAGTAGATTGAATGCTTGTCATTCGGTCATCAGTCGTTTCTATGTATTACTCCTTAGCTACAACGATAACATCATTCTCGACAATTGTTCGCCTCGGTCCAACGTATTTACCCTTGCGTACAAACCAAAATGCGGCGATGAAAATCGACAAACCACCGGTAATCAAGCACGAGTAATTCATGCTCTTTGCATCCACGGGTAACGCATACGGGAAGCAGAAGATGACAATAAACACCACAATGTAAAGACAGACAATGCTATTCACGATGAACCCAGTTGCACCCTTCATCCAAAACCAACCTGGCTGGACGTTTTTGCGTCTGCTGAGCAAGTGTGGGAGAATGGCGGAGATGTAGGAAAGCGTCGATAGAATAATGTAGGAGCCAACAAAAGCGTTAAACGCCGTGGTGGAGCCAACGTATATGCAGCCCATAACGGTGCAGATGATGCCGCAGAGCAGAGTGGCGTTGAAAGGGTTCTGGTGCTTGGTGTGGACTTTGCGGAAGACGTGGCTGAAGGGCGTTGCTTCGTCGCGGGATAGAGTCCAAAAGGTGCGACCGGCAGTGATGTAGCAGCCGATGCAAGTGACAAAGGTAGGGAGAAACACGACGATGAGAAGACCTAGAGCGCCGGCGCGGGTGCCCGTAGCTTGCATGTAGATGCCTGCGAGGGGAAAGGAAGGAACACTGGCGAGGGCATCGTCAAGGTTCTCTATGGAGTAGAAGATGGCGATGAGGTAGAGCAGGGCGGTGAAGAAGCCGACGATGTATTGCGCGGCCATAGCCTTGGGTATGTTACGACTAGGTCTGAGGCACGTCAGCGTGTTTTTCTACATTTCCTTTGTTGGGAATAATTACCTGGGGATTTCTTCCGCGAGATGGGTGACGCAGTCTGTACTTCCTACGGCGTACGCACCGTTGAGCATACCAGCGACAAAAACGAACCCGTTGCTGGTGTATCCCGTCTGGTTCGTCCAGTCATGCCAGACAAAGTCGTTTGTGGCGTATGAAACATCACGAACAGATGGCATAACCGCGCACACGATAATAGTGATGAGCACGCCGGATACAATGAAGAACATGCCAAGGTTGCCAATGACGGGAAGAGCTCGATTGGCAAAGAGCACCGTACAGCAGCATATCCAGGTACAGATCAAGTAGCTGACAAAGATGTGCCACGGCTTTGCCACAAATCCGGGGTGGAAGATGCTATACATGCTGACAGTCTGATTGCCGAGAATGGCAGAGATAGAGGCGGCACCGAAGATCCAGGCGCAGGCGTTCCACCAACCGGCGAACCAGCCGCATACGCGACCATGACGTCCAGCTGTGATAGAAGCCCATTGATACACTATCAACAAAATGGTCAGTATGGAGTGTCCCCAATGGACAAATCAGCGCTGCTTGGAAACATACCGCCGCTGGAAGAGGGAATGGCAGATGCCAATTCTGCAATAGATGCCGCAATCAGCCAGTAGAAGACAGACACAGCGACACTGGATGACAAATTTGTGTTAATAAAATGTGCCTGGCGAGCTTGAGAAAATGAACATCCGGCAAGGCAAACCTACAATTCATAGAGTACACCTGCGGGGCCTCCATTGTAAATAGCCACGGCCTAGGCGGCAGCCAAAGTTAGTCCGGTTAAAATTCTCCTCTGGGTGTAGGTACTTGTGTCTTGTACCAAGCCAATGCAACAAGACAATGCAACATGGGGGCGGAAGTGAGGAGACAGAAGAGAGATAGGGACGGCAGCCAAGAGAAGCAATGGAAGGGGAGAGAAGGAAGGAAAAAAGACTCACTATACTGCCGCCGATGGCAGTCCAAGTATTGCCGGTCGTAATGCCAACCCCGCAAATGTTTAAAAGGGAAAAGTTGCGTTGAAGCTCTTGTTTATGACCAGATGCGTTGATGGCTTCAGCTGAACCCGACAGGGTTGCTTCCCGAGACATTTCTGACGCAGTTGTCTTTTTGCTCGGATGCATGGGCTGAGTCGCCTGGCTAATGGATTGAGGCATGAGTTGTGGTTTGGAAAACGAGGCAAGAGGAGGGAGAAGCCAAAATAGAAGGGTCCCAAGAAAGAATGCCTCTTTAGTTTCGAGTTGCTACAAAAATGAGTTTCACAAACAGCGCCCAGGGAAAAAGAAAGAAAAGGGCAAGATTTTGGCGCCAATGTCACAATGCAGGCCGAGAAAACTTTTGTCGCGTGGAAACAAAACCGGACTGGATTTCAGAATGGAAGACGAATGGAAAGCTAATCGAAGCATGAGCGACATGATAAGGGGGCTGGGCTTGGCTGGGCTCTACGGCGCACATCACCACGTACGGCGAAGAAGGAGTAAGTAATAAAGAGCAATATTGGTCGGCCCATAGGTAATTATTGCCTCCAGTCCAGTAATTAGGCAATTGCTCCGAGGGTTTTACAAAACGCGTCTGTCGATGCTTGGGCTGATCACAGAGTCCATGAGAGGTACCGGGCAGACACGGCCAGCTTGGCGGCACAGTCCTGTAAATCCCTAGGCAGGGGGTCGAGGAAGAGTGTGGCTTTCTAGTATGTCAGTGATGTACCATGTACTGTAGGGTCGGATTCTTCCTCGACCCCCGGGTTACGGTCGGATTCTTCCTCAACCCCCAGGCGAGGGTCGGGTTCTTCCTTGAACCCCCCTGCCTGAGGGGGTCTTTGGGGAAGCGCAATGATCACTGAACGAACTTGTGCTCTGCAGCTGTGGTGGAGCGGACGAGTCGAGAAACACGTTGAGAGGAAAAGGTGTCCCTGTTGCTCGTTTACGTAAATTAGAACAAGAGGTCATGGTGCCCCAAAGGGACTTGCTCTGTTCTGGTCAGTTGTGAATGTGCAGATGCTCTGGTTTTAAAAGTTGGACTACCTTTCGTATTGACATGACATGCGAGGAGCTACTCCGTAGGAACCTCTTTTGGAGAGCAACAGCAACTTGCTGGGAAAGGCGCATTGCGTGGCTTGTCGCAGCGCATAGCTGCCCTTAGCTGCTGCTTGACCATACTAGGTAGAGTTAGAGCCTGGAGCCGACGATCCCTTCTTCAAGCGGATACCGCTGGACGGTTTCCGAGAAACGGCAATTCAACGATTCCGTGTCGCAAGCTATCTCTTCACTTCGCTTGCAACGCTCCTTGCACTGTTTTCTGCACTAGTTATCCTAGCCTTGCGCCATTTTGCCCCCTTTTTTTCTCTCGTCCTTCTCCAGCTGGATTGGACGACTCGTGCTTGTCCCCTCTCCACTGTTGTTTCAAGAGCAAGAGAACGAGACGAAAAAGGGTCCCAGCCGCACGGCACAGTCTGTTTTCACCCGGCGTCGTCCACGAGGGTCCCCTTAATGCATGTGTCGCAGTACTCGTGGGGACAGAGCAGAGATTAGGCTCGGGAGAGAGAGGCAGAAAAAACTAGGCAGCGCAAAAAGTACTAAAAAGTACTGCATTATAAAATAATGCTGGTGGGCCGTGACCCCAGCCTGGCTGCACATCTCGGCTGCAACTCACACTATGAATAACAACCAGACCCTCCCCAATCTGCAGACCACGATCGATCCACCCAACTAGTATCACCATCATTTAGCTCTTCTAATGCTCACATCTTTTCCTACCTTCAGTTTAACCTACGACGTCGGGTGGTATCATGGATGCGCCCTCGGCGCACAACTTTGCTAGGGAGACCTGGGCGCTGTATGGCGTAGGAGTATTGGTCATTGGCCTTCGATAGTACGTTCCGTTTGGTCTCGTGTCGTGTGTCCTTTTTCGTTCCCCCGCTGCATTAGCCATCTTCCCTCAACCTCTTGCAATTTGCTAATCGCATCCCCCCATTTACAGTGTGTCTAGAATCCGCCGATTCGGCATAGCAAAGCTCAGATGGGACGACTATGTCATGTTTAACGGCCTCATCTGGTACTCAGTACTCTGTGTATCATTAAATAAGATTGCCTCGGGCGGTGGCTCCAACCTCATTTCGCCAGAGGAACTTGCAGCCCTCACACCCGAGACCAAGGCGGAGAGAGTAGCTGGCAGCAAATGGGTGTTTGTCAGTGAACATGCCATGAACTTGACCATCTGGAGTATGAAGGTCAGCATGCTCATTCTTTATGCTGGAATCACGTAAGTTTCCTTTGCTCTTCTGCGCTTGGTTGGCTCGCCATCGTGGGCACTTGGGCAATTTGCCATGAGACCAACGTGTTGCTAATTGGTGTTGCCTGTCAGTGAAGGGCTTCGACAGCGACAGTACTTTAACTGGCTTGGCGTCTTCCTCGGCGCGGGATTTGTCGGTAGCGAACTGGCTTTATTCACCATTTGCCGTCCATTAAATCATTACTGGGCCGTACCGACCAGCGATCGTATGTCGGCCCCAACTATTTCTCTTTACTCTGAAATTTGCGAGTCTCCTGTATCTTTCTGGAATCCTGCTAATCCAACTTAGCACAATGTTTCAATTATCAAATATACGAAATCGTCCAAGCATCGTTCAACATCCCCAGCGACATTATTATGCTTCTCATCGCCATCCCTCTCCTCCTCCACTTTCGAACATCCTTGCGAGCAAAGATCATGCTCGTCTTGGTCTTCGGCATGGGCGGCTTCGTCATCGTCGCCGCCACCCTGACCAAAGTTTATTGTCTGGTCCCGAAGCTGATATCCTACGTCTATATGAACTGGTACTTCCGCGAAGCCTCCGTGGCAGTGTACGTTACCAACTTACCTACACTATGGCCACTCGTCAGAGATGTGAGCAAGCTCCTTGGCGGCCAGTCGTCATCCTCTCCTCGCGCCCCGAGTCATAATATTACCTTCGGCCAAGTCGCAACAATCGGGTCAGGGAGTGGAAGGGGCAAAGTAGATTATCTTCACCAAGACCTGGAGATGCAGCCACCGCAATATACTGTAGCGCGTAATCAGATTACGCCGCGTTATGAAGGGAGCGAGAGCCAGGAGCATTTCAATCCAACGAGCAGCTATTAATTTGTAATGATCTAATGAACGAAAGACAAAAGTCGACGGAGAGAAAAAATACGCACATCCTCTGATATTTACTGTCATTGGAATTTTCCACGCGCAGCTATGTCTAACCTGCATCGGCTTCAGCACAATGATGTAAACAGTCCTTACACGATCCCTCCGTCGCTACAGTTGGTCAAATCTCGGCTAATAAGGCCATCGTACAGATTGTGCTTAGTTATTCTATTTACTCTGCTATTTTTATTCCCAGAACACAGCAGTAGTATTAGTTTTGCTGCTGTTTGCGTGAATACAACCATCGCCGTGCGTACCTAGTGCCGTGCTCAAACAACGAAACCCGACATGCACACAGCTACGAGACCGCGTCCATGCCTAGACGCCTACCGCTCCGCAACGCAGAGTCCTCTATAGGTGGACAGTTATCAATAGGAGGGGTCGATATAACGCAATCAAATTGGGCCATGTCCAATGACATGGAGGTAATCAATTGCGAGTCCAGCCTGGGGCCACAAACGTTCGGGAGTGATGGTTGGGCCCGGAACAGCAAGTTTTGCACACGGTTCGTCTGCAGCGGTAATTCCGATGTTCATTCCCATTGCGCTTGCAAACTTGTTTGGCACCAGCTCTGGCCTGATTCCCCCTTTCTCGACGGAGAATGCACCGGAAATCCCCTCCGAAACACACCAAAATCTTGCTCGCAGTTGTTGGCCGCGACGAGCCACTCAAATTGCCAAAGGCCCTCTTCCATGATGTCGTTAAACTCATACCACTCATAAATTATCGTCCTGTTAGTGTTGACCTTGGTTCTCGAGCCGCCCTGTTTGGATGGAGCAGTTTTGAATGCCTAGTTCAGGGCATCCGAGTTTATCCTGTCTGAGCTGCCAGTTGATCTCAGGCTGTACGCTACCTGTCAGATTGGGCAGATCATGTATAGCAAATAAAAGTGAGAATCTTCGTTGGATAGCGTGTGTCTCGTTCCTGGGTAGAAGCAAATCGACTTCTACATCACATTGGCGACGGCGGCGAGGCTATAAATGGCCAAAGCCCAAGCAAGACGCCATATTTTGGAGAGCCGGCATGTCGCAAAATGTTCTGCCGCTTGATGTATATAGAAGAAAGAGATTATTTGTAGGGTGCTCGGTAGTATGCAAAGAGTAAAGGGGTGTAACAGTCACTCGATCAAGAAAGAGTCATTGCGGCAATATTCGCGAATCGAATGCAGTCCGGTAAATCGAACGTATAACAGGGACGTGTATAGAACCACCGCCAATAGGATTTGCGCATGTAATTCCTGCCAATAATTGGATCAGCGCCTTGTTCTAAGTTGCTGCTTAGCCGATCCAGAGGCTTTTCCTTGAGAGGCACCCCAGTCACCATAGGGCAGCCTAGGCACGATCTCTGAGCGCCGTCAATCGTAGCTTACAATCACATCTAAACGTGATTTTAACTTGCACCAATGCTACTGCGACAGCGAGTGCAATGGCGGTAACTAAACTAGTTCAATTGTCTAACCGGTAGCAATGAAACAAATTTAAAGCTTTGTACAATGGCGAAGCTTTCGTTCCATAGCGCGACTAGCTGTAGACAGCAAAGACCACGAAGACTACGAAGTCAGTTCCGCTCATGGAACAAGAATATTAACCCAGCTTGTAGCAACGTATGGGCCGCTTACTACGTATTGCATTGGTGCTGAATATATTTTCTGGGCGAGGCGCAGCGTATCAGCTCCTGCCTGCGCAACGCGGGAATACACAGCACGACAAAGAAGTTCCACGGCAATTCGGCGAAAAACACGATTAGCGTCGATCCAGTGACTTATTTGGTGTATTGACAGGGCTGTGCACGGTAATGCCAGTATTGCCAAAGCCACTAACAACACGTCCAACACGGCCAGTCCTTGCTCGGATGGTGGATGTTGAAGCTAAGGGAAGTTTCGTCATGGCTCCATTTCACGATGTGCGTTTTCGGTATCGGTCTCGGTATCGTTTAGGACCCGCTTTTCCCATTACATTGAGAATTTGGTGGTTTTGGTGAGACCGGAGACATTCGCATCCTTACATAGCCTCGCTGGTGACACGCGTGTTTGTAGATCTCTGTAAGAAAATTTCAACCAGATAAAGATATATATATTCTTAGAAATTCCTTCATTAGATCGAGTCAATCAGCTTACATTCACACAATTCAACTCATACAATTAACTTCCATCTACCTCTGCCTCTTCACTTCACCTCCAGTTTTTCCAGTAAACACTCACCACACTACACTACACAATGGGCCTCATCAAGACAGCAATGATGTCCGGAGCCGTCTATGCCATTGCCAAGGACTTCAACAAGAAGAGGCAAAGCTCTCCTGAAAGATCGCCAGACCACGGCCATTGTCAATGCAACGGCCATATGCAGCAGCAATACTTCCAGCCACAGCATCAGCACGCTTCCTCCTCAATGGGCATGCAACACCAATACCAGCAACAGCCATACCAACCCCAGCAATATTACAGCCATCCAGCCAGTTACCAGCAGCCTCCTCCTCCTGCGTACCAAAACCAGCAGTACATGCAGGAGCCAGAGGTGAGCGCGCCATTGCAAGCCTCCTCCAAGAATTAAACAATGGTAGGTTTTCCTGCTGTTGCGCCTGGTGTGTCTAGCTCGACTAATAAAATCTTCAGTGCCAAGACTAGAGATGAGATACTGCCCGCTAGCGATGTTGGGCGTGGCGGGATCGAAGCCAAGATCTTGGCAATGTTCCGATTGCCACCTACAAGACGAGCATCTACACGGCCTGGTAACCTACCCGAGATGATAAGGTAATACTTGTTGCAATTGATAAAAAGGTCTAGCCTCTGTTCTATTCTGTTGGCGGATGAATAAATTTTTGTATCATAGATGTTCGGGAGTTCTTGGCATGCATGACTTGATAGACTGCACTACATTAGACCAGCTTCGAATTACAGTCACACACTGAATGCGACAACAATAAAGCGTATCGTAGCGCGATGATCTGTCTTGTTGACTAGTGACTGTCTCTAAATTAACACATTATCCGTCGCATGCTAAAGTTGGCATTAACGATGAACTCAGTGGCTATTCTGTCCACGACAACTGTTCCAGTTGATACTGTCCACCTCCTCATTGAAACCTATTCCCGACGCGCTTTGAGCTGCTGACAGTAGCGCAGCTTCCATCGACCAGGATAGGGCTCCGACAGCGAAGTACATTGGGACGGTCGTGGTAACAATGACGGTGGAACTAGAGCCAAACAAGACAATGCAATTGAGTCCTGCCTTAAGGGGAGTTTGGTTCCAAGGCGGGAGCCAGTTGGAACTACCAGATCTGCAATCTTCAAGTCAGCCGGAGGGACTTTTACTTTCTCACCTCTACAAGATCCGCTCGCAAAGTAACGCCAGAGGTGCGGGTGGAGAAACGCTTGTTAATGGGTGATTTCGCTTAGGCTTTGAGCTTTGAGGGGAGAAGAGGGTGCGGCTGCGTCGCGCGTCGCATTCAGCAGCCCGATAGCCAACTCAAGTCAACTCATGCGAGGGAACACATGTGACCGCTGTCATCCATACCATGCTAGTCCGTACAAGGGAGCTGCCGTACCTTGATGAAGAACTCGCGCAGGCCGCGTCGTGGATGCAACCCAAAGTATCCTTGATCCAGGAGCCATTATAGGTAAGGCAGCGGCTGTGGCACAAGTGTCAACGGCACTGTCATGTCAATCCATGCCGCCAATCTTTCCCCGCGACGCAAATGTTTCGCCTTATCGCTATGCCTTATGGTCAACCTTTTTTAATTGACGATCCTGGAGTTGATCACCCTGTAAGCCTCCGCAGCAAGTCCACTTTCTCCGGTAATTCAACATTATTTTAGCGTCGGGCTGTTACGCCTGGAACAATACAAATACTATCCCCATGTGGGACGAAAGATGCCGTCACAGCCGACACCGATATGCCAACTGCCTATTCGGGAAGGTGATCTCTTCATGCATCGCAACAATGGTTTCAACGTTTAGCCTTTTTCAGAAGGCAAACCACGCTCATGTTGATTGCAGCAAGGTTGTGAGCCAAAGATCCACGAGAAGCTCCCTCCGCAACCACGGAGTGAGGTCATTGTCCGCTGGGGTGAGCAGTCATCGTCTGGTCCGATGTGTTGTCACAGTTGCCAGTTATGGTAGTCCTTTGGCGTCGTATATAATCAGAATACTATAAAAGCTGCTCCAAGTCCTCGCAACTATTCTGTCTTTTGAATCTGCATCAAGTGCTCTGCTTGCAATTCATTTTCTCATCTGATATCTTACGCTTGAACGCTCACCATGAAGCTCGATCTTGTCATCCTCCAGGCCCTCGTTGCCGCTGTTGCTGCTGCCCCCGCCAGCAAGCTCGTTGTTCACGAGAGCCGCGATGCTGCCTCCGTCGGTTTCACCAAGGGTGCTGCCCTGCACGGTGATGCTCGCGTTCCCGTTCGCATTGCCCTCAAGCAGCGCAACTTGGACAACGCCATGGACCTCTTGATGAAAGTGTAAGTGACATCTCCTCAGTACAGAACTGCATGTGAAAAAATGTATTGACAATAACACGCAGCTCTGACCCCAAGTCTGAGGACTATGGCAAGCACTACACTCAGCAACAGGTCACTGATACCTTTGCCCCTGCTCCCGAGACCATCGAGGCTGTCAAGTCTTGGTTGATCGCTTCCGGCATCCCAAAGGACTCCATCCGCATGCCCAAGAGCCAGGGTTGGATCACCTTTGAGACCACTACTAGCAAGCTCGAGTCTCTCCTCAACACCAAGTACAACGAGTACACCCACCACAAGAGTGACGGTACCTTCATCGGAACCGACGAGTACAAGCTTCCCGTTGATGTTGCCGACCACGTCGACTTCATCTCCCCCGGTACCAGCTTTACCTCCCAGAAGAAGGGCACCCGCACTTACAACAAGCGCCCCTTCTGGCCATTGCCCAAGGAGAAGACCTCCGCGGCTTCCACTTGCCCCAACAGGATCACCCCTGACTGCCTGCGCGCCATGTACAACTTCTCCAAGGGAACTACCAAGAGTGCTTCCAACGATCTTGGTATCTTCGAGGCGGCTGGTGAGATGTTCATCCAGTCGGACTTGAACCAGTTCTACTCCAAGTACGCCAGCTACGTCCCCAGCAACACCAGGCCCAAGAACACCCCCATCAACGGCCAGACCTTCACTCAGGACAGTGGAGAGGCCGATCTTGATTACGAGATGGCTGTTCCCATCATCTACCCCCAGGGAACTGTCAACTACGAGGTTGGCTCTGATGCCAACAGCTTCGAGGAGCTTGTCGATGACTTCCTCCAGGCTCTTGACGGTTCCTTCTGCAACGACGATGGCGGTGAGTGCGGCACGCAGACGCCCACCAACGTCATCTCCATCTCCTACGGTGATGACGAAGTTGACTACACCTCCAACTTCCTCAATGTAAGTAAAACCCAGCATAACAACTCTTCGGCACACAAAGACTAACACAACCCTACAGCGCCAATGCAACGAGTGGATGAAGCTTGGTCTTCAGGGAACCTCTGTCTTCATCTCTTCTGGTGACTCTGGTGTTGCCAGCCGCAACAGACAGTGCCTTGGCACTAAGAAGAACATCTTCGTCCCTGGAGCCCTCGGCGGCTGCCCTTACATTACCTCCGTTGGTGCTACCCAGCTTCCAGCTGGATCTTCGCCTGGTGATCCCGAGACTGCTACCATGCAGATTTTCTCCTCTGGCGGTGGTTTCAGCAACGTCCACGCTGCTCCCGACTACCAGAAGAGCGCTCTCGCCACGTACTTCTCTGCCCACGACCCCGGTTATCCCTCTTACACCACCACTGATGGCACCATCCCCAACACTGGAGGAATCTACAACCGCGCCGGCCGTGGATACCCCGATGTCTCTGCCAACGGACTTTACGGTGTCGTTGTTGTCGACGGCCAAGAGGGAACCTCTGGTGGTACTTCTCAGTCTTCTCCCATTGTTGCCGCTCTCGTTACCCGTGTCATCAATGAGCGTATCCAGGCTGGCAAGAAGGGTCCCCTCGGGTTCCTTAACCCCGTCTTCTACCAGCACCCCGAAATCTTCAACGACATCACTTCTGGTGACCAGCACCTTGGTGGTCCTAACGGCGACGGCTCACCTAGCGCTTGCGGCAATAAGGGTAAGTTCAGCATTATCACCGACTTGCATCCTCTTTTACTGACTCTCGACCAGGTTTCTCTGCTGTCAAGGGATGGGATCCCGTCACTGGTCTTGGAACTCCCAACTACCCCAAGTTCTCTAGCGTTCTCGGCGCTCTCTAAACAAACAAATACGTCAAATAAGTTAAATACAGTATATAAAGTAACATAAGACAGCATTTATGTAAATATTTATGCCTTCAAACCTCAGGAGCATGTACGATGTCCGTGTCACGTAAAATTACTTGCTGTCCGCAACTTCACCAGGAACCTATGATAAAACTCTTATCATCAGATTCAGCGTGCGAAATTTTGGGATTGACATGTATGCCGTTGTTGGCTGAAGCCCTTAAAGCGGTGGGCTTGAGATGGGAGTACTAGCACTACATGCTACGGGCGATGAATACACCTAAGGATTCAAGGCTTCAAGCTCACATAAGATGGCAGCAATGGATAGAGGTATATCCTTTTTGCACAACACGCATATATGATTAAAAACTCAGTTGCTCGCTACTCAGCTCACAATGTCTTCGACAACTAAAAGTCCTTTCGATCATAATTGTGCAGTTTCATATTATCGCATCCAATTCGCGACTAGGCTAGCTGCCATTCATCCCACGAGAACATGGCAGGCGATAGCCACTGTTGATGGGATGTATCTGATACAAGACTCAAAAGGTCTTGACTTTCAGCTATGGCGCTAAATGCCAGGGCGTCCGACGTTATCGTGTTCACCACTGACTCTGGATTACCCGTACTGGCATTTTGGCTGTCCTCGGTAAATACAGTAAAGTTTTCGGTAGCCTCGACCCCGTTCGTTCTGCACCCTGCTAACGTAGCAGCCGCGGCACGCATGGTAGGCGACAGCTCCGAGTTCACGTTCTCTTCTGTTCCTTCCTGAGATAGTAAGACTTTCCCCAAAAAACGTGCTCCTTTACTGCAAAGATCACTTCTATGCGATAGCCTGTGGAATTGAGTGGAAAGCCATCCCAATGAGTCCAGTGCCGACCACGGCAGCTGCTCTTCCGCTAGCGGATGACTGACGACGACCACTAGCGTGGCTGCCGCCAACAGCGCATAGAATGCTCCAAGCCCTTGAATATACCAGCGATATTGTTGGAGGTTTTTCTCGGTCGACAGCAGGCGGTAGCTGTTGAGAATACTGAAGGCAGCCACAGTACAGCGCTGCAAGCTAGCCTGTCGCTCCGATGCTGCTATGGTTGTCTGTGGGCTAAGGCATGGTCGGTGAAGAGTAATAAACAAGTTATTCGTGTAGATACTCAATATATAGTATTGCGCCTGGTGGTAGTTGGGCAATTGACTAACTTGTTGACCAAACCTTTGCTCCAGGGCGTTCTCTTGATATCCAATCTGTTCATCGAAGATTTTAATTTCGCTGTATTGGCCATTCGGGGGAGGCATTTGACAAAGGCTGGCAGCCAGACTGTACAGGTTGATCTTTTGCAAGATGTACGTCATCTTTGATGTGATATTTCGAGACTGGCCATGGCTTTGGGATATGTTTTCGAGATCCTCATCCTCACAGTCAAGTGGAAGTCGCACATTGCTATTGAGGGCCGGTGCTGCAAGTCCAAGAGATGCGTTTTGAATGGTGTGAAGCATCGAGAGGGCAGCCCAGCAGCGCCGTCTCTCTTCTGCTTCAACAATGCCAACTCCCGCAATGTTTGATGGATCCACATGGCATCCAATTGCTATGGCAATGTTCAGGGTGATGCCCAGCAGAGACCAGGCGGGGCCAGTAGTGTGGCTAATAGAGTATAACAGAAGGGTCAATGTTTTGACTGTTTCGAGGTTGTGCTGCCAAATGAAATTGTCGGCAGACAGTGCCTTTATTGCCGCGGACTGATATTTCGACGCTAACCTTCTGCTTTTGAGATGTAGTGCCGTGCCATGTCCTAATTCTTCCAGTACCGGGTCGTCATCGCCGACAGAAGTGACTCCGATGGAGAAGATAGCGAAGAGCAAAGCTAGGAAGGTGGTAGGTGCTGCACGAGGGTCGCGTAAGAACTTGTCGTACCAATGATTAAACGTTGGTTCGTGTATTATGTGAAACAATGGAGAAAAGACTTCTAAAAATACCGTTTTGAGTCTGTCGCAGTGGCTCAATGGTGGTAGTAGATCAAGTATCGAATCAACTGTAGCACTGCTGTCGGAAAAGAAGATGTCGAAATTAGACGATTGCGCTGCGTTTATAGACTGAGATAATTCATCGTGCAGGGCTGTATCATTTATATCAGAGCCGCAGTTGCGAGAAACGTATCGTACATGCCCAGATGGCGAGTGGATGAGCCTCCCCGTGACGGGCAACCCTGGTAATGGACGGTGGCGGCGCTCAGTATTTGAGAGTAAATCTGAGGATGGTGATAAGCCCGGGGACGGCTCTTGGGGTTCTTGGGGCCGAAGCTTTTGTTGAGATGCTGTTGTCAGACTGATTTGAGTTTCGAGTAGGCTCTCGATGCGCGACAGTCTTGCTTGTAGGGTACGGTTGGTCTCGTCAGTAACCACGCGGTCAGGCGTAGTGTTGCAAACTTCTTTGAGAAAGTGGCATCCAGCCGCCCGGCCTCTCTTGACGCATGTATCGCAAGGAACTTCAGAGCCAAAGCATCTGATTTTGCGTCGCCTGCAAGGCTCACAGCTCAGCGGCATGCGTTTCTGTGTATGGGGAGGCATGCTGGCTACAATTTGGGACGGTTGACTAACAGCCGCAATGCCTCTGTTGATGAATGAGTGAAGTTGTCGGCTGCGTCCGTCAAGTTTGTGGTGGGGGGAGGGGGGTGGTCTATCTGAGCCCAAGTCCAAGTACAAGTACAAGCCTGCGACACCTAGTAGGGATAACTCGTGCTAACCTCGGGCATAAATCGGACATTAAACGAGTATTGTGGTATTTCTATTGGTCATTACGAGTGTACGGTGAATCCTTGCATTTTGTTTCTTTGGACTATGTACCTGATCTAAATCCTGTAGGTAATACTGGAGTAGCAAATAATCACCCAGGGCTAGTACTAACTAACAAAGACGCCATTTATTTACTATATTCTAGCATCTCCCACAACAGACACTATTTAGTTGTTCTTCAATTGATTGGCTTTTAAGTTCAGGCTTTCCTCTTTTTTTTTTTTTTTTTTTTTTTTTTCTGCCCCTTGGTTCTTCCCGTTGGTTGTATATTTAGATCTATGCCAGGTCTTAAAGATTTCCATTATTCGAGAAACGTCGCAACAAGCTGGGTAACATTCACATCATCCTCAAACAGATGCCAGTGGCCAACATCGTCCAGCACACTTAGTCTGGCATCGGTCATCTTTTGTTGATACTTCTTACACAGGTCTGGGGGAGATACTTTGTCCTCCGTCCCTGTTAACAGCAAGGTAGAGCAAGCAATCTTGGAAAAGTCCAGTTCTGGCGCAGACGCCAACGCAGAACAAGCTTTCGCGTATCCCTCAGGGTGCTGTCCTAGTAGCGAAATGCGCACAGCAGCAACAGCCAAGCGATTTTGTGTTTTGGTCTTTTCCGACAGCGCCGTGTTAGCAAGGGCATCTGCAACCTGCATGATGCCTTTGGTTCTCACGAGCTTAGCTCGTGAGTTGGTAGCTGACACAGCGGCCTCTGGTAAGGGAGACGGAGGCGGGCCCATAAGCACAAGCTTCTTGACAAGCTGAGGGTTCTTCAGTGCCAGTTTGACGGCTATTAGACTACCCAAGGAATGGGCGACGACGATAGTGTCTTTCACTCCTTGGCTCTCAAGGACCTTGGCAATGTCTTCAGCATATGATGCGATAGAGATGACACTGTTTGCGGCTGTTGGGGACAGGCCATGGCCCTCCAGATCCAACATGTGCAGAGAGTGCTTGCTTTGCAAGGATGGTAGGAGAGGAGTAAAGTAGTCATGGGTGCCGCCCAGTCCGTGTATAAAGGCAATATTGGCACCTCCCTCGGTGCCAAGACGGCGATAGAACAGCTGCTTCGACCCGATCTGGAGTAGCTCCGGCTCGGCGGTATCCAGTATCTTGCTGTTGTAGGCTGGAGCGTGGCTTTCAGAGGCGACACGAGAAACAGTTGTATTGGTCGCGTCATATGAGCCAATGCGGTTTGACAGTGTACCGAGACCTGTCACCGACACTGATACCTCATCGCCTGGCTTGAGAAAGATCATGGGACGGAATCCAAAGCCAACTCCAGCTGGGGTACCCGTGGCAATAACATCTCCGACTTGTAAGGTCTGTCCCTCGGATAAGGTCTTGATGAGGAAGGGAACGCTGAAGATCAGCTGCTCAATGGTAGCTTCCTGGCGGTTCTCTCCATTCACAGATGTCTGTATTTTCAGCGGTTGTGTGAGGTGTTCCTTGGGTACAGCAATTGGTCCAATTGGGCAAAAGGTATCAGGGCTCTTGCCAATATAGAACTGCTTGTGATCACGCTGGCGTTCACGAGCAGTAACATCATTGATAATTGTGTAGCCCCAGACATAGCCAGGAGCATCAGCTTCAGAAATCTGGAAGCCAGACTTGCCGATAATGACGCCGATCTCTCCCTCGTAGTCTACACTCTCTGTGAAACCCTTGTGCGGGAATATTTCGTCATTATGGGCAATTATTGATGTTGCTCGCTTCGTGAAGATGACGGGGTGCGTCGGCTGGTCATTCTTGTCCGATGCATCATAGCTAAGTCAATATTAGTTCAATTCTTGATAGTATAGTGTGGTGGTCTCAACTTACCCAGACTCATTGAATTCCTTTGCATGCTCGAAATAGTTTTTACCGACAGCAAGGACGTCTCTACCAGAGATAGGGGGGAGAAGCTTTACATC
The DNA here is from genome assembly GCA_022702485.1 of Simplicillium sp. C3G150-2. Classification (NCBI taxonomy): domain Eukaryota; kingdom Fungi; phylum Ascomycota; class Sordariomycetes; order Hypocreales; family Cordycipitaceae; genus Simplicillium; species Simplicillium sp. C3G150-2. The sequence continues at coordinate 5,615,676 of JAJIYY010000001.1, read as the reverse complement.
TGAGACCAGATAAACGACATCCGTAGCGGCAAAGGCATCGTCTCCCCCTTCAATCACTTCATAGAGTGTCGACACAGGAGCTCCGGACTTGTAGGCTAGCTGCGTGATCTCCTGAGCTTCAAGGTTCAAGTGACCAATTCTGGGTTTTCTCTGTCCCTTTGCTATGTAGGCAGCATAGTTGGTGTTGGAAGCCTGGTTGCTGTGTCCGTTGGTAGCCATCGTAATTGATCTGTAACGGGCGACGTTTGGAGGGGTTCTCACTTTCTTTCGGGACAAATACCGCGTTATACTTAAACAGCGTCATAAATCCACCACTGTTCCCTAGCTTGCATATATACCATGTACAGGTACATGCTAGCTCAATTTCCTCTCCAATTTACCAATGATATCAGCGCATGACGAGTCACACCCCGCCTCCTCCGCGATTGTCCGCATATCACCGCAATCCTCCGCGCATCTCCGCGATCAACCCAGACCTTCATTCCCCAGATTCTGGCCTAAGACAATACTTGATTTTAATAAACAGACTAAGCCCAAAATCGTACCTATACGACAGGTTGGTAATATTGGCCTGGCCGTACACAACGTTCTTAGCGCAACCGCAAGTCGGTAATAAATAGATCAGTCCGTAGCTGCATGACACGCGCTTTACTGTGACTCTGATTTCTTCTTTCTCTGAACTAGTCGAAACTATTAGTCTATCCGCGACTGGTACTTTGATTCCAGCTATCCACTGCCATTGGTTAAGATGCCCGGAAGCGTCAACTACCAAGATCACGCCTCCAAGGACAGAGCGCATGAGCTCGAGCTTGCCAGGGAAACCACAGCTGGTGGTCATCCCAATGATCGTTCACAGCCTGCTCTCCCAGTTATACACCGCAGATTTGCCAATCCAGCTCCCTTGGGGCTTCTTTCCTTTGCCACGGGAATTTTCTTGATTTCTATCTTTGGTGTCCACGCACGAAGCTTGCAGACGCCCAACATTCTCATTGCCGTCTTGATCTTCTTTGGAGGCATCTGCCAGTTTATTGCAGGAATCATGGAATTCATTGCTGGAAACACTGTGAGTTCCGCTACTCTGCCTTCACAAATCGTCGCGAAGCTACTAACCTGCGCTGTAGTTCGGTGCTACTGTTTTCCCTGCTTACGGAGCTTTCAACCTATCCTACGCGCTCATCTACATTCCGGGCTCTGGAATTATCGCTAGCTACACCGACTCCAAGACTGGAGAACTCTCACCAGAGTTTGGAGAGGCTTTGGCCATGTATCTGTGGGCCTGGTTTATTTTGACTGCGCTATTCACAATCGCGGCAATGAGATCTTCCTGGATTCTGTTCCTCGACTTGGCTGTCCTGACCGTCGAGCTGCTGCTACTTGCCGTTGGTTACATGCTAAACAAGCCCTCTTTGTTGACTGCTGGTAATTCACTCGGTTTTGTTGTGGCCTTCCTGTCTTGTAAGTATTAGCTTTGTCTCACACTGATTCATGATCCCCACGGACTCGACTAACAAAAGTCCACAGACTGGGCTGGTGTTGCAGGACTCTGGAGCGGTGGCACTACTCCTATCAACCTTCCTACTTTTTCCATGTACACAGAACCATAGATACTTCATCATTCGAGGGTTTCGTGTAGAAATACTCTCCAATTAAATTCTGCTGGTTACCATATCATGATAATTAAAACTACGAAGCGTTATATGCAGCCATATTCTATTATGAATAAAAGTCTTCGTCATCCCCAAGTTTCGACAGACCTATATACCTAGGGAGCTCCCTAAATTTGTTTTCGATGCCCTTCGTCCTGCCTACTCGCAAGGCTCGCCCGTGAGCCTCCATGATATCGCGACTGTGAAATCTCCAGAATTGCCAACTACAATCCTGACCCGCGAAGCTGAGTATTACTTGTTGCCCACCAGGATGTTCGTTCAAAAATTCAGAACAGTCGTATATAATATTGTCGACGACAATCCATAAGGGTGTCGCTGTAGTCGTTGTCCTTTGTGTCGATTGTGGCTGTGACAGTTCCCGGACCGTTTCAGGTGGAATGAAGGGAAGCTCTGAGTCAAGCTTGTGGATTGGTTGCATCGGCCATTCGTCTTTTAGACTTTTGCCTTGAATTCTTTCCAGGCGAGGGCCTGCGCTGTACTCTATTTGCGTCACGGTAGGCCCGTACTCATCTTTGGACCTTGGAGGAACTGAGGCTGAGGACAAGCCGACAAAGTTTTTCGCAAGTCGGATCCAGCCCATTGCAGTATGACTGCGAATTGACTTTTGAATGGAATGGATTGTTGTTGGTATTTTCTACCAGTGAAGAAGTGAGGAGCGTCTGGAGCGCACGCCGAACAAACATTGTGCCACCAACATCGCCACTCCACATCTCCGCTGGGGACGGTGATGCGCGGAGAAGCGCGGATGCAACGCGACACGCTAGGAAATCCGGGGTTGCATACGATGATGTTGTTAGATCGTGCGGAAGCGACAAAGGCAAATCGCGGGGTAATTGATTCGAATGTGGCGGAAACCATGAGTTAGCATATGCCATTACTATTTATTTCCCAATTCTTCAAGGATGCCTACACGACTTAGCCAGTATGGTCTCTTTCCACCACCCTGGTTTCCCGTTCGGCACCATCACTTAGTATCTCATACAGACACATTTTTATGCCACTCCTGCTGATCATACCATCATACCATCATGGCGCCTGCACTGACCTCTGAGTCTCGTCCGTGGACATCTCCCGACTTCGTGCCTGACGTTTACGATGGGCCACCACGCAATTTGAGTTTCATCGATGCGGTTGATTTTGACCCGTCGTTGAAACCAAAGGATTATGACATCGAGGGCACCCACCCAGACTCTGTGGTCCTGCTCCTCGATGTTAATATTCTTGACTGCACTGGTCGGCTGCCATACAAGGGCGATGTCCTTATCAAGGGCCAACGATTTGCTGCGGTTGGTGAAGTTCCAGACAAGGAAAGTCTCGTCAAGAACCCTAAAGTTCGTGTCTTCCAGGGTAAAGGAAGAACATTGATCCCTGGTCTTGGCGATGCACACACACATTTCAGCTGGAATGGAGGCGATCTTGATCGTCTCGGAGATTTGGGAGTTGAGGAGCACACGCTTCTGACAGCCAGAAGTGCGGCTTGTTACATAGACTCAGGCTATACTATGTACGTTGGACTGTTTGCTTTTGCGATTGATTTCCAAGAGGCTAACCTGTAATTTTCTAGGTGCTACGGAGCTGCATCAGCCAAAGAGAGACTGGATGTCGTCGTTCGTGATGCTATCAATGCTGGAGATATCCCCGGGCCAAGATACCTCGCCAACGGCAAAGAAATGGCTAGACGAGACGGCGAACTCGTTGCCGGTATTACGGCTTATGCTGATGGTCCTGTCGAGATGCGAGAGGTCATAAATCACCACATTAAGCTTGGAGTAGACCAAATCAAGCTCTCCATGTCGGGAGAAGAGGCAAGTTATACTTCCCACACTCACGCAAACAAATATTTTTTTAATTCGTTTCGTTCTAGATTACAGAAATTAGATCTGCCCAAGATTGTTATTTCACGGACGAGGAGACAGCTGCCTGTGTTGAGGAAGCCCACAAACAAGGTCGCCGTCTTTGCGCACACGCTCGCGCCAGGGACTCTGTTAAAATGTGTGTAAGGCACGGAGTTGATGTTATATATCATGCGTCTTACATTGATGAAGAAGGCAAGTAGTTCTCTATTACGTGCCCTTCAGCGCCAGTCTACGGTTTCCAAGTGGCCGATACTGCTTGAAGCATATACCATAGGCACTGTCTTTGACAGCTGGCTAACAGACTATAGGCATGGATATGCTGGAAGCCAAGAAAACCAAACATATCGTAGCTCCCGGTCTCAACTGGCTCATCGCCACCCTCACAGATGCCGCGGCTTTTGGCTACGCAAACGCAAAGGCCGAGCAAGTTGGCTACAAGAAAGAGCTTGAGGCAGCTATCCGCGGCCTTCGTGAGATGCACAAGCGCGGCATCGTCGTTCTCCCCGGTGGTGACTATGGTTTTGCATGGACGCCGCATGGCACTTGTAAATATACCTCTTTCCTGATTCCTTGAAATAGATACATTACTAATCCACACGCTTCAGATGCTCGGGACCTCGCTCACTTCAAGAACCTGCTTGGCTTTACCGCCCATGAAGCTCTCATCGCCGCTACCTACGGCGTGGCAAAACTATTCATGCGCTCTCACGAGATGGGTCAGATCAAGGCTGGCAACTTTGCGGACTGCGTCTTGGTGGACGGCAACCCTCTTGAGGAAATCGAGGTGCTGCAAGACCACTCCAAGCTCAACATTATCGTCATCAACGGACGTGTGCACAAGGCTGGTCGCAAAGAGTACGGCGTTACAGACGTACATGACCTGCCGGAAGTGCAGAAGCAAATGCAGAAAAATTATTAAAGTACCAGGGCTTGTGGATGAAGCCAGGTATTTTTGCAGAACAAAATTGGGAGCTATTTGACATGCGAAACATGACAATGATGCATTCATGAAGTATGTGGTATCATTTCGCTTTCATTTAGACAAATCTTCAAAACTCGTTGCCTACTATCATGCATTTTCGCCTTTTATCAAAGTAGTCAAATGTCACGGACAATGAGTCATTTCGACAGCGTCGGTTATCTCCTTCCCGTCGCTGGACTCTTCACACCGGATTTGTTGAGACGTACACCACATGCAGACTCCTACGTAGGTTTCATTCTATCCTCAGTTTTAGTTTCTAGATGTCCAGCTACAAATCGGGGGTAGGGTTGCGCCTACATTTGCCGGGATCGCAAAAGTATCAGCCTTTGTCCTTGTCATTTCCTCAGGCTGCCCGGCATCATTGGCTCTATTCTTGTATAAACGGGCCACGTCAACCACGGATGAATGAGTAGTACCCTACCCTCCAAAGTTGGTCTGACCTGCATATTTTGCCAGCATCGTGGTGGTGATTGTGCGTCGATTGCCGCCCGTGTGGTTGTCGGTGTGAGCTGTGGCCGTTTAATCTGTTACACGCTGCAGTGCAACACGGCACACTGCAGCCCAATGCTCTGCTTCTATAGGATTAGGCATCTCAATCTAGAATGCGGCCAGGTGGCAAAGCATAGGCTGATGGAGGGTGAGATGGTGTGCGGGGGGTGCGTTTTGGGCGGGCATATTAAACGGGCGCCGGGATGCGATTTGTGTCAGGGACTTGCATGAATGATAAGTCATTTGACATACAAAAATTTCAGTCGTTGAACAGTTTGTATGAGGTATCGATGGCAAAGCTAGTTGACGATTTACTGTATTGAGAGTTGAACCTCCGCCTGTATCAGGAGCTTCGTCTCCGGAACCGGCGTGTCGTGAATTGTACCACAGCGGAACAGATTGCGCTGGTCTGGTCTGGAATCAGCCGCAAATAGTCAACTACTAGAGGCTAGAGACTAGAATGAAACAGCGACGCATGGGTGTGCTTGGCCGCCCGCAAGTCTAAACGAGGCTGCGCTAGCGTATGCAAGTCTTGTATAACGCACTTGTAGTCTTTTGAGTGCTAATTGTTGCTCATTGATTGGTAACTTGTGATAAAAACCACTTGCATCCCTTTGTGGCAGTCACAGACTATACCGTCTCTTTTGTTTTACTCATTTGTTACTGTCAGTACAGGACCTCGGCCGCGGCCAGATAATCAGTGCTAGGATTGGGATCCTTCGCGAACGAGACTGTTGTGTCCTCGTTTAACTTACACCACTCACAACTAGTGTTCAGAGTTCACCCAACTCACTACTACATTAGAACCCAATTCGCAAGACCAATCTTACAACTTGGAAATAACTCTTAGCTTTCCCTTGGCGACCATGGAAATCGACATGGGCTCGTCTCGAAGGAACTCCATCTCCCCCGAAACCTTCTTCCAGTATCGCGACCACCTCAAGCGACACCTCGCCATCCAACAGGCTGCGCTAGCGATGCAACGAACCCCGCCACTGTCAGACTCGACGACGGCGCGCACGGTAGCCTCAGACGAGCCAGACAACATCTCCCCGATAGATATACACATCAACACGTCGCTCAAAGTCAGCAGCAACAACAACATCATTTCGCTGACGGACAGTCCGGCGGACCACGCCAATGCGATTGCGAAAGCGGTCGTCAAAGCAATTGAAGAGAATAGCACAGGACGGTGTGGTATCCCGATGTTAGATCCAGATGGAGTGCCTCGCCCAATTCATATTCAGGTGGAAGCCGGCATTACGGTTGAGGGTGATGGGAATGTCATCGGAAGGGATTTGGATGTTATAAAGGCGCTGCAAAGCACGACGATAAAGACGGAGAGCGATTAATTGAAACTGCGATGAGCGTACGATTTAGACTTTATTTTTAATCCGTTTGCTTTGCTCAATTTATATCTCACGAATTACATATCTCCTCAGCCAGCGTCGAAGCACATGTCACTTACACAGCGCCAGGTACAGCGACCATCAGACCGCAAAAACGCAAATCAATTACAAAAGCCCTCTTGCGAACCCTCCCACGGACGAATCATGTCGGCAGCCAGTCCCACGATCAGCTCGACAGGTCTCACTAGCTATACTCAATCTGTGCAAATCGATCTTCACTTGGGTCACTGCGCCCCACCCCGAACCCCCACTACAGCACCAATTCCTACTGGAGCTTCAGCTGGCCCCTTCTGTACGCTTCTTTGCTGTGCCCTGATTACAGCACTCAACAGCATTCTTGACTCACCCTGAACCACCCAAGACAGCCCATAATAAGCCCCTAGCCGGGTACCTTGTTTAGAGCTGTACCCTGAAATGCCCCTCATTGCCCCTCACCTCAATTCAACCCAGTTCGCATCCCATCCCACTCAGCCATAACACTCTTTTTTCTTCTTCCTTTCTTCCTCAGTCATTCAATTGTCCCTAGTCCTTTCAAAATGGCAAACCTTACCATCCGCAACCTCACCATCCACCCAGTCGAGCTCATTCACGTCGCTCGCTTCGAGGCTGAAAAGAAATCCACCTCCAACGTCGTCTCCTCCCTTGCTTCCTCCGTAACCAACTTCATCAATGCCACCGAATCTTCCTCTTCCGAGCTTCACCCTAAGGGTAATGCACGCAATAATGACGACGTAAACGTCCGCATCGATGCCTTCCGCACCAACAAGACTGATATCCGCACTGCCGAGCCCGGCAAGGAAATCATCCGACTCACATTCAAGACGGACAACCACAAGTACGAGACTGACTTGCCTTCCCCCAATGGCCGCAGTATTACCATGAAGAAGCTCGACGATGGCCCGCATGAGCTCACTGTCGTCCATGTCCCCTCTGCTGCCTTTATTGCCATCTACTCCTCTGGTGGTCTCAATGCCTGGATGAAGGAGCTTCACAACGATTGGCCCCTCCAGATTCTCTCTATTCCCGGAACTCACAACTCCCCCACCCACCACAAGGCTCTGCCCTCTGTACGATGTCAGGCCGTCAGTGTTCCCGAGCAGCTCAACAACGGCGTTCGTTTCATGGATATCCGTGTTTCCGCCAACAAGGACGACGATAAGCTCTCTCTCGTCCACAGCGTATTCCCCATCTCCCTCACCGGCACAAAGCACTTCGCCGACTTGCTCAATGACGTATACGCTTTCCTCGACAAGAACCCCTCTGAAACTATTATCATGAGCGTCAAGCGCGAAGGTACCGGCAAGGGCTCCGACCAAGACATGTCCCGCTACCTTAAGAACGCTTACATCGACAAGAAACGCGACAGGTGGTACACAGACAGCCGCATCCCTACTCTTGGTCAGGCTCGTGGTCGCATCCTTCTCGTCCGCCGTTTCAACATCGATGACTTTCTCAAGAAGGAGAATGATAACCGTGGTTTCGGCATCGACGCCGCCGCTTGGCCCGATAATTGCGAGAATGGCGAGTGCTGCGGCGGTCAGATCCGCGTGCAGGACTTTTACGAGATTGGCGAGAGCCAAAACATTGAGAAGAAGGTCGACTTCAGCAGGGGTCATCTTGAGCGCGCCGCCGAGCAGCACTTCCTCCTCCCCGGCATGGAAAACTACAAGGAAGAGGACAGCAAACGAGTCCCTGCATTCCACGTCAACTTCCTCAGCGCTAGCAATTTCTTCAACGCCACTTGCTGGCCGGAGCGCATTGCTGCCAAGATCAACCCCAAGGTTATCGAATACCTCTGCATTAAGCATGGAGAGGAGGGTCAAGGCCCCAAGAAGCTCAAGGTGGGCTCTGCTGGTGCGGGTATTGTTGTCACAGATTGGGTTGGCGCCAATGGCGATTGGGACCTGATTCGCTGCATTGTTGGCATGAATGCGAGACTCCAGCTCAAGAAGCCATGAATGGAGAGAAAAGCACAGGCAGTCACTTTGGATAAACGAAATTGAATAAAATCGTGTATTGAAGTTGCTTTATTAATGCAAATCATATCAACATCATTTACTTAGTACTATTTTCAGTCAGTGAGATGCTTCAAAGACGGCTGCAAAAATGTGTTGCAAGAAGATGCCATTCAGTTCTCCAAGGTGAAAGATTATATTCGTCACGATGAACTCGGATAAGAAATGTAGGAATAAAAATCATCTCAATGGCAGAGGGGAAGTGCTTTAGAAGTATACGTACCAATTGCTCGCCTAGACACTGCAGAACGGATGTTCTCGACGCTCACCTACAGCAGAGCAGGTTAGTTACTGCCGATATTTTGCTTATGAAAAGAACAAGGATGGAATTGAGAAAATCTAGGCATGTCAGCGCTGAGTTGTCTACGCGTTGAAAGACAGCAAAACATACGTCAGATGTTGTTAAGTTTGTTCATGTCCCGCAGTACCACAAGGGTACGCAGATCAAACAGTGTGAATACATTTTGAACAGCTCATCATGATAGGATACAAGGAGAGAATATGCTTTTGTTTACCTATCAACATGAGTTAGTTGACATGTATCCTAGCTTGTGCTTCAATAAATGCAGTCAATTGCCACAATCAGGTGACGAATTATCATCCAGAGTTCCCACCAGTCTCCCACCACAAGGTTTGTACGCCCTGCTTTCTAGGGCGAGAGGTGATGAGGCTCGATTATGTCCGCCCGTTCGTTCAAGTCTTCATCATAATGTGGGATCGCTCAGGGAGTTTTGAGTATCTGTATTTACCTGCATCCAGCGAGTTAGCTTATGCAATAAACAATGAGTAGTAAAAATAAACAAGAGTGCAATTCATCTCCAATCAGACAAGGCTGAAACTTAGTAACAACGTTATCCACATAATATTTTAAGCATGAGGAATCCCTAAGGTGTCGGTTTGATCATCACTTGGAGGAAGGCGGCGAGGCCTAGACAGAGGAAGACGCAAGGAAAAGATGGTAACAAACCTTTTGAAAGAAATTATCGCTCGCATTGGTCGACATGAACCCTAAAATACAAACTGAAAACTGCGTTAGCAGAGCTTTAAAGGAAAAAGCGTCAAGCAATTGAGGCTGCAGAAGTTTTTGCTCAGGGTAATGCTAATAAGCGTATCACCATGAATGTGTCTGAATTGGATTGTTCATGTATTGTATGCATCACCGCAAAGACAAGGGAGAGGAAGCAATTGGGGAAATACCATACCTATAACGCAAAGAACACAACGCGTGTGTGCTCGAGGGTTGCATTCGCAGAACACCTCAAGCTATGCAGATGCAGAGGATGAAGGAAATAGAAACGAAATTTTTGTGGTGGACAGCAATAAATGCGAGCTCAGCCACTAGTCCCAAAATAGACTAGCGCAACTCCGCCCTTCGTGGCGCTACTGCGTGGCGGTGCACCCGATCCCTCCCGCCTGTGTGGCGAAACTCGTGTACCCTGTTATAAGTCCGTCACTGCCCGCATGTCGAGGCCTCAGGTTTGATGTCAACGTCACTCTTTGCATCCCGCTTTCGTAAGGGGCTGTTAAGAAACAACAAACAACACAATGATAACGTCTCGTGGGGGGATGATATGGGGCCCTGCGGCCCTACGCTTCCTCCGCGCTGCCGCCTCCAAGGCGACAGACGCCATGCGGACGAAACTCGCAAACGCCTCTAAACCACTGCAGGCACTCGAATACATCCCCATCAGGAGCGGATTCACTGGGCGACGCCCCATTCACCCAACCGCTGTGCTTAAACAGCAGCGACGATGGTTTACACGACTCTCGGGTCGTCAGGTCCAAAACGCTGTTCGACGATTCATCTCCACCGAGGCCTCCGGTGCTGGACGACAGTTTGACCGCGCTAAGCTGCCATCATCCAATACTTCACGACGTGTAGCTCAGTGGTCTGGCAGAGCGCCGTTTGCCAGCACGTTGCGACCAAACCTAACTGGCGGCGCTATGCCGCGAACTGCTGGTGGATACAGCCTAGGTGGAGGTGCTCGATACTTCTCTCATACACCTGCCGCACCAGCTCAAGTCGTGCAGAACGTCTCACAGGCTATGAGAGCATTTTTCCTCTCAGGCCAGCGACTTCAGTACGATGGGATCGATGCGCGAGGTCAGATCAAGTACCGCTCAGTTTCCGTCTTGGAGGACAAGGCCATCCGCAAGCTCGCCGATATCCCACGCTCCGCTCCTGGTGCTTTCATCGACTTCCAGCTGAGCCCTACCATTACCGCTTTGAGCCCTCTCGCTATGGCTCTTGCTTCTGCCTCTGAAGATATGGGCCTCAACGCCGAAGATGTCCTTCACACCACCACACTCAACACTGAGGGTCTTCTCGATGTCCTCTCCGCCGACTTTGGACGTGCGTTGAAGGATCTGACTGCCGTGTATGCCGATTTGCGGCGACTGTCTTCTTTGGGAGACTTGCCAATCTCGCTAGAGAAGCGACATGTTCTCCGTGTACGATTCCCAGGACTCGACAATTCGACCTTGGAACAAATTTGCGACGACGTTGGTATCCAACGCGGAATTGTCGGCCAAGATGCTGGATTTGACTCCGCGACTGGTGTCACCATGGCTTTGAAATTCCCATTCGCGCCTCAGTCCAACAAGCTGCTATCATCACCAGGCGGCACTGCTCGATCACTGGAAGGCCACGAACTGGACGAGCTATCGACTGACGACTCGTTTGTCCGTGAAGCGTTTGCCGGTCAGCTGGGGGAAAACCCATGGCTCTCGGACCCAGAAGGATACGAAAGTATGTCGCCCCCACTGAGCTCTGGCGAGCACTGTTCGGGAGAATTTGAAGGGCTTGAAGGCATTTATCGATTTTTGGAAGAATGCGACCGTGCACACGGTCACTTGGGTTGACATGGCCACATTTTGTTTGATTTTCTGCAGGCCAGGAGAGGACAGGACATTCGTGGTGGATCTACACTCATTTGTAACAGTATTTTCCTTATACCATTATGATAAGTCGACTGGTATCGACAAATACATTTCTTTGAGTCTTGCAAGACATCAGATGCTGTGAATGACTGTCGCTACTTGTTTGCTGATGATGACGGTGAGCCCTTTTTGTGTGTAGGCGCAGCTGGCGGTGCCGTTTTCAGCAGATTTGTTTCTGTAGATAGACGTTGCAGAAATATGCCAAAGGATATTAGGTTGGCGCAGCAGATTTCGCAGTGCTGCTGGTCAGCCATAGTGGCGCGGCGTGGTTGAGGTGGTGTTGAGAGAAATGAAATTGAAAATCGCCAGCTCCGCCAATTTATGGTGGATAACGGCACCAATGGATTCGACTGGTGTCACAACTCAGGCCCTGCAATGCACATTCGATATCAACGAATTAAATTTTTAGAAATAAAACGTTAAGCATAAAGCTAATTGGCTTAAGTTTTGAAAATAATCACCCCTAATCTACCATCGAGCATGCTCCCTGGGTACTTTGTGGGCATCTTTGATCTGACCACGTCCTGGCCACCACCATACGTACTGTAAATAAATGTAGAAATATCATTTTTTTTAATATTTACAGATTAAGTTCATCTTCTCATTCATCTTTTGACCTGTTATTCACCGGAAATAACCACATAAACAAAGGTGCGTTGATGGATGGCAACTGGATTCTTTGACACAACGTGAAGCCATAGAAGCCCATTGTGCATGTCTTTGTCGGTACTGTCTGTCGGCTCGGGTACAAGATTTGACGTAGATACTGAACTCGCCGACTCGCAAAGCATGTTGTATGTAGTATCCAATTATTGCGCAATTCTTTCTTCCTTGGATGAGAGTTCGTGTTGAAAGACCCATTGTGCTGTGAACCCCGTACTCACTTGTTCTCGACTCCGTAATCACCCCAAGTCTGACCTTTATTTGGTTTGAATCTTTTTTTTCAGCTAGAAAAGAATCCTCTTACCGCCAGTCTTGATGCTGTGCCACCAAGGTCTCTGAAAGCAGTGCGCCTTCATCATGCAATGGTCCGAAAGAGCGTACAGAACAGCTTCTCGTTGTCCGCCAGCACCAAATCAAAGGACATTGTGCTAGTGAATGCAAGATTTACAGCATAGCTTGTCAAAGAGATAGCCAGCATTTAAGGACCTTTCCTCCCAAATGCTTGCTCAACTGACCATTCGGTAGTATCTAAAAGCAATTCCAAATTCGACCAACAATCGATCAATTGACAACAGTACGAAGTCACCAAGCATGTCATCCTCAATCTCTCGATCAGACACATTGAACGCCAGCAAGGCAGTTGCGAGAGCAATGGGCTCCAAACCTTATGCCCTCGTGGGAGGCGCCGCCTGCCAGCTCCTCGGGTCACAACGCACCATCAAGGATGTAGACTTCATCATATGTGAAAATAAGACAACGGAGGCTCGAGAGCTCTTGAAGAAGTCAGGTGAGTTCACAGTCGAGCCACGCACCAAACACACCAAGTACGGTGAGGTAGATGTTGAAATCCTTGCGCCGCCCTTCCTGTTCAAGGGCAAGTTCGATGAGAATACGCCGACGCAGCAAGTCGATGGCGTCAAGCTTCTGTCGACGCCACAGCTGCTCGATGTCAAGTGCCAGGTACTCAACATCAGACAAACTGCGGCGAAGAAGATGACTGACGCCGCTGATATCAAGTTCTTGCTTGAGCTTCTGGCGGCTACTGGTCCCCTTACCAATGCTAAGGAGCAAGTGCCTCATGCGGATGAACAGTTCATTCGCGGGTATAAGTTGAAGTATGGAGATGCGCCATGGGAGAAGGCTGGCTTTGCTCTCGTCTCAAAGTACCCTCTTCCGCCACACATGCAGCTGCGACGTTAACTGCATTGTGAGAGTGGCTTTACAGGTTTTGTTCGATGACGGTGTGCTGGGCAGCTGAAGAGGTTTGGTTTGCCAGAGCGAGTTTTCTATAGATGTATTTTGGAATTAGTATTTTGACAACGAGTCGACTTTTTTTTTTTTTTTTTCTTTCTTTTCCATTTTCCTTGTTTTTTCCTTGACACTGTCGTACGAGCTTGAGGACACGCTGTGTTTGGTTCCTGGGACTTGCGCAATGTCCATCCTAACCCAATAAATCAATTCAAAATATAGGCGGATAATTGCAACAAAAGCGAACTGTACACTGCACCCTGCACTTTGTAATGCAGCGCCCGTAGTCGGTGTTGGGTGACCGGAGTTGGATTACGGATCCAAAAGTCCGATGTCGACATCGAGCTGTGGGCGAGTCGCCTATTAAAAGGCAGCAATACGCAGTAAAAGCAGTAAAATGCAGCAAAATGCTGGGGTTGTGTGGGGCAGATGTCACTCCGCAACCTCGGTAGCTTCCAGCAGCTCTTTAGGGCCATTACTCCGGACTTCCATCTTCTCCTCCATCTTCTCCCAATCCTTCTTCTTTTTTAATTGCATTGATTCCATACCATTAACATTTTTTTATCTCATCACAGTATTCATCTAGCAATCATGCCTGGCCCCGGTGTCGGTTTTGAATATCCCCGCCAAGAGGTTTCTTGGACCAAGAGAGATGCTCTTCTCTTTGCCAACACCATCGGCGCTACCGCTGACGAGCTTCACTTCCTCTACGTACGTTTTCCCCCCCAAATTCCCAATTGACTGCTTTGCTAACATTCTTTCAGGAACTTCACCCCAACTTTGCCGTCTTCCCTACCTACCCCATCATCCTCTGTATGTTGCCCTCACTCTGACCCAAGCACCACGCCATCGCCGTCCTAACAAGATAAACCCCAGCCTTCAAGGGCACCAAGACCGATGTGATCGACTTCTACGCCTCCCAAAAGGCCGTCCAGATCCCCGACGTCCCCAAGTTCGACCCCACGCGAGTCCTCGACGGCCAGCGCAAGATTGAATTCTTCAAGCCCCTCCCCACCACCTCCGAGGGCAAGAAGTTCGAAGTCCGCACCAAGGTCCTGGGCGTCTACGACAAGGGCAAGCCTGGCAGTGTCGTCGATGTCGAGACCGACCTCGTCGATGTCAGCAACGGCGACATCTACACCCGCGTCACCTCCAGCTCCTTCTTCGTCGGCCAGGGCGGCTGGAACGGCCCCAAGGGCCCCTCTGCCACCAATTACCCCCCTCCCGAGGGCAAGCAGCCTGACGCCGTCCTCGTCGATCAGACCACCGACGAGTCCGCTCTCCTCTACCGCCTCAATGGCGACTACAACCCCCTGCACGCCACTCCTGAGCCCGGAAAGAAGATGGGTTTCGGCGGTGCCATCATGCACGGACTGTACTCATGGAACTCTACCGCACACCTTATCCTCAAGGCGTTCGGCGGCAGCAACCCCGCCAACATTAAGGAATACCAGGCCCGCTTTGCCAGCCCCGTCAAGCCTGGCAATAAGCTCGTCACCAGCGTCTGGCGCACGGGTGAGAAGAAGGGAGGCTTTGAGGAGGTTCGCTTCTCGACCAAGGTTGAGGGCGGCAAGGTCGTTTTGAGCAACGGCCGTGCTCTGGTCAAGGTTACTGGAGACGTCAAGAGCAAGCTGTAAATTGGGGCGCGAGATGAGCGCTGTTTAAATGAGCCATGATTATGTATTGTTTTTGTATCTGCTCAAATTGATGAAAATACATTGGATTTATCATTCTTGTCCCACAGGTGAATTATATGTTTAATAACTAATTAATTTGATCCGTTGCTGCCTGTTGTTGTGGTGGTGACATCGCACTACAGCAAATGAAGCCCCATAGAAGCCTTGTGGAAATTCTGGTGCCTGGTCAAACGAGCTTCATTTCATAAAGCTGCCACCAGCACCACGAACGATATGATGCGCAGATAAAATTTCACGCTTGATTTATAAACAGATAAAATGGCATCTCACTACGTCGGGCAGCGCATATCCTACGACGGAGCCCTCTGCACTGTGCGTTATATCGGTGAGGTAGCTGGCGCAAATGGCTCCTGGCTAGGCGTGGAATGGGATGATGCCTCACGCGGCAAACACGACGGCTCTCACAAGGGCAAGCGTTATTTCGACTGTATGTCATGTCTTTGTAATCCTACCTCAGTATACATCCTCTCTAACACGGCCAGGTTTATCGAGGGCACCTACCGTCGCCTCCTTTGTGAGGCCAACTCGTCCGGCAGAAAAGGGCCAAAGTTTCGTCGCCGCGCTGAACGAGAAGTATGTCGGCACAGACCAAGAAAAGGAATCTCAGCCAGCTCAGATCGTCATCGGAACCAAGGTTGCGGAGGAGATGGGCTTCGATAAGATTCGGCGACAAATGGCGGAGCTGACGGAAATGAAGGTGGCTATTGTTGACTGCGCACGCGTCGACAAGGCGGTCGCAGACGGTGATGCTTCCATTCAAGACACATGTCCCAAAGTAGCACAGTTGGACATCAGTCGAAACTTGTTTGAAAGTGTCGGTCCGGTGGTGGACATTTGTGCTGGACTGCCAGCTTTAAGGAAATTGGCCATCAAGTACGTGTTCGGCCTCGATTTCACAGAAACTTGCTAATAATGACAGTGGTAATCGCTTCCGAAATGTATTGACCGATACAAAGCTGGAAAATGCGCACAAGTCATTCCGTAACGTAACGGAGTTGGGCATAGGAAATGTTTTATTGACCTGGGAGGAAATGTGCCGCATTATCACACAGTTTTCGTCCCTCGCCAGCTTGACTGCCGGCACAAACCAACTATCCAGCCTTCCTTTCACCGGTCTATCATCCTTATCAGCGACTCTTACGACCATTAATCTCGAATACAACGACTTTACGGTCATTTCAAACCTCGCATCATTAACGCAGCTGCAAAATCTTCGCAATCTACACCTCAAGGGCAACAACATCTCAGCCATGACAGACGAAGGCGGTGATGGACCAGTCTTCCCAGAATCTTTACAATATCTTGATATTTCCTATAACAATGTCGAGACTTGGCCTTTCGTAGATAGTCTGCCGACTCATTTCCCTGGGATGACGGCTCTTCGCATCGCCCACAACCCCATCTACAACGCCAAAGCAGGAGACTTGAGAGTTTCAACCTCTGAGGAGTCGCACATGTTCACCATAGCCCGTGTGGCTCAATTGAAGTCCATTAATTTCTCCATAATCACAAAAGCAGACCGCATCAACGCCGAGATGTTCTACCTATCACGCATTGCAAAGCAACTTGCGGAGGTGCCTGAGACAGCAGAAAAGTCCATCACGGACCTTCACCCCAGATACACAGAACTATGTCAAATATACGGCGAACCAGATGTTATAAGACGGCAGGAGATCAACCCTGCCTTCCTGGAAGCGCGTCTCATCAATGTCGAGTTTATGTGCGAGGGCAAAGATACCAAGTCGAAGCGGATACCGCAAGCTTTTGACATTTATGCCGTCAAGGGTATTGCTGGTAGGCTATTCGACATCTCACCGCTTGCTCTGAAGCTGGTATGGGAGACTGGTGAATGGGATCCGGTGGCTGGCTTCGAGGACAGCGACGATGATAGCAGTGATGATGAGGATGAAGCTGAAACGCCAGTCGAGACCCCCCCGGAGGCTGAAGAGAAGCCGGGAGTGCAAGATCCAACCTCGATTGAAGGGAAGAGTGGGAGATGGGTCAGGCGAGAGGTTGAGCTTACGGATGGTCCTAGGCAGTTGGGTTACTGCGTAGACGGGATGGATGTAAAAGTTAGAGTAGAGCCAAAGTAACGATCCATTCTCAACAATGAAAAATATTCCCTTTCTAATCGGCGCCGCTTACAGAAATTTTGCCAATCATCAACTCACATTACCAATGCCAATTCAATTCCATGTGACTCTGCCAATGAAGACACGGGGTAAATGCCAGCTTCCCTCAGCTGCGGCCCAGGTCTCGCGCTGGAGATACCATATCACCAGAAGCAAAGTGCAACACCTCACAATGCGCATCAGCACTAACCGCCAGTGTGCATTACTCAGGCTCCAATTAACCCATAAGCTTTTTCTCTTCTAGAAGCGAAACGGCCATAGATGCTTATGTCTCCGTCGCGCCTAAATCCTAAAATCCGCTAGCGAGCAACTAGCTCCGGGGTGGTCATCGGGATAAGACAGATCCAAGGACTGAATAAATCCGATCCACAACGTCACTCCCCTCAAAGGTTTCGGGGTCAACAAGGTAGTTTACAAAGCGAGGCGAAGTGAGGCGCAAAGATAAATACCACAGGGTTCGCAGCCTCGAATCTAATTATCATCAATCATCACTTAACTAAATCACGGTACAAACACGTAACATGCCTCAACTGCTTGGAAAGGAAATCGGCCCTACTGGGTACGGTCTCATGGGTAAGTCCTTTGTCTTTTGAATTTGCAGATCAAACTAACACGTTCAGGCCTATCATGGAGACCCAACCCCATTCCCATCGAGGAGGCTATTACAGCCATGAAGGCCGCTCTCGAAGCAGGCTGCAACCTGTGGAACGGCGCCGAGTTCTACGGCAAGCCTGAGTACAACTCCATGACCATCCTCAACGCCTACTTCACCAAATACCCCGAAGATGCCGAGAAGGTCATTCTCACTATGAAGGGCGGTGTCAACCTCGAGAACTTGCACCCAGATGGCAGTCCTGAGAACATTCGCAAGTCGCTGGACAACATCCTCGCACAGCTTGGCGGCAAGAAGAAGCTGGACCTATTCAGCTTCTCTCGCAGAGATCCCCGCGTGCCATTAGAGACGTCTTATGGTATTATCCAAAAGGAGTACATTGACACTGGCAAGCTGGGCGGCATTGCGCTATCTGAATGCTCCGCTGAGACTGTCCGCGAGGCGTCCAAGATCACAAAGATTCACATTGCGGAGGTGGAGTTGAGCCTCTTCTCGCCCGACATCCTCAAGAACGAGGTCGCCAAGGCATGTGCGGAGAATGATGTCCTGATCGAGGCATATTCCCCCATTGGTCGCGGAGTAAGTCTCTACACATATCACGACACATTAC
Source organism: Simplicillium sp. C3G150-2 (assembly GCA_022702485.1). Taxonomy (NCBI): domain Eukaryota; kingdom Fungi; phylum Ascomycota; class Sordariomycetes; order Hypocreales; family Cordycipitaceae; genus Simplicillium; species Simplicillium sp. C3G150-2. Next base: position 5,597,355 of record JAJIYY010000001.1, on the reverse strand, counting down.
AACTGTCTTACTGACTTTTACCCACAGCTCCTCACCGGCAGATTCAAGGAAGCCGCCGACTTCAAGGAAAACGGCATCGTCGCCTTCTTCCCCCGTTTCCAAGATGAGACCGTCAAGCACAACCTCACGCTCGTCACTCAAGTGGAAAGCCTCGCTGCGAAGAAGGGCTGCACGTCCGCCCAGCTCGCGCTCGCCTGGGTCCGCAAGCACAGCGGCCGGCCTGGTTTGCCAGCCATTGTTCCCTTGCCTGGCGCCACGACGCCGGCGCGAGTAGCTGAGAACGCCACGGCTGTGGAGTTAACGGACGAAGAATTCGCGAGCCTCAACAAGGTTGTGGACGATTTTGAGCCTGCTGGTGGTCGTTACCCCAACGGCGTGCCTACAAACACCTAGAAACATTCACGGTGGAAAAAGCTGGGATACTTTGATAGGAGTCAGCATCAATCTTTGGAAAGACATGTTTTTGAAGAAATAGCGTGTGTGAGAGTGCTCAGCAAGAGGTTGTCCACAGCAAGCTCCAAAAGAGGCTTCAGAATTGCAGAATTCAAATACATTGAATACCATCATAGCAGGGGTTATAGAGTGAGAAATACGAGAAATACTTACATTTTTATGACACTTTAAATAACGTTTTGGCTTTAATCGAGTTGTTGATGTGAGTTTGTTATGGTGGAATTGGCTGTTGTGACATGAAAAGGCTATCGGCACACTAGGGTGCACAATGCGGTTGATTGTAACGATGTTGATTTTTTTAAGGTAAAACCACTGGTGCGTGGTGGCTACATAACCACTCATTATGTAAGCCTTCCTCCCTCCGGGCAACAGGGTAGAAAATCTAGTACGCCATGTTCTGTTCAAGTACCAGGTTTCTAGGCTAGGAGTGTGTTGGTTTTTATTTTAAAAATTATGGCTTGAATAAGAACTTGTAAATAAAGGGCATCGCAATTTTTTTCTTCTAATATTTCCAAATGGTGGCGTTGTGGTTGGTTGGTTGGCAATTAGCACTTCACTCCAAAGTTGAACGATATCGACAACCTAAAGGAACATGACCAAATGAAAGACAGCAAGACTATGTGGTCTTATTTGAGCCAAAAATTTACAGACAAATGTACTATTATTGGGTATACAAATCAAATCCACAAGCATAGCCATAGCTACTGAATGCAAAAATGCCGCTAACATCAAGTACTCTACACAACCACTGCACCATTAACTCCAACGGCTTCGACTCGATTCACAAGCTTCTTCACATTCGACCACTCCTCGTTCTTCAGGCCCTCTTTGCCTCCCAATCCACTAGACACCTCAAATACTGTCAGAGATCCGTCAATACCGCCAGTCGCAATTCTTTTGCCGTCATTGGGCTCCCACGCCACCTTGTTCAAGCTCTTGGAAAGCATGGTTCGTCCATCTTGGCGCTGACTGGGGGTGATTCTCGAAATAGGTTCTTCCGTCTCAACAGCAATATCCCAAAGCTCAAGCCAACCTGCGCCATCGACAAGAGCAAAGACGCTGGGTTTCACTGGAGACCACTTGGCATCATACACCACGTCTTCACGCACGAAATCGATAAGAGGCGAAATGTGGCCGTCACCTGTACCAATAGTAGATGTGGCAGCAGGGGCGCGGACTTTCCAAAGCTTGACGCTCCAATCCAACGAAGACGAGATGACCAAGTCACCGAGATCAACTGGACCGCGCGAAGGATGGAAATCGACCGACATTACGGGGGCAGTGTGACCCTTGTAGCAGATCTTCTTATCGACACCAGCCTTGGCGCCAGCACGGTCGTATCGGTGACAAGGGAATATCGTGCCCTCTTCGCTTCCAACGAGGAAGAAAGTGGGATCAGTTTGAGGGAACGACAGGCATGTTGGGCTCACGTCTTCCACAGCCACCTTGGCTTGGGCAGGGTTCTTTAGCTCGAGCGACTCTTGGGGCTGCGCAAAGACATCCATGCTCCAGCCACATACGACACCATCCGTAGAACAAGATATAATGTTGTTGGCGTTTTGTGTTCCAACAATATCCACAGCATAGATGGGGTGAGCGTGGCCATATCCAGTCAGTGGTGTCTTCTGAACGGGAGCTGCCTTGGCTCTGGTGTCCCAGAGGAGGACCTGCCCACCGTATGAGCCACCAACAATCAGGTTCGGGTGGTATGGAGAAAATTTGGCAGCAAGAATGTCAGATTGCGCGGTGAAGACATATTCAGGCCGATCGTGCATGTGTGTATTCCATACCTGGACAAGGCCGTCAGGTTCGTGAGGAGCGGTTGGGTTTTTGGTATAAGAGGCGAGCAGCAGCTCACTGAATTTGGGCGAGAAATCGATGCCGCTGATCATCCGCTTCTTAGACCAACGATCGTCGTAGAACTGCGCAACTTCCTTGATTCGGTATTGTCCACGTCCGCCGGTATTGCCAGTTTCGTCATCTTCGTCTTCCAAGTCTTTGCCGTGTAATGCGTAGTCTGTAAGGATGTCGTAAGTCTCCTGGTCGATGGCCCGTTCGATGACCTTTGTTGATTGGTCCAAGAAATCGACAAATTCATCGGATCTGGTTACTGCCTCGAGCTCTGCAGCGGTGAGATCGCGGACAGGGTAGTTTGTCGACACAACCTGTTCCTGTTGCTCTGTGCCACCGGCTAGTCTCTCTCTCGTCGCTCGCAACTCTTCCTCTACTTCATCTCGGATCTTCTGACGTAACTCTTCTTCTCGGTCTCGTTCCCTTCGGCTCAGCTTCTTGCTCGGTGATGTGACACTGATAAACTCGTCTTGTTCCGATCCGATAGAGCGAGTTCGTGGTCTTGTGGGCGAGCTCCATTCATCTGTCGTTTGCACACCTTTGCTGTACGAATAGATTTCCTTAACTGGCGAGGGAGGACATTCGTATACCGTTGTCAAGGGGACTGTATTGAGACTGATGGGTGGTGCCGGTACGGAATGCGTGCTTGCAGGGGCGGCGAGCTCTGAAGTCTCATTGCTGATCTCTCCAGCGCTCAGTACGCTGTTTGGTCGGCTGCTGCGATGGGCGGGCGAGGCAGCACCTCCTGTGGTTGTTGACCCTGGACGGCTATCGCCAACCAGACTGTTAATTAGGGATTCGATTTCTCGGCGACTGTCTCCTCGACCGGGCGTTGGGGATATCAACTATGAAAGCAGCTGGTAAGCGTTTGCATAACGGACAAGCAGTTCCGTTGTCACGTACGTCGCTTGAGGCGCCTAAGCTCTGACGACCAGCAGAAGCTTGACTAGCTCTCAGCTCTCTTTGTCGTTTCAGCTCGGCGAGCTTTGCTTTCTTCGCAAGAATCTCATCGCGACGTTGTTGCATGATGGACGATCAGCATCCCATGGCGGGACTAGCTGGTACAATTTGAAAGCGCGAGAGGAGTGTTGCGGCACCTGATATTAATAAAGGACAAAATAATATCCTGCTCGAGTCGAATTCAAGGTAGACCACCAAATAGCATGCAGATCTGCCGGCAGTTCAAGAATGGTGAAGGATGGTGCGGTTTAGGGGAGCTTCAAGTTAAATTGTCCCATGGAACCGCGTTTAACCAATAGAGCTCCCCTAACAGCGCTGTCCAGCGCCCCCCGAACCGCCCCTGGAACTCTTCTGCTACAGCGCGTTTCCACTGCAAAAACACGGCCCACCACATGCTGGCTCTGCCATCCCGTGACGGTTCCTGGTAAATAAGTGGGACAGCACCTGAAAAAAACAAAAAAACAAAAATGCAAAGCCGCTGGGTAGTGGTTCCAGCGCGAGTTATGTAATCTGCGCCTTGCCTAAGCTTTTCAGAGAGCCGGTTTTCATGAGGTTGGAAAAACTGCGACTTTTCCCGACGAAATCGACAAATCTTGACATTCCCTTTACTCAACGACATCCCTCGAGCCGCATCAGCCAGGTCTAATTGGTAGCGTCTCACGTCCATTAAAGTTCGATATTTACAGTTTGGCAATTGTCCCGACACAACCCCCTACACAGCAACAATGGTTTCGACAGGAATCAACGTATGTCCCTTCAAGTCCCTCGGCCCCCTTCGATATGCCCGACGCTTCGCGGATTGCGGCCCAATTGCACCAATGCGACATCGAAGCGTGGATTTCTGTTGGATAAGGAGCTAATTGATGCAAATGCAGGTCCTCCGGTGGTCCGCTCTGGCGGTTGGTGTGTTTTACGGATTCTCTCATCAGCGCACCATCACTGCTTCGCAAAAAGCCCAACACGAGCAGCACGAGTTCAACAAGAAGCAAAAATTGATAGACCAAGCCAAGGCTGAGTACGCCAAGAAGCACGCCCCAGCCACTACTTCCAAGGACGATGGTACGTGTGCGCGATTAGTTGCGCGACGAGCAACTATGCCGACGGTTTCGGCATGACAGGTGTAGGGCACGAGAGCTAACACAGGATGACAGTTATTACCGATGCCAGCGACCCCAAGTTCGATCTCGAGAAGCTGTTGTTGAAGGTCGCAAAGGAGAGCCCTTAAATAATGGAATAATGGCGAGCTGTAGGAGGACATTGCAAGGGGCAGTGGAAGGAGAGCTTGTTGGTTCGACGGGACGCATCTGCATTTTCGATTCCAAGCCATTCTAACAACAACTGGAATCCAGGAATCGAGGCATGATGCATGATTGAGGCTACACGTGGCGACGCTGCATAGAGGTTTCCTTGGGTCCGCGTTCACTCAGATGCAACAGTGTACAAATATGATTCGTTAGACGGCACTTGAAGGAACAATATTAAAAGTACTTTTCATCAAACCATTGATTGGATTTACAGCAGTGATTTGCATGGCGTTGTTAACATTGGAATGGAACTGGCTGGATGAAGGGAAGCTGTTACTGCTTCAACTCACCAGCAGATAGCACGTTGCATGGAGGATGATGCATATTTCAGTGAGGTAAATTAGTTTTTAGTCTGTAGTTAATTGTACGATCGTTTGTAATTTAATTCTTTTTCATTTCAATTTTGGACTCGTCAATCGTCCCAGTATTGTTCCCGGAACCAATTGTCATGGACATCTGATCGCCAAATGATGCACCAAGTGGGCAAAACCCCGGCTGAACTGCACCGACCCACCACCCCTTTGCCTCTGCCGTGCTGCCCCAATTACGCAGTGGCCACGAAGCTCCAAGCTGTCCTCAGTGCTAGTGGACCTTCATCTGCGAACCTCCATCAACGCCAGGCCTGGTCATCTACAAGTTAACAACCAAAGGGCACCATGGCGGCAGACACAAAGAGCCCCTTGATGGGCGTTGCCACCTCGGAAAGTACAAGAACTCTGTTAAGAGTAGTCATTCTTTCTCTCATTGCCGGCGCTGCAATTGCTAGCCGTCTCTTCTCTGTCATCCGTAAGTTGCGCTGGACGAGCTACATTGACAGTGTCGACGCCAAGCACATGTCTCCCACCTCTTTTGCTACTCAATTGGCTAACAATGGTTGAACAGGATTCGAAAGTATTATCCACGAATGTCAGTCTACATCGAACATCCCACTTGCAGCCTCCGTTCGACGCAGACACTAACCTGATGCACAGTCGACCCCTGGTTCAACTTCCGAGCGACCAAGTACCTCGTTGCGAATGGATTCTACAAGTTCTGGGACTGGTTCGACGACCGAACATGGCATCCTCTTGGTCGTGTCACCGGCGGTACTCTGTACCCCGGCCTGATGGTCACCAGCGGTGTCATCTACCACGCCTTGAGAGCTCTCACTGTCCCCGTTGATATTCGAAACATCTGTGTGCTCCTCGCTCCCGCCTTTTCTGGCCTGACTGCCATCGCATCGTATCTCCTGACTAACGAAATGACCACTTCGCCCTCTGCTGGTCTGCTCGCTGCCGCCTTCATGGGTATTGCGCCTGGTTACATCTCTCGATCCGTTGCTGGCAGTTACGACAACGAAGCCATCGCTATTTTCCTTCTTGTTTTCACCTTCTACCTCTGGATCAAGGCCCTCAAGCTTGGATCTATGCTGTGGGGTGCCCTTTGCGCTCTTTTCTATGGCTACATGGTGTCATCTTGGGGTGGTTATGCCTTCATCACCTGTTTGCTCCCCATGCACGCTTTTGTCTTGATCTGCATGGGCCGATACAGCACTCGTCTGTATGTGAGCTACACCACCTGGTACGCTCTTGGTACATTGGCTTCTATGCAAATTCCCTTCGTTGGTTTCTTGCCCGTCAAGACCAGCGAGCACATGCCCGCTCTTGGTAAGATGCGTCAACCTCACCTCTTCATAGTCACTTTACTAATGTACTTTACCAGGTATTTTTGGTTTTCTCCAGCTCATCGGATTCATCCAGTACGTTCGATCTGCCATTTCAGGCAAGCAGTTCCAGACCTTCCTCGTCACTGTTCTGGTCGGTACTTTTGGAGTTGGTCTCCTCGGTCTCGTTGCGCTCACCTCCCTCGGATACATTGCGCCTTGGGGTGGTCGATTCTACTCTCTCTGGGATACAAGCTACGCCAAAATCCACATTCCCATCATCGCATCCGTCTCTGAGCACCAGCCTACCGCCTGGCCCGCTTTCTTCTTCGACTTGAACATGCTCATCTGGCTGTTCCCCGCCGGTATCTACCTCTGTTTCAGCGACCTGAAGGATGAGCACGTCTTCATTGTTGTGTACGCGTTGTTCGGCAGCTACTTTGCTGGCGTCATGGTCCGTCTCATGTTGACTCTCACTCCTGTCGTCTGTGTTGCTGCTGCTATTGCTGCCTCTCAGATCTTGGACACGTTCTTATCGACCAAGACTGCTGAAGAGGGTGCTACTGACACTGACAGCTCCAAGAAGCCTGCCAAGACTGGTGGTCTTCGCGGTAGCGACAAGCCTGTTGTTGGTATCTTTAGCAACATCTCCAAGGCTTCCATTGTTGCGTCCATGACCGTTTACCTGCTCATGTTCGTTTCTCACTGCACATGGGTCACTTCAAACGCCTACTCATCCCCATCCGTCGTTCTTGCCAGCCGCATGCCTGACGGTAGTCAACACATCATCGATGACTACAGAGAGGCTTACCAGTGGCTCCGCCAAAACACCAAGGAAGACGCCAAGATCATGTCTTGGTGGGATTACGGTTACCAGATTGGTGGTATGGCTGACAGACCTACTCTCGTGGACAACAACACCTGGAACAACACCCACATTGCCACCGTTGGTAAGGCCATGGCCTCCAGCGAAGAGGTTAGCTACGAGATCATGCGCGAGCACGAAGTCGACTACGTGTTGGTTGTCTTTGGTGGTCTCTTGGGCTACTCTGGTGACGACATCAACAAGTTCCTGTGGATGGTCCGTATTGCCGAAGGAATCTGGCCCGACGAGGTTAAGGAGCGCGACTTCTTTACTGCTCGCGGTGAGTACCGCGTCGACGAGGGTGCCACTGACACCATGAAGAACAGCTTGCTGTACAAGATGTCCTACTACAACTACCACACTCTGTTCCCCAAGGGTCAAGTTGCTGACCGTGTCCGCAACGTGCGTCTGCCTGACAGCGGACCTACACTCAGCACTGTCGAGGAGGCTTTCACCAGTGAGAACTGGATCATCCGTATCTACAAGGTCAAGGATCTTGACAACATTGGCCGTGGCCACTCGGCGGCCGCTGCTTTCGAGCGTGGACAGAAGAAGAAGAAGGCGGCTAAGAAGGCTGGGCCTCGTGTTCTCCGCGAGGATTAAACAAAACTATAGAAAGTTAAAAGACTAAAGGGTGATTTAAAATGGGAAGTTTGGGTTTTCATGTATACCATTCAAATTAGGTATCTGCAATGTATATCACTGTACGATTTGACATGCCAAGTAACAAGTAAGAACCTGTGGTGAGGTGAAGCTATGGGTACGACTTGCCGGAACAAGCAGTATGTCTCGACAATGGCCGGACGCGGAATAAAATTGAGTAGGTCACATAGTATTCATGATTCGCGCAATTAATTTTTCCCGTTAAAATTTCATTTTGAAGAATAGTAATAGGCGACGACAAGTGAATGAGGCCGCCAGCTGCCCTGGCCTGCAACAAAGTGGCCGGCTGGCAGCAACTGGCACATAGCTTCTACACGCGTTCAACTTTTTCAACCTTTCTCAGATTCTGTTCACGTTATTCTCTCCATCATCAATTTGCGTCTCAGCATTTTGCTCGTCCGTCAGCCCTTGCCCTTTTGCAGTTTCCTCTCCAATACACAACAAGTCCGATCATGTCCATGTACTAAACATTTGCTTCCAACCATCTGGGCCTCATGACTCCAAAGAAGACAGGGCGGCGCCCAACAGCGCACAGTGTTGGAGTTCTTGACGCCATTTTCAGTATTCCTTCCCTGAAACGGCCAAACTCTGCTGACTCGAAGAAGAGTCCAGAGCACCGGATTCAAGTTCGATGCAGTGGCCGGCATGGGTCACCGATCTATGAGAAAGTCATTCAGTTTTCTCTCCATGAGGACGATTCTGAATCATCTGTATTAGCAACATCTACGGGAAGATCCAGGCAGAGGTCCTTTCTCTCCAGAATTCGAAGCAGGTCTTCGTCCTCTACGAAACCTGTCAAGCGTCAACACAGCAAAGGCAAAACAAGCCCCAAGAAGCAAGCGTGTTGTCGCGATGAGTCTTATGACAGTGAAAGCGGCTCAGTCATATCTATTCCTGCAGAGAGGTCTTTAAAAGCAGTTTCAAAGCTGAGGAAGAGGAGGACAGACGAGCGAAAGAAGAACCAACCAGCAGACAGAAGGTCGGTTACATACGACAAAAAGCCCGAAGCCCAGGCCACCAAGATTCATCCATTGCTGCACCACCCTTCTGCATATCCCGGCAGATTTCGAACGCTACAGCACCCGTATGCAGCCGTTCCAGGCATGGTTCAAGCTCCTTCAGCACAAGTCCAACTCGCTGTTCCTCCATACCATCCTACTGCAGTACCTTCGGTCGCGCCTACGCCAGCCGCTTCCTATGCAGAGCAGTTGGAACATATCCAACAAAGAACCAACGCGGCAACTGCGCAAATGCAGGAAAACCCTGCAGATATGAAGCTTAAAGAACACCTAAATGCACTGCAGATAGAGCTCAACACGATCATGAACATGGCCATCACCCGCGCTTCGGAGAAAGAGGAGATGCTAGCGCCCAAGCCCGAACAGCAACAGAAACAGCAACCGTCTACCAGTTTCACTGATACTGGCAATAAAAGCGGCGATTTGATTGTTGAACAAGATGAAGAAGAAGAAGAAGAAGAAGAGGAAATGCCCCTACGCCATCATCTGTGCTCCAACTGTCACAAAGTTCGATCTGTGAAGTATCATCGCCTCCATCCACTCGATGATGCCCCAATCCCCGTCCACAATTTATGCGAAAGATGCAAAAACTCGAAGCCTGACTTTCTGGCAACCCTGCATTTCTGTTCTGGATGCGGTGTTGTGAGATCCAAAGCCTTCCATCGAAAGGTTTCTGATGGAACATCTCCAGATGAGCCCAACTATTGTGGGAAGTGCGCCGCAAGAGTTTCAAAGGCGAAGCGTCTTGTCGAATCGACAGTGGTGAATCAGGTATGTCATTTAAAATCTCATTGAATGTCACTAACGACAACTCAGAACTCTCCTTCACTCGTTGATAAACCACTCTATTTCATGGCAGACAAGTCTGAAAGGAAATGCACACCCTCAGAAACCTTCTCTGGGCGAGCGTCTTCTGCTCCGACCATGTCTGAGAAAGGGTCTGTGAACGCTATATCATCACAAGAACTATCAGAATCTGTCCTATCTACATGTTCCAACGAAAGTCAGAATGATACACCATCCATTTCCAAAGCTGCATCGGTCTTGATTGAAAACACTGAAGCCCAAGTCACAACTTCATACTATTATCCAGCAAGGGTTCACAGCTCCGACTACCGCAGAGCTCAGCGTTCGCAAGCCAACATGATGCCAGAGTCTTCGGAGTCGAGCAAAACAATCCCAGCATACCGAGCTCCATATGTTCGTGACGATGCTTCTGAGCCTCTCTCACCCTACTCTGTCCAGTCTTCGCAACATCCTGATTCAAACCCACAGAGCCCACTCGAAGCCAATGACGACTCACGCGGAAGTTCTGCCTGCTCCTCAGACACTGGATATCAGGGGGGTTCTTTCGGTTCCTGCTCAAACAAGTCCGGCTGCGAACGCTCCGACTACATTCCAAAGTATTGGAATGGAGCATTCAGTCGTCGTCAAGAAACCACCATGTTTGTCAAGACTGACATAGACTATCCGCCAGACTTCGATGCTCCTCTCTCCTCTTCCCGCAAGTCGTTTCATGCTGACAAAAACTATGATCAAACTCGGTATTCCCGTGGAGCATTCAAGAATCGCTCACCACTTGGATCAGCCGGCCTATCATGGACAGGCGCAAGCGGGTACCATTCACCACCTCAGAGTCCACCATGGAATCCCCAAAGTGACCACCACGCGTCCAATTTATACGAGCAGCCACAGTTTGGTTACAAAGGCCAAAAATCCATGTTTAGCAACTTCAACAAACCAACCCGTTCCTCTGACGACTTCCGCAAACCAAGCCCAACCACATCCCACTTCAGTTGTCCATCTGCCTTCCACCGCTCTAAGTGGCATCACAACCCAGAACCCATCATTGAGGAGCCCATCTCTCCTCCATCTTCACCAGTCCAATCCCCCATGCTACTAGGTTCGTCTCCTCTCATCGGCTATCTCACACCAAACTAACCTGTACAGAATTCAACATCTCCGACTCTACCGATTCCGATTGATGCCTGTCTACGACCTCATGAATGGATGATCATGAGCTATTCTGGGTTCCTGTTACCGGGCCATGTTTGGTGTTTCTGCTCTTGTTTGCATCCATGTATTAGCTCTTGGCCTTGATTTGCTTTCTGAGCGACTGTTCATTCTGATTGAATCACAAACTGAAAATGTTTCGTGGCTTTATTGCGCTTGTTTTAAGTATTAGGAATGGTATCATAGGAGAACTTTCATGTTAAGGGGTTTCTGTTCTTTTGCATTGCATTGCGAGGGGAATGTTCGCAGTCTTTAGTGTATCTGGCATTGCAAGGAAAAAGCATCGCGTTTTGGAATGCGTTTGACATCGCGAGGGAAAACACCGAGGTTTTGGACTGTGTCTGGCACCAAAAGGACAGCGCCCGCAGGTTAGGGCAATGGACAAGATATCACTGTATAGTTGCATATCGCATCGCAAGTAAATAGATATATTCACCGCTTTTGCCTTCATCTATATAATCACCAGATATGACTATGTCTCGCTGTGTGCTATGCAACAAGTATATGTGTGTATGCCATCTTGTCTTTCTCATGTCAGTCGTTTCATTCATTTCCAATGCAATCCATCCACGACACGCTCTGTGAAAAACAAAAACAAAAAAAAAAACCCCATCATTCCTCGCTTTTATCAGAAATGCAAAAACTCAAGTCCTTTTCTCAACAACTTTGCCTGACGAACTCCACGGAGTGTACCCTCTCAAGAACTTCATCTGTAGGCTCAATTCGACGGCAAGCTGACTGGGGACAATCTCCTAGCCCCCAACGGCTGACGAGCAGACAATACCCTGATCGCTTCCTGACGCTTCGTCTCAAACAAATCACACCGTTGTCGTTCACGCGTAGCATCCTCGCTGCGGATGACGACTTCCGCATTCTCCAGCGCCACAGTTTTCTGTTTAGTGATGCGCTTCTCAGTCTTGGCACAAGCCTGCTCAAGCTTCGCCGCAGTCGACTGCGATGCAAACTCCACCTCTGTATTGTTGGCATCTCCTGTAACTTCAAGGCGGGTCTTGGATGAACCGCCCCAGAAGCACTTGAACGAGACTTGACTCTTGGAGCTCGTCTCTGGGTTCAACACCATGACGATGCGGTCGCCGTTGTAGATCCTGGTCCAGTAGGGGCCGGATGTGCGCGATGAGTACAGTGGCATCCTATTGATCCAGATTCCGTTGGTGGCTTGTGTTGAAATCCAGAAGTAGTAGCTGTCGGCGTCCCCTGAGGAGGTACTATCGAGCCACGGCGGGGTGACTTTTGATGGATCCGGGGACGGGTCGTAGCCGTTCTTCCACAGGAGGATTTTGAAAGCGTATTTCGGTACACCTCGCTCTTCTCTAATGGGGAAGATGTGAGTGTTCTCAGGGCCGCGGCCAAACGAAGTGAGAGAATCCGTCACGGGTAGTGAGATGCCGCTAACTGTAGATGTCTTGGAAGACTCTATTAGGGCAATGGCTCTCGATGGCACTTCACCTTCATTGATGGGAACGATTCTAGCGTCTGGCGGCAAAGTGTCAGGAAGACTCTCAGTATCCAGCGTTGATAGTGGCTCGGTATTCGGCAGCTGCTCTGGTGTAGTAGCAAAGGTAGTGTTGGGCACGGTTGGTGGGCCATGTTTGAGTTGAGGTCGTGTGACCGGAGGGAAGTACTTCATGGCCAGATTCCAGAGGGCAGATTTTCCAGCGTTAAAGTCCTCTCCTCTCTCTGCGGCAGCAGATCGGAATGCATACCATTGGAGCTGTGTCATCTCGGGATACCTGAGGTGCCAGGTGTCCTTGTCCTTGCCCCAGAACACCCGTTTGCTCACAGGGTCATCCAAGTGTCTACCAGATTTTGACCTCTGAACCTGGGGTATGCTAGCAAGCAGTTTATACTCGGCCAGAATTTCTTCCGACATGTGTTCGTCAATGTTCGTCTCCGACTTGAATCTTTTGATGGTCGGTTTGCTCGGTGGTGTATTCTCGTCGTACTCGTCGGCAGTCTCTTGAGAGGGAGGCTTTCTTTTACTGGAATTAGGGTCAAGAGAGAAGATAGACTGATTGAAGTCCTTGTTGTCTTCCTCTTGTGACTTCTTTCCACCCAAGCTTTGCGAGGCAACATCCTCTACAAGACTTTGCAGCTGATCCATGGATTGGCGCTGAAACATGGATGGTGGCTCTTTGTCTGTGAAATGACGACCGTGTCCATTAGGCGGTACGTCATCCGACATTAAGGAGCTGTAGGCTTCGTCAACGTCGTCGTCGAGAATTTCGGTTCTACCCATGCTGACATCTCCAAGCGGGAGGTTGAGAAGCTCGGATGGCACGGCCCCAGAACTGCCTATGGCAGAAGAACCGACTTCACCAAATAAACGAGGTCCAGAGGGTCTAGCCGGTACAATGGTTTGGTTCTCCTGGTCTGAGTCGTCATCCATAGACTCACTGATTCGGTCCTCATCATCATAGGCTTGACGAAACTGGGATGGCTCGATCTTGAAATCCTCGTCGTCCGTTATCTCGTCGTAGGATTGCGAGGCTTGCACTTGTTCCTCCAGCTCCTGCAACCAGGAATGGCCCTGCAAGTCTAGGACTGTGGCACGGCTCTCAACACGAATCTGCAACATACGACAAATGAAGTCAACACACCTGGGCGTTAGCTGTTGACGTTCCAAGGGGCGAATGTTCAGTGGCGTTGTCATGATGCGATGAAGGAGCTCTGAGTAACTGATTCCGTTCTTAACGGGATATGGCGGAGCACCCGTAAGTGAATAGAACAGGACTCCTCCAAGGGACCATACGTCAACAGCGTGACTGTATCTCATACCGGGCTCGGCTTGCTTAACTCGTTTGCCTCGGATCCTGTGGCCATTGAGATCATACTCGAGGTACTCGCTATACACCTCCGGAGCGCAATAGAGAAGGGTGCCACAAAATGTCCTCAGAAAGGTCTGATCGCTATCTATTATCTTTGACAAACCAAAGTCGGTCAACTTGACGTCCAGCGGGTCATATGAGTTGATGAGAATGTTGTCCGGCTTCACGTCACGATGGGTGATGTTGTTGGCATGGAGATATCCAAGAGCACTGAGAAGCTGTATGGATAGTGTCTTGCCAAACTCTTCCGTCAATGGGCCGTTGTCGTGAATCATCTTTCCTAGATCGCCACATGGGACATATTCCATGATGATTAGTAGTAGCCTGTCATCCCACTCAAAGTTCTCTACGTATCGGACAATATTTGGGTGGTTGATGCGTTGCATAATCTTCATCTCGTTTTCGACCTTTTGGTCCAGCACGCCGTTCTTGATGAACCGTCGTTTCTCAAGCTCCTTTGCTGCATAAGGCCGGCCATCATACTTGGACGTGACCTTGTACACTACAGCGAAGGCACCTTTACCGATCATTCGTTGCTTGTTGTATTTGCCAGATCCGGTCCACTCCCGAGGCCTCGAAGACGACGCAGACGCCGCACCGGCTTGTGGAGGCGTACGAGCCTGCGCTGGGGTGGTACTCGGACGTTGTGAAACAGGAACGGGGGGTCTGCGAAACAACTCTGGGTGACCTTCGGGCGTGGTAGCTACAGCCTCTTCGGCACGGGCAATGCCATTGCGAGCAAAGAATTCGTCAACCTTGGCGTTGTATGCGGTTTCAAACTCATCCGCACGACGAGGGATTCTCACTCGGAAGACCAAATCTTTGGCGCGGTCGTGGAGGCTTATGCGAACCATGGTTCCAGACTCGAGAGTAAACCTGGAGAGGGGCTGCATAGCTGGATCCCTCGACCTCGCCTTGGACTGCAGTATGCGCGAGTCGACCTGGGTACCATTGGTCGACTGGTCCTCGATCATGACGGCTCCAAACTCATTGACGTATATGCGAAAGTGAATGTTACTTATGCGCTTGTGGGGGTCGTTGACGAAGAGAATGTCGCATCTAGCGCCATTGCGTCCGAAAGCATAGCCCGCCTTGGGGTCTTTGGTCTGGGTCGATAGGCGGAGGATGATGGCATGATTTCCATGCTGGCCGTAGTTGTCGGCAAACCGACTAGCATCGTCCTCGAGACTGTAATCGGGCTGGACGTTGTCGGCCTCGAGCTTGCCAATGACGTGGGGAGAGTCCTCGTCAGCCAGACGCAGAACCTCCTGTCGAGCAGATTCGGAGTGAGGGTAGAGGAGGCATATTATATCGGAGATCATGTCATCGGGGAAGCCTGAGTTTTGGAGGCCCATGCGGCGAGGATCGACGACATTTTGAGTTGCTGCAGAGCTTGGTTAGCCTGTCTGGTGTTCGGAGACGAGGGAGAGAAGGCGGAGGGAGGGACAACGGATGGCTTACCCTGAGTAGGCTCCTCACCGTCCATTGCGGCGGTTTAGTGGTATATTAGTAGTCGTGTGTCTAAGAGCGTGCCGGCAAGAGTCGAGTTTGGCAGCGCATGTCTTGTCAGGGGCCGCAGGTCGAGCGTTGCGAGATGGTGGCTTGTTTGGAGAGGCGGGCGGTGGCAGGTCAAGCAGCGATGCCGCAACAACGTTGACTGTGGCAAGGAAAAGAAAACAAATTGAGCCGTACGATGAAGAAGGAGAGGTGTCGAAATCTAGTTGGCTTGCGGGCCAGGCATCTAGCCAAGGTTTGGGGAGTAGACAAAAGCAAAGAGAGATCCCAAGCGGCGGCCGTGGAGTTGTGGTGTCTGCCTCCAAAAAAGAATAGTGCTCCGGGAAAGAGAAACAATAGGCGGGGGGTGGGGAGTGGCAAGTCGGCCCGCGCTGGAGAATGACGTTGATGGGGGGGATAAAACAAAAAGACAAGTACTATGAAGGCGATGAGATCAACGAAAATAATAAAAATAGAGCGAAGAAAACACTGACACGGCAATCAAGGAAAAAGAAGACAGAATCACGCGAACGAGACGACGTGAGTTGTCAGGTGAGGATTGAGTTTGGAGGCGATTGAATTGGAGGCGCTGAACCAACCAAACCGCGCCCACTAACCAATCGCTAGAGTCACCAAGCACCACCCACCACAGGCATTATCTGCATGACGCCCCAGCAACAGCGTCCCCCCCAGCACCGCCCAAAGCATTGCTGTGGTCCAATCAATCCCTGCTGCAGCTTTCTCCTTCTCCAACTAAAGTCAAAACCTCTCGGGGGCTGATCCACCAAACCCACAGCGCTCCTCAGGCACTTACAGCGGCCATCGTTTGTGTCTTCATTAGTGCTTTCCAGGTCGAACCGGCGCTACGGCTTCTCTCCCCGCCATCCTTCCCACCACCATCAGCATCCCAGTCTCTACCAGTCTCTAGGCTGCAACCCCCAAACCGGCTATTGACTTTATCCCAGCCAACATTTATTTAATACTGACCAGGTTTAAATACAATCAACTGCCACTTGCGGACTTCTGCCTAGCCATCCCATTCCAATACCAGCTACAAGCAACACTCAGCAACTGAGAATTGGTCCTCTGCACGGCTGCCTAACTCGATTACAAGGCTGTGCAAGCTGTGCCATTTATACACTTTCCACCACCACATCACCCACGACTCTCAGTTCCATGACCTTGTTACGTTCTTCCATTACCGGAATTGATTTAAGGCTACGGCGTATGCCTAATAAGCCTGGTCAGAAACGGTACGTTGAAATTCCTAGCCGCCACCTCCGCCACTACCCCAATCAGCCACTCCCGCCGCTTCTCCAACCCATGCTTCAAACAAAACCGATTCACAATCCACGTCTGCAGCGTCGCCGAATGCGTGCCCAGGATCCCCTGATCATACCTCAGACAATACCTTATAGAAAAGCACAAGTTATCGTTCAGTGTCTTTGCTTTCTGCAGCTGCACATCGTATTCTGCTTGAGTTTCTTTCCCGTCCTTGGCGTGCTCATACGCAGTCTCCCATATGTTAAACAGCTCCAGCGCTGTTATCCAGTAGACCGTAATGGCTAGACAATGGCGAATATTCCTAAATCGTATGTCGTACCCGACAGACTGCACCAATTCGTCGTCTTCGTTATTCTTGGAGAGGCCATCAATCCGGAAGAAATTACCTCGACGGCCGTCCACTTCATCCTTGTACCACTTCGTCACGCGTCGGCTAAGGTGTGTATGAACCAGTCGAAACTTATTCTCTGCCTCTTTGTCTGGATTTTCGCATATTTGGACTCCATAGTCTCGGAGGCCGGGTACGAACACGGCAATGTCCAGACACTTGTGCAATAAGTCGTCCAGGATCTCTCCCCAGGGATAGAAACACCATCTGTAGTTAGAGAGGTGTATAAAGTTTCCAATAAAGCTTTGAATAATCTGCCAAAAAAAATATGTATAGTTAGTAAAAGAATTTCACTCAACCAAGTATGTAACTTACCATGGAATTCCTCGAAATCAGAAAAGTCGACTGAAACCGAGTATCTTTAACACTCTCCAATCCTCCAAGCTGCATTAACATCGATATTCCCGTCAAATGCTGTCCCTTCAACGTATTCTTAATCCCATCCGCTTTCTACACACTCACATTAGCTCAACTCATACAGCCCAATAGATAACAGTAGCAGCAACTCACCTCATAATACTGCAGAAAAATCGACGTCAACGCCGCCTCATGCCACCGCTTCCTCACCCCCGGATCCTCCGCATAATACGCACTCAACTCCTCCAACGCCCTCCCATAGAGCCTCATAGCATCCATCCTCATTCCCTCATCCCCATTATCCCTCGCCGTCAACATCAACGCAAACGCATTCACAATCGTATTCAACGGCTTAAAGTTCCTCCTCAGCTCCGGCAGCCTAAACACCCAACCCGCCTCCATGCGCAGCTGATCACTCGACGTCGCCGGCAGGAAATACGTCAGGAACTTATCAAAGAACATCTGTACATTCTGCTGCGCCTCCACAGGCACCTGAATTATCGCTGCTGCTGCTGCTGCTGCTGGTCTCGTACGCGACGGCGGTGCCGCCACGGCTTTACCTTCTCGACTGGAAGCATTACCCTCGCTGGTCCCGGCGTTGTAATACTGTGGGACGAATCGCAATTCATCGTCGTAGCTGCATGATATCCTGGATCGGACGCACATGCCACACGATGGTCGCACATAGTCGCACTGCATACGGTCAAGTCGTTAGCGTCGAACAAGCCTCGCCTTGCCTTGTCTTGTCTTATCTTGCATCGCGTCGGCGGGCGTCACTTCAGAGCGCACACCGGTCTCACCTTGATCCTCTTTCGTCTGCACGAGCAGCACCTGGGCTTTAATCTCGGACGAATCGCGCCAGACATGGTAATTGGCTCTTCACTTGAACTTGGCACGGGTTGAGACCGCTGCTCTGCTGACATCCAAGGACTGACATCTTCGGCCCCGACGGCTGGATTAGTCCACTTTTCTGACATTGCCGATTTAAGGGCATCGGGTCTTGTTAGCGCGGATGGCCATCTCGGGATACTGCTTTGGGGTTGTATCGTTTCGGACCAACATCCAATATGGAAAAACAAAGCTATCTCTTCACCTGCATTAATTGGGCTGAATACCTTTTAATTGTCTCCACATTAACCAAATAATCAAGGTATCATTCAAAATCTAGAACCGGACATCCAGCTTAAACACCCATCGAATACACCCCCAAAGACGTCAAAACACCAAACACATCCATCCCATTCGCCCTCACAACACCACCCGAATTCTCAAACTCTCCCTGGGGCTTCCTACTCTCCTTGGCAGCATCTATCGGTTCCACACACACAACCGCCGCATTCCCCTTCTCCGCGTCCCCAAGCCTCGACGTAATCACCATCGGCACTGGCTGCCTCGCCCTCAAACCATACACAGCAAACGATTCCAAGCTAGTATCCGTTTTCGTGAGTCCAATACCCGTGAAATTATGCCAAACATATCCCGGCGGCATATCCACGCCGGACTTGTCTGCAAACTCACGCCCTGGGCTCGTAAACTTCCTCGGCCGTACTTGAATCATCGTTAGCTAGAATCCGCTGCCCCCCCAAAAACAACCCAACTTACTCATCCAAATATTGGGCCCTGGATCACAGATATCGTTAATCTCATCAGACACTTTAGGGCAGTCTTCTCCATACGTCGGAGGCGGTATAGTCTTCAAAGCGCGAATGCATTTGTCGCTTAATATCCCATCGCAAGATTAGTCGTCGTTCATGGTCTTATTCAACCCTGCCATTTGGTAGAAACACACATTTGTCATATTGCCTCTCCCGCTTCCCGCCAGCACCTCGGGTACACTCAGAAACGCTGCAAGGTCCTGCTGTGTTAACGGCGACAGTCTCTCGTCGCGCGTATCTCCCATCGCCATGGTCATGTACCATGGTCCTGGTAAATCATCGCCTGGGTAGACTGCACGACCCCGGAGGTGTTGACCGCGTCGAACATCTGTGTAAAACATGTTGGCAAATTTTTGGTATCTTTGCACAACGCTTGCTCGGCGCCAAAGATTGCTACAAGCGTAAGATATGAAGCAATATGATGGGTATGCATGGCCAACAAGTCGCTTGATTAAAATGCTTCAGCCGCTGTGATGTCACAAGTGGTAAAAATGACGAGCTGAATGAATGGGAAGTAGCTAAAAAGCCCCGTCCAGGAACAATCTTTCTTTTAAGTATATCTCACATCCTACAGCGCCAAGAGTAAGATAACATAGACGAGCGTTGAGCTAGGCATCAGGCTCTCTCCACCGTCATATCAATCCCAACGCCAAGATGCATCACATATGCCCAGCTTCATTGCAGAGGCAATGTCTCGCCTGACACGTATCTACCCCACGGCGCGCCATGTCCTTCATAGTTATAGTAAGCGAGTTGGGTACAAAGTTAATTCTGCTGATAGTACTTTTCGCAAATCCAATCGCAATTGGTATCGTTCCGCAATTCTATAAGAGACTCTATAAAGTTTGTGACAAGAATAAAGAAAACAAGAAAAAGAAAGCCATTCCAATGAATGTTCTAGCCCGTCGCGGCCGCAAAAAAAATGTGTCAAGAACATGACCTCCTGAGTCGGAGTATGCTGTAACCGTATCTATGTCGGTATCCTACCTGTCCCGCAGTCGCTGTCCAGTAAATCGTCCAACCGTTCCAGTCAACGCCAAAATTCTATAATTCCCATGAGTCATTCACTCTTTAGTAGGCTTGTCCTTGGTAAGGAGGCCCGTTTCGAGAGTTAGGCCCGGGTGGTGGCCCGCGGTTGTATCCCGGCTGTGGTGAGGGTCCGCCACGATTGTCGTACATGGCAGGGCTCGCCGATCTCATATCCGCAGTGCGCTCTCTTACAGCTCCGTAATTGGGGGAAGCTGCGGCTGCTCGCTGCTGAACGTACTGCTCCGGTGACAAACCAGGCCCGCCATTTCCAGGAGCAGAGACTCCCGGTTGCCAAGCCATTGGCTTCCTCTCCTCTGGGTTGTATTGCATTGCTGGTGAGTTGCGTCCCATAGCAGGCGAGTTACGCCCATTTGGGTTGCCTCGAGGATCGGTAGGAGTGTATGGCCTCTGCATCTGGCTTGCCGGTCCAGGGGGGCCGCCTTCGCCAGGTCCTGGAACCCGCTTTCGAGGAGGCAAGCTTCCTCCAGCGCCGTAGTTGACAGTAGGACCGAAGTTAATGTCTGGGATATCGAACTGCGAGCGAGGTTGCATGGGTGGCTCGCCACCGCCAATAGTCTTCATGACACCAGCGCGAGGGCGGTAGTCACCACCATCATCTGGTGGACCCATGCCTCCATAGCCGCGGCCACCATTGTGAGGTGGAGGTCGGGGTGCAGGTGTGGAATCGGCGTAGGCATCAATAATATCATCCGTCGTTGGCGGGGGTCCTCGCATTGGGATCTGTCGTCTTCCATCGGGACCGGGGGGTGGCCCACGGCTGCCGGGAGGCGGGCGTTGTCGGTAGTCACCATGCGGCGGAGGAGGAGGACCACCTGGGGGAGGTCGTCCGCGGCCGCCTGGTCCGCCTGGTCCGGGAGGGCCTCCAGGTCTCATGCCTGGAGGTCCTGGAGGTCCGCGGCCATCAGCACCGGGCGGTGGGCGAGAGTTTGGACCTGGTCCCTGTCCTGGACCTTGTCCTGGGCTGGGTGGTGGCATGGGGGATCTAGATCGAGAATTTTGGTTCATGGGTGGTGGGGGGTTTCCTGGCATGCGACCTTGGTTCTGGGGGTTTAAGCCTTCACGAGAAGCGTTGCTGTTAGCGTATGGTCCAGCATTAGCGGCGTTTGGAGGCGGTACCGAAGAGCCCGGGCCGGCCATGGCATCTGGGCGGCCAGGTGGTGCGTTGGGGTCGTTTTCGCGGGAGAAGTTGCCGGCGCCAGCCATTTGAGCCAGTGTGCTGCTCGAAAGTCGGCTGTTGGCGCGGCGGAGTTCGGGTGAGTGATACGCCTTGTTTGCTGAGCGATCCTGAGGTCCATGGTTAAAGGCTGGGGGTCGTGATACAGGCTCTGGTGTTTGGTTCATGTTTCGCATCTGAGGAGGTCCGTTTTGAGGTGGTGGCATGTTTGGTCCGCCGGGGCCCAAATTGGGGTCCGAGTTATTGCGCATGTTGGGTTGAGCACCAGGCATGTTGGGGTGCTGCCATTGGCTGCTACTTTCTGGTGGTGCAGAATCCGTCCGTTGTCCGCCATTGAGGGAGTGAGAGCGGGAAGATCGTGTTGAGCCCTGGTCGTCGGCGAAGCCAACCTTGGGCTTTCCGAAGCTGAGTCGGGCACTATTTCGGCTCGGGCCACGAGAGTGAGTCTTGCCAACTCCGTCCTCGATGGCATTCATGCGAGTGCCAGTGGTCTCCTTGAGTTTACGTCTCCACTCCCTTTCGTTCCAAGTAGGGCTCAAGCCATCGTTGATCAGACCAGTCACATCAAGAATCTCGAGATAACCATATCGCTTGTGTCTGGGCATGGCAAACATGAGAGAGCGCTGGTCCAAAATACTGGCAACGAGCTTTCCGGGTCGACCATACAAGCCAAATGTATCCCAGGTGGGGAACAAGAAGCGCAGCAACATCTCAAATCCGCTGACCATGGGCTTTGTCTCAGGCATGATGAAGACAAATCCTTCAGAGGATGAGGGTGGGTCGGTGTGAATAGAAATCTGCCCTTCAATCTTCAAAAGCGTAGAGGCATCAACTAGTGATTTGGCCTGCGGGTAAATACCATAGGCGGCATAAGCATCCGAAATGGTGGCAATCGGTTGGGCCTTCTTCAACTTCTTGCCTTCGACCTTGGCATCGTAGAACTTGATGTCTCCCTTGAGACTTGGGACAGTCGACTTGTCGTAGGGGGATCGCTTCTTGATCTCCTTCTGCTGCTTGGCGTATTCCTTCTCATCTGGAGGGGTGATGACGCACCAGCAGCGACGCCATGGAACACCAGCGCCAAATCTGACACGAACCCATTCTTCCGTTCTGAGACGAGAGCGCTCCATAATAACGTTGATGTTGTTGAGGGATTTGCCCTTGCCCGCAATCAAAGCACCAGTATAGGCTTCCTGGAGGGTCGAATGCTCGTACATGGCGAGGCGGATGCCAGCGGTCCATTGTACCAAGGAGTGGTGAGAGTTGAAGTGCAATAGATATCGGTTCTTTCCGGCAGTGGAAATGCTAAGAATATTTTGAAGGGGTTGTTCATCCTTTGACCTCGTGGGCAGAGACTCAATCTGCATGGATTATTATTAGTTTGGATTGCATTGGGGGACGTGCGCGGGATTGGGGATGCGACGAACCATTTTAATGGACGCATCAGTAAGGTTAATGAATTTGGGCAGGACCTCGCCATCCTCGCCGGCGTTATCAAGTTCGGCGGCATCCCATAATGAGAGGACGGTGCCAACAAGCTGCGCAAAACACTCGGTCCATGTTCGGTCGTTGTTCGGACGGCCCTCTATAATCCGACAAGTTAGCTGTTGTGCTTATGACGCAATCTAGGAAGAACGTGAGGGCAGATGCATCAACGTACGGGTATTTTGGTCGTCTAATTTGAGAAAGTAGCCCTCTTGGTAGAGCTTGTTGGAGTGGCTGTTGAGGAAAGAAAACACGGGCTGGAGCTCCGGTACGACATCCTCGGCGATATCCATGAGAGGCGGTTGGTAGCCCTTGCTAATGGACAAGGGACGAGAATTGCTTCGCTTTCGCTGGTGCGGGCTGGAGTGTGGTGAAGATTCGACAGAGGCGGTCTCTATGTTCTGGCCATGCTCCGACTGCTTAGGTGGCGTGGGGGTTCGCTGAGGGGTGATGTGGTGGTCGGGGAACGGGTCGTTTGGATGGGAAGACTTGAGGTCGGGCGACGACTCGGGAGGAGTAGAGGCGGGCGTGCTGATTGCTGACGATCGTCTAGAGCCCGCAGATAACTGGGACATGAAAGAAAGGACTGTTGTGAAGAAGGAAAGAAAAAGGTGCCTGGTCAGCGAAACGAGAACTGGCACATGAGAGAAAAGTCACGACTGGCGTTTTTGTGTGGGTGTGGGTGTAGGTGTGGATGGTGTACTGGTGGTGGTGGTGGTGGTTGTGGAATGGAGGTGGTTAATTATGTGTTGCGTGGGCAAACAAAAGATGGCAAGAGAGCGAGAGAGAGAGCGAAAGACAGTGAGTGGAAGCACGCTGTGGCAGGACCAAAACAAACCGGGGGCAGCCATTTGCAGACACACACCCCCCAGTTTGGCAGCGCATGTCATGTACAGCGACGTACAGGGCACCTTTACCCACTATCCCGCCTGTGCCCGTGGTGCGTCCTTTGCTGCCTATTGCTGCGTCTTCCACTGCTGTGCTGCGCTGCGCTATGGTGGCATAGTGGGTGCTGCAAAGTGCTGCAAAACTGTGCGAAGTGGCAGTGGGTGGGTTTTGGCAGCAGCGCCTCGTCCGCTGGCTTGTGGGCAGCGGACAAACAGTGGCTCTGGCGGGCCAGGTCGGGGCTGGGGCAGGATGCGATTCCCCATTTGGCGTCGCATTTGGGTAGTTTTAGTGGTCCGGCTGGTGCAGAGCTGGTGCAGATTGGCTGTTGTTCGGGCCCCAAAGGAGCCGTGCAAGCCGTGGAGATGACACCGAGCGACGGTCAACTTCAGGCGAGTCCAGTGGACGCAGCGGTGCCCCATACCTCTGCAGCGCAGCCAAGACCTACCTAATACCACCGAGTAAGACCACCAAGTAAGACCACCCCAACAAGCTGGTGCTAGTGGCAAAGGGTACAACAGGTAGCCTGCTGTGTTGCGCGTTCGCACCACTGGAATGCAAGACAAGGGACATGGGGGAGAAAAACAAAGTGAACAAGCCCTGAACAGCTAGAGACATACCTCGATTGCGACCCATGCTTGGAGGCTGATCTGGGCATGTGAGAAGAATGCGACAATCCGATATGGGGAAGAAGAAAAAAAGAGCTAGACGGTGCGAAAAAAAAAAAAATCAGTGTTAGCTCTGGCTGCCAATGGATAATATTGTTGATTATTGGATGCCCAAAATCAAGAAAGCAAGAAGAGAAAGAAAAAAGAATGATGAGGTGACGATGGCGGCACCAGAAGAGGAAGAGGGCCGAATAATAAGAGAAAACCCTCCAGCTAATTGCCTCAAAGACCAGCTTTAGCCTCTTATATAATAGCTCAATTCTTTTCGTTTTCTTATCGGAAAACAAAATGAAATACCATTAGAGCAGAAATTAGATTCGGGCTTATTTTCCTTTGGGGCGTTACTTGCAAGGGCATCCAGGAATGAAATGGCATCTCGTAAATGGCCCTTGTCGAGCCTCAGAGAACCCGCGGACATGGCCTCGTCAAATACGACGGGCAAATTGCTCCTGGTCGACTTCGGAAATGCAGGAAATAATGTGACACACTCGTGCCATGCCGTGCCAGCCCATGCTCTGCCATGCACCCTGCTGAGGCCACCAAGATCTTGGCAATCATCGATTCGGTGAAAATGGGGACACCCTCGGCGTTGGTGGTAGTGGGTGGTGGTGGTGCTTGGGGTGCTGGGCATCAGACGGATAGGCCGGAACGCATATGAGCCGTGGGTAAATGAGTGAAGGCAAAAAGGCAAGGGCAAAAAAGATGGGGGATGAGACTTCGGCCACCATAAGCCAGCGACGCACCAATGATGTCGCTAACAAGCCACGTTCTGGTCGTTGAGCGTTTTGCTGTCGACGGGTGAGCTAAACTGTACTTGCAGCCCAGTGCGTGTAGCGTGTAATGTATTGTATACTGAAGATGGCAATTGCTGCAAATTGCTGTAGTCGATGATGGCGGCGGCGTTTTGACTTTCAACGGCGCGATGTTGAAGTGAAGAAGAACCAGGAGGAATCGGGAGGGTGGGAAGTGATTGTATCCAATATAACGGGGATATCAATGCAAGGGAAAGCAAAAGTGAAAAAGAAAGAGAAAAGGAAAGGAAAAAGAAAAGGAAATCGATGCCGATGAATGGCCATCGACAGAGATCTCGAGGAACCCGAGAACATATGACGAAACTCACATAGTGTCTGGTCTGGTCTGGTAGGTACCGTAGCGGCTGCCAACTCTAATTGATCGTCGAGCTTAAATTCGTCTGCTTGCGGAGTCGGGTAGGGAGAAGATGGGCACCAAGACGTTGCCTCGCGAGGCAAAAAAAGCTTATTCAGTAGCTTGGCCTATTTCGGGGAGGAGGACTGAAAAGAGAATGGAATGGCTAAAAAAGAACAAACGGACGATGCAAAAGGGAAAGAAAAGGTGAGAGAAAAGTGATGAGGACAGGATAGGACAGTCAAGAGGAAGAAAAAGACGACCAGGCAGAGTGAATTCAATAAAATGTGGACAAGGACAAGGTGATACTACAAAGGTTACGCCATCGACTTTTGTGCCTGATTCAGTGACCTTTATACAATAAAGGGCAAAAAGAGGAAAAGAGGATTTTCCCCAATTCTTTTGTCTCTCTTTATCATTTATTTTTTTTTTTATTCTGTTTTATTTTATTTTAAGTACCCTCCGTCTTGGATGTAATCTACATCATCTTTTGACCGAACCACCCGGCGCCACGCCCTGGTGCTCCATGCGTTCCGCGAGTACATCTTTGTACGAAGATACATGCACTGTAACAGTATCTCGGTTAAGTCAACCAAAGTTGATACAAAAATGACGGAGCGACTCGCCAATCCTGCTTTCGTGGACCAACCACGCCACGGGGTGCCAGCACCGCATAGCAGGGATCGAAACATGGCGCTAACCATTGGAGATGGGCGGGCCGACCTTTTACAGAGTGTGAGAGGAAAAGGCAAAGGCCCCCGGCACCAAGAGTCCGGCTGGGCGCTTCATCCGACCAATCCATTTGGTAATTCGGCCAATATTGCGAGCACAGAGTAGCTGCGAAGGAAGCATTACGCAAGCCTTGTGTGTTTGGCGGCTTGTAAAACAAAGCCCTGCCTCATTCTCACGTCAATCATCACGCTGTCTCTTGTCGGGTTTCACCTGGGGAGAGTCTCTGGTCCAATCGCTCTGCAATCCCAAGCGCTAAATGTCACCAACCAGCCCCAGCCAGTCACCATCCACTCTTTTTGCTGTGTCTCGTACCACTCGTCCACTGGAGGAGAGCCCTCCCCAGCTTAGGCGCTGACCGTCTCACCGTTTCCACAGCGGAGGGGCACTTGGGGGGAGCTGGGGCAGCTTTGGGGGATGCAGGTACCAACAGGCTCTGTCGGTTTTGTCTCAACCACTAATCCGGCACAGGGCTCAGCTGCAGTCGCGCCATTAGTGGTTCACTTAAAACTTGGTAACTTGGTTTGCTCCATCAAATGTCCTTGTAGCGTCTTCTTTGGGTGCTGCTCTGTGGCTTGGCACTTCCGATAGTCTAGAGGCTGGGCAGCTAGCGCCTCATTGCACTGATTCAGGCCACAATGGCCTTTTGTTTCTCTCTCTTTGACGCCCAATTTATTGCTGAATGCTGCTTGCTGCGGGCTGAGTGTGCTCATATCGACCATTTGCGACGAATCGTATTCCTGCAAAGACGGTAAAGAGTACGTACGACTTTTCTTGGCAGAGGCTTTGCTCTGCCTTTCCTCTTGCATTCTGGCGCGCGCAACTTCTAGCCTGTCGCTTCCATGGTTCCTTTTGTCTCGAAACGCCGAACGAGCTCTTGGTCTTCAGACGAGCTCTTGGGTCTTCACCTGCCCAGCCATTCATCCATCCATCCATGCCATCATCCATCCTGTTTCTGTTTCCTTGGTTCCGTCTTGTTCCCAGCCAAGGAAATTTGTGCCTTAGTGGCTTGGCCACATATTCCCACGTAATTACATGGACCATGTAATGGATTTCGGACTATGAAAATCTGCGGATACGAGAAACACGGCTCTGCATGGCTCCGGGCTTGAAAAGGCCTCCAGCAAACCCACCCTGGCGACAAACTAGGACTTTGGCCTTGCTTGCCACCCAGATTGCGTGGATGGATAGATGGACAGGAGACGAAAGCTGGGGATGCCGAACAAGCGTGCTAGCCCATGCTCATGCCCATGCTCATGCACCAGAGACAATTTCCATTCACATCATTGCTTACCTTAGAAAGATGTGGTGGGAACATAATTGTGGACAAAGGCCTGGTACAGCCCACAGCTGACGACGCTCATCAAACAAATCAGACAAATCTCACTTGCGATCTGGACGATATTTTCCCGCTCGGAGGTACTAATTACCAGCACAAGTGGAAGAGGCCCTGCATGGCCCTGGTCTGCGTCCCACGTCCCATCCCGAACCCATTGACGGCTGCCCTAGTGCAATCTAGCGCTGATCTACTGCTGTGGGTTGGTCCCAGTCCAGTTGCTCATGGCGGGATATTTTAACAACTATTCATTGCAGAAATTACGTAGTTACAGAACTTTCTATAGAACTCGTAATCGATGCAATACGACGAGGCTGGCCCGAGCCGGGACGTCGTAGCGAATACGATGTCGACAAAGCTATTAATACAATTAGACTATGCTCTAGCGTTCATCTCCCGATCTGGCATTTCGAAGCTGCAATTCATTTCTTTGGCAGCAAAGTGTCACTGCTGCGCTTACCCTAGACGAGTCGTGTTGTTTCAATCATCGAGTCTCGTTCAGCAGTTTGCGAAACATCATTGACCCAGAAACGATCAACCCATCTATTACATGTCCACCTCTCAGCTCTGCATGCATCTGCTGTCAGTGTCGCATTTTGTGAGTGACATTGATTGTCGGGGATTGCTTTATCAAAGCTCGACGATCGAACATCGCCTAAGCGAACTCCCGCCCATCGTTCCTTCGTCTCCCTCAACATTTACGTCATAGCCAATTTTTGACAAAGGAAAAAGCTTAGCCAAATGTTACCGTTGACAAAATAATTACAATTCGCTCAATCAAACAACCTTTACACAATACACTCAACAAGCGATTTCCTAAAACAACCCATCGTAGACACTGTAGAAATAACCATTCTCAACAATACCACCTCGGAGCACCCCGTCGCTATCGGCCCGTCACGTGCATTGGTCAGCAAACGACTCAGAAGTTGTTGGTGATCAGTCAGACAACGCAGGCAGACGGACAGGCATTCAACTCTCATGTACATGTAATTTTTGTTGAGCTAGCCAATGTCCTGTGATACCACCAGCCAACCTCCCGTCTGGTCATCCAGACTGTAATACCGCGCACCCGCCCAGAGCTTGCGGCTCGCGACCCAATCTGGGGGTCCGCGTTTTGGCGCCTATGGTCAGAATTTCCATGTTGTACCGTCCAGTCCTGCAATCATCCAGACCGACTTCATCGTGGCGCCTGGTGGTGATCCCCCGAGCGCGGGGGGACCGCCGCGTGAGGTGGTACTCTGCAGACTCTGCGTCAACGTCAAAGCAAAGCTCCACGTCCGATCCCGAGTCCCAAGCGTCCGACGAGCATCTGCTGTCACGACTGCCCTTTCGATTCGAGACTGGAAGCGCACTCTTTGCCAAGCGACAGCCTCGACCCTTTCCTCCGCCGTTCATGTCCCCTCCCTCGGCCTCTTTTTCAGATCCTCTCAGTACTCATCACCGAAGTCGAGATCGCCGCGCCTTTGTTGACGGAGAGCTTATCAGAGGTCTCACGAATGGAGACGATGCTGTGTACGAGAGCGACCACTTTATCTGTGCCAATGACGGCGTGGGCGCATGGGCTGCCAGGCCCCGTGGACACGCTGGGTATGTTAGGACAGAGGTTCTTGACTTGACTTGTTTCGTTTGATAAACTAACAACGCCGTGCAATAGCCTTTGGTCTCGACTGATTCTACATTTCTGGGCGACTGCTATAGAAGCAGAAGCCGCTCAACATGCATCTGCCATGCTAGAGGGCACATATGAACCGAACCCGGTTGCTTCGCTGCAATCGGCATTCGAAAAAACCACAGAAGCGACAGTAGCGCACGATTGGCAAGGGACAACGACAGCCTGCGGTGCTCAACTACACTATCGACTATTGGACGACGTACGGCGGGGTGAAGCAGTCCCTCAACTGTACGTGACGAATCTAGGAGATTGCCAGGTCATGGTGGTGCGACCCAAGGACCGCAGCATTGTCTTCAAGACCAAAGAGCAATGGCATTGGTTTGATTGCCCCCGTCAACTTGGAACGAATAGTCCCGACACACCCAACGAAAACGCCGTTCTCGACAAGATAGATATCGAGGTCGGAGATGTAGTGCTCGCCATGAGCGACGGAGTCATTGACAATCTCTGGGAACATGAGATCGTGGAAGTCATCGCAAATAGCATCAGTACTTGGGAAAAAGGGAAGGGCGGCATTGACGAGCAGGCTCCCCGCACAGGCGGACGCAATGGAGGGATGGCAGTGGCTGCCCAAGACCTCGTGGCCGCAGCGAAAGTCATTGCGACTGATCCATTCGCCGAAAGCCCCTACATGGAGCATGCGATCGAGGAGGGTCTTGCCAGCGAAGGAGGTAAGAGAAGAACCAGGCTACCAGAATCAAGTGAGCAGTGAGCCTAACCGATCCATCACAGGAAAACTAGACGACATCAGCGTAGTGGCGGCGCTGTGTGTCGAAAATACCAAATAACGAATTTGAAACGAGCATTATAATAACGGATTGTCGATTTTTTATGGGAAAACCAGCGTGTACACATCTTCATTCGCACATAGACTTTAGCTTCATTGGAACTTTTCATGTTCGCAAACGTGCGTCAAAATTAATATCAACTTAGTTGTTCGAGCATCGCAGGCTGGCCAAGGGTCCCTTCGGAGTGTTTGTGTCCAGTCGTTTTGTTCCAAATTTAAGGCTGTAGCCGAGCTGTCGCTTTGCCCGGCACTTGGTGAATAGCCTGCGCTGTTTCGTGATTTGACCCCCAACTCGAATTATTCTAGACGATTCTGATGAGAAGCGGCCAAACTGCAGCCAATGTGAAATATCTCGGCGCCAGTGTCCCGGATATTTGTCTGATAAACAAGCGCCCTTCGCAGACAACCGGCGATTACTCAGACCACCGAGAGCGCTGGCGTCACCGCAGGCCAGCGGTTCTAAGGACATTCGTGACCTCTTTACTCTTCTGCCCAATTTGATGGACTTTCGCGGCGTGCGGGGGAAGTTCTTGAATGCTCCTTTAGTGTTATCAGCCACGATGATGCTGAGATTTCTTCCTAGCCGAACAAGCCAGCACGCTGCATTGGATGCTGCCGTAGCATGTATTGCGACGGGCACTCGACAACTTCTGACATCGCGGGGCCATGGTTCGGATGATTATGGCATGTTCCTGCGAGATCCATCTATGGAAACAACAAGAGCGTACTCGACAGCTCTTACGACTTTGGGGCAAACCCTGGGCGATCCGCTACAATCAACGATGCCAGAGACTTCTGTTGCAGCATTGTTGATTTGTTGTTTTGAGGTAAAGCAAACAATCTGAAGCATATCAAAGCGACATCAACTAACTACTGGTTGTGACTAGGCCTTGAGAGACGTGAACGGCGACAATATTTATTTTCATATGCGAGGGCTGTCGAAACTATTCGACCATCGGGGCCCCCGGGATTTGGAGTCGCGCTTCGAATGCGATCTCATGATATCGTGTCTAACATCCGTGGTAAGTTTACTTGGTGATTTACCCGCACGGCGATGTAGGCAGGGCCTCGCCAATATCTAGCAGAAGAACTAATGTTGTGATTTTTCTCAAGGTGATGTCAGCCTATTATAGCAACATGCCTATCTTTTTGGCCGACCGCCGGTGGGAGAGGGCTTTCTAGTATCTGGTCGCTACCGTACCCGCGGGGCTTTCCAAGCGGCGGTTATTCATTGGCGGCTGGGAACTCCTTGCACATACATACTCTTTGCTCGCCGACTGCAGTTCTTTCGTACTTAAAGTGAATGCTGCGCCAGAGACGGAAGAGCTTGAGTCTAAGCGCGACACACTGCTCGAAAAAATCGGAAAGATTGAACGGCGGCTGTCGCGGCGTCGACGGGAGACGATGGAGCAGGCTGGCGTCGACCCGGATGGTGATTTCTCGTCCTTTTTAGATGAACTCTTTCAAACTCGCGAAGGACGCAGAGGATTTATCATCGCGCATGCAGCGACGGTCTTTGATGTAACAATCATTGTGAACATGCTGCGAGTGGCTATTGGAGTAAAGAATGCCTTGGTGCACGCGGAGATAGTGCAGAGTTTAGCCGAATGGCTACACGCGTTTGAGAAGGGCATGACAACGGAAGACGCTTGGCAGAATCCTTTTATTGATAGGAAACATCAATGCTACTCTGCAGAGTGCTGATGAGTGGCGGAGCTTTGCCATCAAGCTGGATTCGACGAGGGAAGAGGAAGGGCATCAGCGGGTAATAGGTGCGGATGCTATGAGACGCTGGCTAGTATTGGCGGGAATAAGTCCTTGTGGGTAGGGTTAAAAGATGTCGAAAAGTTTGCCTATACTTACAAATTTCAAACGTCAAATGTCGAGAACTTCAAAGAGTTCCAATTAATAACGATAATAATGAGGACACATGTAATGGCTCCGGCGCTTTCGAGGTTTGCGGGGCCGGAGCACCGATCAGCGCCGGGAACTGGTAAACCGGTCAAAATGGCAGGAGCAGTGTTATCGCACGTGCTGCCTTCCCGCAAGGCCGCGATAAAGAAGAGAGGCCCCGCTAAAATTTTCTTGAGCCTGCGCTCCAGCAACCGCAAAAGTCGAGGCAAACAAAAACAATTTGCATACAGACGGCTCTACAATTTACTTTCAAATACATATCGACGTATTGATTGCTAGAGCAGATAAAGTTTCAAGATGAGAGGAAAGCGTTCAAAACAATACAGAAAGCTCATGGAGCAGTTCTCCATGACTTTCGGCTTTCGTGAACCCTACCAGATCCTAGGTATGCAAACCACACCTGCGACGGTGCTGGATCGTCACTGACAAATTTTAATGTAGTTGACGCCGAAATGGTGCATGATGCGTCTCGATTCAAGATGGATTTGGCGGCTAGCTTGGAAAGAACGGTACATGGAAAGGCGAAGCCTAGTATGTATTCCCTGCTGCCATGGCACATGATGCTTCCCGCGAAGGCGGAAGAACCAAAGTAACTAACAAACATTGCAGTGATTACACAATGCGAAATCCGTCATTTATACAACAAAAAGGGCGAACCGGGAATCTACGAAGCAATTGAGCTCGCCAAGACCTTTGAGCGACGACGATGCGGCCACCACCCCGACCAACACCCCGAACCACTCCCCGCGAGCGAATGCATGCTGTCAGTCGTAGACCCCAGCTCAAACGGGATCAATAAGCACAGATACGTCGTCGCCAGCCAGAGTCAACCAGTCAGACAGCTTCTGCGCAGCGTCCGCGGCGTACCGCTGATATACATCAAGCGCAGCGTCATGATCCTGGAGCCCATGGCGGACGAGAGTGTGTCAGTTCGAGCAAAGGAGGAACGGGCGAAATTCAGAGCGGAAATCAAGTCCAAGTTGGGCAAGAGGAAGCGTGATGAGGAAGACGACAAGGATGACAAGGATAAGGGCGAGGGTGATGATAAAAAGAAAAAGAAGAAGAACTACGGTGCGGCAAAGGGACCTAATCCGTTGTCGGTGAAGAAGAAGAAGAAGACGACGGTGACTGCTGATGTTGCGCCTGCGAAGCCTAAGACCGAAGAGGGGGAGGAACCTGCGAAAAGAAAGAGGAAACGCAAGTCGAGGAAGGCTAAGACGGAGGGTGAGGCGACTGGGGAGACGAATGGGGATGCTGCTACGGCGGCGGATGATGGCAATGATGAGTAAATGGGAACATTGCTGAGGGCAACCTGTATATACTTGGAAACCTGGTGTTTTAATTTAGACGGCATGGTGTTATTTGAAGCATATGAATGAATCTTGTTCTACAAGTCAAATTGGACGACTGAAAAGTTCGCGAGGAAAGTGTTGGCGTGTGAAAGATTACTGTGCAAAAGTTTGGCAGATGCTGAGCGGCGGTGAGAGTGAGATTGGATGAGGCAATGGCAAACCTGAGGGGTGTTTTATGGTTTGACCGCCTATGTTTGGGGTTTGAAGTGTTGTTTGAATGGATGTGAAACCCGAACGGATTTGACGATCCCCCGCTGAGATCTGGGATGGCTGCTGTCTACAGTTCACAGTTGTAAAACTAGGGGAATAAAACATCAATAAATATTCTTGAGCCACCAAAAAATAAAAGTAAAATTGAAATTGAGGTCTATTCATGGGAGAAGCAGAAATAATTAGAAATATATTGTTTGCAAGGTTGAAGATGTGTACGTGTTGTGTTTGCATGTCTTGGACAAAAGGGGGCAAATTACACGGACCCATGGTGATTCATTTAGCCATTGTGATGTATAATGTTGTTGCAGGATGCGGTGTATGTGATGGGAACTGTATTTATCATTTCTCTCATTTTACGCATATCAATTATTGTTCTGCTGGAGACTAAATGAGAGGCGTATTTATTTACACTGATGTCTGCACCTACCCAAGTGCATACAGCTGTAATACCTACCTGATAGCTACCTAGGCAGTCTGTCATGAAGTGGTTTTGCCAAGCCCCTCATCAGGCTACTGCAGGGGTCAACAGGCACTGTTTCTGTTTCTGCCCAGCGTCCCAGCGCTCAACACCCGCTAACCTCCAGTTCCGGTAGCGGCTGACGGCCACTGCGACAGCTCTCCATCGCCCGCAGCAGCCTCCAGTAGCCCACAGTGACACCCAGTGACGGCACTGCCCAGTGGGACTGGCCAGGTGCCCCCTCCTAACAGGCCATTTTTAATTTTTATTGATCTTTTAGCTTTGGGTCATTTTTTTAATTGCTTGCGACCGAAACACCCCATCCCGACCCCAACGCAACGCAACGCCGCCCTTTTCTCGTCACGGTCCCTATTCTGTCTGTTCCATCCCACTCGCATCTGCACTTTGTCTCTTAACCTTCTTTGTTTTTCTTGTGGTGCAATAGCATGTTTATTCACGTCCCGTCCAGCAGTTCGTAGTGGACATTTTGGATGCGGACGTGGCAGCACATTCAGTCGCTGATTACACTTTGTCTGCCCGCCTCACCATGGCTTCCGACAACACTCAGGCCGCCGCGCCACCGATGCAACCTACGTCACAGCCAGAGGTCGACGACTTTGGATTGCCCCTGAGGAGCTTCCAGAAGAAGCAGGAGGAAGAGGTGCACAACGAACCCAACATGCAGGATAAAGATGCCAAGCAAGACGTTGCGAACGATGATACCAAAGTAACTGAGGCGCCTCCGGAGACGGATAAGGTGGATGCAGCTCCTGTCGAGGACCAGAAGCCCGCCGTCGAAGATTCTGCTAGCGACAGTGACGAGGCAGACTTCAAAGATGCACAGTCGGAAATTAATCCAGAGTCGGCGTTGAATTCACCTTCGAAACGATCGACAATATCCGGGGATGCGACACCGACAAATTCAAAGGCGGACAAGGACGACCACAAGACCGATGAGAAGGAAATTGAGAAAACCCCAACTACACCGATCCCTACAGAAGATACCACAAACAATACACAAAATATCGAAACCCCCAAGGCCGCCGAGGACGATACTACGCAGAAGCTCTCTACAGACGCAGCAGGGCCCAAGTTAAATGGAGATGCTGCCCCCGTTGAAGCCCCTGCCGAAGATGCCACAAAACCAAAGATCTCTCACAACCGCGATACCAGCATTACTAGTGTCAATGGCGCTGGTGTCTCCGAGTTTTCGCATCAGGCGCTACAAATGCCAGCCGAAGAAAAGGAAGAAGAAGACGATGGATGGCAGCAGATGCCTGCCTTTGCTCCTTACGACATGTACGATGACGACGACAAGCTCATTGCGCGAGAGATGAACGAAGATGACATGGCTCAAGATTACGGCTACGGCGGACTTGGCGGTGCTGGCAAAGGATATACTCGTGTGCTCATGGACGAAGACGCCCAATCTGCAACTAGTATGGACGACAACACGCAATATCTCTTCAAGGATACCAATGGCACCAGTATGGATGACGAAGATACGAGAGATGCTGTATCACAGATGCAAGCCACCAAGGACCTGCTCACCGAAGGGCAAAGGATCGCCTACGTTGGTATTGTACGACTGGAAATCGCCAAGCTGATTAAAGAGGCTGAAAGCATCGAAGTCACCAAGAAGACCAAAAAGGAACTGGCCATGTCGACGGAAGCAACGCAAATGTGGGGTCAGAAGATGATGCTGCGAGTATATTCACACATGGACATTAGCGAAGCTGAGCAAGTCATGATCGAGCAGTTGGCTGAGCACGGCGTACAGCCAGCTGACCTGACTCCCGCGCTCATGGTGAACGCAAGAGTACAAAATCCTATGGCAGAAAAATCAAGACATTCGACCGGTACCTTGGGCTCCGATGGTAGCTCGTTAAACCTGGAAGAGGATCCAGCTGAGCCGCCGCCGCCTTACGAGAGCCACGAGGCTCATGATGTTCCCGACGTCAAAGACCCCTCACAGCTCCCAACCACAGCAAAGATTGACATTGACTTGCGATGGACTGTTCTTTGCGATCTCTTCCTACTGCTGATTGCAGATTCCATCTATGATGCTCGTTCTCGAGTTCTGCTCGAACGCGTTGGAGCATCGCTGGAAATTGCTTGGATCGATATTTGCAGATTTGAGAAGCGAGTGACAGATGCTCTTGAAATGCAGCAGGCTGCTGAGAAAGAGAACTGGAACGAAGACGAGCACATGGAAGCGCGACGAAAGCAGGCTCTAAAGCGACGATATGTCATGATGGGACTGGCCACCGTTGGTGGAGGTTTGGTTATTGGTCTCTCGGCAGGACTACTGGCTCCCGTCATTGGCGCGGGTCTTGCCGCTGGTTTTACCACCATTGGAGTTGGTGGCACAAGTAGTTTCCTGGCTGGCGCAGGTGGTGCAGCAATTATCACATCTTCAGCAGCCGCCTCCGGAAGTCTGATTGGTGGACGAGCCGCGAATAGACGAACCGGCTCAGTCAAGACTTTTGAATACCGACCTCTCCACAACAACAAAAGAGTCAACCTTGTGGTTACGGTGTCTGGCTGGCTTACAGGCAAGATGGACGATGTCCGCTTGCCATTCAGTACGGTTGACCCCATCATGGGCGACATGTACTCGGTGCTGTGGGAGCCTGAAATGCTGCGTAGTATGGGTGACACCATCAATATTCTTGCAACAGAGGCTCTCACTCAGGGTCTACAGCAAGTACTGGGAAACACGATTCTAGTCAGTCTCATGGCCGCTCTCCAGCTACCCTTGGTGTTGACTAAGCTGTCGTACCTCATCGACAACCCTTGGGCCGTGTCATTGGATAGAGCCACTGCGGCTGGCCTCATTCTCGCAGATTCTCTCATCGAGCGCAGTCTTGGCACTCGCCCCATCACTCTCGTTGGCTATTCTCTGGGCTCCAGAGTGATTCACTCCTGCCTGATGGAGCTGGCCAAGAAGGGAGCTTATGGCGTAGTACAGAATGTGTATCTCTTTGGCTCGCCCATTGTCACAAAGAAGGAAGAGTACATCCGTGCTCGAACTGTTGTGTCTGGCCGATTTGTGAACGGCTACAACCGCAACGATTGGATTCTTGGCTACCTTTTCCGACTCACAAATGGAGGCATTCGCAAGGTCGCTGGTCTTGCACCAATTGATGACTGCCCATGGATTGAAAATGTTGATGTGACTGATTTGGTTGCTGGCCACATGGAATACCGAACAGCCATGCCCAAGCTGCTCAAGACCGTAGGCTGGACAGTGACGAGCGAAGAGTTCTCAGAGATTGAGGACCCAGATCCCGAAAACCACGGAGAACGACAAAGAGAGCTTATCAATGAGATCGAGGAAGCGCGAAAGGAATTAGAGAAGACTGAAAAGACCAAGAAGAGTGGTCGATTCAGTTTGTTTGGACGCGGCAAGAAGGGCGACAAGGAAGAATGGGAGGTTTACGAAGAAACAGGACCGGAAGCCGCTGCCAAGGCTGGAGAGAAGTCTGCCAGCAGCGGTGTCCTGTTCGATGTCGACGCCATGCGAGCTGAGCTTGCGAAAGAGGCTCAGGATCTTGACGAAGAGGGCCTCGAGCACTTGCAGATCCGCGAGATTGAGTCTACTCTGCCACCTATGAAACTCGACATACCCTCCGAGTCCCCGACTTCGTCAGCAGCTTCGCCGGTTAATAAGCATCTTGGTGCCGTAAGGGAAACCCAGAGTACCGATGCACTTCCAAGCCGATCACTACGACCAGCTGCAGAATCCGGCCTATCATACCACTCCGATTCTGGTCATATGGAAGACGAGATTTCCATGACATTTGACACGTCATTCAACGACGATAGCAAGACGCTGGAAGAATCACACGACGGAGAGAAAGCCAGATCAACGCAGACGCTGCCAAATATGAAGCTCGCAGATCCATGGGGAGATCCCGATGACGACGACTTTGGAGAAGAAAAAGAAATTTCAATGACATTTGCATAGAAAGGGAATATAGGACGGGTGATTATGTTTCTGGTTTTGTTTTCACTTTTTGATGAAAGGCATTTACAATGTGTACGAGGATATAATAGAAGCTGGGTTCCGACTGCTGGCGTTTGAATGGATCGAGAAGATGGACAGGGTGAGGTTCTTGTGATTAGTGCAAGGTAGACACTTTATAATGTCCAGCAGTTTCGAAACTGCATTTCCCTTCATTTCCCTTCATTTTTTTAATCGTATGTGTGAACGAAGCCATCGGCAAGCGTGAGGCGTCGACAACTATTTAAGGAAAAAGCGTACATCTACACCGAATTGAGTGAGGCGGAAGATCCCAGTTGATCTCTGAGGCGGATCTTTGGTTGTTGCAAAAATGTGTCCGAATACCGTTCAGTCTGACTGGTAATCAGCGCAATGCAGTGGTGTTACAGTGGATGGACGAGGGTTGAATTGGCGGTGCCAGTTTCTGAAATGGTTTGACGCGCGCCGCAATGGTTGTCGAGAATGGGCTAGGGGGTTTAGGGAACGGTGTCAGCCGCAGTGGAGTCAATAATAAGCCCCAATGAGCGAAGCCTGATGGGCATGGATGGGCGCAGCAAATTAAGTTGGGCTTGGGGACATGTCATGGGCTGACTAGCTGTGTGATATGCTCTTTGTGGGGGTTGACAAGGCGATTCTTTGTTGAGTGAGTTTGACGGACAATGTGTGAAAGAGTTATGAGAAGATATGTTAGAACTACATGCATGTATTACCAGTGCTTCAGTGAATGCCCGGCTTACGCTTCTTGTCACTACAAAGAGCTTGGCTGGGCGGATCCCACAGGGGTCGCAGGTAATCAGCCTTACCAGTGTCGGAGTCTTTCAGAATTTACGGTGATAGGCTAGTGCCACAGCGAGACAAGGCGATGTCTCTGCTGCTATTATTACGACCAAGACTCAGCCCGGCTGAGGGGGGACCCAGCCTAATGCTGAGAACAACCCTGGCTGAACGAGTTTACTCGAGATTATTTTCTCCTCTTTCTTTTCTCGCTTCACTTTCGACTTTTTGATCCTGCTCCGTTTTCGAACTTCTCCCATATGAAAGTCTGCTGTTGACGGAATCTGGCGTACACGGCGGTGTGCACTTACAGCGAACACACTACGAAGATAACATTAAGCGATCATGTCTTTCTTTGGGGACGCCGCGACCGACCAAGCGTCAAAATACGACGATAAAGCCGGAGGAGGATTCAAATCAGCATTAAATGAACCCGACATGACGAGCATAGCAGCGCCGGTTCCTACACACGCATCAACAGGCAAGCCGGCGGATTCAAACCCAAATGCCCTCCGAGTAATATGCGATGACAACGCCGGGGGGAACCGCAACAATTTCCAACCGAATGAGAGGTTGTCCATGACGTGCAGTGCAATTGGTGGCATCGACGTCACCGGCGTAGATTGGGTGGTTGACGACCATGGCAAGACTGTGCTGTTGGTCTCACATCAAGGAACTGGAGTTAGTTCTACAGAGGAAGACGAAGAAGGCTTCACGAGTAAGTTGGCAGTATCTGTTTCTATGATGAATGCAGTTTCTGATCTGATATTACAGTCACGATGGGCACCCCCTCCACCTTTGGAGTCGAGTTGGCCTTCTCTGGCTTCGAAAAGAACGAAAAACAGGACAGGCACCAGGCTCAGCTGATGTATATACGCACCAATTGGACAGAGAACGACAAAAAGGGCTTTACTAACTCCTTCACGTTTGTCACCGCCGACAAAGACCACCAAACACAAGCAGGAGAGATTCTTACACAGGATGACAATGGTATCGCTAGCCAGAATGGATTCTACGATACAGGCTCGCCAATCGCCGGTGATAGCACAAAGACCTCTGCCGCTTCCTCTGCCACTGGTGGACACACAGCGGCCCAGCCTACAAGTCCAAGTGCGCCAAGCAAGGGCGGCCACAAGGGACTATCGACTGGTGCGATTGCTGGTATCGCTGTTGGGGGAGCTGTGGTGTTCTTGGGAATTGTAGGCGCATTAATCTGGTTCCTCGTCAAGCGCAAGAAGCAAAAGAAGGATCCTGCTCCA
This sequence comes from Simplicillium sp. C3G150-2, assembly GCA_022702485.1. Lineage (NCBI taxonomy): Eukaryota > Fungi > Ascomycota > Sordariomycetes > Hypocreales > Cordycipitaceae > Simplicillium > Simplicillium sp. C3G150-2. The sequence goes on along the minus strand of JAJIYY010000001.1, from coordinate 5,557,651 downwards.
TACCCCGACGAAACAAAGGCTACTGCATTTTTGCATGATAAGGACGGCGCGCATCACACAGATTCTGTTATTGCACCGTACTCTGACGACGGACACAATCGACGCTCCTCGGCCCCATCGCAACAGCCACAGCCAATTGAGAATGAGCAACGCGCTCTCTCACCTCCCGCAGTTAGATCTTCTGGCCCCGGAGTGTCGAGCTCAGTGGCACATTTGGTGGAGGAGGGCATGACGGAGGCTGACATTAGGAGGTTGGAGGAGGAAGAGAGGCATTTGGATGCCGAGATTGAACGCAACACGAAGTTTAAGTCTCCTTGAGCTTGTGTATCGCTGTAAATTCGATTTAGCCTTGCTTTTTGAAATGTATTGAATATCCTGGTTTTCATCACTGGTTTTGCAGATATTACTTTGGTGGCAGGCGTTGGAAACAGACAATTGTATAAGAATCACATCGTTTTTGGCAATTGTCCTCATTTCGAATAAAGTTGCTGTATTGTACACTCGTGACGCCCATTCAAACACTGGCTGTGCTTTTTCTACCATTCCACAGGACTCTTTTGCTGTGCTGTCTCCTTGCTCGACTGCTTTTAACGCGAGAACCATCTTCCGACCACATTGGCGGCAATGCTGCCAGCAATATTCGTAGAGCCAAAGGCATTTCCAGCGAGGTTGGAAGCTTGGCTGAACTTGTCGCATCTTGAAAAAGCAAGGGTGTTCATTATCGTCAAAACCAGCGCAATGACTATCTTGTGTCAGCAGATCCTCGAGTCGAGAGAGACATTGTAAGGAACACTTACTAACGAGGGGCAACCAGATGAACTGGAAGCGAATAATGGCCAATACGGCGAGCAGAATCCACAGAAGGGGCTGGACGTACAGCGCCAGCCAGAAGAAGCGGCTATCCGTGGCATTGATGACCTTTGTGCCCGGCTCGCTGCTCTCAAACACCCACTTGGAGTCTCCTGTGTTCTGGTCGACCTCGTTCCACCACCGTAAACCGACGAGACGGCGTCCTGCAACGTTTTTGAGATAGTAGAAGTCGGCGGCGAGGAGGAGGATTGTGATGATGAAGATCATGATCCTGCAGAGTAGACACGCATTAGTTTATGGTGGACGACAGGGGAAGGGAAGGGATGCGACGCACATGCTCTTGAAGAACCATAGACCAAGGAAGTATACCAAGACACTTGCTGTAGAGTTGTCAGTACGCTGTTTGATTGGTAAAGGTATGGAACATGAGGAGGCTCACATATTCTGAAGCCGAGAAAGGTAAGAAGCGTGATGGGATGGGAGCTCAATCGCCAGCTCAGCGTGCCTGGCAGGGCTTGGGGCTGTTGAGCCTCTACATCGGCCATGGTGGTTGTGGAGGGAGAGCCAGTGGATAGCGCAAATTCTTTGGAGGTATCTCGATTGTGCGACGTGTATTTCGAGTTGAAGCGAGTGTATATGGCGGGCGGCGGCGGTGGTTGGCGAGAAGGAGTGTCGTCGTAATCGAGCTACGTAGCTGTTCAGGTGCTGTTCGTTCAGGAGCGCGAGACGATGCGCGCCAGCCAGAGTGTCCAGTACTTGCTGCCCTGCTGTGGCGGTTGGGGCTGGACATTGGGACGGGTGAACTGTGGCTTGGGCTCTGGCGGAACCTCGGCTAATTGGGAGGAGTCTGCTTATTGCCTAATTGGGAAGATGGGAGGCTTCAGGGTCAATTGACAGTCTCCTCCCAAAGAGTTGAAGCGGAAAAAAGCAAAAAAGCAAATATAAAAATAAAATAAAATTTTAGGAGGATTAAAGTTTGAAACAGGGTGTTGAGGTACGTGGAGTGCGCGGAGAGCTGTTACAGCGTGGATGATGAAGACTGTAGTATCAGTCTCAAAAGAATACAAGGATATGAACAGAAAAAAGAGATATGAATTGATTGGGATGAGTAAGGTAGATATATATTAATTGGCAGTGAGTTTAAATATTGTGGATTTTAACCTTAATGTTTTGATAGATAGATATGCAGTACCGTCTGCCCACATCAACATAGGAGGCCAAATTACCACACAATTCAATAATCTCAGACGCTGCAACACGGCATGAGTACAATTCTTATCTGTGTCAGTATTATTTATTGATACAATTGAGTGAACAAATACGATTGTTGCCGCATCTGGTACTAGTATTGAACCACTAGTTTAGCTCGATTGGATCCAGTTCACTTCTGACATCATCGGACCACATTAGAGCAGCCCAACCGTTCCATCCAGCACTGGCATCCTCTTGACATCACAGTCGTCAATTCTAATTAATTCACTACAAATTAATTCCAGTTAATTTACCGCAAGCTTAAAGGCATCGCATAACGTATCATGGCGGAGAGCAACTCTACTTACAAGCCGACATACTCGGCTGCCACCCAACAAACCGCCCCCGCAGACCTGCAAGCCTTCATCACCAACTTCTACCGCATCTCCGACATCAAGACTGAAAATGAAAACTGGCTTGCTTCATTCACCGATGATGCTGAATTGACCATGGGCAATGACAAGGGAAAGGGCAAAGACGGTAAGTTTATTCGGCTGTTGTTCATTGCTCATTCTCATACTTGAAACAGAAATTTGGGCGCTTCGACTGAAGATGTGGAAAGGCGTCGCTTCACGCAAACATACTGTCATCAAAGTATTTCCAGGAGTCTTTACTGACGATGCGGATGCAAAGAACAGCGCTCCCAAGTATGAGATGATGCTGACTGGAAGCGTGCACCGCACGTCAGACAATGGCGGGGAAGCTGTCATTCCTTGGGCTTCACAAATGATTCTGCGCAAGGAATCTGGCCAGCAGGGAGATGAATGGAAACTAGCATACTACCGAGTCTGGCTTCAGTTTTAGTAGACTAACCTCATAACGATGCTTTCATCCCATTAACTCATATCCACTGCGCCAACTCCATCCTGCAAGGCCAAGCATGTAGGCCTGGTCGACCACTCCCAACGCCAAGAACCCTTTCCAGCCAATCATTTCCCTCAGAAATCATTTCTTTGACCAATAAATCTCTCTGTTTTCAAAAATGTCTCCTCGCTCGGGGATCACTTCTTCGAAAAGGGACGCTTTGACGATGAACAGTTCAGGGCTGGCTTTGGTGTAAATCGGGCTGCAGCCAGTCAGCACAGATGACAGACCTCAGAACACGGGAAATACAACCTTCCGCACTGTTGACAGAAACCACGCTGAATGGTTTTGCCTGAAGTGGTATTGGAGTCTTGATACTCCAAGATGAGGTTTTTCGGATCATCTATCTCGACCGCGTCGTTTGTCACCAAGTAGTTGATAGAGAATGCTGCCATGGTCAGACACAGAGTAAATTAGCGATCATGGCAAAATTGACGAACCCCCTCCCGACTTGCGGCAATTCAAGCTTTGAACTCGTTAGCATCGTTCGGCGCATTGTGTAATTGCTTCAGCCCCATACCAGTGACAAGCCATAGTCTGTCCCGGTTCTTCCTTCAGCGAAATGCGCACGGAGCCGCAATTGCAGTTTCCATTCTGTTTCGACATTTTACAGTGGGCAATGTTGGGAATTCTGCGTTGCAACGATTGTTGTACGAGAGAAAATAGTCTCAGCCGACTCACGATTTGAAGAGGGGTTGACGTTGTGTGGAACGCGAGTATGCAAGTTGCGCGGGAATCATTAACTCCGTACACTGCAGTCGACAACCAGGCGGACAATAGCCTCATTGAAATTAAGTTTTGGGGGCCGCTGTTGCCGGAGACTAGCGTCGTCGCTCCATTGCTCAGTCATGCGACTGTGGGCGACTCCGACCGCAGGCTCTGAAGAATGCGAGCGACTTGTACTAAGCCTTCTACACATTCGCAATGATGTAAGTTCTTAGTTGTATTTCGGTCTGCAAAACTCAGGTGCATCGGATGGAATCAATCAGCTGACTTTGCGCATTTCAAGCATGCCGAAGGATGCGTCGGGCTAGATGCGGAGGACTGCGCAAAGCCACCTTTTGTGCAAGCAATTCCAACAAATACATGTCGGACCAAACCGTCGCTGTCAATTTGAAGGCGATCAAATGCAGGTAGTGTCGCTTGTCAAGTGAATTGTCGCTGGCTCATTTCCGACCAATTGACGTCTGCCAAACCCGCTGTGTTGTGTTGCCTCTTTTGGAAGGTCGATGATCTTCTCCGCCGCTGCAGTGGCTAATATTAGAGCTGTTGATGCCTGATGTAATAGCCAATACGCGACAACCAAGGACTTGGATGGAAATCAACCCGGTAAATAAAACGATGCGCCGGTGTCGGCCTCATTGAGACGTGCAAGTGCTCCTGTAACGTTTAGAATACATGTCGCCAAAAGATAGACATCTACTAGGCGCATTATTCGTTGACCAAACTCATGGCTAGGATCATGACCTACTTATGGCTTTGAACTATTGTTGGAATTTTTGATGCTAAAGGTTGCATGTAGACGAATTTTTGAAAGCTAATTGTTGAAACAATGCTTGGTCGTCATTCATTGCTGTCCCCATTCATACCAAGCACTGCAATCACGACAGTCAAGATGACCGACGACTGGGAAGACGAAGAGAATCATCGTCTTCTAGATGACGACTGGAGTGAAAGTACGCAATTTACAAGTTCGCTTCCCAAACGAAAGTTGCATTTCACTCATATCTGGGCAATCATTTCTGTGCTCGTTGCTTCGGTTCTGGTAGTCGTCTTGGTTGCCTTGCTTTTTATCAACGCCAACGCTGAAGCAGCTTTCAATGTTCCGAAACAAATAGCGATTCCGCTGCACCCACAAAGACACGTCTCGCGAGCTCCGACTACTATTGAGTATCACTGGAATATTACTCTCGGCGTACGGTATCCTGATGGGGTCAAGAAGGATGTTTATCTAGTGAACGGAAAGCCTCTCAGCTGCGACTTGGAACCAACTCATACTAATCTAGCCCACAGATCAGTTCCCCGGTCCTACAATAGAAGCTCGTCCTGGAGATAGGATCACCGTTCATGTGTACAATGGTCTAGCGTCTGAAGGCGTCTCGTTGCATTGGCATGGACTGCAGATGAGAGGACATAACCACATGGACGGCGCATTGGGGTTCACACAATGTCCTATAGAGTCTGGCCAAAATTTCACATACGACTTCAAAATCGGAGACGACGAGCACGGCACTTTCTGGTGGCATAGTCATGCGGAAGTCCAACGTGGCGATGGGTTATATGGAGGGCTCATTGTCCACAAGCCAAAGGACCCTGAAGAATATGACGAAGCGCTATTACTGGTTGGAGATTGGTTTCATCGCAAACAAACAGACGTATTGCAGTGGTATCGTGACTGGAAAAGCCTTGGAAACGAGCCTGTTCCAGATTCGCTTGTTTTGAATGGGCAAGGACGATTTAACTGCTCGATGGCAATGCCCAGCCGACCACTTGAATGCATTGAACAGAAGCCAACAGACTTACTTCCATTATTTGCGAATAGAGCCCAGAGGCCTGTAAAGCTGAGAATTGCCAATACTGGCACAGTTGCAGGACTGTCATTCGCAGCCGATGCTACAAGGGTCCGGCCAATAGCTGTGGATGGAGGATTCCCCGTCCAAGGAAGTAGAAGCAAATCTTTCGGTATTTTATACCCAGGGGAGCGAACAGATGTACTCGTCTACCCAAAAGCCGACGAGCTAAGAGATGAGGCTTTTCACATCCACCTCGATAAAGAGTAAGTGCCAGCTCGTACTGCTTATGGTAACGAGGTATAACATGCTAACGCATATGCCAGAAACTTTGCTGGCATGCCCAATCCTGCTTTGAAATCGAGCCAAAGCTTTTGGATATTTCCTCAGACGAAGGCAAAAGAGGATAGTGATTCTGAAGTAGCCACGCCGCTCCTCGACGAAGATCACTGTGACCTCTCCAAGTTGACAGCAGCATCGCCATTGCCGACGACTCTCCCGCCAAAAGCACAACACACAATACTCTTCTACGTCAAATCACAAATTCAAGCGCATCATGGAAACCGACCTTTGGGCTTCTTCAACCACACGTCGTGGAAAATGCAGATTCCGCCATTACTTGCGACCAACCGCTCTTCATGGAACAACGATCAACTCGTACAATTCATCGGCACCGGCGCTGATGCCCCGTATGTTGATATTGTTCTAAACAATCTCGACGATGGAGCGCATCCCATTCATCTGCATGGCTACTCATTCATGGTCTTGTCATCTTTTCGCGCTGAGGGACGAAACGGTTGGGGCAGCTACAACCCGTACACTTCAACAGCACCGGGCTCAATGAACCTGCAAAATCCTGTTGTGAAAGATACTGTCGCAGTTCCAAGACGAGGGCATGTAGTTATTAGGGTCAAGGCCGACAACCCCGGTTTGTGGATGTTGCATTGCCACATGCTTGTTCATATGGGAACGGGTATGGTGACTGGGCTGCAAGTCGGTGCTGTGGACGACTTTGATCACAACAAGGGTATGGATGGGTCTGCGGGAAGTCTTTGTAAAGGCATCGGCATTGCTAAATAATTAGATCTTGTGAAAGTATGGAGCGTCAGGCCGCTTCCAGCAGCCCTTGAACTAGAATATGTGTTGAATATTGGACATCCGTATCGATTTCTGGTTTGGAGCAATGTCTGCTCAATGATTTTGGGAATAGGTTTTAAGCAACGTGATAAACTTGAAGCAAGGAATTTTCTGCTGTTTGGGAGAGCTTTCTATCAAGACTGTGGAAGTGAGAGCAGTCACTACTACTTGCACCGTGGAATGGGCTGCAAAGGCTCATGTACTTTACCTCAACTTTTGTGATGCCAACGCCGTAGTTGCCTTCTGCACACTGAGCGGAAATTTCAGTAAAGTGATATATGTCCTGCGAAGATAAACTCTATTCACCCAATCGGCTATTATCGCAGCCAATTACACTGTCGGCCGATGTCGCTCGCATCTTCCGTCGGGTCGGTCCAAGCCGCAGATCACACCCAGTAGTGAACATGAGACATGCATCCAGGAAGGGCAATTAAGCGTCGGTCCCGGGTTAATAACGGGGCATGGAAAGCGGCAATGCAAGCCACAAGTAATCAATCGTGACATGTTTGGCTGGAGAACCCTGCTGGTATCTCTGTCACAGCGACGTGTAAAGCAACGTTGTACCTCATTGAACCTGCCAACCTTCCTTTTGGATGGCTGCTGATGTATTGCGGCCCGCAACTTGTGGCGGGGATGGATCAATTCATGGAGTAATAGGTAGGCTGCATATCTGCCTAACCTTATAGAGAAGTATGCCTGGGGAGTGATAATCCGAAGCGGCTTCTGTGCGGCGAGCACAGCTTGCCAGCTGGACAGTTGTGAATTGACCAAGGATGTATATAAGATGAAGCGAATGGATGCATCAACGCACAGAAGCCATATACTTCGAGAGAACTCTAGCTAATCGAAAGCCCAAGGAGGTGCAAATCCTTACATTCCCGTCTCAAAATGGCGCTTAACAAAGCATCTACATCGGTGGCAGTATTGGCTGCAAGTTTGATGTGGCTGTCTGGGTCTGCCAAAGCAACTGGCCTGGAAGATATCGATCATGTAATTCTATTCATGCAAGGTACCGTATTGTCAGGAATTGTTACATCTTCAATACCCGTCCATGTCTAACGATGAAGGTTTCTCACAGAGAATCGAGCTTTTGACCACTACTTTGGTACCATGGCTGGAGTTCGTGGGTTCAACGATGCGAATCTGCAGATGAACGGCAACCGATCAGTGTGGCACCAAAAGGTCTCCTCCAAATACACTAATGCTACCGACTACATGACCCCGTGGTACATCAACTACCTTGGTGGAGATTGGCCCGAAGCATCTCAATGTATGTACGGCGGCGGAAATGGCTGGAGCGAGAATCACGCAGCCATCAACAATGGAACAAATGACCGGTGGCCTGTCGAACAGAATCCATCCAGTATTGGATTCTTCAAGAGGGACGACTTGCCAACTCAGTTTGCGCTTGCCGAGGGCTGGGTTATCGGAGACATGTACCAGGTAAACCAACAAACCATCAAGCATTTCTCTGCTAAGAATTTCTATATTAATTGGTGGTCTTATGCAGGAAGCAGTTGTTGCTGCAACAAGACCGAACCGTGTCGTATGGTTATCTGGCAACATAAATGCACCTGGTGGCAATCTTGATCCAGATCTTGGAGGAAATCCATACATTGACAATAATGAAACGCCCGGCTGCGAAGAAGGCGGCATAAACTGCTTTCCCCTGAAGTGGAAAACGGCCGCCGAATACTATGAAGACGCTGGCACTTCATGGCAAGTATTCCAAGACGCCGACAACTTTGACGACAACCAGTTGGTTTGGTTCAAAAATTACCAAGACGCCAAGAATGGCTCTAGCTTATACAAGAAAGGCGTTCAAGGAGAGCCTTTGCAGAGTTTCTATGATCGTGCTGCCAATGGTACTCTGCCAGAGGTTTCTTACATTGTAGGTCCTGCACAGCTCTCTGAACACCAGCCGTATGCTCCACACGATGGTGCTTGGCTGCAGACGCAGGTTGCCAAAGCAGTCACCAGCTCACCAAAATACAACAGCTCTGTGCTAATTGTCTCCTATGACGAGACTGGTGGCTGGTTCGATCACGTCAACCCGTTCCACTCACCCCCCGGCACGGCGGGCGAGTGGATTGACGACCCTTACGGCAGCGGATACGTCTTTACTGGCCCAGGCCTGCGCTTGCCCTTCTACATTATCTCGCCATGGACTCGAAACGGCGGTGTTTACGTTGAACACAGTGACCACAATTCGCAGATCAAGTTCATTGAAAAGTGGCAAGCCGCAAAGGGTCGAAATGTCACTTCGGAAGAAATGGCGCCTTGGCGCCGCGACAATATGGCCGATCTAGTGAATGCGTTCGACTTTGACAACCCTGACTACAGTGTCCCTTCGTTCCCCGATGCCCCAGTGCCACACAAGAACGATGATGGCGATTATGACGGCTCCTCGCACTGTGAAGCCACCTATCCCAGCAACCAGCCGGATGTTCCTTACACAGGAGATGGAGTCATCGATGACATGGCAAGCATTGTTGAGCAGGGATTCAAGCCTGTTCGTGGCAAATTGACCGAGGGTCGCTGGCTGACCTTTGAGACGGATGGGAGTGCTCTTTCTCATGGTGGCGACTGGAGCGTGGATTTGGACGATGCTTCGTCTGATCACGATTCCGAGGACCAGCGCTGGATTGTAAATGTGCAGGAACTGGGCGGCACTGAATTCACACTCCAGACGGCTTCTAAGGACTATTACATATGTGGCGACTTGAAGTTGTGCGAGAACGAATCAGATGCTTTAGTGTTTGAGGTGCCGTTTACCGCTGGCAAGGGATACCAGTTTACTACCAAGGGTGATGGAGCTCTTGTAGCCAGTGATGGTTCTGTCAGCTTGAAAGATGACGATGGCTCGTACTGGAGTGCCTTTAGTGTCAGCTACTGAGCATGCCCGTAGCTTGTCGTTAAAATCATGGGGGACTCACCTCGTGGACGACAGGATAAGAAGAATATTACTATTGTTTTCGACACTCCTTTCGTTTTAATACACTTAACCATTTCTTGCGCAACACAGTAGCGTAGCGGCTTTCAGTGACGCTGGAAAACATGAATCGACATTGCCTATGCACTCTGTGTAATTCTAGACCTTATCAACCTCGATAACAAGGACGGTCAAGTGTAGGGAAATCGAAGATCAATTTCTCTTTCCGTTAGTACTACCCTTCTTGCGACAAACTCAATCGGATTCATCAATATGCAAATGGGCTGATTGAAGCTCACAGGCGCTAGCCATGGGGAGCCTCGAAGGCGCTTTAGTACATCAGTGTGAAGGTACAAATTCAGCAATATTTCCTACATCATCGTGCTTTGAATCTTGATTTCATGATTTGATTTATTTAAAAGACAGAAGTGACGAATAGTGGTAGGAAAGTGTCGTGTTGCTCAGTGTGTACCCGCAGCTTTATGCAGAGAGCGCTCGTACATACCACAAGAAAACATTTCATCTCTTTGCAGCAAAATGGCAGGAAGAGTACTGTTCATTCACCAGCAACTGCAAGCTCGTCAATATAACCACCAAGACGGGCTGGTATTTGCTAGAAGCTGTACATCAGTATTATGCGCTGCGAGACAAAGATATTCAGGTGGATTTTGTAAGTGAAAAAGGGTGGCAGGCCGCCCATTGACAAGGCGTCTATGGAAGAAACAGCAGGTGACAAAATTGGTTGGGGGGGGGGGTCGGGGGGTCAGTACAGTATACACAGATACTACCTGGATACAGTTTCAAGACGACTAATGATGTTGTAGTTTCTCCAAGACCGTGAGGTACAGCAATTGCTGGACACGGCGAAACCACTATCGAGCGTGCAATTCCCCGCCAAAGAACGTGACGCTGTATTCTAACCCGGTGCTCAAGATCCGCTGATTGGGCTCCCCAAGAATGCTGATTCTCAAAACTTGAGTCGCACCTTTTTCGGAGATGGAAGAGTCGTGGCTGCCAACTGCCACGCTCCGGCGGTGCTGACGGAACTGAAGCTCTCCGACGGAAGCAATCTGGTGGAAGGCCGGAAGGTGACCAGTATGTCCAACAAGAAGAAGCTTGGGATCGAGTTCCTTATGTGCCGTCTATAGCATAGACGAGATTAGGATAGCGCGGAGGGTAGTTTGTCGAGGGCAAGCAGCTCTGGGGAGAGCATGTGGTTGTCGATCGCGACTCGCGGGGCAGGACGCTTGTAACGGGAGCGAACCCATCGCCAAGCAGCCGCTTGGCCGAGGAAATAATCAGGGCCATTAGTCGCACTGACTATGTTCATTTTGAATGAGCTGAATAGATTCTCGATTATAAAAAAAATTAAAAATTAAAAAAGAGTAGATGTGTATGCATGGTGCTGGTGATGAAGCGTTGGGGTTGTCAGAAATTCAGGGCTTCTTACTGGCCCTGTGGGCGCTGAGATAGCGGGGTCCCGGAATGACTCCGCACCCCCAGACTCGACCTGGAGCTGCGCCTGTAACTCGGACTCTCTCCCGACAGACAATACACATCTTTCATCTGTTTTTGCCGCATAGCTCATCGTAAGATCTATTTATATTTATCTGGGGAGCTTTTATCGCCCAGAAACATTACGCCTCTGCGGCTTTGATGCACCTATAAGTGCTCCCCAATCCGTCCATCGTCATGGACACCCAAGACCGACAAGCTGGACGCAATCGAACCAGACAAGCTTGCGACAATTGCCGGTAAGTCCACAACGCGACGTCAGCAGAGCATGGAAATGTCTCCAAGACATGGAATTCAATGCGCGCTCTCATGGGTCCCATTTGAACGACTGGGCCTATACTCCGACTAACTGAGTGCAGGCGTAAAAAGGTTCGCTGCGATGGCCTGCAGCCCATCTGCTCATTTTGTCGTCGCTTAGACCAGGATTGTCACTATTCTAAAGTCGCGTCGCGCCGAAGAGTTCATGGAAGCCAGTCAAGTCAAGACACGAGCGGATTGGTATGCACCTGCTCAACCCCGGTGAAGACGCACTCTCGCTGACTTGCTTTAGACATACCAGCAGACACTGTACTACCGCATAGCTCAGCTAGAATGCTCTCTGTATCCACCGGAAGCTCCATTTTCAAGGTAAACTACTACATATCCAAGATGAGACGAACCAGGTTTTAACATTGCACAGTGACTCCAAGCCTCCCGAGGCGGATCTGGATCTAACATCATGGCTCGCTGAGGAGCCATCCTCTTTTGATTTTGGAACTGATCCCTCAGCCCTGAAACCAGGCGAGCCATCCAGCGCAGAGAGAGAACTGTCTGCCATGCGATTAGAAGACGATGTTGCCACACCATTGTCCGTCCCTCCAAGCTTCAAGTCAACCCCAACGCCTCGAGCTCAGCCGCTGGACATCAGAAGAGTGTCAACTTCTGACAGCTCAATGTCATGGTGAGTTTAACCTGCATAGAACTCTTTGAGGATCAGCTCTGATCACATTCAGGTCCGTTCACGATCTGGACCCCCAAGCACTTGGCAGCATAATCGATGCCTACTTTCAGAACTACCATTGTCAACCATATTATTTCTTCCATGAGACAAGATTCCGCAGCAAGATGCAATCGGGACAGGTACCGCATCATCTCACGAGCGCAATTGTCGCCAGTTCTCTACGATTCGTGCAAGACAACGAAGCAGTCAATGTCAAGATTGACCTCGCCCATAAACTTGCACGTGAATCCTGGAACTTCATCTCTCAAATAGATCTAGATGACGACGAAGATTATGGATTGGACATTGTTCAATCCGCAACCATGTTGGCCATTTTTGACTTTGTTGGTAGGCAATTTGCGTCCAACAACTTGTACTGAGTCTAACACAACCACAGAAGGCAAACAGCGTAACGCGTGGGTAAAACTCGGCCAAGCCGTGAGAATGGCGCAGGCCTTGGGACTGTCGTCAGAGCCATCTAAAACCCTGTCCTGGGTAGATCAAGAGGAAGTTAGACGCTCGTTTTGGTCTTTATATCTGCTTGACCGACTGGCAACATGTGGTCGAGACAGACCACAGAGCTTCGATGATCGAGCCTGTACTGTTCAACTCCCATGCTCCGAAGAATCACTACGACACAACGAGCCAGAAAAGACTGAAAAGCTGTCCAAGTACACGCAAGGACAGGAGTACGATTTACCGAACCCATCGCCATTTGCAAGAGTTATTATTGTATCCTCAATTTTAAGCAAATGCTCGCGATATGCTATTCAAGGATTCGAAGCTGATGCAAATCTTGCGCCGTGGGATGTGTCCTCAGAGTACCAGCGACTATCCTCATCCCTGCTATCCCTAGAATCGCAGCTTCAGTTCTCAACGCCATTGGAGACTGCGTTGGACGTTTATAAAGAGAATTCGCCAAGTCGACGATATTGCGGAGAACCTCTCATTATCTCTTATGCTTTGTATCACCTCTGTCACTGTCTGTTGAATCACTTCTTCTTGGTGCGGCAGCGATTGACGCTGTGTTCCAAAAACCCACCGCAATCGTTCATCCAGCGACTTCTCGATAACAACCGCGTGCACGCAAGCAGCCTGACACAGTCCTTAATGGATAGTTTGGCGGTAGGATGCACGGTAAAGGCATCATTCATCGGATACTGCTGCTTTATGGCTGCCCTGATGCATGGCGTCAATTGCAAATCGGAAGACTCGCAAATACGACAAGATTCTGAAAAGTATTTCAGATTCAGCTTGCAATTTCTGAAGAGAAGTCGGCTGTATTGGCCAAGTTTTGACTTGATGGTAGGTTCTCAGAGATGCCGCAGTCGTTTACATCGTTACTAACATTCGTGCAGTACCGGTTGCTGGAAGAGTTTAAAGAAGGCTCGGCAGTGTACACCCCATTTCTAAGCCCACACACGACAATGGCAGACATGAATGAAGCAATTGCAGAGCGCATGGCGTACTTGACGGACTATGGATCGCTGTCTCAGGCTCGAAGACCCAGCACCCAGCAGTTGGCCTCCGTGGACAGTGGCGTCGCTGTCAGTGGTTCGTCGTCTGTACCGACCGAGTTTATGGACATGGATGTCTTTGTGGATGGAGAGAGCGAAGAAGACACGAAGGAAGCGGTGCGGCCATTTATTACAAGTCCATATGTTGCGAGTTCTGTAGGCAGATGATGAATAATTTGACAACCAAGTCTGACCAATGCTATCCAAGAACTACAGCAACTCTGTGCGCAGCAAGCCAGCCAACCCCATGGGGTAATGGTCAGTCTGAGCGCGACCTTCCCCGCAAATGCTGGTCTTAGCTCATTTTATTTAACCTAACCAAGACACGGCGCGGGCACGGAATGAGGCCGGCTAATTGGTTCTCCTCAACACGGATCTCGGAATAAAGGAGCACGGCAGTTAGTTTGATCGAGGCCCGCGTCACCTGATGCAGGATGATGGGATTCCGTGTTACCATATTGTCTATTTAGCTTTGCTACTTGTTCGAAGAAGCTGTTTCAATTGAATTACTGGTTGCTTGCAATGCCTGCGACATCTTCAACCTCCGACTATTATAGATTAATCGTCCTGTGAACATGGCTCACTTCTTTGCTGATCAGCTCCAGCTCCCAAATAATTTCAACTTTGCTCACGATGTAGTAGACTTCTGGGCCAACCAGAGCCCAAGTCTTCGGGCAATGCGCTGGATATCTCAAGATGGGAAGGAAATGCGAGAGCTAGATTTCGCATATTTCAGCCGCCAATCCCAGCGCATCTCTAACTTGCTCCGTGATCTGGGTATCAAGCGGGGTGATGTCTTGATTGTCATTCTTCCTCGGATTCCGACATGGTAAGTGAAGCTACTACAGGAATATGAAAGAGCACAATTCGCTCATCGAGTATAGGTGGGAATTGAGCGTTGCTTGCATTCGGAGCGGAATCATCCTGTGCCCTGCCACGACTCTCCTCACTGACAAAGACATCGAATTCCGATGCCAAGTTTCAAAAGCTACTGCTATTGTGGGTGACGAAAAGGTCATGCGAAAGATTGCCAAAGTTCGCAAGAACTGCCCAGAGCTAAAGCACTTGATTTACGTATCTGCTTCAGCTATTGCCGAGCGCTTCCCTTCTCCAATCATCGACCTCAACAAACGACTGCAACAAATACCCGAAACTGCTACGTTCCAAACGATCAACTCTTCTCGCACAGATCCTGCATTGATCTACTTCACATCTGGAACCTCGGGACCTCCAAAGATGGTACAACACAACTGCGTGTCGTATCCCCTAGCCCACACTTTGACTGGCAAACATTGGCTGAAACTGCGACCTGGCCAACTGTACTGGAATTTGTCGGAACAAGGTACTTCAGCGGTTAACCACACAAGACCTCAATGGCTGCTAACAGACAAATCAGGATGGGCCAAAGCTGCCTGGTCTTTCTTCGGTGCATGGAACTGCGGCGCCGCTCTCTTCATCTTCGACGATCGAGGCGCATTTCGCGCCGACAATATCATCAATATGTTACACCGTCATCCCATTACTGTGCTTTGCTCCCCTCCAACTGCATACAGACAATTGGTTCTCCCTGCAGCGCAGAAGCTACTTTCAGAGCGTCCACCACTGTCTCTAGAACATTGCGTTGGGGCCGGCGAGCCGCTGAATGGCCATGTGATTGAATCCTGGCAGCGCATGACAGGAATGACAATCAAAGACGGCTACGGACAGACAGAAACAGTGCTAATATGCGGCAATTTCCTCGATTTCCCTACACGACCTGGTTCAATGGGGAAGCCGACTCCCGGCGTGACTCTGCGCGTGCTCGACGAGAAGCTTAACGAGGCACCAGTTGGTCAAGAGGGCTCAATGGCAGTGCTGCTTGAGAAGCCAAGTACTAGCAATCCGGCGCCATTCTTTGGAATTTTTGACGGATATGTCAATGCTGAATTCCAGATTACTCGGAAAACAGCTACAGCTAATGCTGGGACTGCCAATGAGAGGACGTGGTATCTCACTGGCGATCGAGCCTATCGAGACGAAGACGACTACCTTTGGTTTGTTGGTCGCTCAGACGATGTGATCAACTCCGCCGGTTATCGAATTGGTAAGCTTTAATTAACCTTTTTACTGTAATTTACTAATTGCCCTAGGCCCTTTCGAAGTAGAGTCAACTCTCAAACAGCATCCTTCAGTCGTAGAATCTGCCGTTGTGGCCGCGCCAGACGACGCAAGAGGCGAAGTAGTCAAGGCGTTCGTCGTACTAACAGAAGAATACGCCAACAAAGACCACGATGGTCTGCGAAAGGAGTTGCAAGATTTCTGCAAGGAGAGAGCAGCGCCATATAAGTATCCTCGTCGTATTCAATTTGTCGATGGATCATTTCTGCCAAAGACAATTAG
The DNA here is from genome assembly GCA_022702485.1 of Simplicillium sp. C3G150-2. Lineage (NCBI taxonomy): Eukaryota > Fungi > Ascomycota > Sordariomycetes > Hypocreales > Cordycipitaceae > Simplicillium > Simplicillium sp. C3G150-2. The sequence goes on along the minus strand of JAJIYY010000001.1, from coordinate 5,541,757 downwards.
TGGCAAGATCAAGCGAGGAGAGCTCAAGGCAGCAGAGTGGAAGAAAAAAGATCCCAAGGCGAAATTGTAACCAACTAAATATATTTATTTTGTACAGGTCTTGCGACTTCATTCTAACCCAGGTGAAATAAATGGTGCCAGTCCTCCTTACTTCCAGGGTCTCTACCCTCCTGGACCACCTCAGGGATATTCAGATCTAGAGCCAGCTTCTCCAACACCTCTCTCGCAAATTTCTTTGCCTCAGGAGGAGAGATATCATCCGTCTCGATAATCGTAAGCGGCCACGCAAGACTCCTTGCAGACGGTATGAACATCGTCTTACCGTCTCGCTCCTCCAGAAATGCCGGCATTCCCGCAAGGATCTCCTCAGAGATCTCTCTCATATTATCCACCGCATATTCCTCCAGAAAGATCTTCCACGCTCTAGCCTCATTTGTGTCAGGAATTTTTATAACAACGGCTCCATGCCCCCTGGCACCAGAGTAGATGAAGTGAACGAGGAAAATGCGGACCAGCCGCACGGCGTTCCAGATCTTTGTGGCGCGAGGAGAGGCGTACTTATGGATAATCCTCCTGTATGCCAAAGCTCCCTCTTCGGCTTCGGTAATGGTGTATGGAAGGAGTTTGTGCAAGGAGGATCGACTGAAGTGGTATATTTCGCGGTCAAGGCGGAAAGCGTCCAACAAGAACTCAAAGCTGGGGTTCTTGATGCATTCAGACTTGACCTCAGCAATCCTCTCAACGAGAGGAGACACGCCAACGGTCGATCGGGTTGGTGGCAGACGCATGCTTAGCTTCCTGCTGAGGGCGAGGAACTTCGGCGGGATAGCTATCCAACGCTGGATGCATGAGGTTCTGATATTGTTGCTCGCGTGTTCGAAGAGCTGTAGGGAAACAGGTGAGTTGAAATGTTCTTCTCCTCGTAGGAGCAATATGTTCATAGCGCCATCGCAGTGAGCTGTCCATCCTGTCGGTGATTGCCCACCAGGGAATACAATCGCCTCAAACAGGCCAAGCAACAGCACCGAAGCCAAAGTTCTGTCCTTGATGGCCGTTTCTCGCTTCTGCAGCTGTGGGTTGATGTGGTGTAGGGCTTGGGCATATAGGCGGCGAGCCCGTGCTTCATATTGCGGAGAATGCGTTCGTCTAGCGAAAGCAGCGAGGGCAGTAGCAGAAACGGAAAGGGAGAATGCGTCGTCGTAGATGGGTTGTGTGGCGTAAAATTTGGGAAGATAGGACTCGAAGGGTGTGGCGACGATGTAGGATGTGAAGAAATACGCGGTAGAGAATTGGTCGACAGCATAGGGGAGAGGGGTGATTGTGTATGAGGCGTTGTCTTCCTTTGTTAATGAATCCTCACAAAATGCCGTGTATGGTGAGCAGTTGGAGATGACGATGCATGGTGACGTCGGGGGCGGAGTTGGAGAAGATTTGAAGGATGCAGGAGATTCAGAGCGTTGGAGAGCATATTCCACTGTCCTGGCGAGGTTCATAGATTTTGGAGCAGCAAAACGACTCGTCTCGTCCCTAACTCGCAGTTGAGTAGGATCACGATATCCCGAACACTCAATCCCCTTACGCTTACACTGTGAACAACTCGGTTCCAGACGATCACACTAACAAACCCCAAAGTTAGCGACACATACCCCTCATATATATCCCAAAACTCGGAAACTCACCCGCAACCTCTTCAGCCGACAGGGCTGGCACGCCGTCGAAGGCTTCCCACTGAAAACCATGGTTATCCGCAGGGGGCTTTTACTCAACACTTTCCCAATGTGGCCAGCTGAGGGGATCCCGCGCCTTATAAAGAGCCGTCGGAGAGATTAGCCTTGTTGCAGAGACAGAAACTGCAAGGAGGTGCGCCACCAAGATGACAGAGGGAGCCCGTTAATTAACTAGCGGGATCGCAAGACCAGCGATTTCTAGCGTCGAAATGCTCCCCCAAAACGGGAATAGTGCACAAGATGACGCGGGCTGGGCTGTGCAGGTTCTGGGTCCATTGAGCCCTATAAGCTGACGGGTACAGGGACCAGGGTGGCTCGATTTGTATAATCAGTGAGAGAAAAAACGTTGACTCCACTGGCAGTTATCTCTCGTGTTTGTTTCATAGGCTTTGCCTCATTATTGGCTGCCGCGCCTGCGCCTCGGAAGGATGTGCTGTGCTCGCGTTGACTTACTTATACCGACCAGATTAAGTCGGGCAAGACCAGACTGCGCTGACCGATTTGGGGAGGGATAAAGCGAGATGCATTGTATTTATTATGGTGGTCATGAGGCATTGCGAAAATTTTCGCAATTGTCGTCGTAAGATAAATGCCTAGTCTCGCGCTGTTGCAATGGCTCAATCACCTTGGTGCCTCTTCTATACTTTACAGCGTAATGTTTGCAATATTCAAGCTGGCGTGGTCAAAATGTCTCTCGACAAGGAAAGCTATCTGTCCATTGTGCAACTCATTGTCTTCATAGCCGCCCTCTGCATTGCCATCTTTGTCTGCTCCCGCCACCGTCGGCGTCGTGCTGCAGGATGGATTTACACCCTGATTCTCTGCGTGATTCGCATTTTGGGGTCTTTTTTTTTTCAACTTATTGCGTATAGCAAAAAGGATGAATCCATGCTCAAGACGGCCGTCGTGTTTGACTCCATCGGCCTATCGCCTTTGCTCTTTGCAACATTGGGTCGCCTCTCTCGATTGTAAATCCTGTTTCAACTGAGCTATCCACCAACGAACCAATTACTTCAGCATGGACTCACTCGGACGAGACTACCCACTCCCCATAGTAAACATCAAAATCATCCGCCTCGTCCAAACCCTCATCACCATCGGCATGATCCTGAGCATCGTTAGTGGCACCTGCGCAACGCCCTGCTCCAATGGAACAGTGCACACATCAGGTGCAACCAGAGTCGGCAACGTCCTGTACTGTCTCACCATTGCGGCCATAACAACCATCTTCCTCACTGTGCTGCGTCACCGTCAGCGATCACCAACTCAAGAACGGAGAGTCCTGACAGCAGTAGCTGCCGCGTGGCCATTGATTCTTGTGCGAGTTGCGTATTCTATACTTGGTGCTTTGACAAGCATTCACGCATTCAAGGCGTTTGGGGGCAGCATCTTTGTCGTGCGGTGATGAGTGTTGTGGAGGAGTTGGCGGTGGTGGCCATTTACTTGACCATTGGGGGCACATTACGCAACTCGCGCCAGGCGAGATTGGTGAATTGACAAATAGGCCTTGGAGAGCAAAGAAGGGGGAGTGATTGAGCAGTCACTAGTTTTGCAACCATGCGGTATCGTGAGGGGACTTACATACTAATGGCTGCCACGACGTTCCACCAAGGCATTGAGTAAAATTAGGCATATGAACTATCAATTCAATTTTTTTTTTGAAATTAATCAAGTCCCATTGAGACATTACAATTTACATGTCGCGTCTTTGATTATCCCAATGTTGATGAATGCGTGTAAGTCGATCGCTTATTACCGACGCTGTGGAGAAGCCCCCGACGACATCACTCATATAACCGATTAGCCTAACACCATCAACATCATCAACACCCTCAACTTCTCCTTCAACTCTTCTCGCATCGACACCACCCATCACGAAAATGGCAGCCCGTTCAGCCTCCATCCTTCGCCGCTCCCTCCTCTACGGTAAACCACCCTTTCCTCCCATTCCAATCCCCACCCCAATCCCAATGCCCACGAGCTAACCTACCCCAGTCCCCGCGTCTTCCCAAAAGATGCTAACCAAGTCCCTCTCCCTCACCTCTGACAACGTAACCTACGACCTCGAAGACTCCGTCACACCCACCGCCAAACCCTCCGCCCGCAAAGCTCTCCACTCCCACCTCACCAGCACCCTATCCTCCGGCCGACCTTGTTCCATTTCCGAACTCGCCATCCGCATCAACGCCGTCTCTACCTCCTTTGCGCTCGACGATCTGACAACTCTCGCTACGGCGCCTCACCTGGACGCCGTTGTGGTCCCCAAGGTAGAATCTGCTGCTGACTTGTCGTTCGTCACCGATGTATTGCGCCATGTTAGTCCTGAGCGCCACGCCGAGGGGAGCGAGAACCCGATTAAGATTGTTGCGTTGATTGAAAGTGCGCGCGCAATTATGGACCTACCGTCGATTTGTGCCGCGTCGCCGTATCTGAGTGGGTTGATCTTCGCAGCGGAGGATTTCGCTCTGGACTTGAATATTACGAGGACGCCGGCGCTTACGGAATTCTTGTACGCGCGATCAGCTATTGTGACGGCGGCCAAGGCATTTGGCTTGCCTAGTGCCATTGATTTGGTATGCACCTCTTTCCGAGGAGAGGAAGGACTCAAGACGCTAGAGACGGAGTGTGCGGGCGGCAAGGCCATGGGTTTCAACGGCAAGCAGTGCATTCACCCCTCACAAGTTGACGTGGTGCAGAAGATGTTTGCGCCGGATGAGAAAGAGGTCGAGTGGGCTGTAAGAGTTGTCATTGCTGACGATAAAGCTGCTTCTGCTGGCCGCGGAGCTTGGACTCTGGACGGCAAGATGATCGACGCCCCAGTATCGGGCAAGGCTAAGTCGATTGTCGCAAAGGCAGAACAGTGTGGTTTTGATGTGGAATCTTTGCGCACAAAGTGGAAGGATCAGGAGCCTGAATGATTCAACAGATAATGAAGACATGTAGCATTTATTGTTGCCTCTAGTACAAGATAGCCAGCCTCACGACCAAAATTCAAGCATCCTAAACAAAGCATCACACGAGATAGTTGGGCTTCCAGAATGCTCTCATTGCTGCGGAAGAGACACGAGTATTTGACTCAGTCAGGCACTCATTCGACGTAGCCTGCTCGAAGCCAACAGGCGCTGCTTTTGCTGCTTGGTTTCTGGCGTCATGCTCTAGCGGCGCGTTGAGGCCCCTCCAGACAGCAAAGTTGCTGTTAGTGGCAAAGAAACGAGACTGTCTCGTATGGGGTATGTCTGATTCACCACTGTCATGTAATTCTTGCTCTTGTATGTCAAAGTCGATCTTTTTATGCCCCTTGGAAGTGGTGCGGACTGGTTCGAAATCATGGTGATTATTGCTGATCGCCGCATCAATAGAGTCTGCATCCCATATCTGTCGCATAATTGGCGGTTTAAGTGACGAAAGGAATTTATTGCCTTTATCAATCAGGGAAGTCTCCGCCTCCTGTAGCCGGCTGGAACCCTGTAGGGAAGGTTGCTGGTCAATGACTTTAGCTTGCCCATCAAATCGGCTATTCTCTATGACTGGGCCATCGCATTCCGTTGCTAGCCCTATATTTGCGTAGTCAAAGTTGGTTGGCTCGTTACTGTTAGCCTCAGACTGCTTTGAAATGCTTTGAGCCTGTGGATTTGGTCGTTTAGGTCTATCTGGGCGTGTTTGAGTCTTCCGTTGATGTCCTGAAGTTGCACATCGGACCAGGCTTGTACGAGTATCACTTTGAATTGTCCGGGATTCGGTTGATTTGTTTAGCACGGGACTTCTTGGCGGTCTACATGGAGTAAACACCTGTGAAACCCCTGGCGCTGATGATATATGCTTGGAGCTTAACCGTAGAATGGAGCCTCTGCGCGAAGCACCTACCAGACGCCGGCTTTTTGCTAGACTAGGAATTTGTTTAGGCGAATCAGACTTCGAGTATGGCGTTTCGGTGATAATTCTTTGGCTAGGGTGGACGTCTTCTATTGATCTGACGATTACTTCGTTGATAGGCTGTCGTACTGCTGATGACGTACCAAACAAAGATGATTGTTTGTGGAGAGGCGTGGCTGGAAGGCTGGTTCGCGAGTCGAAGCATAGTTTTGTCAGATTAGACTGTTGAAAGAAGCCTGTGGCAACTTCGAGCTCCTTTGAGGTTCTTCCTTTGTGTTTCGCTCGGTCATTCCTGTCGGTTTGTATTGGAGTATGGGTATGGTCAATCGGAAAAGCAGTTTCGGCAAACTTGAGATTGAACACTATCATATATTAGTAGCTGTTGTGTGTATAAGCTGCGAGTTGACTAACTTGGTTGAGCATCAGAGCCTTTGCCGTTGGCGAAGAGTCCGGATCCCACGTTCGGCTTCAGCTTCTGACGGTCAGCATGCGCCGTCTATCCACCCTGCTAATATTACATACGGCTATACGTCCTTGTCCAATATATGACGAGGCAAAGTTTTTCATTATGTCCGGCCCCGACCGGAGGCGCGGGTCTTGCACTGTTTCTCGACGCTTCTTCTGTTGTGGTGCTGTTTGACGATATGTTGGACGGCTTCGTTTCTTCGTGTCGTATCGGTCTTGTCGAGTCTTGTTTCTCGGTCGTTTCTCAAAGGTTCTGCTTGTTACCTTGACGCTTTCATGAGCGTATTCCTCGGTCGAAGACAATTTTTTTCCATCTCTTGGGATCAATTTGGTTGTTCTGATTGACTTTGCGCTTTTCGCTAGTTCTGGAGGTGAACTGTGTAGTAATACGTCGCGACTTAGTATCTGAGGAAGAGGCAAGGCATGCGAGGACTTCAAGAGCGCCTTTGTCTTTGGTGATGCGAACAGTGGTTTCCATGACGCTTCGTGGTCGACCTCACCGTCGGGTGAGGCTCTGTTGACTCTACTGGAGGTTTCGAGTCGGTCGCGAACGTCTTGCAACCATGTGTGGACCACGTCCTCTTGAGGCTTCTGGCCAGTCTCGGCGGCTCGAAGGGCAATTTCATGGTAACTAGCCACCGGATTTCGATCGGGAACGGCTTTGCGGCGCGTTTGACGGGTTGGGCTGATGTTTGTGGGCGAGCAGCGTTTGTTTGACACGGGCATCTGGGATTAAGACCAGGGGTGGAAGCAAAACACTTTGCGAAATGCCCTAGGCGTTGCAATTGCTGGCTCTAGATTCTGATGATTGCCGCTTGTGCGAATCATCGTGGTACTAGTGAATTGATCAAAACTTCAAGTGGTTCCCTCGCTACTTGCGGCTTGGAAAGAGGTCCCGTCGTTACTGCAGCGCCTACGAGACACGGTAATCTGTCAATGCTAGCATCTAACGATACAGTCTAGCCTTAATGCATCAAAACTGGCCTACCTGGGACTGTCGCACAGTGCATGCTCTGCTACAGGACTCTCCTACAGGACATGGAGCCACTATCAGTGCTGGAGGCAGCAGAAGCAAAGGCAATTGACTGCCGGAGGTCGCGATTCCCGCGCGGGTCACTCCGGCTTTTGAAGCTGCGCCGACATTGGACCTCGTCAATACTCGCAATACAACACCCTGACGTGATATTGATAATACACTGCACAAGCTGATCATTTACAAATATTCAACCGACTACACGAAGAGATCGCTGAACATGTATCCTGCCCTGCCGTACAGTGGGGCCCTTCTTCCACTGTCAATTCATTTTGACAAACACATCCAATCAGAGAAGCCTAGGAAGTTAATTAAACACGAAAAGTCACTTCTTCATATTCAAGGTATGTCTATGCTATCGGTATCAAACAACTCAGAAGCGAATCAAGCAGGAATCAGTAGACAAGTTCACAAACAAACAAAGATGAAACAAAGCGCACGATACCGGCGCTGGCACGAGGGTTGCGGATGGCTGCTTTTGTTCGCATTCAATGATACGTTCCGCTATCCTCTCTGGGCAGTCAATGATACTGCAATTCACTCCTGCAGCACTTTAATTTCACTCATCCTGACTTGTTTCATCCCTGCTGTCGCCGTGGTTCAGACACGGGCACAGGCACAGGCGCAGGCGCAATCACAGGCGCGAGTATACCTTGACAACTATGAGGAGGTATCATCGTCATCTCAGCTTAAAGGTAGCTTCTGCATAAATGAGCCATTATTGTTGTTGATTTTATTGTCCCTTATTAACAAACTGTTGGTCCAGATACTAGAAAGAGCACGCTGCCTCGAGCAGCGAGGCGAACACTAAAACGAGTACGAACATCAGACAACCAAGAAGGACTTGCCAGTCCTATTGGTTTCTGGGCGAAGAAGGGCCATTGGCCATCGGGTTAGACCTTTCCCACCTCTGAAGTGGTCGTCCGAAGCACAATAGCTCGGAGAATTCCTCCCACGGACTCTGGCGTTTTTCCAAGCAATACTCCAAATACACGCAGCTACGAGCTAAGCAGAGATCAGAAATGCGTTCTATATAGCAAAGCGTCCTATGAAGCCGCGCTTGAGAGTTTCTTAAGCTTTTTGGACGACTCCAAGCTGGGTGTTGTCTATGCAAATCAGCTGCTTTGTGGATATTTTGTTACCGCCGAACAGCTAGTGCCAGAATGCTGTCTATTTAATGCTGCCGATACCTTCCGAAAAGTCCTTGCGAGAGTAAGAGACGGAAACGAAGCGCGGGTTCTCAGAGACACCTTTAATTGTACCCTCTGCGGAAACGCTTGCCTTCTATGGTACAACGGATCTCGAATGCTTGGCTGAAAGTATCAACGATGGCTGTAGTAATTCGATAGCATTAACTGGGCCTCAGCCACAGCCTGACTATTCCCTCGGCTTCAATATAAAAGCATTTACGGACGAGCAGTTTATCCGATTACAGCTCTTGGCTCGCAATCATATGCTGGAGAGCCTTCTTTGATCATGGCCACATACTATATGTTTTTCCCGTTCTTGGCATGCGAAGTCAAGTGCGGTGCCACTGGGCTTCGCACGGCCGATTTTCAGAATGCTCCCAGCATGACTCTCGCGGTACGAGGAGCGGTACATCTTTTCCGTGAAGTACATCGCGAGCAAGAACTTCAACGCCGAATTGTTGCCTTTTCATTTTCCCACGATGACTCGCAAGTCAGACTCTACGGGCATTATGCTGAGATACTTGGTGAAAGCACAAGATACTATCGGCACTAGATCAAGCAATGTATCTTTACAAATGAAGAGGATAGGTGGACTTCATACCGCTTCGCCAAGACCATTTACGCGGATTGGATGCCTCAGCACTTGCGTAGAATTTGCTCTGCGATTGATATGCTGCCGATAGTAAACGACTTAGTGGGATTGGGATCGGGTACACTCCCTATCACCATACCCCCACAGAGTTCAGAAAGCCATGGTAACCCCAGCCTCGATGCTACTCCTGATGTCATTTCTGTAGACTCTGTATCCTCTGGTAATGGCAGCTCCTCGAGCGGACAGAGCGCAGCAAAGAAAAAGAAGAGAAAGAGACGAAGAAGGCAAAGATAGATGGGACCTAGTGATAGTAATTTGTAAAAAATGCTGTTTGTTATTGCCTTTTTGTGTCTCTGAGAGTCGTGCCAGCCTCTGCTTCCTTTTATGTGAGTCCCAAGTCCATGGTGAGATATACCGTCCTCGGCGCTCCAAGATTACCGTTCAATTGCGACAAGGTTCCAAGGGCTAGGGAGTGTAGTTAGGGGCTTACCACAATCACGTTGGGCTCATTTCAATTGAAAAGTCTAAATTCGTTTATTGATGGTGGATTTCGGCTCCTCGTAACTATGGCCAGCACATAATAGATTGTTAAGGATGTGCATGGTGTACATTGTTTCGCACTGTACATTAGTCCTACTCGACCGAAGACTGGATATTCCTGAATGTGGCATCGACAAGGATCGCCCCAAGGATGCGATTGTATGAGACATGCGCAGAAAATAGTCTAGCAACCGCTCTAAGCTCTTGTTCGAGAACCTTTCGAAGGCCGTTAAGCATTGTCTCTGTGATGGTCGCTACTGTGGAGGGTTTGTCGCTTCGATATAATAATCGGTAGGACGCGACCGTTAGAAGACTGTCAGGACTATAACACAACTGCCAGTGCAGGTCTCAAACTTGTCGTGCCCACGTCTGGGGGCTAGAAACGAGTAATGTAAGACTTGTGAGGACGAACCCTACCATCTCCTCTTCAGTAGAGATACCATCTGCGCTGGGTTGTGTGCGCGCGGTGGTGATAGCTGGGTTTTAGTAGGCCGACAGCGAAGTAAGTAGACGATTGAATGGCTAGAAGGGATCATAGACTAATCTGTATTGATGATGATGCTTTGTATCGGCTTGCTCCTAGGAATGTATGCTTGCAGGCAGTGGCAAAGTATTAAATCCTTGTCGTGAACACTGGCAGACATGGGAAAGACATGGGTGAAATAACAGCGACTCGGGCCTGTAAGGGGCTAGAGCTCGAATCAGGCCACATTCTTCCTGGTTAAGCCCTAGAGGGTGTGCTGGATCTCCCAGTGATGTTAGCCTGCGCAGAAGTGCCCGTCAGCCAATACGACGCCGCGGTGGTCGGTCTAGTGTACATCTATCAAACTGAAAGCTGAGGCTCTCCAGTGCTGTAACTGGTCTAGCGAATGCCTGGCCCAGTACTTCGCAGTCCAAGTGAAGGGTTGAACATGGATGGCACCCTATTCAAAAGCAATGAAGATGTACATCATGGCGCACAGCAGATCATCAAAGACAAGGTCACGGTAACGGCCCAAACAGAAATCTAGAGCCGTCCACCGTACGTCCAACTATTCGGGATTGAGTAAAACAGGCAGGGGGCACGTGGACTCTCGTACGACTGTTGTAGTCACCCCGTCATGATACAACGACGGATGAAGGTTACCGTCGACGAAAACGACTTGTCTGGTGGCCTGGTGTGACAGGGCAGAGAAGACGAGAATGGAAACCAAAAGCGAAGAGTGGTGGCGGGTTTGAATTTAATGCAGCGATGGCCAAGAATTTGCTGTCATGATTAATGTCGACGAGATCCATGATCCGTAAGGGAGGGGTAACGATGGGAACAAGCCACCTATCCCCCTTGTGTTGGGTAGCATCGAGGCGCGTGGTGGTTGGCTCGAACATGTGTTTTTCCCAAGAGATGCGGACGAGGGCGAGAGTGTGGGTGAGTGTGGGAGAGTGTGGGAGAAAACAGGCAAGCGCCAGAGCGCCTAGAGCGCAGTTTAGAAAGAGCAGTTACCAGCGCAATTGTCTACAGAGGTAGTGGTGAGTGAAAGTAGTGTGTGGCTTTTGGGTGCTGAGGGGGCGTAACACAACAAAACAAACCAAACAACCAGCACAAGCCATTTCGACGCACAAGCCAGACAGCGCTGCAGTGGACGGCCCAGTGCAATGGCACCGGTGCACCACAGGAGGCTCGGAACCGTTACGGCAGTCTTTAGCGCCAAGGGAAGGAAATCTCCAGCGCACGCCCCCTCTAAAACCAGGCCCCTTGTACCGACTGGCTGCACCGCTGGGACAGAGGGGCACAGGGGGTGTTGATGGCTGTTCAAGGGCGTGTCCCCCAAACCAAATCTCCACTAACAGGCAGAAGGGGGGGCCCTTTGGGGGGATTGCAGGTCTGCGCGCCGATCACAGGCCAAGGCCCCTCCACCCTGCCGTAGTATGTCGATGAAAGTTCACTTGGGTCGGGTCGGTCAAGCAGATACCAATCAGAAAAAATGTGGCTTGCATCGATCCTGCAGATTGGACCGAACTGGACTTGGGCAGAAGCAATTTTTTGGGACTCCCAGGTCGCCGTCTTGCAATGTCTTATCGTGAATGGGCCACCCATCACGATGTGCCAGATGGAGCTGAGACTTCCTGGGAGAGGGACAAAGACAACAGATGAGAGAGGTGATGATATTGCGGAAGAAGGATGAATGCAGGCGACAGACAGTACCATGTAAAGTCATGCGAGCAATGCAAATTGACAATGAGAAAACCAGGGTCTGAGCTGCGTCTGCAATACCACCAGAACAAGGCTCAGGCAAGGCAAATGGCGAATGGCTAATGGTGACATGTAGGTAGTAGTAATGGCTAATGCCAGGCCCAACACGCAACAGTAGTGGGCGGTCCTGAAGAAACAGTCTCACCTCACCGGCCGGTTGTAATAAACATAAAAGAGAGCACAAGACCGCCCCGCTGCACTAGACGCGATCTCGGTCTAGCTGTAAATCTGTGAGATGGAGACTGGCTGGTCAAGACTAACCAAGTTTACCAGTGCCAGATATATATAACGGCAAAAAGGGAAAAGGAAAAACGTCAAGCTCCCGCTCATGCACATCACTACCAGTAAAAGAGCTCGGATGAGGACTGTGGTCAGTGCATTGCATTGCATGGTCACGAAGGGGAAAGACAGCGCCGATATGGCACCGTGGAAGAGTAACCCGAGGCTCCAGAACATATGGCACTAGCGGCAATTGTCCCCCCGTGGTCCAGTAATTGCTGGCTGTTGAGTCCACCATCGTGCAGACTGTTAGCGAGATGGGACTGGTTGATGAGCAAGTGGTGCAGTGCAGCATCTCGGTGTCGTCATTAGCGTCCAGTAGCAACTTGATTGCGTAGATTGCTTGTTTATTCCAGACGCCCCAAAACAACTTGGAGAAAATTCATTCTGATCTAGCCATATTCTACACACTCTTCTATTCCGCCTCAATTTTTGCTGCCCTCTACCTTTTTTTTCTTCTTCTTTTTTTTCTTCTTCTTTTTTTTTTTTTTTTTGCTTTCGTCTGTTGAGCGAACTTGGCGGAGAGGAGGCAGCCAATCTCTTTTCTGCGCCGAAGCTAGTACGTTTACAGGGCCCAGGACCCTCCAGTTGGTATCCAATTGGCATTTGCTCTCGCAGCCCGCAGCCCAGTCGCCGCGCAAGAGAACAAAAAGAGGGTAAAATATCCCCTCCTCCACTCCTCCTCTAGCGCTACTGCACCAGCCCAAAGCTCCACCCCGCTGCGAGTTCAGAGGGTCTCAGAGGGCCTGATGCACTGTGCAGGGGAGGGGCGTGTGGGTGCCATGGGTGCCGTGGGCGCTGTGGGCTGCTCCTCATGCAACGTTCTTGGCCCATCTCTAGATTGGTTCGCCGTTGGTGTTCCCCAGAGCTGGGTCGGCTTCCAGCCACTAATAGCCTCAAATGCCTCTAGCGTCTTTACTGTAGTGACTTTTATTGGGGACATTGGGGACACTAGGGACACACGGGACATAGGGGACACCTGTGTGCTTCTACAAGTACCACGACCTTGATCTCCCCGTCGAGCCCCCTGTGCTAAGTGTAAAGCATGGCGCTGGAATGGGCTAGCTTGGGGGCAGAGGGCCGTTCTTCAGGTCCTTGTCCAGGTACTCTCACCAGTAGTTGCTAGCACTGGCTGTGCCCAAGTTAGGTATGGGTGGTGTCCCCAGTCCTGATCCTGATCATCCAGCCCTGGTAGGTAGGTACATGAGAGTACTCTGGAGAAACCCAAGGTGGTACGCGTGTTCCTGCTTGCAGAGCTCATGTTTAGCAGTTTCTTTGTCTGCTATTTTAATCGATGAGAAATTGAATTGACTTGACTTGACTTGACTATAAATTAAATTTGTGGCAAGTGTGCCGATGACGGCGTTGCAAAATTATACTGCCCCAACAAAGGTGATGACGACAAAGACGAGTCTATATTTTCATCGTTTTATTCTTAGATGAAACCAGCCACTGCAGACACCCTTCCCCCTCCCCTTCCATTCGCCTTTCCCTTTGGCATTGTCATTAGTTAGGCAAGAACAAGGCAACAGGCAGATAGACAGACGGGCAGGCAATTAAATTAGCGGACCATCTGTGTTATTATAGCGCCATGCAGGTGTACGAAGAGACAAGGCCCAGGTACTCGTTTGCGTGGCTTTTGCCGGCGACAGCGAGGTACCGTGTCCGTACCTGAATTATCCGATACCTGCCTGACTACTGCTAGTGCTGGTACTGGTACTGGTACTGGTACTGGTGGCTCTGCTCTATGAAATAAATTATTGTCATCATTCTCGCCTGTCTTTCATGACCCTCACTGGATTGACAACAATAGGTAGCAAACACTGTCCCAGTCCCACTGAGTCGTCATTTCTCGCTCTCCCATCTATTTGCTTTCCTCACTCACCTACAAATCCAACAAATCCAATAAATCCAATTCTCTGATTTATTCTTGCTTGCTCGAATTTACCCTGGTCCCCAAACCCCAACCTACATCCAGCTGGCTCATTCGCGTTCCCCAGTTCTTTCTTCCCTCTCTCGCTCCCATCCCATCCTATCCCATTTCACTCTCCATCAAACCACACACCCCTCCCCCTCTCGTCTCCTCTCCCCTCCCCTCTCTTTTAGTTCCTCTCAGTTCCTCCTCCTCTGCCTGCTGCTCCTACTCCTCCTCTTCTTCTTCCTAGTTGTCGCCCCTGTCACCATTTACACACCCCGGGCTCTCAAAACCTAGCTCTGCCATCCATATTTTCCCCCCTCTTCGGCAAAGCTCTCTCTCTCTTTTTTTCGTCTCCCCCCTTTCTTTCATTTGAGGTCCTCACTGTACGCAAATTGCAGCATCCAAACGTTATTGATCCGTACCGTCTTGCTGTTCGCCCGATCTCAGCTTCCGATCCCTTCTCCATCCTCTGTTTGTTCTCGACTACCACCTACTCCACCCCACGTGTGCAGTCTCCAGCTTGCCCGACATGGCCAAGCTCTTTATTGGGTGAGCGCAATCGTTTGGCCCTCGCCTCAAACCAAATTACCATCTAGTCTGAATGTCTCGCTAACCATTCCATCAAGTGGCCTTGCATGGCACACTGAAGAAAACACTTTGCGCCAAAAGTTTGAGGAGTTTGGCGCCGTTGAGGAAGCGGTATGTTCTATTCCTTCGCACTACTTATGACGTTTGCGCCACCATCACCACACATTCACACACACACGCTGCGTGTCCCAACAACAACCACGCCACAAATAAACATGTCTATTATCCCTCCATGTCCAATCTAACATGAATTTTCCTTCTAGGTTGTCGTCAAGGATCGAGACACTGGCCGCAGCCGTGGTTTCGGATTCGTGCGCTACACCAACGAGGCTGACGCCCAGAACGCCATTGCTGCTATGAACAATGTTGAGTACGACATCTCCCGCTCTTCCCTCTTCTCTTTCTCTCCTGTTGCATTTCGCCCATCTTCTGGACTGTGTTCTACACTTGGCGCATATGAACCGCTCGTTCTGGTGGACCGTCTTCTCCCTTCAGCGCATTCCTCTAACCGTGATATAGGTTTGACGGCCGAACGATTCGTGTCGACAAGGCATCCGACAATGGCCCTCGAGGCGGTTATGGCGGTGGCCGTGGAGGTGGCTTCGGCGGACGCGGAGGCTATCCCATGCAGATGCCCTACCCCCCTGCCCAGGGCTACGGTATGCCGCCTCCCAACATGTATGCTCCTGTAGCATACGGCAGAGGTTACCCTCCTCAGGGAGGCTATGCACCTCCTCCCCAGGGTAAGTGCTTTTCAGGATTTCCAACGCACGAAGAGCAAGCTCCGGCTAACAACCCCGTAGGATATGCTCAGCCTCCATACGGATACGCCGATCCATCCCAGCAGCCTCCTCAGCAGCAGCAGCAGCAGCCACCGGCGCCCCAGGGTGGCCGCGGCTACTAGATGCTGTTTTCCCACAATCAAGTGCGGTCGATATATTTGATTTCGATGTGACGCTAGTTCCTATAGGCTTGCAAAAGGGAAGCGACGTCTCAAGAGATGACGCGAGAGTTGAGCTACTGGATAGACGGATCTCTTCTCGGAATGTCGGGGCGTTCAGGGCGAGGGCGTTGGATGATTTTTTAAAGTCCATGGTTCGGCATAAAGGTCGTTTCATTCATGAATTGGTCGATATTGGTTGCAGGCATAGTAAAAGGGGAAAACATATCAACGCGAGGGACGACGAGGGACGATGAGTGCTCGATGCAATGAACCGCAACAGGCGTCAAAAGAAGAAAAGAAACACGGAAGAACCGAGGGACCATGGTTTTATCGGCAAGGGATTGGCAGTGGTGCATAGGGCAGGGCGATGGCATTTGGCCAGACTGATGACTTTTGTTATGACTTATTAGGACAGGGATGACTTTTTTGCTGTTTTTTGTTTGGCTTTTTCTTGGTGGACAAGGATTTACCGAGTGAAGCTTTCTACAATGTTGCGATTTGTTCTTGTTCTTCATCTTTGTCGTTGATGCTTTTTGTTCTTCTCACCTTTCACTTGTCATTTGTTTTTTGCGGTTCCGTTTGTTTCTTCTCCGATTCTTCGTACTTTGGAGGGCGGAAATTGTCATTGAAAGTCTGCTAAGCTCTCTTCTTTTCCCATTTTGCTTTTTCTTTATTTTCTTTGTTGTTCAGTTGGGGAATGGGTTATATTGTATCTTGATGAAGAATGTGATACCCTTTATGGATCTCAGGCTGAAATTGAGTTATATTCTGCTGGCAGCGTACGAGGTATCATTGACCGTTGACTGTGGAATCTGGGTTTGGCGTGTCTGACTTGGCTTGTGCTTCGAGGGCTCTCACGCGGGAGGTCAAATCGCTAACATGTTGATCGCCGCTCTCTTCCGACAATTCCTGCAGGGCTGTATCCAGTCCGTACAAATAATCCTTGTTGGGGCCACTGGGACCCTGGCTCTTGTAGATAAGGCGAGCCAGCTTGTCAGGATCCTGGGGGCCAACGAACTGTTGGTTGTCGGGAGTGCCGATGTAAACCAAGGTACGTATTGCGGCAGAGCCATCAGCGGGGTGGAATGGTGTATAGTGAATGGAGTAGCCGTTGATTTCGCGAATATCCAAGTAATCCTTGACCTCTGCGACCTTGTCGGGCTTGATGCGATATGCAACTCCCCACACCTTTTCGGGGGCGGACTCATGATGGTCAGTGAGCTGTTCCCAATATGAGCGCTCAATGAGGGTGACTACACGCCCTGGCGCCTCAGGAGTGCCGCGATGGTCTTCAGAAGCTTGCCAGAAACGACGGACATAGCCGTTGACGTAGCCGGGAATACGCTGGTCTGTAAAATATGTGAGTGGGTGTTTGAGAGGACGCGCAGGCTGTGTGATTTGATGTGATGTGTACCAAAATGTGGTGGCGGTTTCCAGATCAGGCTCCTGCGAGAGTGTCAGTTGGTGTTGGATGCGCCATATGGAATGAGTTGCTTGCCCGTAGCCGTATAGCCAGAATTCTTGGTCTAGTTGGTCCGAGACGGTCATGTTGAGGTAATTAAGTGAAGATGGGAGCTGTAAGGGAGAAGAGAAGAGGAAAGGGAGAAGGGTGGAAGGAGGTGAGATGGCGTGACTATGGAGGATGAGGTATCACGAGTGAGAGTAGTTGGATTAGTAAATGGAACGGAAAAGAATTGAGAGAAATAATAATAATAGGGATTTTGGAATTAAAAAAAAAAAAAAAAAAAAAAGAGGCGAACAGAGTGTGGTGCTAGACTAGACTAGGACTTGGGGTGAGAGCGGGAACAAGCGGAGTTTGGATGGGGACGGGAATGGCTGTGCAGATAGGTAATGGTGCAGGGCCAAGACTGCCGGGACATTTATGGGGGACTTG
Organism: Simplicillium sp. C3G150-2; assembly: GCA_022702485.1. Taxonomy (NCBI): domain Eukaryota; kingdom Fungi; phylum Ascomycota; class Sordariomycetes; order Hypocreales; family Cordycipitaceae; genus Simplicillium; species Simplicillium sp. C3G150-2. The sequence continues at coordinate 5,524,485 of JAJIYY010000001.1, read as the reverse complement.
TTCTAGATGAGCTTGTAGGGATTGCTTCAATTCACTCTTTAAGTTGCTTATCGTTTATTTAATTTTTTACTTGTTTTTATTTTGCTGGCTGAGTGGTATGGGTTGGAGAGAAGAGTCTTAATTACCCCGCCATGGCCCGGCGTGTTACAGCCTAATACGGCCTGTAAAGATGTGGCCATTAAAGATGTGGCCATTAACAGGCTGTACAGGGCAGTAGCGATGTAGCACACCTGCACCTGCTACAAGCCAGCACAAGTCAAGGCGTCAAAGCTCGTCAGCCCCGCCATTAGCTTCACACTTCTTACGACGCTTCAACCTCTTCATCATTCATTAGTCTTGTTTCGTCTTGGCGCGCGGCTGCAACACCTTTGCATCCAACAACCTGCGCACTCCTTTTCCCTTTCTTTCCTTTCGCAACACCCATCCAGTTACACAGCATTCAATTCATCATGGCATACAACAGACCCTACGACCCCGACGCCCTCCCCAGGTAAATATTCTACCCCTCCATCAGCCGCCCGCCCAAAAATTAACATGCCTCAGATTCGCAGAACCCGAAGCCGTACGAATTCTACTTCTCCCAATTTCTTCTCCGTCGCAAACTAACTTGTCCAGAAACCCGGTTCTGCCCCTCCTCCTCAGCAGCAACGATACGACTCTAAACCTCCCCCTCCCGTTCCTCAGCAGCAGCAATACGCGCAGCCTCCTCCACAGCAGCAGTACGCTCAACCTCAATACCAACAGCCTCCGCTCCATCCCCAGACTCAGAACCTGCGTACACAACAAAACTACGGCCATTCGCCTCCGCCGCAGGCCCAGCAGCGTCCTCCAGCACAGACTAGACCGCCTGCAGCTTCGCGACCGCCACCTTCCCCCGCCAACGATGGAGCTTCAGGCTCGTCTTCTGATGCGACGCTATTGCCGCTGTTCCGAGCCGTAGATAAAGATGGTATGCACTCAGCTTCGCCACATATGTGCCTCTATAAAACTCTTGTATGGCATGCTAACTCTTCCCAGGAAGCGGCCAACTATCCGAAAAGGAACTCTCCACTGCCCTCGTCAACGGCGACTGGACCGCCTTCGATATCCAAACTGTCCGCATGATGATTCGCATGTTCGACTCCGACCGCAGTGGCACCATTGGCTTTGACGAATTCTGCGGGCTCTGGTCCTTCCTCGCCTCATGGCGCACCCTCTTCGACCGCTTCGACGTCGACCGCAGCGGCAACATCTCTCTGTCCGAATTCACAGATGCCCTCATCGCCTTTCGCTACAGACTCAGCCCGCAGTTTATCGACCTGCTGTTCCGTACGTACGATAAGCGCGGCGAGGGCGTCATGAGCTTCGATCTGTTCGTGCAGGCGTGTATTTCTCTCAAGCGCATGACAGATGTCTTTAAGAAATACGACGATGATAGAGATGGCTTTATTACCCTCAGCTTTGAGGATTTCTTGAGTGAGATTTTGAAGCAGATGAAGTAGGCACTTTTGCCCACCAGATACATATAGCTTGTGCATTTGGACATTGCATTGGAAACTTGTAGCGGTAAGAGAAAAAAATGTGGTAATTAGGATTATCAATTACTAAACGGGTATTTGCTACTACACATGGGCGACATAGATATTGCCATGTACTTGACAGATGAAGAGAAGTTAAAAGGATTGGAATTGCTCAAGAGCGTCGAGTGCCATATCAGAGTAACAGAATACATTGAATGACAAGGGTGAAAGAGTGAAAGAGTGAAAAGTCGTGTAGTAAATGAATACGTTGTGGTGTGTAAGTAAGCGGCAGGTATATTAACACGGTCCTGGAAGCCATTCGAAAGAGCTCGTCGGTGTCGGATACGCATGAACCGGCGGCGGCAAGGGCATAATCTCATCGTCATCCGACCATGGCAACGCCTCCCAGATTCCCTCGCTGGTCAACGTAACCTCCTCTCCAGCTGCCAGCGACATGATCTCTGTGGGCTTCTGTCCCTTCTTCCCATCTTGAATCTTCATCGTCGCTCCCGCTGACTGGGAATATTCAAACATGAGATCTCGCACTTCATCCAACTCGTAGGTACGGCGTTGTGTCCGCTTCAACATGCCAGCTAAGCCTGTCGCTGGTTCCTTCTCACCGTCATGAGCGCTGATCAATGCTCTGGCTCCAAGGGCATTCACAGTTTCTTGGGCAACAGGCATGCCGATGCTGGTTTCACCACCTAACCACCACGGGTTGGACACAGTGTTGAAGCAATGAATTAGTGCTGTGAGAGGTAGCACAGCTTCGGTAAGAAGATGAGACGTTGCGTATGGTTCGATGGCCTGATAAGGGATTCCGTGGGGGGAGAAGATAATGGAGATGCCGCGGTTGTGAGAGTGTGGTGATAAGCTGGCTGTTGAGCGTTTCTTGACGACGATTTTGGGGCCTGGTGAAGCTGGTGGCGTCGGCATGGAAGATGGTAGAGCCATATTCAAGTTCGCCATTGACATTCGAGGAATAGGTAGTTGTGGTGCCGTGGCTGAGACGGGAGACGGATTAGTTGGCGAGGGGGTGCGGTTGTTTCGTCGCATTGACCATTTATTATTCGTGGGTGGAAGATACGTGATACCAAAGGCCGTGTGAACACTCTTAATGTCCTTCCGTTGAGAGATATGTGCGACAGTAACCTGACCAGATTCTCCACCGGCAGATTGGGATGGCACTTCGATGCGAGCTATTGTGTCCTTGCCGGACTTGCGTGGATCCTCCCATCGCGGAAGTTCTCTGACCATGTCGGGGTCGAAATACTTCCAGCTTCTGATTCGTCGAGCAGCGCCATGTTCAGCGAGAATAACCGTTCTTTCACTCTTTCTAGGGAGTTGTCTTAATGTTCGTTCATGGCAGTGGTCGCTCTTGGCGCTGGTGATGATGACGAGATCCGGTTCTGTGAGATGCTTGAGGTTCGATACACACAGGCGGTTAGGGTGTGCGGACGACACTGTCGCGCTAGAGTTACTAGTCCACGGATCGAGAAGAATACGGAATGGTAGTTGACCTGTTGAGCCGCGGGTATCTACTTCAATGGGTTCCAGCGTCAACAAGAACGAGGTGTCTGCGCTAAGTTGCTTGACAGTCAAAGCCATCTTGATAGCGACAGCCTTACGGCTTGGGATGATGCCACGGGAGAGGTGTGGTAGGATTTGGGGCACTGCGGATGAGACGCTTATTTCTAGGGATGATACTGTTTAGATGACGGCATGGTTGGGGAGTGAGACATGTGAATCATGAAGCGAAGTGGTATGTGGATGGCTATATGTCCGTTTGACAGGTGGGCATGACGGTTGAGGCATGGGAATGTTGCTGAAATATCCTGATCTGCGGTCTGCCAGCGGAAGTTTGGCCTTCGAGGTGAGAGATACGCTGAGACATGGGAGTGGTGAGGTTGCCGAGGGAGCATTGTGTGATGCATTCCAGTGGCGTGGCTTTGTTGCTTTGTGGGCAAATTCCAGTGTTGTTTACCGGCGGTGGCAGGGGCTTGAAGGAGCGGTTGAGAAGGAGATGAAGCTTCAAAAAGAGAAGTTGAAAACACTTGAAGGACAATAGAGAAGAATACATGAGAAGAAAGATCGTAGTGTTTGGAAAATGATACGATTTGGAAGGAGCGTCTTGTGGTCGAGAGACTGTAAAACCAGACTGGACGTGACCCTCCGCAGGAGACGGACAGCTGTGGCTGAGACGGCTCAAGTAGATTAAGCGATATGAACCTGCAGGAATTAATATGAAGAACATGAACTGGCATGGAGGTTCCTGAATTACTGGGAAGATACAATTTCAATCCATTCATTTGCAGAGGCGAAAGTCGTAAAGGTGGTGTCGAGCGTGGCACTTCAGGAGCTGCGACCTACCCGGGAGCTGTCTGAGCTCGTGGCGGGGTGCTGCATCACTGGTCCCAATTTGTGCATCGTGATTGTCTGGTACAAATTTGATTCGTTTCAAATCAAGTCTCTATTGAAACTGCACTTTCTTGTTGTGTAATACATTTCGCATTTGCTTGTTCCAGACTGGAGTAGCTCGGAGAATTTCGCTAAGAATAGTATGCTTGGGCATACTAACCTTGAATCAAACTCACAAGTCAGTCACATCGAAGACATTCTGACCGCACCAATTTCAGACTGTGAAGCTTCATATCCTTAAATTTTAACCTTGGGAGCAACATGAGGCCCAAGTTGTGATTAATGATGAGCTTCCAGCAGGAGCTCGAGCTCGAGGCCGAAGCCGAGCTGAGCTGAGCTACCCCAGCTTGGGTATGATGCGCAGAATCGGTGATGTCAACGAGCGCTAAAAGCACTCCATGCTACAGCATGCGAGCGAGAAAAAGACCCGGAATTGGCACGACCTGGCATGCACTGGCACCCAAAACACCCACGCACCCCAACAGGGAATCTCTTGGCGGCTCGCTTTGTGCTGTCATTCGCGGTCTGTTCTGCTTGGGAGACGGGAGAGCTCCAGCGCTGGACCTAGAGCTAGAGCTGGAGCAGATGGCTAGTGGATAGATGGTCCAGAGTGGGAGACTCACAGAGGTAATGCCCAAACATGCGTAAAAATTGCAATTCAATTTGAAGCGAAAAGTGTGAAAGCTTGATTAAAAAGCTGCAGTGCCGGATGACCTCGACCAAACGAAGCCTGAGGCCCACTGAAGCTGCCACCAGCTGGCAGCTCAAAATTTGGAGGAGAACAGGCAAGAGCAGACTGATCAGTAGGCTTTCTCTGTTCCTGCCCTGTTAGAATTATGTGGGAAATAAATCATCAAATAAATCAAGAAATTAATCATCAAAATAGTAAATCTCCAGGAAGCCAGCTATTGAGCCGACCGTTCCGTAGCTCCAGTTTCCATTGCAACATTAACAGTAACAGTAAATGTAAATGTAAATGTAAATGCACGGGTATATGCACCCCAAGGAGTATCAGCGTCTGGGATGATAAGAACCCTGGACAGCCACTGGGCCAGCAGTGCACAGCACCTGCGCAATCGAGAAGCTCCGGAGAAAGCTTCCTTTGACAAACCAGCATTTTAGCGTGTGCCAGGTGCAGTGACTTGATTGAGAGGTAGTAGACGTGGGGCAGAAAAAAGGTGCAGCTCCGCGATTCATGACCCCACCATAGCTTTCCTTCTCTTTACGGAATGAAAAAAAAAAAAAAAAAAAAAAAAAAGAAAAAAGAGAAAGAAATTCAAGGGTCCTTTCCCTTTCATGCATGCAAGCATGGACATGGCATGGGTACCGTACCTTTTCTTCCTTTGCCGTCCCTGGATGTTTGCCACTCTAGATGGGATGGGATTACCATAATTAATGGCATCTCATCTAAGATTTTCTCTCTGTTGCACAAACATCAGCTTCTATTAGTTTGGCGAATTGTGTGCAGATTCCAGCCCTTGACTCAAGTCTGACCTCCAAGTCATACCAAAGCTAAACTTTCGGGCGCACCGAGGCGCATCGAGTCAGATCTAAGCAGCCATGCGGCCATCTGCAGAATCGTTTTTTTTTTTTTTTCTTCCGTCCATTCGGCAAACCTATCCCACAGGTACTTGAACCTGGTTTAGATAGCATACAATTGTTTGTGTTCCTCCAGACTGCTCTGCTGATAGTCGTGGAGGCGTTACAAATTAAATGAAGCAGAGCCTCTGATTGGCTAAAGGCGTTGGAAACTGTGAACCCACTGTAAAACTTAAGGCGGGGCAGAATGTCAGTCAACCAGAGCTTCTTGGTTGCACCTTCCCTGGGCAGCTCCCAGCTCCCATGTTGGGGCAGCTCTGCGCCACCTCCAGGCCCCTTGTAAGCTCGCCATTGGTTCGCCATCTGTCCGAAGCTCACTGTGCAGCTCCCCGTACACGGCACGGAGCACCTCAGTAAAAAATGGTCACGGGTCACAGTTACGGTGCAGCTATTGAGCTGTCTTTATCGGGTCTGCGTTTTCATTTGTTTTTTTTATCGTGGCCTAGAACACAATAAAAAATAGCAGACACATGCCATGCCTACACCTACAGATTGCGAGGTACAGCGGCGTGGTACTCGCCGAGAGGCACAGCCAAATCAGTCACTTGGTCACCAGGGACCTCGACCTGTAGCCCAATGTGGAATCTTTTTGTTGTGGACGAGGCCGATATGCGCTGTCCCTTTGCCCTGCCCTTCGATAAAACATTGAAGTCTGGTGGCACATCAGAAAACCATACAAATGTACATGTTTTAATTGATGGTCTTCTGCAAGACTGACATAGTCGTTATTCCTCTGTCTGCCTGCTTTGGTACATGTCAAGCGCCCACCCCCGCTTCAAGGTTTGGCTTATGGTCCCTCTGCTCCCTCCACGGTAGCCAGCGCCAGGGCCCCTCTATCTCAGTGCCAGCCAAAAAGAGCCAAGGTCTGGGAATGGTGAAATCGCATGCGGCAATCCTTTAAAGCGCAGTAAACAATTAGGTGCCCTGGCAGCGTCAAACTTACTTTGTATAGTGCGCACAAAGTTGCTTTGACAAGGTATATTGAAACCATAACCCAGACAAATACAATAAACAAAAAAATAGCTGCAGCTGCATGAGACGCCGTGCCTTGCTTGCCACCCCCATAAGGCTGGGCAATTCATTGTATTACTGCATCATGCATCAGCCGCTCCCCGTTGAGATTGCTCTGTAATGCTGGCCAATGGCCGATCCAAGTAATCCATTACTCAGTGTATGCATCGATAGAAGAGAAATTAAATTAAAACTAAAATAAAGCACTTCAGCCAGATCAAGCTCCGGAAAATGGCTAACACAGAGAGAGGCACGTCACTAGCTACTCGTTCAGCTTCGCCCCCGCTGGGTCCAGCCAAAAGCATTTCGGCTTGGCCAACTCCGTCCACTTAGGTACAGCACCCACTCTCCTGATCACTGTCGCTGCACAGTGCACCACAGCACACACCACAGGGCACTAGCTTATGTACCTTTGCCGTCCAGATAGGGCAGTTTAGTGTGCCTTCGACGCCCCCAGTGACCTTGACTCGGCCGTCTCTCAAGCACCGGCACCCAAACCCCCAACAGCGACACAAGTCGGCAAACCGGGCGCTGCCACTCCCAGAGTCCCAGAGTTCCAGTCAGACCTCACGCTGTAACTTGGCTTTTTAGTTTTTTTTAGCGGTTACAGCCATCACCAAAAGGCGCCCCCCAACCCACCAATCCCACCCTGTGGCTCTGTCGCTTGATCCGCTACCGAGCTCTCTTTTGGTTGACTTTCCGGCGCGCTCGACTCGGGCATTCGCCCCTCTCACCCTCTGTACCGTAGCCGTATCCCCTCTGTTTCCCTCCCCGTTCCCTCGCAGCTCGACCTCGTCCTCCCCGTCCCTCTGTCCCGTCTCTCTCTGTGTCGCTCATCGCTCGCCCTTCTTTTCGTCCTTCCTTTCCTTCTTCTCGCCTTCCTCTTCCTCCTCTTCTTCCTCAACCCTCACTACTCACCCTCTCCACTCCCACCTTCACCTCTCTCTTGCTCTCTCTCTGCCCTATCCCTCCCTTCTCTCTACTTTACTTTTTTTTTTAACTTTTACTTTTCGCCTCTTTTTCTCTTTAAAACCAAGCTTGCTAGAGCTTCCAATCAGACTTTCCAAGGCCAACTCTACATATCTAAATCTTTATTCTATGCCAGCTCGCTCTACCAATTCCCATATATATTCACCAAATCCTTCGACCCGCTGTAGCTTCTTCAATTAACCTCTTCCCAAATATCGTCACCACTACCATCGACCATCTTACTTAAGCTCAGCAACCGCAGCTTCCAACTCAAGCTGAATTTATCCGAGTCTTGTTTTCTCGCCGCAATAGAGCACAACTCATCGCCACCCTCAACAGCTTCAACACCTTGAAATGAGCTCTCAGCTCCGAGCTCTTGAAGCTTCAATTGAGCCACTCGCATAGACCTTCAGCTACCTCGCACATTTTCAGAAGCACAGTCGCCCATCAATACTTCTATCCATCACCAAGCTATTGCTACACCTATTCCAATTGCGCACATGGTTGGCTACAAAATGACGCCAGCACGAGCAGAATTAACATCGTCCTTTTCCATCACGGACACGGCCAATGAGGTCGTCTGCCCCCTCCCCAACCAAGATGGATCAAATTGTCGCAAGCGATGCATCGGCGTAAGTCATCTTTGTTCTCCCTTTGAATTCCAGTTCGTCCGCTCGCTCAGGCTCTCGCTGCCCTCTGCCGTTTCACCTTCGCTTTGATCGCCACCCGCCTGGCTTCGCTAGCTTCCTGTGGCTGAAGCAGCACAACCCTTCGATAATTTGGACATGGCCAGAAAATCGAGGGAGCATCAAATTGTCCCATTTGAGCTAAAGCTAATCTATAATTTCTTTTGTACCTATTATAGGAGAAGCGATATCGATCAATGCAGGAGCATATCCGTCGAGCACATCCCGAATACTATATCCCCAAGCTCCCCGCGACCGAGGCAAGCTTTGTTCATATGATCAATTCGTCGCCTCGAAAGCGTCCTGACCCCGAAGAAAACTCGGCAGTAGCTGGCCAAAGTTTGTGATACCAAATACCTCACAGTCATTTTTCTAGAACTCTCCGGTCGCTAACAGGATGCGCCAAACAGGTTTCCGCAGCCAATACGACTCAAGCACTCCAGCCACACCACGACACAGCGATGAATATTCTACCACTCCAGGAAACCACAATCCTTCCCTCGGCACAGCCACAGCTGCTGCCGTTTTGGCCGAATTGCATGGAATTAAATCAGAACGAGAGGTTGACATGGAAGGAGTAAGTGTTTTTTTTCTTCTGGATGGAACAGGAGCTCTATAGCTCCCGCACTTCACCCCGCAACCCTGGATTCGGCCTGCCCCGCGCTCTATCGATAGCACCCTCGCTCCATCCCCGTTAATTGTCAAAACCACCCCTCCATCGTTACACGCCGCTAATTATGTCCATTTGCAGGGTTATCATTCCGATGTAGACCGCCGCATTCCTCGCAGTTCCATTGAATTGCCGCCTATTCATCAACTGTCCAATGTCGACATCACAAGCGACCCGTATTCCAGGCGAGAACTCTTTCCATCATTGCTGTCGGGCTCGCCTCCCGGTCGCTCATCTACTCTGCCGCCGTTACACCAAGCAACCGGCCCCAATCGACCGCGCACGCATTCCGTGACCAAGAGAGGAAGGGACTCCCAGCATAAGAAGAAGAATTCTCGTGGCGCGGCCGCGGACTTTATACGTCGAGTCCAGAATGATGGTCGCAAGGCCATGTCGGCTGAACCATCTGCTGGATATGGAACAAATCGATGGAACGACCTCATTGCTGCGGCCGACCAGGCGGCATCTGCTGCAGGAGATGTAGATGAAGACCGCACACCTGTAAGTTCCACATATGGCATATGTGTTGATCAGCTGATTTTGCTAATACTAGCAACAGATGCCCCAGTCGCCTGTCTCTATCCAGCGAGGCTCAATGCCGCCCTTCTCAGGACCTCAGGTCCATACTTCCAGCTACCAGGCGTCGCCTCTACAGCAAGCCTTGACGCCTCCGTCTAACAACGCAGACACTGTCGAGCCATTCCCATCAGTCGAGAGCAGCGCAAGCGGAGAGAACTTCCACATGGGAGCACACGGCCTCAACGATTCATCGCCCACCTATGCTGGACATAATATTCAGATTTACTGCGCGGCCTGCCGCAGTATCTCACATCTCAAGGAGTCGTATGCTTGCACAGAGTGCATTTGCGGCTTCTGCTCTCCCTGCGTCGAAGTCATGATGGCTGAGCAAGGCGCACGTAGGAAGTGTCCTCGCTGTGCAACTATCGGCGGACGCTTCAAGCCCTTTCAACTTGAAATTCGGTGACGGGGTAACGTTGGATTGAATATCCGCATCATGCCTCTTTATATTTTGCTTTACGTTTTTTATGCTTTTCACGATTTAACACATTAGAAGCCTTCATAGGCACCCTGGGTCGGTTCATGCATATTTGGTAAATGGGTTCGGTAAATTGTTATTTCCTAGACTGGCTTCTTCTGTTTGGGTTGCTTTTATATTTCCTGGCTTTTCAAGAACCCGGCTGTTCTCACAAGGTCTTCGCTCTTTTTACTTGGACACAACTGGTCATGGCTAGCTCCATGATCAGGGTCCAAGGCAAAGGGCCTTTCTTTCTTTTAACCAACTTTTACATTCACTTCTTTGGGATTCGGGTTTGCTTTGGAATACTGGGAACTGGTTTGGGTTTTGGGGGACACATTGAATTCTGGCTACTCGGCGCAGTTTGATTTGGTGTTTTTAAAGGTACATGCTTACGAGTCTGATTTTTACTTGGATCAAGTCTTGGGTTTTCGGGTATGCTTGTTTTTGTTTCCCTTTCTGGTTTTACTTCTGGACTATTTCATATGGTCAAGGAATGCAAACGCATTATAGATTGTCTTATGAACTGATGATATTGTCATACTGCTGAATATGCCCGTGAAATCCCATGAAAACGCCCAGCTCCGTATTGTAATGTATGAGTTACACTTCATCGTTTCTTGTCCCCAATCTGCTTGGAGAGCAAGGCGTCTCTGACTGCCGATCTGGCATTCCTGCTGCCGCCCAACTTGGGGCCCTTGAGGACATCGTCCGACGCAGCTTGCTGCTGAGCCGCACTCTTTGGTTGATTTATGGCGGGACGACGTTTTTGTCTCCTCATAGACACTTCATCCATGTATTGCCTTTTGAATTCTTCAGCGAGTCGTTCGTCCGCCGCGGGACCGGAGGTTGTCGACTGCGTAGGCGCTTCGTACACATCCACTGACAACAGTTAGCATTTTTCGTTTTTTTTTTTTCCCTTTTGTCTTGTGTCACAGCGCACACATACATCTATTTTCGGACAGGAAGGCTTCGACGAGCTGATCGCGTTTGATGTCATCGCTTCCTCTGCGGTTGCGTCTCCGCCTCGGTTCTTTGACTTTGCGCTGCCGCTCCTCCAGCTGCGGCAGGTCGACCTCGACCAGTTTTCCGTACCTGGTGGGTTGCTCTACCACTTTGGCTGGTTGGAAGGAGGCCGCTTGGGCAGGTTGTGTGGGTTGTTCTGCGATGGGCGCATCATCGGGGACGGCGTTTCGCAGACGGGATTCTATATACGCGTTCCTGATCATTAGTTGCTGTTTCCACTTTGATAGAGCTGCGTAACGTACATGTGCTTGTCGTCCATGTCGGCAACGAAGCCCGTTTGGTGTGTAAACCGATCGGGGATTCCCTTTACGCGACCTTCATCTTCGCGGAGGACGAGTTGCTGTTCTGTGTCCGTCGGTCGCGAGGGCCCGGCGCGGCGTTTGCGGCGTAGACGGAGCGCATCTTGAATGGTATCTTGGGTTGAGGGTGGTTCGGCAGTTTCCGGGGAAGGGGATCTTTGGCGCAGGGGTTTGCGCTTCTTGGTTTTGAATAGGGGCGTGTCGTCGGACATGTTGATGGAGGATGGATGGTGACTTTGGGATATGTGGGTCGTTGGAGAGAGTGAAGGATGTGGGTGGCGTTGTTGGTGGTTTTGGAGGTTACATGAACATCACCTCACGACAATGGCGCAACGAGTGAGTGATATTTGATTAGATCGAGGGATGTATGCTGATAAATGTAGATTTATTTTGTGGTCGAGGGTGTCGTCCAAGGTATGTGATTCTGTCATGAGGTAGACGATGTCACTGACTTTTGTAGGCGTTGGGTTTCGGTGTGTCTCCCGGTGAGGTTGCGATTGCGATGCGATCTAACAAACTAGGTATTTTACGCGGAACGCTGCGCAGGAATACGGCATTACAGGCTGGTGTCGCAACACGCCAGATAACAAAGTACGTTGATGAGCATGGTAGAGTGATGATGATACTAAAAACGCAGGTGGAGGGAGAAGCCCAAGGCGAACAAGGTCCCATGGCCAAATTCATAGCCGAAGTGCAAAAGGGACCGCGTCACTCGAATGTCACCAACTTTACGCAGAAAGACGCAGACGTCGTGGAAGGCGAATCGAGCTTCAAAGTTACTCGATAACTGTATATTTTACATCTAGACCTATAACGCCCGCTATCCCAAAAACAAATGCCACCAACATTTAAAATCCACGACCGCGTCGTTTCGCAACAGGTTTCTTCACCGCGCCCTGCGTGACGAATTTCTTGCCATCGTTTGCGCTCTTCTTCTTAGTCACTGCTCTCTCTTCCTCGGCGACCTTGCGCTCTTCATCACGTCGTTTATCATCTGCCATTTTCGCTTCGATTTCCATCTTGCGATTGAATTCCGTTTCCGTGATGCGCTTCGCTCGCGCAGAGTAGCCCTTCTCCTTGACGGAGTAGAACACTCCGCCCAAGTCCGCTAGCCAGTGGGGGTCGACTGCCGTTACGGTTGATACGTACACTTTGGATGTGAGGATGAGTTCGTGGTAGACGATGTAGTCTGGTGGGTGGCCCGCGTAGAGGGCACTGGTAGGGTGAAGCTGCACGGGGAGGTTGGTGCGCAGGTTGACGTATTCACCGGATCCGCGGTACTTGGCTGCTTGGTGGTAGTAGCCGGAGCAGATGCACTTGCGGATAATGTCCCAGTCCATGCCGCAGCTGATGAGATTCATCTTTTGCATTTTGACAATGTCGAGCAGCTGGTCGCGGACTTCTTTGGCGCGACGGAGCGATTTGGCGTGTAGGAAGTGTTTGATGCACCAGCCGTCCGAGAAGCCGTTGGACTTCCATGCGGAATAGACTTGGAGGTAGGTGAGGTGGTCGGATTCATGGACCCAGAACTTTTCGCGCTGGGTGTCAGCTTCGTCTTGACGCTCTTTGGGCCGGTAGAAGACGTTGGGTACGGAGAGCATGGAGACAATCGTGACCATTTCTTCGCTGCAGCCGTACTCTTCGGCCGTGACGAGCAGTTTGGCCAGGCAGGGGTCCATGGGGAAGGCGCTCATCTTGTGGCCGAGCGGCGTGAGCTCGCCAAGGTTATCGAGGGCGCCTAGAGCCCAGAGGTCGAACATGGATGTGGATATTGTGTCTTGGGGAGGAGGATCCATGAAGTGGAAGTCTAGCAGGTCTTTGACGCCGAGGGATTTGAGCATGAGGACGGTGTTAGCGAGGTTGGTGCGTTGGATTTCGGGGATCGTTTGGAGGTAGAGTTCGTCCTTGAATGCCTTTTCGGTGTATAATCTGAATGCTTTCCCTGGGCCTGTTCGACCAGCACGACCTGATCGTTGTGAGGCGTTGGCTTGTGAGATGGGGGTGATTTGGAGTGTGTCCATGCCCATTTTGGGGTTGTACACTTTCATCTTGGAGTATCCCGCGTCGACTACGTATTTGATTCCGTCTACTGTTAAACTGGTTTCGGCGATGTTGGTAGCGATGATGACTTTTCGCGTTCCTGTAGGTGCTTTGTCGAAAATCTTGGCTTGTAAATCTGCTGGCATCTGACTGTAGATGGGCAAGACTAACAACTTGGGAGGGTCGTTGAGAGCTTCGAGTCGACGTTGAATAAGTTCTCCGGTAATTTCGATATCTTCTTGACCGGTCATGAAGACTAGAATATCACCAGGGTCCATGGAAACGTGAATGGCGAGAGTTTGTTGAACGGCCTGCTCAACGTAGTCTTCGACTGGCGATCTGTGAAACATGACATCGACAGGGAAAGTTCGTCCTGGGATTGTGAATTCAGGTGCGCCACCGAAGAAGTCTGAGAATCGCTTGGCGTTCATGGTTGCTGATGTGATGATGAGTTTGAGATCTCGCCGTCTGCGCAGGATATTCTTAAATAGTCCTAGCAGGATATCGGTATTCAGTGCTCTTTCGTGCGCTTCGTCCATAATAATGCAGGAGTATTTGTCGAGGTCTGGCTCGCCCAAGAATTCTCGGAGCAGAATACCATCAGTCAGATATTTGATGATGGTATCTTTGCTTGTGATATCCTCGAATCGAATCGAGTAACCTACTATACCACCGAGTTTGACCTGCATTTCTTCAGACACACGTTTGGCAACACTCATGGCTGCGACACGTCTGGGCTGCGTACATCCAATCATGCCATTCTTGCCGTATCCATCTTCGTATAAAAATTGCGTAAGCTGCGTTGTCTTTCCTGAACCAGTCTCACCAATGACGATGGTGACTTGGTTCTCTCGAATGACTCTCATAAGATCCTCACGAACCGCAAAAGCAGGCAAATATTGTCGCTGCTCTCGTAATGACTTGCTTTGACTGAAAGCGCTTGAGCCATCTGTCTTCTTCATGTGGTCGTTGAACTTGTTGCCCTTTTCTTCCTTCTGCATGTCTGCCTCCGCAGCAATAGGAAGAGCGCTATCGCCTTCGTCTTCCTTTGCACCAATAATGTTTCCAAGCGCCGTTCCTGCTAGGTTGGTTGCTTCCCTCGCCTGCTTTTGTCGTTCTCGTTGCTGTCTCGCTTCCTTGACTGCTTTGCTTCCCTTGCGACTGAACACTGCCATATCACTCTGGTAATCTCTCACCGCGGGGACAGGCTCGAGCTGTTTCGTGAAAATTGTTTTGCCATCGAGGAACGGTGGTCGCAAGTCGTGAACCAGTAAGTGAACTCGCGTTGATTCGTCCTCGTCAAAGTCCGCAGCCATATCTCGTCTTTGAGCAACACCAGAAACTAGCATTCGATTAGTCTCCCAGGCATCATTCTCCTTCTTGCGCTGTTCCTGTCTCGCATCGTATCGACTGGCCATCTTCTCGGCCTTGGCAGACTCTAGCTGCAGGTTTTCAAAGGCTGACATTTCGTAGGAAGCAAAGGGGTTATGGGTATCGTCGCCAAAGGCGTGACCGCCAAGTTCGTCGCCTCCATACCAGTCTCTGTCGAGGGCACGCCAGTCCTCATCGGTTGGCGCAGATTCGGGTTCTCGAGGAGGTGTCGAAGCATATTGGGACTGTGATCGCGGCGTCGAAGCTCGGGATCCGTTATGGAAGCGGGTTTTGGGATGCGCGTCGTCCATCCGGCGGCGCTTGGGGTTGAACCCATCGTATTCTCGGTCTCCTGCCATGTTTGGATCACGGCCAGAACTCTCTCCGCGTCATTAAAGGGGATGAGGTGGTGAATGGAGAGGAAAGGAAATGTAAATAAAAGTTGATGGTTGTTTCTGCAGTAGCGCGAAGTTTTGCCGATAAGATAAGGCAGCCGCGCTGTTTATTTGAGCGCCGCACTAGCGCTGTAACGGCAATGAGCATGCACTGTAACAGTGCTGTAACCTGCTGGGACCCGCTGAGATACAGCGCCTTGAGCCCTGTAAAATCGCCAACGACAACTACGCGACAAGGCTGAATGCACAGCTATTAGCTTGTAGTTAAATGAATACATAGACGTCTTGACGATGGAGATACAACTGAGCCAATAAAATATTTCTCATATCTGATTTGAATACACCTGTCCTGATATCATTTTGTAATGTCACTCAGGAAGCATCATTCACTGTCATATAATCTAGAAACGCTCCATGTACTAGGTTGCCCTCAATTTCTAGACTCAGTCGCCAGCGTCCTGGTGATGAAGTCCCCCATTGAGGCAGTAACTCAAACGTCCAGTGATTTGCACAGATGTCATCCCATCGCATGTTGGCATAGTTGAATGCAGCATTGCGATTTTCATAACAGAACCGTGTATCACATGGAAGTTATGGACTAAATGTTGAGCTCGGCGCCACAACTAAGCCCCGAGCCGAAGAATTTCTCTCTTGGCCATTTTTCGAATCGCAAAGCGTATTGCGTGTTACCGTGTCCGGCAAGATATTACCATTCATCGAATTGTATATCTCGCCGTGTGTCAGATCTGCAGTATAGAGTTTTGTTATTTGGTATTTGAATACTATCAGAGATCTGTTTATTTTAAAGTGTGTCCGGCTCATGTCTTGTGACTGCATCTGAAGGCTACTGCTGCGATGCTTGCGGTTTCCCAGCTTGCTGACCGGCGTAGGCTTTGGGTGATTTTTGCTTCTTGGTGTAAGTGGCCGGTGAAGCATCAGCCATGGGATCGAATTGAGATTGTGCTGGTTTTGTACAATAATGACGGTATTGAAAAATTGTAACTTTAACTACGATAGATAAACAATACTTATATACACAGTTATCTAAGTTCCATGTTTCCTGTCTCGACTCCTCATTTGCAACTCCCCAAATTCTCGGCAGAGGCGGAGAAACGAACGATTGGTAGCGGAGGACGCACTGTTGCAAGGCGACTCTGTACTCTGTGGCTGGTAATCCCCTGTACGTACTTATGTACTGTATGAGCAGTTGCCACCCTCTGAGCTTTTGCAAAGCAGTGAGGGCCAGCTCTATGGGTGTGAGGCTACACACCCCCCGGACCAGTCGTACGCCCAACGTTGCCAACAACGCTATCACAAAATTCTGTATGTTTTAATAGCGCCAATACTAGTGCCATTCCTGCACTTATCCCCCCTTAGATGTGACTTTGGCTTGCTAGTCACAGTCGACACCCCAGTTCACATGCTCTCAGACGTGGCTAGCGGTGATTCCACTGTTCATCTGCCAGCGTCGTCGATTGCCAAATGCAGCCAACACTATGAATCTTGCACTGGTGTGTGCCAGTAATATGCTAAATATATTGCCAGTCGTGAGGGATCAGCAATACATGACTCACGGTCCAGCCTGATTCTTCTTTTGCTGCCTAGGTCTATCTGTAGTCTCCTACAGCCACCTGCGACAGTGAGGCGAGTGACCTGTTTCCGCGGGGGTGGGGGGGAGGGGTGAAGCAAGAATGAGGCCTTGTAATATGGGAAAATACAGACTGGAGGCTAGTCTTATACGCCCCCTGCTTTGCGTATAAAAATACTCGATTTTGAAGCATTCGAAATTTGGTAAAATGAATCCACATTGATATCACCTTCAACATAATTATCATTTACTTTGCCCTTGGAAATATAGTGTTGACTCAAGGACAAAATCCAACCTCGTCATGTCTAAATGCAAGGTAAATACACACGCAAGGGAATACTCTACAAAACACCGCTAACTGTGCTTCAACAAGCCCTGGCCTGCTTTCATGAAATTGAAAAACGATCCAGATGGTCACTCATGCACTTCCCTCGGGAATGACGGCGTCGTTCGCAGCGTACACTCAGTGACGAACGAAGTCATCGATGCCCAAGGCCTTAGTCCGGACCAAATCAAGGAGTTTGTGGACCTTTTTCCGGGCCCTTTTAGAAGAAAAATGAATTACGATGGAGTCGACGGACGAAACGTCTCCCACGAGGAAATGTATCGGGCCCCTCCTAAAGTAGAGATGAGTGAGGCTTGGAAAGCGCGAATTTACGACATCATGGACAAACAGAAAGAGATTGCTTTCAGGGCTAAAGACCGGTTCAACCTGACTCCGGAAGAATCTGTGGAAAGATACACTGCTCTTATAGACATGTGGCATGTGGCCAAGATTTCTGAGATGCCAGAAGATCCAACTGAGAAGAAGGAGGCCGAAGAATGGAATGAAAAATGTGATCTGTCGGCAGAGGTCCTAAGGGAAGGGTACGACACATTCTTGGACGAGCAGAGACAACTGAAAGCTCAAAATGAGTGAGATTCAAGAATATATGTAGCCAGATAGCTTGGCCCGGAAGGCCTCCAGCCACTACGTGCAGCACAGATTGTACTCGCGGGTCAGCACAGAACGATTTTTATTATCATTGAGATTCCACATGAACAAATGCGCTATTCCATCACGCATAAACTCAAAACGGCGTCATTCGCTCTTGTTTAGGACCGACAAACCGTCTATATCAGTATTCGACTGGTAGCACTGCCAGACGGCACCCCACCGTTTCACCCGATCACGCCCGAATATGTGATGTACGACGGGATTAGTTTTCATTAGAGTTGTGAAGTAAAATTATTTATGGTAGTGGAACCATGGAAAATACCACCCAAAGGCATGGGCTGCCTGAGTTCACCTTGAATTCTGATATGCAGTTGAGAAGCTCTCTGCATCTCCAGCAGCGAGTAATTTTACCAGAAAGCTGCGCAATAATACATCTGTAGTGAATAATGCACGAGGGTTTGAGATTTTGTGAACGATTTCGAGTCCATATGCCTCAGAATTCAAAACTCTTAGCCGAATTGTGGCGAACTCTCGAAACGTTATGCTCCGACGGCCGAAGCCCGCCGTACGGAGCATCGTGCGAATCCAAGATTGAATTAACCTACGGATAACGTCGGTTTGTGATAGAAATAATACCATTACTTCAGTTCACTATACAAGCGACAAGCGATCATGAACGCCGTGGTACTCCGGCGTCGAGTTGACAGTCCTCCAGAGCCCAATAATTAGTGAGCGATAATACGCGTGTAGAACTCAAATTTCGAGCGCTAATTACAGCCAATGCCATGACACTATAATAAAGTTGCTTTAAATTTACAGTTGAAACAATAGAGTTGCCATATGGAGTCTGTTCCCAACCTCGTTGTTGACTCTCGTCGCTAAGAAGCACAACGAGAAGCGCCAGAGCACTGGTTCCTCTCCCAACCAGGAGCAGGATGGTGGTCTTGAGTGGACTCTCCCCGTCCAGATCGGTACCCCTGCGCAGACCTTGAACTTGGACCTCGACACAGGCTCCAGTGACCTCTGGGTCTTCAGCACTGAGCTCGACTTTGGTGACACCCGTGGCCAGCACCTCTACAACGCTGCCAAGAGCTCCACCTCTAAGCGTGTCGATGGTGCTAGCTGGGAAATTAGCTACGCCGATGGAAGCGGTGCTGCCGGTGATGTCAACACTGACACGGTTTCCATCGGTCCCCTGACTGTTGGCACCCAAACTGTCGAGCTGGCCAACAGTCTCAGCGAGGACTTCGCTGCCGACTACGACAAGGACGGTATCCTTGGCCTTGCTTTCAACCCCCTCAACAAGGCTTCTCCCAACAAGGCTAAGACCTGGTGGAGCAACATCAAGTCTACCCTCAAGTCTCAGGTCTTCACTGCTAACTTGAACAACGATGCCGGTTAGAACTCGAAACTAAGTCACTTGCATACACAGAGGATAACTATTTGCAGACGGCACTTACAACTTCGGTTACATTGATGACAGCGAGCACTCTGATGAAATCCACTACACCCGCCTCGACAAGAGCCAGGGCTACTGGGGTTTCAACGCCACCGGTTACTCCATCGGCGAGGGCCATACCCGTTACCAGAACATCAAGAGTATTGTCGACACGGGTACCTCTCTGCTCCTCCTCCCCAAGAACATTGTCGACGACTACTGGACCCAAATCGCCGACGCTGAGTACGACATTCAGGCTGGCGGTTGGTTCTACCCTTGCAAGTCTGCCCTCAAGGATTTCACCTTCAACGTTGGTGGTGGTGACATCACCATCCCTGGCTTCCTCATCGACCACACCCCCATTGACGGTGACATCAGCACCTGCGTTGGTGGCATCCAGAACACTGATTGTGACGGCCTCGCCATTTTCGGTGACATTGCCCTCAAGGCTGCTCTTGTTGTCTTCGATGAGCAGAACAGCCGCGTCGGTTGGGCCAACAAGCCTATCACTCTCTCTAACTAGGTTGTTTTACACGAACTCCTAGAGGAAAGATGATGCCTTATAAATGAACGAAAAAACTCAAAATGTCAAATAATGGATTATGCCTTGCTAAAACCGTACATATTCCAAGATGGTTGGCAGTGCTGATCGCATTTAGTTGTAAATAGACTTTCAATTCTCATGTTCCCTATACTTATCTTTTCTATAACCTCAAGTTGTGCCTGTTTTAGCATTGCGCATTAGGAGGTAGTATTTCTGTTGTAAATTTGGGACTATGGACCAGTGTTTCCAATAAAGACGGAGCCAGCGTTGTACAATTGATCAAACGATAAATAAATGAATGCAAATATGACCTTCATCCACCCTGAAACGCCATTTTACCCATGTACTCGAGAAAGAAAAGGGATTGAATCTACGCCTGCAAGCTGCGCAAGTCCTGCTCCAGTAGCTCCCAGGCTTTCGGCTCAGCGTTGCACATGAGCCAATGACCCTTGTTATGATCTTTGCCCCAGTTGTAGCAGAAACCAATCATATCCAACGATTTGTGCGTCGGGCAGTTGTAGTATGAAACCATCGTACCAGCAGGGTTCTTGCGAGAATCAGACTTCTGTCCCTGACAGGTGACAGCCGGGCTAAAGTCCGTAATGCCAATGAAGTCGCTCTTGGCGACGTTGTTAGAGAAAACGATTCTCGAATTGGGACTGCCAAAAAAAGGGAGCAGTTTCTTCCCGGCGTGTAAAGCATCGCGAATGGTGCGCAGATTGGCCCATGTCTGTTCCTGTGAGGCTTGGCGGGCTAGCTCGCGACGGTGGACGAGTGCGAGAGCACCAGGTGATCCAGCGGCCTCCTCGGCTGTGTAGATGTCGTTGGCGAGGAAAACGATATTTTGGAGATAGACACCACTTGCTTCTGAGACGCCAGGTAGACGGCGACGGGCGTCCACAATGTCGAAGATGTTTAGAGGGCGTGGCTTCAATGGATTGGCTTGCATGACGGCGTGTGCTGGCCACGTCGTCAAAATATCGCCATCGGTAACAAAAGGATCTTGACCGGTTATCCTGGCCGTAGTCTGGGCTTCAGAAAGTGTTCGCTCCTTCAGTTTGGCGTATGTTATGTCTGGGAGGTAAATCATGCGAGCTTCAGACTTGGGGCTGGTCAGTTTGCGCCAGATGAAAATGACGAAGAACAGAATGATTTGCATTGTTGACATGCGTTGCGGTTCGAGGTATAATGGCTCCTGGTCTTTAGCTTTCGACTCATCGATGAAGTTGAGAACGTCTTCCGAAGCGCCCAATACGGTCTCGACCTCGCCTTCCCTGCCAGCCAACACACGAACCCAATTGCGCATTAGGGCTTCATGGCCACAGGCATCCATCAAATAATGCGGCCAGATAACAGTAACGAGCGTCGCGTCGTTGAAAGATGTTACAAGAAGTGTCAATTGAGGCCATTCTTGCTGTACAAAATCCTTGTAGCTCTTGGGGAATCTAGTGGGTGCGAGGAACTCTTTCAAGGTCTCATTGACGGGTTGTGTGGTCGCGTGTTCCGTCGGTTGTGGGAAGTGCTGAGCATAGGGATGGTCCTGAATGTCGACATCGTGTACTGTGTGATCAAAGGCAATGGCTGGCCTATCAGCTGTAAATGGCACAGGAACATGTAGTTCCAGATGTCCCGATTTCTATCAATAAAAAGAGAGTCAAGGCGTTAGCTGCAGGTGATCGTCGATGCATCCAGCGACCGTTATCTTACATTTTCGCGCAAGCGACCCCCCAACTTCCTCCAGTCGCCGATCTCAAGCAGTCTCGCCAGTGATGATTGCAACTTGTCCGCGTCGAGGACATCGTTGAAGCGCATTACCCATGATACCAAGACCCGGTTGGACTTGAAGGCGTCCTGCACGAAGACAGGATACACCACATCTTGCACGATCTCACGCACAGTGCCATGAGCGTAGCTTTTCTCGCTCCGTGGGATCTCCATGGTAGCGTTTTCCTTTTTTTTTACGATTATGACGGCTTGAAATGAGTTTCGTTATTTCTACGCTTTCGAATTTCAAGGAGCAACGAGTGGCTTTTAACCAGCTAGCATTCTAGGCCAGCCGCAATCCGCCAAGCCGAGGCGACAAGGACACCCCCCTTCACACCCAATTTTTTATAATTAAAGTTCTGGAGCGACTAAGACAAGGTACTGGTCGGCACTTCAGATCCTACAGCGTCCTTCCCTGCACCTGGACCAGGCTATGTGGGCCACGATCTGTTTTTGACATGAAGCTTAACACACTCGGGCCTAGTAAGGTTAAGAGCAGTAAGACGCGGGCAGAATTGCGACGATTGTCACGGTGTGCCATGCCATCACAGGCTAGGGGAGCCCAACACCACCGCAAGAAAGCTAGACATGATCGTCGCTTCGGTCCATATTTGCCGATGGTTTTGCTCCGGCAGCAGTGTTGATGACGGTGCACATATGTACAATCATAGTGACTGCAGGCTTAGTTCGTACCGGATGCTAACAAAAGAATTGGGTACCTGTTTGGCCAATTGACCAAACAGGTATGCCCATGGCGTTTTCTTCTCCAAAATGCGGTTTATCCGCTAATGGATCTACACTCCCAACCCTTGTCATGACGAGTTAATGACGCCCGTACATGTTGAAGACTAGTTATCATATATAATGCGCCAAATGGAATGTTGCTGTTTTCGCGCGGAATGTTCTCCATTCAAAAGCACCAACCTTAATTGTCTTCGTTATTGTTACTATGGCGCCGTTCTCAGGTTCCATTGTCGCCCGTGTATTGGACTTCCAAGAGGCTACACGGGCCGATCACACCCCAGTTTCAGCTGATTCAGTACCCGCAACCATTGTCCAGAGAGCCCCTGAGGCCACTGTCACCGTTGTGTCCAGCGGCAGTTCGGGCAAGAGTGGCGGAGTGACATTGAGCGGTGGTGCTATCGCTGGCATTGTCATTGGGTCTATTGTTGGGTTCTTGTTGTTATTATGGATATTCCGCTCATGCATGAACCTTGGTGCTCCGCCACAGGAGCGAGAGAGCTTATACCGAGACATCGACACAAAACCACACTACCAATCAAGACATCGACATCGACACCGACGCTCACCATCTTCTGGGGGGCTGTCGACGCCACCGAGGGCCGTGGTACGAGAATATTCGACTAGGCGGCCATCGCGCAGCCACCGAGACGATAGGAGGGGTCGCAGCACGAAGGTTTGGGTTTAAAGCGAAGCGTGCGAATGAGTCAAAGATGCGGAAGCCATTTATGACACGACTTTTACGAGAAACGGATATATTCTATCATGGAGAGAACAGAATAAATGAGAACACTTAGATACAGAAAGAAGATACAAGAGAGGGATTTAATGTATTTTATGAATTTGTTATGATGATTGCGTTTTGTATTGGTTCTGAAGACTTCATAGGCTGGTTGTGATCTGCACGTACCCAGCACTTAAACTGAAACAACGCCAGGCTCAACAATTTCGTTTCTTTGCGATCAGCATTGACTGTTTAGATAATTTGACATAACCAAAAAATTGACCAAGAAGCACGGCAGTTAATATCCAGCATTTGAACATGTCGGTTTTGCAAGGATGGCAATGTTCGCCAGACGCCCAAAGTGCAGGGAGACGAGCCATACCATCTATGACGACGATTGATCAAGCCACAACAACAGTACAGTTTATTTACAGGGCGCTCTATGACGAGAGCGTGAAATCAAAAGACAAAGAAGATATGTTGAGGAGCAAATTGCGCAACATCCCTATACAGCGCGGTATTTGATCAGCATCTTCAATTGGCATCCCGTCGCGGCCGTACCGAACCTGAGACTTTGCACATGATGGACCCAACTGGCGCTCCAAGGGCGCCGACAGGTTGTGTACCATGGATCCCGTTTCCGAGAGATGTCTCACAGTACAATCTGACGGCGAGACTGTCGTATCATCTTTCCATACCAGAAAATCAAAACGGACCCAAACCATTCAGGCAAAACAAAGAGTTTTCTTTAATGGTCGTTTGAAACTCCTTTGCGAAAATACGAACATAGCCGCATCATGGCTTCGGATACACGATGTTCACTTTGGCACTGGCGCAGAACGATCAGAGACACACCGTCACTTTCAAACCAATTAACTCCAAATCCTGTCCAAGCATAGAAACAACCTATCCGGATTGAAGAAACAATTATGTTGGATTTATCTTGAATATAATCTTTGTGCTCCGGCCGCTGCTCCACCATGGAAGCGGCTCCGGCGACTTCACCCCCACGCAACCTCTAATTGCATATTTGCAACGGCAGACTCCGAAATCTCAACCTCACCCTGTCCCTCAACTCCATCAAACACTCCACGAACTTGCACAAACTCATAATTTGCCGCCCGAATTAAAGGAAGGACACATTCATTGCCAATCGGAATTATTTTCACCGAGTCTGAGCCCTCACCAAAGCCACACGACGCGTCATGAAGGCCCATCGCTTGGCCGCCCTCACACGGCAACATGGCGCCTCGCTCAAAAGTCAGGCCGGTCTCTCGACTTGCTTCGCCTCTCGTCAGGCATCTAGTTTCCGTTGCGTTCAACACAGCCGACGCCAGTTCAGCGCCGCTGCGACATCCAAGCTGAATGATCTCCTCTGGGTCTCTGAAGAGGTCCAGGACGCCGTTGCTACCAACAAACCCGTCGTAGCTCTTGAATCCACCATCTACACGCACGGATTCATGGGCAAGGGCCTTGCTAAGGAGCATGATGAGCTTGTTAGAGCCCATGGCGGTATCCCCGCCATCATTGCCATCGTTGATGGCGTACCCAAAGTCGGTGTCTCTCACCAGGATATTGTCCGCATGATTGAGACGGAGGGCACGGTGAAAGCTTCCAGACGTGATATTTCTTACATTGTTGGAATGGTAAGTCATACCTAATGGTACAATACTGGAGTAGCCTTACTAATTTACTAGGGCCTCGCTGGTCGTCCAATTCATGGCGGCACTACGATATCCGGAACCATGCTCCTTGCCAAGCTCGCCGGCATTCGCGTCTTTGGAACTGGCGGCCTGGGCGGAGTTCATCGTGGTGGAGAGAACTCAATGGATGTCTCAGCAGATCTCACAGAGCTTGGTAGAACAAGAGTGGCTGTCATCAGCAGTGGCTGCAAGGGCTTCCTAGACCTGCCACGCACCCTGGAATTCCTCGAGACCCAAGGCTGCCTTGTCTCTACTTTCGCAGATGGCCGTGCTGGAAATGTCGAATTCCCTGCCTTCTGGGCCCGCGAGAGTGGTATCAAGAGTCCCTCTACCGTCTACACCGAAAAAGAGGCTGCTTCCATGATCCTTGCCCAAGAAAGACTGGGCATCGAATCCGGCATGCTCTTCGCCAACCCCGTTCCTGAGGCCTCTGGCATCCCAAAAGAAGAGATGCAAGCCGCAATCGAGACGGCCGTGAGAGAAGCAAATGAGAAAGGATTCACCGGAAGCAAGAACACGCCGTATGTGCTGGGGCGACTGCGAGAACTCACCGGCGACAAGGCAATGATTGCAAACATGGCATTGGTTGAGTCCAACATTATTCGCGCCACCAATGTTTCTGTTGAGCTTTCTCGCTTGTTGAACGCATCTCCTGCGTCAACGGCGAGCTCGTAAGTGGAAGTTGGCCCAGGTGCTTATGTGTAGTATCTAATAGTGTTAGAAATATACTTAGGATCAACCCAGTTGCGCCACCGAAGCCTGCAGAGGCACCTGTGAGGCAATCAAAGTTGGCACAAGGACCTGCGGACGTGCTTGTAGCTGGGTCTGTAGCCGTTGACCTTAGCTGCGATTATGTCGGATTTAAATCAAGCGATAAAACCCCCCAACCTCATACTTCGAACCCTGCTCAGATTAGCCAAAGCATCGGCGGTGTTGGCCGTAATGTTGCTCTCGCTGCTCATCGCGCCAGTTCCAAATCTAATGTTAGATTCTGCAGCATGGTGGGCGATGACGTGTAAGTTCGTGTGTCAAACGCTCTTGAACAAAGCTAATGATGCCAGTGCTGGTTCTACTGTGCTCTCATCCCTCGAAGCTGCTGGACTTGACCCGTCCTACGTCCGAAAGCTCGATGGCAAACAATACCCCGGAAGCCGCACCGCACAATATGTCGCCGTCAACGACCGTGACAAAGACCTCGTCCTTGCCATGGCTGATATGAACCTCTTCACACAGCATCCGATGCCCGAACATTGGGTAGACGTCGTCTCAAAGACAAAGCCCAAGTGGCTCGTTGTCGACGGCAACTGGAACGCTGAACAAATCAGAACCTGGATCCAAGCTGGCCAACAAAACTCATCCAACATTATTTTTGAACCAGTATCAGCAGAAAAGTCTCGCGGACTGTTCGCACCAGAGCGTGGACTCCCGAAGCTGAGATTATTTCCTGAAGCTAGTGTCACCTTGGCATCGCCAAATACTTACGAGCTTGCTGCTATGTACTCGGAAGCCAAGGAAAATGGCTACCTTGAATCCATGGAGTGGTTTGAAGTCATCGATGCATTCGGCATGCGGGGCGCTAGGGATCGATTCGTGCATTTGACTTCTGTGGCACTGACTGATGCTGGGGTTCCTGTGCAATCGGTTCAACTACTACCATACATTCCCAGAATACTTACTAAGCTCGGACCCGACGGTGTGTTGCTCACGGAGCTTCTCACCAAAGAGGATCCCCGACTTCGCGATAGAGATGAGGAAGAGTATATCCTTACCAGAGCCTCCGCCACCCATCCCACGATAGGAGGTGTTTACATGAGGCTGTATCCCGCTGTCGCAAAAGTAGAAGATGTCGTCTCGGTGAATGGAGTGGGAGACACGTTCTTGGGCGTGTTGATTGCTGGTCTTGCGCAGGGCGGACGAGTTGACAAGCTGGTCAATGTTGCGCAGAAGGGAGCAGTGTTGTCTCTGAAATGTGCGGAGTCTGTCAGCTCTGATATTTCATCGCTGCATGGTGACTTGGAGCGAGCTGTAAAATTGACATGAAGAGCGTGTAAGAAACATGGTTCGTGGCGGCACTGGTTGGTGGGAAGCATACGGTGCTATAAGTTGAATACCCCAGTGAACACTTAATTTTAGATCTATTTTATCAAATTCAAAAGCAATTTATCATGCATAAAAAGGATTAACAACAATGTAGCACCTTCCTGTGTCTTCATTTTGCCTACTGGTATTCCCGAACAGTCAGCAATGGGGCAATGCGAAACCCATCTGGCTCCAGATTTGCCATCATGAGAGGCGCATCATCAAAGGATGTGACAGCTTCGCTAAATGTCAGAACATTTTGGGGGGGACTTATATTTAGCAGTGAGCTAACTTATAGTGGATCGTTGAAGAAGTTACAGTGGGCCACTGTAGGGCATATATGCAAGATACAGCGCTGAATTGACAGCAGCTTGCAAGAATGACTAGCTGGGAATTGCAATGGTTATCGTAATTCTAAATAATAATTATTTGCACTGGTAGGAGTTATTTGAATGAGGGCGAAACGTTTAAAACATTTTATTGGTAAGCTTCCTGGCATTTTACCGAGTTATATCACTGTCCCGTCCCAGCTTGAGCTATTTCTTCCCTCTCCCTCCGTAATTTGTTCAATCGCCATTGTCGGTGCAGCGAGTGCTATTGTCTGAAAGTCATGAACCAAAAAAAAAAAAAAAGCCATTGATGAAATTTACATACCATGGTCAAAACTTCAGCATTATTCTCGTCAGGCGAGAGCTGCCCACCCTCTTGAAACATACCCACACAATCAAAGAAAAACTCGGTCAAAAGCTGCGGCACCGCAAACAACGGCGTAAATTCTTCAGGGGTATCACTATCCCCAGGCTCATGTTGTAGCCCTTTGGTAAAGTACTGAAATATTCAGCACACCTAAACTTAATCATCTTCCTCAACCCAACCATGGGATCTTCGGATTTGAAGAAGCCGCAGATCATGGACTAGATCTTCATCAGGAGAGTCCTTGGCCAGCTCTCTCGCCGAATTCCTCCTTACAGTCGCCTTGCTATATCCCACCGGATCCAATTCTGCAATATGCACATACTTGCTATCTATCCAATTGCTCGGATGTATTTCTATTATAGGCCCGTTGGTTCCGAGCACTTATCTGGTGCTACGGCTAGCATCTCAAGATATGGACCATATACTATATAACGCATGCTTAGATCCTGCATATAATAGAATAAATTACCTACTGCGTCGTCAAGTTGGTAGTAAGTATATGTTCTATCATTAATCAACTATCGCTTATAATCAAGCTCCTCGTCATCCTTATTAGGGTTATTTGGGTTAAAGTCACGGAATATCTCTCTACCAAATTAGAGATACCCTTTTTCGTAAAATCGACTTTCCTAGGTGCTAGTATCCAGATTACTTAGAGGAATAGGTTTGCTTTCAATATCATATTCATAGGTATAGATATTAAGAAATAGTTCATCAACGACATACAATGGCTTTCGCAGCACATATACATTAAACATATCGTTTTTATCATCTATAAGATTTAAGCACGTATCAGGCTCGGTTTTAATTACATTATCTTTTAGCATCTGTTTATTATTTAATTTGAAATCCCCTACAGCTTCTTTCATATCCTGCGTTAACCCTTTTGCAGTTAATGGTTCGTCGCTACTTTGTTATATAGGTAACAGCGCAGGATCCGGTTTAACAGAAAAATAGCTAAAAGTATATAGTAAAACTCCCATAACAATAACATTCCACCGCGTAGGCGCATTTTCCCATCTAGCATAAAACTTATCATCACTATACCTCGCCGTCTTAACCCACTCGTCTGGGACAGCTCTTAGACGAATAATACGTAAGCTAATAGTTAGCTTCTTAATATGCTCCGCCTAGTACAGGAAGCTCATCTAAGTAGGGAACACTCTAATATCCTTTATAACTGTTACGATAACCAGTAGGTTTAGGTCAAGAATAAGAGAAAAGAAGAGGGGAGAATATATTGCTGTATGGTCTATCTGATACAGAGACTGAAGCTTACCGCTTCTATTGGGAAAGGAGCTAGCTAGCTAGTTCTTATAGCTTAGCTAGCTAGACCCCGGCCTTCCGTGGGGGGTTTGGTGGGGGGCGCCTACAACGTCCCTAGGTCATGTGGGCGCCTCCCTATAGGGTAGGTGCCCGTGCCGTGACAATTATCCCCCCTCCCGGGTAGCGCTGCCCTCAGCGCTCTTTGTTGAACAATGGCCTTGATTTCCTATTTTGGCAATACGCTATCGTATCGCCATTGTTTCGCTTTCTCTTCAACAAGCCTTTGTTGTGGTCGGGAAAAGTGGGTCGCCAGCTGGTCGTGGCGATAGCTTCATAGTATCGGGCTGCTTACAGCTGCTGGCAGCTGTCAAAGAGTGAATGAGCGGTCCGCCAGCGTATCGCCACAGTGACAATGCCTTTTGTGCGGTTGCCATGGCCTTCTTATTAAAGCCATCGACTCCCCATCGTCTCCCCCGTGTTTCTCTCTTCTTCTTCAACAACATCTTCCATCAGTCGGCACGCCATCTTCTCGCCATCGATCTATTGCGTAGCCTGATTTTCTTTTCCTCCATTGCCTTCACGATATCGACTCCCTGTCTCATCGCCAGTCTCCTTGAAGAACCATTGCGACACGATGGTGGGCACTCGTCGTAACCCCAGCTCTCCTCGCCGTGGTGTTGGTACTCCCCGTCGTCCCGATGGCGACACTCGAGTCGTCCGCGCTGCAAGTCCTGCCGCTGCCGCTGCTGCTGTTTCGCTCGGTCTCGTCTCGCCGTCGACTATACAGCAAGTTCCTCATAGCCCCCGACAGAGTTCGCCTTTGAACCCGAACGCGACCTCGTCGTGCACCCCGGTTTGTTGCTTCCCCCTCGACTCGCTAGTGTATCCCTAACCGTTCCTTAGGCACAGAATAACTCTACAAGCCGAACCTTGTTCACGAGTGACCCACGCGCTGCAACCGCTGTCGACAATCCAGCGAATCGACCGCTGCCTCCCGCTTTTCAAGCACACGTTAACGCCCGCCGCGCCGCCGCTGCTTCTTCGCTAGCGACTCCCGCGAGCCCCGCCGAGCGTCGCAAGCTCAAGAAACAGAGGAAGTTCAAGGGCTTCAAGAAACTCAAGGACCTTAAGGGTCTCAAGGGTTCCGCCAGCGACTCACGAGTCACCACTCGTGACGCTAGGGACTCCCCAGGTGCTGGCAGTCGTGACTCGCCCATCATTTGCGACGACGACGACGAATTGGCTGTCGACAGCGAGCCTCCAGCTACTGCCTCGGGTGCCTCCGGGCGCAAACGCAAAGCTCGTCCCGCTGCAGAGCCCTCCCGTTCCTCCAAGCGGATTCGACAGAGTGACCCTCGCGTCCAGCCGGCGACTGTTGTCGATAGGCAATATTCTCCTGAGATGGATGATTGGGATGCTGAGGATTCGACTGAGGATCGCTTGCAGGACGCTAGCGAATCCGGCCCTCCTCGCGATTATGATATCCCCACCTCGACGTTGCTCCAACTCCTCGCGGACCGAGATAGTAGCGAGCTTGACGACACCTCGACCGCATCGCCAGAGGACCCAGCCCCTGTTGTTGCTCAGCAGACTGTTGTCGAATCCGCCGCCGCTCCCCAGGGAGACGCTGTCGACCCCCCCGCTGACGTTGTCGATGACGGTGGTGCCGACTCGCAAGCCTCTCCCGGTAGGCTAGAGCGTCGCCGGGTTGCCACTGCGCTCCTCGAAAACGATGGTGACTTCGAGTATGATTTTCAGATTCCTCGCCCCGTAGCGGGTGGCCAGCGACGCGATATCTGTCGCCGATGCCATCGCAGCACTGTGACTCGGTGGCTGAAGGATCCATTCGCATGGGAGCTCTCGCTTAACTGTGTCGCTATCCCAGGGAATCGCGTGTGTGCCTTTTGCCGTCGTGGCAACAAGCATTGTTTCAGAGTAAGTTCTCGCCCCGTTCGCGAGTACCTATCGTTAACCTATCGTGTCTACAGATGTTCGATATGATGGTGGGTGATCGCGATGATTTCCTGCGTGCAGTGAACTGCATCGACGACATGGCTGCTCGCTGGCGTGACGCTATCGACGACTTCGACGACGAATTGAAGGTGGAGGTCGAAATGGAGTTGCACACCCAGCTAGCGTTTCTCTACAATGGCTTCAGCCAAGCCATCATGTCTCACGGTCGATCTCATGGTCTGCTCGAAAACAAGAATCCCACTCCGGTAGGTCCCCGCGTGTCGCTATCGTTCCGCCAGGGCTAACACTCCTTCGTACATAGGCTGCTCTTGATCGTTACGCCGCACTGGCGGATGCCCGTCGTGTCTCCCTCTTGCAGGACTTTGCCCCTCCCGCGCACAATGCGGTAAGTATTCCCCATCGCCTCGCTGGGGCCTCGCTGACGATTTCTTGTTCCAGCTTCCTCATGAGCGGCGACGTTACGAGTATGCGACAGCGTTACGCTTGTGTTCCCGCGACGCTGGATATCGGATTTGGCAGGAGGCTAAGGAGTTGTGTGTCATGGGCGTCCATCGGGTGCTTACCCAGCGACACCTGGAGGGTTTGGCCGAGGAGTGGTTCGCTGGTTTCCCACTGTCCTGGGACACCACCTGAGCGATATCGAGTCGCTCGGGTTCCGGTATCGTGCGCATGATTTGTTTGTCGGAATATGTAGGATTTCGTTTGGCAAGTAGGGGATCACACTAGGGTAGCGCTAGGTTCTCGCCGTATTGGCGATAAGTTTTCATGAAATGACAATTGCCCCCGAGGCCGGTTTATGCAATTTTCCTTGGTCGTCCCCGTCTTCTCCGTGTCGGCTCGCTATCGTGACTTTGCGCTTCTTGGTGTTGTGCCCGCGGGCGGCCGGCTTTACGCGTCTGACGCGTCACAGCAGGGTTCGCGTCACCTTCGCGTGTCGCCGGCGTCACGTGATCGTCCCACTTCCGACCCGGGTTCCGGAGTTTTGCCGGATTGGGGTTTTGCCGGGTCGCTAGCGAGTCGCCAGCGACTCGATGGCGCCTCTTGGATTCGAAGTCCTTGATTAGTTCAGGCGCATTGATATTCCCGTGGTTGACCCATTGGTTATATTCGGAAGGCCAGCCCTTCCACTTGATCAAGTATTGGGTTGATCCCTTTTTCCTTCGGATATCTCGGATCTCGTCGATCTCCCAATGTTCGTTTTCGTCGGCCAGGTCTGGCATGGTTAATGGGTCGCTATTGGTAAGATCCCCATTCCATGGTTCTAATAAGCTAATATGGAAGACATTATGGAGCTTTAAATACTTGGTTGGGAGTATAAGCCGATATGCCTGCGTACCGATACGCTTATCGATCCTAAACGGGCCTATAAACTTAGGGTTTAACTTTCTAGTTGTGTTTTTAAGTTGTAAGTGTTTCGTGGATAGGAGCACTAGATCTCCTATTTTTAGCGTAAGTGGTTTATGCTTCTTGTTATAGTACTTAGCTTGTCTTGCTAATGCGTTATCCCAATGCTCTTCGAGCCGTTTTCTCAACTCTGCTAGTTTCTGTAGCCTGGCATGGGCTTCTGGTAACCCTTCCTCCAGCGAGTCGGCCTCGACTCGGTTGGTGGTCGCTGGGTGAAACTTGTAAAGTGCATGGTTCGGGGAATCCATTATAGTTGAGTTTTGGGCATTATTGCAAGCAAATTGCGCACTTGGCAGCAGGGTAGCCCAATTGGTTTGGTCTGATGATATAAATGCCCTGAGGTAATGTTCCAGCGTTTGATTCGCCCTTTCCGTTTGGCCATCGGTCTGCGGGTGAAACGCTGTCGACATCTTCCTCTTTATATTGGCATGATAGCATAGGGTAGACCAGAATTCACTTGTAAAGACTGACCCTCTATCACTCACAACACCTTCAGGGCGTCCAAAGCGACACTCAATTTCACGGTAGAATAACTCTGCTAGCTCTGGCGCGTTTATAGTTGTACTTACTGGTAGGAACGTCGCGTATTTGGTGTATCGGTCAACTATCACTAGGATAGCGTCAACTATACGCCCGTGATGCTCTACTTTCGGTAGTCCTGTAATAAAGTCCATTGAGCACTCTTGGAAGGGTTGCGTTGGTCTAGGTAACGATTGGAGTGTCCCATATGGTTTGTGTCGTCGTGAAGTGACGTACTGGCAAACTGGGCACTCTTTCACGTACTTCCTAGTCTCCTGCGCAATATTCTCCCAGTAGTATTTTCGCTGGATTAACTCTAGCGTTCTGGTAGTGCCGAAATGGCCCGCCAATGGGTCATCGTGGTGAATCCGTAGGATTTCTTGACGGATAGTCTCTTGAGCAGGCACATATAGCTGTCGCCTATACCTAAGCAGACCATCGTCTCCTACATTCCATCGCTGGTTCTTAGATAGGGTTTCATCCCGTATCTTCCTAATCCAGGTCTGGGTTACAGAGTCTCCCGCTTGTGCCTCTTGGATTAATTCTAGTAATGGTTTCGATGGCGTCCCATCATAGACCATCTCAACCCTTGCACTT
Source organism: Simplicillium sp. C3G150-2 (assembly GCA_022702485.1). Lineage (NCBI taxonomy): Eukaryota > Fungi > Ascomycota > Sordariomycetes > Hypocreales > Cordycipitaceae > Simplicillium > Simplicillium sp. C3G150-2. The sequence goes on along the minus strand of JAJIYY010000001.1, from coordinate 5,491,492 downwards.
CGGTTTGCCCTCTGCCTGGAAACACGCCTATTATAGGGGAAGTTCCGTCCCTGTTCTAATAGCGTTTTCCATTCGGAGATAGTCGACCCGTGGCCGGCTTTCGACGGTTTCTCGTCATCTCCCCAATGCATTGGTCTTGTGCGTACACTCTGTACCACAGCGATTCGAGCCTGTAGCCCTGCCAAGAGCTCGGTATCCTCTACCGGCTCCTGCTCGTAGTCCGGCCGTCTCGACGGCGCATCAGCGGGGTTTGTCTTGCCTGTCCTATACTTTATCACAAAGTCATGGGGGGCCAAGTACATCAACCACCGGACCTGTCGACCATTAACCTTCTCCTTTCTTGTGAAGGCCTGAAGGTTCTGATGGTCTGTCAGCACCTCAATAGAGTGCGCTGGTCCTTCGACATAGTGTCGCCAGTGCTTGAACGACTCTACTATGGCGAGCATCTCCTGGTCAGGAGTACCATAGTTTAATTCCGCAGAATTAAACTTCCTTGACCAGAAGGCAATAGGATGCCAGAGCCCATCCTCACAAAGTTGTGAGATGACTCCAGCCATCGCAAACGCAGAAGCATCCGTCTCAATACGGATCCTCTTTTCTGGGTCGAAGTGAACTAGAAGAGGCGCTTCCTGGAAGGCTCTCTTTAGTTTCTCAAACGCTTCCTTAGCGTCTCCCTGGAGTTGGACTGCCCCGGGCTTCTTCCCGTCCTTGCTCCCTTTTAGAAGGCTAGTCAAGGGTGTAACAATACCCGAGTAATTGTAAATGAATCGCCGGTAGAAGTTACAGAATCCAACGAAGACCTGTATCTCCCGGTACGTCTTTGGCTCCTCCCACGATGCGATAGTGTCTACCCGGCGGGGATCCATAGCAATTCCATCTCCGGAGAGGATGAATCCTAGGAACTCGACCTGGCTCTGATAAAACTCGCACTTGGAGGGCTTAGCGTAAAGCTCGGCGTCTCTCATCCGCTCTAGTACTTGTTGTAAGTGTTCTGTATGCGACTCGTGGTCTTTGGAAAACACAAGGATATCGTCCAGGTACGCCACGCATACGACATCTACTAGGGGCCCTAAAGCCTTGTGGATGTAGTGCTGGAATGTCGCTGGCGCATTGGTAAGCCCAAAAGGCATAACCATATACTCAAAGTGTCCATAGCGAGTGCGGAACGCTGTCTTCCACTCATCGCCTTCCTTGATTCGAATACGGTAATAGGCGTCCTTCACATCAATCTTTGAAAAGAAGGTACAGCCACTAATTCGATCTAAGATCTCAGTGATGAGTGGGAGTGGGTAGCGATTCTTCTCCGTTATCTTGTTTAACCCTCTGTAGTCCACACAGAGACGGAGTGTTCCATCTTTCTTTGGGACAAAAAGGATGGGTGCCCCTGCTGGGCTCTTAGAATGACGAATCCGTCCATTCTTTAGGTTCTCCTCGAGGTACTCACGCAGAATAGCCAGCTCCGCCCTGGAGAGAGGGTAGATAGGACCGAATGGTACAGTCTCGCCTTCCTTTATATCGATGGAGTGATCCGTTTCCTTGGCGCGGGGAATAGTACCCGCGCTTTCGGCTTCGAATACGTCCTGGTACTCTTGGAGTTCCGTGGGGATGCCCTGGCGATCCGCTGGCGTTTCGCCGTCGTCTTCCCCAGGCAACGGTATTGACTCTTCCTCAAGAAGGACAGCCTGAATATTCGCATACTCGCCCTCGCCTAGTGTTACCATGTATACTACCTCTGTCCCTTCGTCTTGGATCGTCTGGTCAATCTCATCCGAAGTAGCAGCGAGGATATGGTGTAGGTCTAGGTTGAAGTACCATTTCCGAAACTGGAAACTAATTGTAGTTTTTAGCTGTTCTAGTGCTGGTATACCCAGGAGGATAGGGGTATTTCCTCGTTGGGTAGAACCAGCACAGATAATCAAGTGTTGCCGTACCGTACCCCTGGAGTCTACTAGGAGAAGCGGAACCTCATAGGCTTTTGTAGTACTAATCGAGCCTTGGTTCGCTGCTGATAGTGACGGGATATGGAGAGGTATGGCCTTTAGTCGGTGTTGTATAGCAAACTGTTCACTTACCAAGTTAGTCATAGCTCCTCCGTCCAAGTCTACTATAACCGGTATATCTCCTTGGATTCGATTGAGTACCGCCGGCGTGGTTATTAGTGGTCGGATCGGGATGCTCTCCTGGGGGGTCGTGTCCCCGATCCCTGTAGCGACCCCTTGGCTTTTCCCGAGCCCTTCGCCGTCGACCCGCTGTCTCCTTGGCGGACTTGGTTGATCTGGTTCTTAAGGGGTTTGGGACACTGGTTACGGAGGTGGTCTTCGCTATCGCAATTGTAACACCTCAACCGTTTCCCTTCCTTGTTTGTTGGGTTTTGTTGTTGGGTTCTTCGGGGTGTGTCTTGCCTCGGCTGAGAAGGCTGTGTCTCCCTTCTGGCGTGGGAGGAATGGCGTTTCGGCGGCGGTCCAGAGCGGTTAACCGTAGGAGCCCTGGCCCTCTTGGCCGCCTTACTGGCTTCCCAGTGTCGAGTCGCTAAATCAACCATAGCGCTTCGGGTTGTAGGTACTTTGTCCGAATGGGTCTTAATTTCAACTCGGAGCCAGTCATGTAATTTGGAGCAGAATGTACGTGCCCGGTCTTCTTCGGTACGCTGGGGCATATGCCGTTCAAGTGAAGCAAGATAGGCATCAAAGTCAGCTGGTGACTGGTTTCCCTGTTGTTGGGCCCGCTCGTATCTGTCGGAGGTATCCAATTCTCGGTGTGATGAGTCTTGGACTAGCTTAACAGTCCATTCCTTGAAACCTTCCCAATTGGAGCCGGCATCGTCTCGCTCAGTCTTCGGCAGTTCTTCTACATGACGGTCCCAGCGTTGTCGATTTTCCCGGGTAGTATTTTCCAAAGCCCATAGGATACGTTTCTCGTCCTGGTTGAACTTATTAGGGGCGAGCTTAAAGGCGCGGTCAAGGTCCTGCAGCCATTCCCCTTGTCTTTTAAAACTAGGGTTATTAGGTAGCTGCTCCATGTCCTTAACCATGATATCTCGGCCCTTCGATTCTGGTTCGTCGGTGTCGATTCGAGGGCGAGATACTAGCGTCACACCACTAGTATCAATGCCTCCTGATCGGAGTTGGGCGGAGAGGTCGTGAACTTGCTGTCGTAACTTGAGAAGTTCCTCGATCTGTTCCTTCCGCTTTCTTTCGATTTCAAGTTCTAGTTCAATGTCTTGGGTTGGATTGTTTTCGGTATTTTCCCCCTGAGCTTCCGCTGTCGATTCGGTGTCGATTCGCTCTACAGCTCTAGGGCTGCCCGACACGGATCTAGTTACAGCGCGTCCTCGCAGTTGTCGGCTCATCTTATCTCTTATAGGTAACCTTAAGAGAAGCTTCAGAATTGTTACGATAACCAGTAGGTTTAGGTCAAGAATAAGAGAAAAGAAGAGGGGAGAATATATTGCTGTATGGTCTATCTGATACAGAGACTGAAGCTTACCGCTTCTATTGGGAAAGGAGCTAGCTAGCTAGTTCTTATAGCTTAGCTAGCTAGACCCCGGCCTTCCGTGGGGGGTTTGGTGGGGGGCGCCTACAACGTCCCTAGGTCATGTGGGCGCCTCCCTATAGGGTAGGTGCCCGTGCCGTGACAATAACTATAATATCTAAAGTAAACGGAAGATGGTCCAAGCTACTAGTTTCAAGCCCCTTCTAAATTACAAGATTCGTCTTATAGCAAAGCTAGCAGTTAGTAGCTCACAGTGCATTGCCGTATAGGTAGCAGTTCTTATACCTAGTAACATAAAAATTAGTTATCTCTAGGAAACTATTATCGAAGCAGTTACGCAGACGCACACGGCTTTTAATGAACTTGTAACTAAAGACTAGCGTCTTTTTGCGTTAGTATCACAGCACTTCTACGATAATAGGGCAACGCACTTCCCAGGGAAGATTGAGGAGTTTGGCGCTAGGTTAGCATTCTTGAGACATGTTTTCTTCTTCTTTTTCTTGGTTTGCATTAATATATTCCTGGTTGATGGGGATTGTGGCGTAGAAAGACGACGGAACTGAGCCTTGGAGTTGAGTTGAGTTGAGTCGAGTCAAGTTGAGCCAGGTTGGGGTTGTGGTGTATTCTCTCACAGCGGGACATGTAAATGAAATATGACACAATGAAAATGTTAACCACGTCATGTACCCACTAGCGCGCTTACAGCGTAACTGGGGCGCAAATCTACCTATTGACATACTTTTCAACTCCCAAGCTACAACAACGCCTTGGAGGGGGGAGTTCGCCATTATTTTGAACATGATTTGGAAAGGATCCCTGTAGCTTATCGTCAAGCATCTTGATCGTGGAGCTAGACTTTCCAATCATATCGCCCTTGATGCCTCGTCGTGCATCGGCTGCGTCCTTATAGCCTTGCCAGTTTTAAGGAAAGCCGCATCAGTGACGATACCAATAACGAAAGCATTCTCAGGGTGCTCAACAATGTCTTTGATGGCGAGGGCGGTGCCGCCGGCAAATGATAGGGCTGTAGCCATACCCCCAAAGAGGAGGAGCTCCCCCTGCCAAATGATATTTCCTGCAGTCACCAATGGGGCAATGCGAAACCCGCGTCTGGGTCCAGATCTGCCATCATGAGAGGCAGTTCATCAAAGAAAGTAACAGTATCGCTAAATGTCAGAACATCTTCGGGTGATGCATCTATAAGAAGGTTATTCGTCAACAATGACAATCTTGCCAAGGATCTTGTGGTAGTCTGACCTTGGACTTGTGTGGAAGCGTGCGCTCCTTCTGCATCTTCCCAGCCGCTCTGCTGTGGATAACCCAAGACAACCCTTATCGCCGCCACAAGTGTGATGGCCTCTTCAGACAAATTCAATGTTCCATTCCAGATCTGAAAGCTCTTTGCTAATAAGTCTCGTGTCCGTGAGACCTCTGGTGGTGAAAGTGCATTTTGCCGATGTTGCAGATTGTAGCATGCGACAGACGCTGCGAGAAAGTATCCGTTATTGATAAAACAAGATTCAATCAAGCTCGTGGGTTGAAATGCATCAATAACTTCAGTTGCTTCTGCAATTTCGTGTTGAAGTTGCAGGATATTCATCGCGGCCTCCGTTATGATGTTCCAAGAGTTGCTGATTTGCATGGGATCATATGCACCGCCCAAGAACTTCCAGTTGATGAGAATGCGTGCTCGCTGGTATATCATATAGAAGTTGACTCTCTAGTAGAGGTATGTTAACAGTGGTATTGTCCAAAGTGGCCATGGACAGTGATACATACCTGAAATACAAGACTTGGAGGATCAAGCAGCGACTCCGACGCGTGCTTTAATCTACATGGCGCTGGCAGAGTTGCACTCATTTCATCCAACTTAGCGTTGGCAGACACCAAGTCTTCGTACAACATAGGATGAGGGCCGTTGACTACATCGGAAATCGGCCCAATAATTGAAACAGTTTGGAGTTTCGCAATAAGAACAGTGCTTGAGGTCAGTTCCGTGATTGGTCTTGCCGGGGGTAAGTCGCTTGAACTGGCATCAAAGTCGCTGTCCTGAAGATTTTGGGGCAACATGGTGTCGCAAAGGGAGTATTTGATACTGCTTGGAATTCCCATTTGAGTTGAGAATCCGAGTTCGAGCGAGCAGATCATTGCCCACATCCGTCGCTTCATTTCACATTCGTAAGGCGCAAGGGACTTGATGTGTCGCGGATCGCGATGGTAGCCCTTGCGCATTGCTGGGAGATTTGTGTTTAATAAGAGACTGCACTAGAACTATTCATCAAGAACCTACCTATTTGTACGACATTGCTCATCAATAGCCAAACTCCATTTGAAGGATCTCTGTCGAGGAAATTCTCGACCAAGACGTAATTGAGCAGCGTTTCAAGTATGTAAGGACCGCCTTTGGCATATCCGTTTTGTACAAGGCACTGCACGACTTTCTCTCTATATGAGAGTATTCTCTTGGTAATTGTAGACAGATCCATAGCAGATAATTGGAGGGTGCGTGGGTGGTGACTCTGTGTTAGCGTTACAAGGCACAAAATGCTGTACAGGAGTCCGAGCCATGATGTCGGTACGGTGCCGGGTTCCTCCCAAAATGCATTGTACTGTTATTGCAGTTAAAACAGTATCTTTTCGCATGCAGGATATCATACAGATACTAAACTTACACTTTTCAGAAATTCTTTGGGGTGTATCAAAGCTGTTGACAGTGGAAGTTAGTAACTAAAAGGTCTTTACCCTATTTCCAGTAATTCCTGCATCTGCAACAAATGCGGCTTTGACTGACATCGGTATTCTTGAGCGCGAAAGTAAAAGGAAACCAAACTGTCGGCCTCACGCCTTGTTGGTAGTGATTCAAAGAGTGCCTCTTCCGTTACATGTTTGTAGCCTTCGAAAAGAAGAACACTGTGTTCGGCAACGCGCGAAACATCGTCTGCGGTAGCTTTGGGCTGAGTTCCGCTTCCAAGGCGATTGTTATGGCGTGATATCGTAGCGCTATTCAGGACAGTCGACCAATGAGTCGAATAGTTGAACCCCCGTCCGTCGTTCTTTGAATGCGGACTGATTCCGCCTGGTGACGCGAACGAGCTTGAACTGCTAGGTGTGGGTAAATCGTCGGTTTGGCGGAGCGACGCACCAGGGCCAGCTCTCAAATCACGCAGACTGCTGTGAGGTGACAATGCATCAACAGCATAGCTACAAGACGACTTCATGTTATGCGCCTGTGTGAGATGCAGCCCGTTAGTGACAGCCAGTGACCCGACCGATGGTCGATCTTTGTTTGAGGGGATTAACATACAACGCAGTACGAGCAAGGCTTTTTGCGATCACACTTTCTTCTGTCATCAAATTAACTTTAACTTCCAATTAAACAAGATCAATATGAAAAGCCAAGTAGGCATACTTTCGTTGTCGGCAAGCGTGACATGACAGCTGGGGTTTGTCTCGTCGACGGCCGGGATGGGGCGGAAGAGGAATCGTGGATGGCACTGGTAAGCTCCTCATGTTACAACACGCTTGTAACTAGAGAACTACGATTTGGAAGTAAAAGCGTCGTACATTACAAATTTCTCGATTATTGAAAAAAATATTACCGATGCTGCTTGTGAGGAAGAGGAAGCCGAAAGCACGCAAGGCGGAGGATGAGACGACCATCCGCAGCCCAACACATCCAACCAATTAAAACCCGTTTGACCATCCGCAAGTTCCACTTCACCGTCCGCACGCATTGCCAGAAAGCGTAATGGAATGTCCGTGTAAGACCAGCGCAACTGTGTATCAAAGAGTGACAATACAGGTGGTTTTCATTTAATTTCCGTCTTTGTAAATTTGGGAGCCAACGTGCTTACAAATAAACAAAGAGCATCTTTCTATAAATCTGGACATCGTAACATCTTTCGTTTTTACGCACCAGCTGCAGCGGCCAGAAATACCAAGAGCACAATAAGATACAATAACTGACAGTCGTCGCCACCACAATGAACGAAGACAACAGTAATCTTCAACCATCTTTACCGGAGCATGGATTTGATTTTGGAAAGACTGAAGAAGTACAAACTCCTATTGAAAGTCTGGGACCAGATGATACTACCAAACCAGCGGACATTTCCCCCCCAGACGGCAGCGTAGCAGCATGGCTTGTCGTCCTCGGAGCATGGTGCTGCTCTCTTTCCAGCCCAGGTTGGATCAACAGTATGTATTATCTCGCTTATATGCTCTCTCTTCATTCTCATCACCGCTTCAAATTCTTTCACGGCGACAGACCTCCGTTACACCCTCCACCCCCCGGTCTTGTTGACTAATGGCTACGCTTTCTTGTAGGCGTGGGAAGTTTTCAGCAGTATTACCAAGTAGGACCACTGCACGAGTACTCTAGCGGCACGATTGCCTGGATTCCCTCCCTGCAAATATTCTTTCTCTTTGCTCTTGGGCCTGTAGTCGGTATCATTTTCGATAAATATGGCCCGCGTCCTCTCATCATTGGAGGTACATTTTTACATGTGTTTGGTCTCATGATGGCTTCATTGGCGCAGACGTACTACCAATTCATCCTGTCACAAGGAGTGTGCAGCGCTATCGGCGTCGCATGTTTGTACTCTCCAGGTAAGCTAGGGCGAAGTTTCCAAGGAATCCAGCGATTGGTTTGGGGTAGACTATGCGCTAACATATTTTACAACGTGAAGCCCTGGCTTGCATTTCGACTTGGTTTTCAAAGAGACGTGGCGCTGCCATGGGAATAATGGTGACAGGCTCATCTGTCGGCGGTGTTATTTTCCCAATTATGATAAGCCGCATGATTCCCGCTGTGGGATATCCTTGGACAATGAGGACATGTGCATTCATAATCCTTGCGCTGCAGATTTTCGCCATTTTGACGGTGCGGCCACGGACAAAGTCAGAGCCTAAGAAAATGCCAACAGGTCGACTTGCCGCACCGTTCAAAGAGTTCCCGTTTCTCATGCTGCTTTTGGGAATGTTTATCCTCACCTATGGAATATTTATCCCCATTACTTACATGGCTGTCCAAGGATTTCAGGAGGCGGGGATGTCAGTGGAGACCTCCCAGTACTTGGTGGCCATTTTCAATGCCGCGAGGTACGTTCAAGATTTGGCGCATTTGCTGCTTTGCATGTAAAACTAATGGATTGGCAGTCTTTTCGGGCGCCTGGCTTCAGGATTCGGTGCCGATAAGGTCGGCCGATGGAACATGTTCATCATGGCATGTACTCTGTCGGGAATATCTGAGTTTGCCGTCTGGATCCCATCAAAGCAGCCGTCTATCGCAATTGGCTTTGCTGTTATGTTTGGTTTTACATCAGGCGCATTTATTGGGTTGTCTGGCGCTCTTCCTGTGTCGGTTTCTCCTCTCCCCGAAGTTGGTTATCGAATGGGCATCGTCTTCTTGGCGATTGCGATTCCGGCGTTGACCATGGCTCCGATAGGTGGTGCGATCCTTCAGAGCTCGACAAATGGCTGGTTTCATGTGAAGGTCTTTGGGGGTGTGATGTGCCTCGTGGGCTCGGCCATTATCATGGGATCGCGGCTGTTGTACACTGAGAAGAAGTTGCTCAAGGGTTTCTAGAGAAATGTCTCCGAAATTTAACATTGTGATGCAATTTATAACCATAGCTGCAACAAATGATAGGATGATAGTTAGTGTTATAATTCGCTTGCAACTTTCACGCAACAGTTGCTGCCAAATGGTGCAATTTGGGGGGGGGGGGGGGGGGGGGGGGGATTCAAGGGTCAGAAACGTTCTAGGTCTGATTCGCAGTCAAGTTATCCAAGTTCATGATTGAGAAACGTCATACAATAATATTCATAGTTTGCGAGCATTTCAGTAATCTGCATAGAAGAGCAGATGTAAGACTTGAAGACTTTACAGTTACACTGCTAAGTCTTTCTCGGCCTCATGTGCAGCCTCCACAATCTGTTTCTGCTCTTCCTCACTGTAAATCCCAGCACACACAAAAGACCTCGCAACCTGCCCGACCCTGCTCTCAAAGTCAGCCTGTGACTTGAATGGCGCATTGTCCCAAACAAGGTCGAGGAACGTTGGTCCGTCTGTTCCTGGTGACTGCACGCCTTGAACTGGGACATCATAGTTTGGCAACCCTTTGTTCTGTTTGTGGTTTGGCACGCCGGCTTTTATGGAACCAAACACCACATGCGGCTCAACACGTCTGAAATAAGCAGATGCAGCTTGACTATCACCAATATAATACGGCCTTGCAGTTAGATTACTGTCCGCTATGGTGAAAATTGAATCGTTGTTGGTGGTAGTAGTTCTCGTCATCGCGACACGCGTGTAGTCTCCGTCCAGCTTCAGATATTTATATAGTGATAGTTCATGATAACCACTACTCGCCGTCGGAACACCAATCAGTTGCAAAAGAATTGGACCCCACATGATACTTTGTGTGTCTGGGCGATCCAAGCTGCGCTGTATACTGACATTGAATGGCATCCGCAGCGCAATGACATTTCCTGCTTGCCAGTCACGGCTGATTGTCATGTAGCTGCCTGGTACCAGAGGCAACGTATCACTGTCTAGCTTTTTGTCATTGATCGAGACGGAAAAGCCTTTTACAGCCCAGCTGGGCACGCGAAGCTTGATATCCAGAGGCCCAGCCCCTTGGATGGTAAGCTTGACAGAGTCCTCGCGCGGGAACGATGTTTCTTGTCTGATTTCAAAACTTTTCTCCTGCCAGTTCAACGTTGATGGAACGTAAAGGTTCACCCATAAAGTGGAATTGTCTGAAGAACGTAGATACACTGTCTCTTGGTACTTGGTGTGGCTCTCAAGTCCACTACCACCACAGCAGGTGCCCGTGTTGCCGTAGTCTCGTTTCGAGCCAGGTGTTAGAGGTTGAAAGTATGTTAACATGGGATCAGTGCTGCTGGCGGTTTCAGACCGTGATCCTGTGATCATGTTGAAGAGGCCTTGCTCGTAATGATCCATGTACTTGGCGTCATGCTCGTGGAAGAACAGGTTCCTACCCAGTTTGAGCAAGTTGTAAGTTGTGCAAGTCTCAGACCCATCGTTTGCAATTGCATTCGCAATATTATCACGATTTTGGAAGAGTTCTGAGTTTGGATTGGCGCCAGGGTAGTTGCCTCCTGTCCCACCGTGAGAAAATAATCGGTGAGGTATGACCCAACCCCAGAAGTTCTTGGCTGCGTCGAGATAGTCTTTCTCCCAGTGCTGCTCATAGATTCTCAAGTAGCCAATGAATTGCGGAACATGCGTATTGGCATGTAGTCGGTCAGCGCGGCGGGGACCTGGGTTATTTTCCGGGGTCACGACGAGGATGTCATGGTCCTGCACCGAGGCATCAAAGAGTGACGCTCGGTTATCGAAAGCCTTCGCCGCGGTCAGATATCTCTCGTCGTTGGTTAAGTCGTATAACTCGGCAAAAACCTCATTGGCACCTCCATACTCGCCACCAATGTAAAGATCCCACATATAGTTGAGGTCCTCTCGGGTCAACTTGCCTTTATATCCAGGATGATTCTTGTCGCCAATAGTGAGTGCTTTGCATCCCCAGTCAGCCATTTTCGTCACTACATCGAGAGCCTGCGAGTTGTTCGTATTGTAATAAGCATCTAGCAGACCTCTCATAATCTTATGCTGCGTATACCATGGTGACCAAGCATTTGTCTTTGGATCACCTCCATATACAGCCCAGCGAGGTGGCCCAAGCCGTAGAACCACGTCTTCAGGCAGGGCACCAAGGTAGCCGGGGTAAGTCGGAACCCAGTCAGCATCGCCTCCCGCATCGTCGCCAACGATTCCGGCAGCCCGGCCGTTTTGGGACGAGTCCAGCACACTTGAGCCACCATCTTCATCAAAGCGATACCAGGCAATATTGCCTCCTTTTGTCGAGCCACTAGGGGACTCTTGCATTGACTGGATCTCCTCGGATGTCATAGCCCGATCAAAAATTTGAAACTCGTCAATCGTGGCGTTGAGAAATGGGTCGTCAAACTGGGATCGGCCAATCCAACGATTATTGACACCACTTAGACTAGTGGGGTTGAGACTGATATCCTTTTTTATACCAGACAATTCACCGTTGATGTACAAGCTGCCGATGGAGTCAGAGAGAGTCATAGCGATGTGCGTCCACCGGTTTAGTGGAACAGCTGCACCGCCGTTGACCTGCTGCTCCCCTGCAGACCCGCCAGTTGTGATTGCGAAGCGCGGTGCTGAGCCGCCGGCTCCTGGAACATTTGGTGATAGATACATGTAAGCCTTAGTGTCGCTCCCGAAGTCAAAGAGGCGCATATACATATCGCTTGAGGCCAAATTCACCCAGGCTGCAATGGTGAAGTCTTTGAGCTGATTGACCACTTCTTGGGGCATTGTGATGTACTTTGCCAGGCCCGTGCCATTAAGCTGCAATGCACTACCAAATTTACCCTTGACACGACCGATAGGTGGTTGTTCTGCTCGTCGAGCATTGGTAACATTGCCATCCATCCTAGATGTGATTGCTTTCTGACATGCAGCCAGCTCAGTGACCATCCAATCGAGCTTCGACTTGTATTTCTCCTCTCCCTGGTCCGCGTATGCCTGGGAAAGCGCGGTCATGTAGTGTCCGGCCCAATGTCCACTCAAAAGACCGCCGTCCTCCCATCCACCGGGTACTGCGATATTACTTGGGTTTGGCCGCCCCGCCTGGTTGTTGAAAAGGATCAAAAAGCGTCGCTCGTCATACTCTGACAGGAAGTTTTTGACCAGGTCTCGTTTCTCTTGAAGCAGGCCATCCCCTAATCGAACTTGGTCAAGCCGAAATGGCCGTACAGGGGCATTCGCTCCGGGCCCGAGTTCCGCCGCCATGGTCGCCGATGACTAAACCTCAAAAGCGAAGGTGGTCACGATCCAACGCATATTATATGTATTACTGATTCGAACCAGCCCTTATGGAAGTACTAAACAATAGGAATAAGACGTTATACAATCTGCCAGAGAACTCATTGCATGCTTGTATGGCCGCATTTATACGCGGGAGTGGCAATGATCCATCTCACCACACAGTTTTACCAAGCAAGATCGGAACCGGCAGAGTATGCTGGTGGTGGGGTCGGTTTCCCCGTGGGGGAATATGGAGAAATACGACAAGCAGCTGAATACGGGTAGCAAATGTTTCCGGCCGCGCGCTGTTTCCCAATTGGGGCGCGTAAAGAAGTACCCGACAGCTAGTAAACTGCACCTTCCTTTATCGTTCTAGCATTGTGAAGCAGCCTTACTTTAGGTGCAGATGAGACAACGGCAAATGCAATTACAGCTGTCATGCTGTTGAGCTTTTCCGCTCCAATCATAAAGAGCCGCTTCCAGCTACCTTTGAACTTGATGATGTATTCTAATCTGCCGCGTTCCGTCGGGTGTTTTCTTTTGTGAAATCACGTTTGGTCAGTGACTACTGTGTGATCAAATGCCACTCAAGCAGGTTGATGTGTACGTCATGAAAGGAATCATAAGTTCATGAGCTTTTTGATGTCGCCGGTAGAAGCATCATAATATTACGGATGATTGGCTATGATTGCGAACTCTATAGGCTACTAAATGCACTAAAGATCACACAGATTCGTTCTCTGAACGCAAGATCAGCCGCGACTGCTAAGTTATTCTCGCTGTTTCAGTGCTGGCATTCATGACTGAAATACAACGCTTCCAGGTAACTTAACAACAATACCACCCTTACTCTCCTCTGGGTCTTTGGTCAAAAGCTCGATGTTATGGCCGAGGGTGCTTTCATAGGTCATGATGGCATTTTGGGCTGCCTTGCCAGCTCCCAATGTAGACTGTACCACGTTGACAGTCAGTCGTCTGTCTTGTGGCGCGTAAGTAAAGCTGGAGATCTGTCCTGCATCAATTTCTACCATGAGACCCATATCAGCGATATAAAGACAGCGTCGCACCGTGTCGACGGGCTTCACAGTGATAGGACTTATCGAATTGATGTTGCCGCCCATGGCGACCCAGCCAAACTCAGGATGCTGCACAAGGTAGGTGCATGAGCCCAAAATGTGGCCAAGATACGTTGGTCCATAATCGCCAGAGTACCCGTCCCATGCCATTGTGTCGGACCAAGAGTGGAAGGCCGTAGATGGCATGCCGGCTGCATTAATGTTTGAGAGAGGACCCATGTTGCCGGCAAAGCCCACGCGCAAGTCATAAAATGCAGCTGGGCTAGCCGGATGTTGAAGATGTCTGAAATTGTCAAGCAGTGGGATAGCATTGAGTGAAGAGCCGTAATGATGGATCATGCGCTCGATGCGAGTCAGTTTGCCTCCATACAAAAAGTCCCAGTAGCGGCGAGCATTTCCATTCCATCCCCAGTGTGCCACAGTTGGCATATACCCTCGAATTGAATCGAGAGTTTTTGTCATGGTGGCTGTATCATTGAAGTATCTGTGCAAATTGTCAGCAATTTGTTTTAAAAATGTGATGAACTCGACCTGGTGTACCTTGACCATGCATATACGCCTTCCTGGCCCGTAGAGTCCCACGCCATCTCACTTCCGAATGGGTTGGACTGAGATGCCCAACGCTTTTGTCGTCCTTTCATGATATCCAAAATTTGTTGCGATGCATCGGAAAAGCCCTCATTTTGCAGATCATTGACGAGCCGAACCCACATCGTCTCACCCATTAAGCCAACATCTGCATAACCAGTGTTGTTTTGCGAGGCAACAACTGTTTTGTACGCTTGTTGTAGATACCATGACGCTGAGTTGATGGTAAGGATACCTGGAGAGACTCTTTCAGCTCTGTAGAGGTAGTAATAAATTGACGAAACGTGGACAAAGTCATAAGCTCTCCAAGTGCTGTATGCATCAGCCTTATTCCAGGAGCCACCCCAGCTGATATTTGGGCTATATTTATAGTCAGGAACCGCATCCGGTTGGTAGAAGAACAAGCTTCTCTTCACAGAATAGTCAGAGTTTTGCAAGTGTCCCCAAATAGATATTTTGACCATCTTTTCAAGCTTAAGAACGTGCGCTGCATCCGGTATGACCGCTTCCTTCGCCGACAAGGCTTCATAGAATGAGCCAGCTTCATCGGCGATACCCGCAATCCAAACGCGGGGGTCTTGCAATACCTGAGCGTTCGCAATGGAGTCAAATGTGACTAATCCATAGCGATTGAATGGATCCGACTCATCTTCAAGGTAGGCCTTTTCGAACGCAAAGTCTGCTAGCGAGGACGCCGTTGCGGGTTGGGACTGCGTCACAAAGTAGTGTATGGTCTGCTGCAGTCCATCCGCGTATTTAACAGTAACAAGAACACGGCCAAATGCATTTTGGTTCACGTTAATTGCAAACGACTGCCAATTGGTGCTCGGGATAGAGCTTGGTGTAAACTCTAGCGTGCCAGCAGGGCTGGCTGAGATGGAGGTGACTGCGGAGTCGTACTGCAAGAACAGCTGTCCATTCACATCGTGGGGCAGGACGTAGCCCGGGAGACCGACGGCGACGGGCTTTCCAACCGAAGCAACGGTAGATTCAATATCGTAGACATTCTGAGTAGGTGTGAAGCGAAGACCAAGCTTTATGGACTCTCCCGGCCTGAGAGTGGAGGAGGTGGGAATATTCCACGGCTCAGTCGCGTTCCATTCTTGTTGCGCATATGCTTCAGTAAACATCTCCCATGAGTAGAAACCTTCGAAGATTTGCGATTGGTAGTATAGCGGTTCTGTGCTTGGCTCGGAGAGGAAGCGCCAGCCTTCCAATTTGGATTCGTTTCCGTATGGAGTTATCACAAGATTCGGGCCCGTTCCGGTTAGCCGAGTCACTTGCACATAGCCAGCACCCTGCCCGACGTATGGATCGATCAAGCTGCACTTGGCCGTGACCTCATCGGCTGTCCGGTTGGAAAAAATCGAGTTGAACTCAATGGGGAACCCAAGAGATCCAATTTCCACGGTGGTCGCATTTGCAGGGACGGACACCGACACCTGCAAAACAAGATCGGAATCGACACGTAGCCAGTCTCGCTGAATCAACAGCTTACCAGAATCCGACGCAGGAAGTACGTTTGCGAAGTCAGAACGTAATAAGGAGCCCTCAGGCTCACTGTTAACTGGATTTGTGTCGCGTAGCTCGGCAGTATCAAATGAGCTCCAGCCGCTCTGCCCTTCCCGGCGCCAACGAAGGGAGAAATCTCCTGTATGATGATTGCCAACACCATTTCGAAGTGCAAAGAAGTCTGAGGGGCTGAAGTCAAAGCTAGCATCGCTGGCTGGCTTCATTGATTCGAGAACGCCTGAGTATGCGGCGAAATTCCCGGACCAATTCGGGACGGTGAAAGTGTTTTGGCCTGCGGCTTGCGCCACGAAGGCTGCGAGTATTAGCCCGTACATCATGGAGATGGAACTTTCTGTCACAGCCAACGAAGCAGATTTCATCGGGATATCAAACACGGACTTTATATTGACTCTACATTGGGTTACGTATGGCGCGAATCCAAATATCGCTGATTGGTGCGCTTGAATCTATACCCCATGATCGGATCGTTTGCTGTGGAAGAAATCGGTAGGTGCCGCAGCGGATGAATTGTAATTCGGTGCTACGCTGCGGAGGGCCATCAGCCTGTGCATTACGAGTAGGTAGCGATCATCACTGTGCTATTTCGTATTGACCCAAGCGCACCAGTAAGAGCCTATTTGTACTGCGGGGTCGCAGTGGTCAGGATTATCATGCAAACTCTCCAACTCGATTGTGATTGTAAGTGCGGATAAATACATCTTAGACCCTCTTCTCAACCGACGGCTATGGGGATAATCACAGACAATTGCTCGATGGATCTTTTTGCATGTGTACGCCTGTTGGGCAGTGTGAACGTAAATGAGAGACGGTAATCCAGCAGAGAAACTTCGAAGGAAATCAGCATGCACACATATGTGAATGGCAAGGATTGCTCTCTCCTACATATCTTCCTTTTGGATCGTTGTCGATTTTAAACTGATTTTATGGTTAATGCATAGCTCAAGGCTTTCCCACATTAAACCAGGCATAGTTGTGCGTGAATGTGTATAGTTAGAGCCTACAACCTATAGGCTTACATAGGAATCCTATTTAACTATAAATTTATTTACCCAAAAGGAGGATAGAAGAAAATGGGCTTTTGTTATTTGTGTCCCGACGGCTTTTTATTATCACGGACGTAATGCAATCAATTATCGGAACGAAGTAAATGACTTACATGCATAGCGCATGTAAGGGTATCTCTTCGGTGTAAGGATAGTCAATGCTGATCGATTATAAAAGAGCCTGCTAGGCGGGAAAGAGTTTGTCTTTGATGTTGAAGTATCGTTGCCATTGTGAACTCTCGAACTATCAAGCTTTTCAAATGATGATGTCCTTCGTCCTCAAAATAGCAGGCTTCGGCTCTGCGGCGCTTGCCTCGATTCATGCACCTGAAACCATCGGAAATGAGCTATTGAAGCGTTCGGCTCGTACGTTGCAATTTTCCTCTCTTCCCAATGACACTGACTTCAGTGATACTGAATCAATTTCTAGGTGGTTATGCACCAGATCTTGTCATCACCGACCCGGTGTTGACGTCAAAGTGGTTTGAGGGGTCTAATTTCGTGCAGATTCTTGAGATGAAAATCTCTAACACTAATCCATCTAATTACTTGACTCTCGCGGACACTTTGAATGTCACAATGACATCACCGGGCCTTACTCTAGTTCGATCAAGCACCTTGACTCGACTAGCTCCCGGACAGGAGGTAGTGGTGCAGCTTGGTGTGCAAAACGCGCCTAACACTCCACGCGGATCAGAATGCTCTGGTACCGTGTTTGCAGCCTGGGGTCAGAGTTACGGAGTGAGGAACACCACCCAAAACTTCTCTGGCTACTGCGGGATCCCAGACTACGATGCAAGCACCTCCAGTCTTGGGCATCACTGGACTCCGGACTGGTACAATGACGTCAAGTTTGGCATATTCATCCATTGGGGCTTATACTCGGTACCAGCGTATGGCTCTGTCCAGCCCAATGAGGACTATGCCGAGTGGTATTGGTGCCGCATGCACGATCCGAGCTACAAAACACATACGTATCAGTATCACGCCGGTATCTACGGAGAAAACTTTGAATATGATCAGTTTATTGACAACTTTACGGACACTGGTTACGACCCAAAGTCGTGGGTGGACATATTCGCTGCTGCAGGTGCACGCTACATAGTACCGGTCACAAGTAAGTCCGTCCTCATACTTTCGTCACCCGTTGCTGACCCAATACATAGAACATCATGACGGCTTTGCTCTTTTCAATACGAGCTCTAGCATTACTAGACGCTCAGCCATTCACTATGGGCCAAAACATGACCTCACTGGAGCCTTGCTCGATGCTGCAGCGCGATATCAGCCTCATATCAGACGAGGCACTTACTTTAGTATGCCGGAGTGGTACAATCCAAAATACGCTGAGTACAAGAATGTCGATCCTGGTTGGGCTGGTGGTTGTTTCGGCTTTCCGGGAATCAATCCTTACACAAACCAGTCTATCGAGTATACTGGCTCTGTTGCCGTCGAGGATTTCGTGCTCGATATCCAGTTGCCTCAGATGAACGAACTTGCGTACGAATACAACACCGAGATTATGTGGTGCGATATCGGAGGTGCGAATAACGCAACCATTTTTGCCTCCAAGTGGTTGAATTGGGCTCGTGGTCAGGGCAGGCAGGTGACATTCAACAATCGTTGCGGGATTCCCGGCGACTTCACAACTCCAGAGTAAGGCTCTCACAGTGTCTCGGCAGCATCAACGAAAGATTTCCATTACTAACATTAAGTACCTAGGTATTCCACCAACGCCGGCACTGTTGTCCAAAAATGGGAGTCCAATCGCGGCATGGATCCCTTCTCCTTTGGGTTCAACTATCAGACTCCAGATGACCAGTACCTCACTGGAAACGATATCGTTCAATCACTCGTCGACATCGTCAGCAAGAACGGAAACTTCCTACTTGACATTGGCCCAACCCACAACGGTAGTATTCCCCAAATCATGCAGAACGGACTTCTCGATGCCGGTAGCTGGATCATTCCTCACGGCGAAGCTATCTACAATACTCGATTTTGGTCTGCCACACCTGGAACTGGAAATTTCCGCTATAGCACCCTGCCGGAAGCCTTCTATATCTTTTATTTGACAAAACCACCCTCCACCTTGACAATTACTGATCCTATTCCATGGCTACTGGGAGACACGGTCACTGCGTTGGGTGGCAGTGCCAATGGAACAGTAATCAACACTTCTCGCACCACTTCGGGTGTCGTATTGGATATTCCGCAGAATGTGGTCGACGGAGACAAATATGTGTGGGTTTTCAAGATTGCATACACGAGCGATTGGTGATTCGCCAGCTCGCCGGGGAGGTTGTTATGATATAGATGGCGAAACCACTGAAGATAGTAGAGTAACATTTGATCAATATATAAAAAGAGCTGTGGGAACCGAGCGACATGATATGAATAGATTCGTCTCCACGACTTACGCAGATTGTTCTATTGAGCAAATATGGCAGGTTTGGCTGGGACGGAGATAAACTGGAGCAAGGCGGTAGCTCTGATGCGCACTGAACCAATCCAAATCACAATTCTTTGAGAACTTGATATGTTTATCTGAGTCATTTAGTCTCGAAAAATTCACAAAATAAGTTCTTTTATTTTTTAAGATTTAATAAATCGCCCTCTTCGACCTCCACGATGCCCCTCCAGCCTTGCCCACGCCATCAACACCCCATTGGCTACGGCACCAAAGCCCCACCAAAAAAAGTATGCAAGGCTGAATTCGACCTCCAAAAAAAAGTTTCTGGATTTTTTCTCTCTTCTGCTTGACCGCAACCACAACCACCAACACCCAACCATGGCGCCACAAGACCCCAATCTCTCCGACCGAGAGTTTTCCGACAGCGATTCATCCGATGGATCCGACTATGACGATGCGGTAGAAAAGCCGCAGCGCAGAATCACCGGCGCCTTGTTCGACAAAGACTCGGACGAAGAAGAGCTCGAGCGAATGGTATTAGGCGACACAGCAGGCTTCCGCGAGAATCTGTTCAAGAACAATGGATCAAATGATACCTACAACTTAGATGGTCAAGGCTTGCTGGAAGAGTCGGGAGAGTACGAGGATGTTGCCGACGCAGATCTGTTCATGCTTGACACTGGAATGCCTGGTGTGACACAATCGACGACAGTTCCCGCGACAAAGACCGACAATGTCAATGCACCTGTGTGGGTGGACAGCGACGATGAAAAACTTGCAATTTCGTTGGCGGGGACGACGAGACTGCGCAAGCTCCGATTGACAGAGGCAGAAGATGTTGTCAGCGGAACGGAATACTGCAAGCGTCTGCGACAGCAATATTTGCGACTCAACCCCGCACCAGCTTGGGCTCAAGAGGCACAGGGCCGTCCCATCAAGCGACGCAGACGCTCATCTGCCAATTCGGGCTCGGATAGCGACTTTTCAGACGATAATGGCGAGCTCTCTGCCCAACCACTGCAAAAGTTCCTCCGCGACATCAACAGCCTCAAGGGCGAAACCGCTGCGAACCGGCGTCTGCGGCCCGAAGTATTGGATATTCAACGAACAAGAGAAATCCCCGACCGACACAAAGCCGCAGTGGAATGCCTCTCTTTCCACCCCGAGTACCCTGTGTTGCTATCCGCTAGCAGCGCTTCCATCCTCCACCTGCATCACATTGCGCCTGAAGCGCAACCCACGCCTAACCCGCGCTTAACTTCCGTACAGATTAAACAGGTGGACGTGAGGCAAGCACAGTTCTTGTACCCCAAGGGCGACAAGGTTGTGTTTGGTGGACGCAGAAAATACTTCCATTCTTGGGATCTGCCGTCTGGTGTAGTTGACAAGGTCACACAAGTTCTGGGTCACAGATTGGAGCACAAGACGATGGAGCGATTCAAGCTCAGCCCGTGTGGAAGGTACATGGGTATCATTGCGTCCACAAAGAAGGGCGGCGGTATCATCAATGTCGTTAGCGTTGGATCCATGCAATGGATTGCAGCCGCAAGACTGGCCAGCCGCAACGGTATTGCAGACTTTGCTTGGTGGAGCACAGGCGATGGCATGACCATCCTAGGCAAAGATGGACAAGTGGGTGAGTACAGCATGGAGAGAAAGCGATTCTTGGGCATTTGGAATGACGACGGCTGTGTCGGCGGCGTTGTGATTGCATTGGGAGGACACCAAGGGCCAATCGAGTTGGGCGACGACCGTTGGGTAGCCGTGGGCTCCAACAGTGGTATCACCAATATCTACGACCGTAGTGAGCTTCTGGCCCCTCCTCAGAAGAATACTGCACAGGAGGAGGAAGCATCCATCATCATGGAGCGCCCTACACCAACCAGAACATTCGAGCAGCTCATCACACCTATCACCACCGTTTCCTTTTCGCTAGATGGGCAGCTCATGGCATTTGCCAGTCAACACAAGAAGGACGCTTTGAGACTGGTACACCTGCCCAGTTGCACCGTCTACCGTAACTGGCCGACAGAGCAGACGCCTCTAGGAAGAATCACGGCCGTGGCATTCAACAGAGAAAGCAACGTTTTGGCTGTGGGCAACCAATCAGGCAAGATCCGACTGTGGGATATCCGCAACTAGATGATGAGATGTACATAGATATAGAGATGTGTTATAAAAGCGATCTATTCATTATGCCAAAAATGGGTTCTATATGTCGTGAGTCGTAATCGTTTTATTCCCGTCCGAACAACGCCTGACGCCTGTGCCTTGAGCTTCTACCATGACACTATACAAGCTCCGCATCATTATCCTCAACCAGCTTCTTTGCGCTAGACCACCGCAAAATTAACACATCGCCGTTATTGGCAGGTAACGTAACGTCTGCATCGGTACCCTCGCCATGTACGTCCTTGTCGCGCAGCATGCGGATAAAGACTGCCGTTTCCAAATCCGGCGCATCAATCATGCTGATATTTCCGGCCGTGTCATTGAGGTTCTGTAGCTTTTCGGGGAACGATGAGAGGAAGGAAGAAAGGTAGTGGTTGTGAAGGAGGGCTTGGTGGCGCGTAGCGTATGCGAGTTCGGTTGAGGAGAGTCGGGAGCGCAATTCTTCGCTCGAGAGGTAGTAGAGTAAATGCTTGTCGATCTACAGCAGCCACATGTTAGTGAATGTAAAGATGATTGCCGGGCCCTGTTTGCGCGTGGTACCTTTGCGATTCGTGCGCGCAGATAGCTCCTGACGAGGAACTTGAAGCGCTCCAGCTCCGTTTGCAAGATGATGAGTGTGAAGTTCGTCTTGGGGTCCATGTCGCCCGTCATATCCTCAATCTTTTCGATTTGTGCCTTTATTCTGTCGTTTACGCGCTCGAATAGCCCCTCTGATTCCCAGGGCAGTAGTTCTGGAGCCGTACGCTCTGCGATCCAGCGACGCGTGAGGGCTTGGAGATCGCGTGTTTCGAGGGGGGTCGAGGCTGTGGAGGGGTCGACCTCGCGGAGGATGTCGTCGATTTCCATGATGGGGGTTACTAATGGCCTCTGCTCAGCAATTAGGACTGCTACGGGTGGGAATGGCGAGGTGAAACAACGGAGAGGAAGAGTCGGTGGTTTGTTAATAAGGTGGTGACGGTGGGGCAATTGGACCCCTCCATGTCTTGGAGTCGCTAGTGAAGCGTACAGGTGGTCTTGCATCGTACAACTCCATTTCAAGAAATCGTAATATTTTGTCATTTATTTAATGATGTTCGCATTAACTAGTTTTTTTTCCCCGAGTAATAGACTGCTGAAATACTTCAACCATAAAATAATACTCAATCTTGCTACCGTCATTCTGTCCTCTAAACGTCAATTCGTTGCACTTGTCCGCCAACACCACGCCCACCTCCGCTGCATCACAATAAAACACGCCAACTCGGCAGCTACCGCTCTCTCTCGCTTCTTTCTTATTTTGAATGCCATTTGCTCTGTTTTCTGAACTCAAAGTCTTGCGCATCCTCTCATAATGGTCCTCGAGTATCTTGTCAAAGTCTGGACGTCCAAAGTAAGTGTCGTTCAGCAAGCCCGTGAGTAATGATGTCGGGTTATCTTCAGTGCGACCCATTTCAAGCGGCCAACTGAAAACATAGGTGACAATGTCGCCGTATTTGACGGTGAAGTGAGTGCTGATACGTATGTCCAAGTCTGAAGTGCGTTGGGGTTCGCGATTCAACTTCTGACTTCTAGAAATTTCGTTCAAAAGATCAGACAGCCCCGAAATGTAATGATGATCGCGCACGATCCAGTGAAACTCGATGCGCCGCTGCTTCGTGCCACGCGTGTGAACATCTTTAGTCGGGGAGGCTGCTTCGCGAGCGGATTTCGAGCTTCCTCCCGAGGACAAGAGTGAGTTCTGCTGTTGTTCTTGCCTCTTTGTATTCAAGTCGCTTTTTTGCTGCAAGTCCGCAAGGATGGCGGAAAATGGCGTGACACCGATTCCAGCACCGATAATTACCGCGTTCTGGAAACCATTGAAGCACTGCGCTTGTGCACCAAAAGGGCCGTTGATGCCAACTTGGATCTTGGGGCCCAGATCTCGTAATTTGGAAGTCCAATCACCATCTGTCTTGAGAAAAAAGCTTTATGGTCTTTTGACTAAAGTAAGAGATGGTGAATGAGTGTCATTGAAAATAACTGAGTTCTCCCGCATTGGCAGAATGCCGCATTCGTCTTACACTGCATAGTATATCTTGCTGTCATTATTCCTGTTTGGATAAACGCTCCCAAGGCAACGATATCTCACGTCTTTACTGAGTTCAAAGATTCGGGAGGCTGGAGAAGTTTACCACTTGCTGTAAGGATCGGCCAGACTTCTGGCATTAACCCTTTGACTGGAGTTGATTCGGTAAGTCGCTGGTTTAGCAATGCGCAGTAATTGACTGAAGATTGTATGCAGGCTGCGCATATATCTGAAGAACTACACAATGCCTCCGAATCTGTGCTGAAAGCCATGATGCCCATCTTTATGATCAACTTTTTTATGACATTCTTCATATTTTTCACCCTTCTGTACCATAACCCGGACGTTGCTGCTTCACTGGACGACACTTCGAGCTACCCCGTGGTATATGTGCTTCGCAATTCAATGTCCACTACATGGATGACAGCTTTGCTCTCTATCATCATCGTCCTTCTCATGGGGCATAACGTCACATATTTGACCGCCGCGAGTCGCGACCTTTTCGATTTCACGCGCGATCAAGGTGTCCCGAGGTCGAAATGGCTGTCGATGATCGACAAACGTGCATCTATGCCAACGAACGCATGCATCTGCACTTGCATCATCAGTGGCTTCCTTGCTCTCATTTACATTGGAAGTGACGTTTCGTTTTATGCCATGACATCTTTGTTCCTTGTGGCGTTGCTCCAATGTTATTGTCTAAGCATTGGGTGTATTCTGTGGCGAAGGATCTTTAAACCAGACACACTGCCACCAGCACGCTACTCACTTGGTAGATGGGGTATTCCGATCAATGGTGTTGCTGTGTTTTATTCTTTTTGGTTCTTCTTTTGGGCCTCCTGGCCCCAGCAGCAACCAGTTACCGCTACAGGTTTCAATTGGTCCTCGGTGTTATTTGTTGTTACATTAATGATCGCAACAGGCTATTTCTTCGCAAAGGCGAAGCACACCTACAATGGACCCGTCACGTTGGTTGAAGAAAGAAGAAAAGCTTTTTGAGCGACCTATGTATATCTAAATAAGTACCAATATTTTTCTGACCAAAATTAGAATCATGTGGTAGCAACAAATAATTATCCAGATGCCAAAATACTCAGACATTGCTGCTCCAGGGTATCGACAGTGCTGAACCCCCGCGGATACGCTGAGAAACGCGGAGCTTCAGTGGGTCTCGTCTGCGCATTACGGAGTACCTCGGCCTAGCTAGTCGGCGCCATCGTAAAGTCCGGTCCGGGGTAACAACAGTCTAATCGATCTCACATCTACACCTGTTCTCCTCCTCTCCATATTCATTTCATCTCATATTTGCATCCATCAGCTATCCCGTCACATTGCCACTTTCTATAATCAATCACAATCATGGCTGACGGAGAAGATCATCAAGGCCCAGAGGCCTACATTGACCACCTCAAGTCAGTCGTCGAACAGGGTGTCATCATGGGAAACCTGCCCGTTGTCACAACAAACCCGAACCTGCTGGAGGAACAGGCCAGAAAGACAATGAACAAAAAGGGGTTTGAGTACATCCGAGGAGGTGCTGGCGAATCAGCCTCCATGGACGCCAACCGCCTAGCCTTTCGCCAATGGAAGATTATCCCCCGCGTTTTGAAGCCTACGACGCCACGAGACTTGAGCATTACTCTCTTCGGAAAGAAATACAGAACACCCATCTTGATGGCTCCAATTGGTGTGCAAGGAATGATGCATGAAGACAAGGAGATTGGTACTGCCATGGCCTGCGCCGCTCTGGATGTTCCATTCACTATGAGCACTGCTGCCATGACGGGCATTGAAGAGTTGAAAGAGGGGAGCCCTACCGGTCCCAAGTGGTATCAGCTTTACTGGCCAATAGACGAGGAGATCACAGCATCGATTCTCAAGAGAGTCAAGGCCAATGGCTTCCACACTCTGGTGGTCACGCTAGACACATGGTCCATGGCATGGCGTCCCGCTGATTTAGACGGTGGCTCCGTTCCATTCATCGTTGGTGAAGGTGACCAGGTGCCATTCACAGACCCCGTTTTCCGCAAGAAATTTGCCGAGAGAACTGATGGAGAAAAGCCCGAAGACAACCCTATCATGGCCGGTGTGTACTGGTGTAGTGAGATCTTCCCTGGAGTCAGCCGATCCTGGGAGGACCTGAAGATTCTGAAGAAGTACTGGGACGGCCCCATCGTGCTGAAGGGCATTCTGAGCGTGGAGGATGCCAAGCTTGCAGTTGAGCATGGAATGGACGGCATTATCATCAGCAACCACGGTGGACGACAGCTCGACGGTGCTGTTGGCACACTTGATGTTCTGCCAGACATTGCTGCCGCTGTAGGCAATCAAATCACAGTTCTTATCGATTCGGGTATCCGCACTGGCACAGATATTCTCAAGGCCCTTGCACTCGGCGCCAAGGGAGTCTTTTTAGGCCGCCCAGTGGTGTATGGATTAGGAATCAATGGTACTGAAGGAGCCAAGGCTGTTTTGGCCGGCTTGTTGGCCGACCTGGACTGCTCAATGGGCATGTCTGGAGCCAAGACGATTGCAGAGTTAACACCATCTATGCTGGTTAAGACTCGACACACGGGAGATGTTCGATCCAACCTGTAGATATTAAAAAATCCTAAGCTAGCGAATTCGAAGTCATTACATAAACATTACTTCGCTAGATTCTTTTCGCCTTTCCATTCTTCCAAGCAACCTGGACAGGAGATCCATTTAACTTGGCGTATACGAACTTCAATGCTGAAGAAGAGATAGTGACCAAAGAGGCTGACACAATAAATAAACCTGCTCGTTCAACCGTGGACAACAGTCCAAAGAGGGGATAAGGGTACCTGTTTCACTTCAATTAGGGACAATTCGATTCAGTGACCATAATTTCAAAACTTACCATCCATTATGGCTAAAGCAAAGCTCAACCCAGTACCAGTACGAGAAGCCAATGACTGTGCTCAGTGCCATTACTCCATAGGCAGGAATAGTCCAAGGAGGGCTGAACAGCAAAAGATCCAGGGTCAGCAGCACCGCAGGCGCAAGATGGAATCCAACATCAATATGCGTCGCCAATTCAAAGCCCTCAGGCACGACAAGTCTCTTGTCGATGGCCGTGATTCCCCAATAGAGAATGGAAATGACCACCTCCAGAGGCGTCGCAACAACAGACACGGCGTTCTTGAGCTGGAACAGCGTTCGGTTGAGCGTTAGGTCTGCAAGTGCACCGAATGTAAAAGATACCAACGATGCCGCGAGACCAATAATGGTCAAGAACTGAAAGTGCCAGCCATATGCTCTGGATAGAGGCGTGTCCCAGGTCGTCAGGAAGTGAAAGCTGTAGGCGAAAGAGGCGATGCCTCCAGAGTGCAGAAACAGAGATGCAACGCGCGATGGCGAAGACAGGCGCTGGAAGGGGTGTTTAGGCATGTTGGGTGATGCGAATGGATAAGTTAGACAGATAGTCAATGTTGAAGAAAAGGTGAAGTGAGCGAAGCTAGAGTCGAGGGAGGTTGATTTGTATGCAGCCGAGGCGCCGGTGTAGACGTCATGCCGGCTCCGTTCCGGGCAACATGGGCCACTCGGGGTACAAGCGACTGACTTCAACTAATTTTGAAAAGAATTATGATTCTTCTTACGTTGAACATTTGAACCCATCGGTTATTTTTCTACTATTAATCTTTTTTTACAGTGGTCAAGATGACCGTGTCTGTAGTGACACTATTGCCCGGAGACTGCACCCCACCAACAACAAAACACAGCAGACGCTGACCGAAAGCTAGCAAAGATTTATTTTTATCGCCCTCTGTGTGCCCAACACACCACCTCCTCCAACAACAACAGCTTGCGACTCTGTGCCAACACTGTCATTGCAGCTAGTCCCCACAATGACCGACACGGAAGACGATAGCCGCTCCCAGAAGCGCACGCACGACGACTTCCAAGACCAAGATGGTAAACAAGCTCGAACCGCGCGTGACGTTTGCTTGCCTGCTAATGAGTGTCTAGATTCCTCCTCCGACGACGACATGGGCCCCCAGCTGCCCTCAGAAGCCGCGCCCAAGAAGAAACGCCGCGTTCTCCCCTACGAAAAGCTCTACGTCGCCGCCCTGCCGAAATCTGCGCGCTACTCGAGGTCGCTGATGCACAAGGAACAGACGCTATTTGTGCTCTGGACGCCGCTGACGGAGTTCCTGATCACTGCATCGGTTGATGGTGTTGTGAAATTCTGGAAGAAGCAGGCTGATGGCATCGAGTTTGTCAAGCAGTTCAAGGCGCATGATGGCGAGATCAAGTCAATTGCTGTGAGCCAGGATGGTCGCAGCTTAGCTACAGCTGGCGCCGACGAGACGATAAAAATATTCGACGTGTTGACGTTTGATCTGCTGTCGATGCTATCGCTGGGATACACTCCGAAATGTCTATGCTGGGTTCACCAGAAGGGCGCGTCATTTCCTGTGCTAGCAGTTTCTCGAGGTGACAAACCTTTGATACACATCTACGATGGACGAGGCGAGACAGAAGAGCCCATTCACACAATCAAGGGTCTGCATAGAAGTTCAGTTCATATAATATCGTACAACAATGCCTACGACTGCGCCGTCTCAGCCGACGAGAACGGCATGGTCGAGTACTGGCGACCAAGCGGCAGCTACGACAAGCCCGATAACGTCTTTGAGTACAAGAGCTCTACAAACTTATTCGATTTCAAGAAAGCAAAATCGGTCCCGACATGTCTGACAGTATCACCCAATGGCAAGAGTTTGGCAGCTTTCTCATTGCCTGATCGCAAGATTCGCATTTTTGACTTTGCGACAGGCAAGCTGCACAGGACGTACGACGAATCTCTCCAAGCTCTCGAAGAAATGCAGCAAGCCGGCACCTCGTCACAGAAAATGGATCACGTCGAATTTGGTAGACGGCTGGCGCAAGAAAAAGATGTAGAGTCACCGCTGCTAAAAGACAAGAATAACATCATATTCGACGAGACCAGCAACTTTATCATCTACGCCACGATGGTAGGCATCAAAGTCCTCAACACATACACCAACCAAATCGTCAGAACCTACGCTCGTGATGAGCATCTCCGTGCCGTCAACCTTGCGCTTTACCAAGGCCAACCACAAAAGAAAGGCGTCACATCTGTTGAAATGGGAGCCTCGACCAACCCGCTCCTCGAACAGGCCGAGGCCAGAGATCCCATCTTGGTATCGACAGCTGTGGGCAAGGTTCGTTTCTACATGTTCACAAACGACGAAGATATCTCCAAAGCCACAAGAGACATTCAAAACGAGAAACCCACATTGCTCAACGATAAGAAATCTGCCGCCAAGAAGACGGAGACAGGCTCAGCTGCCGTCATACACACTAACTACGGAGATATTCACATCCGTCTGTTCCCTGACGCGGCACCCAAAGCCGTTGAGAACTTTGTCACCCACTCTAAGCGAGGATACTATAATAACACCATATTCCATCGCGTAATCAGGAAATTTATGATCCAGGGCGGTGATCCCCTTGGAGACGGTACGGGAGGCGACAGTATCTGGGGCAAAGAATTCGACGACGAGTTCAGCAGTCTGAAGCACGACAAGCCATATACAGTGAGCATGGCGAATGCTGGACCCAACACGAATGCCAGTCAATTTTTCATTACGACAGAAAAGACAGTAAGTTGTACCTTGATGGCATGTTGAGCGAGATGCTAACATTATGTAGCCTTGGTTGGATGGTAAACACACCATTTTCGGCAGAGCGACGCAAGGGTTGGACGTTATTCACAAAATCGAAAACGTGAGGACATACAAGGAGAAGCCAGAGGAGGACATCAAAATTGTCAACATTGACATTATGTAAATCTGAAGATCATTTACTAATATACATTTCATACTATTACACATGGACAATGACGTGAAGACTAAGCTTCAACGACCAGCTCCCGCACTCTCGGACCAGTGGATTCGAAGCGAACGCATAGACTGTCTCCAAGTCTAGACTCCGTTTTGGCAACCTTAGCCCAAGCATCTAACACATCGTAGGCGGGCTCGTAGACATGGTGAGAGTATATCTTGAGTTCGCCAGGCGTATACGTCAAACGGAAATGACGAGGCGAGTTGACTATGAAGTTGAATTCTTGCAGGCAAGGCATCTGTGCGGCGAGCATGGCTGATTTAACCAAGGCAGGCTCTAGCACTGACTTGTTGACCTCGGTGAAGCTGTCGATATCGCCGGCGGCATGAATGTCAAAATCATCGTCATTGTCATCCAAGATGAAGCCTGCTTCCTCTGCACGCAGGTAGAAATTTCCAGATAGAGTAGTCAGTGTCGTTTCCAAAGAGAACTTTTGCATCTCCGCCCAGGCATCGGGACCGTAATCAACATCATCTTGGGACCAGAGCATATCGTCTTCAAAATTGCCTTTGAGAGCGATGGATGTCAGGTTGGGTCTGCGACTGAGAAGTAGAAGCTTTTGGCCCAAGTCGGATGCGAAAGAGTCAGGTGCTGGATGAGGGATGAAGTCGGGTCTCGTTTGATCATAATGCAGCGACAGATTCTTCAGAGACTGCGGCAGGTTATGCAGACTCTCGGCGAGGGCTACGAAGCTTGTTAGTCTGCATTTTCACTATTATAGCTTGATTACTTCACAAACTTACCAACTCGATGTTTGATCTTTTCATCTCCATTATCTGACTGGTCTCTGGCAGACAAGCTAAATGTCTCCAGATTTGGCATGAAAGCCGCCACTTGGCAAATTGGTGCTGGGTTATAGACAACGGGATCGGACCAAAGATTCGCCTGGAACTCTTTGATTCCATGAAGCACAGGCAAAGTGTCTGGCAGTGATGCGTCTACATGCTCGTGTACTTGCAGTGGCATCAAGAGACCCAGGTTCAGCCCAGGCAGAACACGATTGTCGCTACCAACTGAAGTCAAGGGAGCCTTGCAAGTCAAACTGACTGTATAGGGAAGATTGTGGTTATCTTCGCCATCATCTCGATGCTTGAAGATTTCAAATAGGCAAGTAATGATGTCGCTGAATGTTTTGCTGCAGAACGGTGCATGGGGAGCACTCCCACACGGCGATGGTAGAGCCACGACTAGCCGAATATGTCTGATATGCTGCAGACGCTTGGGTAGGATGGCGTATGCTTTAGATGCCCTCCATGGGCTAATAACAACTGTGCGGAAGGATTGCGCCTCGACGACAGGTTGCCATTGGCGCGAGATGGTGGCAGCGGAGGCGAGGTCTTGTTCTGATAGGTGGGAGACGATGGCGGAGATAATTTCCGTGGGGAGGGAGAGCATGGCGGACATTTTGGAATGATATGCAAATGTATTTGATGAGTTTGAATGCAGAAGAATAAGATGGAGAGATGCAGATGGTGAAGTGGATGAGCGGTGGATGATTTGGTTGGGCTTGGGGAACGACAAGGCTGGCTTGGCGGTTAAAGGATGATGGCGTTGGGCGGGCGGATGATACCAAGACGCTGACAGTGACCCAGATAAATTGAAGTTGTCGTTTTGAAGATGCGAGATGCAAAGGAAAAAAAAAAAAAAAGATTGAAAGGAGAGAAATTATAAGATGGAGATGCGAGGCAATATGCGTTGACTTGTTAATACAGGTAGAGAGATTGATGATGAAGATGTAGAAGTCAAGGATGAATGAACGGCAATGCAGGAGCGGCAGATGCAAAGGACGGAATGATGACGGACTTTAGTTTGTTGATGATTGATGAAAGAAGAATGGATTTTCACTGGGGGTTGGCTTTAAGAAACAAAAACAAAGTTCAAACGTGGAAGAGACGGAACGGAAGACAGGAACAGGAACAGGAACAGGCACACGATCAAACGAGGAACGGATACAAAGGCATTGATTGGCAGTGGCAGCAACATGTCCAGTTTTCTGCTTCTTTTGGGAGGTGGACGGTGGCTAAAAGTACGCAGGTACCGAACGTTGAATGAATCGGTCGGATACTCCAAGGAGTTTAGAGCCAAAGTCAAAATTGGCGGGCAAATCAGGAAGCGGGCATTGACAGGTTCTGATGGAAATGTGGTTCTACTGACATTGAGGAGGAAGAAAATAAAAGAGGCGCAGAGAAGGAAAGAGGAAAAGAGGATGGAACGAGAGCCACAGAGACAGAGAGAGAGAGAGGCTTCGGAGGGTTTTTGTGGGGGCCATTCGTCATGGTCAGTCAAGACTCGAAGGGAAGCAATTTGGTTAAGATATTACTTGCAGGATAATCAGCCATTAGTTTAACGTGCAGAGACATATACGCCTTATCAGCAAGTGTCGTCTTTTTTTGCGACCTTCCTATAGCAATAATGAAATGTCGCAATTGACGATTGACATGGACAGACGCTTTACGCCCTTGATTGACGATTAATCACAGCACATGTGTCCACTGTCGCTGTTTACTGGACACCTGGCGTCCCGCACGTCCACTGCGGAACCCCTGTGGAAGCCCTGTGCGGCTCTCAGTTTCAGCGTCCATCAGCACATCTTCAGCCTCTGACAGCCTCTGACAGCCCCTGCCCGCGGCCCCTCTCAGCTGCTCTGCGCTGCTTTACGCTGCTGCACGCTTCTGCAAGCCCTGCGATGAGATGGTGTAATGCACTAGTAATACGTACCTATTACAGGGCTGTTTCTGGACCCTAGATCCGCCAGTCGGGTGGAATCGTAATTATCGCAGTCACTGACGAAGCGCTAAAAGAGAAAACCACTTTAGCTGGTCTTACTGCTGCCAGCCGACTCATGCAAGGGCTCCGACTTCGCTTTGGCCTGTGACTGTGACTGTGACTGTGCTGCCGCACCCAGCACGATGCGAGGTGCCTACTTAGGTAATTAGGTATTTGGTGCTGCTGAGGCTGGAGCTGCAGCTGCAGCTGGACCTGCGTGAGAGATAGCCAGGATAGTGCTGCAATATTATCTGCAACCAATTAACATGGTTCTTTTCTTAATCTTCTCTGCATCCTCACCTCACATTTTAGCTTCCGAGCCTGACCTCCAAAAGCCACATTTCCGGCATCTTTTTTTTTCTTACTTTGTCCCAAACTCTATTCCTCATCTCAATTGCTTCCTTTTCTTTTCCTTGGCTTTTCCATCTACAAGCTTTGTTTCACTTTATCGTTTGCACTGCACTGTTACCGGCCATGTCTGTAAGTTGATGCTCTGCGGTTGCGCGCAAATTAGCATCTGATCCCGCCTTCCGTTTGCCCCTCCATCGTCACTTTTTTTTCTGGACGCCCGACTGACCACCGATGTTCGCAATCGCAGCAGTTCTACATTGAAAACAAAAATGTTGGTAATCAGACCGAGTCTGAAGATTGGAGAAGTATGTGTCGCAACTCTCCCCGGAACGATTTTACTCTCGTACCCCAATACTCACGCTGCTACAGTCCGTGGCTACAACCCTTTGACCCCTCCTGATCTGCTCCAACATGAGATCCCCCAGACCGCCGAATCGAAAAAGACCGTCCTCGAGTCGCGCAATGAAGCTGTCGCCGTCGTAAATGGTACCGATGAGAAGAACCGACTTCTTGTCGTTGTCGGTCCTTGCTCTATCCACGATCCCCAAGCTGCCCTCACCTACTGCGACCTGCTCCTCAAGCTCAAGGAGCAGCACAAGGACGAGCTCCTCATCGTCATGCGCTCTTACCTCGAGAAGCCCCGTACCACTGTCGGCTGGAAGGGTCTGATCAACGATCCCGATATCGATGGAAGTTTCAAGATCAACAAGGGCCTGCGTCTTTCGCGTCAGCTCTTCGTCGACCTCACCTCCAAGGGCATGCCCATTGCCAGCGAGATGCTCGATACCATTTCTCCTCAGTTCTTGGCCGATCTGCTCTCTGTCGGTGCCATTGGTGCCCGAACCACTGAGAGCCAGCTTCACCGTGAGCTGTCCAGTGGTCTCAGTTTCCCCGTCGGCTTCAAGAACGGCACTGACGGCTCATTGGGTGTCGCCATTGACGCAATTGGCGCTGTCAAGCACCCTCATCATTTCCTTTCCGTCACCAAGCCTGGTGTTGTCGCTATTGTCGGCACCAATGGCAACGACGACTGCTTCGTCATTCTGCGAGGAGGAACCAAGGGAACCAACTACGACGCTGAGAGCATTGCTGAGGCCAAGGCCTCTCTCGAGAAGAAGGGTGTTCGCCAAAGATTGATGGTCGACTGCAGCCACGGCAACTCTTTGAAGGACCACAAGAACCAGCCCAAGGTTGCCGCTGTATTGGCCGAGCAAATTGCCAAGGGCGAGAACGCCATTATGGGTGTCATGATTGAGAGCAACATCAACGAGGGTACGTCGAGCCAGGGAACATGACAGATTAACAAGTCGAAAATTTACTAACGCAATTTTCAGGCAACCAAAAGGTTCCTGCCGAAGGCAAGTCCGGCCTCAAGCATGGAGTCAGTATCACCGATGCCTGCATCAACTGGGAGGATACAGAAAAAGTCCTCGGCACACTCGCCGACGCTGTTAAGCAAAGACGCCAAGCCCTCAAGGCTAACGGCCACAACTAAGCGGCAGTTTTCTGTGTTTCTTTTCACCTTTCAAAAGTTTCTTGCGGGAACTATTTGTGTCTTTTCAAGTTTATTTCTTTAGAATATATGGCCAGGCACGACTTTTTGGCCAATGGGGATGTGATGATTGATAGAACTGGGTTGGGACGTAAGGAAGAAAAATGAAGCCATTTCGCAGACAGAGGAATGAGCAAAAAGCGTCATTTAAATAACTGGAATTGATCTTATTTTTCAAGATCTGGTCGTTTGCAAATTTGTGTCTCCCGCCAATTAAAAGTAATCCAAGGTTTAAATCACGCAATTCAATGCAACAAAGAGCCTCGCGGCTGCGTAGGAGTTTGCTCGGTGATGGTCCCACTTGAGTGCAGTTGAGTTCGTGTGGTGCGGTAAAGGCAACCAAACTCCAAGATCCCATCCCCTTACATGCCGATTTTTCTAACACACGCCTCGCTCCTCTCCATTCCCTCATTACATCTACACCAATCCGCCGAGGAAAACATCAGCCCATCTCCAACATTACCTCCACCATCGGAATTACAACTTATCGCGCCTCGTCGCCGTGATTCATTATCGACGCATCGGATCTACGCGAAAAAAATTACCCTCCGCACAGCGCGCGCCGCCCTGCCACATCGCAACAATGCCTCGCAGCGACTCTCCCCCTGACTCGCCGCTTTCATCAGTGGCCACATCCGAACAATTCGAAGATGATGGTCATGGATTTGATGATGCCCCTGCGCGCCCGTCCAAGAGAATCAAGGTCGACAGACGTTCGCGCGACTCGTCGGCTGCAGTTGCTGAAGTAGAGCCAGAGGTCGAGGCGGAAGCTATCCCCGAGCCCGACTCTATCGATCATCTCTCAGACGTATCTTCCGACACATCGGGCGATATCCCCAGCTCGCCTGTGAATGCGAGGCTAGACGAAGAAGATTTCCAAGACCAGGTCACCGTTTGCGACTGGGATGGCTGCCCCAGCGGCGACCAGGGCAACATGGACAAATTGGTTGAGCACATCCACAACAATCATGTAGAGAACCGCCAAAAGAGATATACATGCGAGTGGAAGAGTTGTTCTCGCAAGGGAATGCCTCACGCCAGCGGCTATGCGCTTAAGGCTCACATGCGCAGTCACACTCGCGAGAAGCCATTCTACTGCTATCTACCAGGTTAGTGAACTCGTACATCCGCGGAGCCAATAATGGGTTCCTGGTACCATTGAAAAGAAGAACAAGTCTAACTTATTGATAGAATGCGATCGGTCCTTCACGAGATCAGATGCACTTGCAAAGCACATGCGAACAGTCCACGAAACCGAGGCTCTACGACCATCTGACCCTGTTCCGAAGTCTATGCAAGCTGGTCCAGCCGGTCGAGGCAAGCTTAAGATTATTATCAAAACCCCCAACTCGCACGCAAATGGGCAAGACGACGGCGATGGTGCCAATGGAGAAGACGCAAACGCCGACTACTTCACGGCACTCCCGGCAGAGCTTTTCTCAGCCGAAGAACTGGCGTTACCAATAGAGAAGCTTACCCACAAATGCCACTGGGAGTCAAAATGGGCCGAGGAAATTGGTGAGTCCCTGAAGAAGGAATGCAAAGCCTGGGAAGATATCTACTACAAGGAGTGGTTGGAGAAGGAGACGATATTGGCACAGGTCATTGCCAGCGAAGTGGACTGGGACGAAAGACGCCGGGCCATTCTCTCAGGATCTGCGGACGTGAAAGTATCGGCCACCGCTGAAGAGGAAAAAGAAACCGACAAGATGAATGGCGTTGAGACTGAGGCAGCCAAGGCCACCGTGGAGCCGTCGGCAGCTTAGAGTGCTACACGTCCTTCACCAAACGGCATCACGCGCGATAAGAACGTGCCGGTGTACAAATCTCATAATAATCAACCATCGACCAGTAGCTTGGATGAGTGGTTTGAAGCAACCCGTCGTGCTTACATGGCGGCCGGCAAGCTTTGGCGAAAGTAAGTTGGTGCGCGCGTCTGTAACAAGATGTTGAACATCCTTGACGGGCCGGCTACCAAAAGGATGTATTAGAGCGAGGAGTTTGTACTATGGTTTGATTTTGATTTAATTTTCATTCATTATCATGTAGTTGCATTTGCATTTCAAGGCTACTTGGTCAGCGGAGATGGGATGTATGATAGTGATCAATGGCTGTATGGGAATAAGGACGGACGACAGAATGCAGACGACTTGCATTGATAGAATAATGGCACAAAATACAAATAATGTCTCTCGGATGAAGTGAAGCTTTCTATGAAGAACAAATTATTAACCAAAGCATCATGATATGTCTTAGACTAATTATTATTTCCCTATCAAAGGCCATTACTTCATAGCGGAAGAGCCGACCCACGCAAACGTCCGATTTCGCACGACGGCCGGAGCGGTTTAGCGCTATTTCTAATCGGCCATCTCTGATTGCGCGGGGCATTTTCACAGGCTCGCCACTGACCACTGGTATTTCTCAACTCCCTCCGGCTGTTATTTCTCCTTCAACAAACGTATTTTATTCAGAACGGTCTTACCTCTTAAACCCTCACTCAACTTCTCCATAAACTTTTTGCGACACAACGGTCCCGACCAAACATATCCAACGGCTTCACTACGTCTCGCCGCAATCTGACGCTGCCTCTCCAATAATTTCCTGCTTCGCTTGGCTTCCACCACCAATCACCACCCTAACCATTCGTTAACAAACCTCTTCTTCAACCGCCGCTCGCGGCGCCGCTCCAGCCATGAGCGCCATTCTCTCTACCGAAGACTTGAACGACTTCATTTCCCCTGGTGTCGCCTGCATCAAGCCCATCGAAACCCTACCCGACGCCCCTCCCCCCACCGCGAACGAAACCGAAGTTATTCTTGATGGCCAACACCCAGCGTCGCTACCCGCGGCGGCTCCAGCAGAAATTAGTCTTACCGATTGTCTAGCCTGTTCAGGATGCGTCACGTCCGCTGAAGCGGTGCTTGTTAGTTTACAGTCGCATGCTGAGGTTCTGACGACGCTGGATTTGGCACCTGCGCTTAAAGTACACGGTCCAGATGCGAATGGCAAGTTCGCTGTGGAGGGACTGGAGAATGACGACGCGAAACTCTTTGTGGCCAGCGTAAGTCCCCAAACGAGGGCGAACCTGGCAGCGGCCTGCGGTCAAGGAGTTTCTGAGGGCGCTGCTGGTGCAATGCTGGAGAATCTGCTACGTGGACCATCAGGCTTGAATGCCGGTGGCAAGTGGAATAATAGCTTTACGTGGGTTGTCGACACCAATGTCGCAAGAGAGGCCACTCAAGTTCTGAGTGCGGATGAGGTACTTGCTTCTAGAGAAGACGGCGCAAAGTTACTGTCACAGCCAATCCTTGCTTCGTCATGTCCGGGATGGGTATGCTATGCCGAGAAAACGCATCCCCATGTGCTACCGCACTTATCGAAGGTCAAATCACCACAGGCGTTAACCGGAACCATACTGAAGACGGTATTGAGCAAGACGCTGAATATTCCGCCTAGCAGGATTTGGCATCTGTCCGTCATGCCTTGCTTTGATAAGAAGCTAGAGGCTAGCCGAGAGGAACTCACCGATGAGGTATGGGCTGGATCGGGCTTACCCGGACGAGGTGTTCGGGATGTGGACTGCGTTATAACGAGCAAGGAGATTTTAATGTTGGCTGAGAGCCGAAAAATGAGTTTCTTTGACATTCCTAAGGATAACTCTACACTACCCCCTCGCATTACTTTCCCTGACGCCAAACTCGACGATTTCCTCTTCCCTTCGAAATCATCATATATCCTCCCTCGAGCCGCTGGTTCTTCTGGAGGCTTATTATATCATATATTAGAGAGCAAGGTTGCCATTACACCAGGCTCAGAAATCCAGGTCAACCGCGGCCGCAACGCCGATGTTGTGGAATATCTCGTGGCGGTTAATGGCCAACCAGTATTCAAAGCTGCTCGATACTACGGATTCCGCAATATCCAAAATCTCGTCCGCCGCTTAAAGCCCGCACGACCATCACGTATGCCGGGTGGCAAGCCATTCGGAAGCGCTCGCAGGCCTGCTGGCAAGGCTTCTTCTCTGGAATACAGCTATGTCGAGGTGATGGCGTGCCCCGGAGGTTGCACAAACGGCGGAGGACAGGTCAAGGTCGACGACCCTGTTGTTATTGAGCGAAAACAGCTCCCCGAGAAGCCTGGTCCACAGGAGCAAAAAGACTGGTTGGCAGACGTGGATGAGGCGTACTTTTCTGCTGACGAGGCTTCTCAAGTCGAAGATGGCCCTGTGGCGACTGATGTTGTCCAGGGCATTTCGCATTCGCATATTCATGATACCCTTGCATACTGGTCCGCAATGACGGGCATTGGATTAGATAGACTAGCGTTGACGACATTCCGCGAGGTAATCAGCGACGTGGGCAAGGAAGCCAGCGGCGTTGAAAAGGTTACTTCTCTTGCGGGCAAGATTGGAGGCGGTTGGTAAATAGATGCGACACACTTGTCGCTGCCTTCTTCTCTTTTATTGAGCAGAAACAGTTTAAGAAGTCGCAGCTGGTTGAGACGCTGCGTGATCCTGTGTCCTGGTTATTTGCGCTGCAGGCGCTATATAGAAACGGGCTTATCTGTCCATATTATAGAACAATATGATTCAAATATCCTTGCTGCCGCGTCGTGCAAATCCAAAACCACCTCGTCCACTCCCGTCAGGTCCTCTTGGCGTCCTAATAGGTGCTCCCCCATCGCGAGTGGAAGGGCGGGGCGACATGCTCTCGTCCTCTCTCCTGCGTGGTGATTCTGGCTTCGCCATATAATTGGGGTCGTACAACTCCCTGGCTGGTCCGGACTGTGCGGCAGGTTGCCGTCGGCTTTCAAATTGTCGATTCTCCGCCACGACATTTCTGATGACCGGATTGCCGCCACGTCCACCTCTTCCTCTACCTTGCTGGCGAGGCGGAGTCGTGGTCCCTGTCCCAGGAGAAGATCCTCTCGATGACGGCGCAGATTCACCAAAGATCTTTGCGCGCGCCTCATCGTATCGTCGCTGTTTCTCATCGCGTTCCTTCTTCTGTCTTGCGCGAATCTCTTCAATTGTGGGCTGCGCGTCCTTTTTGGCATCGTCGTCATCGTCTAGAGAGAGACTTGCCAGCCCTGTTACGGGGTCTCGTTTGGCAATGACGGGGTTTCGACTCAGTACTTTGACTTGTGATTTGAAATTATTGGCAAGAGGGACTGTGTTGCTCGCTTCGAGAAAGTGGAAAGTGTCTGTGGATTCACTGCTGGTGTTAGCTTTGCAGTTTCAGCTGAAATCAATTACGCTTACGCAGATTGCCATAGTCTACGATTCGACTCGGTATGTTCGGCGATGCGTTCTGCTTTGGAGAGGACAGGTGGTGGTGAGGGCGGCTTGGTCTTCTCTTCGGCGGCTGCGCGGTCGGCTTGGGCTTCCCAGTCGTCGTCCCAGGCATTGGGGATGGGGTCGTTTTTGCCCATGATAGCGGTTGGGGAAGGGGCTCTCAAGCGACCGGGCCGATGAGAGGTTCTTTTTAGGACACCTTCATTGGATTTTGGGACTTGAGGGACGGAGTTGTGGTGTTGATGGCTGGCGGGGTTTGTTTTGCGGTGGAGGGTGGGGCTCGGCTCGGGAGATGTAAGTGAGCCGCGAGATCGGGAATAAGTGATGGAGGGGATGTAAAATTGAGGTTTGGTGCATGTTTTGTTATAGTTTGCTTTGGCGAGGTGGTTTTGCGGTATTGTCGGTTGAGGTGTGCTCTTTGTCGTAGAAATTTTTGATGGTATCCCAGTAACGAGGGCCGTGGTCTCTTACAAGAGCGCAGTGAGGGCTGTTGGGGAATGAGACGCCTTCAATGGATGTGGATGGTCCCAAGGATTGTCTTGCTTCTTCCATGTGAGTTTCTACCTCTTGCCATCTTACCACTCCGTCGTCTTTTGAGTAAAGATACAATCTCTTTGCAGAGGTGCCGAAGAGGCTTGGCTGGTTCAGTTCGTTTCGCAGCTCTCTGACGGAACTCATCAGCCCCAATTTCTGAAGGACGTCAATGAATCCTACTATCGGATATAGAATGATTCTCCCAGCTGTGTTGGAGAGCTGATCCCTTGGAAGAGAGTACGTAGCTGCTCTGTATGCGTTCTCGAAGGTGGCATCTCCAGGACAGCAGTCAAACATGACGCCCTTAAGATGCTGTCCAATAGCCACACTGTTGTCGACTCTCAAGGAGTGGAGCAGCTGTATCGCCGTGTTGCATCCTCCGTGGGAAAATATATGCCACAACATGTCTGGCTTTGAAGAGGTGTTTATGAGCTGAAGAATGACATCTCGGGCTGGAGCAAGGCGGGCACGGATAACAGTAAAAGGCAGTGCTGTCATTTCAACAAATCGCGCTGTGATTAGTAGGATTGAAGAGTCTTTGTATAACAACATGTATCCGTCGACATATTTTTGCACCCGGGAGGGTGTTGCGCCGCCAAGCCATGTGCAGAGCACGATGAGGTTTGGTTGAGACGATGTTTTAGGTGTCTGACGGGAGATGTAAAACACATCTTGTCCAATTTGGTCCAAATGCTCGAATCGAGACGCATTAGAAGCCATTTTGAAGGAATTGATGCGGTTAATATATGTTGAAGAAAAGGAGAATGCACAAATCAGTGAGGAGGCTGTGAATTGTTGAACTACATGTTGAATTACATGTTGAGCCTCGTAAGCTTGAGGAGTTCCACTGTGGCTTCCAGTAAATTGATCAAGGTCACCCAAGTGCATCTCATTCTATCAGCTCAATATCACTGTGATCTCACGGAAATTCATTACTAGAAAATAAATTATGACGTACATTTAATCGCAATACAATGATGTCCGAGGCGTCGCTCGGCATACAGCCCGGTGCTGCCATATCGGGAAGGAACGCTGCAGATACAAGGTGGACCTTCCTTCGGCGAAAGTCACCGACCGCAATCATCGACTTTCGGCGAAAACTTCTTCGCAGCATCACAGAGCACATCAAAGAATCTGAAAGAATTTTCATCAATGGCCGGACAATTGAAGGAAATGTCACCAAAAAGTCGTCAATATCGTCACAGGAACCGCCAAGTTCCATGTGATCGATGCCGCCAGCAAAAATTGCGATGTCGTCTCGATGGACAACCACCCTGCCAGCGATGTCGTCGGAACTCAGCCGGATGCACCTTCACGGGCAATGCGGCTTCACATAATACTGCACAGACTAACCTGGAACAAGAATCATCGGTTCTTAGCATCGACGCGTCTTCGGTTCTTCAGCCCGAGACACCATCTCAGATTCCGCCACCACCTCCCACACCACTACATCTGGAGGATCAACCAGTTGCTGCAGTAGACGATGTTCTGCCGTCAGATGACCAATGGCCATTTTCGGCGAGTATTGATGACCTTTTCCCTTCACAAAGTATATCTACGCAGATTTCTCAGAGTTTGGATCAAATAGAAGGCCATCACTATCAGCTGTGTGGTGGATCGTCGGATC
Source organism: Simplicillium sp. C3G150-2 (assembly GCA_022702485.1). Lineage (NCBI taxonomy): Eukaryota > Fungi > Ascomycota > Sordariomycetes > Hypocreales > Cordycipitaceae > Simplicillium > Simplicillium sp. C3G150-2. The sequence goes on along the minus strand of JAJIYY010000001.1, from coordinate 5,450,250 downwards.
AAGATCCATGGCTGCTTCGACACTGCAAGTTTGACGAGTTTGGCTTTCGGAAGTTTTTCAAGGTGCATGTCCGTAATGCTGGTGGCGTCCCAACTAGAGTCAAGATTCCTGCGCATTTTCTGGTCACTGAGGATGAGATATATGATAAGGCAAAGGCGGACACTAGGAGCTTTTGTGACAATGAGGATCTTCGTGCAGAGCTTATGACGCTGGTACCTATGCATCATGGTACTAGGCTGATCCGACTGTAAGTGAACAGCCACGAACCATATTTATTGGAATTTACACTTATTTATTTGTAGCTTTATAAAGCGCGTCTTTCCAGTGCTTCCTATCATTTCTCGAACGCAGCTTGGCATCGTAGACGGTCACACTATTCCCGAAGCAGCTATCATTGACACAATACCTACTCATCTTCTCGCTTCCATTTACGCCATTTCCCTTCCTTTCGCCCACGAAGATGATTATCTCTGCCTTTTGACGGCTTACGAGCGACCTTCAGCAACCAGGATCTGGAAGATCTCCTACATGTTGATCATTGATGCGATTCACACGCCAAAGCTTTCGGTGATACAGGCTGGTGTCCTCTACCTTCATAAGAACATCAGTGACGCCACTGTTGATACTGCTTTCACCTGGTCATTCATGGGGACTGTTGTTGGACTGACACATTCCCTCGGGCTCAACCTTCAGTGCAGTCTATTTGGGCTGCCAGCACAGGAGAAGCGTCTTCGCAGGAGGTTGTGGTGGGCAGTTTATGTCGAAGATAAATGGGTTTCAATGCTTTTTGGTCGACCACCGTATATCAGATCAACGGAATGGGATGTCGTTGAACTTGGTCCGGACGACTTTGCGGTTGGCTCCCGCCTACGCGCTCCGTTGGGAAACTATGTCAGACTCCCGTTTGAAGATTTGGCAAGTTTGTCGGTCATCTGCGAATCGGTTCAAGAGGACTTATAGTAGGTACAATCTTTTAACGACCTGGATTACAAAATTTGCTAAGGCCTTTAAGCTCTTTGAAAATGAGCCAGAAACTTGCAGAAGATCTGGGCAACTCCATTGCCGCAGCGAAGCCTTTGTTTCATAGGCTCAGTCATTGGCGCGAATCTCTTCCCCTAGGAGTGGCTCAAAGCAATCATGTCAATTGGAATCAGAAACAAGGACAGTATCCAGCAACTGTGTATTTTTCATATCTCACGCTTGTGGCCTGTATCTGGCGCGCGATCTTGCGAGCTACAGTTCGGTCGTCAGAACCAGCGCAGATAATAGACATCAACGATATTCCGGAGCCAGGGTCAATGTCCATGGATGAATTCACCCCCGACTTGACTCAATACCCTGAGATGAATTTTCAGCTGGCGCAAGACAGTGAAGACAACGGATCGCTCATCCAAGAGCTCTACGAAGCATCACTCAATTGCGCCAGTACCATCATTGACTTTTCAGCGAACATGCCCATGTCGGCATTTTCCGAGTTCTGGCACTCATGTACGTCGGGACGCTCTCTGCTGGTGGACTATTTGACATCATTTCACTCACATTACACAATTATAGGGTCACGAAAAAGCTTTGCACTTGTTTCTAATTTTTTAGTTCTATTATTGATACAGGCGCCCGATTTTAACAAGGCATCTATGGCTAAGCTACTGCTGCACCGATGGCGCGAAACGTTGGACTCACAGTGTACGGTATTCCCAATTACCTCACTAGCGAAGGTTCGATTGTCTTCATATTACTCGGTTGGACTGGGCGAAACGTTTCAACTGCCACCGCACGTCGAGGATGCTCTTCGCTCTGCGCTGTGAGACGTCAGCATACAACAGGGGAACAAGTTCACTGGGTTGCCACTGTGTATACTGGAAGTTGCTCGAGAGACATGTCGATATCACTTGAAGCTGTGTTTGGAGATGCAGAGTCAGGCAGTCGAGTTCGGTAGCAGCCAGCACAGCTGCAGATGGTAGTGGTAGTGGCTGGTGGGGGTGGTGTGAAGTAGCCGCTGGCTCTGTTGGAAGTGGCTGCAGAGGGAGATTGGTTCTTTGAAGGACCTCGGGTTGCGAAGCAGGAGGAGCAAGGGCAGATAGTCGATACTGTTGCAGGAGGGGCGGGCGCAAAGATGCGGCTGAGGATTCCTGACGGCATATTAAGATGATTGAAGATTGTAGTTGTAGATTGAAAGTTGTAGTTGATCAGTGTTGTAGTTTGAATGTTTGCTTTATGCTTGTTTTAATTGATTGTTGATGGAAATAATGTTCTTTGAATTAGAAATGTAGCACTCTTATATAGGCAGTTCATTCATTAAATTTAGCCCTTGTTAGTCGGCCAAAGCTGGTGGCTGTGTCAGTCGGCGAAATCATTTTCGCTGTAATTCGGCGAAACACACCTGCCTTGCACTCTCCTGTTGCCCAATTCTCCAATTTTTAAAGATGAAATCAAGCTTCCGGGATCCGAGAAATGGCATCATGGTCGTATTCGCCGGAGATGGAAAGAGTCATAGGCGCGAAGGGCTGAGCTACACCCGGCTCTTTCACGTCATTTCCGCTCCGGCCTAGGTATATAGTCGGCCTCATTTCTCTTGTACATATGTCTGAGCACAAAGCAATAACACTCAACCTACAACAATTCAACCCTAAGGTCTTTTCTACTGTCTCACTTACACGATGATAACAACTCTCACCCACAACGCTGCAGACGAACGCAGCCCACCTGCTCAACCGTCGATTGAAGGTATGCATTACACGCTATACCCGTATCTCGCAAAGCCTCTGACAAGACTGGAAGACCAGACTGTACCTTTCGGAGAAAATGAGAAATACCCGGATTGTGGGCGGACTGCGTGGTTGGTCGTTGTCGGTGCGTGGTGTGCGATGGTTCCGTCGATGGGGCTGTTGAACACGCTTGCCATTCTCCAGGCTTGGTTGATGGAACATGAACTACATGGTGTGCCAGAGTCGAAGGTTGGATGGATCTTTAGCTGCTATGCTTTCTTTCTGTACTTTTGTGGTGCACAAGTTGGTAAGTATCTCTTTGGACATGTTGTTGCACATGTGCTAATTGTGCTAGGGCCAATTTTCGACAGCCACAATGTTAGAGTGCTCATCATACCAGGTTCAATTGGTATTGTGCTTTCACTGATTATGTTTAGTCTCTCTACGGGTAAGTCGATCTCCTCACTGCTTAAATCCTCTGTCGCTAATCAGATTTGCAGAGTTTTATCAACACCTTCTGTCATTTGGCGTACTTGGCGGTATATCTGCCTCCCTTCTCTTCAACCCCAGCCTAGCTGCCATTGGCCATTGGTTCCATCGTCGCCGAGCTTTCGCGACAGGGATTGCCTGCACTGCCGGTGGTCTAGGAGGTGTCATCTTCCCGATCATCATTCAATACCTCGCTCCGAAAGTTGGCTTCCCGTGGGCTATCAGGGTCATTGCGCTACTTTGCGCCAGTCTGTTGGGCGCGGCTTGCTTACTCTTGCGTCAGAGATTGCCTAGAAACAAGGCTGCCGGAGCATCCATTGATCTCTGGGCCTTGAAGGATGCGAAGTTCGCCACTGCTACAGTGGCAACGTTCCTCATTGAGTTTGCAGTCTTCATTCCATACTCGTACATATCATCTTATGCAATCAGCTCTGGTCTCGGCGCGGAAACTGCGTATCTTCTCAACGCACTCCTCAATGCTGGCGCGATCCCAGGCAGGGCCTTACCTGGCTATGTCGCAGACACTTTTGGAGTATATAATACCATGTGCGTGACATCATTGGTATGTGCGACATTCATCTTTGGGCTGTGGCAAACTGCATACGATCACAAGTCCAGGATGATGGCTTTCGCGGTTCTGTTTGGCTTTTGGTCTGGGGCCGCGATTAGCCTTACGTCGGTGTGTATCGCTCAGGTCTGCAAAGTTGAGGATATTGGTAAGCGCATCGGTACCGCCTTCTTTATTGCTAGTTTTGGGGCCTTAGTTGGTATTCCTATTGCTGGTGTCATTCTGGAGTCAAACAAAGGCCAGTATCGCGGGTTGATCCTGTTTGCTGGATGTATGTATGCGGCTGCATGTCTTGCTTTTTGTGCTGCGAGGGGCATTTCAGGCGGCCGGAAAAAAATATTTTAGAATAGAACTATAGATAAAATAAAATTCAATGTATTTCAATGGGATCAAACTGACTGCTCGCAATAAGGTGAACTGAGTCGGGAGTCTTGGGCTACAATCTCGGAGGGCGTCAATTTCGCCGAAATGGTGCTTTTACTCCTTAGTCGCAGCTTTCATATTTAACCAAGTCATCCATTTCACGCGGGACGCTTGATTTTCAATCGCTTTCAAAATTAACTAAAAACTGTTAAAGTAGAGTTGAGGCAATTGAACCATGTCTTCCATTGAGTCCGACAAAATCCCCGTCTGGCTGGATTGCGATCCTGGCCACGATGTGAGCATCGACACAAATGTTTCGCATACCAAGCGCTGACTCACAATTACAATAGGACGCATTTGCCATCATTCTAGCTGCGTACCACCCTCGTCTCAACCTGTTAGGTATCTCATCTGTCTTTGGAAATGCGTCCCTCAAGTAAGTACCGCCCCATAGCGGGCTTCGACATCATTCTGACAAAGAGCCTTTACAGCCACACAACGCATAACGCAGCTGCCATCTTGACTGCAATTGGGAAAGACAAGGATGTGCCCCTGTATCGTGGTGCCAGAAAAGCTCTTAAGCGCCCTCCAGCTCATGCACCCGAGGTGCACGGTGAATCTGGCCTTGAGGGGACGTATTTGCTGCCTAGGCCAGAATGTCAGGCTGTGGAGGGTGATGCTGTAGAAGCCATATTCAATGCTCTTATGGCTCAGCCAAAAGATACGGCTTGGTTGATAGCGACGGGGTCTCTCACGAACGTGGCCCTCCTTCTGCAAAAGCACCCTGAAGTCACTGCTCATTTGAAAGGAATCAGCATCATGGGCGGCGCATTTGGTGGTGGCTTCTCAGATGCACATCTACATGTGGTGGATGGCAAAGAGCGCGTTGGAAATATTGGTCTCTGGGGAGAATTTAATATTCTAATTGATCCCGAGGCCGCCACGGAAGTATTTCACAACAAAAATGTTGCGAAGAAAACGACTCTTGTGCCGCTAGACCTGAGCCATCAAGTTCTTGCAACGCAAGCCGTGCGAGAGCTGATCCTGCATGGCCAAATGGTGACGGATCCCAGAGCGAAGGGAAGTCGACGCTGAGAACGATGTTGGTCGAAATATTGAACTTTGCATGTGGAACGTATGCGTGAGTCTCTCTTCACAGAGCACTTTCTGCTTTTCATTGACCGTAATAGGCACCTGTTTGGTGTGAATGAGGGCTACCCCGTCCACGACCCAGTAGCTGTTGCTGCCGTTCTCATTGGCACAGCAGAGGAAATTCCCTTTTATGAATGGCACGAAAAGAAGAGTGCGCAGCCAAAACATAATGAGCGCTTTGATGTGACTGTCGATACCAAGGGTAGTTTCGAAGCAGCAAGGGCTGGCACAGCGCAGACTGGTCGCACCGTTGCGACTGCTTTGAAGCCTGGAGAGGAGGGGGTGAGAATACCACGAAGCCTGGATGTGGACAGGTTCTGGAAGGAGATCGAGTTGTGTCTTTCTCGTGCTGATGATATTAATGAGAGGAATGGCAAGATAACCTGGGGGGAGTACCGGCCAGAGTAGCCCCCCGGGACGCAAAATGAACAGTCCAAGACTGGCGCGGCGACCTTGATAAACAATGGTGCAACTAAAATACAATCAAATCTTTAAACTATATAATACACAGACTGTAGGTGACTTGGACGATAAGCTGTCAGTTCCCTATCAATTTGCCAAAGTTGTCGCAGAACAGTACTTGGCTCTAGGTGTACTGGTTTTCAGAACCCACGTAACCATCTTCAGAACACTCTCCTCAGTCAGTGGCCGAAGTTGGCGCATGGTTTCGGATGCTTGTTGAGTTGAGGATATATCAAAAATTGCACGCTGCGAAACATCTTTTGATACCATGCTCTTCCAAAGATCTAACAACGGGAGCGCTGGATGCTCTGTCTTCATGTCTTGCAGCTTTTCCAGCCACACGATAGGAGAAAACACATCAAGACTGCTCCAACGACTGTCTTCCAGGATCCAGCATAGCATCTGCTCCCACTTGGGAGTATCTTGGTTGTTCAAGACATGAAATACTGGAGTGGACAGCGATGCCTTCTCGCACGTGTAATCGAGGTGGCGTAGTCCTTGACATTGAGAACGTGGTAGCGCAATGTCCAGAATTGCCTGCGCAGCTACATGAACAGGCATCCAATCTAGCACTTGACCTTTAAAGCTAGGTAGGCCGCCGACAATACCTGCGGTAGAGAGTAGCAGCGGATAGGCTTCCCGCAAGTTCCAAGCTCCAGACTCATCACCGCACAGCTGACCGACTCGAATAATCTCGATCGGTTCTAAGTCAATTGCCTTATCGCCAATATTGTTATTTGCCTCAGATATTATGTTCTCCATTACCCACTTAGACTGAGAATATCCCAGCGGTGAAGAGTCTGAAGGATGCTCGGACACAGTTTCCGAGATCGGAACGCACTTTGACGAGCGAGCAGCAGCTGTCGAGCTTACAAAGGTAAACTTAGCGCCGGCTTTGGTAGATAACTCTATCAAGTCCCTGGTTCCTGCCAGTTGATCTGTAAATGAATCTAGTTTGACGTTGAAATTGACCGCCCAAGAAGCGTGGATGAAATGGGTCGAGTCCCTCAAAATCTCCTCTCTGTACCCGTCAGCGAGCTCGAGTGCCCCATTCGTCATGTCGAAGGGCAGACAATGAATCCCTTGAGAGTTGGTATCATCCAAACCAGCCCATCCATGTGTTCGAATGACTCTTTCAATGCGCTTTTGGGCCTCCGATGGTGCTGAGGCGCGTACTAAGCAATAAATTTTGACCACATCCGGGAAAGAGCGCAGGGCATTCAAAATATATGCCCCCAAGAAGCCTGTTGTACCTGTCACGACAATACAAAACTCTTTTCCAACCCTTTTTGCCCCTGAAGCTTCTATTCGCACTTTGTACGTGTCTGAATGCTCGAGCATCTTTGTTGCATCCGATTTTAAAGTTCTTGAACCGTATCCTTCTTCCTTGACGCCGCTCAGAAAAGCGGCCAGGCGCAGGACCGTTCCTTGGTCATAAACAACGTTCATAGGTAGCGGTAAACCATCTCTGGTTCCAATATCCTCCTGCAAACTCTTTCTTATTTGAATACAAGCCAAAGAATCCACTCCTTGCTGGTAGAGGTCCGTGTCAGGCTGAACAGAATAGCCAACGACACGTTCAATACATTCCTGCACGGTAGAAGTAACGTGCTTAACTGAAGTGAAGGCTTGGGTCTGCTGAGGTAGATTTGTTTTCAAATAAACATCGTCTATGAGACTCGAGAGCTTTTCGTCGGTCTGCCGCCGCAGCTTGGTTCCTTTGCTGCTCGTTTGCGGAAGCAAATCTGGATCATCAGCACGAAGTGCAATAACCATGCTCCTTGCGATGCGAGAGAGACTTGAGTTTCTCGCGTTAATCTCATCCAATGGAGACCACACAGCTTCCAGAAAATCGCCCTTTGTGTAGTCACTGCTATGGTAAAGAACAACCCCCAAGCTAGGTCTACCAGACCCAAAGACATAGGCGTCTTCTACGATGTCGCTAGCAGACACGATAGCTTCTTCGATTGATGAAGGGTTGATCTTTTTGCCATTAGCAAGGGCAATATTTGCGTCGCTTCGGCCTTTGTAGTACCACTTATTTGGGTGATCCGGGTGCGCCTCGAATAAATCTGAAGTTGCGAATGATCCATCGCTGCGATTCGTCTTAAACACGCATGGCCAGTTCGACCCAACAACTAACTCATACAGGCCATCCTCGCGAGGCTCCATAAGCAGTTGGTTGCGCATGCATTTATGTTGCAAATAGTTCCACCGTGTGTCTTCATCATAATTTCTGTGAGAGGACATGAGAAAGCCGCACTCTGCACTTCCAAAGCGTGAGAGCAACTTCACACCATGCTGAATCAGCGCGTCCCCAATCGCAACAGGCATCTCTGCTCCGCCAACGCCAACAAGTTCCATATTCTGAAGCTGCGTGATACCGCCAGGGTCTTCCAAAAGCATCTGCAGAACATATGGTACAGATGAGAAGTAACCAACAGGAGCTAGGTTTTGACTCTGCGCAACCTTAATGCTTCTAATGACATTGGCCCCGGTGATTGGCAATTCGCTTTCAGGGAAGAACCATATCATCGCTCCACTTGTCCATGCCCTCAAGCAGTCTGCGAGACCGCCGTGGTACAGGGGCGTCGTCGTGAAAGTGGCAGCTGTGTTGTTGACTTCAAATCGGGGCAAGCATTGAATAACTGCATTGCTCTGTGGAATTGGTTTGGGTTGACCTGAAGACGTACCAGAGGTGTGGAAAAGAAATGGAACATCCGTGGAAGCCGTTTTTATTGCACGAGCTGGCACTTCAAATGAGGGTTTTTTCGGGTAAGCTGGTACCAACACAATCTTTCGGTCAATTTCTGATCCCAGCTTGTCGACGTCAGGCGAGTCGGTGATAATTGTGTTAATTTCAAGTTCATCGCAAAGATGTTTGATCGCTCTTGCGTCAAGCTGTGGCCTAGAAAATGTTATGACATGAAATACTCAATTGCGGTCTTGTTTGACGTACGCTAGGAGCATCACCGAGTGTCCGAGGTGGATGAGACCAGACCAAGTAAGAACAAACTCCAGTGTGCTCTTGCAAAGAAGACCGACAACAGCGCTTGGTTCTTCAAGCGTTGCGGAAAGAGTCCGGGCGGTAGAAATGGAAAGTTCTCGTAGTTGTCCAAATGTGACGGTTGGTGAGGCTACGAATTAAAGTTAGGCGCAGTCCGTGTCTTTCAGAGAGCATGCTTACCGTTTGTACAATCCTCACGTTCATTTGGTACTGCAAAGCCAATAGCAGGTTCATTATAGATTCGGATAGCCTGCTCATAAATTAAAGCAGGAATGGTTGCGAAAGCTGGTAGTGCTTGTCCAGTCCGGCGTAGCACATCTGCCTCTCCAAGGGTACAGGTAAAGTAATTTGGTTCGACATCCGCCATTTCTATCAACAGGAATGCTTATCAGTCTTGACTTGCAGCTTTCGGTGCTGGCTGGCAATTAGCAGGCCAATTCAGTGCCACAGGAAAAGCCCCCGAATATATCTCAAGCTGAGATGTCCATGCTACACCGTTGCGCATCATTCATTGTAATTCAATTTCCATTACCTAAATGCTCCCAAATAAACTTACACGATTGAGGTAATCCCATAAATTCTCGGCGGATCGCTTTCCTTTGGCGAGGCAAGCGTGGCTGTCGATCGGGAAAAGCTCCGAACGCGTCATTGGCCGTCATTGAACCTTCTTGAGCGGACATCAGCAACATTCGAAGGTCTCTCTACCCCCACGAAAAGAATTCCTCCAAGCCCTTCAGCTATATCGACCTTTTGCGTGTTTGGCCTTTGTCCCAGTAAAGTGATTGGCCCGCGATCCACAGCTGCTAGACATTTCTTGTTCAAGACACCAGGTCATCATGGCAGCCCACAACGACGATGTCCTTAGCTTGAGTAACGGTGTCAAAATACCACAGCTAGGGTTTGGCGTTTATAAATCACCCGTCGATTTATGTCTTCAAAGCTGTGCGACTGCATTGGAGGCTGGATATCGGCATATCGACACAGGTCAATACTACGGTAACGAAAAGGAGGTCGGGCTAGCTGTTCAGAGGTCCAACATTCCACGCCACGAAGTCTTTCTCACGACCAAGATATTGGAGACTGATACCTACGAAGAAGATTACGCGAAATGTTTGCGTAGCGTGGAGGCCCTCGATCCGAAAGACAACTTCGTGGATTGTTTCCTCATACACAGCTCCAACGTCGGCAAGGAAAAACGAATTCAACTTTGGGCTGTTCTTGAAAGACTATACAAGGAAGGCAAGGCCAAAAGCATAGGGGTGAGCAACTTCGGCCTCCAGCATATCGAAGAACTGAAGCAAGCTGCAACCGTTTGACCACCCCACGTGAATCAAATTGAAGTGAGTTCAAAATAGCCTTCAGTCTACAGCTAAGCTGATCAATTGGCAGCTACACCCATGGGCTCAGCAAAGAGAGATAGTTTCATACTGCGCACAGAATAAGATTGTCGTAGAAGCTTATTGCCCGCTGGTGCGAGGACAGAAACTTGACCATACTACGCTGCAGCACATTGCCAAGAAACATGATGCTGAGCCAGGACAAGTCTTGGTTAGGTACTCTCTTCAGAAGGGCTGGGTACCTCTGCCCAAAAGTGATAATCCGACAAGAATCAAGACAAATCGCAATGTGTATCACTTTGTGCTCGATGACGCAGACATGGACGACTTGGACAATCTCGACCAAGGGCGACAAGGCAACATTGTGCAGGCGGTAGATAATTAGGACTTAATTGAACACAATTACTTTTTTAATTTGTTTTTTATAATTTCTAAAGAAAAACAATACCAGCAACCCAAACTATTCCAAGAAGAAGAAACACTTGCAACATATGTTGCTATCAGTTGTGTGAGCCACCATCCTCGACCACAATGGCTGTTCTCTTTGACTCAGGTGGTGCGTCCATGGCCATTCCGACATGGTAAACAGTCGCTTGTTTTGGTGCAGCAACGTCCTGAGCAGCTTTTTTGAGATTGTCTCGCTGCTTAACAAGATCACCGTTGGTAGCATCGTGAACTTTGAGCTGCTGGAAGGTGTACTCTACATCTTCTTCCTCAACACCAGTATCACTGCTGTCAACAAAAGCGTCAATGCCAGCGCCATTTCTGGGAAACTTTCGCATCATCTGCTTGTGCTGCTTCAGTGCTAAAACCATTTCCTCCTGTGAGACATCGTTGAGGAAAACACACTGTCCCATTGGCGAGACGGGAACAGCGGCACGCAGTTTGCCATCACGGGTTCTGATGATTGCCGCAGTTGCTTTTTCAAGTAGCGGGCCATCGAATTGATCGTGATCCATGGAAAGACCGGCTCGTGAGAAGAGCTTGAGAAGTTCCGTGTGGTCTTCGGCAGAGAGTAGTCCGCGAAGGAATGACAGCGTGGCAGAGTAAGCCATGTCAATGGAAATGGCATGCCCGTGGCGCAATGGTGGCTCTGGTACCAGCTCGTGTAGTGGCGACCATCTGTTTGCATGTTAGGAACTGCTGTGACTGCGAGATTCGCAAATGACTTACGTGTGGCCATAAGCAATTACTCGGTCCAACATAATCTCATGCAAGTTGGGAACTTCCAGCTTCAGCATCTCGTAGATGCCTGCTCGACAAATCTTGTCGGCCGTTTCCCGCAAAGAATCACTAGCGCTTGGTGTTCTGCCAAAGCCCGTCTCAATTAGATCCTCACAATGTTCTTTGAGGAGCTCATAGGTCTCCCGATGAGCGCAGGTCGAGATTTTGATCAATTCCGCGAATCCGTTGCGAATTTGAGCAACAGGAAGCGTTCGCAGGAAGGTGGAGTCAAGGAACGTGTGCATTGGTGCGTGATAGGCTCCCAATCTGTTCTTGTATCTACCATAGTTGACAGCTACTTTGATTGAGACGGACGCATCAATAAGTCCAATTACAGTAGTTGGGACGCGAATGAAGTTCGTGTTGCGGCGGTAGGCAGCACAGGCAAAACTGGTGATCTGTTAGTACAGTTGGCCCAAGTTTAAAAAATGATGACTTACCCAGCAACGTCAGTCACTAAACCACCGCCAACAACCAAGACTGGCTCCTTTCTGTAAATTCCGAACTCATTCATGGAGTCCACAATGCCAAGCAAAGTCTCCATGTTCTTGGCTGTCTCACCAACCGAGGTCTCGTGGATTTTAAGAGGAATGGCATGGTGATCAAAGTACCTTTGAATCGCTTTGCCATATAGGTCGAACATGTTCGAGTCAAGAACGCAAAGACACCGACCCCATCGCTGGTAGCAGTAGGCAAGCTGATGATTGTCAGGGTTGAAAACACCGTCCACGAACTCAAAGTCGTATTCGATTTTCTCGTAGCCGCAGACATTGAAACCGTTTGCGGTCTCCGCCACAGATGCCTTCATATCAGACATGATCTAAATAGAAACAAGGTGTTGAGGGTTTATTTTAAGATCTTACAGATTTTTGTTGAGATCACTCAGTGGCTTGGTAGATTCAGGGCATATCTACTCAAGGGCGGCCTGCTCTATTTGTACCAACGCAACTTAATATGCTTCATTTTCCTCCAGCACACAAGGCCAATGGCGGCAGTTCTGGCAACCAAGTGAGATCCCACGTTTTCTCGTGTCTTCGCCTATCAGCAAAGACGTATTTGCTGCATTATAATGGCATCGTCATCTCCAGTCATGGACTGTTGGTATGTGCTCTGCCGTCCGTCTGTGGTGCCGCAGTGAAAACATTGGCGCATAGTGCTCACAACATTTCACAGATATGCCGTATGCAAGACATGCTGTTCAGATGTAAATTGTGGTCCGATCTGCGCGCGTAAAATAATACTTCGGCATCAATGGTAACGATGTCACTATGATGTACACAAGGCGTGCAACGGGTCGATCGACACGAGGATCCAGCCAGGCCATGATCGCTCTGTACACGTACGCAGTACCTTAATGGAGATTAACTTTGGATCAGTTGAAACCCAGTTACGCCGCGATGATCGTTGTGCGACTTGCAGCTGTGGCTGAAGCTGTGCAACGGCAGGTACCACGTAGTGACCGACCATCCTCGTCATTGAGGCCTGGGTAGTCCACAGAAAAGCCTTTTTTGCGAAAACGAGCACATCAAGATTTTTAGATCATCGCGATCAATGCAGCTATCTGTTATCGCAGCAATCTTAGCTATAAGGTACCTCAATCTTCTGGACCCTTGTGTCATCTGTTGAACTTCAGCTAACTACCCTGGAGCTATCCGCCATCATGAGCGAATTCGACGCCAGCAAAGCATATGCTAAGCAGGAAGATGTATATTTCAATGATGGAAGGGAGAAAGAATTACTTGAATATGTCCTCTCTGCTCCAAATTTGGCCGAATTGCAAGGATCCCCATCGCGAGTGTTGGCCGCAATCGATGAATATGGGCGCACCAAGAATTATTTGATGAACGTCGGCGCTGATAAAGGCGCCATCATTGTGAATTTAATTGAAGAGAGTCGACCGGAAGCCATGGTAAGTAAAACATTACTTTTCAACTCACTCCTTTCGCAAAACTGACTACATTGGCACGGCAGGTTGAACTAGGCGGCTATGTTGGATATTCAACCATTCTGTTTGCTGATGCACTGAGGCGCAGCGGAGGTAAAACATACATCTGCCTCGAATTCAATCCAAACTTTGCTGCCGTGATAGAGGCACTAGTTGACCTCGCTGGGCTCCGCTCGATTGTGAAGGTCATTGTTGGTCCAGCCAACGCCTCACTGTCGCGCTTGCATTCGAGTGGTGATCTGTCTAAGATCGACTTCCTGTTTTTGGACCACATCAAATCAGCCTATGTTCATGACCTCAAGTTGTGTGAGTATCTGGGTTTGATCCAGCCAGGAAGTGTATTGGCAGCAGACAATGTTATCAAGCCTGGAAACCCCCCCTATCTCGAATATGTGCGATCGTCCAATCAGGAGAAACGCGCCGCGGTGCAGAAGACAAGCAATCGCTTTGAACGCGGAGCAGCCGCAGAAGCGGAGGATGAGCATCTCGGCAACCCAAACTTGGTGTACAAGAGCAAGCTTATTCATAGCTTTGAGCCTACTGGCATTCCTGTAAGAGCCTTGGAGTATGATTCCCGAACTCTTAAAGTGTTAACACTATATCTAGGATGGCGTGGAGATTACCGTTTGCACGGGAACCGAATTGGCTTAATTGGTCGAAAGAGGGCATTTGAGGCTGAGCTGAATATTGGGTTGGTCAATTAACAGAGAAAATTTCAATTTAATAAAAACGCGACATCGATTTGACGATGGCGGAGTGCGACCCGTGTTGAGTCCTAAACGTGCATGTGTGACGGCCGATGACGTGAAGAATGCAATGCAGGGCCGTCAGTACCCTCCACAACTTGTACGTCTCAGCAACAATACAGCTCCCATCCCTGCACTCATTTATTGGGGCCCTTAAAGTTGTTCGTTCCCTTTCATTCTTAAGCTTCGCTTTCATTTTTCAGTTCTCCTCGGCATCGCATCAATGAACGTCCAAGTCAAACACACAGATGGCACAAAGCAGACGGTGGCACTACGCCAAAACTTCATTCTTATTATGTCTGAGCATTGTACTGCTTCCAGTAACAGCTGTTGTTGTTCTCGCAACCTGGGTAATATACTCATTCAAAGCATCTTCAACCAGATATGGTCGTAACACGTCGGTCCGGTCGCCACACCGCACTGTCCTCGTCACAGGTGTCAATATGTCAAAGGGATTAGCGACAGCCCGCATGTTTCATCGGCGAGGACATCGGGTCATTGGTGCGGATTGTGCAAGGCTCTCACAAGCAATTGTTTCTTCTGCCATCGATCGCTTCTACACCCTTCCTGTCCCGGCGGATGCAGACGCGCCGGAGCATGATCCATACATTCGTCGGCTGATGTTAATTGCAGAAGAGCAACAGGTAGATCTGTGGCTATCCGTATCAGATGTTAATGCTGCTGTTCGAGATGGTCAAGCAAGAGACATTCTTCAAAAGCACACAAAGACACGCTGTATTCAACTGTCACAGGAAAATGTCGAGCTCTTGCACAATAAGGCTCGCTTTATGGAGCACGCCCAATTACTAGGCCTTCAGGTTCCAAAAAACAAAACCGTCTATGACCGTGAGTCTTTGACAGACTTTCTTGTCGATATGGGTGGCCTGGCTCTGAACTCCAACGTCAAACGTCGTTTCATTGTGAAGCCAGTGGGAGTCGATGACTTGGCTCGCTTCAATATGGAATTGCTTCCTCACTTTTCCGAGCAGCAGACTATGGAAGCAGTCAATTCCATTCCGTTTCACAATGAAAAGAAAGTAGGCTTTCTTGCTCAGGAGTACATTGATGGAGCGGAATTCTGCACCCATGCCTTGATTGTCCGAGGCCAAGTCAGGGCCTTTGTGGCATGTCGATCTTCTAGTGTATTGATGCATTATTCGGCTTTGCCTGTGCAGTCCCCACTCAGCCAAAGAATGCTAGCGTTCACAAAGGCGATCGCAGCTCATGGGGGAGACCACTGGACTGGACACGCCAGTTTCGACTTCATGGTCAAGGAGACGGATGAAGCGGGAGAGAAGAGCCTTGTTCTTTATCCAATTGAATGCAACCCGAGAGTACACACTGCTATTTTGTTGTTCAACGACACGCCAGAGATTATCGACGAGTATCTGAGCGTTCTTGAACCAGGTTTGCAACCGTTTGAGAAGCCGTTGTACCCGAGAACGCCGCACAGATATTACTGGCTAGGACAGGACTTGGTGGAACAGGTGTTTTGCCCACTGGTTGACCTGGTCGGTCTAGGGAGTCTCGATACACGTCAATATATGCGCAAGTTGTCTGATTTCTTCTGCCGTATTTGGACTTGGAAGGACGGTACATTTGAGGTTTGGGATCCATGGCCGTTTTGGTGGCTGTATCATGTCTATTGGCCGCTTCAGCTTGTGCAGTATCTGGGACGCAAACGATGGCACAAGATCAATGTCAGCACAGGGAAAATCTTTCAGGGATCCTAGTCTCTTATTTTACAATTCAGTTTGGGGGCGAAGGGGCAGTAGAGGAGCAGAGACTGGCTTGTTAGTGGCAGTAGGCCGTGTGTTGTATCATGGCGCGGTTTAGATTGAGGTTATACTTTCGTGCGACTATTAGGATTCAATATAAAACTTATTCAAAAGAAATTTAAGGTTCCATCGCAAGTCTCGATTAGCCTTATGGGAACAATTAAATCGTGAGATTCACGCAAGTCGCTGAGGCAGACAACAGGCTAAACTTGCGCTTGCGGTACTTCTCCACTGTGGTAGCTGCCTTGAGTGGCACACAGATCTCCAGCATCTTGATCCCCTCATCATCCAAACTCCCTCTGCGCGAACGGGCTCTCATCAATCAAGGCTTTTAACATCCATCTTTGAATAGTCTATAACAGTTTTCTTCGACTGTCACCTACTCAAAATGTCGGAAGACTCGCCTGCCGGACCAGCAAACGCAAAAGCTGCTAGGAGATTCGAAGACCGTGATGCTGTCAGGGCTAAGCTTTCAGACACAACTTTCAACTTCAGTAAGCACTTATCGAGTGTCTTTAATTTTCCCTATGCAGTCTAACTCGTTTATAGATCGTTTCCCAGACCCCTTGGCACCTGCAGGCTCTGTGGCAAAGAAGTACCCTCCAGGTACAAACGCGCAGCTGGAGCAAGAATGGCTCACGATGATTGACAGCGCTGTCAAGCGTTGAAATAGGAAAGGCTCTTCGTATATAGTTATTTCTTGGGAGGCTATGGTGTAACACCGATTGCATTGTACTTGTTCGGCGTGGCAGAAGCTGGACGAAACAGTCTGCTTGCAGCACTGGTGCAGCCTCCCTTGCTTTGGCTGAATATCCGTAAATGGGAACCAGGCTCTTCAAGGAAACACATAACCTTTAAAATATTTTTTAAAGAGGATGGAATTGGAACATTTTCTAAATTTACTAATTGTAAAGATGTTGAACCGCCGATGAATGGCACAAACGCAGCAGATGACGCCAGACAGTTTATAGGTCAAAGTCTTTGTAATATGTCTCAATATTCTCAGCTGCATTAAGCCACATAATCAACTATTGTAAACTTGACATGCCCAGAATCACTCATCCTCTGCCAAACCCATTTGGCTGTCGCTGGGCTCCTGGTACTGTCCTGTGGGCTTTGCACTCCTTGTACGCGCTTTGGTGATGTTAGACTTGTCAATAGCCAAATCTTCATCTTTCTCTATTTTAGATCTGTCAATATTTATCCCTCAGCTACACACATGCATGAAGACATAGCTTACCTAGTTGTTGGTCAGAGTCTGGGTCGGCAACATCATTGTTGGCTGCCACGGGAGCGTCATCGCCCTGGACTGAGATAGGCTGCTGATCGCCTTGTCTGTTTTTGTACGAGTTGTCTACCTTAGCATCATCAGGAACATCGGGGTTCTGATCATTCGCTGAAATGTTGCTGTCTCCTGGGGGCGTGGACATAATTATGGTATGAATGATTTGTACGTAAATTGGTCAAGTTGAAAATGCTGCGAGCAAGCCAGGTATAAATAATTCGTAGTCCGATGAGACAAGCTTTAATCATGGATAGCTCGTTTGAATTCTTCGAGCCCCGTTTAAAAAAGGTTAAAATGGATGATGGTTGAGCTACGAGTTCATGACACAGCTCTGATCTTAGTCAAGAGCACCTTCCGGTATTCACTGACCAGATCGTCGCAATCGTCTGTTGTAGATCATCAATTTAAATTGGTTATCGAAACAGACTGAACATAACGTGCGATCCACAGCTAACAGTATGATCCACCCAGACACTTCGAAGGTTCAGCGCAGGGAAACTGAAGGGAGCTTTTCGGTAATCGCCCCGTCATGCACTCAAATGCATTCACCGTTGTCCAACTCCAGCAAAAGAACCGGTGACGCATGATTGACATACTGCCATAGCTTCACACTGACTTTTACGGCTGGAAAATTCCGAACTGAGGCCTATATAGGGTGGATGAAGCTCGAGGATGACTCTGTTCAATCTTCTAGTCTTTCAACCATATCATTATCAAATACAACCTTTGAATACTCCCAGCAAACTTTCATCATGACTGACAACACCAACCCCGGAAATTTTGCCAACCGGTGCGTAACCTTGAGCCGTCGCATAGTACAAGTATCTAACGTGTAAAATTAGCCCCAAGGAGGAGGTTCAAAATATTGCGTCCAAGGGAGGACAGACAGGCGGCAACAGCGGCTTTGCCTCCATGGATGCTGATAAGCAGGTACGTCTTTTCATCCCAAGCTTTTGAACTAATGCGGTGAAGACTGAGATGGCAAAACTAATGTGTTGAAAAGAAAGAAATTGCGTCCAAGGGCGGAAAGGCTTCTGGAGGTTCTTTTGAGCCTGGTAGCGAGAAGGCGAAGGAAGCTGGTCAAAAGGGAGGTTCTAAGTAGATAATTTCATCTGAAATGTCAATTTATAAAATTCCTTTGGTCCTTTGTGATAAATTACTTGCATTTTCAACGCGAAAGTACCATGACAAAATTACAATTTTACATAATTACGAACAAACATATCTACAGTATGATTTGACTAAATGATAATGACCATAGCCAAGTGGGATGAGTGTCTAATTTTTTTGATCCCCTACAAAGTATTGGACTTCGTCCATGTCAACATACTGCGCTACGTGATCCGCCTGCCACTTTTTGAAGTTGAATCCCAAACCCTTATGGCTGTAATCCTTCTCATTTGCCTGGTCCTTGTGGTACTTGACCTGAATAAAGTCGCTGTTGACAGTCTTTGGATCGAGACTCAACGACACAAGAGCGTTTATTGTTGCAGTTTTTGGAATCAGGCGGAATGTCCAACTCTGTTCGTTCTTGAACTGAATAAGCTCGGGATCATTTTTGATCACCTCGTAGCCCTTATTCTCGCTTTCAGTGAAGAGTTTCGGAAGCGCGAACCACTGACCAGCCATTTTGTACCGGTTGTCGGCGTACACAAACTGGTCGTCGTAGACACAGTCAGCGGTATATCGCTTCACTCTCTCAACGGTAGGCTTGCAGCTGTAGAGTGCAATAATGTCGTCAATCAGCGCCTGTCTTTGTGGCGAGAGAGGGAGCGACTTTGCTGGATTTGGTGTCCAGTCGCTTGAACCTGACGTTTGGCGGGGCTCAAAAGCCTTTCCAGGTGCGGAGGAGGATGGCATTATGAAGAGGTAGACAAGGGAATTACTACAGTGGATAGTTTGAAGAGACTCGAGAGAATCTTTGATGCTCTTTCGGTATGCATGAGTGCTTCTTTATAGCTTGTTTTTGGCAGGTTCGGTTGAGTTCGATGGTCACAGAAGCTCAATATTTATTCCATTACGACTCGTCATTCGGCAGTAATAGAGATCGAAGTAGTGATGCGGTAAGGATTTGAGGGACTAGTTTGGCATAGAAATCATGGAGACAAGTTCATTTAGCATGGGGTAAGTGATGCAGCGCCGCCGTCATTCGTTACTTGCCAATGACAGCCTATTACTCTGCCAACAACAACAACCAGGTACCCAAGCATTCAGAAATTTTATAAGCCCTTAACACACGCATTTCCTTCTAGACTTTGCGGAAATGAGTCGACAGTTGCAGCAGGTCTTGTGCGTCTCTTTCATCGATCCGCGATGAATTGGGAGGCTGTCGTATGATGCAGCCTAGCTCTTTGTCAACATTCAATCCTCGTTTACTGGTAATACATGGCAGGTGTCACTAGCTGCAGTAATTGTTTTGCGGTTACACAATTTGGTAGTCTATGCGGCTTGGAAGGTCGCTATCACAGAGTCTGTTGCTTCGCCTAGGTCTCAACAGTCCGGCCACACCGACGGATTTGATGGAACAATGCCGTTCGAACACAAGGCTGCAGCCGGACAGCAATTTATCCTGCAGCCCCGTTAGACCAGGGAGCTAAGCAGGGCGTTAGCGGACTGGGTAACGATTTCAGGCGCTGGCTCATTCGTTCAGAACGGGCCGAATGGGACGATGGATTGTGACTGTCTGGTCTATACGGCTAAAGGTTTGAGAATCCTGATAGTATGCCAATGAGGTGGGAGGAGGACTTAATTCTGCCAATCGTTAGGTGAAGAAACAGTCGAATGAAGCACACAATATGCGGCTCTTTCGTCTTTAGCGGTGTCAAAAATAGCAAGATCCCGAGCTGACCCGAGACACAGCGCGTGCAGAGGTTGGCGATTTGATATGTGACTTGGAGCAGCATCCACTCGGACAGCGCCGTCCAGAGGAGTCATTTTCGATGCAAGGGGAACTTGCTTGGACGCGTTGCTTTGTTTCTTAATGAGATCAAAACCAAACGCTACATTGGTGTATTGAGTTTTGGGACGGGTGTGTGGCTGGCCTGTTATCTATTGTGCAGGTCGGAATCAAAAGCTTAGTTTTGAAGAACATTGTAAAATATGGCGTAGCGGTGTCCCTGTTCGGGCTCAGTTAGGTTAGTGAAGGCAGGGCGCCATTAAGCTGCGACACGGCAGCGTCACGATCATCAGTGGCCGTGCTGCAATTAGCTAATCGTGGTGGAATGAGCAACCCCTCCCTCTCCTTGATAGAAACATAACATTTGGAATCGCTGTCACGGTAGTTTTTGGCCCGGCCCCAACCGACGATGAAGGTTTGCACCATGGCGTACGCCGTGGCCAATTGCGGCAGCACTAGTGACTGCAGCCATTGGAGGGGGCGACTGCGCTTTGAAGAAACAGCAGCAAGATCAAAAAGAACAAGTGGCAGCGGTGATTCGTTTGAATTGAAAAATTGGTCAAGTGGAATGAGATGGAAGCTGAGAAGAAGGTGAGAGATAGCTGAGTAGTTGATGAGAATGGATGGCTGGAGATGGTCAATACAAAACTGTGGTTGAGTGATTAGTTGGATGAGTCGAGTCGCCACCACATTGAGAGAGGAAACATATGTACTGGCGTATTGGAGGCGTATTTCTCAGCAATTGGATGCAATTTGCAGACCGTAATCGTGTTCCAGTAGCGTCTGTGGACGTCTTTGGGATGGTGCGCTGGCAGGATGACGATGATGCGTCTGACACAGCCACCGCAACGCGCTACACTGCTCTGCACTGCACTCTGTTGCACTGAATTAGGGCGTCTCTTTGGGGGCTGGCGCCAGGTTTACAATGCCGGCGCGGTGAGATGCCCGCTACTGACGCAGCGCAGACGCCCTGTAAAGTTGAGCCTAATGCTCGCATTACTGCCCAGGATAGCACCAGCTGCCACCAAAAGTGCCCCCCCCCCCCAACCCCCAAAAAAATTGAATAACCCCGCAGCGGTTTTACCTCGAGCTCTGCGCTGCGCTGCTCTGCCCCTCACCTCGACCTCGACCTCACCCAGCCCATCCGTTCCGCCCGCCAGCCAAGACTGTGCAAGTGGCAAGAAATGTAATTTGTTGCTCTTCACCTCTGCTGTGATTCATTTTTCGTTTTGGCTTGCATCAACGCAGACAAACTCTAAACCCTGCTCTGCCTCTTCTGCTCTTTTGCCCTTTTCCTCTTCTTCCTTTCCTTCTTCATCTTCCTCATAGAACTCGAAAGGAACACACCTCTGCACAGCTCAACGATCGAGTCTCTACGTAACAAGACAACCCACGGCACATCAGAGGGGCCATCTGCTCCATTTGGGCTTTATTCTGTGACAAACCGAACCCCATTTCTCCATCATCTCTCAATCGTAAATCCATCGAACAAACAAAACCTGGCACCTGCATCTCCACGAAATCCAACACTGCTTCATACGCATCTCTGACTCTCCATCCGGGTTTCTCTTTCATCTCTCCAACCGCGTGGCTTCTCTTTTCTCTTACGTCAAGCTCCAGATATCACCCTTCCTAGATACATCGTCGTCGAACATCGAGCATCGAACACACACGACCCTCCCCCGACCTCCATTCTAATTCCTCCACAACTGGACTAGACTAGGCTCCGCGATATCACTGCAGTCCACCGCCGCCATGTCGGGCAGCGAAAGTCACGCAAATGGCGGGGGATTCGATCTCTTGCGAAGAGCTACCCAGGCCATGATGTCAAAGTAAGTCTTGTGGTTTTCCATCTCTACTATTTTGTGGTGCCTTTTTTTTTGTTTTTGATACCTTTTTTTTGTTCAGCATTGCTCGAATGCAAGCTACAAGATGCGTTGGCATCAGACATGCACCAATCAAGAGAGGAAGGCAACATCCATCATTTTCACAATCATCGTCATTCGAGGAGCTATACCAATTGCGCCATCAACTCATCGCGCTACCTATCCAAGTCACTGAAGCTCAAGTGAGAGTCAGTACCTGATCAGAAAAGGCACTTCGTCATCAAGCACCAAAGAAATGAGCACCGAGCTATCATCAAGCAAGGACTCGGCTAGCCTGTTTCTCGTTAGCATCATTGCAGCTTTGCGTTGCAATCGCTTTGCCAGCCCAGCCTTGGCCTAAACTTGGCTTTTGCGAAGTGGTGTGCCAGGGCCCACGAGTCAGCGTGTCATTGCAACCACGCAGGGACTGCCACAAGTGTGGTGGCGGCTGTATTAGTACTGCACATGCAGCATGAATAGCCAGCCGATTCCTTAGCCAGTCGCCGAATTGGTACAAGTGTGTCGCAATTCGAGCCTGGAAGAGACAAAGCGAAAAGAAAGCAACAGCAGTCCCATCGCAAGCTACTGCGATGCCACAGAGGCTTGTGTTTCAAACCAAGGGTCTTGGAGCTAGAGCTCTTTGAGCTCGCCCGCCCGATTATATATGGCCTGCCTGGCCTGTGTCACACACACATCGGTCCTTTAAACATGCCAAAATATGACAGGGATTGGTTTCCTTCTAGAAGCTCTTGGCCTGACTCGCCCTGGCGAACCATGGCTGCACTCTTTGTGCTTGGGCGACACAGCTGAACAAGTGCGAATTGCCACAATGGCATACTTGTGCGAGTGTACAGCATGCCTCGCGAGATGCTGCCGCTGAGTACGGAGTACTTCCAGACATATTCGTGATTTGGTTACATTGATGCATGGCGATTCCCTGTCATGGTTGCAATTGGGAGAAAGGGTAAAATCTCCACTCGCCTTGATTCGGGACTCGTCCGACTTTTTCTCTTGGGCTTTCCTCTTTACCGTCTATCCAGCCTCTGTTTTGGCCTCTACGTGTTACAAGTGAAGCCGTGTAGGGGCCGAGTCTAGAGAATAGTCTCGATTCTTTTTTGGGCAAGAACCAGGCTCTGCCATTTTGTTGCCTTGGCGAAATTTTTTTTTGGCAGTGTTCTGAGATGGCTGAATGCTTTGGCTTTGTCTCCCAGAAAGCGCCTACTCTCAAATTCTCCACTTAAGCTTTTTCCTTTTTTTTTTTTTTTTTTATCCCGCTACGCTATTTTACCTATTGCGGCCCTTCCGGATCACTGCCAAATGATCTAACAATTCGCCTATTCATCTTACTCGAGAGCTTTCGAAATTGCTTCTGGCCCTCTTTTTCCTTCCCTGGCCCTTGTCCACTGCTATATCCGTTCTCGGGGCCTTTGCTATTTATTTTTTTTAACTGGGCCTTGCATGGCCAAGCTTGGGCGCATTGCGTCTTCCTATACAGCCCGCGCAGCTTCAGAGCCTTGCATCCTTTTCTTACACACTCCCCGACCTAACACGGTTTTCTTTTGCCTCTCACCTCTCAACTCCCTTCTCGAGAGCGGTTTCGCAGTGTCAATTGTCGACAGAATCCGTATCCCATTGGTGGCTGGAGTTGAATTTTTACTTCCGGCTTTCTCCTCTGCCCCTCTTTGCCTCTACCTTCTTGGCAGTAGCCATGAACTAGTGGTTCCCACTTGACCTCATCATCTCTTCCCCGCGTTGGCGACGCTAGTTGCTCAAAATCTTCCTCTCTCTCCATTCGAGCCTTGCATCTCTGTCTTTACCGATATCTAGAACCAGCTTGTGCTGTCAATTTCGACCATGCAGGCGGTTAACCAACTTCCTAGGACTGCGGCCACCGATGACGAAGTCAACGACCACATAGGCACCGACACCCCGGGGTCCGGAATCGCCACCCCTCAGCCAGATCCCCAGGACAAGCGACTGCCTGGGATCATGAGCTACTTCGGCCAGGTTCGTCAAGGCCCTTCTACAAGTCTTACGTCCTCTTCCACTGCTTGTTCCCAGCTAGAGCACACCGCAAAGCCCACAGACGACCATTCGTCCTCTGTAGACTCGCGGCGGCAGCAGCCAACACAGGAGTCTGTTCAAAGCTCTCTGCCCTCTAGCATTGTACGAGCTGCAAGCCAGCCTTCCCTCGCCCCTGCTGTCTTGTCAACGCAGTCTGCATTTGTACAGCCCTCTCAAAACACCGCAATCCCATATCCTACCCCTCCTCCATCACAGCCATGTTCCTCTGCAAGCTCTGCTATACAAGCTTCAAGCTTCTCGTGTTCGCAATCTTCAAAAGCTGCGCAAGCGGACACTGCTACCATTTCGAAAAATCCGGAAGAAGTCATTGGCACCGCACAATCCTCAGAGTTGCAAGTTCCGTCTTTATCAGGCGCTGCTCCAGCTCAACCCACATCCGCAGCTACCCAACAAGATACCCCTCCTCCCCTTCCATCATCCGCCTCGCATCCTAATGACAACCCCAATGAACCTTCCGATACTTCCTCTAGTAAATGGTTTTCTCTTGATACGCTCAAAGAGCTAACTCGTGGTGTCATCTTTAAGAGCGGTCCGTCAACTCCTACTCGGGCACTCTCGTCTGCCACTCCGTCGCAGTCTGAGGGCAAAGCAACTCCTAGTCGAACGAGCAACGAAGGCGCCGAACAAAGTGGCACGCAAACACCGCGATCCAATGGTGGAGCACAGGCGCCTGCTGCGAAGGGAAAGCTCAACATCAAAATCGCCGAAGCTCGCGGTCTTCGCCGATGCCGTGATCCTTACGTTGTTGCTGTATTTCAACGAAGCGAGCTCATCTCTGGTGGTCCTCGTCCTTCAGATGATGACGAGGCATTGAGTTCCACGCCTGCTGCCATCGGCAGCATCCCCATTCAGCGCCAAGCCAGCGATTCTGGTAGGCCCCCAATGGCGATCCCCATGCGCAGTCGCCAGAGCAGCAACACCAGTGTCACCGACTACAATACCTTCCGCAACCGACCCAACGTGAACCGAGCCTTTTATACCAACCCTCACTGGGATGCCGAAGCTGTCTTGTAAGTTTTCACCTTGATCTCGCTAGATAACACGCGAGCAAAGCTTAACTAACATGTTTTCAGCGACGTCGTCGACTCCGATTCTCTCGTCGACATCTCAGTCTATGACCACGGCCCGAACGGCGACGATTTCCTCGGTCACATCAACCTGCAAGCGCCCAAGGATAGAGAAGCTCCTCTGAGAGGATGGTTCCCTCTCCAGGGCCATGCTAATACCAACGCTGAGAATGCGCCAACGGGCGAGATTTATGTCGAGGCACAATACCATCGGGCGGAGAGGAAGCACTTTGGACCTACCGATTTCGAAATTCTTCGTCTTATCGGCAAGGGAACTTTCGGCCAGGTTTACCAGGTGCGAAAGAAGGATACTCAGCGCATTTATGCCATGAAGGTGTTGCAAAAGAAGGTCATTGTGCAAAAGAAGGAAGTCGCCCACACAGTAGGCGAGCGAAATATCCTGGTACGAACAGCCACAAGCGATTCGCCTTTCATTGTCGGGTTGAAATTTTCATTCCAAACACCTTCCGAGCTCTATCTTGTTACCGACTACATGTCTGGTGGTGAGCTGTTCTGGCATTTGCAAAAGGAGGGGCGTTTCGACGAGAAGCGAGCTAAATTTTACATTGCGGAATTGATTCTCGCTATTCAACACTTGCACAACAACGACATTGTTTACAGAGATTTGAAGCCAGAGAACATCTTGCTTGATGCCAATGGCCACATTGCTCTTTGCGACTTTGGTCTTTCCAAGGCCAATCTCACTAAGGACGATACCACCAACACGTTCTGTGGTACAACAGAGTATTTGGCTCCAGAGGTTCTGCTTGATGAGTCTGGTTATACCAAGATGGTCGATTTCTGGTCTCTAGGTGTTTTGGTATTTGAAATGTGCTGCGGCTGGAGCCCATTCTACGCTGAAGATACTCAACAAATGTACAAGAACATTGCGTTTGGCAAGGTTCGATTCCCTCGAGACACACTGTCACAAGAAGGCCGCAACTTTGTGAAGGGGCTTTTGAATAGAAACCCCAAGCATAGACTCGGCGCTACGGACGATGCTGAGGAGTTGAAGCGCCATCCGTTCTTCGATGACATCGACTGGGTCACTTTGGGTCAAAAGCGCATTGCGCCTCCCTTCAAGCCCAAGTTGAAGAGTGAGACCGATGTCTCGTACTTTGATCCTGAATTCACTACTGCGCTCGAACAGAACGGTTCACTGAACCAGCGTGCTGCCAACATTGCTAAGGGCTATGGTGCCTCCACGCCCCTGTCACCTTCTGTTCAGGCCAACTTCCAAGGCTTCACATTTGTGGACGAGAGTGCTCTGGACGATCACATGCGTGACCGTGCTAGGACTGACGATGAGGACATGGATGATGCTCAACATCACAATGGCAACGATGACGACTGGGACAATCTGGACGACATTGACTTGCGATCCGCTAATAGAATGAGCGGTATCGTCAAGACGACGTCCAATGACGAGCAAATGATCGGGGGTTCCCACTTTGACATGTAAGGCGTTGTCTCTGGGTGGGAGTACACTCAATGAAGCCTCGTCTGCACAAGGATGCTAGTTTATTTGTTCACCGAATAAGTGATCATGATACGTCGTTCAGGATCTAATACGGTATAGGATCGTTGCATAAGGTTCGGTTTTCTAACCTCTTCTGTTTTTGGCTTTTCTGCATCTGCATACCTGCTCTTTCGGTTTTGGTTGTTTTAAGTAATGCGCCATGCGGTTTTCTTTCATCGCTTTTTCTTTTTGTTTGTTCTTCTTTTGGCTCTTGTTTTTCTGGTTCTTTGTACAGGGGCAAGGATGAGGCGTCCTGGTAAAGGCTGGATGGAAGGATGGTTGGTTTCACAGGCGGACATCGGGAACTGGTCGGTGGCAGAGCTATGTTTTATGGTTTGGTGAAGCTCTTTTCTGCCCTTTTTGGTCTTTCTGGGATGAATTCTGCCAGGTTTTAAATAAAAAGAAAATGTAACCGTAGGTTTACTTTTGACGGAAATATTATTATGATTATGATTGCACTCATATCACTTTTGACGCGAGCATGTATGTCACTGCACTTGAGACCCGATGCTGAGAGTATAAATATTTTGAATGATTTCGCATTCGAGACAAATGAAATGAGGTAAGAACAAAAAGTCAAAAACTAAAGAATACTTCCTACACGACCCAAATCCGAGGTTTGCGTTTTGAGGAAAAAATATACAACAGGGTAGTCTAATGCCGGATTTTTGGATGGATAAAAAAATGCGAGACCGTCCGTTCGTTTCTCCCGTCATCACACCAGAGATGATATTACGTCCAATTTCTTTTGAGAAGAAAAAGAGACAAAGGGTGGGTTTAATGGGGTAAAAAAGGAACACACATGCCGTGGTGGGATCCTTTTGCTCTGATGCTGACGACAAAATCCTGTAATGAAAAAAGTGCCCAACTTGGTGGAATACGCCAAGTCTTCGTTTTCCTCCTCCAACATACCACACGCTCACTTTGCCATGGTGTGGGTTTCTCGTTATGTTTCAACAGTCGAGAGGTGGCCATGGCGATAATTGGTGAGAGGGTGTTTAGTGCTTGGCCTCCTCTTCGGGCTCGGCCTCGAGCCAGTCGGGAAGGGCGGCGGTACCGGAAGTCTGGGCGGAGGAGTCTTGGCCCTCAATATCGACGGCGAGGCTCTCGTATTCCTTGAGGTTGCTGGCGAGGTCGGACTCTTCGGGGGACTTGGGCGTCTTGGGGAGGGTGAAGGTCTGGACTTGGCCGACGGAGTCGGACTCCTTGACGGGGGGGACCTTGTAGGCCTTGAGCTCCTTGAGGTAGAGCTCCTGGACGAAGTCGGCTAAAAATGATAGAGTTAGCTGATTGAACTTCGCGAGTATTTCTAATAATCGATGATGACGGCGATGGTGATGGTGGTGGTGGTGGTGCATTGTTGGTCGAGATCGAGAAAATGCGGAGGTTCCCAGCCATCCGACGCAACCCGACGCAGGCGACCGTGTTTCCAATTCGCATCCAAACGTCGAAAAAAAAAATCAAGAAAGTGATGAGGGGATCATCTTACCTCGTCGCGAGACAGTGGGAGCAATGAAGCCCCTAGACTGGGTGGCAGATCGAGAGACGACGGCAACGACCGAGCGGGCGCGCTATTAATTCCGAGTTAGCAAAAGAGGGTGGTCTCGTCACCTTGAGATGGAGCGACTGGGGCATCGTGGGCGAGGGTCTTCGACAGGGACAAAAAAACGTACAGAAGCCCTAGACAATTGGCTGAACATTTTGATTGTGTCTGTGTTGCTCAATTGGAGAAACCCGGGGAGTTGATGGGGGGGGGAAGATGAGGTTGCAGCTGAGGGTTTTGGGTGAAAAACCGTGATGCCTTGCTGGAGACGAGCCGGCTAATCTGACGGGGGGAGTTGCTGCCTCAGGTGTGCTTTTTAGTCTTTTTCTGCTGCGAGCTAAAGTGTGGACATTCCTTGTTTTTTTAGGCTTGGAGGGAGTGTCACGTGAGCGACGTAGGTAACATCGGGTATGATGCTGGCGCTTGGTGTAAGTCGATTTCAGGTTTTTGTTAGAAAGGGAGAGACATGGGTGTCGTCATTTTTGTAATGCAGGCTATATAACTTACTCTGACGTTGACGATGTAGAGGTGTGGATTGGAATTGTTCGTGTAGGGATCAGGTTACTTTCGTGATGCTGCGTCCATTATAGAGATGCAGCAGATTACAAGATGCAGGAAGTGTAAGTCAAGGTAAATGTTATTCATCAGGGTATAGTAACAAAACAAGGTTGACGATACAATATCCAGTCCAATCCAGTCCAATCCAGTCCAATCTATAAAAGCGCCTCTCCCAAATTTAAGAAAAACAAATGTTTCTCCTCCTCCTTATATATACTGAAGCATGAAAGGCAAACTCCAACCAATTCACATCTCAATGCATCAATCATGCCTCTTGCGAACGAGGCTTCGGTTCACTATCCGTGTCGTTTGATGACCTGGAGCTTCGAGATCCTCCGCGGAAAGTCTTGAGCAGCGTAGAGGCGATGTAGATGAGCGAGAATACCACGCCGACGACAATGAACGCCGTCATGAAGGGCTTGTTGAGTCCGGCGAGCTTGAGTCCCAGTCCGCCGTTGACGATGCCGAGAATCATGAGCGCGCGGCCGTACCAAATATGGATATGGCTGAATATTCCGCGGGTTTGGTTCTTCTTGTACATGCCGTGGTGAATCCATCCGAGGATGGGCTGGATACCCATGAGGGAAACGACGAAGACGCCGAGTCGGGTATGTGTGCTCATGAAGAACTGGAAATTTTTGTCAGTGTTTGCGTAATCTGACATCTTGTGCTTGTTAACTTACCATGCCAGCACGGTTCGCAATAGTATATCCAATTCCGAAGCCAGCCCACATGAGCAGGAAAGCAATCGTCTGCCATGAGGCGTGGATGTACCACTTCCCGAGAAGGGGCATCAGCGCAGAGCCCATAGGATACAAGGCGGTAAAGACAATCATCATGATGATTCCGTGCGCCCACTTGAGCATGTCGCTGTTGTCGCCCTTGGAGGTTGTAACGCCAGAACCAGAATTATTACTACTACCACCACCACCAGAGGTAGGCTTGGATGCCGCGCCGGTGAACGGGTTGCTGTCAGAAGAGATCTTTGCCTTTGCGAAGTCGACATCGAAGTTGTGGTGTTCGTCGTGGTATGTGATGGTAGCGTCCAGCTGGGCTGAGTTGATGGGATCGCCTTCCTTCCACGCGCCAATCCAGCTGTTGGAGCCCTTGAGGTCGAGATCGGTGCACTTGGAGCACTTGACGTTGGCGACCATGTGGCCATCGACAATACCGGAGCCAGCGAGTAGCTCAACATCAGACCGGTCGACATGCTCAGGCATAATGTGTCCCTTGCCCTCGCGTGGGCTGATGGTGACATTGCCCTTGCCGTCGGTGTACATGACGAAGATCTTGGCGCCGCGCATCTGGGATCCAATGCCCAGTCCGACCCATTCATACTTGGTAGGGGCGCGCAGTTGGAAATAGAGGTTACCAGAGCCAGACGAGGCCGCTACCTCGGGAACGCCCCAGGCGTAGCAGGGACCGTCAGAGTTGGCTGGGCAAAAGGACGTGGAGGCCATTGTTGTTGTGCCTAGGGGCAATTCCATGTTAGCGGGTGAAGGGGGCGAGCGGCAGAATCACTCGATTCATTTCGAGAGGATCATTGGTAGGGAAAACATACTCATGGCCGCAATGGCTGCAGCGCCAATTGTGTGTTTGGAGAGTCGCATTGTGAGGTTCTATGGTCGCGTGCTTTTTTTTTTTTGAATTACACTGTGGACGGTTGGGGTGTAAGATTGGGGGGGATGACGAAGGGGAAACAATGAAGTATTATATCTATCCGGCGAAAATGAAACTAGCTCAAAGAATGAAAGACTACGGGCAGGAGCCTATTTATTTAATTAATTATTATTTATTATTTCTGCTTGCTGCTTGCTGCCTTTGCTAGTTAGGACAGCTCTAGGCTCGATCTGGGGGTGGAAGGGGGGGGGGGGGGGTGTGGAAAGCAAGACATGAGGGAAAAAAGGTTTGGAGTGCGAGAGAGTGACGAGAGTAAGAGGCAAGAGGGGAGTAAAGAGGCCGCTGGGCTGGGCTGGGGGGAGTGTAGATCGATGAATGCGAAGCTTTTTTAGGTGTGGCACATTGATTGACAGACAAGGTGAATCCACACACACACACACCCCTTGTACCGGAAAGACTTATTTATTGCAGTAGTTACAGCAGATAATTCAGTGTCCGGTAGAGGGGTGTCTGGTGGTGTAAAATGGCGGTACAGTTGCTCCGTTGGTGGTAGCGTTGGCGCTGGGGCTCAGCGGATGGCCTAAGCTTAATGCCCAGTAGCGCCTCTTTTAGAGCAAGTGGGCAAAAGTATTTGTAAATCCCTTGGCGTGATTGGTTTATCCTGCGTCCAATTAATCTGTGGCATTGGCTCTATCTTGGGGTGTGGTACTTGAGGTGGTTTATTAGGTGTCGTTGTCGTCAGCATTTCTTGGCTGGTATGCGGCGTTGATTGGGCTCGACAAGAGGCATCCTGCGACTTTGGCAAGAGGGGTAAGGAATGCCAAGTAGTTGTGGAACTGTAACGCTGTGATTGATTAAATGACTGATTGATTTGATGAAAGTGATAAGCTGGGAGCTGGTGGTTCGGTTCGGTCGTTAGTGATGCGACGGTGCGTATGTGCATGTGGATGATACACCAGACGGAAAACGCAGAACCGAACTGTCGCTCGCTGCACAGCGATGGAGAAGGAAAATAAAAAATAAAGCAAAACTGCGATTGCAATTGGGTGTCGTATTCGTACGCCATGATGGAAGCCAAGCCGTCTCGCCATGGGCACAGCCCTACTGAGCTGGCTGCATGTCTTTGAGGCTGCCTTGTGCCTGCATCTCCCACTGTCTTACAGGCGTCACAGCGCTGCTTTGATTCACCTCGGGCGCTACTGGCGCTGGAGCCGTCCACAGTCGGCGTGAAAGAATGCAGTGTGAATACAGTGGAGTTAGCCCCCAGGACCCCCAAAGACCCCTGTAAAACCTCCGCAAGACTCCCTGTAACGCCCCCCGCCCCCGTGCACAGTTCTCCAGTAGCGCGCGGTCGACGGCGGAATCGATCCATCCGACACGGCGCAATTCAACCCAAACCATGTCCCTCGGTCAGGTCAGCACCAGTCAGATTTAGCTGCACGGTCATTGACAACTCGAAATCATTCCGGCCAAAATGTCCGGCAACTTTATCGGCATCTGCGCCTCATCTACAACTTTGCTATTCGTCGCAGATAAGATGGAAAATAGACACAGACAAGACAAAGACGTAATGCGCTGCTGCCCCTCTATTCCGACTTCAAAAATCAGGCCAGAGTCGGAGCAACATGGAGAAAACACCATCCGTCTTCTCGTAGAAATATTCATCCATTGCTGACGGGTGTCTCTTAGCGACACGCCCATGTCGTTTACATTCAGCCTTACCATGCGAATTCGGAAACGAAGGCTCCTGCTCGTTGTTACAATCCGCATCCTGATATGCAGACTGATAGACCACGATAACTTCAACATGAGCAGTGTCAAGTCTCCCATCAACGCCATCACCACTATCGCTGGTATGGGTTAGATCCACTCTTGACGAAATACCAAAAAAAGATTCTCCATCTGCAAGGCGCGCCCCTCAGAAACCCCACGATTGACTTCAACATATTGCTGTATATGTGCAACTTATACCGCCAGCAGTTTCGTCAGTCCTCGCTCGTAGCCATCCGACTCAGCTTGCATCAAACTGGCACGTCTACAATGTCTGAATTTCATCGTAAGCTCCGGTACGAAGTCATCGACTTCTTCCTGGCCAATTCCAAACCACCCACTGTCCAAGATCTCGCCGCCGCAACCTCTTCCGACAATACCACCATCACCGATGGCCTCCAAACTCTCGCCGACCAACACCACATCAAGCTCTACCAACCCAAAGTTCACTCCCTAAGCCCCATCACCATGGCTCACCCCTTCTCTCACCTGTAAGACACCATCACCACCACTTACACCAACCACTAACATCAACCAGGCCAAGCCCATATGTCGTCGTACGTATTCCCTCTTCTTCTCTCCACCACCAAGTAACACGTCCCAGACATCCGGCAACAAATCATGGTGGGCAAACTGCGCATGGTGCGCTCTCGGCCTAGCTTCAATGCTGGGCGCCGAGCCCGTAACAGTCCACATCCTCACAGCATCCGGCGAATGCATCCGAATCCCCTTCCTCGACGGCGAGATGGTCCCCGACAAGTCCCACGACAACATGCGCGTCGTCTTCTCTGCCGTGCCATCGGATTACTGGCTCGACGTGCGCTTCGCCTGCAGTGGCATCCAGGTCTGTACGTCACCTTCAGAGGCGGAATCTTGGCATGAGAACCATGGCTTCCCTCGTGGGGACATCATTACGCTGCAGCAGTTGTGGGAGCTGTCGAGGGTACGTATGCTGCTCCACGATAAAACCGTTCTATCACTGACTCGGCAAGGCTTGGTATCATGATAAAGCTACGTATGAATATACGCGCATGAATGAGGCGCAGAAGGACGAGCTGTTTAAGCGAATCGGCCTCGTCTCCTCATACTGGACATCTTAGCTGCGCTCCATCAAGACAAGCTTTTTTTTTTATCTCATCGCGTTTTTCAGCGGCCGCTCCAGCGCAGCTTCGCCTAAATGCAACCTAAACACCGCAGCCACTCACCCAATCTCCATTGTCAAAACGTCGTTGATCAGCACTCTGTCTTGTCACAAAATTCAGCAATCTTTCACCTTTTAACACCATTGCCACATTTGTCAACCCCCAGAAATTGCATCCCCAGATCCCTGTCCCATCCAATAGGGCTCATCTCCCACACATCAATAACGGAGCTTCACTCCCCGGTCACAGTTTGGAATCACGTCGGAAGACGCCACTGCCGAGACTAAGAAACCGCCGAAAGTACTCTCTCTAGATCTAGCTACAAAATGTGCATCTCTGTTAATAATTTCAATCCCACGTTCACTAAAATGACGCCCTGTCTCATCATACGCTAAATGAAAGGCAAATGGCAAGCAAAAGGAAAGGGAAGCGCTAGACAGCTGCATCATTACCAAAGTCATTGACGCTATTGGTGTGTTCCGATCGGTACTATATTTTCAACATTTACTTGAAGCGTGCTGTATCTGCGCTTTGGTCATCGATTCACACTAGCGACCAGCGTTACTCGTCACTGACGTACGGTGAAATACTGGGAAAACCGCATATCGTGAATTGATACACTTTTTTTGAGACCTAATCGAAGCCAAAAAAAAATTCTGGGACTGGGCCGCAATGGGGAGTTGGAGCATTTCATATTGGGAAGCGTCTGGCCGAGTGCTGATAGGAAGCAATCACAGCTCTGGAATACAGTTCCTGTCCACTTAGGTGGTTGAATAATACTGACATATTAGTTTGTCAACACATCTTTGAGAGCCAAAAGCATGCGCTACTGAGTAGAGTAAATAATTACTCCCTCGAAATATTGATGCTACATCATCGAATGTACAGAGCCGCGTCGCAGATTCGCACAAGAAAGCTGTCCGATCAATGAATTAGAAGGTTTCCAAGTCGACAGAATGCGATAACAATCACGCGGCGTAAGTTTCTTATCATTCACAGTTCAATGGCGTTCGTGGTCCTACGTCAAATAGTCTGACATGGGATGTCATCACTTTTCTTTATTCTCCTCATTGCCATTGGCATTTGTATCTTGGCGAAACAAGTGCGGAACGTGATTGAACAAGACTCTATACATAACTACAACATACAGCAACAGGTGCAAAGACAGAAACTTAATAATGACCGGAGGCTTGCATCCACGAACGTGACTGAACTCCCAACTGTCACCGACTCAACGCCTCCATCCCTCACCCACAGGCACTACCACGCCAAGCAGCATCATCGACAATCGCTCTCGAAGGATTAGAACTAACTGAGGTACGCTGGCGCTTCGTTGGAGCAGAAGACAATGTAGTATCTTGTCCCCAGCGCTTCATTGAACTTGAGTCTCCCCGCGCAAGCTCGGTAGCAGATTGCTCTGCCCGCGCATTCGCCACTCTGATGAAAGCGTCCCGGTGTAGCTTGGCCAAGTCTCTCGCATTTCGAAAAGCATTTATTCCATTTCGAAAGGTTTCAATGTCTCTAGCCATTAACCAAGAGTCCAGTTTTGTCATGTGGTACTCAGGTGGCCCATTTGGCGTAGTCGGTGCCGTGATATGGTGCGCCTAGAGTTGAAGCACCCCGGGTACCGGATGGTACGTTGCACTGTACTTATATGCATTGCCATCGTAAGAAGGCTCGGTGACTCCGTAGTTTTGCAAATAATGCATGGCTCGGGCTCCGTGAGCGCCGTCGAAGCAGGCTTGTCGTTCTAGCACCACCGCGCCACCATCGGGGCCCTTGAGCTCTACATAGAAGTTGGGCACGACATGAGCGTGTTGGCTCAAGGTGGGAGAAATGAAGCGAAGCAAGTTCTCAAGGACTGTTCTGTTGAGATCTTCCCGCGGAGATCCGTAGAAAACGTCGGGCTTTGGTGTGGCAATGTCGTTGCCTGCAATTTGCGCAATCGCAGCGAAGAGAACCTTGAGCTGCGTGCTAGCAACAGCATCACCACACATTGCAGGGAACAAATGCACCAAAACATGAAGCTCTGAAGTCAAACTCGTATTTATGTCTTCGAATTTCTCAAAATCCTTTGTGGAGATGCTCGATGCAGAGAATGATGGACTGTCTTGGCTAAGTGCCGCCATGATGTCCCGTTCGTTCATCGGACGCGGCACTTTCCTAGGCATGTGTATACTGTAATCCTCGAGATGTGTTTCGAAATTCGCACAGTATGCGGAGCACTTTCGAAGTTTGCTCAGTTCATCCGCTGACGGATTTGATACTGCTCCTGGACTCTGGCAAGCCCACTTCATCGTCGGCATCTTCTACGTAGGGCGTTAGCATGATTTCCTACTCGCAGCTACATGTAACAGTCTCACTATTTTGTGACGAAGGTCCGGACCGCCACAATTTGCAAAAAGCCGAATGTCTGTATACTGCAATCTTTCAAGCACGACGGGTTGATGCTTTGCGGCGGCTATGTCATTCCGACGATCCAGTTCTTGCAGTGCACACCTTGTAAGATGACCCTTGCTGAGATTGTCCCAAAAATTAGGCGTAAAATTGCTAAGCAATGGTGATGAAGAACAATTCGCTACTTAGATTTGCTGTGCTGTACAGCTAGAGCTTTCCCGCTTCGGGTTATATACTTGGACTGCGGTCATCGTTTTCAAAACAGTGCAAGTAGCCTGTAGTTTGTTCTGTCTTGTCACCAACACAAGAGATTATGTGTTTGTGTCTGTAGCAAGATGCTTTCATAGACCATGTCCTAGGCAGAGATCAACATCATCAAAGAAAATGAAGATTGTGGCAACGGGCGCACGACGCCGCCAATCAGCACCTCGGCTTTGTTCTCCTTTTGCTCCGTCTTCCCATGCAATGTTTTGGCCGTCCGCCTGTTCTCCTTCTATTTCAGGTTTCCATCCATTCCTTGTTCATATTCTGTTGCCATTTTGAAACTTCCTAGTGAATTGTTCGTGTTATTTCCTCCTCTCCAGAAAGTTTGCAGTCCAGCATGAAGGTAGCTCGTCGTTAAACCCGTGGGTCTAGCAAACATACTGACCGACCATGTTTCGCAGAACATCATTGTGAACGAAAGATACCGCCTTGACCGTCGAATTTGGCAAGGCGGATTCGGTTTCGTTTATGCTGGTGAGTTGAAATGTCGGTTCATTGAATAATTGGCTCTCACAACTGCGATGCAGGTAGGGATATACAGTCGGGCGAAGAGTTGGCGTTGAAGCTCGTTCCCAAGCCAGACGAGTTTCGCATGCTACTAAAGGAAGCAGATATCTGCAAAGAACTGGATGGCGGCACAGGATTCGCTCGATTATGCTGGTACGGCGACGAAGGCGAATACCAGGTGCTTGTTCAAGAGTACCTTGGTCCATCTCTGCAAGACCTGCTCACTTATTGTGGGGGATGTTTCTCTCTCAAAACGGTTCTGTTGATTGCTGACCAGGCGCTCACTCGACTTGAATACATGCACAACAGAGGGATGTTCATCGCGACATCAAGCCGGAACACTTCCTTCTGGGATTACACAAACAAGGCAGTACGCTGTACCATATCGATTTTGGCCTCGCCAGCGAAGGCAATGTCGCGGTTTGGGCTCAGCAAGATGAGCCTCGCCAGGATCAGAGTTTCCTGGGAACTAGAGACTACGCCAGCCTGAATGCCCACTGTGGCTTGGGTCCGTCTTTGCACAGCGATGATAAAAAGACACGCTAACGGCTCTACAGAACAATCCCGTCGTGATGATCTCGAATGTTTGGGATACGTCCTCCTACGCTGCCTGCTTGGCGAGCTCCCTTGGGAAAGTGTAGAAGCAGGACCAGAACAGAACGACGACGACGCTATGAAGAGAGCAAAGTCTTAGAAGCTGATTGAGACCCTTTGCAGCGACCTTCCTGATGAATTCGAGAAGTACATGAGATACGTTCGCTCCTTGGAGTTTCAAGCCCGGCCGGACTACTCATATCTGCGGTACATGTTCAGCAAGCTCTTTCTCGTGCGGAAGTTTGAGCACGACGATGTTTTCGATTGGACGGAGAAGCGCTTTCAAGAACTCGTGGATCTTGAGTCCGATTAATAGTGTTGGCTGCTCCTCCTTGGCAGTGGCTTTTGTAGCAAATGAATGATGAGAGTTTTGTATTATCTTCACTTGATTTGGTGACCATTTTCCTTGATCACATTAGACGTGAACAAAATTACGGAGAAGAGAAATTGGCGATGGGCAACGAGAAGGCTTCCGTTTCAGCCGCTGCCTGTCCGCGGCATGCTGAATAGACCACATGGCAGCTAGTTGACTTTGGCCTTCATTGAACCGACTGTTATTGAAGATTTGGGCCAGCGATGCAGTTACAGGGAAGATGTTCTTCAGGGCTGGTGATTGTCGGACTGTCGGACTGTCTGATTGTCTCACCATAGGTCGTGCCATATGTGGCGCGTATGGTTGTAGCGCATTGTGCTGAGATCAAACAATGGAATGCCATTTGAGACAGATAGCGCGGAACAAGGACAACACGACGCGACTTGAACGGGTAGAGCCCTTTGACGGTGTGGATTTGTTAATTGCCTCATCGCTATTTGGGGTGATTGTGTTGCCGTACATGTGTGGAGGGTTTTAGATTTCTCACAGAAATAGGTAATAAGTGCAAGGTCCAGGTCGCTGTACGTAGGCTCTCAAGGCAGATGACATTGTCAGGTACCGAAAAGTCGTGCGCAAGTAGCAATAAAAGAGTTGATTTAGGTTGCTTGTCTTAGCAGATGGATTGACCTCATGCCCTGAATCGAGCAGGTGGTGCGGGAAAAAGATGAAAAAGATGAAAAGAAGCTCGAGATTGATCCACTCACAGGCCGCCCAAACACGGTTT
Organism: Simplicillium sp. C3G150-2; assembly: GCA_022702485.1. Lineage (NCBI taxonomy): Eukaryota > Fungi > Ascomycota > Sordariomycetes > Hypocreales > Cordycipitaceae > Simplicillium > Simplicillium sp. C3G150-2. The sequence goes on along the minus strand of JAJIYY010000001.1, from coordinate 5,412,265 downwards.
ACAGGCCACTTACAGGCATTTGGAGCCATTCAATGGCTATTCAGCAGCCGTTTTTAGAAGGTCGACTGCGCTAACTGCACTAACTGCACTAGACGGCGCTAGCAGGGGGCCACCTGTGCAGCGTACGGGCCAGGTCATGAGCCACTTACAGGCCTTCCCCGCAACACGTTACAAAGCATTACAGGCAGGCATTGCAGGCATTGTTACAGGCACAACAGGCATTCAATTAGCCCCGTAGCGTAGGTAAACCACGGGCGGGCAAACCACCATCAATCATCAGTGGTCCCGGTGACACTACCGAGATACATGTTTTTAGCATGTGGACTGCCGCATGTGCAAAGTACCACCGACAGGCCGCCGCGCGACAAGAAAGGGAAAAAAAACCTTGTCCCCTTCCCCTTCTCTCCCACTAGATTGATTCACTGACTGTGCGTCTGTGGCTGACCCCCCTTCGTTCGGCCTGATTTACTGTCTTCCTCCCTGTTTGACCACCGAAGCCTTTTTTTCTCTTTTCCCTTTTTCCTCATCACCACACAATCCTGTTTTATTCAGAAACACCCAATTTTCCGCCCAGCTCGGCACAAATGCATATACCCAAATCATTCGAACAGTCCACTTCCTTTTTCAAGCACCAGATGCGTGTATCCAGCCGCCTCCAGCAATCACTCCGTCCAGACCAGAGCGAGAAGCGCGCCGACCCCGAGCGACGTCGTGGATATATTCTATGAGATAGAACTGTGTCAGACGTCAAAGAAAGAGGCGTCTGGCATTTCCACACCATCGAGCCGCCTTGATTTCCAAGGTTCAGCGGTTTACGATTTTACATTTGTTTCTTTACATTTCATTCCCTTTCCTTCTTCAGCGACATAACGATTCAACACGAACACGACTACCATCATGATAAACTCTTCGCCTGCCGCAGCCCGCGTGGTTCGCGGCTTTCCCACTCCTGCAACGTCTTGCGACGAGGATTCAGATGGAACGGGCACGGGCACCGAGACTCCCACCAAGAAAGTTGCGCAGCGCGGACGCCACCGTATCGATGACATCGTCAGCGCCAACTGCAGCCCAGTTTTGCGCGCAAATCCCTCGCCCGTCATTTCTGGCATCAGCAAGCTGCGCCTGAAGATGGATCCTCTCAGCCTCGACAACGCATCTCGATCTAGCTCCGTCAATGGTCGCAGCACCCTCAACAGCCGATCTCACAGCCGTGACGGCGCCCGAAGTGAGGCAGGGAGCGAGACGTCCGAAAATGGTTCCGTCAGCTACGAAGTGAACCTCGAAAACGACTTCATCAGCGAGAGTATTGGCACTGAGCGCAATGGACTCATGGATGTATTCGAGGGTGGTCTGAACCCCAGGCGCAAGATGATTTCCGAGGAATTTGAGCCTCTGCGATGTCTCGGCAAGGGCACGTACGGCACAGTGCTTCTGGTTAAGCAGCGAGCAACTGGCAGACTCTATGCGCAGAAGCAGCTCAAAAAGGCATCGTTGGTTGTCCACAAGAAGCTGATTGAGCAAACCAAGACTGAGAGGCAGATCCTAGAATCTGTCAATAGGCATCCGTTTGTGGTGAAGCTCTTCTATGCTTTCCAGGACCACGAGAAGCTTTACCTCATCCTCGAGTACGGCCAGGGCGGAGAACTCTTTACTCACCTCAACACGGAGAAGATGTTTTCAGAGACTGTCGCGGCGTTTTACATGGCCGAAATGTTGCTCGCCATTGCTCATCTGCACAACAACTTGGGAGTCGTTTACCGAGACCTCAAGCCTGAGAACTGTCTTCTGGATGCCGATGGACACTTGTTGCTTACTGACTTTGGTCTATCCAAAGTCAGCGCCGAACAGAGCGATGATGCCTGCAACTCGATTCTCGGCACCGTTGAGTACATGGCGCCCGAGGTGATTTTGGGCAAGAAGTATGGCAAGGCCGTGGACTGGTGGTCATTTGGAGCCCTCGGCTACGACCTGATGACTGGCAACCCTCCGTTCCGAGGACAGAACCACGCCAAGATCCAGGACAACATTGTGAAGCAGAAGCTAGTCATGCCCTACTTTTTGAGTGCCGACGCCAAGGATTTGCTCACCCGTCTTCTTCGCAAGGAGCCCAACAAGCGACTGGGATCCCACATGCCCAAGGACCTGCAAACCCTCAAGGGCCACCGTTTCTTCCGCAAGATTGACTGGAAGAAGCTGGCAGCGCGAGAGCTCGAGCCACCCATTCAGCCCATGATTACCGATCCTGAACTGGCCGAGAACTTTGCTCCCGAGTTCACGGATCTAGCCATGAGCCCATTGATGGGCAACAGCACTGACGCGTGGTCCATGACGCCTCCCAAGGACGACGTCTTTGGAGGTTTCAGCTTTGTGGCATCGTCCAGCCTGCTGGAGAAGCACGCATTCCCCATCATGAATGGGGTTTAAAACGATTAGAACAATATAGAGGAGGCGCATATTACTTGCTTTGGCTTAGACCATCCCTATAGAATAGATGCAATTGGTGGAGATGGAGGGGGCTTGTGAATTGCACCGGGATAGAATAAAAAGGCTTGGTGGACTGATCCAGACAGAAGAGGAGTTGGTTTGATGATGAGGCGATTTTGGCGACGAGGGATGATGAATGATGAAAGATTGATTAGTTTGGAGTAGATGAGAACGAAGAACAGATGACGCAAGCGAGCGTGTTGGTTTGATTAAAGAAAAAGTCTTGGGGGTTTAGATTTTTAGATTATGTATTTTGGAACCAATAGATGAATTGCATTGTTTCTGACATGTTTTGATCACAGGCGGATCTTGCCATGCCTATGCTCATCAGTCTACAAGTGTTCCCTTTTTTTGTTCTTTCTCAACCTTAGGACCTCGTAGGAGTCGAGAAACTATATTGGGTCATCTCCCAAGTAAGCCACAGATTATTCCCATCATCCCTTGTGTCAGTCTTAAGTTTTCGTGAGCAGTGTAGGGTGCGTTTAGCAACTTGGATTGGTAGAACACTAACTCGAGGTGAGTTCTGCTTATCATGATTTGCATCAATCAACTCCGAATTCATTTTCTAATTGATTCCCGAAGAGCAAGAAACGGCTTTCTGGCAGTGTGCGCTTTAGTGCCCGAACAAGCCCGTAATTATCGTTTACATTGGCCGACAAGGCAAGGAGACAAGCACTACACATGTAAGAGCGCTAAAAGGGGCGCTAGCTTACGGCTTTTTTACCATACGAATACGAATTGTGAGATGTAGTGAAATTATTTGCTAAGAGCCTGTAGTTCTCGTTCGATGAGTATGAATTTCGTTCAAAGTCATTTACCGTCAGCACAACTACTCGACTTCGGCTGTTCTCATCAGAAAAGTCTAGCTTGCGTGGCAATGCGATTTACCTGTCTGTTTTAATTTTTTTTAATAAAATAAGAATAAAAAATTGTCTATCATTCTTACTGCGAGCCTTGCGGGGGGGGGCGGCGAGCTTTTGCCAACAAAATACTTCAAATTCACACATACTTCCCATTCAACCTCAATTCTCTCGGAAGACCTCGTAAGTCACGCAGTTGAATATTCTCCATCTTAATTCGCCACGATGGATTCAATTCCTAAAGAGCAAGCACTTGCAGTGGCATTCGTCACTTGCTTCCTAGCGTTCTCCTTTGGTCTTTCAACCCCTTCCGACTCGCTTCTTCTTCGATTCGCAGTCATCGGCCTACTAGCTGCAGTACAATATGGATTCATCGTTACATTTCCAGCCAAGAGCGAGTACGCAGATGCACCATACGCACTTGTGGGCCTGGCATTGACTGCCTTCTTCCATGCGGTCGACTACCTGGTAGTTCTGAGAGCTTCATCCGGCGCTTTCGTCAAAAGCCGCGGTAAAACTCCAACCTTGTTCAAACAATACATCCAAACACCTCTAGGTCTCTTGTGCAATCAGCGTCGCCTCGGAACACCATGGCAAATCACCAAAGTGCCGCCCTTCTCCAGAAGCAACCCATCCGCCGTCCCATCTCGCTTCGTCTTGATTTTGCGACGGCTATTGTACATATCGGTGGGTGTAGCCATTATAGACATTCTAAGTGGTTCTACCGTGGATATGAAAGGACGAATGCAACAACGAGCACTGTTCTCACGACTAGACCAAGTCACCACTGACGAACTCGTGTTTCGTGCAGTAGTACTCTTCAAGTTTCTCACGTCGGCAATCATAGGTGTTTATGTTGGATATGCCATTATTACCGTGGTGTGTCTCGCATTAGGTCTTTCGTCGCCAGCGGAGTGTCCGCCGCATTTTGGACGAGTCTCCGAGGCATGCTCAATCCGAGGCTATTGGGGGTAAGTGACTTTTCGCCCTCTCTATGCTACCATGCAGACAGAACTTTCTTCAGGAAACAAGTAAGAAAATAGAGACGGCTAACATTCGCAGTGATTTCTACCACCAAGGCTTACGACGAGCCATCTGTGGTCCCTCCGATGCATTTGTCGACCACGTTCTCTGCCTTCGCCGCGGGACCTTGCCTTCTCGGTATCTGCGACTGACCTTGGCATTTTCCATTTCAGGTTTCATTCATGGCGGCTCAGAAGCCGCATGCGGTGTGCCAGCATCAGAGCGTGGCCAGTTCTTCTTCTTTTTTGTTCAGGCGTTTGGCATTATGTTCGAGGATGCCGTCAAGGGCCTATACAAAAGGCTGGGTGTTTCAATGAACCCTTCTCTCGAGAAGTTTATTGGATACTGTTGGGTTGCTTCTTGGCTGTTTTGGTGTGCACCATACTGGGCGTATCCCTCCCTCCAATACGCCGAGCCCAGGCCGTCACAGCTTCGACCTATCCTCGAGCAACTCATTATGCGAATGGCTCCAAGATCTAAAGGTGATTAGCTGCGCCTTGTCTGCGTAGGTGGACTCCCAGAACATAGAACATTAGAGCGTATTATAGACATAGACTATAGACTATAGATTAGAATTACATTGCAAAGTCATTCCGAAGCTCCAGATAACTTTTTCTTTTTTGAAATATTAAAGCAATCTTCTCATCCGGTCTGATTGGGGTCAAACACTTGACAGAAATGTATGAAAGAATAATGCATAGACGAACGAAAGTCGTCTACTCTTCCGAGACTCATCCAACCTGATACAGATGCAGACAGTCGCCTTCGAAGTAGTTTTCCTTTTTATTTTCCGGTTATTTTTTTCCTCTCATGAGAAGTCCGTGTTTATTTATTTAGTTTTATTTTGCATCTATACGCTTACAAATTTATCTTCATCTTGCCTAGAAGCTTAATGGTTCAAGTCGTGTTGGCGTTGGTGCAGTCGCGCAGCTCAGACCCCACTGCCACTGACTGGGTGCAACGACAGCCTGGAGGTTTATTTTGGACCTCGAATCTTGTCAAGCTCCAGCTCTGTTCAACATCCTCACGACAAAAGAGCACGCCACACGCAGCCATCGCGCAACTTTGCAGTGTACATGGCTCATTTTCTGCACTAGGCTGAAACGACTTTGACCAAAAAGTACCACGTTACCACCAACAAGCAGCCTCCCACCCATCAACCTGTGCCCTCGAGGCAGAGTCTTCGCCAAGATGATGCATCCGTCGCGAAAGGCCTACGTCGAGGATGACGAGCCAATGACTGGCGTTACTCTATCAGAAATCCCCGACGACCACGACTATAATATCCCATCGAATACTGCGGGCGCTTCCTCCGAAAAGGCATCTGCGATCATCAACCAGTTCAACCGCAAACGACTGGCAGCTACGATAGCTGTACCGACCGACGATGGCAGAGTCCGCGCGAAGTTACGAGAAATGGGAGAGCCCATAACACTATTTGGGGAAGGTCCCGCAGACCGAAGAGACCGACTGCGCGAGCTGATGACCATCCAGGCGGAGATGTCTGGCCTGGAGAATGGCGACATTACCATGGAAGATGCAGACGCGGAAGAAGAGGCTGAAGAGGAGGGCGAAGAGGAATTCTATTCAAGAGGCGGCGATGAGCTGCTAAAGGCGCGAACTGCCATCGCCCAGTACTCAATACCACGCGCCAAGAAGCGCACCGCATTTCAAAAGGACGAGGCGAAGATACCGCTACGAACGCAAGTCAAGTTTCGCAAGGATATCAAGGAGCGCTTGCAAGGCATTGAGCTCCAGGGAAGTCAGATTGTTGGAGAGAGAAATATCAGTATGACCAGGTTCTCACCGAATGGAGAGCTTGTAGCAGTGGGCAACTGGGGAGGCCAGATCAAGCTTGTCGAGATCCCTACACTCAACGAGAAGAAGACATATCGAGGACACACAACCAAAATCGGCGGTATCTCTTGGTTCCCTGGTGCCACTCTGCCAGAATCCGGTGTCTCACCAGATGCTGTCAACCTGGTTTCAGGAGCGGCAGAGGGCAACATCAACCTCTGGTCGCTTAACCAAGACACGCCACTATCTACATTACAAGGCCACTCCCAAAGAGTATGCAGAGTGGAGTTTCATCCTTCTGGCAAGTATCTGGCTTCAGCGTCTGAGGATACGTCTTGGCGTTTGTGGGATGTTGAAACTACTACAGAGGTACTGTTGCAAGAAGGTCACTCAAGAGGTGTATATGCAATCAGTTTCAACCAAGATGGTTCGCTGATAGCCAGTGCCGGACTGGACAGCATCGGAAGAATCTGGGATATTCGATCAGGGCGAACAATTATGATTTTGGATGGACACCTCGACGGCCACATCAAGCCCATATATGCTTTGGATTGGAGCTCCGATGGCCACAGAGTACTGACCGGCTCTGCTGACGGCTGGGTGAAATGCTGGGATGTACGAAAGGTACAGCGAACAGGAGGCATCGGTGCTCACTCAAGCGCCGTATCCGACGTTCGCTGGTACAAGGGACTGGATGATGTGCTTGATGGCACACCTCCGGGCGTTGACGAGAAGGGGGTCCAGATGCCCAAGAAGTCTGGCACATTTTTCCTTACGAGCGGCTTTGACCGCAACGTCAGGATATTTTCATCAGACGACTGGACATTGACACAAACATTAAGTGGTCATACCGGACCTGTTACCAGCGTAGACTACAGCAGGGACGGCCGATGGATTGTAAGTGGCGGACACGACAGGACGGTGAAGATCTGGGGTCGCAATGACGGCGAGGCGCTTTAAATTTGTGGCAAAAAAAATTGTAAAAATAGACCTGAAACGTAAAGATAAAGAGACCTTTTAATTTTATTGTTGCATAAATTGTAAGCCCCCGAACTCAGTATTTCCCTTTCATAGCGAATTCTGCACAGCGTTAGGCGTCAGGTAACCCGCAGTCCAGATTAGATCATGTCACATTTTTTATAATTGAGGCCGCAAATTATCGTAGTTATACGTAATTAAATTCTCTATTCTAGAATAGCTAGCTAATTAATTAACATATATAATATACTAAGGGCTATTTAAATAGGGTTTTTCTTTAATTGTGATGGCGATCGCGAACTAATTAAGCCGACCGCAATACCGCAATTAGCCCCCACACAGCGACTGCTTATGTAACTCAACAGATCAGAAGCGCCCGGCGTCTCAAACTCGCAACTCTTTGAACTCTTCTCTTTCAGTGGCGCGTAATCAAAGGCGATCACAACCGGCACCATCCAACTCCTCGCATCGGCGTCGCCACCGCTCACTCTTCGAATAGCCCACCTCTCCGATGCGTCACCAGAGTCGCCGCTGCATCACAATCGTCACCGCGACATAGTTGTGCCCTCAAATGGCAAGCATCGACCGGTACCGCCCTCCGCGGGAGGGCTATCAACCTCCCACCATTCCCGCCAATTCTCGCCAGAACCGAGGATCAAAGTCTCCTGCACCGAGGCGAGAAGTGCCCCCCGCGGCACCTACACCACCACAGCACACTTCGCGGACGTCGCCGCCGAGGCCAAACGCCGGATCACGGCCAGACTCGCAAACGCCGTCCCGGGCTCAAACACCACCCGTGGAATATAACCAGTGGGCATTCACGCCAGATGAGGTGCTCAGCACTCCGTCAGTCATCGATGGCATTTCGCCGGCTGAGGAACGATTGAGGCGGGCCAAGGGCGTCAACTTCATTTATCAAGCGGGTGTGATGCTCGACTTGCCTCAGATCACCCTCTGGGTTGCCGGTGTATATTTCCACAGGTTTTACATGCGATATAGCATGGTGCAAGAAAAGGGCGGAATTCATCATTATGTGAGTTGGATTACTGAGACTTGTTTAGACCTTCTGAACTAATCCGTTTGTTTTCAGAACATCGCGGCGACAGCCTTATTCTTAGCGAACAAAGTCGAAGAAAACTGCAGAAAGACAAAGGACATCATCATCGCCGTTGCCAAAGTCGCCCAAAAGAACTCCAAACTCATCATCGACGAGCAGAGCAAGGAGTATTGGCGATGGAGAGATAGCATCTTGACATACGAAGAAATCATGCTCGAGCAGTTGACATTCGACTTGATGATCGACAACCCCTATCGCAACCTCTTCGAACTCCTTGGTCAGCTCGAAATTGTACACAATAAGCACCTGCGACAAGCAGCGTGGGCCTTTTGCAACGATGCCTGCTTGACCTCACTCCCTTTGTTAATTGAGGCGCGAGACGTCGCCATCAGCTCAATCTTCTTTGCTAGCGTCCACACAAGCCACCAAATCGACGACGTCAACGGAGAGCCCTGGTGGCGCTACCTTAACAGCGACGAAGGCCGCTGCACAAGAGCCATCGAAGTGATGCGCCAGTTCTACACGGAGAACCCACTTAGAAAGCAGAACCCGTCACTGCCATCACCCGCCTTCTTCCTCGAGAGCACCCGTCGGCGAGGCGACAACCTCCTCAGCCAAAACGACACCCAGTCCTCCAACAGCGCTACACCAATCGACCGAGGCAGCCGCAGTCCCGGAAACAGGGCGAACGGCGTCGATTACCGCAGCGACAGGGGACTAGAGCCACGCTCTCATCCGGATGATTTGCCTCCTAGATCTCCTTCAAAGCGAAAGGAGGCTGATGTCGACACACCTATGGAAGATGCTCGTGCTGAGAAACGGGCCAGGCACTCGGAAGATGAAGAGGGCGAGCTGATAGAATGATTTGGACTCTGTTTATTGCGTTTACGAACTTTTTTGAATCTTTTGGTGATCATGAATGGCGTACGGAAAGGGATTGAAACCCAATTTGGTCTGTTTTGTTTTTTAGAAATGAGGAAAAGCTGATGGCTTTTTGTTGCTTGCACTCTAGATGTATAATATTCACAAGCAAAGATTTTCAATCGAGTGGTCTCAGGAGCCATTTAAAGGCACACGGTGGTCAAAGAACAATCTATAAGAACATGCAAATGAAGACTGCAAAACCAATTTCGATACATGCTTCGTTTCATTGAGAGGTTAGACGTTCGTATATGGTGATAAATACACTAGGTTAAATTAAATGACTGTCCGTTACAGCTCTTCAGCTGCCTCCTCATCAACAACAAAATAATCTTTAATAACAGCCTTGCCTGAAACAACCTTGGCCCAATCCTCATCTGTGCAGGTCAACCCATGAGAGAGCACGTAGCACTTGGGCTTGGGCAGTTTCGGCGCCTTGCCTTTAACATCCCACACGCTCTGAGGTCCCTTGGAAGCAAGCTCATCCGTGACGGTGACCTTGCCAGTCGCAATGTCTTTATTGAAGATTGCTCTCATGAAGATATCATATGAAGCTCTGGGTTGATATGCCGGGACCATGTGACCGGCTTCAAAGACACGCGTGAAGCTGAAATTGCCAAACTGCCTTGTGAAGCCCTTGTGCTCACATCCACTTTCGAAATTTGCGTATCCCGCTGCAGCGAAATCCTTGGAACGAGAATATGGGACTTTGAGACTGGTTTTCTCACCACCGACCCAGTTACAGACCCAGTCTAAATCGCCGTACATCATGTGTACTTTGACGCCGTTGTCGAGGAGAGAGCCTACGGCATCGATATCGCCGGCTCGTAAGTGATCTGCTGTGGCGTCGAATGCGTCGGATACCCCCATGGGCACGTCGGTGAAGTTGACGGGGGAGCCTATGCTTTGGAGGACGCTGCTTGCGCGGAAATATCCGACCTGGTGAGGTGGTGGGAAAGGGTCGTTGAAAGGATGGGCGATGTTCCACATGCCGCGTTGGGCGTATGTGATGTAGTCGCCGTAGATTTCATTGATGCAAGCCAAGTCGACTTCAGTGCAATTCTTGCCAGGGAGGGGTGAGTTGGCGCGGCAGGCGTTGACTTGGTCACGGCAGCCGCCGGGTTTGGCGAAGTTGTCCATGAGTTCGTCGTAGTGGGACTGGTTATATAGCTGGAGGCCGTAGCTCTAGTGTTTTGATTAGTAGGGGACTGTAGACGTTTGGTTGTTTAGCTTACGTTGTTGTAGGGGTATCGAATCATTTCTTCGATTTGTATGTTGCCGTCGAGAACGCCGTTGACGATGCCAAGGGTGTCGAGATGCATGTAATGTGCGTGTTCGGATCCAATGGTTCCATCATCGATCTTCTTGTTTTGCTCTTGGAAGAACTTCATAAAGACCGGGCCAAAATGGCCGCCGTAGCTTTCTGCGAATAGACTGATGCGGTCGTTCTCAGGTTTGTAGCCAGGGAACTCTGAGAAGAAAGTCTGTCCAAAATGCCACAGAGCGTGTGCCGCGTAGTCTGTAGTGTTTGGCGTATGGGAGGGCTTTTGGCTTGGAAATGTTCCCGCCCAAAAGGTGTTGTTGGTAGCCGGTACTCCGTCTGAGAAATCAGCTGGTTCAGGGAAGCCGTAGCCGTTCAAATCGGCGGTGCAGTTTGTAGGTACATCGTAAGAGAAGCCTGTCTGCAATGGCTGGTCAATGTACAACATGTTGACTTCATTGTTCCAACTCCATGGGTTTAGTCGTGTAGTGCGGGAATCATCATTGACCTTGCAAGGGCCATTTTCTGCAAAGAGGCCCATCATGGAGGAGCCTCCTGGCCCGCCATTGAGCCAGATGGCGAGGGGTGCATTTTTGGGGTCCTTTCTTGACTCGAAGAACCAGAAGAAGCTGGAGCTTGTCAATTGGATGGAGGTGCAGAGCTGTGGGACAAAACTTACGTATTCATAGGATAATCTTGGTTTTCACCTGTTCGGGGATTCATGTAGCCTGGAGGGAGATGGACATGGCCGGCGTATGATTTGACGCCTGGTGTTGTTTCGCAGATGCCGGGCTGGGCTGTAAGCGACAGGTTCATTGCTGCTGCTTATTGCTGAATATTTACCTCTTTGTATGAGATTTTGACTCCTGGGTGGAATTTGGACTTGACAACTTTGACACCCTGTGGTTTAGGGGGAAGTTGCGCGTTTGCCAGTCCAGATAGGCAGGCGAGCGCGGTGGCTGACACGAGTAGCTTCATGTTGACGACAGATCGAGAGCTAGGCAGATCACTGGCAGCAGCAGCGGCTATCCATTCATTGGTGAAGTTCCAAGGTCCGCCAATAGGACGAATCGTTGACAAGAGCGACGATGGGTGATGCCAATTGAGTTGTCTCTTGTAAGGAGATGGATGTTGAATGGTGATGCGGGCGGGGAAGCGATGAACGAGCCTGGCAGGGTACTTGAGCCGTTGGCGGGCTCTGACGAGCGGCCTGCAACCTTCAATGCAACCACAAACTACGGTTTAAGGAATACAATGAGAATTTAGAGCATCAAGAACAAGGCTTAAATTTCTGTGTTTTTTTCTCCTTTATTTAACTTTGTGGGAGAAGTTGTGCCCGCACGCATCTCAGATACAGCATTTACTTGTTTAGCTAGTTGGAATGTCGCAGCTGTTTCTGTGCAGATAGAAGCACAACTCGACAATGACTTCAAATATTTCAAGATGCAGTATTCAAAGAGAAATATTTCCAATTGGGGTTCAAACTGCACTAATCTAATTATCTCATATTGAAAGCTGCGGCAGCCTATCCAACGTAATACCAACGCTAGTTGCTTGCCCAAACTATCGGCAGACGTGCATTTGGCGATGTTCCCAAAAGGGTAAAAGCAAGTACCTGCCGTACTGCAAAGTACCTTTGAGGTGACGGTCACAGTTCATTCAAAGCACTGGACACAACCTGAGCGATTAAGCAGCCATGGCTTTGAGTGGGATACAACGCCTCACTTCAACGTAGTTGGTATGTACAGTTGGATTCGGGTGCAAGTTGCTGCACAGACGAGCTTGCAGATTGCTGTCCAGTTGTGAAGCGGCTGATTGTGCAACGGAGTAATGCAATTGCACATTGCACCATTTGTTTGCATCAAATAAAACAGATGATTTCGAAAGTCATTGGTTAAAATGTAATTAATTTGCAATATTTATTTACAGATCCAGTCGTCATCAACCATGAATTAACCTGGCACCTGGCACCCGGCAGCTGTTGGAGTCACCAATTTCCGGCGGCCAGCTGCCAAAATATCCGCTAAATGGCAGGCACCAGCAGGCACCAGCAGGCAGAAGTTCAGCCTCGCCTATTTGCCTACTGCCATTAGTTTACAGTGGACAACAGCCCACCAGGCACCCATGGCACCCCACTGGGCAATCACAGTCACCGACTCTCCAGTGACCAGAAAATTCTGCCCATCAGCCACCCTCACCGCCCGACACATTCTCTATAAAAAACCGCCAAACCCGCACACTTTTTAGACTTTTTTTCTTCCTTTCTTCTTTAGCTCTCTTTGCCTTTTGGCTTAGATCAAGTGTAGTATCTGTTCTTTTCAGTTTAATCTCTGAAACGTCCCTACCTGGGACTTATTCGTGATTATTCTTATTTTTGGTCTTAGGATGGGTTTCCTCTGTGCTTGCACACGATCCCGTCCACAGTGTCCCTGGTATTACACTGCCTCCAGGCGACGCGAACACCTTTGTTTTTCATTGCTTCTGCTGGCTTGCTAGCAAGGTGAAGAAGGACTGGATTTTCCAAATTCACAATGTAGAAAGAAGGATCCGGACAGAAGTGTTGTGAAGACGTTAAGATGGTGACTGATGCTGCTGGTCTGCTGCAAATAGCTGCGCTAGTGCTGTCGGTGCCTCTCTTGGTGATTGCTGTATGAATGTTATATCAGTAGCCTATGCCATGTTCTTCGACTGCTTATCTGGGGAGCAAGTAGCGATGTGATGCTGGTTCGTCGAAAAGCTCACATTGCCAAAGTCCGCTGTGTCACAAACGGTCACACCAACCACGTAATCTACACGCCTAACCACTGAGCTGCGTAAAGAATAAATTGTAAACTTTTGTCTTGAAGCTCTAATTACAGCACATTTGCGTTCACCTCTCCCATTCACCGCCAGCCAGAGCTGCAAGAGCCGCAAGAATCTTCAAGCTCCAAGGCCGGGCACACAGGCAGCTCCAAGCCCAAAAAAACCCACCACGGCTGCACCCTCTATATTTCTGCCACCTCCATCCCAAGCTCTCCCACTCGCCTCGACCTCTCCATTCACCCTCTCTGCGCATCCGCCCAGCATCCTAAACACACACAGCGTTGCGATCGATCCATAATATTCCAGCATGGCTACTTTGGGAGGGTACCTCAACAGTACGTGCACCCAGGGTGCTCCATCGCAAACCGCGTTTTTGCTAACCGCCTTTGACCTACAGAGAAAGTCCTGATCGTGACGGCCGACTCCAGAATTCTAGTCGGAACACTAGCAGCATGCGATAACTCCACAAACCTGGTACGTCGGGTCATTGTGCAGCTCCAGACATCGAAAACTAACCGATCGCTGTTAGGTACTGAGCGGTGCGACGGAACGAATCATCGAGACGCCCGATAGCGACGAACCATCGCAAGAGATACCCTTGGGTGTGTACCTTGTTCGTGGCGACAATGTCTGCACAATCGGGTTAGTAGACGAGAAACTAGACGAAAGCATCAATTGGACGCAGGTCAAAGGTTCGGTCATCGGAGGCATAAAACACGTTTGATCTCTGCCCTGTTCTGGCATCAGTGCTGGTCTAGCAGACGTGGTTGCAATTTTTGGAGTTCAAGAAAGTTTCAGCATATGGGTTGGTGTAAGGCACGGCGTTTGGAATATTATCTTGCTTGTTTCTTGTCGGCTTGGAGGTTCAATTGTTTTGAAATTTTTTATACGTTGGTAAATACGTGGCATGGACCTCTGTCTATATTTGTAGTCTTTCCTTCCATCTAAGAATATACATTCTATTCACTTAGTTTTTACCGAATATACGATCCATGAGAACCTCCTTGAAGAGAGATTCGCCTGGGGAGCCAACGATGCGGTGGACGCGGTTGCCCTTGAGCGAGCTAAGCCAAAACTCGTCGTCTCCGTGAACGGTGTCGAGAGCAACAATCTTGGGGTCGTTGAGGGGATCAGAAGAAAGCTCTACCTCGACCTCGGCCGGCCGACGCTTTCCACGGCGATCGGCGATGTGCTGACCACGACTCCATTGACCAGTGGTCTCGATGCGGATGTCCTCGGGCTTGTCAAGGAACTTCCACTTAGGGTCGTCGTTGGCAATCATGTACCACACAGTGAAAGGGTCATGAAGTGCCAGACCAGGTTCGCTTTCTCCAGTTTGCCAGAACTTCTCAATGTTGGTGAAGGCGCCGGTAAGGAAATGCGACGACCACTTAGCCAGGGGGCTGCCAGCGTCCAGATCTGCCTTGACGCGCTGAGAGAAGAAGCTTCGGGTAATCTCGTGGGCACAAGTAATGTCCAAAGGGCACAGAACAAGTCTCAAGCGGCGGGACAGCCTAGCAGGGTAGTCGGGAAGAGTAGTGTTTCCGGTCTTGGGAGGCATGGTTGCGCTGGGAGTGAGAGACGTTAGGGCGAAGACGCGGGCGGAAGCAACAGCGTCAGCGTAGGTGTTGAATTCTGCGACAGGCGTAACATTGCCCTCGACACCAATAGCGCCGCCCATAACGACGAGCTGCTTGACTTTGAGGAACGTTTCGGGGTCCTCGGCTGCGGCGAGAGCTATGTTGGTCAGAGGACCGACGGCAAGGATGGAGACGGTGTCGGCGGGGTTCTCCTTTAAGATGCGAATCATTTCCTTGTGTGAGGGGGTTTTGGAGGGAGTAAAGTACGGCGAATATGAGCTGAAGTCGCCTTCTTCCTCGAATACTTTCTCCCACGCATCTTCGGGAGAGAGGTCTGGATATGTGGTGTGGACATTGTGTAATCCATCCAGGCCGTCTATTAGAATTAGTTAGTGTCACAACTCGGGGGTTTTTGCTGTTAGTGAACACCTACGGAAGTTGTCCGACTTGAGAACATCTTCTTCGAGAGGATGTTCAGCACCCATGGCTACAATAGGCTTGTTGGCTCTCAAGGTGTCAAAGCCCTCTGGGCGCCCAACAGACTTTCTCCATTCGATCTCTTTCTGGATAACATGGAAGAGTGCAACGACATTTTTGAGACATCTAGTGAAAATGTTAACTTCAGGTTAAATTGTACTGGGAAGGAAATACACACCCTTGGAGAGCGACGTTGCCGTACGTGACAGACAACATGACAACTTCTACTTCATCTGGGGACGCACTGAGCGCGAGAAGCATAGCCAAGACATCGTCGACGCCTGTTTGTATGTTGATTAGAGTTGGTCTATTTTGCTTGGATGCTCTGTTGGCGGCTTCTTACCAGGGTCCGTGTCAATGATAATTTTTTGCACTGCCATTGCGGTGGATTCCGATGACGGTTTAAGTTTGGAGAAGGGTGATTAAGATTCCGGTAGGGCTGTCGGCTGATACTTCCGAGAGACGTAGATGAATTGCCTTGGAGAATTTGACAATGATTATATATTGAGATGAGAAAGAAGGCTTTTCGAAGGTAAAGAACTATCACTGTTGGATGCGGGGCTGTGCCGGTGCGTGGAGGTGATAGGGCGCGCTGCTTGAGGGACGGCGGGCGTCCCCGGCCGAGGACGTGACGATGGATGGAAGGTTAAGTTTGGTGTTTACTGGTGGTTGTGAATTATTAGAGTTGATGATGAAGATGTTGCAGTTTTTGACGTGATTTTTATTATATTAAAGATAGAAAATATTATGGACATTGAGAATGAAATGGTCAATACATTTTTTTTCGGTGAATATAGGCTTACTGATGAATAGAAGGCAAATAAGAGACAAGAATAATTGGAGGCGTAGCACAGCATTTCTACGAAAAAAAAAAAAAATCCCATGATTCCTTCCAGCCAAGAACAAAATAACCTTTGTTTCAAAACAATTTTTACTCTCTTGTGTGAATTTTAATTACTTTTCTTACGCGTGGCGTCTGTTTTGATGGTGCATTACCCGGGACTTTGCGTGAACTTTGAGCTTGCTGCATGGACGGCAAGCCACTGGCGAGATTCGGCCGCGCCACAACTTTCGCTGTCAGAGACTACTGTGGGAGACAAACCCTCTGTTCCAGCCACAGGACACAAAAGAGTGGAGCCCGACTGGGTCGCCCTAGTACCTGCCGCCAATGGCTACCAATGGCCACCAACCCTTGTCCTGCACGCGTGCTTTGCGCTTTACGGTGCGCTCTGGTCCGATGGGCGACGTAGCCTCAACGCAAATGGACCTCTCTGCCTCTCTCCTTGACGAAACTCTGTGAAGCCACCTTCTCTTGCTCCCTTGACTTTTCCCTTCCACCCATCATCAAACTCTAATCTCCATCTCTCTCCTGTCTGCATCTTCTTCTTCACCATTTCGTTTACTTACTATACCTTTTTTTCTTTTCTCCCCTGTCCTCTGCTGTGTTTTTAGCCACCCCACCAACTCTCGTTCCAATCTCCCTCCTTTCGAGCTTCGGACCCCGTCAATCGATCGCCCTCGAGTACCACGTTTTCAAGGTATTAGGCCTTGCGAGCGTCCGGCCATTCGAATATCTTCTTTTCGACGCCGTCGCCTACAATCTGTCGATTCCGCTACTCTGTACGATTTAATATTGGCTACATCCCTCTGCAGTACAAACGGCGTACTCATTTCACTAGAGTGCGCTTCTCTTGCATTTCCTCACCACGAGTTCAACACACCCTCGATTGTGCAACGCTAATAACTTAAACGCTGCCAATCAAAATGTCTGAATACATCTCTACCGGTCTTGGCTACCTCACCCTCTTTGGTGTTGGCTATGCTGTGTACCACGTCTCTACTCAGCAGGCCGCCAGGAAGCGCGGTGCGTCTGCGGCCAAGGCCAAGGCTGCTCAGCCAGAAGCCCGCAAGGAAGACAGAAAGAAGAAGCAACGTCTCGACTCCTTTGCTCAGGCTGTCAAGGAGAAGCCTGTCATCACCGAGCCAGAAACTACGCCCGCTCCTGCGCCCGTGGCTGCCCCTGTCGACGAGAGCAAGGCCAACCGCGAGTTCGCCAAGCAATTGGCAAAGGCCAAGGAGGGCACGAAATTTGCCGCCAGGTCTGATGGCAAGCAGCGCGAAAAGTCCGTCAAGCAGTCCAAGGCTAACCAAATTGGAGTTGCTGGCAAGCCCAAGGTTGAGGAGCCTGTCAAGGAGGCTGTTGAGGTGCCTGTCGAGGCCACCACCACCGACACCCAGGGAAGCGAGAACTCCTTCGTAGAGGTCGAACGCGACGAAATCCCCGCCGAAGCTGGTCGTGTCGATGACATGCTTGAGCCCAAGCAAGCTGGCCCCTCTGTTCTCCGACTTACTGAGCCCACCAACAAGCAGGAGCCCAAGAAGAAGACCGCCAAGGCCCCTCCAAAGACTGAGACCAAGAAGCAGCGTCAAAACCGCAAGAAGGCTGAAGCCGCCAAGGCTGCCCGCGATGATGCTGAAGTCGAGCGCAAGGCTCTCGAGGAGAGCCAGCGCCGAACTGCTCGCATTGCCGAAGGTCGTGCTGCCAAGGACGGCTCTCAGTTCATCGCTGCCAATGGCACATCTTCCTCTTGGACCCAGGGTGCTCCCAAATCTGAAGCCACCAACGGAGCAACCAACAGTCTCCACGAGCCTCTCGATACCTTTGAGGAGGTCAAGCCCAGGTCTTCTGGCAACAAGCAGCAGAAGGCCGCTCCTAAGCCCGCCGTCGAAGAACCTCAAACCAACACAGCTAGCGCCGACGATGGATGGAGCACTGTCACGAAGGTCAAGCACAACAAGAAGAAGGAGAACTCGTCTGTACAAGAACCTACCAAGGCAGAAACAAAGGCCCCAGCCCCGGCCCCCGCCGCTCCCACGCATAAGAAGCCCGTGGCCGCCAACAAGAGCGCTGGAGCCTTTGGACTCCTGGCCAACGACGACGAGGAAGAAGAAGTTGAAGAGGAATGGGACGTCTAAGCCACGGATCCTCCCAAATCTGCTTGAAGTTTGTGCAATTTACGCCTGTACTATATTATTGCGACGCAAGCGACTTTGCTCGCGTCACTTTCTTTTGATGATTTCATTTTTCTATTTGCGTGGCAGTGATTTGGAGCTGGATGTTAAAAAAAGTGTCTGGTAGGGATGGGCTGCATAATGGCACAACAGCCAAGGCAACAGGGCGACTGGTCAAATGGGTGACTTTTTGCGGTAATGGAATGTCGTTGGAGGCAAGATTATACTGTTCGTGGCCCGCAGATTGGTCTTTGGTTCGGGTCACCTAGAGAGTTGGATGTGTGCAAAACAGCGAAAGCAAAGAGCGTACATGGACAAGACAGATGTCAAATAGTGAAGACTGAGACAGTACACAAAAAAAGATTGAAACAAGACGAGAGCTTGACTTTGTGAGTGACTTGGGTGACTTGAACGAGTAGAGTGAGAAGACGGTGAAAGTCCCCTTTGGGGCATATTGAACGACGATCTACGCTGGGGACCAATGAAGCAGCCCTGTGGCATGGCTTGGATCTCCGATTGACGAGCGGTAGTGGCGATGGGTCAGGGTGACAGTCACGAGGGCAGCTCATGAGGACCATTTTGCGTGCGGATGAATGTGGATGATTATAGATGAAGAAGGAGTCGGCGGCCAGTGAAGCAGAAACGTGTGTTGACGGGAGTTGTATTGTGGTGGATGCTGGAGCGCCGTAATTGGCAAGGTTGAAGGGTTTGGCGCCTGGGCCAGGGTAGCATTCGGGAGGAGGACGCTAAACCCTGTAATTTCTCTAGCGCTAGGAGGGTATTGTTTTAGTAGTGAGGGTAATAAATGGAGGATTGTCTATGTAGAGGGAATGTGAGTGAGGGTGAGATGATGCGACATGATTGAATCTGATGGGATGATGGAGGAGTGATGGTAGCTACGGCAAGGGGTGGGATGGGAATAGTTTGGGTTAAATAAAGTTCACATGTGTCTTGGGAATGGATTTGCCGCGCCAGGGCGTTCTTGTCCTCCTATGTATTAGAATATGTGGTAATAGTAATGAGTGAAGGATGATAGTTTACATGACAGGCCGCCATTGATTTAGCAGTGAGCTAGCCGAGGAACAGACACTGAGAATTGTGTTTGGGTGCCCAAGCAAGAGAGGCATGGGAGCACAGGAGACAGAGAGGCAGAGAGACAGAGAGGGGTCTCGAGAGGAGGGGCATTACTTGATTTCAACTGGCGCTGCTGCACGATTTAGAGACGCCACAAGGGTGACGACAGGCTAGACTTTTTGTTGTTTGGAAGGATTTGGGACTGGGCAGACGAGGCTTTTTTTTTCTGGTTTGGTGTCTGTGGTTCAGCCAATGGAGAGAGATTAAAGGAAAGGGAATATAGATCGCGTGATGGTACATGTGCGGGGGAATTGTTTATATGAGGCGTTTTAAGAGTCGTCATTTATGCGATTGCTATAATGTTTTTTAACAGCGACTGTGTTGGATAGTTTGTGTTTTTAAAAATAGTCGCCGAGAGGGCAGCACAGGACAGGTTACACAAGATGTGAAGCTGATTGATGAAACGTGGGCGCATGCAGGTCCCTCGGTCGTCTCCCATCAGCTGTCCATCACATCAGCACTCAGCACCTCAGCATGTTGTGAGGTGAGACTGAGACTGTGAAACGAGAGAATGGCAGAATTATTCGTCTTGGCCTGACGCTAGTTGCTTGTAGGAAGCAGGCCTTTCCCTGAGCATTTGCTGAACCATGGGTGACGACGGTGGCCGTTGAGTGGCTGAGCCTAACGAGTCTTAGCACCACTCCGGCAGCCAGTTACGCTGCGTCCAGCGTTGCCAGGGAATGTTTCCCACACCCTGATCCGCCGCAATGGGCAATGCGGGCCTGCGGTTTTTAGTGGGCAGCGGCACCATTCGCTCGCTGTATTTGCGCTGTGCCACTGTACCCTTAGCCCCAAGCCCCCTGTGGCTCTTGGATCTCAGGCCCAGTCAGCCCACTCCCACACACCCTCAGCTTGCGCAGCGTCCCTCAGTCCACGCCCCAGTCCAGTCCCCCGTCCCTGCTCTCTTCCCTTCTGTTCCCTCCCGCTTCGCCTCGCGGCCACGTTCTCTCTCCCTCGGTCCCTATATCCAATCATCTCTCTTTTCGTCTTTCTTGTCTACTTTTCTTTTTGCTATTTCTTTTTTTGTTTTATTTCCTCACTCTAGCCCAATTCGTTTCTCTCTTCTGTCCTTTTCGATCTTTTCTTCCTTTTTCCTTCCCACACTCTCCCAAACGACTACTCCAAATTCTACAACGCCAGTCCCAACTTCATCGACAATTCGGAACCGCTGACCGAGATCATAACAACCCCCTCACGTTGGACTCTTTGATCGACTTTCCAAATTGAGAAAACCGACCCGATAATCTCTCCTCCGCCTCAGACATTATCCATCCGTCCCTCGCGACTGTGTCGATTGCCCCCTCATTCCACACCGCGGCCCTACCTGTTTGATTCACTACAACGCTCAGCCCCCTTTCCGACATCACCCGCCGCGACATTGGTCAACAACCCCTTTGGCCACGCCATTGTCTATCGCTTCAAAACCAATCGCGCGACTGAATTCGAAAGCCGGCCTTTTCCAACTGTTGTCGCCGCTGTCTCTGAACATTTTCCGACTCTCATGTATTAAATTACAATTCGACGAGATTAAATTCAAACGGCTTCGCCGGCTGACGGCCCAACGCCGTTCGACGTACTACACGAACCAACACATCCGCCGCCATGTCTTTCCCCGTCGCTTTCCAATCCGCCGTCTTCTACATTGTCGCCTGCACACCATGCGCCAAGGTTCGCCATCGTCACAAGGCCAAGGAGTTGGCGAAAAAGGAACGGTTAGAAAAAGCCAAGCTGGAAACTGAGCAGCCTGGTCTCTATCGTCATCCATCACCCTTCAACACGAACCCATATTGGCAAGAAGAGATCGCCATGGGTCCCAGTCTACCCAAGAAGTCCGTCAGCAAGAACTCCAGCCAACGTGGTTTAACAAGTTCCTCCGATCGAGAAAGCGTCGCCCCCAGCGTATCAGAACGAACCAACGTCGCGGACAGTAGGACAAATGTGGACAGCATGAGCATCATACGAGACGAGGACGAAATACCAGTCGACTGGAACAGGAAGAAGGGCTACCAACGTGAAGACGAGGAACTTTGGGGTCAATGGTCAGGACACAAATTAAAAGACGCCTTTTCCAAAGCACGAGGCTCAGCTGGACGGTTGATCGAATCCACGCTAGGTATCGACAAAGAAGTGAGCGAACAGGAACGACGAGAATTCTACACTACACCACGCAACCCCCCCGTCAACGATTATCACCCTCCCGTCGTCAGCAGCAAAGCGCCTGGCAGGGACGCTCACAAATGGATGCTTCAACCGCCGCCATCAGCCAAGGTCATGGAAGGCAAGATCCCCGTGAGCAGGGCTGTGAGCTCAGGCAGCAAGTCGAGTGGCAGGACGTTGATTGGCGACGAGTACTTGGCTCGCATTTCACAAGATAGAGTCTCCCACGAGAAGAAGCCTAGCGCCAACCCTACGGAATCGGAGCTGATTGATTCATTATTCATCACTCGCAGCAACCAGAGCATATCACGCAGCAGAAGCTTGTCTTTTGACGAGGCCGAGGACCACCTGGAGAAGCCATTCGACAGCCGCCGAAGAAGTCGACTCCGCCCAATGGCTGCACCACCTGGCTGGGACGAGGAAGATGAGGACGACGAACTGACACCATCGCGGCCAGTCAGAGCCGCCAGCTCGTCCATGCTCACGAGCCACGTTGCGCAACGACCCAAGCTGGAGACGATTCCCAGCACGGATGCGAGCAACAGCAGCCGTGACTTGACCAACAAGGCAAAGCGCCAACGATCACGCCGAAGCAAGTTGGCAGTCAGTGCAGGATCACCTGTTGGAGATGACACAGAATAAACAAACACATCAACACACAAGCACACAAACACAGAGAAACCACGGGTTAGAACGATGGTTTCATATCAAACAGCGAAGGAATTGGATTGGCTTTCTTGTTACAGCTTTGCATTCAAAAACGGCGCCACTTTGGGTTTTCTTTCTTTTCCTTTTGTGCCTTTCACTTTTTTTTGAACAAAGTTTTCACTATCTTTATTATATTGGGCAAACGGGTTCACGGACGGCGCATGCAAAAAAAAAACATTCATTTACCGTCTCTTTTGGGTTACTTGTCTCTTTTTTTGGTAGTATTTGTTTACTATAGGACGTTTGGGGAGTTTTCAAAGTACAGTCTTGGTTCCTCTACAGGATTCGCAGCAATGCCTTGTTGCATTGTGCGAGTGTCGGGTTTTCAGCATCCGACAAACAAATGCATTCTTTCTTCTTTTCAATTTGAATATGTGCCAAATGAATTTGTGACATTAAAAAAACAGCAAATTTGATCCCCTTTTTAGGTTATACCTCAACGCCAATTTCCCTTTGATGTTCAAATTTTACAGATGCATGCCTCCTTGTTCGTCTTCAGCAGCGTCTCCCTCGAGAGATCGTATCCTCGCCTCAATCGCCTCTCTCAGCTGCTGATCGTTCAAGCTCCCACCAGTCGTAGCAGTCTGTCCATTCGTAATGTTACCCGTCCTGCTCCCCGCGACCTCGTCAAGCATAACCTGCCCGCCAGCACCTATCGTGCCAGTTTGGAAAGTACCATCACTCCACGCAGAATGTCTAGCCTGCTCGTCGCCATTCTCTGTCGCTTCAGCTGCAACGTCGGGATGTTTGCTCTCGAGCTCCTCTTTGCTCTGAAACTCGGTCCAGCTGACGCCTCGCTCTTCGACCTCGGCGCGGATAAGGGCTATGCGCTCGTGCATGCGATCGATGACCTGTTCGTTTTCGGCGATGGCCTCGATGCAGTCTTGGTCCGGGACGGGAGTGGCTGCGGACTGCGAGCCTGTGGGGGATGCGGTACCCTCGGCGTAGGGCTTGAGTTGGTCGTTGGAATATTGGAGGTGGGCTATTGAGTTGCGGATTTCGAGGACTTTGAGGTGCAGCATGCCGATGGAGAGGTCCTTGAGGGCCGTAGCGAAGCGGGCGGGGGAGATGGGGGTTGTGTCTGCTGATGTTGACATTTTTTGCTGCGTAGGGAGGTGATGTAATGTGTTGCGTGTTGTGGTGTGTAATGCGTTTGGAGGATGGCGATTTGTTGCAGCTGAGAATAGGCAAGGGTTGACGTTGGCGGCGCTGGTGGGGTGGGAAGGTGGAAGGTGCTAGATGGGCAGATGCAGATGGGATTTAGACGAGTGTTGCGATGGAGTGAATAACTGCCGTAAACTTCACTGTGTATGGTATGTGATTAAAAAGTGATTAATTTCCGGCAAGTTGTAAATTCGGTGACTTTAGGTGAGCAAGACCCGCTGGTATTGACTTGGTTGAATGTTTGCGTATAAAAAGACCATCAGTAAGAGCTACGGTCGCCAATGCAATGAGCGAGTGGAAGGAGGGACGCAAGTTAGTCGGGCCCGAGGAGAGAAGTGGGGCCAGCCTTACCGTGTGTGTTGGAGGCTGGTGCAGGAAGGAGCACACCCCAATTCGGTACCGCAGATCTGGCACGGCCCCGAACTCACCTTGTCAACGCTGCCCAAATATTTGTCGCCAATCATCTATATAAGGCTGTGTTCCCCTTGATGAAATAAATCTTGGAAATGACCAGACAACTCACATTATCAATTACAATTGATTCCCAACTCATAAACACCTTTTATCTCGACTCTTCATTACTACATCATGGCTCCTATTGCTATCGTTGGCGGTGGCCCGGCTGGTCTCTGTCTGGGTGCCCTTCTTGCCAAACAGAACGTCCCCTTCACCATCTATGAACTCCGCGAAGAACCTCAAGATGCTTCTCTCCATATCCCCTCTGGCATGCTCGACTTGCATGAAGAATCGGGTCTTGCTGCCTTGAAGGCTTGCGGACTTCTCGATCAGTTTGCCACACATGCTTCTGAGTGCGCTGAAGACACTGTCGTCACGGACCACACTGGCGAAATCATGCATTTCGATGAGGGACACGAAGGAACTAGACCTGAAATTGCTCGCAACTCGCTCGTGCACTTGCTGCGCTCTGGCTTGCCCAAAGACAGCATTCTCTGGAATCACAAGCTACGCACCGTTCAGAAACTCGACAGTGGCTTGGTAGCGCTCGACTTTGGAGACAACGGAGTCCATGAGCACGAATTCGTCGTCGGAGCAGATGGAGCCTGGTCCCAAGTCCGCTCGTTAGTATCCGATGTCAAGCCTCACTATGGAGGAATCAACTATGCCATCCTGCGCATCAACAACGCCTCTACCAAATACCCCGAACTCACCCAGTTCGTCGGAAAGGGCTCAGCCATGATCCTCGGCAAACACAACGGCCTCATGACCCATCGCGGAGTGAACGGCTCCATCATCACATATGCCTGCGTCAAGAACGACAGCGAAACCGCCATCGCCGAAAAGACCGGCAACCTCACACCCCAACAATTCCAAGACGCCATGTTCGCCGATGACAAGTTATTCGGCCAATTCACCGGCCACCCCAGAACTCTGCTCTCTACGGCCTCACAAGAAGAAGCCGAGTTCTCCGGTGACGTTGCACCGCCCCTGAAGCCACTCTACATGCTGCCTATTGGCAACAGCTGGACCAACGTACCTGGTGTCACTGCAATTGGAGACGCCGCTCACTTGATGATGCCCTGGGCTGGCGAAGGTGTGAACCTGGCCATGGCGGATGCGCTGAGCCTGTCGCAAGCTATTGTGCAGGCCGTGGGGGAGAAGGGAAGATTGCAGGAGAATTTGACGCCCAGGGTGGTGCAGTTTGAGAAGGAGATGTTTGAGAGGAGTAAGGAGGCTGCGCAGGAGACTTGGAACAATTGTGGCATTTTGTTTGGAGAGGATGGTGGACGGGCTTTTGGGGAGTTGATGAAGAGCTATGGACCTCCTTCCGAGTAACAGGGGAAAACAAGAACCAAAAAAAAAAAAAAAAAAAAAAGAAGGAAATATGGAAATAGACATGAAAAAGAAAGGGCAAAATTCAAGAAATAGACTGTATATATGAATGTAATACATAATGGTAATAGATAGAAAAGCGAATTGATTTCATACTTGGAAGCTTGGTTCTTTAAAACGTGACACATGTTGGGTCTTCACAATTTTACAAATACTTTTGGAAATGATTTCATGAATTCAGAGAAATAAAGCAAAGCACAGAGTTTAATTTGATTTGTTTAAATGTATGATTCAATTAAACGCTCTTGTCATATCTGCATCATGCACTGCAAGGCAAGGCCACAAGGCGTCAGTGGACCCTGATAATTTTTGGCCAATTTACGCGACTCCAACTGCAACCCTCCATCAACCTCCAACGACCGGGCACCACGACGAGCCACAACCACCATGAGCTTCGTCTGCCCCGAGGCTCGCCAGACCCTTCTGCGCATCGCTCGCACAAACCTCTCCTCATCAATCGCCACTCGAGCACTCTCCACGACATCCCTCCGATGGCCATGCGCCAACCCACCCGGTAACGGACACCTACGACCGCTCCCCAAGTCCTCCGTCTCATTACAGTGCAACTATGCCAATCGACGAACAATCTTCTCGCCCAAAGTGGTGCGCGACTACGAGGAGCTGCACAAGGAATACCGTGATCAGGAGGGTCTCCCCTTTGGCGCGGACTTGACGGAGGCCCAGGTCGACAAGATCTTCGGCAAGGGGCTGTCGCCCAAAACGGCCAATTACCTCCTGCGAGTGCTCCATGGGCGTCGAGTAGCTGGTACGTTACAAGATCCTGCGTATGCGGTCAACACAGCCCAGTTCAGTGGGCAGCAAATATCTACTGCGCTGGCGTATTTGCGCAAGAAGGTGCCGGTGGAGGAGATTCGAAATGCCGGATTGCGAGCCGAGGACGAACTGGAACAGTTGGAGAAGGATCTTGCCAAGGAGAAGGAAAAAGCGAATAAGAAGCCTGAAGACGTAGAAGAGCCTGAGGAAGAAGTCAAGGCTGATCCTGTCTATGGTCGGAGTCAGTTTGATGAGATTCGAGCCAGGAATAGGGCCAAGCAAAAGGCGAGAGAGAGGGAAGAAGAGGAGGAGAGATTGGCTGCTGAGACGAGAGGTGGTGCTGAGAAGGCTGGGCCGATTGCTAGACGGGAAGATGGTACGAGAGTACTGACGAACCCGAAGATTCAGGAATACTATGACAAGGCGACGTCTGATGAGCAGGCACCCCCGGAATTGAAGCTTTGGCAAAGCGTGCTGCCTTCAGTGACGTTTGTGGCGCTGGTGCTTGGGTTCATGGCAGCTGTATCAATGGTATATGAGGAGCCATCGACAAGATATCGTTTCCTCAAGGAGCTGTCCACAGCGCAGGCTACAGTGGCGAGTTTGGTTGCCATCAATGTCGTCGTATGGCTAGGTTGGAAAGTGCCGCCCCTATGGAGGCTATTCAACAACTACATGGTCATTGTCATCGGCAAAGCCAAGCCCGTCACCATGTTCACTGCCATGTTCTCCCACCTCAAACTCAACCACCTCGTCACCAACATGGTACCGCTCTGGTTCGTTGGTACCCAAATGCACGAAGAGCTCGGCCGCGCTGACTTCCTCACCCTCTATCTTGGCTGTGGCGCACTCGGTTTCCTCGGCA
Source organism: Simplicillium sp. C3G150-2 (assembly GCA_022702485.1). Taxonomy (NCBI): domain Eukaryota; kingdom Fungi; phylum Ascomycota; class Sordariomycetes; order Hypocreales; family Cordycipitaceae; genus Simplicillium; species Simplicillium sp. C3G150-2. The sequence continues at coordinate 5,385,360 of JAJIYY010000001.1, read as the reverse complement.
GTTTAGTCACATATACCCTTCGTGGCTGGACGACGGTCACGACGCTCGGAGGCTCTGGAGCCACGCTGGGACTATGTTCGGCTTATTTCTGGGAACATAGAGCGGATGGCTTCAAGATATTGGGTCTGCCGCAGGAGGGAGTGCATGGTATTGTGTTCCTGGCATTGATAGTGGCGCTGCAGCTAGCTGCGTTTGGAAGGACGGCGGCGTGGAAGCTGGATCTGGCGTCGCATTTGGGCGGTATCACGGCGGGAGTTGTCGGCGTGGAGATGATTAATAGGTCGCAGAGGCGGAGGAAGGAGGGTAAGGATAAGACGGTGTTTGAGATCTTTTCGCCCAAGCCGAGGCAATAAGTGTATACTATGGCACAATAGACTTGTATTATTTCATTAGTGAGGGTATATAATTTAACGCTATGTTACATGTTTAAACTTCATTGTTGTTCATTACGTAGTAATCCTTGACTCGTTTGGTTACATCGTCGGCGAGACACTGTAATTTGCTCTCCTCATCTTGTAGTTGAGATTGGGAGTTTCGTAACGAGTCTAGTGAGCCCAGGACGACAATCTTCATAACAGTGTGGAATATTCGTAGGAAAGATACTGATAGTGGCTCGGGACTGACTCCGGCTTGAAGTACTTCCACATCGTTGATCCAAGATTCTAATAACTCTAGAATTGTCGTCTTTTCAGGAAAAAGTCCAATTGCATCATAAACTGACTTTGAATTTGAGATGTTTTCCAGAAATTTGTATGTTGACTCGGATATCCGCGTAAGTTTTGCTCTCCTGTCTGGCGCAATAGTGCGGAGGTTGTGACTTGGAGGACTTTGGCCAGGAGATGGTAATGACAACTCTCCGCTGGTGTCGGTAATTTTCGTAGGCGCTTCTGTGAATTTGCATGGTGCGGCGAATAACTTAATAACGTATACGTCAAGAAAGGGTATCTCACCACAACGTGCTGGGATGAGTCTCTCCGTTGAGGCCAGAGTTGGTCTTGCCTGACACTCGCGCATGATCTTGAGTCCTCGAACAATGTGTTGCGCCATGGCACTGAAATTTCCTCTAACCTGCTCAATGCTAATGAAGACTTTACAGCAAAGCAACGCCGATTTCAATCCTTCTGGGTCTGAAGACATGTGAGATGCAAGACCGCCCAGCGCCAGGCAGTATTGCTGGAGACCATAGTTGTAATTTGGCGTTTGTTGTGCCGTGGCTGGCCCACTGCCAAAGACATCAAAGTCCTTTCGTAAAGTTTTTAAAGATGAGAGTGCATGTTTGAGGGACGGGTTGGTCAAGCTGGCTTGGAGGATCTCACGGGCGTCGTCGTCACAGCCGAGTTGGACGTCGAACATGGTTTTTATGGAGAGACAGCGGTTTAGGAGGGAGATATCTTCGGCGGTGATGATTGATTGGATGGGTAAGACCTGTTGAAAGTCCAGATTTGATTTGATGGTTGTGGGAGGTGTGGATTTGGCTTGCTGGACGATGATGAAAGGTGATTCGTAGCCGTCGCATGCACGGCCTGTGCCGACACAACGTTGACAGGATGGCTTTCCTTCGTCACATTTGATTTTTCTAATTCTGTTTTCGTGTCAGTAAGTTTATGATTATAATTTGAGTTTACTGTCCTAGAAGAATGGAAGGCGTGAATGTACCTGCATGTCTTGCAGCCAGTTTTCACTTTGCTGTTCCTCTTGGCGCCAGTGGCCATTATTAATCCGGAGTGGGACATGAAACCAAAAGTGCCCGCCAGGAAGACTTGTACGAGACAAAAGTCCGAGCAAGCAAGTAGAATGAGAAGTGCGATGCACCAACGGGTCATGAAAAACGGCAATGTCGGGGCCGGAGGATTCGCGAGGCGAGGCACAGGGAGGTGTAAGCAGCATTTGGCGCTAGCTGGATTGGGTGGACGGAGCGAGCCCGCCAACTGGGACTTGAGGAAGGCTGTCAGCCTTGAGTTGAGGGATTGGTAAGATTGAACAGTCCATGAATATAAATGAGGCTTGTTCTCGACGGGAAAGAGAAACGTTTTCATCATGTTCAACTTTACAAGACACTTGAGCTTTGTTTCAAAGACGCTGCACAGTTCGACAATGACTGCTTTTACTCTTTATGGTGCCCGTGGGTCGACTAACACGGATCGTGTGCGGTTGACGCTGGCTGAGGGCGGGTATACGGATTATAAACTTGAGTTGTTAACTCTCCAAAAGGGAGAACAAAAGGTATGTACCCTCCCTCGTGGGAGATTTATTGGGATTTATTTTGCTGCAAACATTGTTCGGTTTGAAGCCTACCGTGGATCGGACACATGTTCGGCAGCAGCGTCAGAAACATAAATTGACAGAAGTCTAACAAGAGTCTAACATGATGTTTAGTCACCAGAAAACATGAAACGCCATCCATGGGGTAAAATTCCTGTTGTGGAATTCCCCAATGGCTTCACTCTCTACGAGAGCCGTGCCATCTGCCAGTACCTCGCAAGGAAGTATTCCTTGCCACTCTTACCAGCACAGGGCGACGCAGAGGCACAGGCACTGTTCGATCAGGCCCAATGCGTGGAAATGTCATACTTTGCAGAACCAGCTGGCAAAATTGCATTCGAGAAGTTTGCCAAAAAGTTTATTGGGCTGCCTGCTGATGAAGCGGTTGTGGAAGCTGCGGTGAAGTCTGTGGAGGGGTTCTTTGATGTGGCAGAGAGGCTGTTGGGGGAGAGGGATTATATGGCTGGGACAGAGTTCACACTGGTGGATATATATTATATCCCGCTGGTTCAGAGATTGTTTGCATGTGGTTATGGGGACGTGGTTGAGAGTCGGGGAGCTGTGAGTGCGTGGTGGGAGAGGTGTGTTAGTCGGGAGGCAGTACGGGGGATGTTGGATGCTGATAGGGCGGCGGCAGCAGCAGCAGCGGCTCAAAAGTAATTTCGCCCCTTAAGAATAGACTGAAGATTTTTTAATCATTTTTTGGACTGATATTTCTCGTCTCATGTTTTGTTATTATTATTTATATTGTTGGTCTGGTAGAAGGACGGTGATGTGATAATTGGATGGAATGCTTCTGGAAGATGACATCGAGCGGGCCCCACATTGGGATGCAGTGGGATGGCCATGCAGCGGCAAGGTCAATTTAGTGGGGGCCAATCCAATTGGTGCAGGTGGTCACCGAAGCAACCGCCACCAGCACCCACCACTGGATACCAGGTACATAGTTGAGGTGAAGCCAACGGTTGACAGCAAAGTGTGAGCGGCGAGTAATGGCTGCATGGAATAATTCAAGAGGCAAATTCAGTACTACTCAGTATTCAGATGACACGTCAAAACATAGATCCGGAAAAATAATTAACAGTAAAAAATAATACGAGACAGTATGCCATTTGATAGAGCGTATGCTTGTTATGCAATGCAAGGGACTCTGGCCTGATTAACAATTGCATGACAGAAATTACCTTTGACCGTGAATCCAAATTAATTAACGCAGACATTTCCTGCCCTTTTGATTGGACTAGCCGTGGCCATTGAATTCGTTTTTTTTCCCGGCCGGCGGTGCCCATAATAACAAAAGAGCACTAATCAATAACTTACATGGTGCACCCTCCAAAGTAAGATGTGCCCCCCCAGATTTGGGTATTCAGATGTTCCCCCCCACTCCACTCGCCGTCCTCTCTCCCTCTGCTTCTTCCGTCTTTCAGCGCTAATCCGTGCATGTGTCCCGGCTCCATTAGCGCATTCCCGCCTTTGGCATCCAAACTCCTCAACACGGCAATCTCGTTTCTTTCTCTCTCTCCCTTTCAACAACCCTCTCCCCCCTCTTCTCTCGCCAACCACGACATCTTTATCCGCTGCAACCTTTGTTCATCATTGAACCGGGTCCTTGTCGTCGTTTCTCGCCGCAATTCTTAACCCCAGCACCCGCCGCTGCGCCCGTCGGCCGACATCTTCAATTCCCATTTCCAACTAATTTCGGAACCCGACAAGACATGATCTAGTGTACACTCGCTCTCGCTCTCGCCCTCGCTCTCCACGTCTCCTGGCCGCTCCATCTTCCCATCTTTACACTAGTTTTGCTCCGAAAGTGCTGGCGGCGCTTCCGACCCTCGAGTTTTGTCAAGAAAGAAGGCAAGACTCGTGCCGCTGTGCTCTTTCCCCATCACGCGCCTCTCGCGCTCTCTTCTTTCCTCCGCCCGCGTCATAAAAAATCACCGCAGTCATGGATTCTTCCTCAACTTCTTCTCCTGCTTCTGGTGGCTCGCTCCCTTCTTCGCCTCTCTCAACCCTCTCAAAAACACCCTCACCACCAGATTCTCCAATTCTCGGATTAGACCTATCAAAGCGATACCCCTCACCAATGTCTATGTCTACAGTCTCTGGCACGGATTCGCCCGTCAAATCTAGCGATTCCGCATTTCGCCGTGAACGTGATGAGGATGACACGCAAACGCCACCTACCAAAAAGCGGAAAATCACACCTCCAAAGGAACGCAAGACGGAATATCTAAACCTGACAAAACCCACCGAGGAGTGCTCACCTGAAGATAATGTCCAGATAGAACGCCTCATGGCCGAATTGCGCAAGAAGAAGAAGATTGTTGTTATTGCTGGCGCTGGCATTTCCGTTTCTGCTGGGATTCCTGATTTCCGCTCGTCCACTGGCTTGTTCGCTACTCAACGGAAACAACACAATTTGAAGGCATCGGGCAAACACCTCTTTGATGCTTCTGTTTATAAGCATGATTCTTCTACACAATCCTTTCACGACATGGTCCGTGAGATGGTCGAGATGACCAATAATGCATCGCCGACACCTTTTCATCACTTGCTCGCCTCTCTTGCTCAGGAGGGCCGCCTTCTTCGCCTCTACTCACAGAACATTGACTGCATCGACACATCAATGAAGCCTTTAGCAACAAATGTTCCCCTCAACACCAAGGGCCCTTGGCCTACTACAATTCAACTCCATGGTGGCTTGGAGAAGATGGTTTGCACAAAATGCAGTGCTTTATCTCCCTTCAACCCAGACTTATTCGATGGACCTCAAGCACCTCTTTGTGAAGGCTGCAGATTGGACGACGAAGTCCGTACATCACATGCTGGCAAGCGTAGCCATGGAATTGGTCGTCTCCGACCACGATTTGTACTCTACAACGAATTTAATCCCGACGAGGAGGCTATTGGCAATGTGTCCAGCGCCGACCTGAGGGCCAGACCCGATGCCATTGTTGTCGTGGGAACCACACTAAAGGTTCCCGGCACTCGACGACTGGTCAAGGAGCTGTGTCAAGTCACAAGAGGTCGACGTGACGGATTTACTGCCTGGATCAACATTGCTGATGAGCCAAAAGGTATCGACTTCAAGGATTGCTGGGACATGGTCGTCAAAGCCAAATGCGATGACGTGGCTAGACTGGTTGCCCTGCCTCCCTGGGATTGCGATATTGGTGATGACTATCTCGTGTCGAAACACGAAATTCCCACGACAAACATCCAGATCAGCATCGCCAAGTCAGAAAGTGGTGCCGACACACATGCCATGCCCACGCCACAGCCGAGCCCGAAACTCTCTGCCAAGGATGCCACAAAGGTAAAGACAAAGACGAAGACAAAGGGCAAACAAACCAAACTTGCTTTCTCGACGAAGAAGGATGGCGAACAGCTCACAAAGGCTGCCAAGCCCCGAGGTCGCAAGCCCAAGCCGCAAATCAAGACGGAGCCAAAGAACACTGTTATGGGCACCTTCAAGGCCGTAAAAAATGTTGCCAACCGCCCATCAGAAAAGAAGGCTGCCAACAAAGCTGCAGTCTTATCTACCGACTCCAAAGGCTTGACATCCGAGAACGCGCCTCCCAGAGGAAGCCCCCTGGTGGCAGAGATTCTTCCTGAAGATGATATACCGACTACACCTACCCAGCCCGAGCGCAAACTGTCCATAGACAGACTTACCATTTCGCCACCCGGTGTACCCAACAACATGCGTAATTTAATTGATGTGGAGTAAACTTGGGACAGCATGAGGAGTTTGGGGCCATATATATTGGCGTTGCTTTTAGTTGCACGTGGATTGGAGGAAGCAGGATGGGGAAACAGGGCGTTTGCAGGCGTTCCTTGATAGCTCCGCTGTCGTGTAAGACAGCGTAGAGCTTTAATTGATAACTTTTTCTTTCTATTACAAGACCAGTCGCTTTATTGTGAACAAGAACGTGCTGTGATTTCATAATGTATGAATGTGATTGATGCTTTATATCTAAACAAATGACTTAAATAGCCTTGGGTATCAAAACGCCAAACGCTGAATGCTATACGGGAATTTCGCTCGCTCATGACCAAAATCAACAAAAACATGCAGTGTGCCTACTTGATATGGACCTCTATGGAATCCATGTCGTCAATATCCGCCTCCTCCATAGTCATCTCATCAGCCATCTTCTCGCCATCAAACCACAGCGCGACTTCAGCTCCATCTGGAACAGTCCGTTGACTTTTGAACGCAGCTATCAACGTCACCACGTTTGTTTCTGGGCGGACATTGAGCTTGACGGCCTCGAGTTCCCGTGGCTGCAAGATGATGCGTAGCTTGACATCTTCTGGCTCTTCCTCTACGGGTGCGGAATATATATCCTCTTCTTCCTCTGAGAGTTCGCCTGCTTCTCGTTTTCGACGCAGTTCCTCCTCGTGTTCCATTTCTTCAAATAGGCCCGTAGTCCATGCTTCGAAATGCACGCGGGTGCGACTATTGCTCAAGCCGTCATTGCTGTAACCCTCCACGATGACGCCGCCGTACCCATCGGGGAGGACGCCTAGATCCCGTAGTGTGGAGTATGGATAGGCCTTCTTCTTGCGCCATGTGAGTGTGATGTCGTTGTCGGAGGCGATGGGGAGCGGGATGCCCTTTTTGCGCTGTAGGGCGACCCATGTGTCGCGGATGAGGCGGATGGGCTTGTCGAAGCGGAACTTGACGAGGAGCTTTTCCGTGTTGGCGATGGAGGAGGTGATGATGATCTCGACGATGGGGTGGGAGGGCTGTGCGGTGGATGATGCGGTGGATGCTTGGGAGGCGGCGAGTTCGCGCTCGCGCTGGGATGCGGCTTTGCGGATGTATTCGGAGAATTCGTCGTCGTCGTCAGAGGCTTGTGTGGTGGCTAGTTCGAGGGAAGGGGAGCGTGGTCGTGTGACGGGTGGTAGAGGGGTGATTTGGATGTCGGGTTCGGAGTCGGAGTCGAGGGAGATGATTTGTGTAGAGGGTGGGATGGGGTGTGCTCGTGTTGGTTGCGAGCGGAGGGTTCGTGTGGATGGGGAGGGTGCTTCATTGTCGGAGAGATCGATAGGTTTATGGGACGAGCCGAAGTTTGTGTCGTCCGTTCGTGATCGTTTAGATGGTGGAGTGACGGTTGTGGGCGGCGGTGCCACTTGTTCTTCTTCTACCGTGTGGTCGCTAACCGCAGCGTCCTCTACAGGTAGAGATTCTTGAGTCTGCAAGAGCGCGTCGACGGCCTCATCAGCCTCCAAGGCGCGTTTACTCCCGGACTCTCTCCTCTGGAGCTCTTCCTTGCGCCGCTCCATGCGCCGCAGCCGTTTCTCCATCTCCGCAGCTCTCAACGGCGCCATCTCCTTTGCCCGTCGGAAGAGAGACAGTCCATCGTCCTCTGGGTCGTCTTTGGAGTCGACGCCATTGTTATCTGGGGTGTTGGTGGGTTTGGCGTCTTTGGAGGTGGACTTTCGCAAGGCGGTTGGTTTGAAGGGGAGGCGTCTTGCCTTGGGAGCCGGGGCGGCGTCGTCACTCATGTGTAAGCTAGGTAAATGACAAAAAAAGCAATGGGTGATTTGGCGAGGGATAGCAAAAAGACCTGAGCGCTGTGATTTATATAGATTTCTTGGTGGTTGTTGGTAAGAGCAAGGTCGACGCGGGGAGCATGTAGACGGGTTTGGACTAGTGGTGGTTTGTAGTAGTGGCCCCCGCCTCACTCGCCGCGTTAACAAAGTCACTGCAGCACAGTGCAGCTAAAATCTCAACCGCACCTTCAACTCGACCACCCTTTCATATCAAACCACGCCCATCGACGATCCATTTACCGCCACGCCACCCACCGCATTCACTTTCGTTCAGGACAGCTCTTCACACACATTAAATATCACCATGGAGAACGGCGGCGCAGGCGAGGGCAAAGACCCCTCCAGCTTCTTGAGCGACATCATCGGCAACCCAGTCATAGTCAAGCTCAACTCTGGCGTCGTATACAAGGGTGCGCGCTCTTTACTCTTTATCCTTTATCCTTTGTCGATGGCTCTCACTAACTCTGTCCCAGGTGAATTGCAATCTGTGGATGGATACATGAACATTGCGCTCGAAAGGACAGCAGAATTCGTCAATGGCACAAAACGTCGAGAATACGGCGACACCTTTGTCCGCGGCAACAATGGTATTTGCCCTTCTCTTTGCCTCAATTTAGTTTCTCTAACATTTAATAGTCATGTACATCTCCGCCGACTCATGATTAGAAAAGTTTAATACGAATTTCTGAATTTCACCACCATCTACAATCTCCTCGTCCACGCATAAAACACATTGACATGCACGGCAATTTCCCTTTTCTCGTTCCAGATCGTGCCCTCGCCGTCCACAAACTCGTTAAATTTCTTGATGAATGCCTCTTTGTCACTTCCTTCCAGTATCGAAACTTGACTGAGCGTGTTGACGCGGCTCCAGAGCGCCTCGCGCGTCAGCCAGATGGTATGCTGTACCTTGTGGGATTCAATTGGAGTCGAGAAGAATTTCTGGCCCTGGTCGAATATCTGTGACCATTTGTCTTCGCGGAAACGAGGTGGGCCGGATAGTGGCAGATCGAGAATGAGCTGTTTGAGCTTTCCTTCCCATGGCGTAGTCGCCATCCACGCGCGTGGTTGGTTATCTGTCTAAATTAGTGACATATTCCCCAAAACCGTACATGTTACTCACAGTCTTCAATGTTCCAAATCACACCCAAGTAACCCCCAGGCTTCAACACTCGTCGAATCTCTGCCAGGGACTCATCATTCGCAAACCTAAACACATTACTAACAATTCCCCTAACCAAATATCTAATATAACTCACCAATGAAACGCCTGCGCAGCAATTAACGCATCAGCAACCCCATCCCCAACATCCATCTTATGAGCCACGCCCTCCTTGACATCCACCCGAGACAGCTTCTTCGCCTCCAGAGTCTCTCGCATCGACTCGACCGGCTCTACGGCAGTGATTTGGAACTTCTCCTCTCGTGCGGCTAGAACCTCCGTGAACTTGCCAGTGCCTGCGGCCAAGTCGACAATTCTTGCATTGGACTTGCGCTTCACTCTTAGCTGGCTTAGGAGGCCATCTACGGCTTCTGCGGTGTAGGAAGGGCGATGGGCATCATAGGCTGCGGCGTCTTTGAAGCCTGCAGCTGCGTCGGGGATGAACGAGGTCATGATGGTCTCTTCAATACATGAGGGAACTGGAAGGGTTAATGAAAATAGAAAACGTTTACGTTATTGCCAACGGAATCCCGTTGTTTATATGCTTCATGTTGGTGCATCAAACGTCCGCGCCGATATGGCCGAGTCCCCGCCCGGTGTCCGTCCCGGTTTTCCTTCCGATGCCGGTTCATCACTGACAGTCTACATGTCATTTCATGATACTTTTGTGCCACAATCTTTTCAGCCAGTTAACACGTTTCTATTGTAATTATCTATACAAATGCAAAAAATAGAAACACATTGCTCGCTATGGTACAGCGCAATCCGTCTAGTACATTGTCCGCAATATTAACCTTCTAAGACTCTCTCCAAGTTTAGTTAGTTCTGCTAACCGGTCGACTCTTTGTAAGCTTCTTCCTTTCCGATTGTAATTGCTGGAACTGACTGCGAGGCGTTTCGACATTATGGATGGCGTCATTTGCCAGTTCCAGTCGTGATCCCAGAGACCCAGCTGGCAAAACCTCAAAGTTTGTATTCGGCCGTCTAATTCGTCTGTTGGCAAATATCTCTAGATTGCCATACGAAACTGGCTCTGCGCCAAAAACAGGACTTAGCCGAACCGCCCGAGTGGTGTCAATCTGTGTTATCTCGGTGTCCTCTCCTCCCGACCAAGTACGAGCCGAGTCGTCGTGTGGCTCTGGAGAGATGCTTGATCCACTAGTCGGAGATCTTCTCTCTATAAAATGATGAGAAGAAGCGTTTTGATGGATGACATGACTCCCGGGACCACTTCTAGAAAATGTTGTGTTCTGAGGGCTTCCCATACTTTCAGATTCGCACGAGCTTTGCACATGGGAGCCATATATCTCGGAGCGACGTTGTCGGGGATCATCAATGCCCGACTCTAGGGAAGAACCAAACACTACGGTGTCTGACTCTGTGCCGCGACCGCTGTGATGGCCGAGGAAAGTAGCGGAAGAAGCGTCTTGACTCGGCTCGGGCGTATTAGGTCGCGAAATCCAAATACCCTCTACCTCTACACCACTCCTGATTGCCCTGACTCCGAATGGAATCTGATCAACCCGAGGTATATCGACACCGCACTGTCTCATCTCCAACACACGAGCTCGTTTCTCCTCGTCAATGCATTCCAGCTTTCGGAGAATTCGGTTCGTCCACCACAGCTTGACCAGTCCGATTGCGAAGACGATGACAATTGCACAAGCCAGGACCTGAAATAAAGGTGGATTAGTGAGGAGCTTTGAAACAGACAGCGTAGAAGAAGTATTTACAAATGTCATGTCTTGCCAAAGCTCCCAGCCAATGAAGAATATAGCCATGGTGTCTGACTTGATGGATGCGACCTGGCGGTTGGGGCTTTTGCAGAAACAGAAATCATCAAATCTGAAAAGGAAACAGCTAATATCACGGCGTTTGTTCGTCGGAAATACGACTGACGGTTGTACAAACGGACGGCAAGGGGCCGTATCCGGGAGAGTGTCTGTTGTTCCTGTAGCACATGGTGGGCAAACGGATGGAAAGTTGAGAATGTACTTTACAGTAATGCCTATAATATTATCTTTACAAGGACAAACTGCGAGCAATACCGGTAAAAGGCAGGTCAAGGGCAGTGAATGCGGTTGCCACAAACGATGAAGCTCAGATGTCGTTCAGAACAGCGGGAAGGAGCATTGAGCATTCACGGACAGCTCACAGACATCTTGCCGTCACAATTATGATCGAGTAAACAAGCCTTGTTGAATAGTACTTGGCATACAAGTAAGCTACAGCTTGTTCCCAAGTTGGGCGAAACGCGAGTCTGGCGCAGTCCATGGCCGATCGGTCAATCATCAATTAGTAGACCACCTCTTAGGTGCAGGCGTTTGCAGAGGAACATGAACAAAGCCATTGGAAACGCCTATGACGTTATGGAAGGTACCAAGACGGTGCGAGTGGAGACCCATATTGGCACTGTGCAACTGTTCGGCCACATATGATGTCCGCACAGTGCGTGTCCTGCCGAGGTTTGGGGCTTGGTGCAAGGATGGCCTGATGCCGATTTACTACCGACAGGGATAATGGCGATTGGGGGTGCTAAATGGAGATGTGGACTGGATGAATGGGTTTTTAGCGGCGTGGAGGAATCGGACAAGGCTTTGGAGAATGCGAGAGATGGAATCATGATGATGATGACGACGCCGTGCAATGATGATTATGGCTGACTTTGATGTCATCATACGCTTTTTTATCTGGGAGAGGGTAATTGCTGTTGTGAAGATGTAGCCAGTGTCAGTGCAGTCGGTCAATTCTTTTTCTCTGTTCGTTTCGTCGTAGTAACTAGTCAAACAGCCGGAAATACCGGTCCCAACAAATTGAGTTGGATGGTGTGACTGAATGCGAGTACGAACAAACGGCATGGAAAGCTTCAGCGTGGGATGCAAACCTTGAGCGCCACTTCAGTTGTCAGGTCTTGGGGAGCCCTGCTGAAGGCTGCTGAAGGAAGAACAAAAAAAAGGTACCTGTTCTTTGGGCTGTTTACGCAGGGGACACAGCGCTGAATAGAGGTACTCAGGCACTGGAGCTGGTGCTTACTGGGCGGCGCTGCCCAGACAGTCACCTGGCTACCAGATGGTGCACTGCCCCCACCAACGTGAAGCCGCTACCACCCAACGATACCAATTTAATCCACCATTCCTGTTGCAGCTGGCGGCACTAATGGTTTTTGCAGGATTTACAGTGCACACAGAGGGCGGCACAGGCACTGGAGCCAAGGTTTGTGCCGCTAAAGCCAGCACAACCAGACAAGCTAGAGCATGACTAGCACTAAAAAGAAGCGTGCTGAGACGCTACAGCGGTGTCGGCAGCGCTGTAATGGTGTCGGTCATTGTCGATCCCGCTACTCTTTGTCCAGTTTGTCTGGTTCCTTTGGTGCTGTCAGCGGCGGCGGTCTTTCCCATCCCATCCCAAAATCCCCCAATCCTGTTGGATCCCAGACCCAGACGACGGACTTATTTGAATTAAATCCAATCCGAGCTATTTTGTTGCATTTGCCGTCATTCCGCCCCTCCCCCACCTTTCGACTGACTTGCCTCTGCATCGGCCTTGTACCTGGTTTGGTCCCTGGCGATTCTTCCCTACTCTTTACTCTTTAATACTGGCCATCCATCTGTCTCCCGCCTCTTGCATTCCTCCATCTCTAAACGATCTACTCCCCCCCAAAAACCTCGCTTGTTTCCACATTATTGATTTCGCGGTTCCTCGTACCTGAATCTCTTTAAATGCTTCACTGAAAGGCGCTTTTCTTTTGTTGCATTCAACTCCAGCCTCTTCCATTTTCCCGCTCCATCGCTCAACATGCCGCTCCGCAACCCGTTTGCTCGCCGACCCCCAGGTCTCACAATTCCCACCAACAGCAGCGCAAGTGACCAGTCCAACAATGATCCAAACCACCCCGGATTCGAACGGGTAGATACTGTCGGATCCAAGGCTTCGTCGGTCCTCAGCGTCCGCAGCAACAAAAGCCAGGATAATGGCGAATATAAGATGAGCGGTATGTCACCTTACCGACTTGGCCTGCGATAGTCTGCCTCGGCTTTCATGTCTTTGCACAGAGACAGCAATCTCAGCAAGGCGCTGTGCCCATGACACGATCAATCGACTAACTTGGTATTTTTTCCCTTGTATTTAGTGGTCAGTGACAGTGGCGTATATCTGCCGGTATGTCAATCCTCTACATATTCACTGTAGCGCAACGCAGACTGACCATGTGATCCCCCCATTAGCCTTCACCAACCGAGGAAAAGAGCCCTTGGTCTCGAAAGTACCTCTCATCGCGCGCCTCAACCGAAACTCGCAGCAGCTTTGGCGAAATTGAGCACTTTTCAATTTCCAGAGAATCCTTTGATTCCTACAGACGGTCCTTTGTAAGCTGCGCTATGCTATGACATCACTTTGCGATCCTCGCGTGTTGACTTGCAGTCCCAGGACATCACCGCCAAATCACCAGTCAATTACCAGTCCGACTTTCCTACTCGTCAAAGTCTTGACTCGGCTCGTTATCCGCGCTATCCGAGATCAGCCATTCACAGAAAGTTCGAACAACCCCCGCCTACAGCCGAGGAAGGCTTCGAAGATGTAGGACTCGACGACCAAAAGCAAATCAAGAAGCGCGGGTTCTTTTCCAAGTTGGCCGACACCCAGGAGAAAGACGGTTCAAGCCCGGCGACAGTTTCCCGATTCTTGATGCCCGGCCGCAAGAGAGGACAGAGCGGACAAGGCGCCGAGCTGGGAAGCATGGAGCACCAGCACCAGCAACAGAAGCCCACACAATACAGCATCGAGTCTCGCTAGACTGCTGGGTTGGGGTTGAGGCATAAAATTGCTTCTACTATTTTAAGCCATTCATATATGAATATTTCTTGGGCTTTATCATCACGGCGTTTATTGGGTTGCTTGCTGCGTTTTATTAGAATCGCATTCGTTTTCATGTGCATCCCCATGGCACAAAACAGGACATAGATCTGGACATTCGCTTCAGGAAGAACTGCTACATCATTGTCTAGCAGGGAAATTACTGGCCTTGTGTGGCCAAGAGGAGGAATATTGTATGAGGTACAGAATAGTGATAATGTATTCATGCTACAAGACCAGGAAGTGACGAAGACTACTGCCTGGCTGTCTCATGCGTGTACAAAAGATGTCAAGAATATCGGATGTGCAATGCCAGAACGAGAAGCTCCGTGTGAACACCTTTGTAGTAAATTACAAGCTGCTCGGTGGGATAAAATCGTAACTGGGGTATTTGGCGAGCCTCATCTCACCGTGCGGCGTCTAGCAGCAAGGCAGCAGCAGTGCTCCAAGCGCATGCTCTTTATCTCGGCAACATTATAAGTTGCAGCCAGATCTTCCATAACCGCTTTGAACAAGAAGTTCGCGAGGGTATATCATCAAAGCCATTCCAAAACACAGTCATCATGTTGTCAATATGCCCCGCTGCCGTGACTCTGACAGCTCAGAAGATGATGTCGACCATGAAGTCGACGCTGACAGTAGCCCCGGCTCCGACATAGGGATGGACATGGGTTGCGACGAAGACTGGAGTTCGGATGAAGAAGAGGACAACAACAACTTTCCCTATACGCCCCAAGAGCTCGGAGAAATTATTCTGGATTTCTACAGATTTCTCGCTAAGCTGCACTGCCGGCCCGAAGACCTCCAGATCCCGCCTCCAAGAGGTTGGCCAGAGTCAAGCACAAAAGACTTTAGCGGTTTCAAGTCTGAATTCGCACTTGAGACCATGCGACATCTGCCATACATGAAAAGTTCGTAAGTCAATGAGTACAAGATTCAGTTGGTTAGCTTCTGGCAGCCTGACGGGAAAACTTTTGATGCCCCTTGTGAGCTAGATTACCTTTATGACTATAACAAGGATTTGGAAGCCGACAGCAAACACATCCTCCAGATCGCAGCCGGGTGGGAGAGCGGCGGAAACGAATTGTTTCTCAGTACCAGGACGGGAGAAATGGTCACGCCATTGACTGGATACGGGAACAATGCTGACGACGTCAGAGAATACGTGGACCGCACCAAGAGACATTTCGAGACGCTCCAGATGATCCCGTACAGTGAAGGATTTAACAACCTTGCGGCTGGATTGGTGGATATCCATGAGCATATCACTGAGGAAGAGATTTTGAATGCTGAGGGGGATTGGGAAACGGATCTTGCTAAGAGGTATTTGAGGCAAGTGTATAGGGACATGGGTGGCCGAAAGAGTTTAGAAGAGAGGAGGCATTTTCTGTAGTGGATGGCTTACTGGAGAAGCTTAAGGAAAAGGGAAGAGACAGTGGCTGGGAGGGTGTTCACTGAAACTGAATCAGTATGGAAAGGGAGGGCATTGCATCGATGCAGGCAGAAGACCAGATCAGCCTTCGATTACTTGCTTATTATAGCAAAAAGTTTTATTGCCCCAAAAGCCAGTGCTATACTTGAAGGAAACGAATCAAAACTCTGTTTACGAAGTCAACTTTTTGACATCCCCAATTGTTGTCACTTCAAGATAAAACGCATCTCGGATCTCGATGCCAAGTTTGTCTCGCAGTTTTTGCGAGATGACAAGTGACATGAGTGAGTCTAGCCCAATATCTGTAATTTTACAGTCGTCCGTCAGGAAGTCTATGTCAACGGCAAGTTCTTCGGCCAATATGACAACAGCAGAAGATGCAGCGTCATATGTCTCACTTTCCTTGTCGTCTTCGCTATCAGTCTTTTCTACCTGTGAATTCGAAGATGAAGATTCCACAGGCGTCAGGGCGTGATACTCGAGATCAGGCACCCTCTTTGTAGGACCGATAGCCTTGTTAGTGCGCCGTCGGTGTTCGGGAGTTGCAGGAGGTTTGAGTTGTCCTGTATTCATTGCCTGAATCTCTGTTGCCATGACCTTTTCTGTAACGAACTTGGCGAGAGCAGTGAACGTTGACGCAACGCTTGCTTCGTTTTTGTAAGGACAGCTACAGGAGCCGCACTCGCTGAGCAAAAGAACCGATTCAACATCAACCGGGGCCACTCCCGGAAGAGAATAGCCTCGACCACTCCAACAATTTCACCGCCTTGTATGATGTAGACGTCACCGACATACGAGCCAAAATTGTTGTTCCCGCCAGTAGCCTGCGGCACCATTCTCACATATGCGAGATATCGACCACCAGGTGTCAGTGGCTTGGCAAATCGCATTGACTTCCAGGACGGTGTGATGAAAAAGCTGTTGGTATTGTCAAAATGTGTGCCACCATTCAGAATGAAACCGGACAAAGACACTAGACCATCGATGAAATGTGGCGGCACAGCCCAGTCTCCTTGAGCATCTTCAGGGAACAAAACTTCAGCCATGGCTTCATCTTCGTTAAGGATGACCGACTGCATGGTGTGATACATGCTAGAATAGTTGACGAGTTTATCAGAGAGGGTGTAAGCCAGGCCGGTAGTTAGTCTGTTGGCACTCCCGTTGATTGACATGGTCTTGAATGTCTCGATGCGACTGGTCACAAGCTTGGTTGTACGTGCCCAATCCGACAGCCAGATCGAAGATTCCTCGAAACAAGCATTAGCGTGACAGTACCATTTATAATTGGCCGAGTTGAACCATTTGACATGAACTTCTCCCTTCTCGAGATTGGCTTCCGCATTTATGAGAATGAGATGTGGATCAAGACGGGTTGGGTCCCTGACTACCGGATCATGATACTCGAAGTTTTTCAAATTAGTACCCATTCCACTGAATGTGGACGAAATCGCCTTTTCTTGCACTCGCTGAGCCAGTGTAAATGCCATTTTGACGCGAAGAAACTAGTAAATATTAGTGTGAGGAGCGAGAAAAGAGTCTGTGGTTGACGTTACCGAAGAGGCAACTCCATACCCGTTCATGGAATGCCCTTCTATCACATCTTTGAGAGATTTATCCATTATATTGGCCTCCCCCGAGATTTATGCTGTCAATGACTCGTGACTCTCAGAGCTAAGTCGATGAATAGTGGAGGTTCGAGACTTGCTAATAGGTGGAAGCGTTGGTTCTGGCAAAATGCGCCCCTTGGTCAAAATCCAATCGCCTCGTTATTGGATCCAATAGTTCTTGTTGCTGAAAGCGTAGGTAGGCAGGTCGACAAGCCGGAGTGTTTGCTCAAAAGGGCGATGGAATTCGTTCCGGTCAATGTTAAGCCCGACTTCAAATAGCTTAGCCAGCGTATTTGTCAAAGATGCCCAGTCGTCACTGTCACTGTCTCGATGTAGAGTTGAGCACGCTAGACGAGTGTCGGCAATCGTACGCTTGATGAAACCGCTGCATACCGGATGATGGCCCAACTCAATCCAGACAGTGGATTTTGAAACCACGCCAGCTTCTGACGCCGCATTGAGAGCCCCAGCGAAATCAACCGTCTTTCTGAGAGAGATGGACAAATACGATTCGTCAATCTTGCCGCTCTTCTGGATGACAGCTGAGTCTCTAGGGGACGTGACAGGAATACTGGGCGAGTTATAAACAACTCCTTTGGTTTGGACACTAACTTCGTTGACGGCCATATCCATTTGCGCTGTGTGATAGGCATGTGGTATGTCCAGGCGTGTTGTTCTGTACCCTGCTTTGGCCAAACGAGCGGACAAAACGTCCAGATGTTCCACTGTACCGCCAATGACGGTCTCATTGGGGCTGTTAAAACAGGCCACTTCAAAAGATAATTCGTCTACTTCGCGCGCAATGTAAGCTACAGGCGCGCGAACAGCCATCATACCATAGGTGTGGGATACGCAGCTAGACTCCAGAATGGCCGCTCGTGTCCCGACGAGGAAGACTGTATCACTGTCCGACAAAACACCTGCTACAGCTAGCGCAGCATATTCACCAAGGCTGTGCCCAATGACTGCACAGGGTGTAATGCCATATGTCGACTGGCAAACCTTCGCGAGCAGTCGCCCCATTGATGGCAGGTAGAAAGGATGGAAAGTTCTGGCGGCGTGCAAGGCTGTCAAATTGATTGAGCTGCGCCTGGAAGAAGGGCGAGTCGCGGTAAAGTTGTGCCCCGATCCCGACGTAGAAGATACCTTGGCCGGCAAATGCAAATGCTACCGGGGGGGGGCTGAGTGAAGTGGGAGTACGGACAATAGCAGTTTCAATATGCGGTTTAAGCTCCTTGACGGCCTCGGCGAGAGACGTCACTACAACGGACCTCCGGTGTTCGTAGTGGCGTCTCCTGGCCGACAGTGTGTAAGCAACATCGGCAAGAATAAGATCTGGCGACGCTTCTATATACTCTGCGAAGCGTCTGATGTTCAAACTGAGAGATTGAGCCATCCTCGCCGAAATTGTAATGACGTGAGCGTCTCGGGTGTATCCCCTGGCATCCCGAAGTCAAATCCAATTCATGCCCATGGCAGACCTGGCCCAAAAGCGCTAGTGGCCTGTTTATTTCTTGGAGAGTACGAAATTGCCGGTTGAAACTGCGAAAGACTTTCGTTTCCTAGATGTATCTATCGTTCCTGATTGCATATCCTCTAAGCGAGGCTGCAATGGCATCCTCATCTCACACATTTATTGTACTTATAGGCGCTCACTGCTCTCTGCTAGAGGGTTTCGCAATCCAAACTCGTTGCACTGTCCGGTTTCTAGCATGATGGGGCTTGCGTGGCAGCGATTTCCTCTTTGCAGGTGGTTTGAAGTCGCTATCTCCGCTTATAAGAACCAAAGCAAATGTAGTAATTCACCCATTACGGACTGTAAAATCCTCCAAGTTTCCAGACTAGACAGTAACTACTAAAAAAAATTCTCTATAATACAAACTACACCAACAATCATGCCAACAATCCAGAGACTGTCATACAGCACCACCGGCAGCCTTCTTCAGCTCATCACCATGGAGCTTCTTCCAGCTACCAAAGAAGCCAATAATCGTAGCGGTACCATAGGCAGCAATTGTAATGGCAAAAATAGCCCTGAGGCCATCCATATACGCACCGACAACAATAGGGACTTGTGCTGCTGTAAAGGCTTCACGAATTTGTGTTGCGCCAGTCGAAAGAAATACTGCCGGGTCAGACTCGGGGAGTTTCATGATAAGAGTTTTGACCAGCTGATTATTGAAGGCACATTGGGCGGCTGACAGAAAGAAAGCTCCGCCAATTGTCATGAAGACTAGTATAATGTTAAGAATTGCGTATTCTAAGGCCAGTTGATTAGGAACTTACAGTTGACCGTAGCTGTGGCCTGCGACATGTCTTCTGCAGAGGCATGAACCTGTGCATTGGACATGGCAGCCTGAAATGTCCACCCTGTGGCAAAACCAACGATGACCTGGTACCCAATCCATTTAGGAAAAGGAGTGCCGACATTCAGAGTGTACAATAATCCGCAACCAATGGTCCCCAAAGCGCCACCAATAACCCAATACAGGGGAATAATGCCGATTTTGGACAACACAAAGCCTTGTACAATGGCAGCTATGGTTAGGGGGATGATAAGGGCGAGCATGTTGACACCGGATGTGATTGCGCTGCTGTTGTAAACGCTCTGGAAGTAAATGGGAAGATAGTATAGGATGATGAAATACGCGCCTCCAAAGAAGAACATGTAGATGGAGCTCACGTAAATGTATCGTTTCATAAACTAAACAGATTTGCTATTAGTTCAAGGAAGACCGAATATATCTTGGACATAAGCTTACCAGTCGTGGGACGATCATTGCACGTTCCTCAAGATAGACTTCCCAAGTCACAAAGATTAGGAAAATGATGAAACAGGTGACAAGCAACCCGATGACTTGGCCGCTCTTCCATGAATGCGTCTGACCGCCAAATTGCAGTGCCAGGATAAATGAAATTATCAGTCCCATAATGAGAGCTGCCCCAACAAGGTCCAATTGCAGCACCTTCTCTTTAGGTGTAGCCTTTGTCGGGACCGCGCTTCTTGGTGTCTTGAAGAGAAAGCAGATGGTTCCGGCGGCCAGACCTCCGATTGGTAGATTGATGTAAAAACACTATTAGCTGTCAGTTATACCACGTTTTTTGAAGATCGAAATCTTACCCAGCGCCATGATACTTTGTCAGTGAAGGCGCCCCCAATGAGAGGTCCCAAGACGGCGGCGATGCCGTAGGTTGCTCCCGTGAAGCCCAAAAGCTGTGGACGGTTCTCAGGAGCCGCCGCAAATGCAAGAATGGTAAAGATGCCCACGCCTACTCCTGATCCTCCAAGTCCAGCAATAGCTCTGCCAACGATGAGAGTTGTGGGATTTTGAGCAACGGCGCAGACGAGGCTGCCCACTTCAAAAATGAAGACCGCAACGAGGAACCAGAACTTGATGGGAAAGTATTTGTAAAATTTGCCCCAGGTTGATTGAAAGCCTAAGAGGATTAGCTCTCGCACCTTTAAATACAACCTTGATGCGTCTCAGGGTGAAGTATTCAAGCTTCGTGGGCCGGAAGAAGAGGGTCACTCTGCGGAACTCGTCAGCATGATATTGAGAAGCAACCGTGCGTTCGGAACTAACCACCACCAAAGGTCATTAAATACGCCGATCCATACCATGAAACCTTATTCAAATCGTTGAATTCGTCTGTTATTTTCGGAATGGCCGTGCCAAGGATGGTCTGGTGAAAGGATTGGTGAGCTATAGTGTGGGAGCATCGCGAAGAGAGGGACCGACATTGTCCAGGGCTACCAAAAACATGGCAAGCATGAGTGAGAATACAATGGCAGCCAGTCGGGCTCCATACGGATATTCTTCAGTTGCAATAGTCATCGCGTCTTGGCTGATGATATCTGCGTCATCTTGCTGTGAAATCGACACCATGGTAGGCGAAGTCGAAGAGTGCGGGAGACTTTTGGCTTGAATGATTTTCTCTGAATGCATCATATGCTTGTTGATCTTAGAATAGTATTGCACAATGGTTTTATGAAATGGTGCGAAACGTTGTGTGTTTATATCTGCCAGCTTCGGTCGAATGCAGGGGCAAGAGACAAGCACTGACAGACGGGCTAATCTCCGAGCTCATATTGGCAAGAATGTTCGTAAGAGCAATAGGCTATTGTAAATTTAATTATCTATCAGAATCGCTTATCAGCCGTAGTAAGTTCTACAATTATTATCCTAGGCTTGTACTTGACACATGAGGAGATTCATGGGTGTATACTGCGACGGACGGTCGCATACAATAGGGGCGATGAGCGTGGTGGAGGATATAATTATGGCCCAAATGACCAAATTACAGTTACTGACAACATCGGTCCAATATTTTTGGCAATAATTTTCATGCTATGTCGCTTCCTGTTTGTGATTGCACACTCGGCTGAATCTCCGTCCGAGCTGGCTGGTGGATGCTCGGACGAATCTGCATTCGCGCTCACTCAATTCGGCCGAACCAACGACGCGCAACTTCTACCATCTCTGCAACCACCTTGTTCCGAACTTTATATCAGACATCAAAAGTGGCTTGATAGTGTGCAGGGTACATCCAACACGTGTATTACCTGATACTCTTGGTACACATCTCGGCTAGTTTCTGTCGCTCGGTCGCAGCGTGGCACCAGCTGCGTAGTCTTGTGATGGGCGCCGACCCCGGCGAAAACACAGCGAAAAGGAGAAAGCTCCGAAAGGGCACTCATAGCTGTTTGGAGTGCAGGCGGAGAAAAGTTAAATGCATTTTTGCATCTAGAAATGACGCCATCTGCGTCACTTGCCAACGTCGAGGCACTAAATGCATTAGTCAAACGCTTGTTGACGGTCTCGACGAGCCTGGCTATATGGCGGGAGAGACGGAGAAAGATGCCGAGCAAAATAAAGATCCGGATATTTTAGAAGACGACAGTGTTTTTTGTGTTCAACCAAATGCTTCTGTAAGCAGCGAATCACAGAGGCACTCATCAGTACACGCAACAACGGCATTGCTAGATGGAAAGGTACGTGAGCACCTTAACTTAGACTATAATGTACTAACAACATGATAAAGCAAAACCATACGTCAATTCGTCTACAAACCAAGAGAACGGCAAGCCGGCTCGTGGCGCCAAACGTACCACCAACGCCGGCGTCCAGCCCTGCCATCATTTCCGAGGCTGCTCCGTACCCAAGCATCACTCGCGCCCTGCAGAAGTCCCTACCTCCTCGAAATGACAGTGAAACCCTTATAAAAAGTCTCAGCAGCATGTCCATATTTTGTTATCAATCGAGCTTCAAGCTATGCAGCTCTTGGGCAAATGAAATGGCCAAAGTACAGGAACAAGTGCCCATAGCCAATCTCCTATATTCGGAAAGCCACCCAGTATTGTTGGCAAGACAAATGCTGCTCTTCGCTATAGGATTACAATACCTGCCTCCCAAAAACTCGATCCCTGGACTCACCAAGCATCACCATACCATCATGGAGCAGCTATCAGACTCGGTCATCAGGTTGGTGAATGCGAATGACGTCCTGCTGGGCACTTTGGAAGGTCTAGAGAACCTCATCCTTGAAGGCTTTTATCACATGGATGGCGGCAATATTCGTCGCTCTTGGATCACAATGCGCCGCGCTGTTATGACTGCCCAGCTGTTGGGTCTGCATCGGCCAGGTCATTATCGTTTCAAAGTCCTCAAGAAACATAATGATCTTAATCCGACAGTCATGTGGGCTTGTGTGGTTTCCACAGAACAATATCTTTCCCTGCTACTTGGTCTGCCCACCAGCACCGGTGGCATAAACTTCACAATTCCCAGAGCCACGAGCACTTCCACAGAGAGCGGCAACTTGCCTGTACTTATTCCTGGTGTGGTACGCAAGATTATCGAACGAAACCAAATACAAGCACCCCAGGAGGCGCTTATCATGACTCAAGAAATTGATCAAGAGCTCCTGGGTGTCATTGAAAGTTCGTCTCGTGCATTCTGGCGACCGCTTCACTTTGCAGGTCTCAAAGTTGACTCGGCGGGAGCCTTTTGGGAAACGCGACGAGCTTGGGACCATATATTTTACTATTCGTTAGTCACCCAGCTCCATCTCCCATACATGTTGAACCCAAAGCATGCGTCTCAGGGGATTTACTCGAGAATAGCCTGTGCAAGTGCCAGCCGCGAGGTTCTTATCCGCCAGATTGCAATCCGTACATTTAATCCGGTCACAGCTGGCTGTCGAATGGGCGATTTTGTGGCCTTGATTGCAGGCATGACATTGATGATTGCTCATATCTTGGGTCACTGTAACAAAGGGACGGATAATCTACTCATACATCAGAGAGCGGGCGATAGGGCCACGGTAGAGCGGGCGCTTGAATGCATGACGTCCATGTCAGAGCTCCATGAAGACGCACTCGCGGCGAAATGTGCAGCGCTTCTTAAAGACTTGCTGGACATTGAGGCGGGGAATATGGGGAAGCGGGGTGGGAGTCAAAAAGATAACCAGAGCGAGTTGACGATCAAGGTGCCGTACGTTGGTGCAATCAGAATTGCACGAGATTTCATCTCCATTGTGGCCCACGATACGGATGAGGAGAAGCCTCCCCATGAGGGCGTCACAATTGGCGGCTTTGGATCTATCCATGTAAAAGCACCATGCGCCCCTGACCTTGATCCAGATGTGCCCATGCCAGGCATTAGCGCGTCGCAAGCAACTGTACAAGTCGCGAAAGGCAATCCAGCAGGCCAGAACGACAAAGTACCTGCCAAAGCCTCAGCTGTTGATGTTTTGACATTGTCAGAAGAAACATCCGCTGATGCTTCTGCTGGCATCGAAGAATGGCTTTTCCAGGGGTTTGACACTGCCTTTTTCGATTTGCTGATGAGCGGAGCTGGGGAGCAGCCTCTGAACAACACTGGCAGTGAAGGATGGGAGTCGACGGGTGCTTATGAATGATGGTGAAGACGTATATGTAAGTAACAATGGTGCCTGGGAGCGGCTGCGTGGCGCTGCGCTTGGCCTTGTAACGCATCAATCACTAGTGGCACACAGTTGGTTGTACATTCGATAGAAACTTAACAAAAAAACGACAAGATCTTTTTTGGGGGACAAGCGTCTTGCACTTGCCAGCAACTCTAATGTAAATACCAAATTCAAATGCAATCTTTTCCTCTTCATTCGAAACTCCTCTTGTACCCAGTCCCCGTTACTCCTGTCTCCTCTGTGCCTCCTACTCTTCTGAATAATAATAACAACCCACTTAAGCAGCGCTATTTCCTTCTAAGCCTAAATGGTATGAGTGAATAATACTGTCAGTATCATCAATAGCAAGAGGGCGGATGTCGGCCATCTGCTTGATCTTGGCAGTGCTGTTTCCAAGCTGTTAATAATCTCGCTTCCTGTTTTCTCTACAACGTGATGAGGAACTTACACTTCCTTGACTTGGTCATCTGTAAGATCCAGTCCAAGCTGCTGGACTCGGGACTTGACGGCATTCCAGCCAGTGATTCTTGAGGTGATTGAGATGTAGCGAGTCACTAAAAGAGTTAGCTGCTGTAGGCCAGTTGGGGAGAGGGAACAGATCGTACGTCCGAACACCGCGGGGTCGATAATCTATGAGTTGTTAGCAAATCCGTAGTAGGTATATGATAAAAATAGAGACTTGCCTCGTAAGTCGAAGGATTCGCCAGAATAGCTGCCAGAGATT
Source organism: Simplicillium sp. C3G150-2 (assembly GCA_022702485.1). Classification (NCBI taxonomy): domain Eukaryota; kingdom Fungi; phylum Ascomycota; class Sordariomycetes; order Hypocreales; family Cordycipitaceae; genus Simplicillium; species Simplicillium sp. C3G150-2. The sequence continues at coordinate 5,360,812 of JAJIYY010000001.1, read as the reverse complement.
TAGTTTCAAATACGCAGACGAAGGATGAACGCTTGTTTCATCGGCTTACCCTTGGCGTGGATTCCAGCCTTATGCGTGAAGGCGCAAAATCCGGTGACAGGGTTGTTGAACTTGAAGACGATTATGTCAGTTTCATCTTCTCGGTAATTGATGATTCGGGTTACTTACCGGAATGTTCACTTGGACAACACTGGAGACGTATTCCTCAATCTCCTTCAGCTTAGTCAACTTGTACTTGGACTTGGTGTAGTCGGGAGATGTCACGACCATGCGAGCCATCAGGGCGCCGCTTTGGTTTTCTGTCAGTTGTATTCGTATCCTTGTTCTGCGACAGACACTTACAGAGGCGTAATGCCATTTCCTATAAAGCTACAAGTCAGCAACGATAACTACTGGGGGTAAAATATGGGAGGGCTTCGTACGTTCACCAATTCCAAGAACACTCGTATCAACATGTGTGGCACCTCCCTCCAGAGCTGTGAGGGCATTGGCAACTGCGCAGCCGGTATCGTCGTGGAAATGCGTCTCTGTAAGGAGTTAGTTGAAGTACCGTGTACGTGAAAGAGAGGAGACATGCCGATGTCACAGCCCACCACGCCTGTCCATTGTTAGCGCTCCACTTCACGACAATAATTTCCTGGGTACAGGATGACTCACCTCGGAGCGTTCGGACGAGATCGTAGACCATTCGTGGGGTGGCTCCTCCAACAGTATCGGCGACACCACTGCTCTTGTTAGTACGCTGGACGACTGTAGTCTCTTCGGGGGCAGGTAGACGTACACTCGGTTTACACCTGCCTTGTCGACGGCCTTGTAGAGGGTGAGGATATCGACGAGATCGGATCGGAAAGAATCTTCGGACGAGAAGCGTACTTCGACTCCCTTGCTGTTGTGATTGTGAGTCTCCCAATTAGCCACAGGCAACGGTATCAGAACAACTTACGACTTGACGTATTCAATGACCTCAATTGCTGTCTTCTGGATGAGCTCCATGCTCTTTCCGTGGCTGTATTCGCGCAGGAAGCTGGAGGTTCCGATGACGAGATCGACACCATCGACACCACACTCAATCGCCTTCTTGGCATCCTCCATGTTGCACCGGACGTGTGTGAGAATCTTGGACTGGTCCAGGTGTCAATATTCGTTTCAAGCTCATAGCCTGTCGTGTACGAACCTTGAGTCCAAGGCTGCAGATGGTCTTGCAGTCCTCAAACGACTGGGGAGAGGATACGGGGCTGGTGAGCTCGATGTAGTCGACACCGAAGTCGCTGAGCATCGTCGCGATCTTGATCTTGTTCTCAGTCGTGAAGAAGGCGTTGGCAAACTGAGCACAGAGTTAGCATCTTCCTAGCAAAGCCATACTGGAAATACTGCTTAGCAGGGGCCTTTCACTGACCTGCTCGCCTTCTCTCAATGTGCCTGAAGGTCATTTGTTAGCCTGGCTTTGTTAGCCCGATTTAGCATCCCGACATACTTTCAATGATCCTACATATTGTCAGCGTCTGAAACATTCACACTAATAGCCAAGATTGTGATATAGACATACTTGTAGCTCCCAACTTGGCTAATATAGTCCTGAACCTGGCTGTAGGGCCATGACGCAGAACTACGGCTCTCAGCCGGGTGCGGGGCAGCACCGTTTGTTCCGTTCTCAGTTTCGCACATGGTGAAGGATCAGTCGCTCGGGGTGGATGAGGCAATTGGGATGTCGTTGGAAATCTGTGAACGACACTTTGGATTGATGTTTGAGGGATATTTAAACGATGTTTGCCATTTTTTGAGTCAGAGGTGCGCGGGCCGGCAGTCGAGAGGACTCTTTCGAGAGTGGGACCGTCGAGAGTTCAAGCGGCCAATGATGCGTCGCGAATTGTAGAAAGTCTCTTTACCAAGGCAAGACTTGTTCGCACATTAAATTGTCACCGCCTTCTTATTTCAGTGTCCAAGATGCGTCCCGCCGATCCGCTAGTAATTTTAGATGCACTGGCATGTGTCACAATGTCACCCATACGATCTGGCAGTCTATGCTGCCCGCAGCCGGCCATTTGTTTATATTGAAGCGGCCGCTGTGATTGCACGTATAATTAACTGATAAAATGATAAATGAAGATGACTTTATTGGAACACTCTACCAATGACCTCTTCCTCTCGCATTTAATGATTCAATGTACGCTGCAATTGTGAAAAGTTTCTGCCGAGGCGTATGCCACTCCATGTGCGAAACGAAAACCAAAAAAAAAAAGAAGGTAAAATAGTGACCCCGCCAACTCCGATCTCGCTTCAGGGTGCAAAAAGGGTAACAGCAAACGGCGTGCATGACGTAGCAACCCAAAAGACGTACGGGTCCGTAATTAATACGCCTACAGCGTCCCGGTTAATTGGCTAAATGCGCTTTGTAGCTTTCTTGTCAATACTTTAATGAACGGCAGTTTGCGCGACTTCGGTTAACTTTTCTATACATTTCATATTATATAGTTGCACCTTTGTCTTCTGACAGCAGCTTTTGTGGCGGCTGCGCTGTTGCTTAACTAAAAAGAATGGCGGTGGTTATATTGGGCACATTGCCTATGCTCCGACACGGGTATTAAATAGCCGTTTTCTGGCTCCTTCGCCAACACTGAAAATTGACAATTACAGCGAAATTGATTGCATTGAGTTTGTTGTACGTCTCTAGTCAACTTAAATTTTGCTCAAGGAGAAAAAAAAATGACCTGGTACCGTTGTATTTCAGGCTGAGGTTTGGTAATGGCCGCAGCAAGGTAGAGTTTACAGGCGGTGGATTTAGTACAATCCTCAACCCTCAATGCCGCATGTTTCGTCTTCTGACATCGGCCGGCGCCAGCACTTAAAAACAATTTCCTGCGGGATCATGTTAGTGTAACACTGCAAGCAGCGGCCTGGAATTGCGACTTGAAAGGCTCCGGCTGCATTGCTCAACCTACGCCGCGCGATTGGCCCAGCGCTGGAGCAAAAGCCGCGACCTCAGGGATGACCCACCATTTATCAATTGCATTGCGCCTTTCGAGCTACAACTGACATGTCCATTAGACTCTAGACTCTACGTAACCTTTTAATAGCTGTAGTTTCCTTCCTGTCATCATCAACATCTTTTTGGAAATCCCCACAGGCCTGCAACATAACCAAAACCTGCGCCAACTCATCAATTGCCTGTATTCGCGCAGTCGCATCGCACCCCGCCATGGCTCCCAGTAGCAAACAGTTCTCCCTTGCCTCCCGGCTCATTCATGCCGATGATCGCAAGGCATCATACACAGATGTAGCGCCTGCTATGCATGTTAGCACGACGTTTGAATACTCGAACAACCCAGATGACCTCCATCCCATTGGCTTGGACGGCGTAAGTCAGCACCCATCCGTGGCGCATCCGTTTGGCCAGCAACTCACCACTCACAGACCTTCAAACCGCCATCCACTCATATCTACTCCCGAGAAAGCGGGCCAAACTCGGACCGTTTGGAAACAGTGCTCAACTCTATCATTGGAGGACAAACGGTCTCATACTCATCGGGTCTATCTGCTTTCCATGCCATGCTGGTGCACCTGAATCCCAAGCGCATAGCCATCGGAGAGGGCTACCACGGCTGCCACGGCGTGATTGACATCCTGAATCGACTAACAGGACTGAAGAAGCTGCCTTTAGATGTTGACCCTTCAGAAATCCAGGCTGGAGACGTCATCCACGTTGAAACGCCACTCAACCCTAACGGAGAGGCACGCAACCTCCAATACTATGCTGATATTGCCCACAAAGCTGGAGCATACCTCACGGTCGATGCGACGTTTGCGCCACCACCGCTACAAGATCCGTTTGCGCACGGCGCCGACATCATTATGCACAGCGGCACAAAGTACTTTGGTGGCCATTCGGATTTGCTATTGGGCACATTGAGTGTAAACCCCAAGCACAAGGATTGGTTCACGTCATTGAGATACGACAGATTGATCCTGGGATCCGTTCCCGGTAACTTGGAAGGATGGCTCGGTGTCCGCTCGCTGCGAACACTGGAGCTCCGCGTCACCCGCCAGAGCAAGACTACCGCAGACCTTGTCGCCTGGCTTGCGTCTGAGCTGAAAGATGCATCTTCTGCCGTGAGCGCTGCCGTTGAGAAGGTCCAACACGCCAGCCTGCAGCCCGAAGCAGCTGACGAAAACTCCTGGCTGCGGAAGCAGATGCCCGGTGGCTACGGGCCGGTGTTTGCCATTTGTATGAAGGACGAGGTTGCAGCCAAGACGCTACCCAGCAAGTTGAGCCTGTTTCATCATGCGACCAGTTTGGGAGGCGTGGAGAGTCTGATTGAATGGCGAGCCATGTCGGACGCAACAGTTGACACGAGATTGCTGAGAGTGAGCATTGGTGTTGAGAGCTTCGAGGACCTGAAGGAAGACTTTACACAGGCGTTTAAAATTTTGAAGCAGTAGAACATTTGGGAAATTCATATACATTATAGATCTGCAAACATACAAGTGTAAAATTTTTGATTTACTTTTTTGTTAGATCTTGGTTGTTTAGACATGTCTTGGCGATGGTCTGTCGCAGTCTACAGCGTTGTTCTCCCTCCGTTAGGGGAGAATTACAGGGGCCATCCATTAAAGTCTGGCCCCTGACGCGCGCTAAAGCCACAGGGCTGTCGCGTGTCGTGGGGCGTGCCGCAACAGCTCCCTAAAAGAAAAAACCGCCAGCAGCCAAATTGTATGATTATGAAACTGCGCAAACCAAATAGGGGGACCATTTTTCTTGCTCCAACGTCACAACCACGCGATCCCCAACATTGTACAATCCGCACCCCTCACAACTCCCCATCAGTAGCATGTCCCGTTAGCGACTTTGTTGGCATTGAATGATATACACTCCCCGTGCAGACATGCCTCGTCTCGCTGTCTTCCGCCTCCCCACCAAACTCCGCCGCCAACTTCGCCGCAACCGAATGGCCACGCTCCTCGTCCTGCTTGCGCTGCTGTCGCTGTTCCTCCTCGTTCCTCTCCTGTCGGTGTACTGCGTTTACAAGCCACCGCGATACTTGCTGGGCTACCTGCGATCTAAATACCCCGATGTCCTCTTTGAAGAGCCCTCGATAAAGACAAAGGTCATGGCGTTGTCGTTTGACGATGCTCCTTCTTCCCATACAGATGAGATCCTGTCTATCCTCGCAGAATATAATGCCCACGCAACTTTCTTTGTCATTGGGTCGCAAGCTGAGTCGCCTACGGGAGAGGAGACGCTGCGCAAGATTATCCGCGGCGGCCACGAGTTGGGCAACCATGCTATGCACGACGAGCCCTCGTCGAAATTATCCCTCGAAGAACTCGAAAACCAAGTCAACAAGGTCAAGGACAAGCTCGTCGCTGCATATACCGCCGAAAACAAGATTCTGCCCAACAACTACTTCCGTCCAGGGTCAGGCTTCTTCAACCTAGGCATGCGCAACATGCTGGGCAATCGAGGATTCCGCATTACCTTGGGCAGTATATACCCCCACGATCCGCAGATGCCATACCCCGAACTCAATGCGAAACATATCCAGACGTCAGCTCATCCTGGCGCCATAATCATTGCGCATGACAGACGGTCGTGGACGCCGCCAATGTTGAGGATGCTGTTGCCCAAATTGAAGGAGGAAGGGTGGCAGCTGGTAACGATTACGGAGCTGGTGAAGAGAGTAGAGCCTCTTGGTGGCAGGTAAAGCGGGCTGAAACGTATTTAATTTTTAATCATGGGTACAAAGGGAATGGGGTTCCGGATCGGTTTACATTAAAACGGCGTTTTGCATTTTTTTTTACCTTTCAATTCTTGTAACTCACTACGTTCATTAGCTTCATTGAGTGTGTAGAATAATACTAGCATGATACCCTATTCGTTGAGCGCTTTTAAGCTTTGTCAAGTAGTGTGTTGAGTCAAAATCATCGAGTGTCAAATCATGCTTGTAGTGGCCTAGAATTCCCAATAGACTTCACAATTGACAACAGTGACTCAAGTAGCGTGAACAACTACGCTGGCCGCCCTGCCACAGCCACGTGGGGAATAGTCTCCAGCATGTGAGGTCCAATGGTCGTGTAATCTTACCAAAGTCAACAGACCTAAGGCCAAGTTGACCGACGTCCCGTAAACAGGCGACGGAAAGTCGGCGCCAGCCACCACAAGTTTCTTCGCATTTGCCCCGTTTGAGTATAATTTTGCCAATCATCCCAATTGTCCCCCGCCCTATGCGACGTGGTGCTTCTCAATCTGTCACTGAACGGCGACAGCAGTGGAGCTGTATAAGCTTATTATCCAGGCTAGTTCATCTGGGACCAGCCAACCCGACAGACTCTTGACAGCCACTGACAGAGTCATTAATTTCCGTTCGAGCAGCGGAGACGCTTCCTAGAAGATGTTTGGAGCCACGATTGGTGCGGAATCAGGCGTCGTGGCAGTGTTGGTGGAACTGGAAGCCTGATTGACGTGGATTGTGACGATGATGACTGCTAGGGCTGTTTGTTTCCGAGGAATTGGTAGTATATATATTTACCGGAGGTCCCAGAAACCGGGCTCATGCCATCAATAGAGAAGTCTGCCAACCCGATATCATCTTATACCTCCGATATTCATACTCATAATGGGCTCCCAAGGCGCCACCCTCCCCGTCAAGACTCGCGAAGTCCAAAACCACCACCAGGACTCAACCGCCTGGAACGACTTCACCTTCCGCTCCGACGACGTCGTCGTTGCCACCTGGGGCAAGTGCGGCACAACATGGACACAACAGATTGTCGGCCAGCTCCTGCATCGCGGCGACGCCTCCCTCTGTCCCGCCCAGCTATCGCCATGGTTCGAGATGCGCATCATCCCCCGCGAAGCCCTCTACGGCATGCTCGAGGCCCAACAATCCCCTCGCTTCATGAAGACACACTTACCCGCTGATGCGATGAGATGGGACCCCAGCGTCAAATACATCTTCGTTGCTCGTGATGGCCGCGATACCATCTGGAGTATGCACCACCACATGACTGTTGCCACGCCGACCTTCTGGGAACTCATCAACGATACGCCAGGCCGCGTTGGTCCTCCTCTAGCAAAGCCTCCCAAAGATCCCCGAGATTTACTCATGGATTTGCTTGAAGATGATACTAAGACGAATATTCCCTGGCCTTATTGGGACCATATTCGCAGCTGGTGGGCTGTTCGAGACCAACCCAACGTCATGCTGGTTCACTTCAACGATCTCAAGAAGGATTTGGATGGTGAAATGCGGAGAATTGCTGAGTTCCTCGACGTTAAGGACCTATCTGATGAGCAATGGAATAATGCCGTCAAGCACTGCTCTTTTGACTGGATGAAAGAACATGCTGAGCAGTTTGCGCCACCTCAGTCTGACGTGGCGTTTGAGGGCGGTGCTAAGAGCTTTATTAACAAGGGATCGAATGGCAGATGGAAGGATTCTCTATCTGAAGAAGACAATGAGAAGTATTTGGCAAAGACGTTGCAGGAGCTGGGACCTGAGTGTGCCGAGTGGATTGAAAAGGGACGACGGGCATAGAATGGACACAAAAATTCTGTAAATAATGGTCACTGTACAATAAACCTGAAAATCCATATATCCAACGCCGTAACACCTACTAGTGCTAGAAGCATATCTCCATAAAGGATGTGAAGTGATCTGAATTGCTCAGCCCAACCTCTGCACCGGACAACCCGCTCGCTTACTCTGCACTACTGCAGCACTCTTTATGCTTCAGATTAGCGCCACATGCGAACGTCGCATAGCATTTCTTCCAAGGAACATGAATTACCCAAATTGTCAGCTTACTCACACACGCCTTGCGAGATCGACTTCCCTCCGCCCATGGGTGGGGGTTCATCCAAGGTAGCATTCTAGTAGCGCCAGCTGCCCATTCAACCCGTTTCCAATGCCGTGGTTGTAACGTCGCGAGAATATGGGAGGCGTATTAGCTGCGTCTGTGTTAATACCGTTACGCGTTAGGCAGATTTAGATGGCACCATGTGCTGCCTGCGTGATACACGTACAGCTAGCATGCTAAGCTACAGTGACGACGCAGTTTCGTTCATCTCAGTAAATCACATCACATCACACTGCATGCATCGCGCATTTGGTAACACAACAACATAAACAAACTGTTTGTAGCATTTGTGTAGCAATTTGGTACATCTATGTACATGTACGTAATTCAGCAAAATGTTCCACATCTGAGCATACACATCGTCAAGCACATGGTGTCGTGTGTTGTCCATCCTTCTAAGAAAAAAATGTCGAAAGTAATAAAAACGCCACTCTCAGAGTCTTGTGGTTCTCTGGTCCCTTGGTATTTCCCTTGCGTTCCCCATCCGATTTATTGTATCCCATACACTCCAAAAACATAGGAAATGAAAAAGAAAGCCCGTTTGTTTGTAATCGAGGGGAATCACCGTGTGGCTCGTCCAAGGCGAGCCTAAAGCCGCGTGAAACCCAAATCGTAAAATATGTACAACTGAAGCATCATAAAAAAAATCGTATAGCAAGGCAGTCGACCAGCTACGTGCCTTTTTGCTTGTTGTGTCATTAAATCCAGAGAGGAGCAGGAGCAGTGATAGTGTGCTTTCTCTCAGGGAAGAAGGACAGGGTGAGATCTTGAATAGCAGAAAGGTAGTCGTCGGCGGAGAACTTGCACAGATTTTGGGTCTGCATGAGTTTCACATCCTCTTCGTCAATCTTATTCAGTTGGTGACCAGCGCTGTATTCTTCGGCAAGCTCAGTGACTTGAGCAAGCTCTTGTCCAAAGGGATGTTGCTCCTTGGAAACTCGCTGAGGGCGAGGTGGCGCGGCAGATGTGATTGGGGAAGGGATTGGTGGTGCTTCGGTCTTGGGAGTAACGGGTGTGGAGGGATGCGATGCTGAAGAGGCCCGAGTCGAGACGGAGGGAGTACGTGAGAAAGTTTGGCCGCCTCGCGAAGACATGGAGTGCTCGGAGTCTCTGGACATGCGGGAAGTAGAGCGCTTGCGGGCAAGGGCCTCGAAGGAGCTCTGCTTGGTGTGGGAGGGTGAACGCCTGGGAATGGCAGGTGCGTTGGGGTCGCGAGTAGCTATCGACTGTTGCTGACCTGCAGCGGCGAAGTAACAAGACAAGTGGTTTGGCTCGGGAGATGTGCAGTCGTCGCTGGGACCAACATCTGGGCTCGTCAGAGGAGTCGTGGCACCACTGGCCATCATATCAGAGTCGTCCTCAGATCGAGATGATCCAGAGTTGCTTCGGTAGGCGCGAGGAATATCGGGAGCATTGTAGGAAAGCATATTTGTTGTGTGCAAGAGTTGAACGGGGCCAGAAATCTTGCTGCGAAGTTCGGGATTGCTGGCCTTGGTTGTGTTGCTGCGACGGGGCAGGAAGCCACCTTCGCCGTCGCCGCCCAGCTTGAGGCGGCGGGTGGTGAAAGCGCGGGAGAGCGACATTTTGGCGGTGATGTGAGTCGTTGCGGACTGTATTCTTGGCGAAAGCGCTTCTTTTGTACTGGAACAGGAAGAGTTTTAAAAAGTCGAAAACTAAATATCGACCGTTTCCAAAACTCTACAGAGGCGAAAGTCAAAAGAGAGCAAAAAGAGGTAAAGGGAACCCGTGTGTAATAAAGTCACGCTGTCTGTGGGTTGGTTTGCTGCCTTGTGACCACGATGTGAGACGGCGGTCGGTAGTGGTGGTGCAGGTGGTGGTGGTAGCGGCAAAGTGGCCGAAATGGCGGATGACAGCGAGTGGGTGGGAAACGTTACAGAAGGGTTCTTGTGCGCTGTCAGTGAGCAGTAGCGCAACGCGTTGCTGTGGTTGGTGGGAAGACTAGTTGCAGCGAAGCGTAGGATCGGGCGCTCAACAGGGAAGGTGAGGTAATATGGCTTGCAGGCGTAAGCGCACCAAGAGTATCTCTGGGGTACAGTGTCTAGCGTCGACTGTACTGTTTCTTGTTATTGTAATAAGATGATTGTCGAAGTGACGTTGAGTAAAAGAAAAAGAAGAGTCGCTTCTTTTTTTGAATTCTTGTCTGATGCTGCCAATCAAGACTGTCGCACAATGGGCAATGGAAGCCTTGTCTTGGATGATTTGGTGGGTGCTGTAGTTGCTGAATGACTCGTTGGGTTGCGTGCGGTTGGATGCGCGTGCGTTGTCGTCTAAGGAGAGTGTGTGGGCTTCTTTTGGTTTGCGATATTGCGATTCAAATGAAAGAATGTCCTGCGTAGAGTCGAACCAGTTTGGTCTTTTTTTTTTGTGGTTGAGAATAGAAGTGTCGCGGCCTAAGACGAATTGCTGGGCGCGTGAATTTCCGTGTCGCTCTAAGCAGACTGAGTGGTTTGTATGTAAAAAGATGAAAGCCCAAGGTCTACAAGGGGAGAAAAGGAAAGTGGTGTTGAAAAAAGAAGAGAAAAAAGAAATGCACAACACGTCGTGTGAAAGGAGAGACGATCGTGAAGTTGATGAAGGAAAGACTTGTCCAGCGTTGCTAAAAGGAACGTGAAGAGGGAAAAGAGTAAGAAAATAAGAAGCAGAGGAAGCGAGTGGAAAAGAGGACTGGACTGGGGGGGAGGCAAGGGATCGGGCACAGCACCAACCAACAGGAACGTACAGCGGATGACAGGATTTGGGCCGGGCATGGGCGGGCAGGAACAAGCAAAAAGGACCCTTAGCGTGCGTTTACTTTTACTTGAGTTGGTGCTGAGGTGTGAGTGGGCGTCTTGGGTTTAGTGGCTTCAGGTACCAAAAATGCCGGGTACCTGTGCCTGTCTAGACTTTTCACTTTTACTGGGCTTTTCCATGTGTCAACGCTAAATACACATTCTGTCGACACAAGTACACCGAAGAGCCCAGCTGGGAGCGCAAAATAAAAAAAGGTACCTGACATGGACCAGAAAAAAGAGAGGGTCAACAGCGAAAAAGACGTCTCCGACTGGCTGGTGCCCCTGGCTTGCCCTGGCTAGCACCACCGTCACAGCATGACGGTGGCCCAAAAACGTGGGACCGTGCTTTTTTAGCTCCAGTTCAGTTGAGTTGGTGGCGCTGACTCTGAGTTCTTTCCTTTTTTTTTTCTGGGTTCCGGCTGCTGGTGTGCTGGTGGTGGTGCTGCTGCTGGTGGGCGAGGGGAGAAGCCAGCAGATCGCTCAGTGGAGAACAGCAGTCCTTGCAGCGAATCGCCTGCTTCAAACCCTGTACTTGTATGGAGGCGTTTCCATCATCTCCGCCAATCATACGCTTCGGAATCGCCGGCTTGGTCGATAACGGCCTAGCGCCAGGGGTTAGCGCACCAGTGAAAACTGTTCGTCTGCCTGTCCCTCCTCTGTTCCTCTTTTTCTCCTGTCAATGGAAAATGGGCTCTCGACTCTCTTGACTCTTGTCCTTCAGGTGTGGTGGGGATGGACTTTTCTAGACAACCAGCGCCGCCAGCACAATCAGACAATCCCACTGATCCTTGCCCTTCAAAGCCCGGCTAGTGCCCGGTGAGTCCAGCGCTGTCGCCTGTTATTGTTCGCTATCACCCTGCCATTACGACACTTCAGGCGTCCAATTCCCAGAACTCACCGGCCCAAGGAAGGGAACATGGATGATCATGCATGCTCTACCGTCGATGGTTCGATTTGGTCAGGTTTTCTGGTGGTGTTTAAACTGGGACAGATCAAGACACAAAGAAGCCAATACCTCCTCGCACTATCGAATCTAAGTCACATCTAGTTCATGTTCATTTCGCTTCGCTGCTGTCCATCACACACTTTTAGCTCGATCGATTGATTCGCCCGCCCTTGACGTCGACGCGTCACTGCGACTACATGTGTGCTATAGTCTAGTAATTACTACACGCTTGTTCCCGTGGCCAGTCCTTCGTACCTCCACCTTCAAAACAAAAAATCCGCTGGGATCAGCTCACGGCCGCGAACTACTGCAAATACCCGGACTCAACACCGTTCAACTTATTCCAACGTCGTAATGACTGTCCCTTCTTGGCTGGGTCTGTTTTGCATATACATCATCATATTGCCTGCATCCAATGCAGAATTCAGCCCCGAGATAACTGTCCTGCAGGCTGATCTCCTGTTTCACGAAACACTTGGCCCCCGCCGCCCTCTCTTCTGATTGGCCATGCCCTAGCCGCTCTGTGGTTTCAGGATCCCAAAATCCAACGTTCGTGCTGCGCTCTGCTGCCGTAGTCCGTGTACTGCCACGCAGTAGCCTGTGCTCTGCTGCTGCGCCCATGAAATGCCTGCAATTTATTGCTGCGCTAGGATCAGCTACAATCCGCAATGCAATCCTTTGGCCGAGACCTGCCAGCCAAGCTCAAGCTCAGTAATTGCGTTTCAATCCCATCACTTAATTCATCCTGATATTCGTCATGCTGCGGGGTTGGCTCGGCATGAACACCTCGCAGGCCAGTTGCGCTTGGATATGCTACAGATGAAAGTCCATGTGCATCATGCCATGCGTTCCCTTTTCCCACTTATTGTGCATGAAGGGCTGTAACAAATACTATTATTCGCCCTTAAGATGAACTCTTTCCAGTAGACTCAATCCCATACGCTGTCGCAACGTATTGTATAGCATCGCCTCGGCGACCATCGTGTACTGGAGCCCTCATCAACCTGTGACCAATTCTCCAGGAACGCCTTCATCTGAGCGCTAATAGGCCACCAGAGCGCATCGTCCTCACCTGGCGGACATGTAGTATTATACTCCCTTGCATCCTTTTTGCATTCATCTTCCTCAGTCAAAGGATGCTTGGGGTCTGCGCCGTAACGTAGGCATATTTTGGCTGCTTCTATGCTTCCCTGGCATGCAGTCCAGTCTGTATCACTCTTGGGCTCAACACCGCCATCTAGGCGCGAAGTCGTCGCGAAAGGGCTTCCAGGTCCATGTCATGCTTCGTGACAAGATCGTTTATCATAGCCCTTTCCTTGCCGCTGTCTTTGCATCGACAAGCGCAATGGAGCGCAAGCCTCGGATGGGGATTGGCGCCTCGCGACTCGAGCGAACAAACCCAAAGCTTCGTCTCGCTTAGCTCCTATGAACAACCCAAAAAAGGGTATTTTAAGTTCAAATTATATCCCGTCTGTGCATACAGAATTAAGTAATTATCTTTGTCTGAAATGCCAAAAACTAAAACGTGAACTAAAATTGCGCCTCGCCCTGCATGACCACTCTAATGATATGTAACATGTCGACTTATTTTTGGTATTCCTGATCCTATCTCATTTAACTTTTTAGGTTCCTTTATTCCCATTCATCCTCTCATTTCAATTCGGCTTGGCGAGTTGCACCCCGCAATCCGCCCAGATAAACGAAACGCTCTGCTGCCGTTCGTTTCTGTTTCAGTCTTACGCCATGGCCTCATCCTCGTCATCTTCATCATCGTCGTCTTCATCGTCGTCTTCGTCAGCATCACCACCTTCACCTTCGCCCTCTTCCTCGCTGGAGCTGCTCTCATCGTCTTCTACTCCGATCAAACGATCCTCAGGTGCATCTCCAGCTTGAGCGGGCAGTCTTTGAGCAAAGACCTTGCGAACGGCTGCGTTGGTGCTGGTGTCCCAAACGTGCATGCTTCCAGAGCTACCAGCCACGGCTAGGCGGAAAGCGACCTCCGGATCTGGTGCAAACGTAGCAGCAAACACCTTGCCTACATCCAGGTTGCGTGACACAACCATGGAGGGACCACTGGGCTGGATGTTCCACAACTTGACGGTACGATCCGTAGAGCCGGTAGCCATGAAGCCAGGGATGACGGGGTTAATATCGAATGAAGAGACGGACTCATCGTGAGCTTGCAGGGTCCAAACAGACTTGGTAGCGGCGGGAGTGGCAGGTGCGTTGCGGATGTCGTGGTAGTGAATTGCACCGCTCTCAGTAGAAACGAAGAAGTAGTTGGAGTCGTGAGGATCCCAGCGCACGTTCTCAACGTCACTCTCCACACCCCATCTGGGAGCCTTGACATCAGGCGCTCTCATGTCCGCAGCAACTACTGTGCGGTCATAACTTCCGCTCAGCAATACTGTAGCCTCCTTGGGATGCCATGCCAGAGAGCAGACTTTGTCGGTGTGATATGTGTAAGACTTGGCGCATGTTGCCGTGTTGAGATCCCATAGCTTGACTGTCGTGTCTGCAGAAGCGGATGCAAGCAGGTTTCTGTGTTGTCTGTTTGCAGAAAGCGAAAGAACGGCATCGACGTGGTATTCATCGCTGGTCTTCTTGCTCTTCTTCTTCTTCTTCTTCTTGTCGGCCTTGGTAGGGTTGGCGCCTTGTCCAAGAATGGCACTGGGATACATGCAGTCGATGGTATCCAAGTTCCAGATCTCAATATCGGGGTCCAACGTTCCTACGGCGACAAAGTTACCCTTTCCATCCTTGGCTGTCTCGGAAGTGTTGCTAACGGGCATGTCGATCCATTCAACGGCCAGAGGAATGGCGGGGAGAAGGATATCGTGGTGGACATAGAGGTTGTCGCCCTCGTCCTCGAATACGTAGACTTCCAAGTGTGCAAGTTCATCTTCAACCTTGGCAGACAAAATCAAGTTGTCAGTCGCCAAGATTTGGAGGTCTTCCTTGTCCTCCTCTTCGTCGTCGTCCTTGAGAGTAATGTAAGGATCGTCCTTGTTGGAGTCGTAATATGAGAGCTGCTTGATATTGCCGAACATGCTCATGCCGTGAGCTCCGCTTTGGACATTGGGTTCGCCGGTTTCATCATCGTCATCGTAGTGCTCCAAGTCGTATTCTTTGAGGTCATCGTCGTCGAAGCTAACGATGTTAGTATGGGCAAGTTGCATGACAGCAGCTATTCATGAGACATACCTAGCCTTTAATGTAGCGCCGCCTTCTTCGTCCTTCATTTCGTCGTCGTCCTCGCCATTTTGCTTGGCCTCTCCATCGCTCTCTTCGGCCTCTTGGGCTTCCTTGAGGTCCTCTTCGGCGTCGTCGAGGTGCAGCTTCGCAAGCTCTGATATTCTCTCAAACTCGCTTTCGTTGAGCTCGTATTTTTCGGGGAAGGGGGCAGCAAACCCCCTTGGCACCCATTGAGCAGCCGTAATCATCGACATCTTGGTTGCTCAAATTTACACTGGAAAAGAAAGGCGGTGGTGGAAATCAAGGTGGCATGCAATAAGTTTTTTTGTTGCGCCCAAAATTCGTCCAAATTTCAGCGGGGCTTATCGATAGCGACCCATGCTTTTGGACTACCCTGGAGTAGCCTGCCCAGTTCGCTAACCTTATTACACAAGTCAAATAATTTTATATTTGGTTTATATTAGAACAGATTAAGTGGAAAAGAAGATCAAATATGAATAGTGAAACAATTAACGCAGAATAGCCATCTGTTGATCGAGACCATTGATCGACAGCTGGACCTGCGGCTCGGAATAGCAAACGTGCCATCATGTGCTGACAAAATTTACCGCACAGAAGTATATAGGTTTCTTCCAAGCGTAGAGACGGATTTTAAAATGGATTAAGGAGCACCAATATACTATATATTTCGTTCTCTCCGTTTCTGTGTGGATGGCGCATCTCTCACTGGACAGCTCATGGATTTGATTCGCGTTGCGGCATCTTCATGGCCGGGCGAAAGGAAAGTAAAGCTCCAAATTCATATATAAAATGTAAATTAAACTTCATAGTATCAAATGAGCAATATGTAAAGTGAGATGCCGAGTAATGGCCGTGTTCTTCCACCAGGGGTGTGCCTTGCTCCCCGCGGCTAACTTGCAGCTTGTGAATTTGCAAGGCGTGAGAGATAATGCCCCTGAAACCATACATGCACGATAAAAGGCTGATGAATATATGTTTCAGGAGACAAAAGCTCGTTTATAACCTTGAAATGAGCCTTCCGACCTGCATTAGCAGCGTACCAGTGCCACTTCAGACTTGCCGTTCATCAGTAAACCGGCTCTCCCTCCTGCAAAGCTACGGAATATTATTCTTGAACGATATAATTGAAAAAAAGCTTCTTATACGCCCTGGAGTAAAAACGATTCCCCGCCTTACAATTTGTGCGGCCCAATTGCTCATTTCGCTAGTCGTCCGATGCACTTGCACATGTCAGATCGGCGCTGCCGCTGCAAGTCCTGCCCATTGAGCCTTGACCAACATG
Organism: Simplicillium sp. C3G150-2; assembly: GCA_022702485.1. Lineage (NCBI taxonomy): Eukaryota > Fungi > Ascomycota > Sordariomycetes > Hypocreales > Cordycipitaceae > Simplicillium > Simplicillium sp. C3G150-2. Next base: position 5,344,722 of record JAJIYY010000001.1, on the reverse strand, counting down.
CAATTTCCAATGCAAGCCACGGCTTCATGCAGCAATTGGTATATCTATAATTCGTCGGCACTTTATCGTGCCCTTACCCTTTCCCCATAATGTCTGCGCCATTCACGTCAGTAACGCAAGATGCTCGGGTTCCCATATTGTCGTCTGCTGGCTTCGGCTGCTCTGTTGGCTTTCTCTGTTGCAGCTCCTTCGTCTGATGTCTCGTTGGCAAGGTCTGCGGCTCCGATTGCTCCCAGTAAAGACTCGTTCTATGCTGTTCCCTACAATATTGAGAGTTTCGCCCCTGGTGCTATTATTAGTCACCGTGAGCCGCCATCTCCAATTGCGGCCTTCGGAATCTCTCAAGTCAATTTGCAGTCATCTCACCAGCTGCTGTACAGGACGACTGATAACCATGGAAACGCAACAGCGACAGTTGTAACAGTTCTTGTGCCTCATCACGCCGACATGAGCAAGGTTTTGTCGTACCAGGTCGCCGAAGATGCTGCGTCTGCAGACTGCGCCCCATCATATGCTTTCCAGTTCAAGTCAGCCACTGGTCCCTTCGTTGGAACCATTGTGACCCAAATGGAGCTGTTGCTTATCGAAGCTGCTCTTGAACAGGGTTGGGTTGTTATTACACCTGACTTCCTTGGACCAAAGGCGTCGTATCTTGCGAACAAGCTGGCTGGACATGCCACCCTCGACGGCATCCGAGCCGCAATTCAGTCGTCATCCTTCACTGGCATCGACCCCAATCCTACTGTTGCGATGTGGGGATACTCTGGTGGCTCAGTCGCCACGAACTGGGCGGCGGAGTTACAGCCAACATACGCCCCGGAGTTACGCATCGTTGGCGCTGCTGTTGGTGGCACTGTTCCCAAAGTAAGCAGCGTCGTGAAGACCATCAACAAGGGTCCGTTTGCCGGATTCATCCCAGCTGGCATCATGGGACTTATTTCTCAATACCCCGACCTCGGAGAAATCATTGAGAAGCACCTTAAGCCTGAGTACTGGGCAAAGTTCCATTCTGTTCTTACTCAGTGCCTCGCGGCTGATGCCATCAAATTCTCGTTTGACGACATTCACAGCATGTTCGACGTGCCAAACTTGATTCTGACGGATGAGACGGCAACAAGAATTCTAAACGAGAACGACCTCGGACTCAAGACGCCCCAGATCCCGTTCTTTTGGTACAAGTCCACAAACGACGAGATTTCTCCGATACACGACACGGATGAGCTGGTTGACTCATACTGCGAGCGAGGAGTCTCGATCGAGTACGTACGTGAACTGTTGTCTGAGCACAGCAGCTCGGCTGCGACTGGCGCCCCAAAAGCCTTGTCATGGCTGAAGGACAGGCTGGGTGGAAAAGAGGTTAGCCCGGGTTGTACAAAAAAGACCAAGGTCAGTAGCTTGCTGGGCCCTGCTACTCCGAGAATTGTTCCGAAGGCAATTGTGGATGGCCTTCTAGACTTGCTAGCACACAAACCCGTCGGCCCTTTGTTTGGATAGACGCTATATAGCGCAAAGCTTACTCGAGGGCGCATGAGCCGCCCTGAATAATGTAAACTGCCTTTTTTAAGATTAAAAGTTTTAGTTGCTGTTAGTCAGTGGAATTCACGATGGCCAGTAAGTGTCAAGTCTACCAACGTTGTGCTGGCTTCACTTACTAGATCCGGTACATGTCCGCAATCATTCCGCTGATATCGCAACGTTGAGACGGCGAATTTCCAAACGAAGTCTCTTGTACTTGGACAGTATTTACTTGCTTTTCAACGTTTTCGCATATATCTTTGACATTCCAGCGTATGTGTTTTCCAGCGCGTAGGACAAATTACATCATCAAGAACCATGCCTCAGGAGCAACTTTGGCGAGCCATCATGACAACAATGATGCCACATCGTTCGTCCATGTATTTGCGGACTAGGAATCAGTGCTACTTGCGTCAATGCTATGAGATGCTTAGAATATATTCATTATTCCGATGGACACTATGTGGTACCAAAATACACCAATCACGGCTGCCGAAGCAAGTCTCAAGCCTGTCCACGTCCAAACCTACCTCACGTCCTCGATCAGAGCCAAGGGTCTTCCCTACCAAAGGATACGACGTGATAGACGCAGATCAGCTAATTGAGGAGGAAGATATACCTGAGGATAATCCGGATCATTTCTATCCAGTAAAACTGGGCGAGATATTTAATGCACGATACCAGACTGTATCGAAACTAGGTTATGGCTCGTCATCAACGATTTGGCTTGCCCGTGACCTCGAGTAAGCACATATCATAACCACAGTCTCACATCTACTAATTAATTATTTGAGAAACCATGAATATGTCGCTTTAAAAGTCTATATACACAACTCATCTCTTCATCGAGAACTTCCATTTTATCGGCATCTAGCCACAGTACTTCCCAGCCAGCATCACGGAGCGGGCAACACAAGAAGACTTTTGGATTCATTCAAAATTTCGGGGCCTAAAGGCACTCACATAATACTGGTTCTTCAAGTCTCTCAAATGAGTCTACGGGATATGGACCTGGTTTTCATGAAAGGCGAGGGGTTTGAAGAGGCTTTTGCAAAAAGCGCCGTCAGTGAGCTCCTGGAAGCAGTTGACTTTCTTCATACAGAGGTACGGGCTGTACACATAGGTAAGGTCTTACCCCGTATTTATCTGCCCAAAAACGAAGTTAAGTAAAACGAATTGAGAACTAAAATAACTTGAATCAGACATTCATCCTGGCAATCTTCTCCTTGGGCTGGAAGACAATTCTCTTTTCAAGAAGCTGGAAGACAGCGAAATGTCAAATCCAGTACCTCGTAAAGAATATAACGAACGCACAATATACTGCTCGCGATTGACAAGACCAAAAGTTGGCCCGCTACTGCTGTCCGATTTTTGGGAAGCAAGACTTGGCCCAGGCCCTCATGCCGCGGATATTATGCCAATAACGTATCGCGCGCCAGAGGTGCTTTTGCGAGTACAATGGAGTTACCCAGTGGATATTTGGAGCGTCAGTCTCACAGTAAGTACCTTGAGCTTTTGAGCAGTTAAAAATGAAGACTAACAGCTTGTAGGCATGGGATCTTTTGCAAGGGAAAACATTGTTCACTGCTCGCAAAGCAGATGGCAGCCTGTCAGACGGGGCGCATTTTGCAGAGCTCATTGCTGCCATAGGACCGCCGCCTCCAGAATTCCTTGCATTGAACCCAAGAATGGCAAAAGAATATTGGGACGACAAAGGTATTTTTTAAAAAAAAACATGACAAAAGCTTCTCGCACTGTGGCTTTTACTAACACTTCTTTGCAAGGCAACTGTTCGAAATTTGTTCCTATCCCAGCCGCTAAGACGCTCGAGGCCATGGAAAGGAAACTTGAAACACATGCACAATTTGTACGATTTATTCGAAGAGCTCTTACATGGGAACCTAACAAGCGACCGACTGCGAAGGAACTTCTGAACGACCGATGGCTCCAATAACAGCAGGGTCTAGACATCAGCCCCAAATAGTCTCCTCAACGTAGTTCGTTCGAGAAGAGAACTGCAAATAGTCTAATTGAATGAACAATGCTATTATTCCGCGTAATCAACTCCGTGACATCACACCAGTCTATACATATTAAACGAGGGCTCACAACCCTCTGATTGGCGTCAGTCAAGGGTGTTGAGCACGCTCAGTGAGAGCCAAATCGGCAAATGCAGCTGACAGTTATCAAGCATCATTGCCGTCATGCATTTTGTTCTGTAGCATGAACGTTAATGGCAGCCCTACAGAGAGAGAATCTCGCAGGCGCAATGCCAGGCGGTTAGACGAGGTCCTGTGGATCTAGCCACCGGAGAAATATGACGATTCTGGACCAAAGAGGTAACCGCAATTACACCATTAGAGCATGACTGTCCTACAGGGGGGCTTAGATACAGGGCGGTGCTGTGCCGATGCCCCGGAATTCGCCCAAAGGGGAGAATTGGGATTACTTCGTGGAGATCGGACGTTATTAGCGCCGAGTACGTTCTTCCATGAAACGGGGGTCAAGGGCAAACAACAAGTTGGGAGCTACATTGCGCTTCGCCGCACTCGGACCTCGAACCCTAAACCGATTCTGCCAGCGCTGAAAGAAGTAACGACAATAGCGCGCACTACTGCTCAGAACGCCTTGCCCGCCCTAGCCACAGGGCAGCGTCGCAACTGACTGGTGAATCATTTGAGTAAGCACTTAATGGCGGCGAGATCCTTGTGAGGGCTCCCACCGATCAGCGTGAAGCATTGACGATAATCTTTCCAGCAAACCGGGAGTTGCCTAAAAGCAGCCGACTCTTTGAGATATTTAAAGAGTCCGCTGGCTCTCTACTTGATGGTAGAAACATATCATCAATAGAGTTCCAAAACACGTAACAACATCCACAAAGCTCGCTATGCTGGGTGCCAAAACCTCCATCGCTTTCGCAATCGCCAACTTGGCCATGGCAAGCTGCACACCCAGAAGTGCAGATGCACAACCTCACGCGGTGGTTTACACTGGAAAATCTATTGGGCCTAGTCTGTCAGAGGACTTGGGAAAGCTTCTCGAGAAGTCCTCGCGGAAATTCAAAGTCACTCTTGCGGGCCCCAACATCCCTGGAGCTCCCGAGATCACCCCTGAGCTCCTCGGCCAGGCAACTCTCGTCGCGTTCCCTGGCGGGCCATGTGAGTATAAAATCTGTGTTTTATCTTTTATTTGAGATTCACTAACAGATTGATGTAGCGGTAAATATGACGTTGCACACGTGCGAAGAGTTCGATGACTGCGGCAAGAACGCGAAGCAGTACGACAATGCCATCAAGTACAAGGGCATGATTCAGGACTTCGTTCGCAACGGCGGACACTATTTGGGCGTTTGCCTTGGTGCGTATCTCGCAGACAGTGCCGGATTTGATCTGCTGCCAAAGGGCGTCCATTCTGGGTCCGAAATTGAGAGAGACGGCGCTCCTATCCACACTGACGACGATACCGTCGTTAAAGTCGACTACCGCTTCAGCGACGGATCTGTCAAGAACGGTCGTTGGGTCTACTTCCAAGAAGGCGCAGTGATTACTGGCTTGAACGAGGACTCCGACCAGGTCATCGCACAGTACACCGCCAACGATGACGTTGCTGCATCTGTGACTCCATACGGCAAAGGATTTGTTGGTTTGATTGGCTTCCACCCTGAGGCTGACGAGACGTGGTGTAAGTTTCCAATAGCAAACTCAAATGTATTAGGCGTGTGTGCTGACTGCTTTTCTCGTAGATGAGGACCAAGACTTCACCAACCCTGATGGCGTGAGCCCAAAGATTGGCCTGGATTTTATTGAGCATATCTTCCAAGCAAAATGATTACTGCATTATAAGTTTACGTAGATAGAGCGAAATATAGACTACCTAGAATTTACATATCTCAATTATCCCTTGAGCACCAAACTCTTCCACTCGCTGGCAGCAAATGCGACTAGTGCACAGTCAACGTGCTAAAAAGTGCCCAGTATTGGTTCGCATGGCCACCGAGTTCAGACGAATATTTATCGACGCGAATGCCCAAGAGCATTCGATGCGCGTTCTCAACCGCAGCAGCCCAGGGAACCTCGTCCCAAACTGCGACAGCCGCAGTTCCGCCAGGTTTGACGGTACGGCGAATTTGCTTTGCAGCCTCCACAGCATCTGGAAGGATAGCGAAACAAATCCGGTGATGTAATGAGAAAACGTGTTGTCACCGAAGCTAAGCTTTTGCGGATCCATGTTTTCCACGATCACTGGCCAAGTTCGGTTGTCTTTAACTGTGGACTGACGGATCTTCTTCTAAGAAAGCATCGTAAAACGTTACCATGATGACACCGTCATAAATTTTCAGCGTATCCAAGACATCATCCAGTACGTTTCTCGTATGTCGGCATATTTTGAATGCGTTTGAGTGAGAAAAGATGACTGGCGCCGTTGAATTGCCCAACACATCTCTCTGTGCCGCGAAACTCGTATGTGACAAATCGACCATCATCCCCATGCGGTTCATTTCTTTGACCAATGCCGCTCCTGCCTGCGATAGTCTACCGTGGAGTTGTACTCGAGGTTCTTCACTGTCTGCATACGCATTGTGGAATGTATGAGTGAGTGTGGCAAACCTGACGCCCAGCGCATAGTACGTTCTGAGAATGCTTGCGCTGTTGCCTATCTGATGCAATCCTTCGATGCCCATAAGAGAAGCAATTCTCGAGCCCTTGATGACTGAAATGTTTTAACAATGTCTCTGGCCGACTGGGCCATTTCCATCTGGTCAGATTAGGCATTGATGAGGCGCTTGAGCAAATCTATCTGTTGAAGGGTATCATGGACGATTTCCCTGTAAACAAAATCCGAAGTATTGTTGTCGTGTCTCGGGCTTCAAAACATTAGTATTTGGATATAAATATAACGGTTTATGGCAAAGATACACTACCATTCTACGTAAACGCTCCAGAACTGCCCGCTCAAACGACCTTGGCGCAGACGGGGAAAATGGACCTGCCCATAGAGCTTTTGCTGGCCAGTGAAATTGTTTTGATAGATACGATTCTGGTAAAACGCTCTGATCTAAACCGGAAAGTTGTTATGTCCGTCTAAGCTTTGCATTAGCGATACCTATAATTGCGATATTTCCACTTGGATTTACCAACATGGGGCGCCAGATCAAGGACATCTTGGGCCGGAATCCAACCGAGCCGGAGTTGTGATACTCGCACGGTTTGCCACCCACTAATGAATAGAATGAAAGCCATTAAAAGAGTAAAACCTATCCTGTTCCAATTTTCCTGCGGTGAAACAACAGACTGCCGCTCTCTTTCGTCTTTTGCCCCTCGACTGGCAAGCGTTTGGGCAACCATGGCTCGGATCTCTCCCAACAGGAGCGTGTGCAACGAGGGCCCGATGAACGAAAACGTGTAACCCCAGAACACAAGTTCTTGCGCTGATAGTAAACACAGATCCTTCAAGTTTCACCAATTCCGGAGTGCATACTCCAGCAGGATGTAATCGGCGTCCCGTACATGGATTCTAACTCAACGCCGTAGTCGGTGACGGAGATGGTACTGCACCGGGCCTGCCCACAATCACTTTCTGTTTCCATGGTAAATCTTCAAGGTTTACGGTGAAATTTCCGAAGAGGATCTTGCATAGCCTACGTAGGAAATTGGCGCTCGTTCCCTATGTACGGTTGTCGGCCTATTCTCAACGCCGTTCGGTATCCTTCCAGCCTCTGATGGAATGCCTGGCTTGACGAAGAAACCGGGCTAGATTTTTTTTCATCCATGTCTCCATTGAGGCCGGACGACCTCAAGCCGCCGTTTGTTGAGGCTAGCGCGCTACACATTGAGGACCCTGGTTTTGCCACTGTAATAAGTCTGGATCGTCCTCCGCAAGTCACGGCGAACCAAAAGCGCGGGGTACAATTGGATCTCACATCCACGGTGGAGAGATCCAATCAGCTGCAGCCATATGCACAATTAATCTCGTTCCAAAGTGTGCTCAAGGAAGGCAGGGCTTTTCTCGGGATGTCTACGGAACAGAAAGCGAGTCAAAATGGGGACTGCAACAGTCCAGTTACCGCTCCGCCCGGCGCCTGGAAGGATGGCAGGACGTTGAGCGAAGCCCAGCGAGAACGCAAGCGGGCAGTGAATCGACTCAATCGTCGCTTACAACGGCAGAAAAAGCGAGAAGATCAGATCGCTGCCCTCGAACTCCAACTTGAAAGACTAAAAGGCCAAGAGGATAGCCCGACCAGAAGCATTGAAAATGGGTTTAACGTTTGGGATCCAGGATCGAGCGAAAGCCCTTCTGCTGCTGTCTATTCGGGTTCGCATAGCGACTCACCCAAATGTCAGTTTGATCCACCATATTCGCCATCGCTGGGTTATTCAAAACTGTTTGAAGAAGAAGAGAAAAATGTACCGAAACTAGAGCAGAGGTTGACTGCTGCTTCACCATATCTCATGCGAGAGTCCTCAGCCAGGGACATTACGCAAATGCTCAACATTGGCATCGGCATGGCTCTGACAGCGAGCATTGAAGACATCTCCACCGATGCAGTCTTCAACGAAAGTGTCCTTTCACACGCAATTATATATGGATGGAAGAGTTCAATAGAAAAGCACCAACCAACGTGTCCTATGCTCAATGCTCTGCGCTATCTTGATGAGACCCTGTTCCACGAAGCTGGTCCGCTGGAACGCCTCGCAATGATGCATTGCATCTCCCGACAGCTACTCGTAAGTCATAAATCACTTATATCCAGTACTATTTTTAACAACCTTGGGTAGACTCTACGCCTCGGAAGCACAGATGAGAGGCAGGCAGCGTGGCCCTGGTACAAGCCTCGGCCGTCGCAGTTGAGTGCTCGCCACGACATTGCTGTTGATTATATAGTATGGCCAGGCATGCGGGAACGTCTCATTTTCATGGGCGCAACTGCCCTAACGAATGCTTTCTGGGCCAACTTCTTTCGCAATTTCCGCTTCTACTGGCCATCGGACATCAAAGAAGCATTTCAACTAACTGAGGACAGCCAGCTACTAGCGTTTTCTGGAGAGCTTCAAAACCGCTTCCGGGACTTGCCGCATTGGCGCATGGATACAGAGTTCCTCAATAAATTTCCGGATTTTGTATGCGATGTCCAAGCATACGAGAGCATCCCTACAACGCTGGAACTATGGAAGCCGGTTGACCCTGTGCGGTTGAGGCGTTTGGTATTGCGAAATTCGGACAAGAGGAAGGCAGAGAAAGATGATGATCGACTGCAGTTCTCCTTGTAAGTGTTTTGGAAGGATATATACCCATATTGTTAAGCACTGTTACTTAGTCCAATACTGTCTTTATTGAAAAACCTCGGCTGCAGCTCGGCTTGGGCCTCCATCACACCGCGAGAAGTAGTGTGGAGGGTCAATGTAACACCCCGCAACCTTGGATTCTCAGGGCTAACAGTGGATGCAAGTACTAGTGCAGATCACAGCTCGTGGCGGCGCTGAGTCGCCTAAATTTAGTATGCGATGTGCTGTTCGTCTCGCCGCATACACGTCGCACAGTGGTCGCACGCGTCATCCGCGTCCCCGGTGCTGGGCAGCTTCGCGAGAAAGTTGTCATTTAAGCTCACCATTGCGAAAACTATTGACTGGTTCAGAGAAACGCTTGCTGCCTCACTCCTGCAAGTCGCACATTTGTCGCACTCCGCCCACCCGAGTCCTCACGAGCTTACCTCTGTAGTGGCTTTGACTGAGGGATACGGCTTTGGGTGTTGCGGGTGATAGTATTATTCCAACGTTGTGACTCACTCCGTTTTGGAGGTCTAAGACACAGATTGACGCAGAGTGGCTTTCGTCGAGTATTTTTATTTTCAGAGATTTTCTAGGCAGTTAGGGCTGGTGCGAACGCGATTCTTGTGACCTTCAATGTTTGTTTTCCGAAACTGGTGAGCAATGAGGTATTAAAAGTAAAAAATAACGAAAGTTGTATCTCCATGCAGCACAAACTTTCAATCACGCCGGGGCTAACTAGCGCTGTAACGTCCACCACTGCGGTGTGACAATCGGATGATGTATGTCCCATGCTTCGTTCTTTACTGCTAAACGAAATCCGAGCACTGTTTTCCGGTGGCCCGTACTTCCACCATCTTCCACCCTTTTCAAATATAAAGCCTCTTGCGTCCTTTGTTTTGAGAATACAGCCACCACCCCGTAGGCTTCCAGCAAAATGCGGACTGCTTTCTTGACCATTCTGTGGTGCACTGGTGCTGCTAGCCAGCAGGCCAAGAATCCATTCAACATCATCAGTGGTGCAACTCTATTCACAGGACCAGCTTCGCCAATCGTTGATCTTGGTTATGCCAAATATCAAGGAAAAGACGACGCCGGCACCCAGACATCAAATTACCTGGGTGTCAAGTACGCCAATGCACCGCGATTTGATCACTCTACAGTTTTCGCGGGAAATGGGACTTCGGCCGATCAAGTGATTGATGCCAGTGAATATGGCCCTGCTTGTGCTCAGCATGAGGTCACTTCAATATTGGCACCGTCTGATCTTGGATTGGGAAAAGTCGTGGGCATTCTTGAGTCTACGCCTCTCTTTCAGGCCGTACAGAAGCAATCCGAAGACTGCCTGTCCCTCAATATCCAGCGCCCAAGGGATGCAAGTCTCCAAGATTTGCCAGTTATGGTTTGGATGTAAGTCTCAGTTTAATAGTTATGTCAATTAAAAGCCTATGTAACTAATACTCAATCTCTTGCCAGTCATGGAGGAGGGTTTGAAGCAGGAGCATCAAGCTCTGCTATTAGTGAAACGTCAGCCGCGCAAGGGGTCTTCTACCAAGGCGCAAACATCATCAAGCGAAGCATTGACATGAAACAGCCAATTCTGTTTGTGTCACTTAATTACCGTCTGGCCCATTTTGGCTTCACTGCGTCAAAAGAGTTTGCAGCCGCTGGTCTGCTAAATCTCGGCTTTGAAGATCAACGCAACGCTTTCCGATGGATTCAACAGAACATAGCCAAGGTAAAACATTTACCGTGCTTTTCGATGAAGCTTAAGACAAGCTGACGATGCCTAGTTCGGTGGCGATCCCTCCAAGGTGACAATTATGGGCGAGTCGGCAGGCTCTTGGTCCGTTTCGGCACATCTCGTGGCAAACGACGGGGACAATGAAGGTTTGTTTAGGAGCGCAAGTAAGTCTGCAACAAATATCATGCGGCATGATAATTTATTCACATGGAATGTAGTTGGAATGTCAGGTGGTCCACTCAAGGTCGAAGGACCCGACCGCCAACAGAGTCTCTTCGATGACCTGGTGAGTTCTGTTGCAGTACTTTGACATCTGAATGCTGATTGTCTAGGTGAAATATGTCGGATGCGATAGGTCACAGAACAAGATACAGTGCTTACGAGAAGCACCGTTTGAGAAGATATATGCCCATATGGGTACCGTCAGTAAGTAATGGTCGTCTATTATCATGAGTGAATAGCCTGTAGCTGACTTTCCTGTATACTATTTCTTAGAAGGCTATCGTAGCCTTGCCTCAGCATGGACCTTGCGACCGGGATGCAAGCTGCTACCTCAAAGTCCGGATAAACTTGCTGCCACGGGGAAGATTGCGAACGTTCCTCTGCTCATGGGAGATATGCGCGATGAAGGGCCATTGTTTTCACTCATCACTTCCCTCAACACGACTACGTATGATGATGTCAAAGATTACTTCAAAACATACTGGTGGCCGAAGGCTTCTGAAGATCAGCTAAATCGCTTGCTCGAACTTTACCCCCAAGAACCAGCGAAAGGATCACCGTACGGTACTGGCATTGCGAACGCTGTGACACCTCAATTCAAGCGCATTGCCTCCATTGTAGGAGATTATAGCTTCGAGGTATGTACTTTTATATTTCGATTCACTCTCACGCTAACATGACATGACACAAAGGCGCAACGTCGCCAGTTCTTCACCCAACACAAGGGACCTAAGTGGAGCTACCAGACAGAGGTTACCCTTCCGCTTCCTCTGGTGGACGATACATTCTTGGGTGACTTGATCGGAAAGACGGGTTTGACGCATGTCCCAGTTCTCGGATCTTTCCATGCTTTCGATGTTCTTTTCTACCTCTTCGGCACGATTCCAAATTTGGTCAGTCAAAACAGCAAGAACATCATGACTACTTGGATCTCGTTTGTGCATAACAGCGACCCAAACATTCACGACTTGAAGAACGCCCCGCACTGGCCGCAGTATGAAACAGACTCGAAAAAATTATACCACTTTCAAGAGACTGGACTCGATATCATCACGGATAATTACAGACAGGAACAGATGGATTACATGAATGAGATTGGTGACAATTTACGCATTTAATAGTTACATTTTTACATCCGAAACGAGCTACAGTATTCTAGATCGCATGACATGCCATATATCACTCTTGCCGTTAATGCTACGACAGGTTCAAGTCGTCATTTGCAACCCAGTGTGCCACCAGCTCAGCCCAACCCACAAATTTCCTTGGGCCGATGAACCGAGCGAGGCTAGAAGCGACCGATGGCAGAGACAGAGTCGTCGTGTCCAAACTGTAGCCCCGCACCTGAGGTGTCATTCAGCCGTTCAACAACGATCTTTACAGAGTCATAGCTTGTTTATTTTCATTTCAGTCACCATGCATGGCAAGATGGATCCAGTTGAACACTGTATCACGAACAATGTCGACTTATACAATGCTGTATTTGGGGCGCATGGCCTCGCTCACTCCCAGTGCGCCGCAACGTGGTCCAGCGACAAGCCCGCGCCGATGTTTTATTCCAACGTCTTGACTCTCTGCAAAGATGACATTGACTTGCAAATTGCCGAGATTGAACGGCTGAAGCAAACCTTGAGAGGGCCATTCGCAGTGAAGGATGGGTTCAACACGCTTGACCTGTCGAAGCATGGCTTCAGTGTGCTGTTTCCTGCATCCTGGATATATGCAGAGCATAATGAAATCAATGTAGCGAAGGGGATGTCATCGACCTGGGTGCATGTGAGTGATCCAGCAGGATTGGAGCGATGGGAGGAAGCTTGGAAGAAAAGTGGCAATTCGACAGATGAGCGAATCTTCGCACCAGAGATCCTCAACGACAAGAACGTGGCATTCTTTGGCAGAATAGCTAGCGATGGATTTGATGCAGGCTGTATTGCAAACAAGTCTCTGGAGGTAGTTGGTATTTCCAACATCTTCCAATTAGACGATGCAGCACCGGCGAGTCAAGAGGCGGTTAGTGTTGCCGCATCTGCTTTTGGAGAGTTGCCTTTGGTTGGGTACGAGAGCGGTGACAGTTTGACAGAGATGCTGCAGTACGGCTTCAAGTCTGTGGGCAACTTGAAGATTTGGTTGCAAGATTCCTGAAGGCGCCATCTTGGGGCCAGACCGCATGGACTACATATGTAGAAAGTAAATGAAGCGACATGTCTTCCTTGGACCGCGCCGAAGCAGATGTTCAAATCCATCATTTCCCTTTGTGCATATTGATTATTTGATCCAAATCTGAGCAGAAAGATCCCAGTTATGGCAGCGCCTGAATCCTTTGTCTCACCTACAGTGCGTTGGTGCCTAGCCCGTGCCGTTGTGTAACCCGCGCAGAGGCGGCTTCCAAGAGCGTGAATTGAAGGCGGAGTGTTCACTTACATGACGCATAGAACACTGAACAAATTCACAAACAACAGAAACATCGCCCAGAGACGACTTTAAAAAAGGAAGACCACCCCCTTTTGTTTCTTCGACTTGTGCTTTTAACTTTGTCTTGGTGTTTTCGGCCACCAACTGACTGTCAGCTGTGAACAGCCGTCGCACCACTTTTGGCTGTCCGTACCAACGGAAGCCTTCCAGCACAAAACATCACCCAAACAAGCACGTCTATCCTAGCATCTCGATAAACCTCTTTCCTCTAAGACTCCAGTCAGTTCGATAAATCACGCTTCACTCCAAAGTACTAATATTTTACAGCGCGCAAAAATGGGCACTCGAGGCTACATTGTCCATCGCTATCGCGGCCGATACTACATCCGCTACAACCACTTCGACAGCTACTATGAAGTGCTCGGCGTGGGAGTCGTTGCTGGCATCCCTTCAGACAAGGAAGAATATCAGAGTACGTTGGAAGGCAGTGGCAAGCGCACTTGTCACTGCTCTTAGATCTTTTACTCGTAACACTCAGTGCAGTGCTAACCGTCTGTTTGCTCCATAGAATGGCTGACGGAAACCCGCGCATACTACGCTGCCAGGGAAGAGAAGGAGGAAAGGACAACGCTTGTCATTGGTCATGAAGATAACGAGCGTCAAGATTACAGCGGGGACAATTGGCCAACAGTAGCTCTTCTAGAGCCTGACGATCTGTTCATTGAATACTGCTACATCATCAATCTTGACGCCGAGGTTCTCACCATGCAGTACGGCGTCCACTGGAATCTTCGAAACTTGCCCAGAGACTCCGAGCAGTGGATGAAGAGCATTAGTGACACTACGCATCATTTCAAGATAACCATCAATCCAGACATCTGTGGCCCTGAACACATGGGTTGTCCAGCAATTCCCCTCCGAGAGCCCGATTGGTCACAGGTCAACGACGGAGACATCGTAACCCCACGCATCAGTCTGAAAGCAGCTGGTCAGGTATTTTTGTCTCATTGTGCTGGAAAGATCTTCAGTAGCTACAACATCGAGATGACCAGGTTCTCAAGAGAATGGGAGGTAGACTCGTTCACATTACGGGAGTTTGTCTTTGCTTTTGTCTCGATTGCCTCTGGCCAGACCAGCTTTGTCGACCTGCATAAGAAAGTCTGCGATCAAGAGACCTGCAAAGGCTACTGGTGCCAATGCCAACGATTTCTTCGTGCACACAACTGGTTCGATGAACAGTGTGGTGGTGAACTAGCGCCGTTGCCCGTGTTTGGGAGCTTGTGGCATCTCCCTGACATGCCCGCCGGAGCATCTCCAAACGCAACCACCTACTGGCATCAGGGCGTAGTGGTCCATATCAGCTTGGTGGTAGACGGAAAGGCGGTTAATGACGCGGTTCATTGGGCCGTTGACCAAGGACGGGACAATTTCCAAGTTGTTGTTTTATCGGCCTTCCAAGTCGCCTTTGCGGAAGTGACCCGTGACAACGCCGGACAACGCTCCATCAAGCTCACCAAGCCGTTGTATCTTTCACCTCTCAGATCGGAAAACTGTCTTAGTACACACCCTCTCGATCGACCTGTTCTGCCCGAGGACCAAGAATGCACTATTGCAGAAGGAGATCAAGCGTTGCTCTCAAATTGTTTTGGCAGCAAGAGAAAACTTGAAACCTACTATCCTGGCATTTGTGCCCTTGTTAACTTTTTTGAGGTAGCCCAGACGCGTGCTAGTACGGCTAAAAGAGCACATAAATTACCAACGGAGATCTTCCGTCAGGTTGTTGACTGCGTCGACTACGATACTTGGAAGATACTGCAGAACCTTCATCACAGCTTCCGAGATGTATGCTTGGCAAGGTTCAGAATCGATAGCACTTGGTCAATCATTGGTGACCCAGTTGCACGGAAATCTAGGGAGGCTTCGGACAGAAGCGGATTCCGTGAGAGACACCTGCTGTCTTTTGACATGGAGCACAGCGCTTCAGCAGATGTCCGCTCCATTACTCAGGTGTTTGCAGAAAGTGGTACATTTTTGAACACTTGGGTACCAATTATCGGAGATGAGCGTAAGGTCATGATGTTGGATGTTAAACTAAACTTTCAGGAGACAGGACGCAACCCGCTTGAGGATGGTGACGACAATGCCGGGCTGTATGAGATACCGACATACACTGAGGATCTGGCAGAATGAGTGACGGATGTCTGTAGTTAGGTAGCGAATTTTCCACACACATTGAGTTGATATACTGTATCAGCATGCCGCATCCTGAACTGTGTTTTCAAACCAATTTTGCATCTTTGAAACTAAGTCTACTGAAGATCGCTTGCCCACTCCTCAGCGTTCTCGTCGTGGAAATAATCCGTATCCGTTTTATGAAGACCAATCTTCTCCAAAACCCTCCCACTCTTGGGGTTGTGTTTCTGCGCCTCGCCGATAAACCGCTTTACTCCCCGTTCTTCCACTGACCAGCGCATAGTGATTCTCTGGGCTCTGGTAATGACACCGCGACCACGAAACTCCGCGCTCAGACCATATCGCACCTCAATCATTTCCCGCCAGTCAGGCTGATCGTCACTATACCTCGCATCACGAACGCAAGTATATCCCGCCCAGCTAATCTCTTCAAGAAGCTGGCCGTCGTTTGCCTTGAAGACCTTCTCAAACACAGCGCCCTCGACTATCTTGACTTCTTCCTTGACCGTACCAAGGGTCTTTGAGCTGGACGATTCTTTGTGCACCAGCGATTGCTGCTCTTCTGATAAGAAGCCGAGTGCGAAGTCACCCATGTCCCGTACGCCCCAGCGGTGTGTGGCATCAGCCTGGAGAAGTTTCGTAATCTCTTCATCGCTCCATGGTCTTGCAGGCCATCCGTCACCAAAAGCTACCTGACAGAAACTGGGGTCTTCATGTAGCTTGCGGAAGAGGTCTCTGTAGGATTGAACTTTGACCGATGACGGGGTTGGGAGGAGGATTATGTCGGTTGCCACGAGGGCGAACGGGACGTGGGATGCTGCGGCCATGTTTGGTTAAGACAGAAAATGTGTATTATCAATGAACGTGAAGTGTTGGTGGACTGGATGAGATTGGGATGCGGCGACCGACCGATATAGCTAAGTAAAAACCTTCAGTTCAGGTGGAGTCACTGTGTAGGACTGCATGATGCCCCAGGGTCAGCCTGTTCAATAATGCACACCAACGGTAGGAAGCTCAAGCCACAATGTTGAGTATATGTTTGATCTCTTCCACTATTAGATCTGGCTCCACGAATTGTACCAAATGATGTCCGTGCTTTGCCAACACAAATCGAGCGTTGGCAGACAGCCTCAGCTGGCTCTTCTGATGCCTCTCCCGCGCCTCCTCGCTTGTCTTCACAAATTGTCGAATTGTCTCTCGGTCGCTCTCTGTCCCATTCTCTGCGGCCTCTCCTGCTGTCAGGACGCTTCTGAAGTCCTGTGTTGCATTTCCCTTGATGACTGTGACGGGTCTGTTCCCCAGGGGCTGTGACTCACACTGGCACTTGCTAGCAAGATTTTGCTCACTGAGTCGTATTGATTGCTCTTCTGCCGCTGATGTAGACTCATCGTTGGGCCAAGTTTTATTAACCAATTCCCACTCTGTTTCGCTTAACTTATGAGTCGAAGTGATGCCAGTCACGTCCCAGAAGTTGAGGCTGCCCAAGACTGCGCCAAACTCTTTCATGGGGAGCCAGTTCTCGGTCGAGTACAGCTCGGTGATTGTATCAACGAAGATCATACCGGAAATATCGGAGTTTCTAATATGTAAAAACTCTCGAGCGACAATTCCTCCATAGGAGTGACTGATCACTACAAATGGTCCCGATAAGTTGGCTGCGCCAAGAACATCGGAAAGTTCCCTAGCGGCGGCAGCGGCTGTTCGTGGATTCGGGCCCGGATCGCTTCGTCCCATACCTGCCCGGTCATAGGCCAAGATGCGCGCGAATTGAGCTGTTCTCGATTGAACAGCTGCCCATACTTGACTTGAATCCCCATGGCCAGCTTCACAAATAATCAAAGGCTGGCCTTGTTCTCTCGCTGGGCCACGTATATTAACATGTACCCGGCGATTCGCAATTGAAACAAAACCATCTCCTTGGTACGAATCCCAATCGGTTGAAATAGGAACGCTCGCCATAGTAATAAAGGCTAGATTCCTAGATTCTGAGAGCATACAGAGGTCGAAGACCGTCAATCCAAACAGGGCTATGCCGTAATAGCGAGAAAATTGGTTATTGCAAACGGAACGAAGAATATTGGCCACAAGCCCGCTGGCAACCCCGTCAGCATCCCGAAAGAGAAGGAGGAAAATTCGGGCTGCGTACAAGGGCGAGCAGCTGACCTTTAGCGGAAAGATTCGTGTGTTTTAGGCCTGACACGGCACCGCAATGCCCCCCGTAAAGAACTATTGGCGGGCGTAAGAGCGGCGGTGGTTTTCCGCTGGGCGTCAGCGACTACACCATCGGAAGTTAACGGTAGCATGTCGAGGGTTCTCTCTTTCAAAGTCCCCGCTTGACGAATGTATAATTGGCGACATTCACTATTGATACTTCACGGATTTAGTATTGAAAATGTCAGACCCATTGATAGATATTCACTGATTAGGCCATCTGTTTGCACTGCAGTTCAATTCTGCTACCGAAGACTTACACCCTCTACCCAAACACCATTCCTACAACTCAGCAGCTCTCTGCGAAGCCTAGCCTCAGTTATATGGTCAATCAGCTTGAGCTCTAAGAAAATAATAACAATGGCTACGAGGACCGATGTCCCCCATACCCCAGACCAGGTGAAGGAGATTTGGGATAAGCTGGTCTCGGAAGCACCAAATACTTCCTTCAATGGCTCGCGTAAGGAGCAGACTGTCCTGCAGATATTGGAGAACGATTCTAGGGCGTCAATCTTCTTGAAGCGCCTCAAGAAATACTCCGGCTTATTTGAAACTCTGAAGAACACTGAAACTGAACATACTGTGTTCGTTCCCGTGGACAAAGGATGGCCAGACAAGAAAGGTCGCCTGCCAATCGGCAACCTTCACGGGGGTTGGTCTCGAGTCGACGAGGAGGTGACTCAAGGCTCTCAGGAAGTTCAGTTCATTCAGAAGCCGCTCGATGAAGAAGACACTTCCATTGAAGAAGCCACGCTTTCAATGCACGTATCTCCTCACTATTTGTCAGTGGAGGACTTGATCAGCATGCCCAATAACCCTACAGTAAGACAATGCTTGGTTTCTCAACAGACGTCCAGTACTCAACATCAACGCCGGCGCCTCGGGCTACACTGTCAATGGCATATCAATTTTGAAGGCAGACATCAAGGCCAGCAATGGAATCATTCATTTCATAGCGGCGCCTTTCTGGCTTCCAATGCCACTGGAAGAAATTCTGGGCAGGAGACAAGACATAGAAATGGCCGCCCATGCATTTCAAAAAATTGAGCCAAAGCTCATTTCAGGAAGTCATGATCAAGCAATTTTCGTGCCCTCCGATCAAGCAATCAAAGATCTGGGAGATGAAGTTGTGAAATTTCTTTTCGAATCGGAGTCTGGCCGCCAATATTTAACTGCGATACTGAAGTACCACGTCAACCCTCACACAACAGTCTACAACAATCTCATCTGGCCAAAGAACGACACCGGAGCAGTTGTAAAGTCATCAGATCCTCGCATGACTATCAAAGGTATTGCAAGGCATAGCCTCACTAGCGCCCTAGTTGACAAGCAAGGTATCGCCAAAGCAACGAACATGAAGTTTGTGAGGTTTGCTGGACTCGTTTCCACATTCTTCAATGAATATGCTCATGTCACGGTTTCTAGCATCGCAGGGATCAACGGGTCAATCAATGTGATAGACAGGGTTTTGATTCCGGATTTTGATGGGTCAACAGACCTTTCTGTGCAAAAGATCCTTGCTCTTTTGGCTGCTTATGTCTAAGGGATGCCTAATCAATCTATGCTAGATATATAGTCCGCTGTTAATTAAATTTCTTTATTTTTTAAGATGCATCAAATGAATCTAATTTGCCAACCATTCCATTACTTTGTTCCGAGCCTGTTTACCCTCAGGAATCGGAAATATGACCCAATTATGTAACATGCCTTCCCCATTGACCACTTCAATATCACAACCGCTTGCTTTCACATTATTCGCAAAAAGTTGTTCATCCGGCCCAAGCAAGTCCAGCTCCCCAATAAACATCAACATCGGAGGGAGGCCTGCCGTTTTGCCATTTATGGGACTTATGCGCTTGTCGTCCAAGGTCAGCTCGCCCTGTGTGAGCCGCACGGCTTCTTTGAGTCCAACAGTTGCCAGAAAGGGATCATGTTTCTCCGCATTGTAGACATCTGGATTTTGAAACGTGAAATCCATCGCTGGGCAGGACAGGACCAGCTTTTGGACGATCGGAGATCCAGCTTCCAGAGCAGTCATTGTCACTCCAAGCAACAATGTTGCACCAGCAGAATCTCCCATGCCAACGAATGGTGCATCGCTTTCGCCGCTCGCCATTTTGTCATAGATAGGCTGAAGAAGATCATACATAGCGATGATTTTGTTTTCTGGGCCCAGGGGATATAATGGAACTGTAATCTTGGCATTGAGGCGCTCAGCGACGTCTGCGATAAATAGCCAGTGGTACTGGCTGAGCGAGAAGACAAATGAACCGCCATGTATGTACAGGATGCGCATTTTGGGCGACTCGTGAGATTTTGACTGAATTGTATAAACCGAAAATCCGTCTATATCATCCTTATGAACATTGACCTTGGCATGGATAGAGGAGGGCAGTTCCTGAACTTGGCGATTTTTGATTGCTTTCTGAAGACCCTCCACTGTTGTCATGGCCGATTTCTCCGTGAACCGGATGAATTGTTTCACTATGAAGGCTTGGAAACTAGGCATAGTGGCGACGTACTTGATGAATGCGTAGACCAAAGAAAACTAGTGTTGGTAAGATGACACAGGAAGGTGTTACAAGAGAAAGAAAAGAAAATTGCAAGCCATAAAAAGGATCATAGTGCCCCGTTAACTATCTTTAGTCATTGCAAAATTAATAAACGGCCAAATGAACAAATTGCCTCTTTCGGCAGCACTGTCAGATTACGCCCAGCGTTACTTACAGGTGATACGGCGGCTCATTTCCCTCAAGCGAAGCGTAGATACCGCTCATTAACCCAGCAACATCCTCAGGTAGCGGTCCAGCCTCAAGCGCATCGAGAGTCTTATGAAGCTGTTCTACTTTTGAGACGCCAAAAACGATGCCGTCTCCATGGGTTCCGTCCAAGGCCGAGTGGTACGCAATCCACCGAAGTGCAGCGGCATGTCCACTAATACCATTTTTCTCGGCGGCTTCCAAAACAGTTTGTATGCTGTTCTGTACCGGAGCCTTCCCATAAAACCCGCGGTAGGTGTCGCCCATTTGGTGCTTTGAAATTATTAAGCCGATTTTGCCTGTGCGCTTTTCATGGGGACTTACTTCGCCCGTCCAACGAGCCGCATTGTGAGAGTTGCCTGAGAAAAGGCCACCAGCGGCAGGGCTAGTACTTGAGTTAGTGGAACTCTCTAATAACAGCGCAGTTGGCATCGTGAGATGGGATCGTACCTGAACGCAAAGAATGCGATGTTGTGCTTTCGTAGCAGCGGCAACAAGTCCTTCTCGCCGCCTCGAACGACGACATTGTAATGGCCCTCATACACTGCTGGCATTGCATACCCGTTTCGCTCGCAAATGTCAACGATCTGCTTTACCTCTTCAGGAGTATAGTTTGACAACCCAAATGTCTTAAACTTGCCGTCCAAGACTCCCTGGTTCATGGTTTTGAGCGATTCTTTGAATGGCGTTTCGCGATCCGGAACATGCAACATCATGGTCTGCACTGTAGGGGTTTGTAGATCCTTCAGGCTTTGCGCAATGCTGTTCTCTAGCTTTGCAGCAGTATGATCGCCCGGTGTGCCACTCATGACTTTGGTATGAATTACAAAGCTTGAGGCCGCACCAGCATCGCCAAGGCGAGGTTCAGACGATCCTGGTGCATGGACTGAATAATTGCGAGCAGAATCCAGCTCGTTGTAGCCGCGACTCTTGAATGCGTCGAGAAGATCTCTCACATCTGTGGGCTTATCAAATGCCGCCAGAGAGTCAATGGAGCTATCTCCGATCTAGACTATCAATCAGGAAAGACACTTGTTGGCATTATTGCAAGACTTACAGTGTGGGTTCCGAGGATGAATTTCACGGGAGTTCTGGAAGACATGGTGCCTGCAGTGAAAGTGTGCAATCTTAAATTGAGTGATTTAAGCCTGTGATTTACCTGGCAGAAGAGTGGAAAAGGTCATGTATTATATAGTTCGGACTCCTGAAGGATTTACGAGCGTGGATGGCGGTTGCGGGCTTTGAAGTGTCATCCCGCATGAGGCCGCACAGAGCCCGCAAAGAAGCCGCCAACCTCCCACCAACGTCATGTAGTATCACCATCAATTAGGAATCAATCGAATTATCATTTGTCAATCTGTGGTAAGTTGATTTATCATGGAGCTCCATTTCGGCGCATGTGACTAAATAACTTTGATATTGCATCGTGACTTTCAGCAATCGGCTTAAATTGGCAGAGCCTTATTCAATGAGCTGCCTCTCGTTTTGCCTTCTATTTACCCATGTCTTCATTCTCTCATTTCCAACCAAGTACTTCCAATACATCTTGAGGAATCCATCAATCTCCGTGGCATCATGCTTTGCTATGACCGGCTCGGGCTCTAGTGAAGACACCAGCAACGGCGCTTTCTCACAGCATATTTGAAACCACCGCAATGCTGACGATGTTTCCCACAAGCCACTTTGCATTGTAAGCATACCAGCTCCCGTACATTCAGCAAAACCGGTCCTCGCAATCTCATAGATGTTTATTGTTGTTTCAACTATAAGATGCGTCCGGCGAATGCTCTCAACGAGAGCCCAGGAGTGCCACGTTTCAACAATGGACTCATATTGCGCTTCATATTTAGAATGAACCCATTGAATACTGCCATGATGCGCCTCCCCCTTGTATGACTTTGCAGATTCATACAGTTGGCGAACTCTTTGCCGCAATGTGGGCAATTGCTCTTCTGCGGATGCACGAAAGCGTACAGATCCATTAAAGAGAAGGATAAATTCATAAATGAAGAGTGCAAAAACCTGGGTCAACTGATTTTTCAAGTTTCTGACATCGTTCCCATGCGGAACTTGCTGCCGCACGAGGGTGGAAGACTGCTCTTCAGCAATGCGAAGTACAGTTTCTTCAACCGCTTTGCTGCGACTGTAATACGTGCAAAGCAAAGTAAATACAAGTTGTAGAGTAGGGTGCATTTGCTTCTCATATAGCTGCTCATGAATGAAGCTATTGTGTCCAGCTTTTGTCCATAATTTGAGCTCCTCGTTGACGTTTTCGACGAAAGGCTCCAATTGAATCATGGCAGCACACGCAGGGGCGTCTCTTACTGACTTCAGTGTCCATGTTTCCTCGCGTAGGAACCAAGCTGGCTCAAAAGATATCAATGAATTAGTGTTGTTTGAAAGAGTGAAATCATATCCGATGTTCAATCCCACAGGCGGTATCGTTGTTTCCAAAGGAAACGCCGTTCTGTTGCCTGGCATTTCGAGGCCTCCACTGGCCATTGAATTCCAATCGCCCAGAAAGTCAATAGAGGCGGCCTGTTCACTCGGCTCCGAGCCATAGTTCAATTGGCCTTCATCATACTCATCCAACTGGGAGATCGAGCTTCTCTGGCGCCTCTTTGGTTGTGCGTAGACACAGTCCACGTCTCTGTCGAGGCATCGCTGGCACTGGGGTCGCCGCTTATCGCACCTGCGCTTCGATTCAGAGCACGCTCGGCATGCTTTCGGCCTGAAGTTTGCCGGCATATTTGGAAATGGTATGGTGATATCAAAAGGTGAATAGATTGGCTGATGCCGAGTCGGTACACAATTACGACGCTTACAAATACGCCCTGCTGCGCTGCAAGGCGGGCTTTTCCTGTTCGGGCTCATCAGCACGGAAAGCCTGTCAAGGCTGGAGATCCATGGCCACATCATGAATTTACGAGCAGTTTTAAGAATCAATGAGAACTAGCGGCCGAACCAGTCTCAGTCGTCGTCGATACAGCCAATCGATATCTCAGGGCAAGCAATTGTGAGATGTAGAAATGAAGGCCACTTACACGGGCAGGCGAACTGCACGCCAGGATCTGCCGCGTAGCGAGTTGACTCTTTGTATTTTGATAACTTTAAGAACAGGATAAGCATATGTAGTGTTGTTAGGTTTTCGTTATAGAAAAAAGTAGTTTTTCATTTCAATGAGTGGCTGGTATTCCACTAGTCACCAGTTTCCTCCTACAGTGTGTACACCAACTTTCCGCCGCTCACTTTATTCTGCCTAATTCATCCAAACCTTTCAACACACCCTCCAAGCCATCGCCCGCACGGTTAACAATGTCTTTGGAGCCTTCAACTTTCCCTCTTCTAGAAGCTGTCGCGAAATTTCCCCAAGCTTCTTCGCAAGCTCAAATTCAGCCACCTCAGGTGGGAAGAGCATTTCGGCCATTACAAAACTTTCTCCGAAGATGTTGAACAACACGGTGGGGTGAGGGCCGTCAATCTTGGCGTTAATATCCAGCAACTCTTCCTTCTGGACTGGCACGAGTGTACCGTATTTTCCTCCATCGGTACTAATCGCGGCCGCGGAGATAGCTCCTCCGCTACTAGTACAGTCCCAAGCAAGCTTCAGCTTATTGTTTGTGAATTTACGAATCTCGTTACCGACGTTGGGGGACTTGTAGTCGAAGACGGCATCTGCACCTAGCGACTTGGGGTAGTCGCAGTTGTGGAGGGAGGATGTGACGATAACGCGAAGGCCGGAGAGCTTAGCGAACTGGATACCGAAAATACCGGTAGCAATGCTACCGCCATAGATAAGGGGTTTCGCTCGGATTATTTGGGAGAGGTAGAGCTAACGTGCGGTACAGTCCTTGGCCCTGTATATTATCAGACACAATTCTTACTTACGTGCCCCGTAAAATGTGACGAGTTACCACCGTGTAGATGGATGCCCCCAGCATAGCAGCTTCTTCGTCACTGATATTATCAGGAATACGGAATTGCAAGTCACCCTTAACTAAAATATAGTCACCGAAAGCTCCAGGATCTAATCGAGTCTTATCGCTAAGCAAGAAAAGAGTATTAGCTTCTGCTGTATACTTATAAGTCTTCTAAGCATAGGTACTTACGCGCCGTGTACAACGCCACAGATACGATCGCCTTTTTTGAACGTTTTGGCAACCTTATCGCCAACTTGTTCAACAACAACGGCATAGTCGCATCCAACTCGAGATCCGGGATCAGTAAGTCCATAATCGATGTGCTTCTAATCATCAGGATTGACCCCAACTGCATGGACCTTGACGAGCACCTGATCATCGCCCAGCTTAGGCACAGGCACCTCCTGGATGGTAGCCTTGCCTTGCTCTTGGTAGATGATAGCTTTGGTAGTCATAGGTGCTGTGAATGTTATGAATGCTCTGAATGAGTATAGTGTAGCAAATGTAAATGATTGAGCTGCAGCTGTGAGTGGCAGTTGACGACGCGACTTTATAACTAATCGACGAAGCGTTAGCGCTACAAAATACGCAAGTCTGCGTGTGAGATTATTGGTAAATGGGTTTGTAAGCAACTGCGATGAGCCGTATGCAAATACTATTTTTTTTTAGCTTAAATGCTAACTTCGCTAGCTGCTACATGTACGCAATGTCACTAATCAAATGTGTGAGACTACCAAACCAAAGGCGGAATAGGTGTACGCTTTTGTACAGCTAATTTAGTTGACGGCGTGGTGACTTCTGTGACTGATAAGGTGCTCATTTGTACTTCCCATGTACTGCAACCCCCGCTACATTACTTTTCTGGCATCTCCCGACATCCAAGATGCTGACATCGCTAAACCCAGTAATGGCATAGGCCGCGACAAACCATGTGGTAACTAGAGCAGATTTCGACCAACTGCTTGGTCGTCGTGCTACCGTTGCTAAATTCCCCTGTTTGCATGTTCTGGGAGGAACTGATTGACGCATACCAGAAAGCAAAGATTGTACTTATTGAAAGAGACGAGGATGGTAGTGCAAACCTACAACGTCTCGTACGTGGCATGCTGAGCCCCTGTGGGCAAAATGTCTTGCGATACACTGATCCATTCGGGGTTCGAAGAGCGGTTATGCCATGTTTGGATTCTGCGGTACTGCAAATATCGGCGAAATCAACAAGGTATCGCCCAAATATCATCGAAAACACTATACTGCTGTGCGCGCGGCGGCACCCA
Organism: Simplicillium sp. C3G150-2; assembly: GCA_022702485.1. NCBI lineage: Eukaryota > Fungi > Ascomycota > Sordariomycetes > Hypocreales > Cordycipitaceae > Simplicillium > Simplicillium sp. C3G150-2. The sequence goes on along the minus strand of JAJIYY010000001.1, from coordinate 5,319,207 downwards.
AGGATCGGCTGTTGGAGTACAAGTTGGTAAGCGAATGGGAGCCACTGTGGAAGTTCCTGGGCAAAAAAGTCCCCGAAGTCCCTTTCCTCATAGAAATGAGGTTGGCTCATATCCTGACAAATGCAATGAGTGCATGAATAACCAAAGCAAAGAGACATTCTATGCTAAACATTGGAGTGGTTGGGGTTGCTGTTATTGGCGCCCTTGGGATGCTTCGCTCAGCGACGGCGTAAGTTCGAGGAAACAGAGGCGATGTTCTCTTGCTTGGACAGCGTGAACGATTTCATTCGTCAATATTCTATTGTTACCATATAGAATAATCTTGCACTAATAATTAAATTACTATTCTGAAAATGAAGCCAAGCTTCTCGCTCCTTTGTAGGATGCAACGCAGTTTCTAGCAACGGTCCTAACCACCCATAAACATCGTGGCCACGACCTTCTTATCCTAAATTAGAACTCCATCATCGTCCATACTACTGCTCGTGCTGTCCTCCAAGATACCATCATCCTCTTCTACAGTCCGATCACTGATGGCCGTTACGGAGTCGGGATGCCACGGCGCAGGCTCTGTTCGTCGCAGTAGCTGATCAAACAGCTCTTCTCGAATACTAGCGATCATTTTGTTCAAGACATCTCTTTGCTCCATAGACTTCTTGTCGCCTTTCTGGAAATTCTGTATTAGCGGTGGTCCCCAATTGAGCCAGATTTTTTGATGAGATGTTGCGTTGGCGACTCTTGCAGGGTGATATTTGAAGTACAGCATACAGCAGAAGCAGGCTGGCTTGCTGCATCCGATGAACTTATCGCCTTTGAGATATTGTGGGCGACGGCTGTAAAATTGCTCGAGTACTTGTATTTCTGCATGGACGATAGGTTTGCAGGTTTCGTATTCGTTTGCGAATCTACCAAACAGCCCTGTAGCGTTGTTCTGGCGGTGTAGCAATATCTCAATGTTTTGCTTGTCGTCGCTGTCTTGAGGAAGCATTCGATTCAGGATGCCCTGCAGATTTGTATGCGCATCTCTCTGTGGCATGGGAGCACACTCCAGGAATGGAACTTGCCGTATCTCAAAGCTAGAGAACAAATATTCCAACCCTTCTACATCTGCTATCAGATCTTCGTGGGCACGAATGCGACAGGCCAGACGCCCAATGAAATGTCGCGCATCAGCAAACTCGGATCGCCTACTGGTGGCGGTTGCACTCTTTTTCGCCCTCTCACTATATCGTTTCAGACGATCCATGTCAGGCGATACAGTCTCCTGCTTCATCCACCGACAAATTTCGAGGTGACTCATACTTTCAGTAACTGTTCTGATGGACTTGAGCCAATCGGAAAGATGTGCATCTATGTGGCAAATCAGCCAAGTAAATAAAAGAATCATAACGCATACCTGGTTTGCTGCTTTCAAGTCTTTCTAAGCATCCTTTAATTGCAGACCGCAGTCCTTTGACTTCTTTCTTTATTCTAAGCGATGCGTATGTGACGCACTGTTCCAATAGCACGCCATCATCGGGATGCAGCCCAGCCAACATATCACTTAGATAGCCAAGAGCGAAACCAAGAACTGCTCTTGGTATCTCAGATCTCGAGTTGACAGCGAACCAGAAAACGTATTTGTGATCGGTTTCCTCAATTGCAACTGCAGTGCATGTTGAGCCACCCTTGTCGACGTCACAAATGTAGGCCAATGTTTCAAGCAGCCGACGTCGACGAAACTGGTCGTCATCTCCATTATGAGGCGGCTTCTTTTGATCTCCACGCGTTTGACCCAATAGCTTTAACAAAACTAGAGGCTCGTAGAATCTAGCCAGGAGCCTCAGGTATGGGTCTAGTCTTGGGGTTCCCACTTTGTCGACTCGAGCCTGGAGAGGCGGAGGAGATGGCTGGCGCACTCTCGCTTTCCCTTTTTTGTTGCCCATTATGATCTTGCTTCAAACAAGGGCAATTAATTACTATGTTTTCGTTGAAGTCGATGTTCTGAATTTTAGATTCATTCTTTATCGAAAAATTTGCGTAAATATACCGTGTATGGAGGCCAACCATCAATGTCGTGTGGCGTCCATGCATGATGACACCAGACTGCCACGTCGTGGCTCGAGGCTGGTACACATCCTACGACTCAATGATACGCCTCACTTTTTTTGCTAATTATATAGAGGGCACAAACTATTAAGGGACGACCAGAGTCAGAGAGAGGCTCCCTATAATGTGTATTAATTAGTCTATGAAGCTGGCTTCTTCTCGCCCAGCATTTAGCGATCTAAATTTTGCCTTCTGACTTCTCTTCACTTCCTTCCGTGTCACTATGTAGACCTTGTGTAGTTCCATGTTCCCGATCGAGACTGACGTGCTTGATGAAGACACTAGCCATTGTGCAGATGCCACACAACGCGCAAAACACGACCCAAACAATTTTCAAAGAATCGGAATAGGCTTGAATCAGCTCCGTCTTACTTTGGCTCGCCGGCATGTGTCGCAGCGTTGCTACAATGCCTGATGCATCCCGGGAATACTGCTCTGCTTTGTCTGCAAGTGTGACAGTATTTGCAAGATTATGTCGCATTTGATTCTGAAAGATGCTTCCACCCATAGCGACTCCCAAACATTGACCGAGGCATCTGGCGAAAATAAACAAACTGATGACAAGAGAGTTGAGTTTATCCGAAGGAGCGGCAGCTTGGTTCATAATCGCGAGAGAGGTGTAGAGAAAGCCAAGTCCAATACCGGTTGTAAATGTGATGAAGAACCACCGAGCGACGGAAGTATTTACATCGAGCAGGATCATTACTCCAAGACCGATGGTAGTAATAACCCAACCTGCCCAAACGACGGGACGAAAGTTGCCAGTTTTGGTAATGGTGATACCAGCAATGATTGAAAATGGAGCAACGGTGAAACTGGCAGGGAACAAAGCAACACCTGCTAGAATGGGATTGAAATCCTTCACTGCCTCAAAGTACAGTGGCAGGAAATACAGTGCTGCATATACCACTGCCGAGTGAATCACCGCTCCGAATAAAGAAAAGGTCAAGTTGTAGTCTCTGAAGAGATCGGTTCGCATGATCGGCTGCTTGGGTACTCGCATCTCGTAAATGGCAAATGCTACCATTCCAGCAACGCCTAGGAAAAGAGGGAAGAGTGTGCGCCATGAGGTCCAAGCAAACTGAATGCCACCCCACGTGAGAGGCATGAGAAAAGAGGTGGCTCCGGCGACAAACAATATGCTTCCAATCCAGTCGATTTTGGCAAGCTTGTCTGGGATTGATCCGGCAGTCGGCTTGAGGCGCAGGAAGATCGGAACCATGATCATACCGACGACGGCGAAGGGTATGTTGATCCAAAACAGCCAGCGCTAGAGTTACGTTAGCCTCGCATTCCACATAGTAGAGAGGACTAGTTACCCATGAAGCCTTGTAGGCAAATGCACCACCGACAACAGGACCTGTAACAGTTCCAACTGCCCAAATGCCACCCAAGATGCCGAAATAGGCTCCTCGTTGTCTCATTGGCACCAAGTCCGTGATGACAATGTCGTTGAGCAAGATAAGACCTCCACCTCCGACACCCTGCAGTGCACGCCCAACGAGCATCGTAGTGAAGTCATGAGATACACTAGACACTATGATTCCGACGAGGAAAAATACGACGCAGACACTGAGGGTGTACATGCGGCCAAAGATCTCCGAGAGTGCGCCAACGGGGAGCTGAAAAACGGAAGAAGTGAGTAAAAAGCTAGTTCCGGTCCAGAAAGCTTCAATTGCAGAGCCGCGAAGAGCCTTTGCAATGATCTATAATTTCGAGAAAGTAAATCATTAGTGTACTGCCAGCTAACAACGGAGCGAGCAACCATACGGGCAGCGCAACAGAGACTGAGGTGCCATCCAAAGATACCATCATGGCAAGCACCGTCAATGGCGCGAGTGCCAACCAAAATTGCAATGTTGGCTTCCATTCTTCACCTTTGGAGTCCTCAATCCCAGCGTTGGTAATTTGATCGCTGTTTACAGCTTCTGTTAGGGTGTCGCCGCTCATTGTCACTATGCATGCAATTCTCTGGTGCAAAAAGCTCGTGAGCTCAATAAATTGTTTACCTGCATCGCCACAGGTATATATATTAAAACCACCAAAATTAGCATCAAACACCAATATGCGTGGCCAATTCAGGAACATCCCGAGTGGGTGCTTCATCCCCATTGTCCAGTGATTACTCGTTCCTTAACGAGCCACGGCATGCGGACTTGCGGACTCCATTCGGGGACGGCCTAATTTCTCGCCTGCGCAAACGGCCTAAGCAAACGGGATAGTTAAAGTGGAATTTCTTTTGGCTAGTGGTTTGGGTTTAAGCGGTGTCGAAACACCTGTCGCCTTCGCTTTCGCATTCAGACACAGCCTTATTTGTAGCCTTGGGATAGCAACACCATCAGATAAGTCCGGTTCTTCTCCGCTCCGCATCGACGAATATTTCGCTGATTGGGTGTTCAAGAGTAAAGCGGTACGATGATGCACCGAGAATTTTGAAGCGTCACGAAGATGTCGGATTTACGTCGCTGTTAGGCAACGGAATAAAACTATTGGCGCACTGTAGCTTACGTATCGGGAGTCGATTTGTCAGAGTCCTCTTGTGGGTTTCTAAGTACAGAGCTAATAGCAGGCAAAGTTGGCATGAACACTTGCAAACGTCCGCGATACTTGACTTTATCGCAAACTGGCGTGGATTTGTCCGCCAGTTGGTTCCAAACACAAAATCTCAGGCCTGATCGCATCCGACTGGGGCCATCGTTCAAGCGAGCTGAGCTCGGTCTTCCGTTCTCATAAGCAACCTTAGAAAAGGAGTAGCATTATAATGCAAGTTACACTGAGTGAAACAGCTTATAGTATCAACAGGCTCTGACAACAGTACACTGCCGCGTACTGTGCGTCGCGTATCTGTAAACCCAATCAACTGGCGTTCTTATTCTTGCAAAAGCTTTCATTCGCCAAGGCATGTAACCACCTCGCGAGTTCTCCAAATATTTAACTTTCTGTTTTCTTACGCTTTGCTCGATATTTCTGACTTCTTTTTACACCATATGCGGCCTCCTCTTCCTCCAACGCTGCTAGGTTATCTGCCTCCTCCGGGTCCATCTGCTCCGGCTCTGACTCCTTCTTCGCATCTCTCAATCGCAATGGGTCGATTGGCTTGGAGTATTTGACTATCTGGGTATTGCTGCTACTTCCGTTCAGCTCTTGCAAGTCGTCGCTGTTCAACTGCGCTTTTAGCCATTTCGCATCCTTGGTCACGTTTCTGTCACATCCCAGATATCCTTCACCTTCCCTGCTTCTATTCCAAGCTTCGAATCCGACGAAGTAAAGAGCAGCGTTCGTGATGTGACTCTCCCAGTCCACTTCATCCAACCAGCATTCGCTAGACAGGACAGCGACGTAGGCTAAGCGTTGCAGACACCACTCTTTACAGCGTTTCATATTCCGTATCGAGGGTATTAGCTGCCCACCATTGGGCGGGTGTTCAAACAGCTTCATGTAGTGTTCCGAGCCATCAGTGCGCTGCAACATATAAGTAGAGAATCTCGAAGCATACGGTACCCAGATCAGGTACTGTCTCTCTGTTAACAGGTCATCTGGCAGGCTACACATGATTCCAAGGAAGAAGGTAAAGATGAGCAACTGGTCGATGAGGCCATGCCAGCCTTCATTCTCTCGAACTATTGTGTGCCAATTCTTATCCATGACAGTAGCCAACTGCTTGATGTTGGCACTTCGAATTCTAGCCAAGTGAAGCAACGACGCAAGTTGTCCCGTCTCCAAGAGGACTTTGACAGCATTTGTTTTGTCTTGCTCAGTGCCGCTCTTAGTCCAAAACTCGAGCCTCTGCATGCGAGGTGTAAGTTTTGGGCCTCCTCGAAGCGAAAACATCCACCCATATATAGAAGTATCCATCGCCGAGTCCGGGAACAGCTTGTCCTTGGATGGCGCTTGGGGTGTGATTTGCCGCTCTCGTTCCCTCGCTGCTGCACTTCGGATTTGTCCAGCAAGTTGCTCCGAGAGACCAATCAATTCAGGCGCCCAATCACTCCGTGACTCTTTTGGGGTGAGGAGTAAGGGGGCTTGAGAGCCGCCTCTGGCTTCCATCCATGCTTGTAGAGATCGCTTGTACCACTGATCCTGGCGGTTTGTGTACATTTCAGTGACGTGAAAATATTGATGCAAGAACGCATCTAATGAGTTCTGGAATTCGTCCATGACTGCGCTCTAGGTAGTTGTTGCTGCCAATGATGGTGATGATGAGATGGCAGATTCAAGTTTACGTGGGCGATTGAAGCCAACCAGCCGCTGCAAGTTGCAGCGAGTAGCGCGTCTGCGGCACATGCGAGCCTCGTGACTCACTCGCTGTGCGCTGCGCTCGAGCATCACCAGAATGTATGGCTGTGTTGTTGTGCGCTTATTGTTATTTGCTGCCTATTTTTATGCTACATAAAATTATCCTAATGAAAAACAAAAAGTAACCAAATATTATTATATTTCATTTGGACTCCTTCTTGCCCTTGCCATCATCCTTCTTTGCGGTCTCCTTTCCTTCTTCCTTAGCAGAGTCGAATAGGTCCTTGGCCTTGCCCGCCTTTTGATCCAGAACCTTCTTGAGCTCATCCAACGTCTCCTTTAGCAATTTCTCGCCTTCGTCCTTGTTCTTATCAGCAACCTCCTTCAGGTTCTTGAGCTTGGGCAGGATTTCGTCGCCGTTCCAAATCTGACTCAAGATGTCAGACCCAGAGCCCGAGCTGTTTCCGTCGCCAGACTGCGACTTGTCATCGGCCTTGGCCTTTTCCTCCACTACACTCCAAACGTACTTCTCCAAGTCCTTCTCATTGCCACTTTCTGTTCCGGATCTCACTTTATCAAACAGCTCTTTGAGATTGGCATTCTTCAAGGATCCGGCATTTTCGTCGAGCAGCTTCTTGATCTTGGGATTCTTGTCGAGGTATGGCTTTGCTTCATCAAGCGCCTTGGTCCAGGCCTTGTCGCCGAGTTCTCTGATCTTCTGAATCTTTTCCTCCGCCAGCTTCTTGGCTTTGCCAATGTTTTCGGCGCTGAAGCCAGTCATAAAAATATCCTTCAACCCACTCCAGGTCTCGGAGACTAGCTTCTCGCCCTCTTCGCCGTATTTGTTGCCTGCGGACTGCAGTTGGTCAATGACGCCACCGAGCTCTTTCTTGACATGGGGGTGATTTTCTAAAACGTCCGAAGCTGCATCACTAGAGATGTCTGCGATCTTCTTTCCAAGGTCAGCCAAGATATCTGCAGCCTTGGTTGCGCTCTCCATGCTGAGGCCAGACTTGGCAACCTCTTGAATCTGTGTGTAAGTCTCTTTGACGATCTGATCGACCTTGTCCTTGTGCTTGGCACGGATAGTATCCCAGTCTTTGAATGCAGCATCAACATAGTGACGACCGCCAGGGATCCATCCTACGTAAGAGTAGGCGAATTCCTTGATGTAATTGACAGCTTGGTCGGCATCGGGTGTGTTGTTTTGGAGCGAATCAGTTGCAGCCTTGACCTTCTTGTTGACCTCAGCCATCGTCTTATTGACTGAGCTGGCCGTTCTTCCCACAGTTGAGAAGGAGTACACCGTGTAGAGAATGACTGCGGTGGCGAGGCCTCCAGCGACACCTGCTCCAAGGTGGGAGCCTGCAGAGCCAGCTTTACCGCCATTGGAGCTTGAAGAGGTCGATTGGAAGCGAATTGGCTGTCTGCGATAGACGCGGCTAACGGGGCGCGCGGTGCGTGGCAGGGCAAGCCTGCACAATTGTCTGGAGGACATCGTGAGGTGGTGGGTGGTGGTGTTGAAGGTAGCGGACTGAGATGGTTGCTCAATCAATTGAGCGAATGGTCAATTGTAAACGGCGAGTAAAGTATTGAAGCTGATGAAGGTGTTACAACCGCAAACTGAGAAATCAAAAGCTCAATAAATACCGCGCAATTGGTGACGTAGCTGAATCATCGTTCCTGGCCAAAACCGGTAAACACCAAAACCATGGCCGGATTGGTGTTGACGTCACGGTTGCGTTTGCCCGTCCTCCCCGTTTCGCGTATCGACGGCCAGATCGCCGGCTCAGCATGCGCGCTGGGCCAGACACGAATAATAAAACATAAACAAAACATAAATGAGTAACATTAATCTGCATCGAATTGATCTACCCAGAATTGATGCACAGTGTAAATGTTGGCACTGGCTATGGGCCATCGCTTTACTCTTCAAAGATTCCCAAAACCTGCTTCTCTACTTCGCCGTGCTCTGCTTCTGTTGCAACATTGATCTAATTTTCTGCACTCTTGTCACTATTCCGTTTCGTCGTCTTCCTCCGCATTGTCATCGTCTCCTTGTTCATCCCCGTCTCCCAGGTCTTCATCATACCCATCATCACGGCCACTGACGACTACCACTTCAAAGCTGTCTCGCCGTTCAATGTGCTGTTCCGCAATTTCCAATTCAATTCCCGCTTTCTCAATTATTTTCCGGCTTTGGATGACGTATGGCGTGCTGTCAGCTGTTTCACTGGGTGATAACTGAACCGCCATGGTCAATTTCGCCTTCTCCAGCTTCGGCAGCCTCTCTCTGCGCTTTCCGTCAAATTCACTCAGCAAAGTCTCCAGAAATCTGACTATGCGCTCACTTCCGCTGGTAATCAGTGCAAGGCTGTACAGAGACGATGGAAGTGTTTCCACCAGCTGAGGCGGACTCTCATCGTCGCCGAAGCATTCCTCCGATTCACCTTGAACAAGTTGGCAGTCGAGAGTCAGGTGTAGGAGGATCTTGGATCCGCTCATGCTAGACCCCAGACGTTCGTCTGGAGTGAGGTCTTCAAAGCCGTAGCCGGCTTTGAGAGTCAGAGTCTGTAGTGTGCTGCCAACAGCCTTACTCAGGCTTTGGACAAAGGCATCAATCTCCCAGCCGAACCCAACTTCATCCTGCATGGAATACGACAAGTCCAGGTGTTTCAAGGATTTCATGCTTTTAAAGAACAGACTGGCGCCTTCCGCACTCATGTTACACTCATTAAGCTTCAGCATTTCCAACTGCTCGCCCATCAGAGAGTATCGCTCTGAGCAATTACCCCCTTCTTCATCGCCGCCAACGTCATAAGTTCCATCGAAAATATGTGCCTCGCGAAGCAATTTGAGGGCCAAAAAGGGTGTGAAATTGATCAAGTCTATACCGAATTGAGACCCCATGCTAGCGGTGGGTTGGAGAACGCGCAGCTTTCCAAGTGGCTGGTCCTCGAGAGTGTGATCATTGGCTCGGGAAACCAACAGTCGCAACAATTTGGAGATAGATCTTTGGGTTTCGGATATTTCATCCTGGTTATAACTGGCTTCCGGTTCGATTACATCCTCGTACCAACTATCGGACAACGCCAACTCCTCGAGGTTGGGCAGCAAACTGATAAGTAGCGCTTCCTCATAAGGGACATTACTACCAGTTTGCTCTGGACGCTCGCTTCACTATCGAGCAGTGGATAAGGTTTCAAACATCACAAGTATGTGTATACTATCGTTGCTTCACACCTGATGTATATTTCTTCCCATGCGTCTTTACAATACCTCCCACATCTGAGATCCCACAGCGACAAGCCTATTAAACAACTCATCTCTCATAGCCACTGCCGTTAAATGATGCTCCTTTCCGTCTTTATCTGTGATAATCAACCCATCCACAATCTTTTTCTCCAGCGCCCAACTCACAACAATGCGGCTCTTCCAGCCCAGTCCTCCAACCTTGCGGAGCTTGGTCATGTCGGCAATCGGCAGCGACCAAGCCGGATCGACATTGGCGAGATCTGACGTCCAGCTGAGTGCTGGACTTGTCGCTGTAGTTGTGACATACACATAGCCCTTTTGTCCTTTAAATCTAGCTGGAAAACTGACAGGTCCAGCAAACGGTCCTGGATCGGGCGGTTTCAGCACACCAAGTCTGTTTTGGGCGTGTTTCTCACCCGTGGCGGCTTTGACTTTGTCTGTAATGAGAAGCACCTGGATGCTGCCGCCAGTGACGTTTCGAATAAATTGAACGAATTTGTTCTTTTTCTTTGGTTTATCTGCACTTGTAGATGGGGTTTGACTAGGGTTGCTCTGGTCGTTTGCCGCTGGTTGCCCATCGGATGATTGTGGTGGTGGCACAGGGACCTTGCTGCGCTCACCGATGCGAAGGAGTGTGACGGCAAGTTGGGCGTTGGTAGGTACACCACGAAGGATTGAATTGCGCGGAATGAGATACTTTTTGAAATTTGGATAGCTCTTTGCGAGAAATGCTTCCACCGGCCGCAATACAGGATCACCGAACAGACCAAGTCCGATACTGAATCCGACGCTTTTTACGAGCATGTAGGAAGTGATAAAATAAGAAGCGAGTAATGGTAGTATCAGGCAAGATGCAAGGATGATCCTTGGCCGTCTACTTCGAAATGGTAACGTTGGGTCCAATGCATTACTAAAGCGCTCCCAGTTGTCAATGACATCGGCGAGTGTGCGCATCGTTGACTCGGCTTGTTTCCAGACAAGTTTTGAAACGGGCTGTTTTGTCTTGTCCATTGTGGTTTTCTGAGAAGTAGATTGAGAGTCTGCAGTTGTTAATTCATGCTGAATCTGCGTCAGGTCTGGAGCGGTGACATCAGGCGCTCCGTTGTCGTCAGGATGGTCAGGGCTATCCTGTGGCTGTTTGCCGATGCTTGTACTAACAAGGAGCTATGGAAGTCAGCATGTTAAATTTTTTTTATACAAAAAGAAGTTGAATGGTAGGCTTACCGTGGTGATACTGTTGATAAAGCTATGCGCCTCTTGTTCAACACCTTCGCCTGTCTGTGTCTCTGGGGCTCCAGTAATTGTATCATCAGCACCCAGGACGCCGGCCGCTGGTTTCTGTATATCTCCCGTCTTGGCATTAACAAGTCCTCTAGCCATTGGCGGGAAGGAAACACGTCGAAACCTTGGAGACAAGATCAAACCCATAAGAAAAGCAATGGAGACCGGCAGCAAGATGTCGAGGAGCCAAGCAACGAGGTAAACAGCAAGATAGGTGGATGTCCTTTGGTGTTCATTCCACGATCTCAGTCGCATAATATGTTTCCAACCCGAAATCAACTGCACAATAACACTAGTGTAAAGACGTTCCAGATGGGCCCGCAGCTTTTCTGGAGAGAACTCCTCGTCCTCGGAGATGTTCATGTCCAGGTTCGCGAGGGGCGGCTTGTCGATGGTCCTTACATAGAAGACCTGGTTGTCAAAACGTCTGATGAGAGTGAAGAGCGTTTCATTGGGCAGGCCAGTGATGATTGGCTGCGGCACAGTTTGATCCGTGTCCTTCCAGCCCAGGTCTTCGACGTCCACCTCATCGCGACCGGTTTTTGCAGCTACAGCCCCATCTTCTCCAATATCAGCGTTGACAGCTTCGTTTGCGACGGCATGGCTCTCTGTAGGTGCGTCCTCTTCATGTGCTTCAACCATTTCTGGGCTGTCATTGATACTGCCAAGGCTGTTATCTTGGGGTGGTAATGTCGCCATGTCGTCTGATGTGTACGTGTTAAGTTCAACGTCCACAGAAAAGGTAATCTACTTTTAACATTTAGATATGAATAAGGCAAATTTCTGTGCGCCATATATCTGAATTTGTCTCTTGTTTTGACGGCAATTGCGAATGAATTACCCTTCGTGACGTCACCATCTCGTCGGTAAGAGGCTTACCCTAAATAGAGTCAGATCAACGCGTTTCTCATTTAGGATACAGGAGGAAACCAAGTTTTGGTACAAATATTTAAGTAATACACTGAAAATTGTGAAGTAAAAGATAACCTGCAACAAAATACTGTGGGACGCTACTTGACACAAGGCTGTACACCACTAACTGTCGTTAATATGTGGTTCACTTACTCCAGCTCGACACCAAAATGACATCCAACACAATCAAGTAAATGTAAACTCAATAAATCCATCAACGCCAAACCCTTACCCTTCACCCACTACATACTGCCCAATTAGGCAGCCCTGGTCATGTTATCGCCAGAGCGGACCGTTAAGGTTGGGCCGAGCGCTCGCTTCCCCGCAACCGAGGTCAGGTCCCGGCCATGCAGCCGATTTCCAACCCTCGCCTTCGCACTGGCTGAATAGACAAGGCCAGCTTAAAGACGAGGTGCGAACACCCCCCTCCAATTCATCTGTCCCAAATCCAATCTCACACTATTCATCGCAATTTGCATCAGTAGCACACATCACCAACTATGCCCTTCCACAAAGGCATCCTACCGCGCGAAGGCTTCTACGCCGACGTTGTGTACAGGCTCATTGACCGCACCGTCCTCAACCCAAACCTGCTCCTCCCACTCGTCTTACTGGCGCGCTACACCAAGCGTGGCGAGGACTTATCCATCCTGCACCCCAAGGCATTTGCACGCCTCAAGCGCGTGCTCTACTTCTCATTGCTGCGCGCCCTGTACCGATGGCTCTCTGACAAGCAGCGCAACCACTGGAGCAACGATCGCTACGATTGGTCCAGAGAGATTGTCGTCATCACTGGCGGCTCATCCGGTATTGGAGCCCAGATGGTCAAGTTCTTTGACGAGCAGGGCGTCAAGGTTGTCATTATCGACGTGAACCCGCCCTCGTTTCGCACTACTTCCGGCAGAGTCCGCCACTACCTCTGCGACATTCGTTCCTACGATGCCGTCACGGAGACAGCCGCTAAGATTCGCAAGGACGTTGGCAGCCCTACGGTGCTCATCAACAACGCGGGCATCTTCCACGGAAAGAGCATCCTCGATGCAGAGAAGAAGGACATCGAGTTGACCTTTGCCGTCAACACCATCTCTCACTACTGGCTAACCAAGGCGTTCCTACCCGACATGATCACCCGCAACCATGGCATGGTCGTGACAGTCGCATCGCTTGCCGCGCACATAACCGCGCCCAACATGGTTGATTACGCCGCATCCAAGGCCGCTGCCCTCGCCTTCCACGAGGGTCTCACCGCCGAGATCAGGACCAACTACAAGGCCACCAAGATCCGTACCATCATCGTGCAACCCGGTCATATGAAGACACCTTTGTTTGAAGGATTCTCAACAAATTCGCCCTGGTCAATGCCTACCTTGCATCCAGACACTGTTGCCGAGGCAGTGGTGAAGCAGGTACTTACCGGTCGTAGCGGAAACGTCATCCTCCCGCTGGGCGGCAACGCAGTTCCACTGATTCGTGTCGTGTCTGATTTTGACAGCATTCGAAGCCGCATCAAAGGCTCTACCTTCACCAAAAACTGGTCAGCTCAGAATTATGTCAAGGGAAGAGAGGATGCCATGAATAGGAAACTAGATGCGGACCCTAGCGAGAGCGGAATTCTTCTTGTGAATGAAGAGAAGTAGTATTGTCTGCAAAGCTACCGTTTTAATTACTGCGCCAGCTCCTGTGTTGCTATATAATTCCCATTAATGAATCATTATCTAGTTTAATCTCGTCCAACAGTATAATCTAAAAATACAAAATAGTTATTTTGCCCTTGCCGTCCTCTCCAATTAGCCACCGTTCATCTCCAACCATGACGCCATTGCCCATGACCTGCCCCCAAATGCCATCATCAAACTGTACTTCTCTTCCGTCAGGTCCATCAGAGCTTCTCTCCTTCGTCGCCTTTCGTCTCTGTGCGCCACCAAGCTTTTTATCAGCCTTGTCACTCGCAGCGCTACTGCTACTGCTTGTATCAGACCAAAGCACCGCAGATTCCACGCCATGAACACGCAGCTTCGGTTTCATATGCACGCTCAGAGTTTCCATCATGAAACAATGCCTCGCACTTATTCGCACCCCAGCCGCTACATCGTTCACTTCACTGACCGTAAGGTAAGGGAAGTCATCGTGACGCCAACATGGTGCTCTGCCAGGCCACTCCTCTTCACCCATTAATCGAGAATATGCTCGACGCCGTTGTCCTCGCCAACAAGGACTCATCGTATAATTTCCGTCAGTCAGTCCACCGCAGTCGTCTGTCCATAACGGCCCGTCACCTATCAATGGTATGCCGGTCGTCTTGACATGATGGCATCTGGGAGTGGTTTGCTTGCTGTGCGGTCCAGCAGACCAGCGATGTTCTTCCTCGATGAAAAATATGTGACCATTTGTGGTAGAATTATGGTCATCCCATGTCTCATTATCTAGCACCAAGGCTCGGAGTGATGGCGTGTCGCGTTGGCGAATGCCCCAGCAGTCGAGTTGACTATTAATCAATCTCCGAACTATTTGGGGTCCATTGTAATCTTCAGGTCGCTTCGCTTCACCTGGGTCTAAAGATGGCTTATAAGATGAAGGTTCTCCCAACTCCCAGACAATTAATCTCTCCAGTGGATCATCCTCTCCCCAAGGCGATCTCGTGGGCTGCCAAATGTAGACCACATAATGTGTCTTATTATGGGTTGAAAAGAATCTGTCTTGGTGGCTAAGAGGTATGCCCAAGTAATGAATCTTCCATTCTGATCGAAAGATGATTGACCATGTTCGAGATGGTTGTGTATGGCCGTACTGTGGTATCGCAATATCGGGGCCCGTCCTGACCATGTCATACGCCGATGCAAAGTGACGATGAGCCATCTCCTTCTCATTCAACGCGTGGTATGCTTCCTCCTCACACCACTCGAATATTAATATTCCGTGGCTCAAACGGACTCTCCGCACGACCTTTGCCGTTATGTCGAACGGTACTGTAATCTCCAGCCCTGTCCGCAGATCCCGAGCATGGTATACACCATCTACCCCGGGATACACCAGCATCGCATCCTCTGTAGAGCACGTCCACGCTGGATCCCAGTAGTGAAAAGGCGCCGTTTTATCATCCAGCTTCAAGAATCGATTCCACGGCGTCACTCCCCTCAGCCGGTCTGCATCTTGCAGCATGGGGATTTGAGCGGTAATGCGCGGAACCGCTGTCGCTAGATGGTAGTAGCGACGTGCCAATATGGCAAACACAGATGCCCAGTCTCCATTATCCAAGGCTACAGAGTCTCCATCTTTCAAGTTTTTCCGAAGTGTGCGGCCCTCTAGTGCGCGAGGGAAGTGCGTGAGGATAAGGCTGATAGACAGGTCATGGCCCTGTAGCGCCGTCAGGACGTCGGAGGAGATGCGTCTGCAGAGGATAATTTCGCGGGGAGATAAATATGAAATAATTTCAATAAAGACAGGATATGGCAAATCAGTCAATGCCATCGTGTTGGAGGATGCATGAGAGCGATGGCGGTGATGGAGAAGCTTGCGAGGGCGAGAGGTTGACAATGACGACGGCACAACTCCGAGCGTGATTCGCCTCCGCAGCTTACAGTATAACCAACCCATGCTGCATGTGACTGACTTGAACGACAGCAACAGATGAAGAAATTAAAATATACAAAAATTTGCAAAGGACAAATTTGGCTGTTTTCTGATTGCTTTGAGTAGAAATGGACATTTAATAGTTTGTACCACTTCCCAGCAGATTCAAACTTTTGCATCCTCCGCTCGCCTGGCGGAAGGCTGCAGGACCAGGACTCGAGGAGATGAGCCCGCAGGGATTCGTGCGTCAAGCCACGGCCAGCAGAGCCAACCACAGCTCTCAGCTTGACCAAATCATTAGACATGCGTTACACAATGCCATGCCGCTTCGTCCATTGCCCGCTCCCCATCTTCAGCCGTACACAGGCCATGAATAACAGGAGGTGATTTGTTTCTTTGGCACAAGAACCAGATTTCATGACATCCGGCTCTCGCTTAGACATCAGATGTGCTCAACTTCATTTAGCCACAGGCGAGGCGGTGGATATACCAGCGCCCAGACAGGGTCACCAAGAGAGGGTCATGCAAGGCAGCGAGCGGTCACGGCTGAATGAGCTGAATAATGAACGACATTTCCATCATCTCCCAACCATCACACATTAATCCCCTGTACAATACATATAATCGCAATGTGTCTGCCGCCGTACATACAAAAAGAACTCGACAGACTCGTAGCCAAACACGGCGTCGTCCCTCCGCCCTGGACCGTCAACGGCGGCGCACATCCCTTCATGATCTGCTGGCGCATGGGCTACGGCGAGGTCTACTTCGAAGTCTTCTGGGCATGGTGGGGACAGCACCAGAATGCACTGGATACAGACCAACGCATTGATTATTTCCGCTTCTGGCCCCCTCCTGCAGCGTGGCTTTCCTTCATGATCAACGCCATCTGGGACTTGCGCTCCGGCAAGAAGGAGGACAAACTGGCGCCCGACGTCAAGCCGCGGGACGGCTACCAGGAACAGTCTGACGAAGAGCATGAAGACGAGGACGAATACGAAGAATCAGAAGAGGAGGAGGGCTGGCTTGAACCGGAAGGGTTCAACTATACGCCCTATTTCAAACAAATAGAGGCTTTGGGCTTTGGGACGCAGCAGGAGTTTGAAGAGGCATTCAACGCCGAGCCAGAATGAGCATCACGCCACAATACCATACAGCATCATTCTTTCACCGTTCAAGTGACAAGGTTCCAAAGTGCCTTCTAGAATCCGCTTTCATGCATGACTCAATCAGTGTCAATCAATGACATGCTGTATTGCCTGCCGCACTTCTTGATCGCTTCTTCGGTGGCGTTGCACCTGGCAAATACGGGCGTTTGCTCACTTCACCGGAGACACAAACCCGCTGTCGGGACCGGTCCGTAAAACTACACAACACTCACGTTACAGTACAAAGTATCACTTATGATAAAGTTGACGTGTAGGTATACCGGTATACCGTACTCAAAGAGAAGATGATTTCAAATTTCTTCTTTCCACTCTTGCTACTCTACAAAGCATTGACGCAGCTCATTATGGCCATTTTTCTCCACCTCTTCCCACAATCACACAAAGCCTTCGCAGGCTCGCATTCGTTTCGTTTGTTTTTCGTTTGTCATATATGTTTGCTTTAATTTTAACCCCCATCGAGTCATTTATTGAAGGGTGGGCATGTGCACACTAGCCTTCTTGGACACAGCGTCGCTGCTCTGCCACAAGGAAGTGACAGTCTTCAGTTGAGTGTAGAAGTTGACTCCAGGGCGTCCGTAGAAAGTGCTGGCACCGCCACCGGCAATAGACTTCTTGTTACCGGTGAAAGAGAACATGGGCAGAGGGACGGGGATGGGCACATTGACACCAACCTGTCCGGCCTCAATGTTGCGACGGAAGGTCTCGGCCGTAGGTCCAGACTTGGTGAAGATGGCGACTCCGTTACCGTACTCGTTCTTGTTAATCAGCTCAATGGCGTCATCAATGGTCTCGACGTTCAGGCAAACCAGGACGGGACCGAAGATCTCTTGCGTGTAGCAGGTCATTTCGGGGGTGACGTTGGAGATGATGGTGGGACCGACAAAGTTGCCGTTGGGGTACTTCTCGTTCTTGTAGTTGCGGCCGTCAAGGAGGATGGTAGCTCCCTCCTTCTCGGCAGTGTCAATGATGCTCAGGATGCGCTCCTTGCTCTGCGGCGAGATGACGGGTCCAAGATCGGCACCCTCCTCAAATCCACCACCGACCTTGAGCTGCTTAGCGCTCTCGGCAACTTCAGACAACCACTCCTTGGTCTCGCCAACCATGACAAGAGTGCTCAGAGCCATGCATCGCTGGCCAGCAGCGCCAAAAGCAGCACCGACGACGCTGTTGATGAAGTGGTTCTTGTTGCAGTCGGGAAGGACGGCGGCGTGGTTCTTGGCGCCCAAGTTGGCCTGGACACGCTTGCCATTGGCAGAACCGCGAGTGAAGATGTATTCACCGGCCTTGTTTCCACCGACGAAAGAGATGGCCTTGATGGCGGGCTCGTCCAGGATGAAGTCGACAGTGCGGTGAGCTCCGTGGATGATGTTGACGACACCCTCGGGGAAGCCAGCCTTCTGAACAAGCTCAGCGAGGATGATGGCAGCGCCAGGGTCACGCTCGGAAGGCTTGAGGATCAAGGTGTTACCAGTAATGGTAGCAATGGGAATACACCAGAGAGGAATCATAGCAGGGAAGTCTGGGTCTCTTGTCAGCCGGCGTTCTCCGATAGCGGATTTATCAATTGGCAAACTTACTGAAGGGGCAGATGGCAGCAACAACACCCAATGGCTCACGGTAGGTTCTGGTCTCCATATCCTTGGCAACCTCAAGAACCTCACCCTTGAGCAGCTCAGGAGCACCGCAAGCAGCCTCGGCAACCTGGAGTCCTCGGAGAACATCACCCTTGGCATCAGCAAAGGTCTTGCCCTGCTCAAGGGTAATGCTCGCAGCCAAGCGGTCCCAGTTCTCACGAATGAGCTGAACGAACTTGAACATGATAGCCTGACGGTGCAGGACAGTAGTGTTCTTCCAAGAGGCAAAGGCCTTCTCGGCACTTGCCACGGCAGCCTTCATCTCCTCATCGGTCATTTGCGGGACGCGAGTGACGAGGTTGTTGGTGGCCGGGTCGGGCAGGTCAATGAATTTGTCAGTCTTGGACTGGACAAACTTGTTGTCGATGAAGTATGGGGTGTTCTCGACGGACTGGATCTTGTCGTGGGTGGTCGGGAAGCTGGTGGCGGTCGAGGCCAGAGCAGACATGGGACGGAGCTGCTGGGCGGTGGCCTGGATTCGGCGAGCGGCGGCGGAAGCGCCATTCTTGGGCGACGACGAAGCCATCACGGCGGGAGTCGAGCGAGGGACGACGGAGCGGCCGCTGCTGGCAGAAACGCTTCTCGTTATAAGCCGACGCATGGTTGAGAGGAGGAGGAGGGGAAGATGGAAGCTTGAGAGAGAGGTAGGCAGGACTAGATACTAATGGCAACGTACTGCTAATACAAGAAATAAAAATTGAATTGTTGCTCTCTCGTCTCAGAACGGCCCCGAAGATGTAAAGGTTCTGTTTTCGTCCCGCCTTGAAACAGATGATAGGGAAAAAAGTTCGGAGGGTCAGCCAAAGTGCCGTAGCGGTTGGGGTCTCGGTTGTGTAATGGGAACTGGAGAAGCGGTTGACGAACACCGCGAGCACCGGCTATGGACGGCGTGGGGGGAAAACAACTGGGGGAGGAGACCTGTTGTCGAGTGGGGACGGGGTCCGTTAAGCCGAAGCACGCTCACCTAAAAGCACACTCTGCTGTACATAGGTACTGTACATAGGCACTGCACTTACAGCGCTCACAGCGCCCACACGCATACACATAGTAGCTGCCATGGCCGCCCAGGACATGCCAATCTGTCCCACGGCCATGTCCCGTCACTCAATCTGAAAGCCGAACGGGCTCCGCGGCAAATGCTTCCGATATACGGACCACGTTTCCTCATGCTACCACTAAATGGACGCCTTCTCCATGGATCACGACATGATTACAGCACATCAATGTTTATTTATTCAATTTACGCCTTACAGCGCCTTCTACTGATAACAATAATTGGATACAACTTGCATACAGCCTGTCAATTGTCCAATTGCTCACGTCACATCGCACTTCGTCACACAATGTCACTCAATTAAGCCTGCACAAGATATTCATTCCAGGCATATATCGTAATTCTGTTACAGAGCGGCTGCATGCATCACCAGCATATCGCCAGGATGGTCAGCTTTAAATACAAGGACGCCATATTCTCCTTCCCTCTCCAATCAAAAAATGATCCATGCAAACAAGCAAAACAAAAACATTCTTCTTCTCTGGTTTGGGCCGAGGAGCTCAACAGCGTGGAGGCAATTGTGTGTGTGTGTGTGTTTTTTTTTTCTCTATTTTTTTGATAAAAATCCCTTTTAAGTTCCGTGGTATTTTGATTCGCATTGCTCGTCATGCGGCGACGTACACAACGCATGAACGCTTCTTCCAAATCAGTCAACACTTGCACGCTTAGTTAGCGCTGCGGGTGTTGCGCTTCTTGGCCTCGTTCTTAGCCTTCTCAGCACCAGAGGCAACAGCCTCAGCGGCCTTGTCCTTGACGTCCTTGGCCTTGGTCTTGGCGTCACCAGCAGCCTTCTTGACGGCAGGGGCGCTGCCACCGCCCAAGACGGTGACAATGACTACAATAATAGAGATGAGAAGACCACCGATACCGGCGGCAATCTCAGGAACAAACTTAATGGCCTCAATGGGGCTGGTCTGGGCAATGGTAAGGAACAAGTCAAGCTTCTCGCGGACGTAAAGGACAGGGTCGTCCATGAACTTCAAGTCGCTAGGAGACTTGGGGATGTCCTCCTCCTTGGGCTTGTCAGCTTCGGCGAGGGCCTCCTCAACAGCGTGCTTGGGTTTGAAGGTCTCCTCAGCGAGCTTGTTGGCATCCTCAATGGAGTGTCCAATGTAGATGTTGTCGAAGAGGATGTCGTTCTGCATGGTCCAGAGTTCGAAGCCGATCTGTAGCATTCATTGGTTAGTTGCTGATTCAATAAGAAGCTTGTCGGGAAAAAAGAAACTTACAGCGCCCATAGGCTCAAAGTTGGCGGGAGTCTTGTCCTCAAAGAAGCCAGGGTTCTTAATCTTGCGAGGAGCCCAAGGTCCCTTGTAGGCAGGGTTGTCAATGTAAGGCGCGGTCCACTTGCCCTTGTAGTCGGGGTTGCGCTTGTTGGGCTTGGTGTAAGGACCGCATCCAGAGACGTCGGCGCACTTGGGGTTGGGAACGGTAGGGGCGACCCAGTCACCATCCTCCTCATCATCCCAGTCCTCAGGCTTCTGGGCCTCAGGGTCGGCGACGGTCAGAGGCTCCTCATCGAGCCAATCCTCAGGCTTGACAGCCTCCTCATCGACAATCTCGTAGGGAGCGTCCTCGTCCCAGTCCTCGGGCTTGGTAGCCTCAGGGTCAGGAATACGGGCCTGGTCGACCCAGTCCTCAGGCTTGGTGTCCTTGGGGTCGTCAATCTCAGCCTCAGGGTTGACAGAGGGAGAGAAGTCCTCGAGAAGAGAACCAGTCTTGACCTCCTCGTTGTTCTGCTTGATAGCGTAGGTGTTGTTGGGATGAACAATGAGGGTGTATAGCTCAGTGGTCTTGACAATCTTGGCGCTAGGAGGAGCAGAAAGATGCTTCTCCTCGTACTCGCCAGTCTTGGGGTTCTTGTGGTTGAAGATGAAGTGGACCTTGTTGGTGTGGCCACACTTGTCAGGACCAAACATGATGACATAGGGAGTAGCATTGCTGAACTCGGACTGGTGAAGAGCCTTGTTGTCACGAAGAAGCTTCAGGTAAGCACCACCGCACTCAAGGCCGTTCTGGAGCTTGACCTCGTATTGGACAACGAGAGTCTTGCCCTTGTTGTCAATCTTCTTGGGGAACTTGGCGGAGATGGCGTGGTGAGCGGCAGGGTTCTTGACAACGAGACCGTTGTCACCCTCAATGCCCTTGTAGACGGAGGGCTCCTCAACAGCCCATTCACCGACGTAAGCCCACTCCTCTTCCTCATCCTTCTTCTCATCGGAGTCGCTCTTGGCCTTCTTGGCGCTAGAGGCCTTCCAGCGCTTGTCCCAGCCTTCGGTGAACTGCTCGAGGAAGGGAGCCTTCAAGGTGGTAGGCTAGAAGGGAAAACCCATCGTCAGCATCAAGCTTGAGCAGCGATTGAATCACGAATCTGTACTCACAGTGAAAGTAGGAAGCTCAGGAGCAGCGGCAGAGGCAGCAGAAGCAGCAGCCTCGGGCTCATCGGCATGGGCGACGCCAGCCAACATGGCCGCCGACATGGCAGCAGCAACAGCGTTGAACTTCATTGCGAAGAGGTGATCTTTTTTTTTCTGGGGAGAGAGGAAGAAAAAAAAGGACCAGGGGATTCAAGAGAAAAACAAAACACAAGCTGTATATCAATTGGGCTCTATCCCAAACACGCAAGGTAGACAAGAGAAAAAGAAATCACAAGTGAGGAGAAACTGGGGCGGCGATGGCTTTAGAAGAGAACAGGTCCGTGGTGGAGAGAGCTTGCGCGATTCGAGAGGACACGTTGAAGCTCTGGTTGGGGTAGGGGGAGAGAGACCCTACTTTTTTTTGCCTGGGCGGGCGGCTCCAAGTGCTGGCTGGTGCAGTTGCGGGTGCGGGGGGCTGGGCCTGACTGGGACCTGGCAGGACCTTGCACGGCTCTTTTTTTTTATAGCGGGAGGGAGGGAGTGCTACAGAGTGTACCTAGGGATGGATCCTGGTGAGCAGTGAAGCAGAACTAGTAGTAGATGAGTTTTCATTGAATCATCTGGCCATTTGTCTACTTATATATAAATTTTGGGAAAATTTAAAGCCAGTCTTTCCAGAAATAGTCAAGCTAAAAATGACACAAACTGGCACGCGCAAAGTCTATTTGATCCATCTCTTGTCAGATCATAGGTTAATTAGGTGCTGGGAACAGAGAGTTTAATCACGGCCCAGGCAGGGCTTGCCAGGATCGAGTAGCGTCGCATCCTCTGGACAAGGCAAAAGTTGCCGAGTTGGCTGATTCGTGTGTCCGGCAATATTCCGTAGGCTAATTGATTCATCGACACATCTCCCACTCGTCTTACTTACGGCTCGCGGCTGCATTATTAATTACGGCACAGTGGATTGCTCGGTCAGGGTCAGGCCGCTGATGAACAACACCCACGACATGGTTCGCCAGCGCCAGCGCCAGCACCAAGGGTCCAAATCTCGTACGAGGCTGATGATTGCCAGCCAAGGTGTCCACAACTGATTTTGTTGCCATGCAGCAGCGCGGCACTTTTTGGAGCAAGCAGCGCAAGGACAGATCAGAGGCTTGCAGCCGAGCTTGTGCCTGGCGGCCTGCCTACCTGGCCTGGTTCTGCAAAGCTTAGGTCCTGTCTGTGGCAGAAGTCTAATAATAAATCCATCCCAGCAGTGAACTCAACTCCAACATGCACTTTTTTTGCCCAGGAAAAAGTTAATGCATCATCTACAAACTTATGCAATGTCCGCGTTATTTATTTCTTTAGTAATCTAATATCCGTCTTGTCTCTTCTCCAACATTCCTATTCTCCCATATTGTAGGGCTTCCACGCGCATTTGTACGAGTCGACAGTTTATCATCATCTCAAGTTCTAAATACATTCATGCACATATACTCAGACAAATTGATGAGCCGCAAACATTAATTCTGCTAGATTATTCAGATTTTTTTCCTGGTTTTTTTTTGTTTTTTTGTTTTTTTTTTTCCTTCTTCTTCATTCTTCGATATTGTACGATATTGGTGGTCGACAGTGGGCTTCGTTATTAACTCGACCTCGATCTCCGCAAAAAAGACCCTCCACCACTGAACGATTATCACTTAGGTAATGATTTCTACGCCCAATTGCCCTTGCAGCCACTTTCTCACAAGCCGGAACCTTCCTAATTATTGTCCAGTTCTTTAGCACTAACGAGGCTAATGCGTAGTTGCTGTATCCCAGAAAAGTACCGCAAGCATCAAACTACCCCGCCAAACTTTTTTTCTCTAATCTTTTCATTTGTCGCCATTTTTCGGAGCTGCTCTTCGACTTTTTTACATTTTACCTGTTCCTGTTTCTTTTCTGTTATTTTTGATTTCAAGAAAAAGAATTGGTATCGTCACAATGGCTGCTGCTCAAAAGATTGCCATCGTTTCCGTCTACGACAAGACTGGCCTGCTGGACCTGGCCAAGGGTCTTGCTCAGCAGAATGTCCGCATCCTCGCATCGGGCGGCACGGCCAAGCTGATCCGCGAGTCTGGCTTTGCAGTCGAGTATGTGCTTTCCATCTCATGAAATGTCTACTAATGACTGCTGAATGTTAATCAATTTTTGCTTCAATAGAGACATCAGTGCCATCACCAAGGCGCCCGAGATGCTGTCTGGCCGTGTCAAGACCCTGCACCCCGCCGTCCACGCCGGTATCCTCGCCCGTAACCTCGAGTCCGATGAGAAGGATTTGGCCGACCAGAACATCAACAAGGTTGACTACGTTGTCTGCAACCTCTATCCCTTCAAGGACACCGTTGCCAAGCCCAACGTCAGCATCCCCGAGGCCGTCGAAGAGATTGACATTGGTGGTGTCACTCTGATCCGTGCTGCTGCCAAGAACCACAAGCGTGTCACTATCCTCAGCGACCCCAACGACTACGCCGGATTCCTCAAGGAGCTTGAAGCGGGAGAAATCAGCGAGGCCAGCCGCAACGGATACGCCCTCAAGGCTTTCGAACACACAGCCGACTATGACAGTGCCATCTCTGGCTACTTCCGCAAGGAGTACGCTGGCAACGGCGACCAGTACATGGCTCTGCGCTACGGTGCCAACCCTCACCAGAAGCCCGCCGCTGCTTTCACCAACGATGCTAAGCTGCCCTTCAAGGTCCTCGGTGGATCTCCTGGTTACATCAACCTGCTTGATGCCCTCAACGCCTGGCCTCTGGTCAAGGAGCTCAAGCAGGCTCTTGGCAAGCCCGCCGCTGCTAGCTTCAAGCATGTCTCCCCGGCTGGAGCCGCCATTGGTCTTCCCCTGACCGACGAGGAGCGCAAGGTTTACTTCGTCAACGACATCGCTGGAATTGAGACCTCTGGCCTCGCCCAGGCTTACGCCCGTGCCCGTGGTGCCGACCGCATGAGCAGCTTCGGTGACGTTATTGCCCTCAGCGACGTCGTTGATGTTCCCACAGCCACCATCATCTCCAAGGAAGTTTCGGACGGTGTAATTGCTCCCGGATACGAGGATGCTGCCCTTGAGATTCTCAAGAAGAAGAAGGGTGGAAAGTATCTCGTCCTCCAGATCGACCCCGAGTACACTCCTGGACCTACTGAGACCCGCACCGTCTACGGTATCAACCTCCAGCAGCACCGCAACGACATCGAGATCTCCCCCAAGAGCTTCACCACTATCATCACCCCCAAGGATGGCGGTGCCCTTTCTGAGGCTGCTGCTCGCGATCTTACCGTCGCCACCATCACCCTCAAGTACACCCAGAGCAACTCTGTCTGCTACGCCACCAACGGTCAAGTCGTTGGTCTCGGTGCTGGGCAGCAGTCCCGCATCCACTGCACCAGACTTGCCGGCGACAAGGCCGACAACTGGTGGATGCGCTTCAACGAGCGTGTTCTCAACCTCAAGTGGAAGAAGGGCACCAAACGTGCCGACAAGAGCAATGCCATTGACTTGTTGGTCAGCGGCCAGCTTCCCAAGGACGGCGCCGAGCGCGAAGCTTTCGAGGCTGTCTTTGAGGAGGTCCCTACCGCCTTCACTGCTGAAGAGCGTGAGGCCTGGATGAAGCAGCTCACCAACGTCAGCGTTTCCAGCGATGCTTTCGTAAGTTTATTCATTGGTGTAAAATCATCAGAAGTCGACACTTGACTAACATAACTCTGCAGTTCCCTTTCATCGATAACGTCTTCCGCGCTGCCCGTTCTGGAGTTAAGTACATTGCCGCTCCCAGCGGTAGCCAGAACGACGGTCCGGTTTACGAGACTGCTGAGAAGCTTGGCATTACCTTTGTCGAGCAGAACGTTCGTCTCTTCCACCACTAGATGCTGGGCTGGACATATGATATAAAGAAAATAATGGGTTGATGACATTTGGCGGGTTTTCTTTTGCAAGGTTTCTAAAAATGGATGTTGGCCATCCAATTGGGTAGATACAACAATAAATCATTGAATACATGATGAGGAGCACTGTACACTGTGGATCCTTGTTCAGCAACGACTGAAGCTAGGTCGTAGCTCGCCAGACCATAACTATTGCGAACGGTCATGTTGCCATGGTGGTCTGTCAATTTCACAATAGCTTAGGCTACAGTTCACTTGGGTTGAAGACACAGAAAATGCAGGAGTCAAGGACAAGTTTCCTTTCATTAAAGTGTGCATCACTCGTGCCCACGTAGTAGCAGCTGGCTGGCTAACAAAACTCCCAATATCAAAGTCGTAGTCTCCTATCCATCAAGCACCGAATCACATGATTAACAGACATGGTTTTGTTTCTGGATCCAGAAATATTATAGAAATATGGAATCGAAGAGAGAAAAAGGATCCCCTTTATATAATACAGTTTTTTCGGGTGAAAAAAATGCATCATTTACAGGGCGAAGAGAGCCACGACCGCCCCGAAGAGAGCGGCAGAGGAAGCAACGAGGCCAGCAGCGCCGTTCTTCTTATCATCACCCTTGCCGGACTCGGTGGCCTTGGCGTCGCTGCCGGTCTTGGAGGCGTTGTCGCCGCCAGAAGTGCCGGTGGGCTTGGTAGCACCTGTGCCAGTGGTCTCAGATCCGGAACCGCCAGAGCCAGCAGAGGTGTTGGAAGCGTCGCCGCCGTTGCCACCAGAGCCAGCAGAGGAGTTGCTGCCGTTGCCGCCAGAACCAGAGTTGCCGTTGCCGCCAGAGCCTCCGTTGTTACCGCCGTTGCCAGAGTTGGGGGTGCCGGTGGACTCGGGAGTACCGACAGAGGTCTGCAAATGGCGTGTTAGTTACCATGTCATGGCTGTTGGCGGTTGCAGTATGTGACTTACCTGGTAGTAGTGGTCGTGAGCGCACTTGGCGAGACATTCACCGAACTTCTTGGTGTCCTCGGGGCTGCCAGAACCCTGGGGGCACTTGCGGGCGCACTCAGTGTTGGCGTTGGCCTGATCCTGGTCGGGGGAAGGGACCTAATGAGACTTGTAAGCTTGTATTCACAAAATGCGGACACAAGTACACGGG
Organism: Simplicillium sp. C3G150-2; assembly: GCA_022702485.1. Lineage (NCBI taxonomy): Eukaryota > Fungi > Ascomycota > Sordariomycetes > Hypocreales > Cordycipitaceae > Simplicillium > Simplicillium sp. C3G150-2. Next base: position 5,292,603 of record JAJIYY010000001.1, on the reverse strand, counting down.
AGGCTGAGGCCAGCTCTCGTGGACTCGCGTCTGTGTACAACAAAGTTACTTACAGCAATGCAGTGAGCCTTGCAGTTGACGTCGGCAGCAGGGCACTTGGCAATGCACTGGTCGACAGCGCTGGTGGAAGCAGGCTGAGCAGCAGCAGAGGTCTCGGTAGCAGCGCTGGCGAGGACGGCGAAAGAGCCGGCGATGATGGCAGTAGAGAAACGCATCTTGATTAGTTGAAGAAGAATAAGATTAAGAAAGGTAGCGAATGTGGTGGTAAATTAGGTTGGTGTGGATGAGCGAATGACGACACACAGGAAGTGATTAAGTTGGCACGAGATGTGAGAGGAAAAGAAGAGCAGAAACGGGGGTGAAGCGAGCAACCGAGGAGGACATGGGGGTTTTATTATTATAGGCCATGCCCAATGCCAATGACTAGCTACTGTGTAGTACGGGGACGGGGCGGGCGGGCGTGCAGCTTTACGATATTACGGAGCAGCCATAAGATCCATCGCAAGGCAAGCTAGTCAATTGGTTTGGGTCTAGCTCGCGCAGCTAAAGGATGCAAGTTGAAAGTGCATTTGCCATTGTCTTGGGCGTTGTCCAGTACTGCAATTTACGGATGGTCGCCCAGGGGGGCCTCTCAAGAGACCAGGGTCGTGGCCGGGGACCGAGCTCGAAACAGGCCTCTTGGTGCCTTTTAGTGGGTAGCTCAGGCACCAAAGAGTGCTGGTTGGCGGGATTGGTTGGCTAGCGGTGGCGTGTTGGGGAGCTGGACAGTGGGTCGTGAAGAAAAAAACCGTAGCGCTGCACCAGTGGTCACCCTCTCTTGCCTCTGTGGTGCCCCCCCCCTGCCCTGTATTTGCAGCCGAACAGTGGTTGCACCTCGTGTTTCTCGGGGGCGGCCTGGGGGTGTGCAGGCATTTTGCGTGGTGATTTGTGACGCAGATCTGAACTTGCGTATCTGGGGAAGCGTCGCGACTTAAAATGAGCATACCTCCATCAGAGCATCAAGCGAAATTAGCTGAGTCGCCTAGTGCTGTCGATTCAGCTGTGATCCGTTAAATGTGCACCAGTCGTTTGCCTTTTCTTGGTCCCTCGTCCGACTTTTTATTTTTGCACCCTTTGATTGCCAGGTCGTGAATGCTGTGTTGTTGGTGGCGGACTGTTTCTCGTGTTTATGCACCGCACCACCAGTACAGTTTAGTGGACGTTGCACTAAGTGGCTGCAGACTCCACCCGCTAAAGACACTGACGACCTGACACTGCACTCACTGCTGGGAGACACTAAAGACACTAAAGACACGCCGAACCATCTGAAGAACTCGCTGTCTCACAACTCGGCAAGCAACCAAGACATTTCCCCCAGCCAGAGGAATTCTCTCAAGATTACCGGCAGCACTCCTTTGCAAAAACAAACTGCCTCTTTCAGTCATCACAAAAACACATTCAAACAATTGCCTATTAGACCCTGTTTTTCTCTCTTGTCTTGAACTGTCCTGCCTAGCCACCGAGGGTGCACAACTCGTCACTAATTGTATTCCTCAGATCTGCGAGACACAAACCCCTCCATCACGTAAATGAATACGAAGAGCTCCCCCCCCCAATTCCGTTATTCGCCTCCCATTTTGCATCCTTGGAAGCGGCAATTCTTCCGATCGTATTATATTCTGGGTCCAGCTGCCCAGCTACCTATTCTGGCTGCGCTGTGGTGAGTTGATGGCATTGCCTGTGGCCTGTCTCTGCACCTGCACCAATTAACATCCCAACCAACTCGACAACCCGATCAGAATGCATGGACTGTAAAAATCAATCATGTAAACATCTTGTAGATCTCCAATTGCTACTCGTCAATCTCAAAGAACCCCTTCTCCAACGAAATCCCAAACCATCCAATAGCATCTCCAACTGGCCTCACGCATCGCCCATCTGCCCCACTGTCCCGCCATGGCGTAACAAAATCCTCATTGAGAATTTATCTACATCTCACCAGCTTGCCTTGTGAGCCTTTTTCATTCAAAGGCAGTACAAACAGTACTCACTCATACCCATTGATACAATCCCAAACCAGTATCAACCACCCAAAACAAAAAAAAATGTCAGACGCAGACCAGCTCATCACCTCCTCCGATCCAAACCACCCCGCCAATCTCATCCCCTCGCTCTGCGCAAAGTTCTGGACTCTAGGCTGGGTGACAGGCACGGGCGGCGGCTGTTCTATTCGCAATGAGTGAGTATCTTCCCTCATCATTTGCCTTATCATCAACTAGCTTCAGTTCAATACTAACATATCCAGTGACCTCGTCTATCTCGCCCCGTCTGGCGTCCAAAAGGAACTCATGAAAAACACAGACATCTACGTCCTCTCCCTCGCCGCACAAGAAGCCTCCCTCAAGAACAGAGTCTACCTCCGCTCCCCTCCCATCTATAAACCCTCTCAGTGCACTCCCCTCTTCCTCGCCGCCTTCACGCGCCGCAACGCCGGCTGCTGCATCCACACTCACTCCCAATGGGCCGTGCTGGTCACGCTGCTCCTCGAGGCCCAGGGTCCTGGCAAGGACAAGGTCTTTGAGATTAACAACATTGAGCAGATCAAGGGCTTTGGCAAGGGCATGACTAAGACGGGCAACTTAGGATATCACGATACCTTGAGAATCCCCGTTATTGAGAATACTCCCCACGAGGAGGATTTGACTGAGTACTTGGAGGCTGCTATGGAGAAGCATCCCGACACGTATGCTGTGTTGGTTCGACGACATGGTGTCTACGTATGGGGTGATAATGTACACAAGGCAAAGACTCAGTGCGAGAGGTACGTTCTCTAAGTTCAAATCCATTCTTAAGTTGATGACTAACTTATACATGTACAGTTTGGATTACCTCTTCCAGCTCGCTGTTGAGATGAAGAAGCTCGGTCTCCCCTGGGTCACTGAGATTGCTCGCATTGGTCCCGATAGGCCATAGAGGATACCCAACCGAATTTGATATATTGCGAGGAGTTGGTGGTGAAGGTGGTGCATTACAAGGAGTCAGTGGTCGTGTAGATACAAGCGTGGCTTCAACAGCGTCAAGATATATGTCACTATGAATTCATACTGCATTTAGTATTGTCTACAGCTCATCTCGGACATGGACGGACTCGCCCTCTTGAACTTCCTCATCGACTGTCTCTTCACTCTCAGTCGGCTCGTCCGCGTCCTCTGACGTTTCTCCATCCACAGCCGATTCAACAGCCTTCTTCACCTGCTCCTCCACGGCATCCGTAAACTTCTCAGTTCCACCTTTCACCGTCGGTACCTCTTTCGGTATACCTTTAACCTCACTAGCCTCATTACCACCCACATCCACCTTTCCAGACTGATTCGGCACCGAACCCTTTGGCAGAATCGCCTTGGTAGCCGTAGATCCCACGCCAAACAATATCCTCAGTGGGAAAAGCACCAGCCACCATATAGGTCCATACAGCAGCCTCCTGAACACCAGCCAAGCTCCCGTAACCATGAGCATATACATGGCCGTCTGGAGGTACCACGTATCGCTCTTTTGCGAGCGTACCAGCGTGCCGAGCAGGTCTCTCGAACTTGCCAACATGGTATCCAGTGACCCGTACGATTCGTTGAGCTGCTTCAGCGCCGCAGACGACTCGACTAGCGTCTCGTGTGCAAATTCGCTACGAGACAGCTCTGAAGCTATAAGATCGTGCGTTCGGCGCAGCGCATTCGTGACATTATTGCTCGCGCCAACCGTTTGTTGGTCCTCTTCAGATAGGCTCGAGTGCTGGTGCTGTTGTCTGACAAATCGTTGGATCGGCTGCATAGGTATATCTTCGGCGGCTTCGGCCGACTCAGGTCCAGAGACTGGTTGCGAGTAGGACTTCATAATGAGTTGTCGTTCGAGCTTTTGCGCGTCAACCAGGCTCTTCTTGGCCAACAATCGAGCTTTGCGAAAAGCCAGACGATAACTAAGAACGACAATATGAGCATTCCCTTCATCGCAGTTCCAAATAAGTACCAAACTTACCTTGTCAGGTCTTGGCCAACTTTCTCAACGCCGTCTTTCAACCTTCCCTTCTCCTGCACCTCGGGCCGCACGTAATTGACCTCCTCTTGTAACAATTCCTGATCTTCCATTCCTCCTCTCAACATCTGACTGATTTCCGCACTCAGTTCCCCACTGACGCTATTCTCCTCATCCGTCCCAAGGGGTACCGACCCAGGTTGAAACTTGAGGCTCCCGAGGCGATCAATCAGCTCCCACAACTGCGACGTCGTCTCCTGCAGAGCCGCAAGGCGTTCCTGAAGAGCCTCCAACGACATTTTGGGCTTATTTCTGCAGCTGGGTTATTTTATGCAATTTTTTTTGCAAGCATTCGCTGCCTTGGTTTTCGAAAGGGAGTCAGTAGTGACGAAATAGGTCCCATTCTAGAATGACACCTGTCTGGGAAGCTTCCCACACTAGACCGCACTAACCACAACTATGCATATAGCGGGGTACGCTTCACTGCCAGCGCCAAATTTCGCAAACTCTCCAAAAAGGGACCTCGCATGCACAGCATTTGCTCGCGGATCGACTCAATTGAGCCTCACAACCGCCCAAGATGATTACGAAATTCATGACAGAGGTCACGGCCAAGTTCAACCCCTTCTCTGCTTGCGCCAAACCTGCTCGCCTCTTCCTTACTTTCCTCCCGCCCGATGCCAGATCCAACGGAACCTCTATCCACACAACCATTCTCCCTCGCACTTCTACAGAGCCCAGCTCAGTCGCCGTCAAATTCAGTATGTTGATCTGTTCTCGAATTATATTAATACAGATGACTTACTTAGCGTAGAGGACGGCAAGCAAATGAAGTTCACAACCGACAAGATCAACATCAAGGGGCTCGTTGAAGAGATGGATCGCCACTCGCGACAGCTCCAAAAGGCCGCTGACCTTAACGATTAAGGCATCAACACGATATACAATACCGAAGAGAGAGACACAGGTTGTACATTACGGGGCATTACTGGCGTTACACGGAGCGAAAATGTTTCATCAACAAGGGCATGGCACATTATAGACCCAGGGCCACTTCAAGAATTTGGTTTTGCCTGCTTTTTGTATATTAGCGCAGACTACAATTGTTAGACTGCGCATGTAAATCTACTAAAAAACATGACTTTTGATATCACTATTTGCATCCATTTTGTGAACCTGTTTAAGCAGAAGCGCCGCTGATGAAGAACCACTTGTCAATGGAGCTGTCAATCTTCTCGGGGGGAAGCTCCTGATTAGCAGGGATGGGAGGAAGCTGGTCAGGGCTAACAAGGTTGTTGGAGTGCTTGACAGTGACGTTGGCGCTAGTTACAAAGTTAGCAACGGTTTGTTGGCCGTTTTGATCGAGTTGACTTACGTAGAGACACCACCTGGGGGAGTCTTGCCAGTCATCAGGCGGTCCCACGCCTCAGCGCACTCACGGACAACGTCCATGGCGTAACTATTACGAGAGTCAGATTACAGTCATTTCGTACACGTTGGATATTCAATCAAAACTTACGCCTTGTTCTTGCACTCGCCAGTGAAGGCGAACTGGTTCTCAGGCTTGCCGTCAGGGATCTTGTAGATACGGAACCACTCATTGGTAGCACGGAGAAGACCAGGAAGGTGGCGCTCGACATCCTCAACATCGTTGAGCTTGGCGGCAAGAGGGTCGTTCACATCAACGACGATGACCTTCCAGTCAGTCTCGTCCTCGTCGAGGAGAGCCATGACTCCAAGAACCTTGACCTGCTTGATCTGGCCAGGGTAGGCGACAAGCTCACCAATCTCGCAGACATCGAGCGGGTCGTTGTCACCCTTGGCCTTGGTCTCGGGGTGAACGGCGTTGGGGTCCTCCCAGGTCTATAAATCGCATCGCCAGTCAGTTCATCGAGTCGTTGCCATTGCGGAGTCAAGCCCAAACGGTCATCGAACGTACCTGGGGGAAGGCACCGTAGTTCCAGAGGTAGCCCTTGTGAGGGAAGCAGTTGCGGACGAAGCGAAGCTTGCCCTTCTTGACATCCTGCTTGATGGGGTTCAGGAGTTCCTCCTTGGAGATCTATTACCATGAGGCAAAATTCAGTCAGTATCGTTCACCCTTCTTCCAAGTGGGGTGGGGCAGAGATAGTGTCCCCAAGAGCTTCTCCAAGCAATTGCGCCATAATTGAGCTCAACAGCTTTTGTCAAGATTTTCGAACAAGACAAGTGCGGAGGAAAACAGCTCAGACTTACCTCTTGCTTGGCATTGGTCCAGCGAGGGATCTCGACAACCATGTTCAGGATGGTCTGCTCCTGGTTGGCGTAGAGGGGAATGTCGTGGAAGGCAGAGATGGGCTGGCCATCCTTCTCAATGTAGATGCGGTGCTCCAGGGTGTGGGGAGCAGCGATCTTACGGGTGGTATACACGGGAGACGCCATTTTGGATGATGCACGAGAGCTCGACGACAGGTGACGAGCAATCTGGGCAGTACGCTGGGAAGAAATTTTGGCGGTGTTGGAGGGGGAAGAAGAAGAAGAGGCGGAAGAAGACAAAAGAAATGCAGGACCAGAGGATGGAGGGGGCGGGGCAGAGCGACCCATCTTGGATACGTAGCCAGCGCCAATCGCTGCTGCACCAGCTGTAGCCTCCGTAGAGACCCTCTGTATCTGAAGAGGTGTGTGTGCTAGCTGGCCAAACTGGCTTACTGTCTGGTTGTTAGCGGCCCGACAGGGTAATGTCGACCGAATGTGCTGCAGGCGCCCTGTTGAGAGTCGCAGGCGATGGGGCGCGTGCATGAGCGGACGGTAAAGTACGGTACAGTAAGAAGAAGGGGGAGGAGGGAAGGGCTGGGAGCCAGTGACAAGGCCGGCTGGGCAGGTATATCTATCCGAACTGTATCTTGCGTTATTCTGTTTTCGATCGCCCGTGAATCTGTATCTCGGCCAATGCAGGGGCGGCTTGCGACCCGAGACGGGAATTGGGGGAACAAAACGCAGTTGGTTGGCGCTGTAAAACCGAGGTTAAAGTCCACTCGGACAATTGGTCTGCAGGCGCAAGTCCGGTGGTGCTGCTCACTGTCATGGAATTTAAATCGGCGCCTTTTTTCAGTGAGTCGTGTGCTGCATTCCTCCGTCTGGGCGTCCGTGTCCCCTGAAAGCCACTGTAGCACTGCGCCGTAATAACTCAGACCTCCCGCCTGGCCGACGGTGAGGCAAAGTAAAATAGGGGCTGATCCTGCCAAATGCCGGGTGCTGTGGCTGCAGAACAAGCGCTGGCTGACGTTTTTCTCCCCCTGTCAAAGTGTCAAGGCTTATTTACTTTTCAAAAGAAAATAGCGCCTGAGGTAAGAAAAGCCAGTGGCGGTCCATCAGTCCCACATGCTGCCGACGGAGTCAGACGAAAGGTACTTGTCAATACCAGCAATTTACTATGGCGAAGCAAGTATCTTCATATACATGCGTTACCCTGCAGCACCCTCTGCAGGCTGCCAGAGGCTGGATCGGTCACAAACGGCATATTTTAATGGTGAAAATATTCAAGGCAGTGAGTATAATTTGCTTTAATTTGCACTGATGATTTTGCACATTCAGTCCTCTTAGTGGCGCTCGTGGGAGGCGGCAGCATTTCATTCTGCTTTACTGATGCTGGCACGCCGAACAGCCGATATATCTCTATTACATGATCATTTAAACCACACTACAGCACATCAGACAAGATCATAGCAGTAATGGCACACCAAAAAATGGTCTCAAATGTATTACTTCTCATTAATGACAGACAACCCAAACATATTGCATAAACAAAACTTCCAGGCCCACCAGAACATTTATCATTAACATCCCTTAAGCAGCAGCCTTGACCTCAACTGCTGGCGCAGCATCCTCGTCCTTGCTGGCAACCTCATCGTCGGCAATCTTCTCCTTAGCGGCGGCGACAGGTGCCTCAGCAGTGTCGTAATCATCAACCTCAGGGCGCCAGTCGCGCAAGTCATCCTCAGCATCGTTGAGGACCTGGCGAGCCTGCTGAGAACCATCGTAAGCGGGACGGGCATCACCAGGCACAACAGGAGTGTCGTCAAGGAGCTGCAAAAGACGGCGTCCGTGCTTGGCGAGAATAATCTGTTTCTCAGCACGCTCAATGGTGGCGGCAAACTCAGCCTCGTATGCTTCCTTCAGCTTCTGGCGAGTCTATTTGCAGTGTGGTTAGTCAATCGACGGGTTCACACAGATATTAGTGCATCGACTGGACTCACAATGTTGGTAAGCTGTGCCTCAGCGACAAGGTTCTCGGCCTCAGCTCTCACGAGCTCCTGCTCCAGCACAACAAGTCTGGCACTCTCAGGCTCCTTGAGCTTCAACTTCTGAATCTCGTCGGCAATCTTGGCCTTGCCATCACGACTAGGCTGGACGCTCTTTTCTGTGTTGCGGATAGCCTTGAGGGTACCGCGGGCATCATCCAGGCTATGGGCGTAGGTATCTTCCTGCTCACCAATCTCGCTCAGAAGCACACCAATCTTGTCAGAGATGTCGCTGATGCCGTCATCGCCAGTCTGCTCACCCCAGTCGGACAGCTGGGTAGCAATAGACACACGCTCGCGGCCGGCAGTCTCGTGAGCAGTGATGAGGTTGTTCTCGGACTTGATGAGCTTGTAGAGCTTGCGAGACAATTCGGGCTGCGTGTTACCACGGAGGGAGTTGAGGGAGAATGAGCCGCCGCCGCCCTTGCCGCCAGAGCCCTTGTTGGAACCACCGGAACGAATGGAGAATGCACGATTCCTGGATGGCCAAAGCATGTCAGCAATGATTTCAAATTGTGAAGAAGTGCGTCTGCAAGGAAACAATGGCGGAGAACAGCTTCCGATGCTGGAGTGTGACATGGTGTTGGATCGTTTTCGGATCGTAGCTGTGTGCTGAGGGTATGCAGCATCGTGAACCCCCGCCGGACGGAGGAGTAACGACAGCAGACCAAAACACCAGCAACAGCCCGTGTCGCAATATGGGCAGGAGAGCAACTTACATCTTGACAGGATTATCTTGAAGCGGATCGAGCTTGGTTTGTTCTTTCCCACAAGTTAGCAGCTGCTTCAGAAGATTGCATAGGACTACCACAGCCTGCCCACGCACCACCAGTAGCAACGAGCGCAGCAGTTGCAAAAGTCCGCACTGACTATCGTCAACGTACTATTGGAAGAAAGTGTAGTAATAAGAAGCTGTAAAAGCTTTATGCGGATGAATCCGGTAACTAGTAGTTAAGAAAAGATGAATTAGGTCTTGGAGGAGAGAGACGATTTATGACGTGCTGAATAGCAAAATGGTCTCAGGAATTGGAGTGACGATCGCCAGAAAAGTGCCAGTGCTGCGGGTCACAGTCTTTTAAGAGGGAGAAAAAGACAGCACGATGCAGGTATGCCAGATCCGGCAGCTCCAGAGGGCCAAGACTATCCTTTTGGCGGGCAAAAACCTAAGTTAATTGTGGTTTCTGGTCATACTGGAGCTCCCAAAGCAAGCTTCTGGACGGCGGATGGGGGTGTAGGAACGCTATGACATCATTCATGAGGCGGTGTCTTTGGTTGACTTTGTCGCAGCTTCAGCGCACCTAGTTGGGGATGCTGTCTCGCAGTGATTCCCACTGAACTGCACCCAAAAGCTCACCAAAAGCGTGGTGGCCCGGCAGCCCCGCCCCCGCCAGCGCTGCTCTGCTGGGGTGCTGTGGGCGATGACGAGTCGTCCGCCTTGCCCGTCTACCAGCCAAGCATCAAGGTTCAGGGCGAGCTGCTTTCAAACTAACTTCATGAGCATGATGAAATAGTTGCCTTGATTATTGAATCGTGTCTATCTATGTAATTACTCCACGGGGTCTCTGGCTCCAGAATTCTAGTAAAAATAGCAAAACTGTAATAATTCGCTTTGGCTGCACACGCTGAAGTGCTGTCGTGTCCTTCATATCTTCGTCAAACAGTAATACAATAAAACACATAACCACCAAAAAAAAATCCAAAAAAAAAAGAACCAGAGAACTGAATCTGAAAATGAGAAAATCCATGCCAATGACAAAAAACAAGGCATCATCCAACCGCTAGCCCCAGGGTCTGTGGTCTAGAACCACCATTGGCACGCCATCAAAGCTCCATGTGCACAATGGACTGACACAGACTCAGCCTGTTTAGGCTCAATGATGCAAAATCGAGGCTCCGGGAAATCTGTGCAGCAGCAAAGGCAAATGCCTAGTATCGGTACACCACAGTCTCCGTGGGCCGGTAATGGCCACTCACTCGAGGAGAGCGACTCACGGACTGGCGGGTTGTCGTCGTTACGCTGGTGTAGCTTGCCCTTGGGTTGTGATGATGGTGATGATGGTGATGACCGCGGTGGCGCCGCGGCGCTGGGGTGATCTCCTCCTTGTAGTAGTATTTGGTTCCGGGCTCTGCTGTGAAACACATGATGATTGCTGGGTAAGGTATGTGCCGTGCGACAACAACGATGCAGATCAATTTTCGATAAGCTCAGAGGAGGTTTGTAGCAAGCAGGGTTGGGGCGTGTACAAAATGCCAATGCAGATGAGATGCGCTGCAGCTTCGTAGTCAAGAAGTAAGCTTAAAGACGGGCGACAAGGACGGGGGTCGTCAATATGCTTTATATAAGATGGCTTGAGGAAATCGTCGTGATAAACAAAGAAAAGGGCGAAAACTTGGCATAAGCTATTGATTAATATCTGCACTCCACGGATGGAAGCCAGATTTGCGCTCGCCCATCCTCTTTATATCATACGGTGGATTCCAGGCTCCTCTCCAGCGACTCCGGCGACTCCAGCGAGCTCCAGCCCAGTGTGGCTTTGCTTGTCGGCTGCCACACCACTTGAGCTACGAGTTGGTCACTGCGTCATGATCGCTAACACTATTACTTGCTTGGCAGCTCGTTGTGTCGACGCAGGGTCTCGGTGTCAGGGTTTGCAGCTAAGCCACTCTTCTTGGACTTCTTGGACTTGGCATGCATTTGAGGTCAAGCACATCGAAGGCCGTCGCAAGGCCCAAGAGGAATTGCCCAGCCTTGAACCAGCCTTGAACCAGCCTTGAACGACATCACGCATCATACAGAGAACAACGACTGGCTTTGACAACTTTTCTTCAATTGTTTCATCTAATTGCAGTTGTTGTTACATTGTACAATAAAGAACCTTGCACCCAAATGAGTGTTTCCTCTCAATCACGCAATCTATTTTTTAGCGAATCCAACCTGAACCTTGCCTGCTGTCCACGTGGCAACGTAAATAGCTAGCGTGCTCAAAAAGACAACGAGAGGTTTGCGTAGCGTTGAGGCGTTGGTAGTGTCGTAGGTGATAAACAAGTTGCGGTCGCGGAAGTCATCCACCAGGTTCTGTGCCTTGATGGTAACAGACGTGCGGCCGACGGTGTCGAGGAACGTCTTGTGGGTGCCAATGGCAGTCTCGGTGATGGATGAGTCGGGGAGGTCAGCGAAGAACTTGACATTCCTGTAGATAATCGCGTAAGTAACTGTTTCTTTGCAAGATACGGTACATCAATACTCACTCCGCGCCCTCAGGCAAAAGAACACGCAAGCTGACCTTGCCGTATTCGATGCCCTCAGCCTGCTTGGGGCCCTCCAAGAAAGGAACCTTCAAAACATATCCGCCGTCGGCAGTGGTCTTCAACAGGTTGTCGGCATTCGAGTTCCATCCAACGGTGAAGGGGTATTTCCAGCCACCGAAGAGAGGGTATCGAGGCTTGAGTTCCAGCAATGCCTCGCGGCTGCCGCTTCGGAAGTTTGAGGTCGTGACGTTTCCAATGGTGTCAGTGAAGTAGGGATCAACACTGCCGGGCTGAAGGGGCAGACGGAGATCCTTCAAGGCGAAGCTGTTTGGTCGGAAGAATTGCAGCTGAGCCCACTTGGCACGATTGAACTGTGACTTGAGGCTGGCACCGAGGTGGAATAACTCGTAACGCTCCTCGAAGGCAACGTTTCCGCCCCAGTGGCTGACTTCGATGTCTCGTTCGAGGGTTCCGACATGAACGACAGGCTTGGTGAACTCGATTCTGACTTGGGCGGGAGCGGTCGCGCCGGCAGGCTTCTCGCCATAAGTGCCGTAGATAACCTTGTTGCCATCCTTCTCGGTCTTGCCCTTGCCGTTGTTCTCCTTAACCTCACTGTAGCTCTGAATCGACATCATGGGAGTCTTGATCTCGGTCTTTTGCTTCAACGTGACGTATGAAGAAGGGGCGAAGGCAGAGAAGTCGTGAACGAGATATTGCTTTTCGTCCTGGTTAATCGAAGCGGGCAGAGGCCGGTAGGCCTTGAGAAGGTAGTACGAAATGCCGAGGGTCTGTTGGCCACCAGCCTTGAGCGGGCTGGGGAGTGTAATTTTGTAGTATTGGGTGTCGCTATTTACATGTTAGCAATTCGGCGTGAGGCAATCGCTATTGATTGCAGAATATGTTACCTCTCGGGGTGAATTTCGACGACTTCGGTAGCGAACTGGCCAGCTTCGCTGTTCTTGCGATCCTTGACCTCGAAACCACCGATGCGGGCGATTTGTTCCGATGTGAAGGGGACATAGTATTCGTCTTGAGGCTCCTTGGACGTGTTTTCAATCACGACGTTGATGTTGTCCTTGACGAAGCTCTTCTCGGCGGAAATGATGTGCACGAGGTTGACATTCTTGAAAACCTGGGGCGGCTTGAACTCGGCGGGCAGGACAACATTGGATTGGGCCGCGCCTGCGAGCACAGGAGAAAGAAGCCCAAAAAGGGCCGCGACGACTGATAATGACTTCATTGCGACGAATTCGGGCAGCGGGAGTTGATTGACAGCTCGCCGTGGTGAATTCGTTGGAAAAGCAACGGGTTCGGTTTGCTGGCAATGGCGTATTAGCAGCTCCTGAGGTGCGTCTCCAAAGGCACACGTTGCTCATTCGCTCAGCGAGCTGCCCTGCGAGCTTGTGGCCAATCAGTGTCGAGGTGCCAGATTGGCAGGGACACAGTGGTGAAAGGTTTACCCGCTTCCGCCGATTTCGAAGGTGTGGAGCCCGGCTTGTTCGCTGGAGCTAGCGAAAGACGTCAGACAGATTGCCTGAGTGGAAATCTCGAATGGATCGATGCTCGATAACTGTAGTTGAGTAGATTTTTTTTTGGTGCTCTCCCGTCCTTTCCGGTGTTGTTATGCTAGATGATGCCAAAAAATTCATGGTAAAATTGTTCGAAAGCATACGTATGAGGAAGTGCAAATTTAAATATGGCTGTGTAATTGTACAAGTGGTTTTCAAATACCTCAACACCACCTACACTGTACGTACGCAGTGATTCGACCTACTAATACCAATTTCTCTTCGCTGTAAACACACCAGATCCCAATTTAAAAATCACCCTGCTTCCTAAAACTTGCCAACCAATTCCATACCGATCCAGATCGCTCCCATCTCTTCGTCAATATTTTCTTCTCCCGCCTTTTCCCAGGACCCCTGTCCTCCACGTTCCACAACAGTTGAGTTATAATACCTCGACTTGGTAGCGTCTGGGCGGTGGGCTCGGCCAGGCCACTCGCTCGCCCAATTGGGTGCCTTCCCGCCCAACCAGGTGCTGAGCTAGCTCGACGCTGATAAGCTGCAAGGTCCGACAACTTCCCAAACCCAAACTTTCCACCCTCAACCTCTCCAGTGCTACACCGACTCCTCTGTAAATCTCTCCATCGTTTTCTGGAGTGCAGACCGTTGCAACTTGATTTTATCCAACTCCTGCCACCCTGTACACGACCGTTTCGTGCCGTCTTTCGTTCCTTCTCTTTTCCTTAGCTACCCCTCCAACCCCGCGACGTCCGGTTCATCCTTCAAAATGGTCGGCCTTGGTCCTCGTCCTCCCCCCTCTAGAAAAGGTAATGCGGCTACTTTTACTGGCGGGAAATGCAATTGGATCGCATTTTTCATATGTGACCTTTCATTTGCACCATCAGACGACTGCACAATGCAAGCCTCTCATCTCAACCAGCTGCTAATGCTTGCGTCATAGGGTCGAAGGCAGATATCCCCAAGGATCTGTTGGAGGAGATCAAGCACCTCGAGGAAATCCTCACCGTCGACACCACAAAGCTCAAGGCGATCACGGATCACTTCATCTCCGAGCTTGACAAGGGTATGGACATTTTCAAAGCTTGCAGAACGATAATTGTCTAACAGTAGTACAGGCCTTAGCGTTGAAGGTGGCAGCATTGTAAGTTGATACGCCAAAGCATCCATTGATCGCATTCTAATCCAGTCAGCCCATGAACCCAACATGGGTCATGTCTTTCCCCGACGGCAATGAAACTGGTACATTCCTCGCCCTTGACATGGGAGGCACCAACCTGCGTGTTTGCCAGATCACCTTGACCGAGCGCAAGTCCGAGTTCGACATCATCCAGTCTAAGTACCGCATGCCCGAGGAGCTCAAGGTTGGAAAGAGCGAAGAGCTTTGGGAGTATATCGCCGACTGCTTGAACCAGTTCATCGAGACTCACCACGGTGAGAACAAGAACTTCGACAAACTCCCTCTCGGTTTCACATTTTCTTATCCCGCCACCCAGAACTACATTGACGAGGGAATTCTTCAGCGCTGGACCAAGGGATTTGACATTGACGGAGTTGAGGGCAAAAATGTTGTGCCGATGCTGAATGCTGCCTTGTCCAAGCGTGTAAGTCCTAGTTCATGACGACCAGGAAAAGAAGACAATTCTAACAAACAAAAGGGCGTGCCTATCAAGCTGGCTGCCTTGATCAACGACACGACGGGTACCATGATCGCCTCTTCCTATACCGACCCCAAGATGAAGATTGGCTGCATTTTCGGAACCGGATGCAACGCTGCTTACATGGAATCTTGTGGCAACATCCCCAAGCTCGCGGACATGAACCTCCCAGCAGACATGCCCATGGCCATCAACTGCGAGTGGGGTGCGTTTGACAACGAGCACAAGATTCTACCCCGAACCAAGTACGACATTTCCATTGACGACGACTCTCCGCGACCCGGGCAGCAGGCCTTTGAGAAGATGATTGCTGGACTGTACTTGGGCGAAATTTTCCGCCTCGTCCTGGTGGACCTACACGATAACCGTGACATCCACATCTTCGAGGGGCAGGACATTGCTGCTCTGCGCAAGGCCTACTCTCTGGATGCCTCTTTCCTTTCTGCTATTGAGGAGTAAGTACTCATGCTGAGTTGAGACATTGGAAGGCTAATGAATAATTCTAGAGACCCCTTTGAGAACCTTCAAGAAACGTTTGATCTTTTCAAGAACAAGCTGAACCTGGTTTGCACTGGACCCGAGCTGGAGCTCAGTCGCCGGTTGGCAGAACTCATCGGCACAAGATCAGCCAGATTGTCTGCCTGTGGTGTCGCTGCCATTGCAAAGAAGAACAACTACGAGACCTGCCACGTTGGTGCCGATGGCTCGGTATTCAACAAGTACCCTCACTTCAAGGCCCGTGGTGCGCAGGCGCTCAAGGAGATCCTGGACTGGCCCGAAAAGACCAACCCCAAGGACGAGGATCCTATTGAGATTCTGGCTGCCGAAGACGGTAGCGGTGTGGGAGCAGCTCTGATTGCCGCCTTGACCCTTAAGCGCGTCCAGGCTGGTAACGTGGCCGGTATCTTGCACTTGGACAACTTCAAATAAAAGTTGAAAAGTCGGTGCGTTGACAAACTCGAACGACCCATGTACGAGGGGTGATTTCAAAAATAAGACCAGAAATGAAGTTAATAAAAATGTTTCACGATGTATAAATGCGATTTTACTTTTAGAGCCCTAGATGTCGTTTCTATGTGAGTGACCATGTTCATGATATTCGTTATTTAACCGCCATGGTCGGCATTTCAGCTGATTTAGCCCATGAATGTGCAAGTAGGCAAACGGTATTCTGTGGCTTGTGAGCACGCTGGGCGTAATGATAGTGTGAGTATGGGCATTAGCAACTTACTGTCGAGAGTCCAGTATCTTCTCCTGACGCCCTCCCAGTCTCCCTTTCCATCCTGATCCAAAGCAGACATGTCAACGTCGCTCACGTCCCATTGAACGTCCAAACCAGCTTCTTCGCAATGGAGCTCAACAACCTTGGCATAAACGTCGTAGCAAATGCGTCTATCTGCACCAAGCCCGTTGAAGAAGCTGAATCGTCCATCCTGATCCAAGATGGCAACAATGGAATCCGTGAAGAAGTCTCGTAGCTGAGAGTAGTCTTCTCCAAATGTGTCAAAGTAGATGGCGTCGTAAAGCTCGCCCTGTTCCATGAGCTGAGGCACGATATCTTGCCATCGGCCAGCGTGGACCTTGAATGCTCCTTCCTCCGGGCCGGACTTCTCCCAGTCGGAGCCGAACTTGGTCTTGCCGTTGCGTATGTGCTCGAGCACACCGGGATGAGCCTCGATGATGTGGTGTTTTGAGGGCTTGAGGTCGGCAAACATGCCGTCGACGATGCCCATACCGAAGCCGATGTTGAGAATGCGTTTTCCAGTTTCGCCATTGGGGATGAGTGCATCGACAGAGCGGCGCATGATGTCGGTTTCCCATGCCATCATGACGCCGTTGAGGTCAGAGTCGAGCAGTTTGTCGCCATCGTATTTGATTTCGGATTGGAGGTATTGTTCGCTGGTGACTGGCAGCTCACCAGCATCTGGAGGAACAAATTCTTGATTTTCGGCTCCTGCAGATCCGTCCTTCAGTTCAATGGTAGCTTCAGTCTTTTCTGTGTCTGCCACAGCAGCTTGGGCTTCTTCAGCGTCCACACCCTCCATATCATCAGCAGACGACAATTGCTCGTATCCATCCATAAGTGCGAAGAGGAGCTCTGCTCTAACGCCAGCATCGAGACACATTTCGTATAAAGAAGTGCGGCCCAAACGCAGAGCTACACATCCTGCAGTTTCATTGTTGCTGTCCACATCGTTCCAAATCGCCCCAGAGAGGAACAGTTCTTGAATCACTTCCTTTGCTTCCTCAACTGTGCCATCTTCTTCATCATCCTCGCCTTCGGTAGCGTCTGAGGGCTCGGCTTTACCACAGGCACGAATAGCAGCGTGGAGGGGTGTCTCCCCAGTCTTGGGATCCTGTGACTGGGCTAGACCTTCCGTCTCTAATAGCTTCTTCAAGCCGGACAAGTCATGTCCCCAGGCGTGGTAGAGAACCTCACGGACGTTGTCGGGGCACTCAGCGGAGACTCGTGATTCCAGACTGTCATCTATTGTGGGTGCCATTGTTTCTTCATGGACATGCACAAACGAACTCGATCCAGGTTAGATTAGAGAAAGTATCTGGATATATCAAAGCCATGAATTTGCGGTTGTAAAACTTTCGCTAGAGCGCTGCCCCACGTCGTCGCGATTGCCCCACAGACAACCGCTGGACGACTTGTACAGGCATGCATTTGCTACACAATCCAGCAAGCTCAATGTTGCAATAAAAATTGAAATAAATTGTGTGAAGGCATTCAAATGAAACAAAATCCTAAAATATACTGTGGTTTTATTTAAAGATCAAATATGAACGCTTCCATCCGTTTGTTGGCGTTGCCGACATTATGGGATGCCAACGTTACCTAGATGTTCTGCAAAGTCGACTAACAGAACAGATAAATAACGTCACAGTTCAATATCAGATATATTACTACAGAAATAAAAGGCTATTTTGGAAGGATTTCTGGCGGAGACTTCTCCGGTACGTTTGCATTTGCATTGCTCACTTGGCGGCAAATTCCATGCACTGGTCTGTTGGTCTCTATGCTTGACTACTGAAGAGATGCCTTTGTAAGCATTGCTGTTGGACACAATGTCAAAAGCTATCAAATAAAACGTGAAACGGTTAATTCATAAACCATTACTGGTAACAAGGGGAATGTGTTGAGACGACCAACAGGTCCATGGACCCAACTGGTAAGCACATTTTATAGGACAGGTAGTTGGTTGAGTGTAAATGCTTTCAATGTGGCAGGGTGTCAAAATAAAACAAACCACTTGTCCGTTTACCGCCATACAGCTGTCTTTACGTTGTATATTTTTTACCTTGATATTTCCACTCGTGAACAGTAATTAATAAAGAGCGAGAAGAGGCGTTCCCAATTTGCAATCTCCCTAGGTAGCCTAGTCGGGGGGCTGATCCCCTAGCGTCCTCGGTACCTGGGTCTGTAGTACCTAGGCAGCCTTATTACAGAAGCCACAGCAGCGGAAGGAGCAGCGGCAGGAGCACTATGGCGAGTGGGCACAGGCTGTTCGGTGGGGTTGATGGCCTGTTGCAGCTGCTGAAGGGCCCCTCACCACGTTGCTGTAGCGGCTGACATGATTCGCCAATGCGCCAGCTATACGACTCGCTTCGCATCCACCCGCCAGATGCAAAGCTTCTGTTTGCAGCAACAAATTCCCAACCACGTTTTACAACAGCCAATTAAGCGACGACCTGAGCTTATCCCTGGCCGGGTAGCACGAGGCCTTTTCCGTCGGGCCTCTTTCTCGTCTCCGTGACTTGAGCTTCGGATTTTTCCTTTCTGGATTTCTGGTGAGCTTCACTCCATTTCCCCAAGGCCATTCTGCATTCCATCTCCGCTTGGGCCTGGTTGCGACAACCTCGCCTTGCATTTGTTGTCGTCCCCGCATCCGCATGCTGATCATCAGAGACCTCAAGGCACGCGATAAATCTTGGAAGACATCTCGGTCGTCAACGAAGTTTACCGCCACACCAGGCATCGTCGTCATGAAATTCGGAGAGCAGCTCCGTTCCAGCGTCATTCGCGAGTACCAATGGTACTACATTGACTACAATGGCCTCAAAGGCGAGCTTAAGAACGCCACTGGCCCTCTGCGGCCTGATGGGTTGGGAAGCAACGAATGGACCGAGGACGACGAGACGCGCTTCGTCGGCCGGCTAGAATCCGAACTCGAAAAGGTACATACGAAACAGCAGGTCAAGGCCATGGAAATCGGACGACGAATTGCGGTTAGCGAGCGCGAGGTTAAAGACGTCGTCAACCGCCTCAATGAACGTGGCCTCGGCGAAGAGGGCCCCAGTGAGGAGGAGTTTATCCTTCTCGAGGAGGATCTCAGTGACATTATCGCCGATGTGCATGATCTCGCCAAGTTTGTGCAGCTCAATTACACTGGCTTCTCCAAGATCATCAAGAAGCACGACGTAAGCACCGCCTGAATCTTGAATCGCCTCGTCAATGCTAACTCCCCGTAACAGAAAATGACTGGATGGCACTTACGACCCGTTTTCGAAACCCGACTCAAGGCCAAGCCTTTTTACAAGGAGAACTACGACGCATCTGTCATCAAGCTGTCGAAGCTGTACGATCTTGTCCGAACCCGAGGAAACCCAGTCAAGGGAGATAGCGCTGCTGGTGGAAGCCAGGCAAGCTTTGTTCGACAGACCACCAAATACTGGGTTCACCCCGACAATGTCACCGAATTAAAGCTCATTATCCTCAAGCATTTGCCGGTGCTGGTCTTCAACGCCGGTAAAGAATTCGACCAACAAGATTCCGCAATCACATCCATCTACTACGATAACCCAGAAAAGTGGGATTTGTACGAAGGCAGATTGAAGAAGACTGAGGGCGCTGAGGCTATCCGTCTGCGTTGGTATGGTGGGATGCAAAGCGAAACCATCTTCGTTGAGCGCAAGACTCATCGTGAGGATTGGACTGGAGAGAAGTCTGTCAAGGCTCGTTTCTCTCTCAAGGAGAAGAATGTCAACTCATACTTGAAGGGTGAGCTGCTTCCAGCCGCAATCTTTGAGAAGGCTCGCAAGGAAGGCAAGAAGTCAGAAAAGGCCATTGCTGAGGATGAGCGTCTTGCTGGCGAGATTCAGTACTCCGTCTTGAAGAAGGGCTACAAGCCCGTCTGCAGATCCTTTTACAACCGAACTGCCTTCCAATTGCCCGCCGATGCTCGTGTCCGTATTTCATTGGATACTGAACTTACTATGGTGCGTGAGGATAACCTGGATGGCCGCAAGCGAGCCGGTGATAACTGGAGACGCATGGATATTGGTGTCGACTGGCCATTTTCGCAGCTGCCTTCTGAGGACGTTGTGCGATTCCCTTATGCTGTCTTGGAAGTCAAGCTACAGACTCAAATGGGACAGGAGCCTCCAGAGTGGGTGAGACAGCTCATTGCTTCTCACTTGGTCGAGGCTGTGCCAAAGTTCTCCAAGTTCATCCACGGAACTGCTTGCCTATTCCCAGACAGAATTAATCTGCTTCCCTTCTGGATGCCCCAGATGGACGTCGATATTCGCAAGCCTCAGACACACGATTTTGGTATCCACCGCCCTGGCCTATCCGGCACCACTACTACATCAGATGATGACGACGAGGACTTTGACTCTGATGACGAAGCTCCTCATAGCCACCGTGACAATGGCGACTCCAGTTCAAGACCCAACCGTCGCGGACTCGCTTCTGATATGGAGGGCCAAACAATCGATCTACCCACTGCAGGCGAGGACTTCCCCATCTATGACTCCGACGATGAGTACGACGAGAACTACGAGCTCGAAGAAGCACGACGCATCGGCGGATGGCACTATTACTCGACTCTCTTCTCTACCAAAGGCCGTGCCTTTGCTCGTGGCACCGTCAACGTCCTGGGACATCTCGTCCCTGTTCCCCGTGCAACACAAGTCCCCCGAAGCGCCAGACAAGAACAGCTCTTTGGCGATGCCGTCGTTCAATCAAAGAAGTTCAAAGCCCCTCCCGGCAAGAAGATCTACGTTCCTGTTCGTGTAGAGCCCAAGGTCTTCTTCGCTGCTGAACGAACTTTCCTCGGATGGGTAAGACATTTTATCCCCTCACACCCAACCCAAACTCTCCAACTAACACTCTACAGCTCGAATACTCCGTCTACATCGGCACCATTGCCATGACGCTCCTCAACTTCCGCGATCACCCCACGCCTACCTCATTCTGGATGTCCGGAATCTTCACCCTCCTCGCCATCCTGAGCTTGCTCTACTCAGTAGCCATCTATCTCTACCGCTCCAGATCGATCCGCAACCGTAAGGCGGCTCGTTACTTTGACAAATGGGGCCCGAGTGTATTGTGTGTCTCGCTCTTCGTGGCAGTTGCCATCAACTTTGCATTTGAAGGTCGGGAACGCAAGGTCTGGTAGTAGTCTATCAGATTTCTGTAACATGGTTTGGAATAGCCGGAGTTTTTGTCTTTGATACATTTATACTTTTGTATACTCAATAAGAATTACATTACATTACACATCGTAACTTCATGACAGATCAAATCATGTGGAAAAAAAAATTAGTCAAGTCGAATGAAGTACCTAACGCCTAGCAACTTCCAAATCTCAATCCCCATTAGAATCCATTCATCAAAAAGCCCATTCATATCATTGTATCAACATTCTTCTTTACATTACACAATCGCCGTGACTCTCCTTACACTCCTTCTCGCGCCATCTCCAGATATAGTGATCAAGTTCTCAGACTCAAGACTTCTCATCACCTCGGTGAACTCGGCCTGCTCAACGGGCACACTTGAGCCCTCGCCCAGTCTCTTCGCTACGTCACTCCAGCGCACAGCATTACCTGCAGCAGTCATCTCATCGAGCAGTCTCAAGGTAGCATCCTTGATCTCGCCGCGTCGCTTCCTCTCCGCAGCGCTAGTGCCCTCTGTGAGCAAACTCATGTCGATGCGGCCCTGGGCATCAGTGGCGGCAGTCTTGAGAGCACTTTGGATAAGGCGGTTGGCTTCGCGAACATCATCCTTAGTCACTACTTCGGAGAGACGCATCTTGGCGTGGGCTTCAGACAGACGGATCATACTCTCCAGCTGACGAGTAGTGGCGGTAATGCGCTTCTCAGCGGCACGGACATCTTGTCCGAGTGCACGCATGGCAATGTAGCAGTCGACTAGCTCCTGAGCAGCTTCAGAAGAAATGATAGGTTGAATGGTGGATTTGGCGTAAGAGATGTACATGGTGAGGAACTCGACGGGGAGGATATCGTTGCTTGTCGGAGCGGATTGGGGCTTGTCTTCGAGGTACATGGATAGCAAATGCTTGGCGAGGCGGCGATCCATCTTCTCGTCAACTCTGTCGAGCATGAGGTAGACAAGATCGAATCTGGAGAGAAGAGTGGGGGGCAGATCGATGTTCTGAGGTACGGAAAGATCAGGGTTGTAGCGACTGCCAATAGGGTTGGCGGAGGCGAGGATGCTGGTTCTGGCGTTCAAGGTAGTGATGATACCGGCTTTGGCGACGGAAACTGTTTGCTGTTCCATGACTTCGTGAAGTACTGAGCGGGTTGCGTCAGACATCTTGTCGAACTCATCAATACAGCAGACACCTCCATCAGACAAGACCAATGCGCCAGATTCCAGCACAAGCTGCTTGGTTTCGGGGTCGCGCGTTACGTAGGCGGTAAGACCAACAGCCGAAGAACCTTTACCACTGGTATATACACCTCTGGGTGCAATCTTGTGAACGTACGAGAGAAGCTGGGACTTGGAAGTAGAGGGGTCACCACAGAGCAAGACGTTGATGTCGCCTCTGTACTTGGGGCTGCCTCCCTTCTCGAAGGTCTTGTTGGTTCCGCCAAACAGTTGAAGAAGCACTCCCTTCTTGACATCGTCCAACTCGTAGATAGAGGGAGCAAGGGACCTGGCTAACAAGTCGTAAATATCGTCACGAGCAGCCGTCTCACGAATCTTGGCCTCCTCCTCAGGGGTCAGTGTGCGAGTCTCCTGGATCTCATTGCCATCCCTGTCAGTTTGTTCTTCACCCTCAATGCCGAGTGTGGTTGGGTCAGCACCCATACGCTTCTTGTCAACCTTTTGAACATGAAGGACATCCACGTAAGTCTTCTGCACAGCCTTGAGAGCACGTTGGCGAGGGTTCACGCGGACGGCGTTGACACGGAAGATGCCAGTTAACTCAACACGGTCACCAGCCTTGCAGAAGTCGACCAATTCGTTGTACACGCAGACAGAGACAGAGTGAGGCGTTTGACCAGCAGGAACAGCATCAGGCGTCTCTTGTAATTTGATGACCTGCTTGTCCTCAAATGAGCATCTGTTATGAACAATCTGCATGGAGTTCTTTGAACTGCAAATTTGTCGGGGGCATTCGGTCGGTTCGCGAATCTTGCCACGATCGAGGCCAACGTTGACCGAGTGGTTGCAAACGTTGCAGCGGAAGAAAGCATCCTTCATGTCGGGAATGACAGGAGTGGTTCTGATAACCAAACCCTTGATGCAAATGAGGCGATCCATGTCTTTGTCATGTTAGCGGGGTGTTTAGTACAAATGTGGCATTTTTCATATAAACATACCAGAAGGGTTGAGATCACGGAGATTGATGGATTTGTCCAAACCGAACGGTCGCACAACGTAAATAGATGAAGCGACTTGGTCCTCAAGATTTGGTTGATCTTGGGGTGGGCGAGGAGTAGCAGGCTCTTCGGGACGGTCAGAGCTAGGGAACACCGGTTCAGAGCTTTGCGTGCTGAGTTGTGAACCTTGCTGCCCAGCGCTGCTCTGTGTTGTCCTGGCACGAGCTGTCTCGTTGCCAGCTAGCTCCATCATCAAATCGTGAACGGACTGATCCATTACGGGGACAATTTCCTGAGGGTATGACTGGACCTGGAACCATAGCTTTCGAGTAGGTGGGTAGAGGTTCAGATCGGAAATATCGAGATATAATCTGGTAGTGCCCAACAGGAGCATATTCTCCAAAGCCTCCCAGTATGGCTTTGAGTTGGCATCGGGTGCCTCCGCCACTTGCTCGTCTGTGAAGCCGTCACGGTACATGCGATATTTCTGCGTGAAGTTGCGAAGGAAGTCCTTGAACTTGCTGAAGGTGTCATCGATAGAGACGGTGGTACCCCAAATGAGGGTCTCGCTACCATCGTCAAGGTGACCAGCGTCGGAGGGGATGGGAGCTGGCGTGGAGCTTTCACCGCCGCCCTCACGAACAACGCGACCAGCCTCATCAAGAATGACACGGCGAGGAGGGCGGGGTGTTCTCAAAGCGTCTGAGTTGATGTCACCGCGTCTGCGAGCGGCAGAGCTTCCAGCTTCAGAGCCAAGGAAAAGCCCACTACTTTCACTTCGAAGTTCGGATTGTTGCCGAAGAGAACGGCCGGGACTGGAGCTGGGATCATATCGAATAGGAGATGATTCTACAACAAGTTAGAAAGCAGAAGATCAAAAGGTGCTCATAATATTGCACGTACCACCCGCGAGCAAGCCCATGCCGCTTGCTCTTGGAGTAGCTTGGTCTCCAATAGATTGTGTGTCGCTCATATGCTGCAGAGGGGAGCTAGGAGTGGGTGCATTGATGCCAGTGCTTTGACTGTCTGTCATATGACGCAAAGGCGAAGAAACTTCACCATTGTTACCATTTTGCTGCTCGGCGCCATTGCGACCGGGCGACGACGATTGATAGAATACTGGGCTGGAAGCGAGTTCTGAAGGGGGATCCTGACGAGGTGTACCGGCATCAGAGCGCCGACTAGACCGACGAGGCGTTCCAGATTGAGAGCTTCGCTGCCTACGATGAGAAGGCGACGACATTTTTGCAGTTTTGTGTGGTATGTGATGTGTTGAAGGATGATGCCGCCTAGAGGGTAGCTGGCTTGGACAAAATAATGCAGAGGGCGGAGGGGCAGGAGCGAGGGTCGCGTTCTTGCCCTTTGGACGCGTAAAGTGCTGTCCTGGACGCGATCTCAATTAAAAAACCGCCCCACAGCGCGTCAAGGTAACGGCGACTCACAAAAGTGGTGGCGGTTGGCTGGTGGTCGGAGCGGTCAAAGGTTGTGCCGGTGGGTGGTGGGGTTCAGGGACACTGACACCTGGTAACAGCATCTCGAAGTGTGACGGTGTGGACTGTATCTAAGCTTCGACCAGATCAAAAAAAAAATACAGCCCATTATGTCTCCTGGAATGACACTATTTTCGGTCCAGGCCGTCCTCATTCTTAGCACTGAGGATGGCTCTAGAATATTCGCCAAATATTTCAACCCTCCCCATTCTTGTAAGCACAATGCGCATAAGTTCTCCCACCTCGTCGCCTCCTTGGCCAAATTGACTGACATGTGCAATTGATAGCTGGCGCAAACGCCTCCTCGAATCCTTACCCCGATACCAAGTCCCAAAAAGCGTTCGAGAAGGGCCTGATTGATAAGACCGCCAAGCAAACCGGGGACATTATCCTCTACGACAACCGCATCGTCCTGTACAAGATGGAGTCCGATGTGATGATTTACGTTATTGGCGCTGCCGATGAGAACGAGATTCTCTTATACAACACAGTCCTGGCTCTGCGCGACTCATTGCATCTGTTATTCAAGTAAGTTGGCAGCTAGTCAATGTGTTCTTTGCGCAGCCACGCTGACTCAATTCTAGGCAATCTGTGGACAAGCGAACCATTGTCGAAAACTACGACCTCGTCTCCCTCGCCATTGACGAAATTGTTGACGACGGAATTATTCTTGAGACCGATCCTACAATCGTTGTGCAGCGCGTGAGCAAGGCTCCCACGCAAGACTTGCCAGTGGGCCGCATCGACCTCAGTGAACAGGGTGTCAACAACTTGGCTCAGCTGGGCAAGTCCAAGCTTGCGGACTGGCTTCGACAGGGACTGTAATGTGATTTTAGTGACCTGGAGACGAATTTTAAACTTTGAATGGCATTTTATGAAAGCGCTACGGAATGAAAAGGGGATACACAGTGTAGATCAAAGTGCTATGTCTGGCGCATGCTTTTTATGCAGGGTATAAAGAGTCTATTTTTCTGTTTTCATTTCTCATGGTCTAATTTCTGAAGCTGCCTTGCGCAGCCGATTCATGACAGCGGCCGCAATGTCCATCTCGTCGTCTATGCCTTCTACAAATATTGTGTCTGCACCTCGGCTGTCGAGGTCTCGTAACGCAGAAAAGAGGCCTTGTGCAATACCCCTTGTGTCTTTGCCCAAGTCTATATCATACGCTTGTCCTATTATGTCTCCTCTTGCGTTTACCACGTCTCCGTGATATATTTGGTATGACGCATCCGAGGCTTGTTGCTCACCATTGCATCTCGGTGACACAGCCTCCCATTTCTGAACCTTCAGACCACCGGCCGACTTCCATCTTTGGGTTCGAATGATGCCAAGTTTGGGCAGATGCGCACCATTTGTATGGCCATTTTGTATTGGTTGCACGGATTCCAGATCCGTCGATGAGATACGGTCAGTTCCGGCGACAGAGCTCAGTTCATACAAGATGACCTTCGCCCTGGGGCTGTAATGCTTGTACTTCATTCCAGGAGCTCGAGGAGCAGCTTTTCCTTCTTCGCTCTCGTCTTTGTAACCCTTGATTACCTTCTCCCAGCCTGGACAGCTTCGAAGCTGCTCCATACTGACACCACCCGGCCGTAATACCACGGGCGGATCACACATACCGTCCACCACTGTGCTTTCGACACCGACATCACAGGGCCCACCATCAAGAACCAACTCTATCCTTCCATCCAAATCATGTTTGACATGGCGGGCGGCCGTTGGCGAAGGTTTGGTAGAGGCGTTTGCTGATGGTGCCGCTAATGGAACACCAGCAAGCTTAATGAGAGACAGCGCGAGGGTAGAAGACGGCATTCTGACACCAAAAGATGACAGACCAGCTGTAACTTCAGGCGCAAGCTTAGATGGCTGCGGGTTCGGAACCAATATCGTCAAAGGACCCGGCCAGAACCTATCTATCAAGGCCTTGTATCTGTCTGGCATGCTGTCTGCGGCATCGCCCAACAGTTGGCGCAACATTTGTAAGTCGCAAACATGAACAATAAGAGGGTTATCAGACGGTCTTCCCTTGGCTGCGTATATTCCCTTGACTGATGCGCTGCGAGTAGCATCTGCTCCCAAGCCGTAGACGGTTTCAGTGGGAAAGGCGACTGGCGTGTCGTTATGACGTAGGTAATCCCCAGCTTCTTTAAGAGCCGCGATATCTGCCTCTGGATTTATTTGCCATTCTTCGAGTCTCCGAGGTCCCTTTGCTTCTCTGAAGCGGCCCAGTCCGGGACCTAGACTGGGCACTTTGACGATGCGAGTCTGCATGATGCGCCTAAACGCCAACGGCGAAAACGATCTGAAAGCCAATATGACGAACAGAATAAGGTTCGATGGCGCTCTTTGAATTGGTGTAAGCTTTCAGGACATGTATAATAATGAGAATTAGAAAGAAAATGGGTTCGCTAATGCAGGTGAAAGAGTTTTGTTCAAGACGTAGTCGGCCGCATGGGTCTGACTCAAAATTTTGAAAAAGTTCTGATGCGGGAGAGCCGCGTCTGCGCTAACAGATCTGCTGGCTTGGCACAGCCAAAGGTGTTAGGGACAGGTGCATCGACATACTTATACATCTCCACCAACCCAACATCATGCAGGTGATATCAAACTTTAGATGTCGAGAGCTCTATCAGTTGTGGTGATGTAGTTGCCTCAATTCATACTTCTTTATTAATTACTAGCTCTTGCACAGTGTCTAGCATGTTATAAACCTTTGGTGTATGGTACACTTATACAACCTTTACATGTAATAATAAGACTCGGAAAATATTTCTCTCAGCAATGGTTTGAGCTTTACCAAAGATATTTTCAGACCTAAGATTTTTCATATCAATAGTTTTATCCAACATGAAATTGGTTCAAAGGATAACTGCTCCTGCAAGTGTGTCAACGTTCGACGCAGCATTACTGAGCGCTTGTAATAGCGCTGTCTGCACCTACTGCAGGTAGCTGTCGCCACAGTGGAACGCTGTATTTTGCAGTGTTGGCCACCACTGCCGCCAATCGGCTTCAGCGAGTTCGGAATACATGGGAAAGCTAATAGTGAATCTTTTATTCCTCGCAGCTTGTGGCACTTTTAATTTTATTCTTAACTCATATTTCGACTGCTACCAAGTCCTGGATTTTTTTCTTCAGGCACAATATTAGCAATGCATTTAATTCCATTCAACCCATCGTAACCACTTGGCAGCAGCCCTGGCTCCGTGCCCCGGAGCACTTCAGGACCCTTGCCCCTCCTCCCCCAACTGACCCCTCGCCCTCGCCCACCTCGTCCACCACCACCACTGTCATCGTCCATAAAGCATAGCTCCAACCTTTTCAGAGCTACATCCAACTTTTTCCCTTTCAAATACCGCAAACCTCCCGACTCCTTTTTACACCCACAGCCGCCCTTCAATTACTCACTATAAGACTCTATCGAATAGCAATGGCACCCAAGGCTATCATTGCACCGTCCATTCTCTCCGCTGACTTTGCTCAGCTAGGCGCCGATTGCTCCCGAACAATGGAGCAAGGCGCCGACTGGCTGCACGTCGACATCATGTACGTCACACACATGTCAAGTTGATGCTGAAGCTACAATGACTGACAACTGGCTTGTTTGTCATTTTGTAGGGATGGTCACTTCGTACCTAACCTCACATGGGGTCCGCCAGTTGTCGCCAAGATTCGCTCGCATGTTGCCAAACCGACACAAAGCTATGGTAAAGGAACATTTGACTGCCATATGATGATCGCCGAGGTGGGAAGAAACATATGATTGCCTCAAATTGATATCGCACATAATACTAACGCCTCGGCTTCTGCCCGATAGCCAAAGAAATGGGTGAAGGAATTCCAAAAAGCAGGCTGTGATTTATACTGCTTCCATTACGAAGCTGCTTTCTCCAGTGCTGCCGAGAGCCCCGAGCACACGACCGACGAGAAGACAAGTCCCAAAGAATTGATAAGATATATCCACGACAACGGCATGTTGGCAGGCATTGCTATCAAGCCAGACACTTCGGTAGATGTTCTGTGGGATATTCTCGAGACGTCTGACGCCAAGGAGCGCCCTGATGTATGACGACACCTCGCTCAAAGACACTTCAAGAGATCAAAACGCTAATTACTGCAACTAGATGGTTCTGGTCATGACAGTACACCCTGGCTTTGGCGGTCAAAAATTTATGGCCTCTGAGCTACCTAAAGTTCAGGCCCTACGAGAAAAGTATCCCGACTTGAACATTGAGGTCGACGGCGGTCTTGGCCCTGGTACAATTGGCCAGGCCGCAGAAGCTGGTGCAAATGTTATTGTTGCTGGAAGTGCCGTATTTGGTGCCAAAGACCCCGCAGATGTTATTTCTGCGCTTCGAAAGGCCGTCGACGAGCGAAATGGCAAATTGTAAGGCTAATGACAATCATATATTTTGCATTGGTGTATCTAAGTTCTGCAAGTTTATAGATGAGCATGTTGAGTAGTGTCATTAACCCAAATCGTATCGTGATATATATATTTCCGCTTTCATCTACATAGAACAAGTGGCTACTACCATGTTCAAAACTTAAGACGCACATACACCATTAACACTTTGTTTGCGTTGCAGACTCCCCATGGTTGAAAAGGTTATGTTAAACGTCTATAAATCTTTTAATCTTGCTGAAACCACGCATGGTCATGCTCTTGAATATTCTAACGCATCTCAATGCTATCTGCGCACTAAATTCCTAGCTTTCGTCCTCTCTTCCTCCGTCAACACCCATTCTATAGCCTCCTCGCCATCCAGAGCCAACAACTCCTCCCACTCATCATCTTCCATATTCGCCACCATCATCAGCTGCGTAACCTTATTAAACACCTCGCGTACGCGGTAGTCCCCACGTGCGACAATGTCTACGATTCCTGTGAAATCTCGCTCGATGCGGATGGCTCCGTAAGCGCTCGTTCGGCCACTTGAGCTGAGCACGCGCTTCTCCAATACCTTGGATAGGTAGTTTGCCGTAGTGTCGAGGAGACTGCTGAATGTGCCTGGTGTCATTAGGCGTGCGATGGGTTTCATTAATCTATCCCAGCCTTGCGCGAAGCGCCTTGTGACCAGGTCTAGTACCTCGCCCTCTTCCTCGTCGTTTTGTCTGGCGTATTCTAGGAGCTCTTCTTCGCCTAGCGTGTAGTCTGCATCGCGGAAAGTTTCTGTAAGGACGGGGCGCAAGCGGGCGCGAACGACTTCAATGAACAGGCGATGTACGCCCTCGTTGAGTAGTTCCATAGACTTGCTGAGGAATTTGTTCTGCAGAGAGTACAGTTCGTTGGCGACGAATATGGCGTCTTTTTCAAAGGAGAAGGCGTTTTGGAGCACCTCGGCCGGCAGCGCAGAACCAGGTTCGTCTTCAGACGGAACAATTCGACTACTCATGATTCGGCTTAGGTATTGATTTGCCATGTCCAGGCTGTTTATCAGCACGATGAATTGAACAATTTTCTCCTCTGGTGGGAAACCGCCTGCAACAATGGCTTTGGGGTACGATTCATCACGCATCTTTCGCTGAATCATACCGATAAAGTCTCCTGTCAACACTCTCTCAACTGACGAGACAGAAGATGACATGACGTTTCTTTGTGACGTCGACACCGAACGGTGTACAACCGTATTAACGATGTACATTATGTCGTCGACAGCGAGAATGATGTACGGCGCGTTACCATCAATGGATTTGTTGATGTTGAGCGACAGACCTGGCGGATATTCGTCCAATTGGAAAGCCTTCTCCACAGATCTTCGGAAGAAGAATGTCGTCATGACATTATACGGGTCAATCAAACGGCCTGTGACTTTCCTGTACAAATTTGACTTGGTCAAGACTTCCGTGATCTTGAGAACTTCATCTTCTGCATCGGGGTCCTTCTCTAGTTAGCACACTGCAACATCGCCAAGGTCAATGTACACTTACCATGCATTTTCCGGAGATAAACCTTGAGTAAAGAGACCATCGACCCAGCATTACAGCAATTTCACTCAACAGTCCATCCACTTCCTTCATGTTGACACCCTCATCTTCGCTATTTCGAGGGTTCGTTCCAACAGCTGGTGAGTTGATGCGTGGCGTATTGCTCCGTGATTGCTGCGCTACGAAGCTCTGTACTAGGAATGAGAATGGATAACTTTTCACGTCGGTGATCTTCCTGTCCACACTGCGTTCATCCGTCCATGTATCGAGGACGATTCCTCCTTGGACATCGGCCTCCATTTGCAGTCTTTCGATGACTCGCACCATCTTGCCTTGACCGTAGTGCCTCTCTACTAAGCCACCATGGCCCTCGACAATCTGAGCAATGTGTTCAAACAATTTTGTGAGTGCGTTGGCATAGAAGAAGCCATCCTTTCGCGTTTGGCCGCCAATGCCATCTTTGAGAGTTGTTCTGGCAGTTCCGGCGACTCCTTGACACACATACCGTCCATACACGTCCAATCCCACCTCTGCCCTTCCAATAAGGGGAAATAATTTGAAAAATCTAGTTACTTTTGTGCCGTCTCCATCGCCGGCGGCCTTTTCGAACTCGCGCAGAAAGAGCGTACACAGCGACTCCCTGGCATTCTCCAGCGTTACCCACGGTGCATCCGGCACCTCTATACTGGGCACGATCCCTGCAGCAAATGCGCCCTTTATGATATCCTCGGGGATGTTGTTCGCCCGAGCCAAGTACCCAGCGGCCGCTTCCCAATCCTGCGGCGCTCCCATAGAGCCCACCACGCCGTGGACGCACGCCTTGAGCTCTGCCACCTGCTCCACGACGCGTAGGGTATCCTGGACCCGACTCTTTTCCAAGTCCAACCTTTTCACTTTATTGCTGAGTTCGCCAGCCGTGTCTGCTGCCGTAGAGAGCATGTCGTTGCCAATCGATCGCGCCGCAATGACCTGAGCGCCGAGTCCAGCTCGCAAGAGGTCCAACCGGCCCAGTTCGCGGGTGAGCTCCGACTGTGACGCTATGATCCCATCTAAGCGAGACGTGATGCTTGTTTCTTTGGAGTGCAGCGCCTCGAGGGCCGCACGAAGCTCGTTGACGTCGCCTACATGGTCGAGGGGTGACAGTTCGTGGCTATTCAGGACGGCAGAGTCGCTCTCCCTGCGGTGGAGGTCGCCATTCGGAAGGGCGGACATTGGCGCTGAGACTGTGGGCTGTGAATGCGCATAGCTGCCCCGGGCTCGAGTGTCGTTTCGCTGGTCGGGCAGCCTGAGTGCGCAATTCTGGTATGTTGAAGCTTGGTGGAGGTGCCATGCATCTCCCCACCAAGGACAGCTAGACAGGATGTGGGGGAAGTGCTGACTTGCGTGTGGTTGTTGCATGGGAGCAGCGAGTATTAGCCACAGATTATAGGGCCCGAGGCCTTAAAACTATACTTTTATACGGTTTGAGATGTTCAAAAAATATATCTGGCATTATTATCATTACTATGTTGATTTACATTTTATCTCCATGGCTAACAATGCGCCATCGATTGCGGCCAACCACCCAAACAGCTTATACGGCTTGACTGTAGCCACCCAAACGCCTCTGGCCATACTTCAAATACTTCCGCAGCTCATCCGCCCAAAATACAGTGCTGCACAGGATCAATAGTCGGAAAATATCTCCCATTGAGATTGCTTCCGTCTGGAAAATCTCCTGCAGCCATGGCAGGTAAATGACAAGCAGTTGTCCTACCAAGCTCAATGAAACAGCCCAGTTGAATAACGTGTTGGAAAAGAGACCGACTTCTCCTCGCAAGATTGACTTTGTCTCTGATCGACAGCTCAGTGCGTTGAACATATCGAATAGGACAAAGCAGGTGAAGGTCATGGTGGTGTCGCGTCGAGTAACTTCTCCATCGGCAAGCATCTCGTGCCGGTAGATCAGCATGGTTCCAATCATGATGATTGCAGCCGACATTCCAACTCTTTCTAGCACTCCTCGGGTCAAAACGGCATCGTCTCGCCTTCTTGGTGGCTTGTTCATTACATCAGGATCAACTGACTCCACTCCGAGTGATTGAGCAGGAGGTCCATCCATGATGATGTCTGTAATCAGTTAGCATTGCTCTCGGTTCGCATAGATTAATCCTGCACTCACTAATCCAAAGAATCTGCATGGGATTGAGAGGCGTCTTGAAACCCAAGCATGTGCACAAGAAGACCAGAGCCAAACTGGCCGCGCTTGTGGACAGCTGGAATCGAAGGAAATTCTGGATGTTGCTGAAAATTCCCTTTCCTTCTTCGATGGCGCGGAGGATTGTTGAGAAGTCGTCGTCAGTCAAGATCATATCAGCAGCTTCTTTGGCTACATCTGTTCCTTGACGGCCCATGGCAATACCAATATCTGCTGCCTTCAGAGCAGGAGCATCGTTGACTCCGTCTCCAGTCATGGCAACGATATCGCCACGAGATTGCAGTGCTTTGATGATCTTGAGCTTATGGTCAGGGTTGGTGCGTGCGAAAATAGTTGTGTGCTGCATGGCATTGGCAAGCTCCTCCTCAGACATGTTGTCAACTTCGTCACCACGAAGGACAGGTCGGATTGAGGCGTGGCTGGCCGTGGCAATAGTCATGCCAAGTTGGCGGCCAATGGCAACAGCAGTTGTTTCAGCATCGCCGGTGATCATGATCACCTTCACACCGCCGCGCATGAGTCGTCTAATAGAATTGCCAACACCTGGCCGAGGCGGATCACTCATTCCGACCAAACCAGCAAATGTAAGCCCCTTGTAATTATCTTCAGAAGGCTGCGTGCTGCTCTTGTCGGCCCCAGGGGTGCCGCTTCTGCCAGAACCCTTGCCTACAAGGGCTTTGGACACCGGCCCGCTGGCAAAGGCGAGCACTCGCAGTCCCTTTGCAGCCATGGTTTCGGCCGCAGCCATGGCTTCTTGCCTACGGTTAGAATCAAGCACAATATCACGCCCGTGCTTGTCAAGGTAGGTGTCGCAAGCCGCAATGACCTTCTCCAAGGATCCCTTCATGTATGCATAGTCCTTTTCACCAGAACCAATTGTGACACCCATCCACTTTCTGTCGGAACTGAAAGGAGTTTCGCTGATTCGGGGACCAATAGACTCGCGAACATCGTGTTCCTTGAACTTATCCAGCAGATCCATCATGGCAACATCGGTTGGCTGGCCAGTCCATCGCGTAAACGAAGGGCTATCGCCTCTTCCAACGGTGGACGACATGATTGCTGTTGATGCAGCACCGGTATCCTGTCGGTCATGGGAGAGTCTGGCGTTATTGGCGATGTTACCAATGCGCAATAAACGTAATGTGGCAGAGGCGGGCTTGTCCTCTAGATCTTCTGAGTTGGCATTGACATCGATAGGTCCATTATTTCCAAAATGCCACAACTCAGCAGTTGTCATGTGGTTCGTGGTAAGCGTTCCTGTGCATAATTAGCTTTGTTCCTTCATACCAGACTCGTACAACCAATACTAACCTGTCTTATCTGTACAAACCACATTTACAGATCCAAGTGTCTCAACTTTGGGCATTTTTCGCACAATAGCATTGCGTCTTGCCATGCGATGCACCCCTAGTGCTAAGGTGACAGTGACAATAATTGGCAGGCCTTCAGGGATCGCAGCCACAGCCAAAGAGATGGAAATGGTGAAAATCTCAAGCACCTTTTTGCCCTGCAGCAGACCGACCAACGATATAAGACCAATCACGACGAAAGAAGCCTTGCTCAACTGCGATCCAAGGTCATCCATGGAGAGTTGCAATGGAGAACGTGGGCTTTCGGTGCCAGAAACACTGGTAGCGATTGTGCCGAAATGCGTCTCGCCACCAGTTGCAAAGACAATTCCTTGGCCGTGTCCAGATTTAACAAGGGTTCCCATGTAAGCAATATTCTCGGGTGCATCACTAGATGAGCCTTCGTTCGTATCGCCGTTGGCGAATGATGGCTGTGGGAATTGGAGGTGCTGGGAATTGGCAGCTGTGTAGCCACGACGGCGGGGATCGGTCGAAACTCGCACGGGATCTGTTTCTCCTGTAAGATTTGAAGCGTCAATCGTTAAATCGGCAGCTTTCGTAACTCGAATATCGGCTGGAATTCGATCTCCAGTAGTGAAGAGTACGAGGTCGCCTGGAACGAGCTGAGAAGCCATGACTTTGGATGACACGGCGTCAACAACATCTTCGACTGGTGTATGTATCTCTGAACTGCCAACAATTTCCTGAGCCTCCTTCTTGCCTGCTTGCAGTGACGGAGAGCCTGGAATCGGTGCTGATGGTTTCTTCTGTCCTCCTCGAACGAGATGCGCGTGATTTGGCACCAGGTGATTCAGCGCCTCAATTGATTTTTCCGATCTGTATTCTTGCACAAATCCTACAGATACAACAATTGTAACAGCAACGGTGATGCTGACCGCGTCGTCCATATTACCCAACAGTAGCGAAGTACCAGCTGATACCAAAAGCAGGATAATTAGAGGCTCTTGGAACTGTTTGACAAATCGAAGCCAAAGAGGTTCAGGCTCTTCATGGGGTATTTCGTTGGGTCCATAAAGGCCAATTCGGTTCAATGCTTCGGTTGGAGGCAGCCCATGTACCAATGACGTTCGTAGGCGCGCGGCGGCTTCGCTAGGGGTCATGAAGGAGTACTCGTCAGCAACGTTCTAGAGAACATTGGTATTAGCATCAAACACTCCTGTAGAGCTACCATGTATCTGTTTCAAGCATACCCTAGCATGTGCAGAAGTAGTTCGTGAATGGTGAGGCCGGGTCGGTCGAGAGTTGTCATAGTCGTTGTGGTCAGGAGGCAGGCCTGAGAAGGTTGGCACAGACGAAGTTGGGAGAAAAGACTCCTTATCCGAGCCGGAA
Source organism: Simplicillium sp. C3G150-2 (assembly GCA_022702485.1). Taxonomy (NCBI): domain Eukaryota; kingdom Fungi; phylum Ascomycota; class Sordariomycetes; order Hypocreales; family Cordycipitaceae; genus Simplicillium; species Simplicillium sp. C3G150-2. The sequence continues at coordinate 5,256,991 of JAJIYY010000001.1, read as the reverse complement.
TGCCCCTGCCATGATTTTGACATTGTTCGACAGATTGGCAACGTCGTAGACGCAAAGATTGTGTCTGGTTAGGCAACGGGATAAACTTCGCGACGGCGTGTCATGGGAAAGAAAGGCCAGATAGGGTTGATCGGAATGGGACAATGCGCTTCTGCTAAATGACTGCTGGTATAAACAGCAAATAATCAATGGATATGGCGTACGGTATCCAGAGACACAGTCGAAGAATACAAAACAAGAAAAACAGGAAACCGGCAGACGTGCGATGAAGTTGGGGGAAAGCCGTGGAGGTTAAATCCGTTCGATTCTTATTAGCAAGCCAAGCTGCATCCAGGAATAGGGAAAAGGTGGGGCGTCTACAGGGGCAAAAGCTAGACGTGGCCAATCAGGCGATAGCGCCGCAGTTCAGGACACCTTGGATCTGGACAAGGCCCTGTTGTCGCGTGCCAGGTTTTTGGGGTGACTGGAGTCTGTTTTGCCAAAATAGAGCTGATTTGAAATGACACTGTCAATCGGAGCTTTAAAGTTGGCGCGGAATATATTTTGAGTAATTAGGTGACGCGGGAGCACAATATGTGGCCAGCCTTTTGTTGTGGTGTTACATCCCGTTCCTGAGCTTAATGGAAAAGGCATAAATCAGAAGATCATAGAGAGCAATCAACCCGCTAATAAGAAAATTGCTGTTACTTTTTAGAGTGCTAATGTGCATTTACAGATACAAACATAACCTACAAATTGCAATTCAACGTAATGTACCTTCTTGTGCAGCATCTCCGGTTATTGGCGTTGCATCCAGCACATGAGTAGGTGAACCCTGCCTCATCCCCTGCAGCCGTCCCCCTTTCGACCAACTGAACCGTCCGGTTTCAGGGCGCCTCGTAGGCGATTCCACATTATTTCTAGGGGGCTACGCCCATTAGCATGCGCTGACCAGGGGTTCCAAACTCTCCCCAGCGCTGGCCGCCAATCGCCAGGAGCTGCGCTGTTGCTGACGCTGTGAACAGAAAACCCAATTCTTTTCCCTCTTTCCTCTATTCCCAAAACTGTTTCGACTCCTAAGTTTCACTACCACCTCTCACAGCCGAAAGATTTTTCTCATCCTTTCTTGGCATTTCTCTCTAACCGCTGGGCTTACACGACCACTGCTGCCCGCCAAACTATCCAATATCTAACCAAAAAAGGAGCCCCTGCATAAACTGCACTACGCGACACTAGATCCCGTGACGCTTCCCGCCGGGCAGAACTGAGCCCCTCACTTCGTTGCTACTACTCTTCGTTCACCTGCATCTAGCTCCACCACTACTTCCTCTTCTCGCCATGTCCAACCTCTTCTCTGGGATGTAAGTTGCTACGTTATTTCTGTTTGCACTACGGTCGTCTTCTATACACAAAAGTCTTTGCATACTCAACACTTTGCTTCGCCATCGTCTACTATATGCTTCGAGTCCTGCGAGTGGTCTATGCTGGGTGTCGAGATTCGGCTACACCACCTAGCGGTGAGTGAGGAGATTGGCTTCTCCTCCACGCCATGGTAACAAGTCAATACGTTAGATTTGCTCTCAATTCGCACAATCTGGCGACAGGCATTCTGAACTTCACAATGTATCAATCAGCCATCGTTGGCCTGCTACCGTGCCGTCCCGCTCAATCAACAAGCGTTGGAGAGTGGCAGTCTCGCAATTTGGCATCTACACAAGCTCTTCATACCGCGCCCGACATTGGCCTTGATAATGCATACAGCTAAACATTTCCACTAGTAACGCCCGTTTCCGAGGCGGGTCAAGCAAGAGTCCCAGTCCTTCACCAAGCGGCCAACTACCCGTCCCCGATCCTCAGCTTCCAGCGAGCCAATCATCCTCCAGCATTGCACCAAAGGTCCCTCCTTTGCCGAACTCCCCATCGCTAGCCCAAACAATTGGAATGGACGAGTCGAGCGGCAACATGGCTACCGGCGACGAAATAATCAACTCCTACCATCTCCCTCGTCCTCTTCCCCTGTGGCTCAACGCCAACTGCGCCAGACACATCGTGAGGGGAAACTTTATGACATTGAGCGCCAGACCGAAGACTGTAGAACAAGGAGAGTGGATTGCTCACCAAGGTACGCCAGGGCCATCATACGCAGCTTTGCCTCGTATCTAACGTGATTGACCACAGTCGTTGAGCACTACCGAAATCTCTGGAACTTCGTCCGAGTCGTGCACGAGAAAGAAGAGGATGGAACGACCATCTGCAATACCACAAGTTGTCCCCGTACATCAGCTGGAGCGTACGTCTATGTGAACCCCCTGGCTAGGTCACGGTAGCTAACACATTGGACAGAAACCACTCGTTTACTTGGCTTAACAGACAGCGCGAACCAGTCGAGCTACCTGCCTACGAGTACATGACATTGATGCAGAGGTGGATTTCTGGCAAAATCGACGACGGTGCCATATTCCCAACCGATCCACAGGCTGTTTCGTTCGCACATAACCCTAGCATCTCAACAACACCGTTGTCACAGCTGTCAAACCCAACAGAGCCAGACTGGCTGGGCAAGCGATCTGGCTTTCCCGACAAGTTTTTCGAAGTGTGTCAGATGATCTTTAGACAAATGTTCCGTGTATATGCTCATTTGTATTGGTCTCACTTCACCGAACCTTTCTACCACCTCAATCTTGAAAAGCAGCTGAACAGCTGTTTCTCTCATTTCATCCTGACAGCGACGGCTCTTGACCTGCTCCAACCTGCGGAGCTCGAACCAATGCAGCCTCTTATCGACCTATGGGCGGCGAATGGAACTTTCCCCCCTGAGTCTAAGGCGTATGAGTACGCAAACCTCCGAGCAGGAGAGAAGTTGCTGCAGATGTCTGGCACCGCTCAATGAGCGCGACTTGCATAAGAGTGTGATCTTATTCCAGCCTTTACGGAGAGGAGGCATATACAAAATCGCATAGGTACACTTGAATCTCTCGGTTATGGATATATAAAAAGCATATTTTGCGGTATTTCTTGAGTGTGTTGCGTATCAAGAACAGTGCATTTGGGGCAGCAGGTATAGATTACGGAGTAGGGGAAGGGGATTATGACCAAGACCAGGGCAATACCTGCGACTGATAGGAGTTTATCCCGGCATAGCATAGCATTTACGTACGGCCTGCAAAAGGAAATAGGAATAATCAAGTGATCCTGTGGGTGCAGAAATTTCAAAGCTTTGTCGTCAATGGAAACAAGACCAAACAAGGGCTGATTACGCTAAGTTCATTGATGGAAGCTGCTTGCCACCTCGTGAAGGCGTCGCTCGAGATGCAACTCAGCAGAAGAATGATGGGTATTTTGGAAGACTATTTGTACCTGTTTGTTGCATAACGCCATCATGAAGTCACGAAACGGTATTATCCATTTATAAAAAGTGATGGGCTTGAAGCCTGCATTTCGTAGTAGCACGTCGAGCCAGGGTAAGGCCAGAGCGCCGAGCGCCGCGCAGTCTTACAGTTTGGTATCTCAAGTATTAACCATACACTCCCTCATAAGATACATAACCTACCCAATTCATACTGTTGCTGCGTTCCTCCTCCCTCTAAAGAGCGCCTTTGCCCAGGACACCACAGAGTGCTAGTACAGCGCCTCGCCGGCGCAATGGCGGCCGCAAGCCTGCGCACCTTGTCACAAGCGCAAGGTCGCTTGTGATCATCAGATGCCCATTTGCTCTCGCTGCAAAACTGCCGAGATCGCTGGAAGCTGTATCTACTCCGCGCAGGATCCTAAAAAATCGAGCAAGTGGAGGATCGCAGCGATAGCTACACTACATCCTGTGAGCAAACCTAAACAACCTGACCACAGCTCAAGACAACGGCCATCTACATCGCTCACAAGCGCAGGCTCTTTGGGTGTTACAAGCTATAGACATGCTATGAGCGAGGCGGGATCGAAAATGAGCCCCTCGCAGGTCGAAAATGACCCTTCAGAACCCGACGTGTCGAGTCACAATTTACAGGAGTCGTCTCTCATGGCGAATGACAAGTTTTACAGTGCGGCTATGAGGGCTCTACGTGGTAGTCCGGAGAGAACTTTGGCTCATGATCTGTTCGGAGCATATATTAATTATAATGATTGTTGGTCGCGCCTTGCTGCGCGGCGATTGCACTGCTCGTTCTGGGATACTTTTGGAACATACCTTGACGGAGAACGGTCGATAAAGTCGCCGCTACAACTTGCCACAATGCTTAGCGAAAATAGCTCCAAGCCTCTGCGAAAGGATTATTCCGATTCAATGCAATGGCTTGAGAGATTTTCTGGTCGCAACATGAGATGGGAAGGACTTGGTGTGCTCTCTGTATACTGGGCGCATGGCGCGAATTCCATCCGCCAAGGTCCAGAAGACAAAAGCGTCCCATCCGCCAACGATTTCCAGCATCCTCTTCGCTATAAAGATTATGCTTGGGATATTATCGATTTGACGAGGAATATGACAAGCTCTAACACGCTTTTTCTCTGCTTTATCTACGAGCAAAGCAGTTCTCAAGTCCAGCGTTGGATGCGAAGATGGTGGGTTGATTTGACAGTTACTCAACGTCGCTCACAATACGACAAAAAAAAGGTAAACGGCACTAACTGCTCCTTTATAGGTCTTCAGAGTCATAATCTAGGTGGAGAAACTGTCAGCCTCCTTTATTATCTTGGTCTACATGCAATGACAGACAGTGTCCATGACAGAGGAATTTGTACCCAAATCAAGAGGCTTCTGCTGGCCAAGATATACCTTGGAAACAAGACAATATCGACTTACATGGGCTGTCCAACCACAATGTCTCAACGGTATATTGCCACGCCGCTGCCTCTTGACATTCCCGATGAGGTGCTGCTTGGCGATGTGCCGTAGCGAGACTGCCGAGTTAACAGTGAGGGGTGGAATACCGTTGGAGATTTATATCCCAGTACACTTCTGAGAGCAAGAACCTCTATTCCCTTTGTCAGAGATTCCATTCTCGAAATTACTCTGCAAGTTGCAGGGAGTACGAGCATGCAAGAACTCCAGTAAGTAGCACTGAGCAATACTTTGTGGAGGCGAATGCAGAATCGAATGCTAATTTGGTGTTTCAGAAACTTGCAGGAAAAGGAAAAAATTGTCTTGAATCCTTTCCAGAATTTTTGGTCTTCAAACTAGACGGTATCTAAGATCCGAATATCACTGGTGCAAAGTTGTATGCCAAGCTTCTGATACAGCTTGAGCATTTGTTAAACATGTTTTTCATCGAACGGCTCCTCAACAGAGCAAAAAAAATAACCTTGAATACAGGAATTGTTCACAGGAGTTTAGAAATTGTATCCGTCGCACTCGTCTTCTGGAAACATAAAGATAAGATGATTGGCTTCGAAGATTACGAATGGCCATCGGTATAATTCACATCACCGGTCGCGGGGATTCTTTGCTTAGAGCTTGTCCGACCATACACAGACGACATGGACGGCGAAATAGCACTACAGGGAATATCTAGATCTGACTTAATCCAGAATCTAAGCTTGCTCAGCAGTTTCCTGGATTGGATTGAGCCATTGGTCCCGGGTAGGAAAATGACTACAACATTTGTACAGAGTGTCATTCAACTTGTGCTTGATCAGACACTCAACCATCCAATCCAATCAAGAAAATTTGATTTGAATACTATGCATTGGGGGGCTGAGCTGGGGATTGATCTGGAGGATTTCTCTTTTAATCTGTTGGACACTTTTGACTGGATGCGACCAGAGTGACACTCCCCAGTTCGACAGATACATGGCGACTCAACAGTCTTCTTATTGATTGGAATAGAATCCATTATGGAAACAAAACTCAAATCAACACGGCTATTTAGACACAGTTACGTGGCTACTCAATGGAGCAAACGGGCTTTGAAAGTGATTCGACCAGCAATAGCGTCAACTGGGCATGATCACTTTAAATCACAAACGAATGCGTCAGGGATTGATCAAACATATCTGTGTTTGTCTTCACTCTAAATTATTATCAAACGTGAGAACAAATTATACAGCTTTTCGTAGCACTCACTCCCGGGTGCGAGTCAAGTCGTCTGCTTACACCACTGCTACACCGCCGCAATCATTGGCATTCGGAGAAGAACGAACACGACGATGGAGTTTTTAATTGGTCGTCCCTGGTATGCAGAAGAGTAGTTTCCGGAAACAAGGCCCGTAACAGCAGCGCCAGTATCTAAGCTTTATGGGTTGGGCATGTCGTCAAGAGAAGGGGTTATGTATGCAAGGACCCGATCGGATGAATGCGCGAGTGGTCAACTGACTGACAGTCTGTCCGACCAGCATTCCAGGGCATTTCCAGCTTTATGTTGTTGCTTACGTCGTCCGGATTACCGAGGTCTCAAAGAGAAATATGGCGAATTTAAAACCCTGATTGGAAATACAAGGCTTTGAGACTGGTGTATAAGACATTGCTAGCCAGATGCGGGGGTGAGAGAGTGTCAGAACCAGCGACAGCGGTTTCTTGGGTACGATACGACATGGTGACACTAGTGCATGTCTAAGACTGCTGCTCGTGGGCTTTTGGCTTGGCAGCGAGCTTGTTTTATTTTAGTCACGATGGTGGGAAAAGCCCATTTTGGGGTGGCTGACGCGCGTTGTTGATGTCTTGGATGTTTGTTTGACGGAAGTCGAAAAAGAAGGGGCGAGGAAAATTGGCATTACACCGCTAGTCTCTTCTTTTTTTATTTAAGTTTTTTTATTTAATTACGAGGGCCAAGTTGTTTTGATCTCTAAAGATCTGTCACGAGAAGCGGTCTTGCGTTAGAGCGAGGCAGGGTTGTAGCCTCTGGTCAGACGAGTGGTAGGCCCTGTCGTACAACGTCAATTTGGGGGCAGAGAACGAACAGTGCCCAACGTTGCATCTACGAGCTATGATGACATGGAAGAGGCGGCTCCTCGGTAGATGAACTCCCAAAGAGTCCAGTGTAGAGGAGGCTGAACGGAGGTTTTGGGAAGACTGGCTGGTATGTTTTAGGTCGGAGGTGATGCCTAGTTGAGCGAGTTCGGTTCAGGGAAAAAAGCCTAGTGCGTCTGCATGTAATGTCTGGTTTGATCGATCGAAGACATGAATTGTAGCCCGAAACTAGAGAGCTACAGAGTACTGTACTGGGAGGAGGAGTAGGCAAACTAAGCTCCTTTGTGGACTGTGCAGGACGCATGCATGCACAGAATGGACATGGAGGTTCGGCTGATCGAAATGTACTTGAGCAACTCGGGCACAAAAAGACGAGGGCAAGACAAGACACTAACGAGGAAGAAAACCAAGGCAGTGGAAGATTTCTTCCTTTAATCCTGTCCGTGGAAAGTTATTAATGAAAGATTTCTGGTGCCAATCTTGCCAGAAAAGGGTATCAGACGATGCACTGTACCATGCAGGTCTTGCAGTAGTGGTGGGCAGAGTGAGACTTGGGAGGCGGGGGACGGATGGGGGAGGCTTGCTCGAATCCGTGCATAAACGTCAAAAGATGGAAAAAGATAGGGATGTGATTGGTTGGAAAATGCAAGAAATAGTGTCTGCCTGCACATGCTTTGGGGAGGGGACCTGGGCTTTATGCACGAGATTTTGTGCGTCTTGTTAACAGCCGGAGACGAACATGCCATGTACATGTCCCATGTCCCATGTCCATGTAAGGCAGCAAGGCCGGGAAGCGATCCGAGGAGGACGGAGCAAACCTGCAGCCTGAGGGTAATTAGTAATGAGTAAGTAATGGATCTGTTGATTTTGACTACTGAGTAGGAAACGGTTGAAGAGTATAAGGTCAGCACATGCGAGCACAAAAAGAATTGCGGTGGTTGGTGTTGATGCCCAACGTCAATCTATTGGTGAATAGCAAGTCTCAGCTTAGACAATAGGGGGCAAAAGCTGCTTGCTGCTTTCTCTGGCTATTGCTGCTTGTGGCCGTAAAAAGGGAGGGGAACATGGCCTCCGAATATGCGGCCATGTGCTTTAGCGGGATTTGGTTGGGTGAGCCAGAGGATGCAGAGTCTCGTGGATGGATCGCATGGTGGGAGGGAGGCGGGGGCCGTGAGGTTTTAGCCATGGGCGGACCGAAACATATGCAAGAGTGGTGTGTGTGGAAGCAGCAGTCTGCATTACTCTATGATTAATTCTTCTTACTAGTGTATTTTTATTTTATTTTTATTTCGTGGGTGGTGGTAGTGTTGGTGGTGGTGGTGGTGAAAAATAGTCCGATAGAGTGAGACCCTTGGGAGAGACATGGATGGATGGCTTGTTGTCGAGAGGGTGTGAGGACGGTTAGCTTTTTTTATGCAAGGATAAACACAAAAAATATGATCAAGATGGATACGAAATGGAGTCGAAGCAAGGAGTGGGATACATTGAGATGCCCATCTGTGAGTGATGGACAAGGCCCTGACGCTGAGTGCTATGCGGGTGAATCAAGTGGGTGTGTGTGTGCGTGTGTGCGTGTGTGCGTGATGGATGGATGGTGTCGTTTGTCTCTGCCACAGTGAGGCGGTACACTTAACTATCTCGAAGGTCTACATCTATCTCAGTCAAAACCTCACTGATTAATGGGCAGAATCAAGGAAAGGCACAGAGAGAGGTCAGGTGGCGGTGACGCGAGCGCAAGTCGCGATGGATCCCTAGTGTCTCAAAAATAGAAGTACCTGCGCCACGGCTTTTCGCTGCCCAAGGTACTTTTTCCCCTCGGGAGATCCAAACCCAATCAGGCAAAAAAAGAAAATCCCAAAAGTCTCCATCGCCTGCAAAGGACCCAGACCAGGACCACGACCAGAAGACCACCAGACCTTAGGGGTTGGCTGCCATGCCCGGCACCCCTGCCCGTCCTCACTCAGCCGAGAGGCAAAGGCGTCTCGCCTGACTGATGGGCGCATACCGGGCAATAGTACCAGTGCTAAGTACCAGTGGACAAACTGGCTCCAGAGGTCCTTGTGACAGATTTGCCCGCCGTGCTAAACGGGCCTAAGTCGTTAGCGTGGCCAATCTTTTGGAGGATCAGAAGGGTAGAAGCGGGGGCTTGCGCTGATATTAGCAGCAAGTAGCTGTACAAGGAGCTGTGGGAGGAGCTGTAGTCCGTTGAAAGTGTGCCAATTCTTCGATACGACTCACACACACACACACAGCCACTGATGTCTGTCATTTTTGCATCTATTCGTTTTTAATTGTATTCACTTCATCTTTGTGACATTCATTAAATTATGATATAATTTAAATTTACAAAGGCCCAAAACAAGCACAATATTTTCAGGTCTCAGCTGTTCTCCAACTTGATTCGACACTGCCATGTTCCAGCCACGAGAGACAGCGCTAAACCATTGGTGCAGACATACAAAAAATAACCGCTAGCACCAGCAGCAGCAAAGAAAGCCTGGCGATGGCGAATGATATAACGCGTCCTCGATCCTCGTCCTTGGATTGGCTCAAGCCCTGCGTGCGTGCGTCAAGTGTGAGTGGTGCATGGCCCTCCCGCTCCCACAGCAGGGCAGGCTACCATGAGCATGACCACGGGATGATGCAAAATTTGCCTGTTGAGCGAATAGGATCTCGGCCCGGATACTAGCGGGGACTCGCAAATAGTCTGTGTCTCTCTGTCTCTCTATCTCAACTCGGGTTACCTCATGGGACAGGCCTTGTGAGTGGTTGAGAAATCGTGATGCGAACATGGCCGCGATAACTGGCCGCCTTGTTTGTTTATTTTTTTTTTCTTAAACTCTAGTCGGACCTGAAAAATAGGGCGAACTGGTTCAGACTGCCAAATTTCCGCCCAATCATGAATCTACTGATCATGGTTCATGGCACACAGTGGCTTTGGTGTTTTTCCCTGAGCTTCTCTGTCATGTGTACCATGTTTGTTGCTCACAGTCAGGGCGGTACCACAACTGGCCTGATGAAACAGTCCAAGTGAATCAGTTGGGTTTTCATAGTGTGGTTGTTTGATTTGGAACAACTTTATGCAGTGCTCGTAATTCGTACATTATTTCTAGTAGATTTCTGAATGGTGCGGACAAGATCCGGCCAAGTGCCACAAGGAAGTGTATCAAACGTTGAAGCGAACCAAGCTGTCACGCCTGTCAATCAGTGGGCTTGCGTGACAACGCCCATTCCGTTCAGGCTACGATACACGGGCCCTCCCGACGGTGGACGATTTGGAGTGCCGCAATTTGCTGTTGTATCAGCAGAGCAAATGACGCCTTGAGGAAATCTTGTCCAGTGGGATGTAATGGAGGGTGGATGCTCGGTGCGGGTGCAACGTGAGAGGGAGGCTGATGAGACTGCCATGCCAGGGCCAGGGTCTTCCTTTTTTTTTTTTTTTTTTTTTTCAGGCTAAGCAGTTTCATGGAGCAAAGACATGGTTGACGCGGTTGATAAAGGTTTGTTCTCATTGGTGTTGATTGGGTTGGGCTTTTGTAGACTGGTAGTGGATAGCCTGGGTTTCGGGGTCGGAAGTGGCTGTGCTTCGCAATGAAGTTACTATCAACCTGTCTCGGGTTCATGCCCAATTTGGATCTCGAATAAAATAAAATACAAATACGGAATCCCGTCATTATCAAGGGATAACAAGAGAGATAATCTCGGATTCTGACTTGGCATTTTGATCACATACACAAGTCAGGATGGGTGAGATGTCACCAAGACGCTGCAGCAAGGTAACATCTCGACCCTTGTAGTAGCGGTTGTTTGGGCATACATCCAGGCCAACAAATAGGAACGCGAGGAGGGCCTTCTCGTTGCGACGGGCAAAAAGGGGTCATACTCTGGATGTAAGCTAATTATTTGTCGGTCCTAGCAGCAATTCATCTTATTTGGTAAGATGGTTTGCGTTCTAACTAGCCCGAGGTAATCCAGATCCTTGTGCACAAGACGGCCGCTGGCAGAGGCCATGCGCGCCTTCGTCAAGAATGAAATCGGGAGGATATTTAACCCTTGATGTGCGCCCCGTGTCTTTTGAACTGTTTTTGTTTCGAAATTGAGAAACTAGCTTCGGGGTTCTTTGTATTTATTATTATTATTTTCTTGTTTTATCCGAAGACAGAGCTTGGCCGGATTACACCATTGCAGTGTCATTCGAGACAAGACACAAGACACTCACTAAGAAAAAAAAAAAAACAGCCTGCAAAGAGAAAGGCTCCATTTGGCATCTGCCATCTCGCAGCAGCGATTCCTTCATCAGCCTGATTCAGTCCAGCTCTTCAGCAGGCTCCATCCTTTCATTCCTCTGTTCGACGCCGGCCTTGATTTGAATCTCGATCTTGCTCTTGTCGAGGACTTGATTTGAATTTATCGGAATTTTCATTTACCTCTTTCGTTTATTACTGTCGACACGTTTTTCTGCGTACTTTGGCCAGTCTAGACCCTTGTTTGGTGTCTGCAAGCCTGCGAAATCTCGATCTCCGACCACCGCCTAGTCGCCAGGCTCTACAGCAGGTACAGTGCAGACCTGCCCGTTAGGCGCTGCACATCATCTGCTTTGGACGTTGGGCAAAGCCATTTTCGGAAACCCAGTGCAGCAAAGAGGGAAACGAGAAAAAAACAAGGGTACTCCCTCAGGTGCTCAACTGTTTTGGACGCTGGGTGAGCATTTTATTTTCTCTCTTTATTTTTATTTTCCATTTTAGTGAGTTCCCGTGCGCTTCTCAGCCTGTCTTGGTGTGGGTGCCAGCCAGAGGCAATGATGGTGGGTAGTGTGTGGTGTGTGGTGTGGGTGGGTTCAATTGGACCATGACCCCGAGGAGGGCCGCAGGTACCTTGGCTCTACTGGGAAGTACTGCCCGGCAAAGGCGCTGAGGGCTGCGAAATAGGTAGCACTGGTGCAGTGCGCTGCTGCTCTGCTGCTCTCGTCGGTACCCCATATACCCCCGGTACCCTGGTCTCTGAATCTACCTCGACCCCGCTGCGATACCACCTACTGGCTCTCCATCGCTCACCTACTGTCTCTCCCGCCCACCCTTCTACAGCAGTTAGCACTTTGTCTAGCCGCCCGCTCCCGTCTGCAGTGTCGAGTCGAGTAGAGCATCTCCAGTCCGGCGCTACACCATTTGCGCATTACCCATTTCCCATTAGCTCTGCTCTGCTTTGCAGCTCTGCAGCCAGTCCTGCAGGCATACATATTCCCCTCCCCCCATCCCCTCTCTTTTCAACTGCTTCCCTCTCCACTTCCTCTTTCTTGCATCTCTCTTCAACACCACACACTTTTTGCGGCCTTTTGCCTCTTCTCTTGTTTCCTTCGTTTCTTTTTCCCTCACGAATGACGGCGCCGCACCTTCATTTCCGCTCCATCTTCTCTGCTGCTCATTTTTAACAAAGGCATTCCCATTATTACCTCTTATTCTTTTTATTCATCGGCACCTTCTCCCCAGCTCTTTTTCTTCCCTCCTCCCCCTCCTCCTCCTCCACCCTGCCACCGGCGCAGGCTTCTCTCTCTGCATACCCTGCCACCCCACACTCTTGCCTTCATCTCGATCGGATGCCGTTGACAACGCCTTGCCCGCTCATCCGCTAACGTCTTGCTCGCCTTTGCTCTCAGAAGAAAGCCACCGTGCTACTCGTCCCTTTGCGCCGCTTGTTCTTATTCCTATCGGGAGACTAGTCTTCCAGAGCTCTTTGCGCAAATACCACCTGTTGCTCCCATGCAATCTCCAACCCACCCAGCCTCTTTTCAATCCAAGCTAGGTGATGGTTCGGGATATCTAGGCGACAACCTACGAATGCACCCAAACGGAGACTTGGAATTTACCATGGATATTACTGCCAACAACAATAACAGCAACTCAAACAACAACGCCAACAACAACAATAACGGCATGTCTGTTGATAACGAAACGATGGTTGGAGACTGGCAACAGTCTGTAGACATGCAATCTGTTCCCTCCACTACATCTTTCCAAGATCCTGCTGGCACCGCCGGCACTTGCTTCGAGTTTCCCTCTGAACGGGACTTTGCTCAACAGGCCGATGCGTGGTCGCTCAACAACTCCCTCACAGGCTCACCGCAAAACACTGACGGTGGTGCCCCAAATTTTGTTGCCGCTGCTGGCGCCGTCTTCCAAGACATGCCTCAGCCCCACGCATCCCACAATGATGTCTTTTCATCGTCCCTGAGTCAGCGGCCTGTTGCTGCTGGCCCCTCTCATGGCACCAATATCAACTGGTCTGCATCTACTCCTACTGCCAGAAAGGATTCTATGCACGGCCAGAGTCAGAGCAAGCAGCTTGTCAGTGGCCAAAAGGCACTGCTAGCCGCAAATGGCGTACGTAAACGAAACGCTCGTTACGAGATTCCCAAGGAGATCACCCTCGAGACTGTCGACGCTTTCCTCGCCGCATCGCCTAATGAGTCCACTACTGCATTCCTCAAGGCATCCAAGAGGCTATTGCGGAATCGACAGGCTGCGTAAGTTTGTATTACACCACGAATTAGAATTAAAGCTAACAAATATTTAGGCTGGACTCCAGACAACGCAAGAGGCAGCACACGGAACGACTGGAGACCGAGAAGAAGGAATTCAACTCGGTCGTTGGATCTCTGGAAGCTCAAGCTCAGGAGCTTTCCAACCAGCTCCGTTCAGTTCTTGCGGAGAAGAACAACATGGAAATGAGATACAACATGGAGAAAGAAGATATGATTGCTATGCATACCCGCGAGACTGGAGATCTGAGAAAGAAGATTGACATCCTCACTCAGCACATCCAGCAGCTGGAGAGCAACCCGACGCCAGGAGGCGGTAACGGCACTGACACCTTCGGCCACTCCCATGACAGCATGGACACTATGGACATGTCCTACGGCTGGGCAGGTTTGGACTTTATGAATGACTTTTCTCAGCCACACCCCAACCTCCAGCCAATGCCCATGGTACCCATCAAGGAGGAAGAGCCTACTCTCCACACTCCCAGCACCGCGGCTAACGCAAACAGCAACACCAGCACCAGTAGCAACAACAATGGCAACAGCAACAGCAATGACAAGTCTGGCGCCCAAGGCGGACTTTTGTTCATGCTGTTCCTGGTTGGTGCTTTCGTCATGTCGAGCCGTTCTCCCCCGTCTATCCCCCCGGTTTCTGACGAAATGCGGGCTGCGTCAGCAGCCTTGCTGGAGAACGTTCTCAAAGATGCTGGTGTTGACTACCCCACAACAAGCTTGAGCTCCATTGTGCCACACGCCTCCGGTGCTAGCTGGCAGGGCCCTTCGGCTGGCATGGCAGGAAACAGCGATAGCGTAGAGCCATCTATGCTCCTCAGCCCTCGTACTCATATTGGCATGCCCACTGAGGAACAGAGGAAGGAGCAAGCATTTTCGCTCTCTGCCATGCAATACAACGGAGTCAGCGGGCAAGACTTTACCAGTTTGACACATCACCAGAACCCCTCTGGGGAGTCTCTGGGGAGAAAGAACCTCGCAACTGCCATTGATGAGATCCGATCTGCGAGCCGACAGTCTGGCGCTGCAGAAGTTTACACGCGGACTCTTCTCTGGGACAAAATACCGAACGAGGTCATTAAAGACTTTGCCAAAATGGTTGTGGATGGGAGCGGCAATCAGCAATAACAAGAAACCAAAAAAAGTCTCACGACAAAGCATCGTTGCGAAACAAACCAACCACCCAACAAAAAAAAACACTTCTCAACTCAACCAAACGACACTTGTTGAGATTGACCGGCAGCGATGCAATGACTATAATGAACAGATGCAACAGAAAAGCATGCATATAAGACTGATGAACTCTCACGATTACGACTTTTTAACGGCCACGATTTGAATTTTTTTCCGCCTGACATTTTTACTTTCTATTTGATACTGCTATTTCAGTCCTTTTTTATTCTACTTGGAGGGTCATGACGCCCCGAACACACACACACACACACACAATATTGGTTACAACAAACAACGCTCACGCGCCAAAGAGCAAGCTTCATTATGGCTTCAAAGCTCTTGAACTTTTCTGATGCATCTTTGGAATTGATTGTGATACTTTAGCGGACTAGCAAGCAAGCGAGCATTTGATTTTTCTTGGATTTTGATATTTGACTTTGTTTTTCATGTCTGATTTTGGACTGGATTGGAATTTTCTTTTTGATGATCTATTTCCCTGTATTTATGTCTTGATGCAACACTGAGTTGCCATCTCGACCCAATAGCCAGCACTACGATGCTGGCCAGCAAGACAACGAGCAGAATCGTTGATTGCTGAGAACGCCATGATCTCCTAACGACAAAGAGACTTGGCACGGAGGATTTATTTAGTGGAAAGACAGAATGATTAATGACTACACATTTCTATACCAAGTTCTTGCTTGTTTCTTTGTGTATCTTGCGGTGAAACTGAGAGTTCTAGAAGATGGCGGTGAAGTTTGGGAGAGCAGTTGTGTAACGGCTTCACGGTTCCTGCATACACGACGGGTGCGGGACGAGTTCCACTGACACGTTGTAAAGTTTGTTTAATTATGATAGAAGAAAAAGAATCTACAGTTAAACGAAGGGCTATGGTTATGCAACAGCGTATATATATCGATGGGTGGCTTGTGTCACGTAGGGTTGGCTTATTTGGCTTCACCAGGCGGATCATACTTTTCTTTCCATATCCTGAAAGAGTTAGCATACGTGCGTAGTCTTTTAACGCAGCAAAATATTCTCACCATGTGTTTCCGAGGATCTTGTTACCATTCTTCTCAGCGAGACGGTAATACTTTGCAGCAGCTTTCTGTGACGAGGTCAGTACTAGAATGAGATACGCCGAGGGCAAAAGAGGTTACCTTGTCCTTCTTGCAGCCGAAGCCTTCTAGGTAGCACCAGGCTACTTCGTTCATGGCATCTGTGTCACCGAGGTTTGCTGCGGTTTCGTAATACTAAAAGACGGGGGGAATGGTAAGCTGATGTTTGTTCTAGGGGGAGTCCTGGGAAGAATATGTACCTGTTTGGCGGCAATGGGGTCCTTGTGGATGCCCCAGCCGTGACGGAAGCAGTTGGCCAGTTCAAAGATGGCGAGGATGAGTTCTCCCTTTGCGGCGCCACCCTTCTTAAGACCGGCTTCGAGGGCGAGTTGCTCTACGGAGGCGGCGTTGGATGCGGCGGCGGAGAGGTACTTGACTGCGTTTTCGGGTTCGGGTTCACATCCCCAGCCGTGGCTAGATATTGTTAGTTTAAGCAGCATGTGGGACATGTAAGTGTGTGTGAAACAAACCGTAGTGCTAAGCCGTACAGAACTTGGCTGAGGGGGTTGTTTGCTCCGTTCTCATCTGCCAATTTGCCAAAGATCTTTGTTGACCGCGTATAGTCACCGGCCTCATGCAATCGAATGGCCTCTTGGATATCGGCATCAATCGCCTTTGACGAAACAGGCGCCGCTCCATCCCGGCTACTCGTCGACCTACTCCTGGTTCTGGACATGGCATCACCCAAACTCATGGCATTGACGCCATCCGCGATAAACTCCGCCTTTGACAACGACGGCGAGTTGGGCATGCTGCGCGCCAGCTCATTCTGCTCGGCCAGGATAGTCGCACGCTTCTCCCACTGCAGCTCTACTCCTTCCTGGTCCTGAGCGGTAGACTGCACCACAATGTCGGGCAGGTCCTGGGGTACGTGTTCCGACGACTCCGGCTGGCGTCGTAGGTGAAGGCGCTGCGATAGGCGGCGCTTGGCGGGCGAGGCACCGCTGGCCGTGGAGGAGTTGTTGCTTACTGCTGAGGAGACGGATTCGCTGCGGGAGCGGCTGGAGCGGAAGAAGTCCATGCTGCGGCGGGATTTGCTGGGTTGGCGGGTGGGTGAGAGGTGGCCGTTGTCTAGGTTGGTGATGTCGTCGTCGTCGCCTCCTGGCGGTTGGATGAAGTCTTGCGACATGGTATCTGTGCGGATAAAGGTGAATTCGGGGGTCGGTTGGCGCTGCTGCTGCTGCTGTGTCTGTTTCTCATCGTGGATAGGACCTGTGCCGTCCTCGGCGAGGTCGTCTTTCTTCTTGAGGATATCTCGTAGTCCCATTTTGAATGTGTGTGAGTGAGTGAGTTGAATGAATGAGGTGAGTCCAAGTTCAAGGGTCGGGATTATATTACGGATGAAATGGCATCGCCTTGGTTTTGTCTCTTTGAGTGACAGAGGCCAGCTTAGGCGTAATATTTGAATCTTGAGCCCCGAGTCTGATCGCGCTCTTTCAAATTTCTGAATAAGCTCAGCCTTGGACTTTTCGTCGTTGTCGTCGTCGCAGCAAAGCTGAGCGAGGCGGAGCAAGGCGCACGTTAAGTGTGGCGTTGCCCGTTGGTGGTGGGGAGTTGGACAAAGGACAAGGGGGCCCCCAAAGAGAGTTCTGTACCCTTCGCCACTATTGTTCCAAAAATAAACATGTACTGGACGGTGCATGCATCAAAGTACAGGACACCAAAGCCAGACCAAGTACAGTGGAAGAGTCGTCTTTCGCGATAGGATGGGATGGGAGGGGAGGGGAGAGAAGAAGATGGGCGGCTAATCCGGCCAACTAACTCCCTCCTCAGTCTTTGCTCAAGGTTGTGTCCCTGAAATTGAGATGAATGGCCTGACCCTCCTCGTCCTCGTCGGTTTAGTTGACGGTAGCCCCCACCAAGTCTCTACTAATCAGCAGCGCCAGCAGGTCGAGACAGTGGGCATGTAGCGCTGAAAGGGACAGCAAGGGCAGTCACATCGTGCTGTTGTCCACTGGCGCTGCCAGGTCTCCCCCGCCATTGGATGACATCAATTCCCCTCTTCAGCGCACCTCCACCCCAGCGCTAAGTGCCTTTAAGCTCATCCCGTTCCTTGTCCGTTCCCTGTAGATTCCCTGTCCACCCTGTCCGGTCCCCTGTAAAAACACACCCGAAGCTCCCTGCTTTTCCCCCAGTCGCGCTGCGCACTCGAATCGAGCTGGGCGACTGATCTGTGTCGCATTTCACACGTGAAGGCTTCATTTGCAGCCGTTGCTTCGGTCCATCACACTCACACTTGGCTGATCGGCTGCTATGCGCTAAACTCTAACAACGTGCATGTTTGAGCATTGAGCAAACTGATGTTGTACTTCTGCCACGGCTTCTACTGTACTAATTAGTTGCTGGTGAAATAGTTGGCAGCAATAACCTCCCCCAAATCCGCCTTTTTCTCCCAATCATCAAGGCTATACCTTACCCTCGGCCAGATGCCAACCTTTGCACCCCCAGATGGCGCATGAGCCTTGACATTAAACCTCTCCGGCTGCTCATACAGGAAGAAGCAGTATCGATGAGGTCCACTTCGCGGAGGAGGACCTGGCCCAGCATAATCTACAATAAACGGCTCGGTTGCTTCAAACACGTCCCCTCTAACCTTTAATCCGGGCTGGATCCAATGTAGAATAGGACTCATGAAGCTGAACGATGTAAACGGAGCGTCCACATCCAAGCAAACGACCATGTAAGTTGCTGTAAAGTCTGCGCCTGCAAACGAAAGCTCCGGTACTTCTTGGGCTTCTGAAACCACAGCTTATTAGTTTCTCAACGTGCCTTTATTTTGTCATGAACGAAGCCAACATACCTGCTTTGGGAATCAAGAGCCCTGGCTCGACATTGTGTTTGCCGACTCTCAGGCCTAGAATCTTGGACTTGTCGTTCTCAATGACAGCCAGGCCCGCCGCGATACTCTTGTCAGAAGGCATATTCCTGTTGATTGATATTCCAATTATTTAAACTACAGTGACTAAAGCAATTTCAAGACTTGTCTTGAATTTATAGACCTGGGTCAAATGCCGGATTTAACGGACTGCCATAAGATATCTTGTGGGATAATTTGCCCCCTTTACTCTCGGGCCGCAATCGGCATTCTTAATTTGCGGCATCGTGACAGCACTTGGACACAAATGAATTATACAATGAGCTGGCGCTCTAAAACACTGGAAATAATTATGACAGTTGAATAATCGGGACATTTTAGCCGGCATCGTATCATCAATCTGACGTGTTGAACATGTCCTATCAAATTAATATCCATTCACTCATCAGCAAAGAGCATCATATTCTTTGAATTCCTTTTATTAATCTTTCTAACTTTTACATCCAATAGGCATAAACCGCCTTTCTTTAACTCATCTCCCTCTTCCATTCATATATGTGTCCGGCTCTTCTCCAAAAAAGAAGACTCTCTTTCTATAATGCTTGACTGGGTATCATAATGGTCCTCAATCAGCTTCGCTATGCCAAAAACAGACAGCCATCCGCAGTTGCAGATGCTCTGCAAGAAGGGGCTGCTTAGCTAGGAAATCAGTTACATCAAATCAAAGAGCGATATAGTCCTTGGCGTTATCAAAGTCAGAGTCATCTGAGTCTGCATCCAACAATTCAGCCACGGCATCAGAGTCAATGTCGTCCGAGTCAACCGGCTCGTCATCATCGCTGGATACGTCCTCCATGGCTTCATCTTGTTTGGCTTGGCTTCTCAGCATGCTTGCTCGCTCACGATGGAGCAGCTTGCAGCCTTTGTTCTTACAAACTCCGGTGTTGCTGAAATCAGGGCATTCAAATACGTGGCGCTCATGGCAGTACGCTCCCTTGATGCAGAACCCTCGGAATCCAAAGGCCCTGCATACAGGGGCATTGGGCGGAGCTGTAGAGTGAGTATATGGGCAGTCAATCTTGGAACAGTTGCCTTTGGCATAGTGCAGACAATCCGGCACTCGCTCAGGGCTGAGGTCATGGGACAGATCGCAAAACTCGCCGTTGGCACACTTGCCATCCTTGAGGAAGTCTTTGCAAATTGCAACTTTGTTTGGATCGTGGGTATATCGACAGGATGGACCTTTAGGGCATGAACCTGCAAAAGGTGAAAGATTAGCATAGTGTCCAGTTAGTACTGGGTGAGCTCCAAGTTTTGTCAAATTGAAATGCGCCACCCAAGCGTTTGCGTTTCTAAGAGATGTAACGTTACCAGTCGTGGAAAAGGTTCTGCAGAGCTCGTCAAGCTTCTTGACAGGACCGCTGCGGCTAAATGGTGTCAGCGTTGCCTCCCTATTGCGGGCTGAGCCATACCGATGGCTTCTCACAACCCGGTCGATAACCAGGTTGCCCGTTTTCGTGCGATGAAATTTCACTCCGGCAACAGTGGCAGTCTTTGGTGTCGAGCTAGCAGTTCCTAGATATCCGTGAGAAATGGCTGCCGTGAACGTGGGGGCACCACGCCTCGACTCACCCGTCTGTCGAATCAGCTTTTTGCCACCATCCTTAACTACGAAACGGATGCCTTCGATCGTGATCTCGTTTGCAGCTCCAGCGGCTGCGCCGTCAATAGCTGAAGGGGCCCGAGCCTGCTGCTGCAGGAAGCGGCTGATGCGCGTCTTCTCTGTATTTCGTCGGTCCTTTAGCTTCTTCTGTCGAGTTTCTTCGATAGCCTTTGCGCGGCTCTGGGACTTCTGTTCGTAAACATTGGCGTTGATTAGCTGTCGATGACGATCCGTTCGAGACACCCATCCAGGAGTATCCGAGATCGCGCCGGGGGTCGGTGTTGTTGAGGCGCTTGAGGACTGCGAGTTGTTGAGGTGTAGTGTGCGGTGGTGATGAGGAGCGGGCGGCCGTCCTACTCTGTACCCTCCACGGCCGGCGGAAGAATATCTGGATGCTGGTGGTGTGTTAGTGATGACAGGATGCATATCAGCAGCGTAAAACGGACGTCTATGTTGCGAGTTGTGAGAACCGTTGGACGAATAATGGCCAGCGCGCTGATTCTTGTGGCGATTGATTTGACCTGCAGGATGTTAGACTGTCGTTTGGCAATGCGCGTGCCAGTAGTTTGGATGCGGCTCACCTGCGAGCTGGCCGATTCGAGCCAACAGTTCTTGTGCTTCTCTATCTTCAGCCATATTGTATGCAAGCTTGACAATAACGATTAAGTTGTGTGCCGTGTGTTGCGTATTGATGTTGATGTGAAGTGCTGCGACTGCTTGTGACTGGTGGGAGCGTTGTTACTGAATGCACGAATTGCGTTAGTCAGCGCTTGCGCCCGCCGTGGAAGTTTCTACCACTGAGCCACACAAGCACGACTGTGCCTCCAGTGCGGAAATCAATACTGTGCTACGGCTCTGAAAAATCCAATTCTAACGGGCAGCAAATAAATATGATATTTTCAGGGCCATTCATTTCTGTAGTAGAAGCTCACGATTTACACGTATTGCCTCACAGGAAGCCAACGCCCCAGCATCGCTAGCATCCAACCACTTCGCCTGCGCCACAGGTCTTTCAGCGGATCTATCGTCTACAAACACGCACACCAGCGACCTCGACAATACAATTCCTTGACCTTCGACCACCAAACCTTGATTGCCACAACTGTGCAGGTGTAACAGAACAATTAAACATCCACTGGAAGTGCGCAGCTGTCGCTCATCAAGCTGCGATGGCTTCATGGGAGCTGCTCGACCCCGAAAGCGAACTCGAACTGCACAAGTCGCGTCTGCTTAATGTTGAAGAGAAGCCATTCAAGCGAATAACGAAGCGCCTGTCGTCCATTTCCTCGGCCGTATCTCAAGCTACAAACTCCTCAAATGGCGCTACCAATGACGCCAACACGCTACACCTGCAAGAGGAGTTGACACTGGATTTCGCTGCGTTTGATAGCAACATCGCACGACTCCAGTTCCTCCACAACGCAAACGAACGAGAGCGGGCTCGATACGATTCAGATAAGCAGCGCATTCTCGACGAATGTCAAGCTGTTCGAGACAAGAACACCCAGCTACGAGAGCACCTTGACGAAGCTCGCGCAACTCTAGCTCAACGCAAGAAATTCGACGAGTTGGCGGAAAAGATCACATCCAACCGACTCCTTCGGCCGCGAGAGGATCAGATTGCCAATTTGGCCAAGCTCGAAGAGGAGTGCAAGGAGCTGGAGCGAGAAAGTGAGACGTACAGTGCGACGTGGAAAGAACGAAGAGATCAGTTCAACCGCATTATGGAAGAGGGCATGCTGCTGCGCAGACAGATTCGCGATGAAAAGGAGGAAGTCGACAGACGCGAAGGCATGAACGAAGGTACAGAGGACGATGGAGACGGTGAGCGCGCTGCGCCTACACCTCGAAATGAGCCTAGCGGCAATGCTACTCCGAGACCCGACCGCGAAAAGGATGACGATGGCGAGAAAAATAGTGAGGACGGCGAGGGAGAAGGGGAAGACTCCAAGGCAGCTGCTACGCCATATGCAGGAACGCCTGGCCCAGATACTTTACAGGCGCCCTCTACCAACTACGGATCTCGTTCGAAGACGGGCAGCAGAGAAGTGTCACCTGCGCCAACTCCTGAAGAACACGAGGATATTGACATGGACGAACCCGCTGCTGCTGCTGCAAGCGACCAAGAAGATGAAGCCGCGGCTACACCAGCACAAAATGAAGAGAAAATGGAGGTTGATGAGTAAAGCTACATTCTATACAAGTAGCCATGCATTCTATTTGGCTTTCGGCGTTCAAACAGGTGTTTTTGTTTTTAGTCAGTCCTTGGGCTTTTTAGTAGTATACAAATCATGAGATACCCTCCAATATCAGGAGAAACCTTTATTACTCTACTAAGGGTTTTTTTCTTGGTCGTAACCCGCGTCCGTGACTATTCTCAACTAAGCCTGAGCCTTCGCCTGTGCCAGCACAGTCTTGGCCTTCTCAACCTCTTCAGAGCCCTCAGCACCGGCAATCTGATCCTCCAGCTTGGCCACAGCGGCGGTGATTCTCTCTCGCAGAGGCTTGAATACAGCTTTTGTCTGGTCGGCAGCCATTTGCTAGTAACTCATTTGTCAGCAAGAAAATGAAATACACAGTCTGCGCTACAGTGATGTGACGTTACCTGTTGCTTCAACATGAAGACATTGTTGCCATCGTCGTCAACTCCACCAGCCTGGATCTTCTCTTCTAAAGCTTGGATTTGCTTTTCTTGATCGGCTAGCTCCTTGTGGTACGAGGTTTCTTCCTTGAGAAGACGCTGCACGGAGCTGGTAGCGATGGCGAGGCTTGATGGAGGGGGCATATTGGCTACTTCTTTTGGTGATTGCAAGAATGGTGTTGCTGTCTGTAGACGATAATGAAGTGAAAAGAAGAGTGATGAACTGTTTGAAATGAAATGGTTCCGGCGAGAGAAGGTATGAATTCAGAATACGGTTGCCTGGCCTTTAATGGTTGGAAGATATGTTTGCCCCGCGGCTCCCTCAACCTTGAGCAACTGCAGATTCGTGCAGGATCCACTCCATTCGGAGCACCACCACCCACCCACTCACTCCATCCATCTGTGTATATGCTACAAAATAGGCATTCACATGGCAACAGCACATAGCAACAGGCAACATCGTCACACATTTATCGCACACATCAGTTTCAAATACAATCATTATTCAATTGCATTACACAGCTATATAAGTAAACAACTAATCTAACAAAACCGTCTTTCCAACAGAAGCTGTAACCCTTTTCCAGTTCCAATTTCCAACAAGTTTCATGGTATCTCCAAACGCCATCAACTCCAGTGAGCAGTGCAGACCACACATAGACAGCCCGTACTCAGAATGCAAATAACAAAGGCCAGCAAGTCTAGAAATAAATAAAGACTCCACGGTATCCAGCCGTTAAAGAAAAAGCAAAGCGCCAAATGCTCCGAAACGTGTACAATCTCGACATGGGGTAGCTTTACGCGCCGACAGCGACGACGCGAGAGCCAAGCGGCGCCGACTCGACGTCTTGTTGGTTGGCAATCTCGCCGCCAGCTTCGCGCTCCGCCCAATCTCCCCAGAGACCACGCTTGCCTCTTACGCGAATGGGGCCACCAAGCTCAGAGCCTTGTTCGACCTTAATAGCATCCTTGGTGGCCAATACCAGGCACTCAAAAAACATCTTGGTGGCTTCGGCCTTTGTTGTCGTCTGCTCAGGCAGCAGGCTCTGGAACACAACTGTTGACTTCTTGCGCTTCTCTTCGTTCTCCGCGGCTTCAGCACCAAACAGGTCACGCAAGACGTGAACAGCATGCTTGGTACCAAGAGAGACGGGTCCACTGTCAGCAGGGTGAACAATGGGCATCGTCGTATCATCGAAGGCGGGCAGTGGGCTGCCGCCATCGTCGCCAAACATGCCGCCGTCATCGGCGGGAATCTCCAAGACAGTGCCGTCAGGGCCAATGCTCTGGTGAAGAAGACCATTGTCTCCGAATCCAAGGTCAGTATCGTCACCCAGGTCGAGACGCGGTGACTTGATTCCACCGAACTCGCTATCAATGTCGGCAATGCCACTGTCTCGCTTGCGCTTCAAGTCTCCGCGCAAGGCATCCAAAGACAGCATGCCGCGGAGTTCAGGAGCCCAAGCGGCGCTGCGTCCCTCAAGCATGATAGATGATACGAAGCCACCATTCTTCTGCATTTCCATGAGAGCCAGGACAAGAGGGTCGCGAGGAAGGAATGAGGCAGGCTTAGTAATATTAGCACGGTTAGTTTGCTGCTGCTTGATGTATGTGCTAGTAAGGGCGATCTCCTCGTCGGGCATCAGAATCTTTTGCTTTCTGGCACGCTGGGGAGGACGGCGCACAAGAGTGACTTCGGTGTCATCTTGAGGCTCATACATGTCGGCAACTTCCTTGGCCATTTGCTCATCAATATCAGATAGCGGTGAGTCGGGGCTTCTCTCGCGATTGATCTGCTGGTTTACGGCACCGGGTATGAGCGAGGCATCCTCAGGATTGAAGTTGAAGTCGTCACCCATCGTGAAGTCGCCTTCATCATCCATAATGCGGACATCGGTGTCGAAGTTCAGGGTACGCGAAACATCAGGGCCGTTCTTGCCATTAATGATGTCAAGCTCGCTGAAGACGTCCTCTTCGACACCTCGGGCAGCAGGGGCATTTCGTCCTTGCTCGATGCTCTGGCTCGGGTCACCATCAATGTCGAAACCAAAGTCGAGTTCCAGGTCCATGTCTTCCATAGTGGGAATCACGTCATCGCCAGCGCTGGGTCCTTGCAAAAACTGGCTGTTGTTGAATTCCTCTTGCAGGTTAATGTCGCGGTTGCTGGCGCGGCCTTTGCGTCCCACGGGAGTAGCGGCCACATCGTCAACCTGGGTCAAGAGCCAAGACGCGTCGGGAGGAGGAGGCAGCTCGAGATTATCGTACATGGTAATGCGATCCGGCAGAAGGAGGGCTTCACGGTTCTGCACTTGGTTGGTGGCAGCAAGGTCGTTGTTGCCGCTGGAGCGGAAAGCCTGTGAATTGTTAGCGCGCCGTCGCGAATCATCGTGAATGGTGCATGAACATACCATCTTAATCTTCATCATAGCTTCGTTGCAGTCATCGAGCAAGTAGCGCGTCTTGCGCTGGTAAATTCTCACTACACCAAGCAAAAGTTGACCACTGAGACGTAAGGCCATGGGAGCCTGATTTGGTGTGATAATAGCCTCGACACTGTCCGTAACGTTGGACTGCAAGATGTGATTCTTGGACAATTTACGTTCGAGGTTGGCCGACAGCCAGACCCGGGCCAGTGGCCCGGACTTTTGCAGCAAGGTCTCTGAATAAAACATGATGTATCGAATTAAAGCTGTCGCGGTTGCCTATGAAAGGAGGAAAAGTAGCGAACGGGGTGGCGTTCGTGATGGCGAAAGTTGGTCGTGACAGCGGGTGGATGCTTTCACACGAAACTAGGGGCGCGCGTTTTGGGAGTCGGTAAACAAGCTGCGGGCGGCGCGGACGACGCGTGATAAAAAAGCGAAAAAAAAAATCGAGCAATAAAAAAATTAGACGAGCGAGAGAGAAAATAAATGCGCCAAAGGCGACTCTTTCTCTTTGCGACGGAAACCGACAAGATCAAAGTCAAAATGGTGCGTGCGCGATCGTGAGGGAGCGATGGTTGATGATGGATGTCGAATGTTTTGGGGCGTGGAGGGGAGTCGGCTGGTTAACCTTGGACAGCAAAATGGCGTGGCTGGGGGGCCGACCCAGTCAAACGGCAGGAGCAGTAGACTGCGTGGCTCACACTGCTTCACGCTGCGAGCGTCACGGCAGCCCAGCACCAGTAGCGGAATATCGTATTTCCGTCACAACGCATATTGCTGGTTCCACATTTAGTCCGGAGCTAGGCCCAAATCGTCAGTACCTGAGCCTGGCAGAGAGTGAGTTCCTGGAGAGCCTCTGGGGGAGGGGGCAATGTAAATTAGAATTGATGAGGCGACTAATTTATTTCATTCACTCTCTGAAGCGAAATAAATCATCGAATCACGGCAAAATCCCCGCGTATGCATATTACATCAATGCATTCAGGACATTCGATGCTGAAGTTCTGTCTATCGCAGTATGGTGTAGCAGCTGCATTTGAGGAAGCATTGTCTTCTCCTCTGTAAGTCCTTATCATGCAATACGAAGCGTTTTAACTAGCAAATAAAATTAAAGCTACATCATTTTATCTCCCTCAATTTTCAAGTATTTTTCCCCTTTCAATTCAGCCGTGCCTGTCCTCCTCCAGATCACCTTGAAATCACCATCAACCCGTCCAACTGCGCTGACCCACACCAGGCGCGTTCTGCTCTAGCCAGCCTCATCCAAGCGTGGCGCCAATTTCTCTAACATCCTTTTGCCTGCGAACCAGCCAGCGCAACCTCGCTCGTCCGGAAATCATCACCTCACATCCGCGCACCGCATCAAAGGCATCATGTCCGACTCAGAAGACCCTATCGATCACATTGACGAAGAAGGCGACGACCTCTTCGGGGACGACGGCGATGTAGAGATTGATGATGCCCCTAAGCAAAGGGTCCTCGACGACGACGACCTAGCCTCAGATCCTGACGAGGACCGAGATACGCGCCGATATGATGAATACGATGCGCAAACACAGCAAGAAACGAGAGAGAGAGTTGTAATGGGAGTCCAAACCTATCGCCATCGCATTCCCAAGCCCAAGGATGGGGCCGTAAGTTGATTGAGATAGTCCAGAGTGCAACCATGATGACTGACTGTTTTATCTGCAGCTTCGTGTGATGCGTGTACCCAAGTTCGTCAAGATAATGCCCGAGGAATACGACGCTGCGACGTTTGAGCCTACCGAGTTTGACCTTGCCAATGCAAAGGCCGAGCATCCTTCACATGTGGCCCGAGTGAAGCGAGACGCAGCCAGCGGAAAACTCAAGAGCAACACGAACATCTACAGATGGAGCGATGGCTCGGTAACGATATCTGTCGGAGGCGAACAGTTTGAAATTCAGAAGAAGGGCCTCGCGCCTGGACCCGGACAACCTTACGACGAGCTGAAGGACGGGCACTACTACGCCGCCGCCGCTGAACTAGGCAGTAACTTGCTCATGACCGTTGGTCATATCACAGAGCAGTTCAATGTCAGGCCCAATCTCAAGAAGGGAGCTGGCGACGACGCTTTGAGCTTGTTGGCGCAGAGAATGGCACAGGCTAGCAAGGCCATGAACGAAGAGGACATGATTATCAGAACCACGCAGGATCCCGAACTCCAGAAGAGGCAAGCCGAGATGGCTGAAAAGGAACGAATGAAGGCCCAACGACGACGTGAAAATGCTGCTGCTAAGATGGATGGTCTTGGCCGCTACGGCCGTGGCGGCTTGTCCATTGGAGATTTAGAAGGCGGACGACGCGGCGCAGGATCAACGAGACCCCGCGCCTCAGGCCCCAAGCCAAAGAGACGCCGCCCTGAATATGATTCAGACGACGATTTGCCTCAGGGAGTGCGCAGACAAGACAACTACGACCTGGAAGATGATTTCCTTGTGGGTAGTGATGAGGAGGAGGAAGAAGTTGGAAGCGACGAAGACGAGGATGTTCTCGACGATGATGAAGATGAGAGGCCATCGAAATCTAAGAAAAGACGCACAGCAGAGTCGGATGATGAAGACGCTGATGGTGAAGAAGTAGAAGCGTCAGGTCGTGGTAGACGGCGCAACGTCATTGACTCTGACGAAGAGGATTAGAGGAAGAGGGTTGATCATTGGGAACATTGTACCATCAAATTATAATAGGATGAAGCTGAATAGGAGCCTGAGCAAATACATCAACGGAGTTATGCATTCACATTCATCACTGGTTAAGTTTCGCGATTGACTTGCTGCTTGACACGTCCCACTAGGCAGAATAGTTGCAACAGTATAAATCCATGTCAAATCACATTTTAAGCACACATACCAGATGTGCATGTCGTAGTTCATTTCAGAGAAGAGCATATATCAAGCGTTGTGTTTGCTCGTTTATCCATGCACCACGTTGCTGCAACTGCAAATAGCACAGCGCTGTAATGGCCCTGTGTCCAAGCACGCATTAGCGCCAGCCGCAATGGCTCTTCGCTGCATTAGGGAGTTTGGGGTGTGTCACGGTGCCAACTTTGGCGCCGCTTTATTGCTGCTTTAGTGCTGCTGTGACACTGCTACGGCGCTGTGGTGGGGCGTTGACAGGTTGAGAGTTCCCCCCACCCTCCGGGTGGCCGTCATATGTCATCCGCCTTCACATGCCTCAACTCTGCCTCCCAACCCCAACACATCATTATAATTTTGCGCAAAAGCGTCCATTTCAGGTCAACGCCTCAGCCTAGGCCATCAGCAAATCATCAGCTTTCGTGGCCATTTGCCCCCTATTTTCGCAATTCATGCTCTGCCTGAGTTGCGCCTCTCATTCGTCGCTCGCCATCTCGTACCATGATCCCAGGACCTGTTCTCGTGCGGTGAGACCCGATTGTCCGACCCACTGATCTATCCAAATACTTCGGTCGTGCCTGCAGGCTGCTTGTGACATCGCGTCCCTCGGCAACCATGGGTGCTGTGCTAGCTGTTTGGAGGGTGGTTGTTGAAGTGGTCACGTTTTGGAAGAATGTAAGAAGTTTCTCTCTTTACTCTTGTCTCCGTTCATCACACATCACTACTACCTTTCGTCCCTTTGATGGCTGCTACTGTCGCTATTGCAGTCGTTTTCACACCAGAGCGCTTTTGCTGACGCTGCCATGCAGAAAATATTTAGTTGGTACACGCGGCAAAACCCAGTCGAGCTTTGGTTGGAACTGCTTCGAAATGCAGAAGCCTTTGAAGACTGGGAAGAGGCAGCTTTACATCTTGACAACCTATTAGGTCTGGATCTATGGTAAGTTTATACCTAGCTGAGCAGCATATTGTATCAGACTCTAACCACGAGGCTTGCGACAGGAGAAATAATCCAACATCGAAATACTACGACTGGAGATTAATCAACGAGCGACTTAACTCCCTCGCTGTGGCTCGGGAAGAGAATGACTTCCAACAACTCGTCAACCTGCTGCGCTCTGGCCTCGTGCGCAACCTCGGCAACATCACCGTTCCCAAACTCTACAACCGATCCTTCTCAGGCACTAAATACCTTATCGAAGAATACATTACACAGGTCGCAGAGACCGTTGACGACATTAGCACACTGCCAACACACCCATCGTCTGGCATCCATGGCGAGTCTCTCACGAATCAAATGAAGCTAGACTTCTTTCACGACACAAGACAAGCATTTGGACGAAGCACTCTTGTTTTGCAGGGTGGCGCCATCTTTGGTTTGTGTCATCTGGGAGTTGTCAAAGCTCTGTTCCTTCGCGGCTTGCTTCCTCGCATCATCACGGGAACTGCTACAGGAGCACTGATAGCCGCATTAGTCGCCATACATACAGAAGAAGAGTTGCCCAACGTGCTTAAAGGCGACGGAATTGATCTTAGCGCATTTGCCTCGAAACAACGATTCGACGACACGAGCAAACCTAAAGCCCAGTCCTTCCGAACGAGGTGGGATACGTTGATGCGAAGATTGCGTCGGTTCACACGCGATGGCTACTTCCTGGACGTCACTGTGCTTGAAGATTGTGTGAGAGCAAACGTCGGCGACCTCACGTTTGAGGAAGCATACAACTATAGTAAACGAGTGCTCAACATTACGGTGGCCACAGAAGGTCAAGGCGGAGTTCCAACCCTTCTCAACTACATTACCGCTCCCAACGTCGTAAGTATCATCACGGCTGGGCTTTAATGACGCCGCTAACTCTATCTGTAGCTTATTTGGACTGCCGCTGTAGCGTCGAACGCATCATCATCGACCATGTACGGCCGTCGCAAGGCCACTATTCTCTGCAAAGACGCCAACGGCAATATTATACCCTGGGCTCCCGCCAACACCACTGATTTCCGCCATTGGTCTCACACTTCCTACTCAGAACGCGACTCACCTCTTCGTCGCATCGCCGAACTATTCAATGTCAACCACTTCATCGTTAGCCAAGCCCGCCCATACCTAATTCCATTCCTCCAATCCGACATGCACGGCCCCTCGCACCTCGAGAGCCGCAGCAAAACCACACAGTTATCATCATTCCTAGTGCGCATGGTCGGTCTCGAAGTGCGGCACCGCATGCGCCAACTCGACACTTTGCGCCTCCTTCCGTCAAGCATCCGCCGTTTCCTCGTAGACGAGCAGGTCCCTGGTGCATCCATGACACTGGTTCCGGAAGTCACCGCTGGCGACTTTGTGCGACTCTTGGAGACGCCCACACGCGACACGCTGAATTACTGGATCCTCCGGGGCGAGCGCAGCGTATGGCCTGCTGTGGCTGCTCTTCGCATAAGATGTGCCGTAGAGAACGAACTAGACCGTTCATACCAGGTGGTTCGGAAACTCAAAGCCGGCGATTTACGAAGAAAGGGAAGCATCGCAGGCGCGGGAGAGCTAGAGCGATGAAGAAGGATCTATATTTGCAGAATTATATCAGGCAGCCTGCAAATTTGTATACATAGTAAACTCATTATACCCATTCATAACTATACATAGCTCCATCGAGCACAACAGAAATTTATTTGTCAATATTGCTACATCACCGCTTCATCCGCAACCAAATTAGTTGGTGAGAGAATATGACCTCTGAATCCCGACAGCCCTGTCTCAGCTCTCACAAATCCATCTACAGCCCAATTCGTTTGTGGAGATACTCTCCCCCAGGTTCAAATACGAGGTTCCGTATCTAGTGTAAAGTTTTGTCCCCTTGCTTCCCGTTCCATTGATCAGCGCTCGTGTGTGTGTCTCCCTCGCTCCACAAGGCTGAATTTGGAGAGTTCATGCTCGCGCGGGAGCCCTTGGTGATCTGCATGCATGTCTCCGCTACGAGACGGGAAAAAGCAAAAAGGACGTCACTTACACGGCGGATTTGGGTGTTTAATGCGCGTTCAAAGTAAAATCACATGTGCAAAACGGGACTCATGTCATTTGAAAAGGTAATTTGATTCCAATTAGGTAGAATACTGGGATGGAGCGTATTCCAGAGATATAATACTCAGGCCTGGAAGGTGTTCTAGGCACAGGGGTTGGGTGATTCAAGGCGGTTAAGCGGCCCAAGAATCTCATAATAAAACAGAGAGATAAAATGATATTAGAAAAAAGTTAATCTTCTTAAACCTTTTTTGCGCCGGCTTTCAAGATGTCAAATTCATCGACTCGGAGTTTTGTGCAAGTTCGGCTGAAAAAGTGCACCAATTTACAGGGCCATCATGGCAGCGGCAGCACCAGCGACCAGGGCAATAGGGGCAGTGACGCCGTTGGCGCCGCTGTTGCCGGGGACGCTGGTGGTAGCAGTGGGTTCCTTGGTCTTGGAGCTGGACTCAGTCTCGGTCTCAGTGGCCTCGGTACCAGTGGTGCTAGCAGGCTCGGTGGTCTCGGTGGAAGCGTCGGTACCGGTGGTGGTAGCATCGTCAGTGCCGGTGGACTCGGTGGTCTTGCCAGTCTTGGTGGGAGTGCTAGTAGTGCTCTCGTCACCAGTAGTGGAGGCAGAGCCGGAGCCCTGGAAGGAGAAGGGAATGGTGTAGTTCCACTCGTCAGAGTTGTCGGCGTCGGCGTTGTTGAAGATCTTGAAGTTGTACTGGCCAGTGGGGACGCCCTCAATGGTGACGGTGGCAGAGTCGCCGGAAGCAGAGGCTGCGAGGCAAGAGTCAGAGATGTAAAGGTGAGGAGGAAAGGAGTCGCGTAGACGTGGGGCGGCAACTTACTGGTCAAGGTCTGGATGTCCTTGAGCTTGTTAGGGCCCTCGTTGGACTGGAGGACGATGGTGCACTTGGAGTCACAGTCGGAAAAGGTGAGCTCGAAAGGCTTGCCCTCCTCAGGGTTGAAAGAGGTGTTGGTGAACTTGGGCTTGGCGGCGGCAATGGTGGCCAGGGCCAGGGCGGCGAAAGAGTACTTCATTTTGAAATAGGGTATTTTTTGAAAGTTGGAAGTACTATAGGAAATGAGGAATTAGCGTTCCGCGCTTGGTGGACGTTGCGAAAGTAAAGGGAACAGGTGCTGCTGCAACGCTTTTGTTGGAGATTCGACGTCAAGTCGCAAGACAGAACGTGGAGGCTTAGACATGACGACAAAGGAAAGAGCAAATGCTGCTGGAGAAGCTCAAGGACGAGCACTCGCGCTTCATCATTGCCACCATTGTCCAAACCGACACGTCGACAGCGCAAGAGAGGGAGTCTCGAGGGCGCGCAGCAGCAAGCAGTAAGGCACAGTAGTACAATCAATCAATGATCAAACTTACAAGATAGTGAAGATGCGATCAGCAAACGATGATCAAGCTTGGATATAGAAAAACAATGGGGTTGGAGGAAGGAGGAAGTGGAAAGGAAGGAGAGGAACAAGAAACAGGAAACAGGGACGACAGGGGCATGAAATAGTTTCTCCAGAAAGTCCACACTCACACTGACGAGTAATTTAGAACTGGACCGCGACAGAGAATCCTCTGACTGGGACCTGGCACCTTGGACTGGGGGGGACGCCGGGGCCTCTCTCTTTTCTTGCCTAGCCTGAAGTGGTGGGATTGGGACGGGGATGGATGGGGATGGAGACGGGCGACGCGGCACCAGATGGATCAAAGCTGATTTACCTTTATTGGTGTGGGCTGAAGGAGAGCTGACCCCAGGCAGAGAAGCACAAACCGGACTCAATTACAATTGCAATGACAGCCAAGAGCGCCAGACGGCTAGAATATGCCGTGGTGGTTCAACACGGAGTGGAATGCCATGGTGACGAGGATGGACCTGTTGCACGCCACAAACAGTTAGCGCCAGAAGGCAAGACAATGAAAAATAAAATATCGACAGGGGGGTTCTCCAACTGACAGGACCTGCTGCGTTGCCTTGCAGCGCTGGCCCAGGCACGAGTAACACTGGCTTTAGCGCTGCAGACTGTCCCCGGCAACAAAAAAAGGGGACTCTCTCTGTCTCATTAAACATAATCTTCAGCAATCATCTACATAATTACGACATCTACAATGTACATTGCATTACTCAAAATGAGACTTTGACAAAGTGCGATTCAGCCCTTCAATATTTCCAAAATAGCAACAAGCCCAAAAAAAAAGTAAATAACCACTTTCCTGTTTTCGTTGAGGCGCAGCCCCTCCAGAGGCGAATCGCCCCAAATCCAGAACGATACCTGGCGTCGCCATCGTTGTTGCCGTCGCGTCCGCTGTTCCAGTTCCCCACCACCCACCACGCTCGCACCCACATCCACTACAATACCAGGCACACATGCACCAAAACAGCTTTACAGTGGCTCCCCTCCCTACAGTACCCGCGCGAGCAACAGGTACACACTCTGCCCAGATGCTGGTTGCCCCGTATTCTCCTACGCTAGCCACGACCCTCCAAACAAAGCTCCCAATACCAAAATTCACAAATCAGGCTGAGGCGAACCAAGACTTCACTCTCCAAATCTTTACAGAAGACAAATTTTCTCGTTCCGCCTCTCGGTTAATCTACTCAGATCTCTCACAGCAACGCCCTCCACCACTTCGCTTCTATCCCAGCGTTGCATTTTCTCGTTCTCCTCTCCAAGTCCCTTCTGCAACCGAGAGCTTCCAAACCTGCCACCTCAACTCCTCCAACCAACCATATTCCCGTCGCTATTCTTTTCGCTGCTTTCGCTTCCACTTTTCTGTTCCTGCCAAGGTCTTGTCTTCTCCAGTATTCATCACATTGTCATAGCTTGCCACCTCTCACGCTTGTTGTAACGCACCGTCGAGCCTGAGCACCATTTCCCTGTTTTGGAGGAATTGATGCTCCCGCTAGACCCAGTTCCAAGTGTCTCCTCCGTTC
This sequence comes from Simplicillium sp. C3G150-2, assembly GCA_022702485.1. Classification (NCBI taxonomy): domain Eukaryota; kingdom Fungi; phylum Ascomycota; class Sordariomycetes; order Hypocreales; family Cordycipitaceae; genus Simplicillium; species Simplicillium sp. C3G150-2. Next base: position 5,222,926 of record JAJIYY010000001.1, on the reverse strand, counting down.
CATTCGTCTAATAATGCCCAGGCCCCAATCCCCTTTGCTATCGCTTGCTTCCACCTTGGAGGTGAGACATGCTTGAAGATACCCGTCAAACCCGTGCTTTGTTTCACTCCTTTGAGACCTGATACTCGAATCAACTTGTCGTGACATGCCGCCTCGTCATCATACAGCACGCGACCACTCATGTCTCTTCAAGCCACGTCCCTCAAAGATAAATATTCAAACTTGAAATCCCCTCTCAGCTTCCATTGTAATGCCTCGCCGTACATCTTGGCAAAGCCATAAATCGCCGTCACGTCTCAAACAATGCCCTCTCTGTTTGGAATGCGTGCAATCGCGCCTTAGATACGCTCCCGACGTCATCTCGTGTCAACTACATACTTCATCTGCACAGTTCATTCATGTCGCAATTGCATACTGCAGTAAATTGATCAATCAATCGGAATATAACTTTCAAGGTAATTAAAATAAAACTAAATAGCTCGACGTGAAGCTCATTGGCTCATTCATCGACAAATACCGCCCGCCACTGGCTTCTTTTCTTTGTAGCAGATTTCCCATCTGCCTGTTTCCCAATACCCATCCAGCTTCGCCCTTCTCATCTAAATAGCCTATGTTCGTGTGTATATGAGTGAATAACTTTGCGCCGTATGTGATAATAAAAGAAAGTCTCTCCCCAAGCATCCACGCCCAAAATGGTGCACATTTAGTGCTCGAGCAGGCGGAGAGATCCCTGGACGACAACGTTCTCAAGGATGGAGCCGGGAGGCACGTCAATGGTGCTGCCCTCGGTAGCGACAATAATAACGGTACCCTTAAGTGTGACACCACGTCCCAGGTTGACCGCACCAGTGATGGTAAGGTGGTCAAGCTCCAGAACCTTGGGGATAGAAGGAATGTGCTTCTGGAAGTCGGAAACCTTCTTGAAGTCGCTGCCGAGCTTGATCAGAGGAGCGTCTCCGAAGCGGGCGGCGCTCATCTGCAGCTGGCCGTGCTTAAGGGTGTACAGATCGGACTTGACGAGCATGAGGTCGGAGCAGGTCTTGACGGGCAAGAAACGACGACGGGGGACGTTGACACCGTGGGCGTTCTTGAAGTGGCGAATGGCGGCACCGACAGCGGTCTCGAGCTGAATAATGGAAATGTCGGACTCGCCCTTCTTGTCTCCAGGGATGGTCTTGCCGTTGGGGATAATCTCCATCTCGAGCTCGTCGTTCTCAACAACGCGCTTGATGGCGTTGAGGTTGAGCCAGATGTTGTTAGTGTTGAAGTACTTGAACTTCTTGATAGACTTGAACTCGTTGACATGCTCCTTGGGGACCTGGGCAATTTCGAGCAGGCGGACAGAGCCCTCGTAGTCAATGATGGTACCACCCTTGACATCGGCCTTGGTCTTGTTGGTCAATTCCATGATGTACTCAGCCTTAGTCTCCATCATGTGCTGCAGGATGCGCAGATCAACGACACCGCCCAAGTTGTCAACATTGGACAAGAAGATAATCTCAATACCACGCTCGAGCAGCTTGTCGAGGATACCAGAGTTGTAGAGGGACTCGAAAACGTCACCGTGGCCGGGAGGGTACCACTCAGAGATGGAGGAGTTGAAGTCCTTGGGAACGGGGAGTAGAGAGTCCTTGTAGATTCGGGGGTAACGAGACTGGTTGAAGGTGAGGATGTCGACGTTGTGACCCTCATACTTCTTGATGATGGCAGCGGTGTCGTCGTTGGTGTTGAAGGAGTTCATGAGGATGAAAGGGACGTTGACGTCATAAGTGCGGTTGAGGTACTCAATTTGACGGACGGAGAGATCGAGGAAAGACATGCCATCACGGACCTCAATGACGGACTTGGGACCAACGCATCCCATGGAGGTACCAAGACCACCGTTCAGCTTGAGAACAGCAAGCTTGTTAAGGAAGTTGACAGACTCGGAGTTGGAGAGATCCTCGTAGTCGACAACCTGGCCTTGAGCAGGGGGGGCAATACGGTCCCAGTCACTGCAAAATGATTAGCAAGTCTGCGGAAATCGCGGCTTTTAGTACTAAGGTGAAAAGGTAGCTTACACGGCGTTGCCCTTGGCCTTGTCGTTCAAATAGCGGCGGAAGAGAGCAAAGAAGTTGTCCATCTCAGTCTCAAAGAGCTATTGGCCCAGTTAGATGGCGTTTTCAAGAGACATGTTGCATCGGGGTGGTTTGTACCTTCTTCTGCTGAGGGTCCTCCACAGTCTCGGCGAGGTTGGTCAAGGCATTGCGCATCTGAGCAGCGGCAACGTTGGTAGAAGTGTTCTCGAAAGCCTGTGCGATCGTGGTTAGTAAAATTTCCATGCGAAAAAAATTGTTCCGTGTGATTTGAGTAGATCCAGGGTAACGAGGGCGATGTTGGAGATCGTTGTGACGAGGGGGTCTAGTGGCAGCACTTGGGAGAGTTGCGCAGCAGCATGGCGTCACCGCTTCTGCTGGCCGCGCAGACAATTGCGCCGTGCAACGTGAAGAGCTATCTCATGGCCAGCTGCCTCCAGGAACAAGCCTCGCTGGTCGTATATGCGTCGGGAGGTAGATGACACAGGTGGTGACGAAATTTGCATCCTGGGAGGCAGCTCCCCCGCAGTGCGCCGCACCACCCAAGTGGTTTGACCAACAGCTATGGTTCAACAGCTACCAGGGGTCGCAGGGAGCTTGGCCACGGTCGCAAAAGTGATTCAAGGTGTGAAAGGGGTGTTTGAAGCTAGGAAATTGGGTACCAAAGTGGCGAGGGGAAGCTACTGACCATGTGGCTGCGAGTCTTGCCATGGTGACGCTTCTCGAAGCCATTACCCTCCTGCTGCTCCTTGAGGTGGGAGGGGAGAGCACTCTTGGGCGCAGACATGATGACTGAGAGTGTGGATTGAAGAAGAAAAGGGTGAAATTATTGAATTGGAAGTGTTACAATCTCGGCTCGAAGCTCGAAAAAAGGGAATCGACGAGGAGAAAGAAGAAGGACGAGAGGGGGGGGGAAGATCGAGAATGAGGAGGAGGAGAAAAACAGGCAGGATGATGAAATATAAAGCACCTGCATGCTAAGTCTCCCTGCTCTCTCTTTGCTGCTGCTAGTCGCTGGCGGGGGTGCAGCGTCCAGCGACAGAGCCAGCACCTGGAGCTCGCCGCCGCCGCCAGACGGCGCTGTATGTGTGGTGGCCCGGCTTGGGGGCCTGGGCTTTTGGTTGGCTTAGGGGAGAGGCGGCGGGGGCAAAAAGGCCAGAAAAAAACAGACGGCGGTGGGGCAGAGATTGACCTTTAGCGGGGTCGGTTCCCCTAAATTAGTGGTGCAGATGAGCGGTTAGTTGGTGAAGCCAGCGCAGAGTGGGAAAAGCCTATATTCTTCGGAGATGCAAGATACGGGATTTTGGGCAATTTTTTTGTCGATAGGCGATCTCTGCAGGCGGCATAGATACGGACTCTGAATCTAGTGAATTTTTTTTTTTTGGTGCGGAAAATATCGATAGCATGTCGATAACACCGTCTGTTGTTGGCTGGCTTCCCCTTACTATGTGGACAGTGTGCACGGCTGTGCCACGATGGCATCAAGGGTTCGAATTGGAAATGGAGACTTGTTGAAATGAAATAATGTTAAATATACCACAGACAGCATAGTCGCCAGGCCATGTGCCGTCAACTGAAGCTCTCCTGGCCGGAGCTGCCAGGGATGTTTAGTTCTCGAACTGAACTCGGTCAATTGTTTACTCTATTACCGTAATTAATCTCCATGGTCCCCTTTGTCACAACCGGTTTCTCAAACGACATTGTACACATTGTACATCCTGGTCACTAATTACATTACATGCAGTGTAGCACTGCCATTCAGGCAATCAACAGATGCCACCATTTCATGCAAGACAGGCCGCGCTGGTGTCCACAGGGGATCAAGCATGGGCCACGGCGCGATATCAAGGTTGGGCCTGTTGATGGGAGCATTGTTGCTGGCCCAACCGAGACAGAGGCATTAGTAGAAGAGGAACAAGTCCTGGTATATCTGATTGTATCTCCTATTTTGACTGTTTCTAATATCCGCTGTATACTGTACTGTTATTGTCATTAGTATTATTATTTTTATTATTACTTTTTTGCGATCTATTTAATTCAATTATATATTGTCATAACACATTGTGAGTGTAATACATGCCGTGAGGCCAACCTACAAGAGGACAAGATCCGCAGAGGCAAACACATCAGAGAGATAAAAACGAGTAAAGATAAGCTGCAGCTGAAGAAGATGATGTGCTGCAAAAATCAATCGAGTCACTTATCGAATAGATAATCGTCCGAGACGAGGAAAAAAATCAATTGCCTCAGCTTACCATGTTGTCGATTTCGCCCGCATCGTATCGTCGCTACAGGCAGACTAGAGTAGAGGTTGCAGCGTGTAAGCAGGCTAACGATGAAAATTTTTAGGGCGGCTTCGCCGTGCATCGGGAACCATTTGGTGCATTGTGCAGCTACTGAGCCACTGCAGCTCAACACTTTTTGCCGCTAGCAAAGGAAAAAGTTGGGGCCAATTAGCGTCGTTTGGCCCGATCTAGTCTTCTTTGCAGAAAGAAAGAGAGTGCTGGCAAGCCTAAATTTAGTGACAGCGACTAATCACAGTGGACGGTGACAGTGACAATACTGAACAAGAGGCTTGCGGTGGCTTGATTCTACGAAAAGCTCCTGCACTATTTGAAATAGAGTAGTGCAGGCATTGTATGGTACATTTTTCGATTGCATCCGAGAATTTTGCAGTGACAACCTTTGCATACACATCTCTCGAACAAGTGTCGCAAGACTTATCGTCTTGAGCTGTTTTATTCACGGCCTTATATCCATGCAATCGCGACAGGGCCATGTTCCTGCATGGTGCTAGCCAATAGTATCCAGCATCCAGCAATCACTATCAGACCGTCACCTTTGTAGACCAGTTCAAGAGCCGTTTCCCATCCAGCTGCATTAGCCGTGTACTAGACGGCTGAATACAGATTCATTCATACGGAAGAGCGCCCACGGCCCGACAACAGTGGCAGTCGTGGCGGTAATTATGGTCTACCCTTCTGAATCGACTGAAACCCCAATCCGCTGTGCTTACTGTGTCACATCAGTGACCGAAACTGAGACTGGCCATCCAAGAATTCACACTGCAATTGTTGATTTCACGCTAGGCCACGTGGGGCAGCCAATTGGCAGGCACTTGTTAGTTGACGATGTCCTCAGACCCGCCTGCCAGGGCAATGTTACCGTAACCACGGGCTCTCTACTGTCCTGTTCGCTTAGCGTATGAGCCGTCAATTAATGAATTATCAAAATTAGAATCAAAATCAAAATTGTTAGAATTGAATCCATCTCGTAACTGACAGGTATATTAATGAGACATGCCTCTTGTATTTTTCTTTCCAATGTTGTTGATGGTTGTCGGCGGGCAGAATCTTCAATAAGCCATATTGTGCCAATCCCTTGCCGCTTTATCGCTCTACACAAGATCTTCATCAGGCATCACCACATCACATCACATCACATCACAGTCACAACAGTACCATCACCGCATCGTGATTTAATTGTGATAAGTTCTTTAAGAAATATAATCAGCATTTATAGTGATATTTGATTCAATGTCTACCCAAAAATACTCCCATTCACCCCATATACCATTGCCACACGGCATTCACCTTCACCAACACAGCCATGCACAAGGGTGACATTCAACCATTGTGCCAGCCTTGTGAAACGGACAACCACGATAATTCCACCACTGATATTTTCCAGAGTCAGCACTTCTAGATTAGATCTTTCCTTCGCTTTGACAGCTGCAGCACACATTAACTCCTTCTCCAGGCCTGCCTAGCTGCCTACCCGTCCATCCATTCAGCAAAAGCTCGTCCGGCCCAAAAGCGGCGCACATCCTCCACCCAAAACGGATGGTCCGTCGCGCTTCCCCATCCAACGACAACGTTGCATCTGCATCGGCGACTCGCAATGTCTCCAAGAAACTCAGAAGCCGTCATTCCACAATGACTCGACCAATGAAAAAACACATCACTCTCTCAACTGTAACATTAAACTCTCAAGCTCTTACCAACCATCCCGCCTCAAACGTAGCAGATGCCTGCTCACCGTGTCCTAATTGGTACGGCCAGTCACCTTTGTGGTCCGCCATCGAGGGACCCAAACTTCTGAATAAGACTGACTCCTCCCGGCCAGTGTCATTTTTTCCATCTTTCATTCTTCCTTCCTTCTCTTTCTTTTATTTTGTATGTAGTAACGGCCTTGACTTGCGACTTGTTGTTTCTTTTTAGACTTTGTCCAATAAACCTTTTGATTTCTCCTTACTTTACTCTCCTTTGATACCTGATATACCCCCAGACACCGTTTGCCACTCAGTTGCATCCGGCAACAGCGCTCCGAAACGTCCGGCGCGTATTCATTGACTCAACGACGAATCTTCCCACAACTCCAAATATCCTTCAATCCCAACCATCATGGGCTCCATTGCCGCCATCCCCTACTGGCATGTCAATGTGCCAATTACAGAGCGCACCATGGACTGCCCTGAGTTCCTTCGCGGGATGCAGGGCAAGGACCTCCGAGTCGTCTCTACCCCGGATTCTGACTATGAGATCCAGACATGGGATGAGGTCTGCGACATTGTCAGCACCAACACCCTCGAGCGCTTCCAACGCGTTCCCTCCCAGCTTCGTCGCTACAAGGCCTTCTCCTACAAGCTAGCCAAGAAATATGGTACCATCGCCGACTTCGTTCTCACCGAGCGCCTGAAGTGGACTGAACCTGTTGTTGCACGCGGCGCCCCGTTCCAATACGCCGACGACTACAAGATCCTCTACAACGACTGGCCATATGGCCTCGACTCACGCATCATCCACCTCGTCGTCTGGACAAAATTTGAGCTCAAGGCTGGCTCCGTTGGTGGCGATCTCACCGGCAAGGCGCGCGATGAGATTGAAGCTTTCGTCACAAAGACATTCCGCAACAAAATGCCCCAGGGTCATGTAAGACTACACTGCTTTGCATGTGTCGCGTCTGAGCTGTGAGATACTAATGCCCATATTTAGGTCATGTGGTTCAAGAACTGGGCTGCCCTCAAGTCCATCCATGCCGTCGAGCACTTCCACGTCATGCTGTTCAACCCTGACCCGGATTTCATCCGCGAGGTTACCAACGGCGATATTCCCCAGTGCGCAAGGGCAGACTTATAGATTTTGACACATATTAAAGAGCGGAGCAATCCGAGGTAAGGTGTATGGCGTTTTTTTTTTTTTCGCTTTTATTATCCGGCGTCCCGTCAGACGCTGTTGATGTTTTTGATGTTGCAATTTCATGTACCATGTGACGTTCTATAGACAGCGATATTTTCATTCATAGATGTTCAATTCTTTTCGTAGCATTAAATGAGCTTTGAACTTGGGTTTCATTAATTTGTCATCTCTGTTCGATTTATTTGGGAACGTCGTTGGTGTTCATGCGCAGCTCAACGCACGATGCGTCCGCCATGGGAACCGCGATGGGTTTCTCCAGCGTAATGCATACCTCCCATCCAGCTGCTTCTCCCTGAAGTGGTTCAAATGTATTTCTCAGATGGTTTGAGATGGTCCTCATCAATTTCATTGCCAAAGCTTCAAGTGTCTCAAAAGACGACGCTGTCATATCCTGACCATGTTAGTATATCTCACTCTCGTTCCCAGATCCATAACGGAACTCACCTCAACAACAACTTGTTCAACTGTCCATAATCCCGAATCTGTCGTAAATCCATCGATGTCCACATTGGCAATGACAACCTGCTTCGCCTCGCGTTCGTTGGGATTCACTCCAATCAGGATCGGTATCCTCACATCGTGAATCTTGACCGATCGACTAGCTCTTGGCACAAGCGCCTCGTCCACAACAGTATCAGCTATGACAGTGGCAGTCATGCTTACTCCGTCTCCAGCAAGTGAAGCTTTAGGTAGCTTCGCCGTGATTTGCATTGCCGTTGCTCTGAAGTAGTTCACCAGCGCGGCTTCCTTGTTGCTCTTATCGATCTGGTCAAACTGCAACGACTTCATCGATGTATATGTCAGGTCTCTCCAGATGTAATCCAATAGATCCTCTAGACTTTTGATATCGTCATTTGCAGAGCACTTGTCTAGTGCGGCAAGGATGGCCTTGGAGAGGAAGCCGTAGTGTAGGGTATCAAACGCGAGGACATCGCCGGAAGAGGTTGTGTTGAAGGGCTTCTCAAACGTGACTGTTGCGGATATTGAGATGGGCTGGGGTCTATCATGGCGTCCCCATGCGTCTTGAGGGCCTGTTATTGTTGATTGGAGGTTTTTGACGCGCACAGTGGCTGGTGAGCGAGATATCACGCTGTCGGTTTGGTGTGTCCATTGGTTGTTGGGCGCCATAGCGCTGATTTGCAGTTGCGTATATTTGATCCAGCGGTCTCATATGAGATGCTGGAAGTAAAGTGTTTCGTTGAAAGCTGTTGATTATGGAAATGGGTATGTCCTCGAGGTGTTGTTGAAGTGAAGCTTGAAGTTTGCAGCGGGGCATTCCGACGATAAATGTCAGATGGCTTTGGGTAGGGGCGATTGTGGTGAATTCCGTGCCACAACTGATAGATATGAAGACTTGGATGGAAAAATATCAATATAGGACATTCCTTTCACTTTTATTTACAAAATACATCTCTGCAGACTCTCATTTGAGCAGAGGAGCAGAGTGGTGGTGGTGGTGGTGGTTGACGCCTACTTACCCTATAGCAAAAACTCGCCTGGCAGCAACATCTTCATGTCAAACTTCAAAACACGGCAATTCAATCATCTGCTCGACCAAACTCTAACTTGGAATCTATTTTTATCTATTTTTATCTTTTTGTATTTTTTTTTTCTACTATGACTTGTGCTCCGACAATACCACAAGCATAATCCGAGCGTTCACATTCATCCACGGCTACTTCGCCTTGACATCCAGCCCTGTCTCCCTGCATGGACCACGCATCAAAACATCTAACCGCTTCACCAATTTTATTCTTCTGATAATAACAATTTACCTGTGGTTAAGGTACCTCACCGTGCAAAGTCCAAGCAGAAAGCAAAAACCGCATTACCGATCACATCCCAAGACGACCTCAACACTGACCCTCGACCAGAAAACAACTCAATTGCGCACAACCTCCGTCTCACCACATTCGCTTTAAGTTCATGAATCATTCCTCATGAAACTCTGACCCCCAACCTTCCAGAATGCACAGATTAACCCACCGTGCCGGTCGGAAAAAATCAAACCCAACAAGCCATCTTTTGCAGATCTAAATTCACTGCACTTTATCCTTCCAGAAAAGGCTTTTCTCACCTTTGCTGGCCAAAGCTTTTTTTGGTCTCTTTGCTCGTTTCTTTTTAAGTGTTTAATCCCTGCATCTCTTTCGCCTTACCCACAAAGCGAGCCCATACCCATTTCTTTCCCGTTCGTAGCCCCCTGTTTACGACCAGGGGTCATTGCAAGGAATAGGAAATGGAAGAGGAGTAGAATCCAAGCCATGTTTCTCTTCTCCTCACTTGCGAAGAGCCAGGCCGAGGCTCTGGGAAAATTTTACCCAGTTTAAGTCGTTGAATTATGGAAACTCTTGCCTCACAAAGGTGCATTCGGCACACATTCATAGAGTGTTGGAAATGAGATGTCTGTGATTTCTGGCTGTCACCGACGCGCTGTTTCCACCGGCGTAATACGACTCCAACGGTTGGAAACAGTTCACATGTACCGGTACGAAGTACGAGCATCAGATACTGGAGAACAGGTCAATGTCTGTGACAATCTCCGTTCAAGTGTTCAACTCTCCCCTTATTCCTAGGCATCAATTACACTAGTTTTGTCTGCTCTTCGCGTCTAGAGTCATGCCAGTTTCTGCAAATGCTGCAACCGAGCTTCGAGAAATAAACATCTCACCCAACCGACTTAAGGAATAGACTAGACGCGACAAGTCCCAAAAGCCAGGACCATGTTTCACTATTTTAGCATCTTGGCCTACTCTGTCCACTAAACTTAAAATAAAAACAAGAGTATCCAATTTCGCCTAGCAACGCAACCCGCTGCTACCCATTGACTAGCACCCATCTAGGGGGGAAACTACTGGCGAGCCTTTGAAGCTTGGGTTTGAAACCCACTGTAATCAAACGCAGGGGAAAACATTTCCAGGGCAAGACAAGGCTGGAGTAGGATCCAGCACCAAGTCCGAGTCCTAATAACCGAAAGGATTTTAACCGGCAACGACTAACCAAAGTCGCCCCTGTCTATTTTCTCACTGCGTCATGTAAGTTAAACTTCACTAGTCAGGAACATTAAACACCTTACTGCTTCCAGCAAGGTTAGATGCAGGCATCTTACTCTGCATGCTGCACATGTACTGTACAGCCTGCAGCCAGGCACATGAGCACCAGAAACATCTTAGCTTTAGCCTCTTCTCTGTTCACCATGGGTGTGTGTACGTGTAATGTTTCCAGTTCCTTGGTTGTTGCAAATCACTCTCGTATTATCATCATCTAATTTAGCACGGTTTCGCGTAACCCTTGCCAGATCCATGGCTTCGGATTCCAATGCCAGTGCTTGTACCTAAAACTTTGGTGTTGCAAGCATGCCGACTTTGGCATAGAGCAGAAACGCTATTCTGAGACCTTCTTGTTGAGGTCTAGAAACAAACTTGCAGCGCTCAAATCAGCATCTTTCCCAAACTCCCCAATCGCGCTGCTCATCAAGTTACCCATCACCCTCAGCGCGCTCCCGTCCACCCCTTCCTCCTCACACGCCCTGGTAATGTTCTGCACGGCCGCGATTTGCATCTCGAGCGGGTTCTCTCCTGAACCAATCCACCGTTGTTCGTCAATCTTCTTGGCCTTCTGGGCCAGCAGCGGAGCCAAGGCCCCGAGTAGAGGTACCGTCACTTGCTCGGTTCCCGGGAGTGTCTTCATGCCGCGGCGATTGAGGAGTCGTATGCCGGTCAGCGTGCCCAGAAACATGCCGTACATGCCTGCTAGGGCCGCAAGGTCTAGCGTAGCGGCGGCGTCTACTTGGCTTCCGAAATATAATGCTCTGCCTAGTGGAGAGACCAGTTCAGAGATGGAGTCGAATGAGTCTTGCGTTTCGCCGCTAAAGATGAGGAGCGAATGAGCTGTATGAACCATGCTTGGTGTCACCATGACGGCACCGTCGAAGTAAGCTGTAACTCCGTGGGATTTGAGCCATGTGTCCATCTCTCGAGCTTGCTTGGGTGTACCGTTCGTCAAGTTGATGATAGTCTTGCCAGCTATAGCACTCCTCGAAGCACTATCCTCCAATATGTTGTAAATGGCATGGTAGTCTACCACGCAAATAATAATAGCATCGGCCGTAGCTGCAATAGCATTTGCAACATCTGGCTGAAAAGAAGCGCCTGAGTCAACCAAGCTCTTCACTGTGGCCCTCTCTGCGCTCCGATTCCAGATTGTGAGATGTACGCCAGAACGCAACATGGCATTGGCCAAAGATGAGCCCATGCTACCCAATCCGAGAACTGTAATGCGTGCCATATTGTTGAATAGTTTTCAAAGTTGCTATTAACATTCACTTGCTCACCCTCTCTCAATGGTCCCAAATCATCTTTATATGCCTCATTCTTGGCGACACTCGTCTATGCCAAAGTGCCATCTATACAAAACTTTGTAATCATAATCAACTTCAGGTTACAAATACAGTTTCTGACAAATGTACAGCATCATGAGTCACACCGTGCAGCATCTTGATGAATGCACCCAAGTATTTTCATCGTCAAGTATGTGCAGCTTAAGCCAAGTCCGCTTTCGAGTTGCGGACTTTCTCAGCTTAAGCTCACCAATTACCACATTTGGTAATTCGCGCAGCGATAAACAAGATATAACAAGTTGACCAATTTGTAAGCCAGAGACCATTTGTCAGTGAACTTGTTCACGGGTATTGCTCTTTCTCAACGTCTGCAACCCTCATTCTGTGCACATACAAGTCTCGAACCTTGTTCAGGCCTGCTGCAGCATCTGCCGCTCTGTGGGCTTCATTTCCCCGTCCGTCCAGAATGTCCACCGCAGCCATGTCTCACCCTTGACAAGACACACAGCATCCATCCCGCCGCCATGATTTCAACTCGGACGTCAAGGCGAAACGCCACCACATGGCATCAAAATTAACACTCAGAGGCATTACGCCCTCTATGATGACCTGCCTGTCCCAATGAAATCGCCAGCGTGAATCGATGGACTGGGTCTAACACACTTCTTCAGCTAAAATCACTACCGGCAACCGAGAATCACAATTGTACGCTGGCCGACTTCGTTGTCGCCCCGGTTGCTCGTCGCCATATCTCCTCCTTTCGCGTACGATAGCGCTAGCCACTTTCATGAAGAATCCCGTCCAGCCCTTTCGCCTGTCCTCGGGGATGTTATCAACTTTTGGGCAAGATGGTCACAGAGTTGTGACAATCCTGCCCTGTTTGGGATAGGACATCAACAACCCTAGCCCACGGAGCTTTAGAGGAGCTAATAAGCTAGCCTACGACCCCCAAATTCTCCACGCCTCCTGCAATGGGGCTGGCCAATGTTCACAGTACATATGCTCTTAGAGCCATGTCTGGACTAATTATGCATCTGGTTATTGCCAACTGCGACAAGAGGCTTCTGTAAAATGTTTCTCCCCCTCACCGTCCTGCATATCCCATGTAGGCTTTATGCGGGTTGCGAAGTGGTGTAAGGGTGAATCCAGCACACCTAAATTGTTTGGCGAGGCCCAGGGACTCGCATGTTGACTAATGGCGGGAGCCAGTGGCGCAACAGCTAATTTGTCGCAAGACCGTGTCTTCCTGGCATCCATCAACTCCTCTGGTTTCACAAAGAGCCATAGACACATCTCTCAATGCGACTCTAGCCTCTAGCTCGGTTCTTGACGGTAATTGGCAATTGACGCGTAATTGTGTCAAACATAGAGCAATTGACGTTTTAGTTTTCGGAACACATCGGTAAACCAAGGCAATTTCGGCGATCTGGCTAACTAACCTTCGATGTCTTGGGCTCAAAAGCATGCCCTGGCGTCAGCCGTAGAGGAGCTAAAGAATGAAGAGCCACGTTCTAGAAGACGCCAACTTCGTCCCTCAACTCACAGTGTCTGCAGGAACCATGATGAACAGAGTATGGCGTCAAAAGGTGAATGTGGCCCGAGCGCACAGTGGATGTCTTCTCAGATTACCACACCTCGAGAAGATCATTTTGCTGTTGCTAGAGTACTGTAGTGGTGGATGAAGGGAAGCCAGCCATTTGTTCCCGGCGTTACGTGCGGCCGGATGTCATCGATTCTCAACTGGTCTAATAAATGCCGACATTGTCTACGCCGCTCTACCGTTGCTGCACTGTCGCGTGTCCAACATCCTTAATCCCGAGGCCTCGGCGGGGAACGTCGAGTTGTGTGGCTCTCAGCAAATTAGCCCAGCGATGATTGTTGAAAGCATATGACAAGGGACTGGTACAACACCCATCCACTACGGCAGACTACTGCTCTCTCGACTGTTGCTCGACACCATCAGACTGTTGGCGACACACCAAACGCAACCCACGGTATGGGTAGTCTGTTCTTCAGGATGTGAACCACTGCAAGTTCATACTCACCTGACCCAGGAAATCGCACTTCTCCAGACTCCAATGTAACGCGCTAAAGTTTTGCTTTCAACAATGACCGCGGATTCAATCCCAATGAAGGCATACTGCTCCGAAGAGGCTCAAATACTGCAGCATGGCGCGGTGCATAGTTTGGGGAAACGCAGGTCGGTGTCTGCCCGCCGAGGCTTGCCAAGCCCCCAGGCCACCCCAGGTTTCAAACAACAGCGACTTTGGCATGTGTCAGGCCCACTGAAGCCCTTCCCTAACGCCATGTAACCACTGGAACATCCGACTTTTCTGGTGGAATGGTTTAAGCGCATGTTTAAGCCACTGATGCATTGAGTAGTTCGAGAACATCGTTCGATATAGGTCAAGCACCCTGCAAGCCTTTGAACATCATGCCACTTGTCTGGAAGATCACTCCCAGTGGAAAGACGGTCTGGGCAAAGAGCTTGAATGAGCACCTTGCACTACAGATCAGCTTCCAAAGTGACTTCAAACCACAGGTTAACATGTGTAAGTAATAGTGGAGGCTAGGATGGAATTGCACGCCCATTTAGACGATATTTGCGATGAGCTCAATTGTAGTTCCTCCCTGTTATTCCTATCATTCTTCCAATGTCTTGCGGTAGGCTCCATAAAGCCTAACGAAATTCGGACCACCATGATGATCTCAATTGCTGCGAGAGACTTGCCGGACCTAATTGTGAGGCAGTTGGTATCTTCATATGAGGCATTGAAGAGCTCCATTTGCCAATGACTACCATGTTCTGGTCTGGCGGCCGGTGACCAGTGTCCATAACGCTTGAATTGGCACACCTCGAGTGATTCTGACTCGTAAGTACAGCAATACACATAGAGTTGGCTCCCGGAATGCGGAGGTAGCTTCGTTTTGCTCTGAGCGTGGCGTCCACGGTCACATCGTTGCACCGTCTGGGGGAGATTACTGACCCGCTAATCCAGCCTGTCGAAGCTTGCAATCTCCACGATGAGACCATTCGCTGACCAGGACGGGCTAATTTCGTGACCGGCTTCAGCTACTCAAGCTGGTAATTTACTGTCGGTGTGCTATGGCCAGTAATCGCGGTTGACGACAGTATTTTGGCTCATATGACGATACTGCTGGAATTGTTTTCTTACAATTACTTGATGGTTGCGACCCTTGATATTGCGACGTCGTAGAGCCTCGGCCCCGCGCCGGACGGGCGGGTAAGGAAGCTGAAAGGATCCCAGTCCTGCGTTGTCGTTGGCTGGCTGTCATTCGGAGCTTAACGGTTGGCAGGGTTCAGGTGCCAAACATTTCAACCACTCACAGATGGCATAGACTTCTTCGTGTTTTCATAGGCCAGAACACAAAGGACTTTCGGTCTTGCAGCAGGCAATCGCTGACACGATGTGCGTCAGTGATATGGAGTTCTTTGCAGAACTTTTAATACCTGTCACACAGTCGCAATAATGCCTGCCAAAACTACTGGATTGGACGATGCCACTGTCGCATCGTGCCAGGGGTGAGTCGGGTTATCACGAGTATATCATGCGAGTGGCCATCGCCAATTTTCGGCACTTGCATTCTCAACAAATGATTGATATCGGAAGACAGCATATCCTGGACCGTTTCGCCGTCTGATCAATAGAACTTGTCAAACAACCAATCTGCGACTTTGACACATGTTCTAGACATACAGGACGCTTCGTCGCATGGGCCAAAGCCCTCTTTCACGCGGCGAGGCTCGCCACAATCTATCATACGCTTCCGCCTACTGTTCTCTGTGCACCAGTGTGAATAAGAGGACGTAAGCAGTAATTTTTGTTCACCCAGGCTGTGAGGTGTTACATGACCCAATCGTGTAGAGCCTGCACTCATACTTTGGCTTGTGTAACTTTGCTCAGTGTAGTCATTTGCCCAAGGTACCGTGAAATCGAATGCTAATCTGGAAGAGGATCATGATATAAATAGTTAGGCGTTAGCACTTATCGAAATTGACATACAGGTGTCGTACCAGCTGTCGACAACATGTCAACATTTAGTAAATGTGCCTTGGTTTTGCCTTCAGAGCCCCGCCAAGCTGTGGCAACTTGAGTAATGAACGACACTCTCGCTGATTGGTGAGCCAAATGCTGACATCCCTTCAGCTGCGACAGGGGTTGGCCTGCTGTGCTAACAATGCTAACAGGCCTCAAACTTCGAGGCTCCGCACTCGTACGGAATATTATTTACTGGTCTACATGTAATCAACTTGGCTGACCAGGCCGTTGGCTCATTGGAGCAGCTCAGTTCACGTGTGGTGTCGGAGCACCTGGAGGCCCGGAGTGTCGGATGCGACATGGTGAAAAAGCAATTGCTAAATCTACGGCGTCGCGCGCTCACTTTCACCATTGAACGAGCCCCTTTCCCTTTTGTCTATTGCCCTTGAAGATTTCATTTTGGACATTGAATACGGCATATTCCGCAATGGCAGATGGAAAGGCGATATGTGACGGAACAATGTTAAGTTAAGCAGATAATCGGTATGAGATCGGGCTTTTAGACGATCCTGCAGCAGCGTCTCACAAGTAACGTAGCGGCTGCCGAGACCGTTGGGGTAGATCTTGAGTTGCGGAGGCGGCTACTACCTTCAAAAAATGGTTCGCACCGAAGTGTTCGGTCCCCAACAAAGAAGGGCAATATGAGAGCATGATATGGGGATATAACAGCGTCCTGCTAATAGGGGTGTGTTTGGTGTTGCGTGCGAGACGGGCCGTAAATTCTGGGTCGAGATCTTGACAGCCTGGCATAGTACAGGAAAGTATGGACGCCAGCTACAGTGTCGACCAGCAGGCAACCATGATTCCCTGTCGAACTCGTGGCACAGCATGACGTTAGGATCATTATGCAGGGATGGCTCAATTGAGAGAACCAACGGCGTTCTCCAGGCCGAGTAGAAACGCTACTTACGGATACGAATCGAAGGATTTTGCCCAGGGATGCCCTGCACAAGCTTCTAGATTGACGCCGCTATTTCTTGCATTCCATGCGACAAGCGAAGCGCAACAAGCTAAGCTTTCTGGAATGATTTGGCAGCGGCGATGTGAGTGGTGGAAGACGGCCAGAGTGGGCTGTAGAGCGTCGCATGACGATGGGTTTCAGAGTGTAGACCGCATTGCTGCTTCGTGTCGCAGTCTCCCTGATACCAAGTGTTAAATGGGTAGCCCGGTCTTATGTCAGTTTATAATCTATCATCAGTAAATCAGAGCTGGAGAGAACTTTCTGGCCACACTTTCGGTCATATCGGAAGAATTGTCATACAACCATAATGTAGAAGCGAGAAAGTCTTTCTAGCGGACTTCCTTAGTCCCGTCCTTTTCGTCTCCTCCGTCATGTCGTGCGACGACACACAGTTCAGACGCAGGATACGGACAACCACGGCGCATGCACCAGCTAGCACCCAGAACAGTCAGACTTTTCCGCAGCCTCTTCGGGGGAGGCGCTTCCTGCTGTGTGCAAGAGGCATTAACTAGAGGAAATAGATACCAGCCATCTGTTTCGCTCGTACCTTTTGCTGGCTTTTTCTTCTCTGTGCTCCATCTAAGCCTACCTCGCTGCGTATGCAGGCAGAGCCTTTTCCTGTCGATGTTGCCCTGGTTCCTGAAGATGGGAAGAGGGACGACCCCACCAGCACTCCATATGGAATCCACAAAGCTGGTGTGCAGTGGAATTTCAAAATGGGATTTGCGAATGGCAGTTGAAGCGAAGGATGGAGATGGAGTGTGCTAGGAAGAATTCGTCGAGACAATGGAAAATATTTAGGGGCATATGTATATACATAAATATTTCTGGTGAATAAGTGAGCGGCGTCTATAGGCTAGAGGGCAGCTGTAGACGGTTGGTGACAAAGTTGCAGAGAACTGGAAGGCATGACCCTGGGCAGTACAGGGCGATTTCAGTGGTTGTGCTTCCGAAAACGAGAGACGAGAAAAACCAATGCAGCAGGAGCGCCACCACGGTAGTGGCTGCCTTGTTTGGCAGTTCTGGCGTGCTTCACTGAGCCCCGCCTGGCCGCCACTCACTAGCATGGACATGCAATTCCGCACGAATTGATTAATGTGCAGCGACCAGGACGCGACACAGCGACAAAAACGAAAAACCACTTCCCACGCCATCCGTCTGGAAAGCTAATTAGACCCAGTTAGTCTGGCGCAGGCCCGCTGTCGAACGCCGAAAAGCCTCTCTCAGTGCCCCCCCCCCCACTGGCCACGAGTTGTTAGCGCAGCCCCTCAGTGTTTAAATGCTCTTAGTGCTGGTGCTATTGTGCGCCTCCCCCCATAGACGTCTTCATGCGCTGGAGTGTATTGAACGAGTTGGTACCTTGGCTTCCCGCTGTTCCAGGCCTCTTGGCTGATGTACTGTCTTCAGGGTTACCATCACGGGTCCAGTGCTGCCTGTTGGTGCCGTCCAATAGCTTGGACGGCGCGAGGCTCATCGGCGCGGCTCATCGACGGATACTGGTGATGTGTCAAAACCGTTTGATCTAATGGATTCTAGACTATGGCTTTCTTTTTACAAACCCAGCATGCTGTTCTTGAATAAAAGAAAACAGCTGGCATTGCGCAAGTTGCGCAACTCTTACAGTGCAGCCACCAGCGAAGAAAGCCGAGGGATATCTGACAGTGGTGATGTATAAGCAGCAACAAGAGTGACATACGGTGCGGACAGTTGACAACTTGGTAACTGATCTCGTGATGGCGATTACGACTTAGTTGTGTTGCATTGTATAGGATCGCCATGGAGTTCGCAGCAAATCAAACCATTGTCTGGCCGTGACCGTTACTGAACACGTTCAGTAAAAAGGTGACAGGAGCTGTAGGTGCGTTTTCATTTGTCCAACCACCAAAACGACAACGGCAGGCCCTCAGCTCGACACTGACTAGTCCTTGCATTCAATTTGCTGTTGTGCGTCGCCACTTGAGCAACGAGATTACTCGCCTCACCCAGTCTAAGCAAATGCCTCGCCTCTTTATTACTGCAGCGGTCTGCGGATCGTCCTTCTTGAGACGTTGACTGGTCACAGCCCATTACCCGGCCCCGGCCCTGTACCGAGTACCTGCGACCATTCATGCGCAGCGCGCTCTCACCATCACACACCCCCCGGTCCGTCCCTCAAATTCAAATCCAATTCATCCGCCAGAATTTTTTTTGCCCATTTTGCCCGCCCTCCACTTCTATCCCACCCAAGCTAGTCTGGCCGTAACCCCCTAGTCCGGCGTGCTGATGGAGAACCCAGCCCACACGACTAACACCCCCTGCCATTCATCGCCCAGCCCAGCCCACTCACACTTGGAGAGGAAGAGGCAAGCCACTGAGCAGGGATTAAACGTTTCTTCCACTTCGTCTTCGACCGTCCCGAAGTCTGCGAGTTCATGCCCACTGTGCCCTCCTTGGACCGGGGCGCCTTAGTTCCCCGGCAAGCCTTTACACTCGACGCTCTCATATAATCCACCGTACCCTCCCACCCCACGCGCCAAACACAATACTTTGTTTCCTTTCTTTTTCGTGATTCTTATTCTAATGCTTCATCTGCTTGTATAAGCATTTGCTTGCTTCTTGTATCAACTCGACTTGTGGTGGGGGCCTTTCACATTCCATTTACTATACACTTACACCCTCGTACCTTCTTACACCCACACTACGACACGGCCATGGCTATCGCCGCCAAGCACTAATACCTCGCCCTTCGATTTTGCGATTCACTTCTACATCACGATTCCTTTTCCGGACTTTCTGTCTCAGCTCTTTTTTGGGTTTCAACCACTATTGTCGTGGAATCCATTTATCCGGTCTCGACAATCCCCGCCTGAGGTAGCTCGTTGCCACCACGAAACCTAGCCTACGCTTTCGACAGCTTTTTGCTTTTTCCTTTTCGTACTACAGGCCGCGAAATTGCGAATCGTAGCAAAGCACACCAAATCCGAATCACGTTTTAAATAGAACGACAACCGACCGTCGCGCATCCCGTCCTGCCGTACAGCCCTAACCGAAACGCCTCTCTGTTCGCGATTCTACTTATAGACGGACCGACGGACATTGTGCCGTTAGTCCTCATAAGTCGACAACAGCGACCATGTCCAACTTCAAAGGCGTCAATTTATGCCCGCCGCCATTCATCAGCAATCTAACTTTCTCGGATGCCGGATGTAAGTTGCCTGCCCTGTGACCGATTTTGTACACCTATTGACGTGTAACTAGATGTGGATGGACGATTATGTCAATCTTTACCTGGCGGTATTAGCTGCTGCTTGCCATGCCCAATGACCGATTGGGTGTACCCAGAAAGCTTCAAGACCATTACTATCGTCGCCAACTGGGTTGCAGCAGTCAGTGTTATCTGCTGCGCATTCTTACTGATCTCATGGGCCTTTTTACCCGTGGAAAAGACGAATAGACATTATCTCAGCATATGTCTGACCTTTGGAGTGTTGCTGATGAATGTGAGTACCATCAATTGCACGTCACACTAGTTGAAGAGAAGCATACTGACAAGGATCGATAGCTTGGATTTGTGATTCCCCTTGCTGCCGATCCCGAACAGTGCTATGACAAGATCACGCCTCATAGCATGAAGACAAGCAAGGTATGCGGCGCATCTGGCACCCTATTGATTCTAGGAGGATGGTGTGGTGTTATGTGGGCGTTCCTGCGATCGCTCTCTCTGCACCTTCAGATCTGCTGGCAAGTCCTTGTCGGACGCAGCTTCATGATCTTTGCTCAAGCCGCTGGCTGGGGCGTTCCTATCATTGGCATTTCCCTTGCGCTCTCTTTCAGTGGCGTGTCGTTCCGTTTTGGCTCGACATGTCACATTAACCACGACAACAGCTTGGCCGATTTGTGGATTCCTCTCCTCATTTTCGCAGGCATTACTGTCATTACCACCTTTGCCACCTTTGGATACTGCGTCAAAGTCTATCTCGCCTCGCTTGTCGACTCTTCCGCGTCTACTGAAGGCTCCAGCTTGCCTGCGTACTCCAACAGCATCCGAACTATGTCCCCACGACAGGCCTACAGACGTGTGCGTCGTGTGATTGCCCTGCAATGGCGAGGTATTGCTATCGTTCTCATCATTGTGGCCGATGTCATTTTCTTCTCCATCATCTTCGTATTCCAAGACAACGTCATTCAATCAGTCACCAAGGATCCCGCAAAGGCATCCGACTGGGTGCTGTGTCTCCTTGGCAGCGGCGGCGATAAGGCCAAGTGTCTGCCCGAAGCATCCAAACTAGTCGTCAACGAGGCGACAGTGACTGCTGTTTTACTGCTGCTCGGTGTAAGTTCTCACGCTCATCGTAGTCCTGCACGTAACCCTTTGTTAACCCATGATTAGCTCAATGGTATATGGCTTCTGTTCCTTATGGGTCGTTGGACCATGGTTACCGGTTGGATCGATCTGTTCAAGAACCTTTTCGGCCTTGGCAAGGCGAAGAAGGAGTTCGTATCGGTGGATGCACGATACGAAACGAAAAATGACTTACGTTCGTATGAGATGCTCTCAAGAGAAACGAGCGCTGCAGTAACACCAGTGTCTCCAGTTACGTCGCCTCGCATGGCACACGGGCGCCAGACGCCTGACTACTTCGGCCAGACCGCCAGATACCACGCACCGACGGCGAGCTACTCGAGCCCTCGCCCACCACAGCGATCATGGGATCCCCAGCAGACGTTTGCGCCGCCAGTCGACTACGACGAAGCGGGCAGAAATCCCTTAGCCATGAACCGAATCTGACCCGTCGAGAACCCACGAACAGTTCGATGATGATGTTTTTTGTCAAACACCAACAAAAGATGGAAGGTGCCAGAAGCATGGCCTTCTTGAATCTGAGTGCATGCCACTCTCTACCTGAGTTGAGAAGACGGTACGAGCCGTCTTGGACCAGGCTGCATTTACAGTACAGCGAGGCGTCGGCGGATTTACGCATCATGCATTTTTTATGCTTTCCTTACGCTTATATCTTAATTGGGAGTGACTTTCTTTGGATATTTTCTTTATTACCTTTATTACTTCTTGTATACCATTTTAGCTTTGTACAACTCAACACTTTTCATAGGTGTTTTGAAATATCAAACTCATGTCTGACATTATTACTAGTACGTGAAATGCATAATATCCATCCAGCTTTGCGTTACATACATGGCACGGCAGCAGGGCCGGCTGCCGCAGAAGCACCAGCATTAGTAGCCTCACTGGCAGAGCCGGTAGCATCGTCTTGTGATCTTTGTTGAATCATGGCTATGCAAGTCACCACGACAAAGCCCATCCACTCTTGCCTGGCTTCCGTGGGAAATTGTAATTTTCCCAGTTCAAATGGCGTGAAAGACGTAAACTTGAGTATCGCAATGATTGCACCAGCGGGATCAGTGAAATTCAAGTCGTTTGACATGAAACGCGCACCTTTCCAGGTTCCAGAAAGCCCAGTTGGCGAAAATGTGGTTTCAGTGGTGAAAATACCTGATTTCTTCACCGACACCGAATCCCCTGACATCTCAATATCGAAGCCAGATCTCCATCGTCGAGATGCTACGCCGCTGAGGGGAACTTCTGGGCGCTGACCTTTTCCGTTTTGGTGGAAGTACGATCAAAATGCCGCGTAATTACTCTTTCTGGTCGCTTAGAGCGGGCATAAACACGATATAGGAGCGTCTCTTCATCAGAATCGTTAATGTTTAGTTCATGGCCGAACCATCAACGGTAAAACAAGTGAAGAGTTCGCATTTTCGGTCTTGGCATCCATGCGCTAATGGCTCGCAGACAGAGGTAAAGAAAGGCCAAGTCAATGATACATTAATTGGTGCTGCAGAGACTAAAATAAATTTGTGAATTTCTTGCGAATGAAATATGTATCGTGTGATGGCTAGATTTGTGTGCGGCGTTGCGGGGTGAGAGCCTTGTCATTGGTGCCTTGAGTGAGAACGCTGACACAGCCTCGCTCACGATGTCAGATGAGGCCACCAGGCAGGACATGTGGCTTCGACCAATTCTTCCCTGTTCATAATCCACCCATGCCGTTGCCAAGCATGCCCATTGATTGATCTGGTCGACCGGATTGGTTGTTGTCCATCCTCTGCTTTTCCATTTTGGCCACTCCAGTGATAACAATCAAGTCGACGATTGCGTCGTCAAGATGATCCACAATGTGAATTCTCCCGTGCTTGGACCTTGAGAAGGAAGCGACTTCATACTTGGCTAATACCTGACCGGAACGATCCACGAGTTTAATGTCGCTGCAGAAAACGCCGTCCTTCATCCACGTAGCGTGGAATTTGAGGCTAGAGATGTCATACTTTGTAGACGTGGTGGACACATTTGTCATTGTGATTTCCTCCTCAAAACAGTCCACCTTGATGACAGCGTCGAAACGGTAGACAGCAAACCGCGCGACAATTTCCTTGTTATAGGTGCCATCAGCGTTGCGTAGGCACCGAGATAGTTCGAACTTGTGTTTGTTTTTGCCTTCCAAGTCGCGACTGACGTGATAGAGAAGAGTTGAGTCCTCAGAATCGAAGATCTCGAGTTCTTCGTGGTGATTTTTGTTGTAAACTTGCAGAAGGCGCATTTTGTCGGAAAGTCTCAGTTGTTCCTTTGTCCTGGTTTTCAGACGTCAAAAACTAGATCTGGGGGAGCGCTAACGCCATAATGTATAACACGGGGCCGCGAGTGGTCTATTGGGGCGCTTTGCTCTGAGTCCAACCACCGAGAAAGGAAGCTGGGTAGTGTAAGGCTGGCCCCAAGGCTTGCCGCTACACCAAAAGAGAGCATCGCCAGCACAGCCCACCTGCGTGATGCGGGCGCGTCAAGGCGACAGCCTCTGCACTGCCCCGAAAAAGACTGTTGAAGTTTAACGACTGAGGCAACGATACGCCAGGTGGCATTTGATCAGCAGGGGGAGCACTACAAAAGTCAGGTAGCTTATTTCTCTGGGAGCCGTCTTCGAGGAATTGGACATAAACATATTATTGTCGCATACTATGTTTCTGTGCAAACATAGCTTTGAGTATTATTCAATAGATGTGCGTGGAAGAAGGAGAAAAACGAGAACGTAGATCTTATTAATCCAGATCAACTACTCTACCACATCCGATATCGTTTCTGGGCAACTCTGGACATGCCCTACGTCGCCTTCCGCAGCTCCCGAGAATACGCTTGTCCCCGGAATCGCAATGCCCTCAGCTTTATTTCTTCCTTGCATCAACTTTCTTGCATACGTATTAAACCACTTGCATTATATTGTATTTCTACCGACAGCGGGGGTATTGCTCTGCTAGACTCTGCTTGAGAATCTGTCATCGTCAGCCTTCAACAAGCCCAGACACTCATATTTACCCAGATAGGCCTACTGCGTTGCCTTTGGGCTGGAATCAGAATTACGACATCAATATATTAAACTTGTACGTGTGGACGTAGCTTGTCCAATATTCGCCCAGCTCCGCCACGGGCTTACTCATTTCCGTTCTCTTTGTCACAACTTCTCTAGCGAAACTACCAAGTGTCGCGTGCCTCCAGCAATAAATGCTCGTGCATAATGGCTGGTTCCACTGCGCCCGACGAGTCGACCAATCACCACCACCAGTATCGAGCGATTGACGCTTCAGCGCCAGCCCAGGATACTTCGCCTCTGCTATCGGCTAGCGATGATGTAACTCGCCTCAGCAAAGAGCTTCCGGGCGATTTTACCTTCGAGGCGCTCAACTGTTCAGGAACTCACCAAAGCCAATGGCGAAGTGGCTGGCGTCTGCGAATTCCTGCTTTGCCAAGGAAACTTACAGCACATCCTCGCAAAGTGGTATCATTGGTCGTGTTGCTGGCCGCGTTAGTATTCATGCTGTACGTACAGCGCAGAGAACAAAGTCTTTCACTGCCATGGATTCCAGATAAAGAATCATTGCAGTTTGCGGAAAGACCTTTGCCCCCGCCTCTGCAAAAGAATTTGGTTGGCAATTACACGCTTCCTCTGCGAACAAAGGGCAAGCACATTGTTGATCAACATGACAAGCGCTTCAAACTACATTCTGTGAATTGGTATGGAGCAAGCGACGAATTGTTTGTTCCGGGAGGGTTGGATGTACAACATCGGAATGTCATTGCTCAAACTATTAAAAAACTTGGATTCAACAGCGTGAGACTCCCTTATGCAGACGAGCTTGTCGCAAAGAACCCAGTTATCGAGTCGCACATTGTCGCAGCCAATCCTGACCTGGCGGGTTTGAGGGCTTTGGATGTATTTGAAGCAGTAGTGTCTGCTCTCACGGAAACTGGCTTGTCTGTAATCATCAACAATCACATTACCAGTGCAACATGGTGTTGTGGTGCAAACCCGTGCGACTCTGGATGGTCTAACGATCATCTCGGCAGCCTCTGTCGCGTTACACAATCTGAAGATGACTGGATCAATAATTGGGAGACCGTCATGAGGCGCTTTGTACACAACCCGTATGTGGTAGGTGCAGACTTGCGCAACGAGGTTCGTGGCCTATGGGGAACAATGCCGTGGTCGAAGTGGGCAAACGCTGCAGAGCGATGCGGCAATCGTCTACTTGAGATGAATAGTGATTGGCTCATTATTGTTGAGGGTACGGAATCTGCTAATGACGTCTCTGGTGCTGCAAAGCGTCCCGTACAGCTGAATGTCACAAACAAGCTTGTATACTCTGCCCATGTTTACAAGTGGTCTGGCTGGGGCAGCACAGGCGGACGCTTCGGACAGAGGACCTATTACTCGTTCGTTGAAACGATGCATCACAATTGGGCATACTTGTTGAAGGAAGACATTGCTCCCGTTTGGGTTGCTGAGGTCGGTGCACCGAAGCACCCATCCGTCTCAAGCCATCGATATTGGGTGAATTTATGGAGACTGCTCAAGTCACTGGATGCTGACTTTGGATACTGGGCTATTAATCCGAGGACTGCCAAAGATAATGCTACCGAATCGTATTCTATTGTTGAGGATGATTGGATCACACCAGTGTTGGATTTCAGAATGAAGGACATGCAGGAGTTGATGAGGGCGTAGATGTCGGCAAAGACTGTGGCTTGTTTTGAGTTTGTTAGATGACTGTATGATATTAAACGAATTTACCATGATTGAAAGCCTACTTGACTAGCTTCGTATCAGTTATCACTTTCGCTTCGTGACGTCTAAGTCGCTTTGGAATGTTGATGGTGTGCCCAGCCGCATTAGCGAGCACAGCGGCGAAACACTAATAAATGGCACGCTGTGCAGAGCCCTAGCGCTGTCGCATTTGCGGCTTGCGATGTCACTTACAGCGGGGTCGGACGGGGGGCAGCAGCCTGTATTTAGGGGCGCTGCTACACCTGGGAATTTCGACAGTGGCGCCGGCGGATCCACTTTATTTCCCTCCACCCTTATTGTTCGACTCACCATCATCAAATTCAACAAACGGATGTACTGCATTTTTGCCATTTGTGTCGCTTTGAACGAATCCCATCCAGTGCACCAAATACATCTCTTTACTTGAAACAACTCCCATGCCGAATAGCATCAGGCTGCGCTAAGGGGCTGGCGCACGCCTGCTGTCCTGTTCCTCAACATGACGTCGTCTCCTGCGCCAGAAAGCGCTTCTCCCGCTCAGCGGCGCTTTCAGGCCATTTCTGTGGGAAGATGCTATCATCAAACAGCCATGGATAGGGTATGAATTAAAGACGACATATGCGACATATTAAAAAGAACACATGTCATCTAACACTTGAGCAGTTCGGAGTAGAAGGTAAAGCCGCCGTTCGGGACAGAGAGCGCGCTGCTCTAGCTGTGCCTATCCAAGGCGCCGAAATACCCTTTGCCTGGCCAGGAAATGAGCTACAGGACGAAGAAGGTATATCTCACACATCTGTCTATCGGCGTGTGCCGTCCATGCAGTCGTACAGGAATAACCTCACTGCTCTATCACAAGTATACAATGTAAGCGACGGATTCTGCCCTGGAGGGAATTCGCGAGCCCTTCACATTGATACTGACTCTTGAACCTAGTTATACTTCTCGGCATACCATGGGAGAATATTCGTCTATGTTCCTAGACATATTATCAAGCAGCAACTCCCTAGCGCACCAGATATGCAGTTGGCACCCAAGCCTAGCAATGTCGCATCACGGGTTGGCGGCTACCTCGAACCCCTTCTGCCACACGCCATAAACCACATGATTACTGGCTTTTTAGGCGATGAAGAATTACTTGTCACATGCCATGATGATGGAGATGTTACAGCATATTATACTCGCGACATAGCTGAATGGCTCGCCGCTACAACTGATCTACCGGTGTCTCAAGCGACGAGACTGGAGAAGACTACATATACTGGCAACAAAGAGCTACCGACCCCGTTCTTCCTCGAGAACGTCGGCGCATCTGCCTGGGGGCTAGCGCTTCATGCAAAATCTCGTCTCATTGCTGTAAGCTCTAATCGATGGGAGGTGACAGTATTTGCTCCTGCTCTATCTAGACCTACCCCTATGTGCGGCAAAAGCGAAGCATCGGGTCGCCGTTCAAAGCTTGATCAACATATCGAAATATTTGTACGGCAAAGGACACGAAACTGGAGAATTGTGGTAGTTTTCGACTATAATGCCGACAACATCCCCAATGTGTGCTTTCTCGACGACGACGATGGGCATGCCGAAAAAGTTTGTGCTGTAGATATCCGAGGTTCGCTTTGGTTGGCAGAAATTTGGCGGCCTCGTCAACCGCTGAAACGCATACAACGCCCTAATAGCGCCTTGCTACACAGTGAGGAGTTTTGGCCTGAAGCATCGAGGTATGTTAATCATGACGCTGATTGCATGTAAAACATGATTCTAATGAGATCTCAATAGGGGATGGGGCGTTTTGGCTCTAAAAAAACATGATTTTAAAGTTGTAAACTCCGTGGAAGAACTAATTGGTGGAAGTGTCCCACGCATGGCCCTGATACCAGTGAGCCTGGGCTGCACGCAGCCTATGGCAAATATTTACTCTTGTGTTCGCGGCATACCAGACAATCCCTGCCCAGAGCGTGGCGCTGGAGCTGATCGGGCTGCTCGCGAACCAGTTATGTTCCAAGGTCAAGAAGCGTTGCAAGTGCTCGCCGATGTAATAGCGGGAGCATTTGATCATGTTGACGAAAACGACCAGGACGAGCTGGAAGGACTTCTGGGTCTGGGCGACCTGTCTGGAAGCGAACCATCCTCGCAAGCAGATTCCGAAGCGGAAGGCAACGCCGCGACACTTGCGGATGTAATGGCTGATTTCGGGAACGAGGATTCTGACGAAGATATTGAAGCCGACCCCGAATTTGATCCAGAGCAAATGGAGGGGGTCGCCACAGGACTATCGGATATCGAGGACGACGCCTCAGACTTGAGTTACGAGACGGCAGAGAGTGACGTGCCAGCCCCCCAGCACACAAATATTTTCAGCCACCCTGCATTCCAGGCACTAAACACTGGTCATCTTGGAGCATATATGCAGAGCACCATAGAAGAACCCAGTGATGAAGAAGCGCCTGAATTTTCTGGTGATGAAGAACCTGACGGAGACATTTCTGAGGACAATTGGCCGGGAAGCATTGTGGACGGCTTATGGGACGACGCTGACGAAGAGGAAAACCTACATACTCTGCTAGATGAGACCATGGCACAGCTGTCCGATGTCCAGCCCGAGGATGGGGGTGATCTGACAGGGGAAGAGGACTTGGGACATATCCCGCCCCCAGAAATCATGGAAGAGTCTGCGCATGTACCAAGTACTGATAACACTCAGCGGCTGGGTCTCCATCCGGGCACTGGACAGGGACACCTGCAATCAAGCAGCCAAGGTGCCATGGACGAGCTAGAGGAGCCGCAAGACATGGCGTATTTCCCACACAATGGACAAATTCGGGAAGTGTCGCGAAAAGTTTCCGAGTTGGCAAGTTTCCTGCTGAGACGACGCGAACACAATGACTTGCACGCCAGAGACGAGCGTAATTACAGTCGGGTAACAAAAAAGTACCATTTGTTACGCACATTGGAAAAGGACATAGAGTTACGGGACCTGCGCCCGCGGCAACACCAAGGAAAGTCTGAAATTGGAATCCTGTGTCCCGATGTCCTTACATTTGGAGACTTCGGTGACCGAACACTGAGACCGTTTTTCCGCGCCGCGAGCAGGCTCAATATGGTGGTACACGTCCCAGAGCTGTCAATGGTGGTGGTCGGGTCCCCCGTGGGGAGGGTACTGCTACTAACTCCAACACGATTAGCTTCGAGACAAGCGCACGAGGTCGGGTTCTGGCAATATGGATTGCGGGTGGACTGGATCCTACCGCGAAAGTCAGAAGAAATCCAGCCAAAGGAAGCTAGAAGACCTCTGCATGGACTGGCAGTCGGGCCTGTACAAGAGGACATTAAGTTTCAACATGGCCAGGGCAAAGCTGATAAGACGATGATGCCTCTCCGGTACAGGCTAATGCTACATTATCGAAACCACGACGTGTTGACATATGAAATCACAAGGGACGAGCAGTCGGATAAGCTGTGTATATTCTGATGACAGGGAACATGTAATCAGCAATGAAGACATTGGGTTTGATTTTTTCTTTTTGGGCAAGTGGGAGTAAAGCGAGTGCATATACTATTGGAGAAGATCGCACCTCTTTTGGGAGGGCGTGAGTATCCATGAGTTGCTCGGCGCAAGGGAAGGGTCTGGCGTTTCTGGGAATCCAATTGCATGACGGGCTGCGGCCTGAAGCCAAGTTTTGTATATGGTGGCTATTCTCTTTTTGGGCTATTGAAATTTCTGGGGGTGCATTTGATTTATCGTTGACATTGGTTCGGCTGCAACGTCACGGAGATCGACGGAAGCTAGAGAGAACAGGCAGGTCGTCATGACACACCATTCAAGATCAACTGAGAATTAAGTGACTATGGTGTCTTTTTATACTTGGGCTGTGAGTGTTGGTGACATTTTGGTTGGATAAAGTGCATTATGAGGCATTCACCGGTTGATAGTCAGTATACTTGTTCAGCCATCCGTATTACAAGGGTTCAGCGGAAGGAGCCAAACAGTTGGGCGATGAATGCGAATCGTTTATCAGCACAGGATGCGCCGTAGCATGTACCAGCAGTGTGCAAATGCTGTGCAGTAGAGTTTAGACTATCATGTGGGCAAGCAAAACAGGTTCCGATGACGGGATACATGGAGGAGCGATTCGTATTGGGCGGCTGTGATTGGCTGGCGGAGCGTCGCTGATAAGGCTGGGCGGGGTGTCTCTATGATTGACTAAAGATCCTGGGGAACTCTGCCCGCGCGGTCGGCGGGTGCACTGCGCTGCAGCGACTATCCCATTCACTGGAGAATATAGCGAGCGTCCGATCAATTCCGGGTCAGAGGGTGATTGGGCAGCGGGAAAATGCCTAGCGGCTGGACACATGATAGCGGTGATGGTGATGATGACATGTGAAGAGTAGTGTGTGTTGATTGAGTGAATTGAGCCGGACAATTGAAGCGACGAAGAGAAAAAATACTTTTGAGGAGAGTAATTTCAGGTTGATGGCAACGAGAGATTGACGATTGCGAATTTGAAACTAGTTAGTTGTTGGAACTGTTGGTGATGAGTGACTGAATTGGCGTAATGCTTCTTCACATGCCAACCAATTGCGCAGAGCAGCATACTGTAGACAGAACCGATAGTCGAGACGTCGCTGGAGACCGGGAGAGACATGGGGAGGGCGGGACGACGACGACGAGAAAGCCAAGACTTGTACGCCCTTTTATAATTAAAATTAGCCGCCGTTGTTTCCTCGCTTTATCTACAGATATGATGCTGTGCTGTGCTGTGTTGTAGTTGATGCAGTGGCCGACCACCCGTCGCGATAAACGATTCGTGATGGACGCACTTGGCGATAAAGTGTAGGTAAGGTTATCTACATTATCTATCTATCACGGAACGCCTCTTCTTCTTTGTGTCTCTTGTCATTGCGGCGTCTGACCCCTTGGATGGCTGGCTGACCCGAGTAGACAAGCTGTTCCGAGGCTCTGAGACGCAGCATCTATGGTCTAGAGATAGGGTCCTTTCGGGATTCTGTTCGAGTCTAAAATGGGCGAGAATTGGGGGGCGAGGAGAAAGGGGGGGGGGGGCGTGTGTGTATTAGAGATTTCGAAGCGTATCTGCCGTATCTGGTGGATCTGATTGGTCGGAGCGACAGGCTGGGGTGCGTCATTGCTCTTGCACCCGATTGCCCGTGGATGCAACAGTGTGTGCACTTAAACACAGAAGTAAAGAAGATTAAAAAATTGCGTTATTGCAGCAGTTTTATTAGCATGCTGATGATTTTGCCTCTGGCTCAATTGACGTTTCAAAAAGAGTTGTGATCATGCATGCGGGCGTGCAAAAGGGAACGTCAACTCGGGGAAAGATGCCGAGACAAGAGACACGGAACACAGTTAAGACGATGATCTTTATCTTTGAACAGAACTGGGCGCTGGACAATCAATCAAGCTCATGATTCAAATTGCGCAACTGAATTATTCATTCACATTAATATCTGTGCTAACGGTAGTATGATGTTAGTTTTCTAGATGCATGTCTGCTTGGCAGTGGTAATGGGTGGTCGCGTGGGAAGAGCCTCAATCACCGAAATGGGAACAAAGTTGATTGTCAACAGGGAGTGTATTTAGCAAAACTATCGACTCAAGGGACCAATCGGAGCCCCCACAGCCTCCGCCCCTTCCCACTCAAGCCTCTCCGCTATCTCTGTGTGCCACTCTCACGCTGTGCTCACTCACTTACACTGCACGCGCTTCCAGTCTCCAGACTTTCCCGCTATCTCTGCTTCTATCTTTGCCTGTTATCTCTCATTCCAATTGGCGATGGTCCACGCGACTTGTCCCGGCATCCCTTGCTGCCACTCTAATCATGCCCATTCTTGCCCGTATGGGAAAACTGCCACCCCCCCCCCCCCCCCCCCCCCCCCCGGTACGCCAGCCCAGTCAGTCAGCACCAACTCAAAGAAAAAGACCCCAGACGGCATATTCCCGTTGGCCTCGCCTCTCTCTGGATTCTCTTATCTATACGTACCTCGAAATTCCCACTCCAAACAAACAACACTACAGTACGTAGACGAAAAACCGTACCTCTTAGCTTGTAACTTGTATATCCGTAGCCCTCTCTCGGGTCACTCTCTGATAGCGGTTCCCCCCCCCAGTCCCCAAAACCGTTCCCTAGTTATAATACTTTATCGTCCCAAAACCCTATCTCGCCTTCTTACACTCCTCCCTTCTTCCACTCTTTGCATCATTCTTTCCATCCTTCCATCCTTCCATCCTCCCTTTCCTTTTCCTCATTCCGTCTTTCCATCACAGCAATCATGTCATACGCTCACGTAGGGCCTCCCACGGCCTTTAATGGAACAGACGATTCTATCGGCGGTGATTCCAGTATGTTCATTTTAATAAACCACTCCTTTCAGTCTCAAACAAACATTTGTCATGTAAAAGCAAGATATCCTGACTTTTTTCTTCTTCACATCAACAGCAACAGAAAACCTAAACCAATGGTACCAATCAGGAGACCAGGCCTTCATCCTCGTCTCGGCCTGTCTCGTCCTCCTCATGGTTCCCGGCATCGCCTTCCTCTACTCCGGACTCGCCCGTCGTAAATCCGCCCTGTCCATGCTCTGGGTCACCATGATGTCCTTTTCCGTCGTCGTCTTTCAGTGGTACTTTTGGGGATACTCGCTCGCCTTCAGCGGCGACTCCGGCAACAGCTTCATCGGTGACATGCAACACTTTGGACTGCAAAAAGTATGGGGTGCCCCTTCCGTTGGCTCTCCTCTCATTCCGGCCCTGCTCTACTCCTTCTACCAGATGATGTTCTGCGCTGTCACTGCTGCTCTCACCGTCGGTGCCGTTGCCGAGCGTGGCCGTGTCGTCCCCGGAATGGTCTTTGTTTTCTTCTGGGCTACTCTCGTTTACTGCCCTCTCGCTTACTGGGTCTGGAACTCCAACGGATGGGGATTCAAGAACGGCGTTCTCGATTACGCTGGCGGCGTCCCCGTTGAGATTGGCTCGGGTCTTTCCGCCTTTGCCTACTCCTGGGTTCTCGGCCGACGAAACGAACGAATGATGATGAACTTCCGCCCTCACAACATCTCTCTCATCACCCTCGGCACGATCTTCCTGTGGTTTGGATGGCTTGGCTTCAACGGTGGCTCCGCCTTCGGCGCCAACCTCCGTGCCGTCATGGCTTGCTGGAACTCTTGCCTCACTGCCATGTTTGCCGCCATGACCTGGTGTCTTCTCGATTTCCGTCTCGCCAAGAAGTGGTCCATGGTCGGTTGGTGCTCAGGTACCATTTCTGGCCTTGTTGCCGCCACTCCTGCTTCTGGATTCATCGACCCTTGGGCTAGCATCATCCTTGGTGTTGTCGCCGGTGTGTGCTGTAACTTCAGCACCAAGAGTATGTTCTTAAAATTCCACCTACCACAAATCCATACTAATATTTTCCCTTACAGTCAAGTTCCTTGTTCATATTGACGACTCCCTCGATGTTTTCGCCGAACACGGTATCGGCGGCATGGTGGGCCTCATCTTCAACGCTTTCTTCGCCACCAAGAAGGTCATCGGCCTTGATGGCGTCAATTCTGGTGCCAAGGGTGGTTTCCTTGACGGTAACTACAAAATTATCGGCTGGCAAATCGCCATCATCCTTGCCTCTTCTGCCTATGCCTTCGGCATGTCTGCTGCCATTGCCAAGATCATCGACTTGATTCCCGGCTTGAAGCTTCGGGCCTCTGAGGAGGCTGAGCTTCTCGGTATGGATGATGATCAACACGGTGAATTTTCATACGACTACGTTGAAGTCCGCCGTGATTTTTTGGCTTGGTCTCCCGTCAGCGATGTCCCCGCTGCTGAGGGCGATATCATTGAACCCCAGCACGGTATCGCCGAGCTCCAGGAACACGCCAGCTTGATCCGACCTCCCAGTTCTACTCTTGGCCCCGTCGAGGAGAAACGCTCAGTACCTTCTTCACTGGGTGATCTCACCAGAGAGCCCAGCGTCCGAGGCGAAGTCATTTCTCCTCCCCAGGCCTCTCAAGATGCACCACCTCAAGACCCCGGGAAGAGAGATTAAATACTCTTTTCATCGTCTTCACCCCCACATACCACCTCGCCATCCTCTAGCATTTAATCATTTTTGTTTTCTATATAGTCATGGTCCTGCACCAGGACAACAGGTAGCCGGTGTTTGGAGTTTTACGGTCGCAAGGCGCACTTGCAAGCACGTTGTCGTCTTTGCAATATTGGGATTTCATTGTTTCAGACATTTTGTTTTGGACCATTTGTGTATAAAATACCCTTTGAATAGATGGGTTCGACTGCCAAGGCAGCCACTTTTTAGTTTTAGCATCAATGCATTGCGCATGAATCTCTCGAAAGCGACTTCCCATCATTATTACAAGTGATATATCTAAATAACCTAACTTACATTGCCAATTCAGCTTACAAGTAATTTGTTATACACTAGGAGCGCCGTCCTTCACTTTTCCATAAGATTCAGATGGATATTCTCCGAAACATGCGAAGTAATATCTCGCCTTGTCCTCCATTTTAGCCTGGACTTTGATGAATGTGTCGAGGTCGCACCAGCCATCCTTACGGCTGGCATCACATTCTGGGAAACTCAATCCAAGCGGCACAGTTCGTTGATTCAGAACAAAGTGGATGTACTTCGTCTCTCCGCCACGCAGGTATCCGTCACGGTTCGGCGACACAGGCTTAGGCGTCTTGATGATTTCAATGTCCAATCGTGCGCCAAACGGCGTCACATGTGCCACAGTGAAGTTGTGAGGGCCGGGATAATTGGTGGCGGGCAGCTCGTCAGCGAATTGGCGAAGGCCAAACGCTGTGAGGATTGAAATGATGTTAGTGTCGTGTGAGAAGTCGAAGTAGAGGCTTTGGTTGAGTGGGAACGTCTCGGTGCTGCTGTCGAGAGTGACATTGATTTGAGAACCAGAGTAGCCAAGTGTGTGATTTTTGAGTCGAGCCATGACTTCTTGCTGGTATCCGATGCCGATGGCTCGCTGCGGTATTGTCAGCCGCGTACTTGAAGACAGAATAGTGGTAACTTACGCCAACGGGGCTGTGGAACGAGTTGGTGGAGGAGAAGTACACGTCGACGGAGTAGCCAAAGCCTTGCCATTCTTCATATGTGAAGAGATCGCAGAACTTGCTGAAGCCGTAGGCAACAGTTTCGTAGGAGCACATGGTCTGCGCATCGTAAACATCCTCGGGCGTCCAGTCAAACCCGTCAGTCATGGCTTTGAATCGAGTGGTTGCTGTATCGGGTTAGACTCCAGACTTTATGGAATGATAGGCTTCTTTGATATTTACCATCCTTTAGGTACGTGTTGATCCAGGTACCTTTTGCTTCCTTTGAAGCAGGTTTCTTGTATGCGTTGGGACAGTTCAGCTCGCCTGCGAGTGAGTTGTTGAAGCCCTGCTCCTCGATAATCACTTCGATAGTCGCATTTTTCGTCCTCCAGACGGGTCAGTTTCTGTAACACTATTTTTCACCGGTTTACTGAACGTACCATTCAAGGCCAAAGAACCCAGCCATCCAGTTCTCCGCAGATTTGAGCATGCGATCTTGTGTCTGGCTCAAGTCAGTTGTATTCTTGAACCATTTGTCTATCGTTGGATAACTCACAGTAGTTCGCACAATGATCTTGCTCTTCGGGTTGTATAAGCTACCGTACATGTAGCTATGTAGCACACCAGAGTCGAAGAGTTCTTGTCTTCCCTTTGGAACCAGTATTTCTGCTCCAAGCTGATACTTCCACTGGTTCAAGAAGCCCAGGGCACCTTTAAACTTTGTAGATCCAGACCTCTTCCTCATCTTTTCACCAAATTTTTGCACGCCAGAGCCCGTTGTGGGGTAGCGCGAGCCATGTCTTGACAACATTTGCACCTGGACAATTTCGGCGTCTTCTGGAAGGGGGTACTCGTCGACGCCGAATCCCGGAGAAGGAAAGTACGGCGACAAATACCCCATCATTCTGAATATGCTCTCGTTTCCGGCCTTCATTCCCTCGATCGGTATTGATGTCTGCAACGGCTCGTTTGGGACAAATGTCGCAGTCGGGTCGAAGACTCGGGTTTGCGCCAAGAAGGCAGGCTTGCCCGTCGCTGTAGGGCCAGCCCATAGCTGTGGTGATGTTTGGAAATACTGCGGTACTTTGCTCGGTTTGCATGGGTCGGCGCCATGATTGGAGAAGAAATATGGCAGAGAGAGGTAAAGATTTGAGCCGAAGAGTAGGACAAGGCATCCAGCCAGGACTATTGACGTCGTTCTGTATGGCTGGTCGGGACGAACGGTTGCGTGTGCGGGTAGCCTAGATCTCGACACATTTCTTCGCCTGTCGCATGACTCTTGCTCTTCGTCCTGGTATACTGGTGCATATTCGCCTTCGGGGCGCTTTGCTGCTGATGATGCAGCCATGTTAAGGTACGGGCACGAGGGTACCTTGAGGGTTTAGGGTGGGAAGAGATGCGACGCAATGTCACTGCACCGGGTGTCGTCGCGCGGGCTGCGATTCGGTCGCTACTGTATTGAAATTCTTCTATGCAAGCAGAAAAAAACAGCAGATGCCTTCAATCAGGGGCAAGCATTGGAGATGTGAGGAGACGGATGGTGTAACAGTTAGAATTGTCGAGGTGCTATCGGAAGTGGGTAGCCAATCAGAAGCTCATGCGTGGCCAAGGGATGAGATACAAGGCATGGTGGGAGAAAAAAATGCAGCTGCAATTCCGACTAACAGTTTCAGCTCAAGTTGAACTATCACAGTATTCCCCTGGGCTTTTTTTATTTATTTCATGATATCCTATTTGGCCCTCTTTTGGCCAGTTGTTGCGGTATGACGAGAACGCGGAAGAGGCCCGTAACGTCCATGTACACAGCAACTTGTTGTGCGACAATGATGACAAACTGATAAATAACAACAACAATACGTACTGGTTGGCAAGCTGAATCGGTCGAGGGAATCAATAGATACGGGAAGTTCGAGACGCTGAAGAAAAAATCCTGGTAACACTGTCATACGCCTGCTTTTGTCCAAGTCCATTGACATCAAACATAGAAATAATTGTACACTTCGAAGAAATAGAAAGCATTTATTCTATACAAATTCATAATTAAATCCAAGTACATACAAATTCTAAATACAAAAACTTTTACTGCTGGTTGATCAGCCCATGCATTTTTCGTCTTTGTCTAATCATTAGTCTTGTGCAAATAAATGCTCAGGGAGCGCGAAGACCAAATGGCTTTTAGAAACCAGAGGCTGGTTGGTTCTTGGACTTCTTAAAACACAACAATTGCGTCCCCTGATGATGACATGAGGTCTAGTTGAGTTGGTATCGAAGAGGGAAGAAACCTTCAGGCATAGGCTCAAGATGCCACATCTTTGCAGCAGGCCCTTCAAAGGCCAGGCCCCATTCTGGCTGGAGCTCCTGCGGAATCTCCCAACACATTTCGTCATCTCGAAGTCTCGTGCGAACCAAGTGACGCTTTTCGGTTGCGGAAGCACCGTTGACAAAGCCTTCTCTGCGGTGGAAGACAGCCAAGTTGTTGATGAAGTGGATGTCTCCAGCCTTGGTGGCAATTTCGAGTTGCGTGGCCTTGGCGATGTGCTCGATCGCATCCAGGGCTTCAATCTGAACGGGTGTCAGCTTGGGTAGAAATTCAGGGCGTGGATGGCTGGCGCTTCCGAGCAGAGCACCCCGACCAAAGTTGGTGATCAGACGGCCGTTGCTGTAAAACATGACAGGTCTGCAGTGAAATTTTGGACTATGGCGAGACATGTTAGTGTTCACTCGTTCTTCGGAATTAACGAGATTACATACAGTGCAAATGGCCAATCAGATCTGGCAAGGACACGGATCAAGTCGGGGCGCACTGCCGCCAGAATGTTGTAAGCTGTGTATGCCGAAGAGATGATGCATCGGCCACCAGTGGCGGCAGTGTTCCTTGTGAGCCAGCTGACAATGTCACCAGCTTCTTCGTTGTGGAAGGTCTGGATGATGGTCAGTTTTGGTCGCAAATGATACAACGATACAACTTACAACAGGCGCAGTAGAGTGGCGATGGTGGTCAGCCTTCATCTTGGTAGAGTCGTCTGCTACAATGTGTACTGTCGCAGTTAGCGAGGCAATCAGTATAGTCCAGAAACCGACTTACCAAGCATGTTTCCTTTCTTGTCTTGGCGACCAAATTTGTTGGCAATGTAAGACTGAATGCCCAATTGCAAAACGGTCAAGTCTTCAACCGAATATTTCTTGGGGTTCAGACCACGAACCAAGCCAAATCCACGTCCTTGGTGCAGGTCCATGCGGATGTTTTCGAGTTTTGCTCCGAGGTTGGGTAAAGGGAAGTTGTCTCTGTTGACAAGGTCACCGTCAAGCGCCAGTGCTATGGCTATGTTAGTGGCTGACGCCAAATGCTTTGAGGGCTCAACTTACACTTGAAGTACTGAAGAGCACTCTCAAGCTCCAAGACATCTTGCTCGCTTAGACTTTGAATGTATTCAGAAGATTTCTGAAAGTTGTTGCCAGTCCATGCAAGCTCAGAGTTGAGAATCTTAGGGAAGCCATCGGGAAGCCGTGGAGTACCCTCAATAGCAGGAGGGAAGTCAAATTGCTTCAACGCGTGAAGGTTCCTGGTAGCTATTTGAGCAAATGTCATGATAACTACTGGAGTTTCCAAATGGGTCTGAAGCTTGAAGAAGAAATGAGAGAAGAAAGCGAACGGCAAAGTGAGGGGGTAAAGAGAATGAGAAGAAAGTGGACAGTTGGAAGGCGTGCACCGACTAGTATCAAGCTTTTCTGTCGTGATATACTGTATCAAAGTAATGAATGCAGAAATTGAATTGAACTCTCTACAGAGAATTGCCACCATATTTATATATTCATTCTCCAAAACACAAGATACCTTTCGGACTCATCGTTCCGTATGAAACCATTATCACGATACGGCTCCCGTCTCTGTAGCTCCACAGCACGAAAATCACCGTTTTCTTGGTTCCGCAATCTCTTTCCACCTGGATAATTGCAGCTCCTTGCCGTTGTGTTTCCATTCTCGAGGTAATAGCGGTATCCAATCTCGATATGGTCTGGTCTGATTCATCCATCTGCACCGCTTTCTACCACGTTTAATCTCGGCAGCGTACAGAACCACCGTGAAGCGACTTACAAACCCAACGTCTGTAATTGACACCAAAAGCTTTGAGGAATATCTCCACTTTGTCCTCCGCGGGCCGAAAGCCGGCAACATGTTGCGTCCGTGTTCCATATCACCGTGCACTCAAGCAAGCGAAAGCTTGTATTTCGCCGGTACGGCAATTTCAAGCCAATGAAAAGACTTGAAAAGCTCTTTCAGACAAACAACCTAGTGTCACAGCTACGTGGGTTTATTCTGTCCTACACTGATCTCGCCGACGGAAGAATAACAGGAGGATCAGGGTGCGGTGAGAGCTTGATGTTCGGACCTGGGTTTCACAGCACCCGGTGGATGCTCAAGTATGGCGCGTTTCATTGCGGCAATTGGCAAAGGAATGAAGCTTTGAATTAGAAATATTTCAAAAACTTGTTTGCTTTTTATTTGTGGCGCTGCAAACGCGCTACCCAAACTTTGCGTAGTGAAATGTTCCCCGTAGCAAACATAGCATTGCATGGTGGCGCATCAACCGCCAGACAATCTCCGCGCCGCCACGAAGGCGAGCGCTCTTTTCATGTCCTCTCTCTTCCGTACCGTTTCGGCGTGATTCGCATCCGTTTCCACCTCGCATCTTGTTCCACTCGAGGCAAACATTTACAACTGTTCACCGCCATCAAGCACTCAACTCCACCGAAATCGGCGTCGGCTCCCAGTTCTCTTCAAAGATTTGGCTAACATAAAACATTTCATCTTCGTATTGACCCATGTCCCGAGTCAAAACCCACTGCGCCTCTAAAAGACATGAAAAGTCAGCGTCACCAGGTTGCTAGCATCGACGGCGTCTCTCCACTTACGGTGTGCTGCAGCGTAGGCTCGAATGGTCTTAATAGTTTTCATCTTCTCTTCGGTGAGGTCACCAAGGGTTCGAATTGTGTGCTCGCTACAGTCTTGGGAGAATGGATGACGTCCCTTGTTACAATAATGAAAGTGGGCGAGAAGAATGTTTGCACCTGCCGTCGAAGTTTAGTCTGCTGTTATTCCGCGCAACGTGACTTTCTTTACCAAGATGATATTCCTTCACTTTCTGTTCGCGAGCAAATCGTCTCTACGGTTTCATTAGAAATATGCCACTTTGTTTCAGATCTATCCTGTGCAATCTCACCTTGATTCCGTGCTTCACAGCATAGCTCGCATCATGGGCAATGGTGAGAGCTGTGTTGTGAAGTAGAATTGCAGTCACTAGGAAAGTCGCGAACCAGTTGATGTTTTTGTTGCGCAGAATGAATCGCTGGAACTTATCGAGCAACTCTCTTCTCAAGTTTGCTTGAATTTGTTGGATGAGAACTGTTTCAAGCTGAGCGCCCATCACAGGGGGCAGCGGCACCTTACCCGGGGTTGGACTGGTGTCATCCAAAATATCCAAAGACATTCCCAACGTGTCATCGCTGACAATAAAACTGGACTTGGTTGTCACTCTTATTGACGTCCACAGTCGAAGTGCAAGCTGCAAGACCTCGAGCGTGTCTTTCGAGTTGGATTCGTTCATGGCTTCGTTCCACGCCTGCGTGTAGACCTGGTGCAATAGGGGATTCGAATCCCTTATGACAGTCTTGATGGTTTCCTCCATAGACTCTTTAATATATTT
The DNA here is from genome assembly GCA_022702485.1 of Simplicillium sp. C3G150-2. Classification (NCBI taxonomy): domain Eukaryota; kingdom Fungi; phylum Ascomycota; class Sordariomycetes; order Hypocreales; family Cordycipitaceae; genus Simplicillium; species Simplicillium sp. C3G150-2. The sequence goes on along the minus strand of JAJIYY010000001.1, from coordinate 5,182,428 downwards.
TGCATAGGATGTTTTTGCTTGTGACAGGTCCGCGACGGCATACGCAGGTACTTGTACAGACCTCCTCAGCCCATTGTGAACCCAACTACGCTCTAGTTTGTCACCTTCAACTGGGACAAATTTTCGAACCCGAAGATCAACACCTTTGGAAGAGTATCCTTCAGAAACTCGTATGATTCTGATTTCCGTTGATGCCCATTTCTGAATGGGTTCACCCAAATTTTGATGCCATCGGCGTGTCCACTCATACCCTGGCACTTGCCCAGGCTTGTACAGTTTGATGTCTGTGATTTTGTATCGAAGACAAGGGAATCTAGCAGCCTTGCTTGGAGTAACCTTCTTGCATGTGAGACAAACGCCGTCGGGGTCATCAGGGTTATTCTCGCACTGTATGCCAATACCCGTTAGCATTACCTCGATTCAAAAGCCGAAAGGAAAGTCACTCACACGAATGCGTTGCATGCGACACCTCACGCATGATCCAATCTTTCGAGTTTGTGCCGTCTGTTCTCTCAGTGCTAGATCTTTGAATGGACCGCGTTTGCCACTGCGCGGGCCTGGTAGAATGACCATATCCAGGCCGTAACCCGAGTTGTTGGATGGTATTGTTCTCCACTCACTCGTCGTAGTCTCAGGATGTGAGACTTGTAGGTCCACAGCTGCCGTGCCACTTGAGACGGTGCTTATCTGAGATAGTGTAACGTTCGACAGCTGTTGAGGAAGCACACTGAAACTATTCCCTCCAAGACCATGGGGGCTGGAAGATAGGGCCATGCTGCCAGTGAGAGAACTGGACTCCGTCATAGAGTTGTCAGATAATCTTCTTTGTTGCCAATCTTGTGAATATGCTTGGTTTACGACGGGAAACAGCGGGACTGGTTGTGTAAATTGAGAGGCCACTGGCACCTCTGCGGCCATAGACAAAGGTTGGTATGTGGCGGTATGCATCTGATGCTGATATGCAACATTCTCTTGAAGATTACACGCATGATTTATCGCTGTTGTCTGCTGAGGCGTAGAGAAGTCTGGAATTTTCTCTGCTGAGTATGGTTCTGCAGAAGGATACAGCATCTCTTGAGTGCTGTTCACAAGCTGATATCCTTTTGTGGGCAGTTAGCGAATGAGTTTCTGTGAGGTGGGTAAGCCTCAAAGCTTGCAATGATACCAAACCGTACCTTCCGATTGACCCTGTCCACAGCATGGACATAGAAGTGAACTCCATTCCATAATGCGTTGAGTGAGCGGGCTCTTCATGGGGAGGGGCGGGTCCATGATTGGCCAACAAGCCGATGCAGGAGGAAGCTGCGTGGAACTTGATTGCGCTGTTGCCGCAAGAGATGCGTTGAGCGACCAGTCAGACCCGCTATAGAGTGGCTCAAATGTCTGGACTGACTGTTCGCTTGGAGCAACTTTCCGTCGCTTTGTCGGCTGGTCGAAGTTGTCGAAGGAGGTGAATCCTGAGCAGCGGCTGCATGGACCAGGGAGAAGACCAGGCTGAGACTGAAAGTCTACAGCAGACGGTTGATAGCTAGTATCGAAGGTGGAGAAGAAGGTGAACGGAACTGCAGGCAGCTCGTCGAAGGCTACCGGATGGCCCTCGCCTTCTGCCGAATAAGAGTCCTATGCGAAAACGATCAATAAGTGAACAAACAGTGGGATGTAAAGCAAGCAAGTTTTGGAATGTCAACCCACAGTTGAAAATTTAATGTACGGCGCCAAAATATTGAACCAATTGTCTTGCGTAGAAGCAAGATGGTAACACTAGACAACCCAGGGTCTCGGACGGGATGTGGCTAGTGAAGCCCAGCAGGCTGTAACAAGGATGGAGGGGGTAGAGATGACATTTGGGAAAGGATGCATGCAGGAAGCCGCAACATTTATAAAGAATGGGGAAAGATCTCACCATGATGGCTAGTGTTGGTCGGTGTGTGCTTGACCGGGTCGTCGTTGAGGCGTGATGAAGGTGTACCAGTAGTGCGGTACGCCCACACGTCGATTACGCAGTGCCAGTCTAGAACAAGAACAACCTAACAAACACTACGATGTACCCGGATACTGGGGAGTGCGTAGATGATTTAGGTGTAACGTGGAATGTTCTCCGTTCGCCAGTGACGGATTGGGCATCCGGTCAGTAGTCTCCGGTGGAGCTCTTCCAGGGATAACAGGACCCGGACACGCAAAGAATCAGTATGAAACGTCGAGTGTAAGTCGAAATTGATGCAGACGGGGGGCGGCACGATTAGAAAGGTTGGCAGAGGTATAGATCGAGTCAATGGAACCGCCGGCGGTGGCAGGTGTTACCGTAGTAGAATGGCGTCTCGTGATGATCGCTAATGGATGCGCCACGCCATGAGAAGGCCAGTGATAGAGGGGTCGCTTGATCACTGCCTGCAGGGTGCAGCAGCGTTATCGCAGTCTGTCTGTCCTGTGGCGGTGCTTGAACAACGGCTTCTCCAAGTCTTCCCCGTTGAGGTCGGCTCGATGACATGCACGGAAGCGCACCCACGAGGCTCGGTGAGGGAGAGACAAGATTGCTTTGTGTTCCGACAAAGATGATGCTCTGTGACGGGACCGGGACGGATGTCAGACTCACTCTACCTGCGGCTGGGCGCGTCAATAGGATCCATCCAAGAGCTTGAGCTAGCGTACAGTAGTGGACGGGCAAGTGGTTCCAAAAGGAGGAGACGTGGACGAGCCGGTGAGGCGAAAACGAAGGGGCGCAAGCTGTAGGACAGCGAGTGGCGGATCCAAAGGGTGGGATGCGAGCCAAGCTGCTGGTAGCAAACAAGGTCAGAGATGGAATAAGCAATACAAGGATGACGAGCGGTGCAGTAGAAGGCATGGATGTGAGGGTGAAAGAGATGAGTATCCTCGACTGGACGCTCGCATTTCAGCAAATTAAAGCTAGAGTTGTCTTTTGGGGTACACACGAGCAATTACGGTAAATTAGCTCCCTCACACACTGGTAATGGCTTATGATCGTTCCATCACCTCCGTAGTCATGGCAAGAGCTGCCTCGGGCACGAATAGCACGGTGCAAGGCGTTTGATTGCGGAAATGGTTGATTTAATTACGGACGCAGCCAACTACGGCGTGAGTTCAGCTGGAGGCCGTTGTCTGTCCTGATTCCTGAATGACGGAAGACACTGTGGGTTGTGCGGGCTGCGGAAGAAGGGCGTGGCGTGGTGTCAGGCAGCAGGGCGAGACAAGTGACGACTGACTTGCTAGCTGACTCGGACAAAGCGATAGGAATTGCGCAATGTTACACAAGAAGGAGGAAAACAAACATGGGCAACAAAGGTGTGGGTGATAATGAAGAGCAATCAAACGCCTGTGACGGATGAGGTACAGTAATGGGAGGTGATGGGGGCAGGCTGAGAGGAAACTCAGTGGGACCGGTCAAGGCGATGCAGCCAATTACAGCGCTGTCGACCCCCACAGAGCAAGGATACAGGGGGCTCGAGTCGTCGTTTAGAGCTTGGCTAGTGAGACTAGTGGGAAGAATACAGTGCCAGGGGAGGGCGGCCCGCGCTGACGCGACTGACCATGCGCCGCTAAAATCGAGAGGCCGTTGAAAAATGCCCGTTTTTTTTTTTTTTTGGAGTTTGCTTCTGTCTGTTGCGTCTTGCGAGCATGGTTTTGTATCTCGTGCTTTGTGCACCCCAAGTCTCTGTTTTATGCTAATTCTGTCGAGGGCAAACTTGTGGCTGGTGCAGTGGCTTATACTGTGTATTCACTGTATTAAAAGTACCTACCTCTCTTCCACACCCAAACAAAAGGTTCTCTTCGTCGTGGAAGACTTGTGTTTGGTCGCACAGAAAGATACGCGTATCATACAAATACAAGTGGTAATTTCTCTGAAATAATCAGAGTCTCAATCACGCTATGCCCTGGAGCACTTTCTCGGCCTATTTGTCATAAGCGCTGTTTTCTCCAAGCCTTGTCAGTGTCGTGAATTGGTGACTCCTTACCTCGGATACAACATCATACTCGCGAACCCATTTCATAAACTCCGGGCTGTTCTGGTTCGCTTTCATATCCATTTCTATGTTTTCCAACTCCTTTGGCGCAATCTGAGCCGATTTGATGATTTGTCTGTCCCTTGCTAGTTGCGCCGGCCCATCCGGCAGGCTGCGAATTCGAGCATTGTTCATGGATCTTTGCACGAAGAGTTCTGCTCGGGGTTTGCGCAGTTGCTCCCAAGCCTGAGTAACGGCGGGTATTTTACCAGTTTCTTTGACTGCGTATCGTAACATTTTCGCGAGACTGATGCCGTCTTCGATACCTTGGCTGAGCCCTTGGGCAGCATGAGGAATCATGGCATGGGCGGCATCTCCGAGCAGCATAACTCGACCGTGGCTGCTGCGCCAAGTTTCAAGTTCGGGCCCGACTGCAATCTGCCATTTCTCTGCTTGCTGAATCACTTGCAGGTAGGCTCTAGTGATTGGATTGAAATCGCTAAAGAGCGCACGCAGCATCTTCATATCTGCTGGCGTGTTCCAGTTTCCGTCCACAAGGCCAGGCTCTCCGTGATCAACATCAATGAACTGAACGCCGTACATGCCGTCGTGTAGAGCACGACTGAGTATGAAGCGACCAGGCCCTAAGGTTCCATGTGTGGTTCCGGGTTCGAGCCAACCCGCCAATTTCGGATTCTGCTGAAGTTGCGCTCTCGGAATGGTTGCTAAGAATATCGATTCGCGGATGGGAGTGGGATCAGTGTTCCGGCTTGGGAAGAGACATGCCCGTACTTTAGACTTGATTCCTGAATTATCGTCAGCATTTTTTGATCATTAGATTTTTTGGCCTCTTCTTTTGTAAAATGCCATACTTACTTACCATCGGCTGCGACGACTATATCCGCGTATAGAGTTTCACCCTCACTTGTCTGGAGCGTGGCGTTGTCTCGAGTATCCTCTACATGTTCGATATTTGTGTTGAAAACCACTTCTACGCCGCTTTTAGTGGCTAATTCATACAGCGCTCGTTGAACAGAAGGTCTATCTGTCTCAAAGCGCTTGTCCACTAGATTTGTCACAGCAAACGGCTTGTCTCCCTGATACGACCAGTAGCAAAGTCTGTCGCTGCGTATACTCACTTTTTCGAGAGCTTCAAGCGCGCCATTGAGACTTGAAAGCGCTTTGACGGCGGCGGGCTGGATGACAAGCGCATTCCCGCGCAACTGTAAGCTTCGTTGTCGCTCAAGCACGGTGACAGCATGGCCCTCCTGTCTCAGCGCGGCTGCTACACATAGACCAGCAGGGCCAGCACCGACGACAATGACTTTCAGAATCTGAGGTGACAATGCTGCCATTGATATAAACAGCAATCGATAACTATTCGAAGCGATGAAACTCGTCGAGTGAAGACAACTTGCGCTGTTTAAGGGAGCGTCGGGGGGTTCCGGGTTGGCTGGGCCAACTGTGGGCACAACACGGTCGCCCAAGGAACTCAGATTATGCCTGCAGCCACATGTGGTCGCCTCAGTATCTTTTGAATCTATTGTTCACTGTTTTGGCATACGAGCCTTGCAAAGAAACGGCTCATGTCCCAGATTCTGAACGGTTGTTAGACGCCAGCTCATCGGGGTCTGGATGATACCGGTTTTCCGATGCTAGCTTGGAGCAAATTCAATTCTCCTACAATAGAGTTTGCCGACAAGGTGACTCACGAAATGATTCATAGTGGCTCACGGATCATATCGTTGCGCTCTAGCCGCCTTGGTACTGGTTTGGCGCTGGACATGTCCCAAAGAGGCAAAAACAGTGACTCTAAGCCCAATCGGGCCTCCACTAGCCGAATCGTTCAGCGCTCGACATGTTTTGTGCTCATGAGCCTCAGCGGGAGCTCCGTGTAATTGAGATTTCGGGATTGAAAACTGCAATAGCGTATAAATATAGACTTAGATTCTCACTTTTCAATCATATTAACATCAATTCAACTCACCTCACTTCACTTCCAGTTACAGCTTAGGGATCTCAGCCTTCCCTTCACCTTACACCACTACAACAACACCCCCAAACCGCCAAAATTCTAGACATAGGAGGAACCAACGACCAGCTACTAGACACCATGGAAGACAAATCCCCATCCCTTTGCAGATTATGCAATGTACCGCTATCCAGTCCTCAACAGTGGCGGAAACACGCAAAGAGCGACTCACAGTATGTTCAGAGGCACAGCCGAACGAATACAATGCTAATTGCGGCTGTAGTGTTTACAATCTCCGTGTCAAGGTCGCTGAGCCAGGCACGGTCGTAACACCGCCAAATTCTTCACCACGCAGGAGAAAATCACCAGAGACAGCTAGTAACTCAGAATTTGATGTTAATTCTCACGACGATGCAGAAGGCTATGCCGAGCTTACTACGACACCAGAATTCAGTCCTTCGTGCTGTCTATTCTGTGGTGTAGATTGTGGCACATTCGACGACAGCCTCGCACACATGTCCAAGACTCACAGCTTCTCAATTCCTTACCTGGGTCACTTGACGGTCGAAATTTCCGTACTTGTCGAATATTTACACCTTGTTATTTACGGTTATGGAGAATGCATACTCTGTTCCACACATCGCAACACTGTCGAGGGCGTTCAACATCACATGGCCGCCAAAGGACACTGTCGATTCAATGTCACAGCTGACCTTATCGACTTCTATAATCTGCCCGATACAGTGGAATTGCGTGCCGACCAAGAATCTATGCGACTGCCATCTGGAAAAATTCTCAGCCACCGGGCCAAAGCATCCTCTACTAGAACCGTAACTCGATCAGGAGGAGAGCAACGTTTAAGATCTGAGGCTCTTCCGGCTACGAGTTCGTCATCAAGAAACAGGTCAGAGCTCATTTCTGCCAATGATGTTAATCTCGTGGAATCGTCGAGCACCCAGCTATCTCGTCTTACAAAGGGCGACCAGCAAAGTCTCGCCCATCTTCCAGAGCATGAATTACGCGCTTTACTTGCTGGCCATACCAAGAGCATTGACCAAGCAAGACGTGCCAAGCACCACGCAGAAGTTAAACTCAGCAAAGCTGAAAATACCATTCTGATGGGAGGTTTCAGAGCTGATACGTCTAAAAGGTTCAGAGGTCCTTGGGGCTAGACCGTGAAGACTCTGGGCTGTGTATTAGAATTGGGCATCTTTTGGTAGCATAGCGATCTGTAATACATCTGCAAATTCCTTGCAATCTGATTTTGTTCGTCAATCTGCCGCAGAGACCTCAAAATGCCTACCAGGCTGGGAAAGCTACTTCTGTGAGTGCGTAAAGCCATTCCCCCGCACTGTGCTCAGCCACGCGTGCATAAACTAAACCATGCTCTCTGTTCATGAAATACGAACCAGTGTCATTACCATTCCAAACGCAGTGGCTGTCTGCACCGCACGCACGTCCAATAGTACTTACTCACCCTTGCAGTTGACGATCCATTCAACTGGAACCGGTGAAGACGAGGCATCATAACAAGAAGTTTTGTACTACATGCTGCCGTGTCACCTCCTATCCGTAGCCCCCGAGATTGAATAAAAGTCAAAATTTTCTAGAGGATTCTTTGCCTTTTTAAGTCGCTCAATGTTGCATTCATCCAGCATCTTGTTCCCATCGTCAACATGCGCCTCGGGAAGGGGGTATGGCGAGAGCCTGTTTTGGCTCGCTGCATGAGCTGACATCCCGCTAACCTGCGAGAGGTGCATGTCATTTCTTGACAGAGTTGCACAAAGTCTCTCCTTTGTATACTGTACAAAGTCGGGAGTTCTGGGAACTTTGTTTCTTTCATGGGTCCTACCCATCGGCGATAGAGAGCAATGGCAACGTCCACGATGCCTTCCTGACTGACATGAGAGGCGCCAAAGCGAACTTATGTGTGCGGTAAACTGCGTCTTATCCTATCTCCAGTGTAGGAACGGTTTACTGTCTGTCGACCCGCACCTGTGTTCTCCTTTGCATGACGGCTTCCGAGTCTTGCTTAGCCAATGGCTATTCTCGGTGTGTCCATCTGATTCACAACCTTTCACAAGCAATCATCCTAACGGCAACAGACAATCAACACTAGCTCCGTATAGGTCGTCAAACTTTCTGGTGGGCAATTTTGCCACAATTCTCACAAACCTTGGCCCACGAAATCTCAGCCGCGGAGACCAGTTATGCTGACTCCCGGCTTTCGTACTCGACTCGACCGGCACGATTCCCCGTTGCACCACCCACGCCAACAAACACCAGAACCACATTACCGACCCATCGATCAAAATTACTTCATGCCCTCCATCTTACAACAATGACTTGCTTTGCACTTCATCCAAGTCGACACCATGCTCTCATCATCACCTTATCCTTTCGTAAGATGATTGAATAACTTGCCCGCGGGAAACTCTTTTTGCGCGCGTCCGTCATGTGACGTCAAACTCTCACTGTCGGGGAGTTTGCTGCCCGTCCCTTCAGCCCGCTCAATTTGGCTGGGGGGTCGAGCAGCAGTTTACCGCGGGAAGTGACAGGGTGCCCTGTCGCGGGAGCAATGTTTGAATCCGTTGGGAGGCACGAGAACTGCAATTTGCCTTTCTGCATTGTGGCTTGTGGCAATCGAAACGAGCTTCACCGGTTTGAAGTACTGTCGCAAACATGTCGGTGAGTTTGTCCTGCTGTATTTATTTAGTCAAATCCAATAATAGGAAACAGATTGTTAACGCAGAGTGTAATCTGCAGCCGTACCTGGATCCCGAGTCACAGCAGCCCCTCAACTGCATCATGGAGCTGAGTTCGAGGACAATATACGAGATGTATCACCCAACGGCTGCATTCTACAGTCGCGATGCCTGGGTCGTTCGAAACCAAGAGGCCGAATCGACATGGGATCGATCTGTCTTGAATCCCAAAAATAGAATCAACAGCGTGGCGCCCCTGCCGAATCCCCTCTGGCGAATTGATGGATGTTGTGCATTCGGCACGCAGTTCCACGTAATACCACTTTTCATGGATACGGTTCCTGTGCGCCGCATGGATTTATTCATTCCAGAAATCATCACCGCCTCTAGATATCTGCGAGAGACTCTTGATATGGACCATGCTTTCTATCTGCGCGATGGCGCTCGGATCAACAGGCTGCCCATTGCCAATCATCTGCTGCGCATTTTGCAGAGCTGGACACTTTCCCTCCACAATCCCAAGGAAATGTACACCAATGCTCCATTCGGGTCACGAATTGTTCTCAGTCAATTACCGAAAGACCCATCTGCTGCCAGGATCACTATTGCTCCCACCCACTACTTAGAACGTCAACTCCTGTCTGCCAAATCTCTCCAAGAGGCATGGGGACCAGCAGTGAAACTCCCGCCAACCATTGACCTTGACCAGTTCTCACATGTCGAGCAGCTCCACGATAGCGTCTGTCTGGTACGCCTAGAAGGCAAACTCTTCATCCTCAAGGCCTTGACAAGCTACACCAAATTCCTCTATCACGAACTGAGGCATCTCCTCGCCATCCCCAGCCATCCCAATGTTATGTCTCGTCCAATCCACCTCGTCACCAAGAAATGCGGCTTTGGCAATAAAACCGGCGCCGTTGGTTTCACTTTGGAATACCATATTCATGGCAGCATCCGCGACCTTCTGCCGTTTTACCATCTTCACGGTCTCACGTCTCTCTCGGAACAAGTGAAATGGTCTTTGCAACTTGTGTCAGCCCTCATTCACGTACGTCAAACCACAGGCGCCTTCTATCCAGATCTGCGACTGGACAACCTCGTCCTCTCCAAGTCCCGCGACCTCGTCATGGTTGACTTTGAGCAGCGCGGTGTCTGGTGCGAGTTCGCCGCTCCGGAACTCAACGCCATCGATTACATGAGGATCATTGCCGTTGACCAGGACATTCCACCTGAAGTGTCCCAGAGATATGCCAAGATCCTATCCAAACTACTGCCTAGTTGGGAGAAGCTCGAACGCGGGGAAGAATACAAGTGGCTTTCAAAAGGCTACAATGTCCCCTGGAAGTGCCTCACTCCAACGGAACAAGAAGCCTGTGAAGTCTACATGCTCGGGCGTGTACTGTGGTGCATCTTCGAAGCCACTAGCGCTCCGCAGAGAGCAGCTCTTTGGCTCTCTTACAAATGGGAGCCTTTGGTCGATTTCCCCAGTTACACGAAAACGCCACCTCAGATGCAGGATCTGATCGACCTTTGTACAAGAGGTCGACGAGACACGTTGTCGAGCCTCGTGGTTCGGAAACAAGACCATATGGTGCTACGAAAGTTGGAACACACTGACGACTCAACACCGCAAGAAGTCCAGTCTGTCGCGCGTGAGTTTTGGAAGAAAGAAGTCTCCATTTCTGAGGGTTGGATCAAGGCGAGAACCTTGGGCATGCAGACCGGTAGATGGAAGGAGAATTACTATGACAGACCGACTTTGGTGGAAGTTCGGAAAATACTACAAGAATTTTACAGCCAAATTCTGGCTCCAAAGGTGTGAATACCTGAAATAGCTACATCTGTTTTCAATTTAGAACTTTTGATTTGCCATGTTATTTAGATCAGAGAAATAATTTGATTAAAAAAATGCCTGCTTGTCCCTAATGATGCTATAATTGTCATGTGCTGGACGAAGAACTACAATACAAATAGCTCAGCATGATACCAGAAAAAAAAGTGAAGAAAATTCGAAGAATATAAAAAGGAATGAAATGGGGGGTGATATGAAGAAGAAAAATATATACGAGAGAAGTTGTGTAAAAGTGAAATGCCAGCCAGTTCGTTATGTCCGTTACTCTCTCATGCGCTTGGAGGATCTATCGCTGCCGCCATCGTAGCTTGATCGCTTCAGGCCGGAGCCAGAAGCACCAGTACCTCTCAGGCGAGCAAGAAGGTCTCTGAAGCTTGTCATGTAGGTGGGAGGAGCACCGTGGATGCCAATGAGGTCCAGGATGGTTTCTAGGCTGGAGAGGAACTGGCTGGATGCGGCAGGGAGAAGCCGCAGCTCGGGAATAATGAAGCCACGATCTTGGTCTCCAATGAGACGCTGGTATAGATTGCGGTCCGTCACTGTTTCGCCAGGGTGGAGGTCCTTGTTGCGGTTTACAACGCAGGAGAGGATGTGGATGAGGGCTCGGGCAGCAGAGGCAGTCTCCTGGCGAGTCAATGGGCGATCTCGGTTGAAGATGGCAGAGTGAATCATGCGCACGGTGCCGTCAATGTGCCATGCTGCCCAGGAGACATTTTGGGGAGTTTCGGCGTGAGCAGCACTGGTGCTTCGAGGTTCACTGTCGACAGAAGGGACGAAGGAGGCGGAGTATACATCGAGGTCTCGTAGAACGCGGTCGACTCGGCGGGAGAGATGGCGGAAAGGATCAGAGAGAGATTCGCACAGGCGGCTGTTGTAGATGAAGTAGTCGAAGAAGGAGCGGTTATCAAGGAGCATGCGGAAGACAGTGTATTCAAGATCATGAGGTTCAATGACTTGCTGTCCGGGGGTGGGGTTGGAGCGAATATCGGTGTTAAAGTCTTGGGACTCGATGCCATAGACTGAAGAGAGAAGCTCTCTTGAGGCATGTGTTCTGAAGTCGTCGGCTGCGGCTTCAGAATCTGTTTCAGGATCTATCACTTGACAGAGAAGACCGTCGGCAAGAACGTCCAGATGGTAGTCGGCAATCTTGCGGAAGGGGTCGCCCATCTCTTGGGCGTATCCCTTTGTGTTCATGGTCAATGGTTCGTTTTGATCATGGTTGTATAGAGTTTCCTTCACAAGCTGGTCTAGTAACCACAGAGAGTGTTGGCAAGGCTCATCGCCGCTTTGTGACTGGCCGCAGGAGCATGTGAGAGAAGAAGCACCAGACTTGTCCGCCTGGATTCGGACTGAACGAGTGACAACCTCTGTCATCTGGAAGGCATATGTACCAGACATCCGACGGCATCGCTGAATGGCAATGTTGGGGGGGTCTTTAAAGGTTTCGCGAACAGCAGACTGGGTCTTGTCTGGGAGGTGGTCGAGGCGGTAGGTCAGCCTCGTGGGAGAGCGGACAACAGAGGAGGTATCGCTTTCACCAGCGTCTGAGATGGAGGATTCATTATCACTTTCTGAGCTGGAGTCATGTTCTGGGTAGCGGATGGCGGGAAGATTGGTGTCAATGCGAGACACGGTGCGAGGAGTGGGATTCATGTCGTCGAGGTTTAGTCTGCCAAGTGGAGAGACAGGAGCAGACATTGGACGCCAACCCAACAAAGGGAAGGCAAACCAAAAGTCTAGTTGTGGTGTAAGAGAAGTCTTTGCTTATAAGGCAAAGAAGAAGAGAGGGCTCAAGGTAAGTGAGGCAAGCGTTGTTGGGGGCTAGACGTAGTGGCCTATGCGGATAAGGAAGCGGGAGTGGCGCCTTTACAGAGTAAAGATACAGGGACAATGGGGGACAAGAAGTGGATGAGGAGCGGTATGGTAATAAGCTGAGGAGCCAACCAAAGGGCTGAAGAGAGGAGAGGAGAGGAGACGATGAGAGAGAGGAGCCTTGGGGGCAAATATAGGGAATGAGTAAGTGAGTTGAGGTGAGTGAGTGATTGGTAGAGGGTGAGAGATGAGCGGAACCAACTGAAGGACGAGGCGACAGCCTTCCTTAAAGTAGGCCATCGGCCACGCCTATGGGACGATGCACTAGCGGACGCAAGGCCAGGAAAATTTAAAAATAAAGTCAAGCGTGGTGTTGGTTGCTCGCGCATGGAGGCGAGCGCTAACACGCCGACGTCACATCCACATCCATCGACACCCCTGGCCCTGGCCCTGGCACCACCCTCCTAGTCTAGGCACACATGGGGTGGGCGCCTGTCTATTCTGGTCCTTCTCCACGCCCTGGTGCGTGCAGATGCCGCCGAAGCTTGCAGAGAAAGATTTGTTTTCGCTTCCGTGCTGCTGCATATCGAGGTGGCTTTGAGCTGTCCTGGCCTCGATATCTGGTGTGGCAGTGTTGCGGGAGAAGAGTCAGAGAAGCGTTGGAATCGTAGAAACCCATCAGATCCACGGCCAGGGCAACAAAGACAAACCCAATAACGGCAAGGCACTCCAGTCTAAAGCCTCGCCTGGACCTGGGCCTAGCAGTGATTGGGCTGTGGAAACAAAGGACGCTGCGCTGTGACTGGCCAAAGTGAATTGCGAAGTGGATGGAGGGGAGTGGGGTGGAGGGGGAGAGTAGAGGGGGGAAGAACTGGATGGTGTGGTGGACCACCCACTAAAGCCATCCCAGCTACAGGGGTGTTAGGGGGGAAGAAGATGCATTGTAACCGCTGGGAAACGGGCTATACTGGTGTCTATAGTGGACGGGAAAGGCAAGCTCGACCCGGGATGCTGGGTTCTCAGTGGCCGGGCTAATTGAGTGGAGCGCCTGGGGTTACCGATGAACTGGCCAGTCCAGACGGGCGGACGGCGCCCGGGACAGTGCACTAGCAGTGGGAGCTTTCGTGGAGGAATGCCCTGTAACAGCGAGAGCTGCAGCGATGGCCCTTACTGACACCGGCAAGGCACAGCGCTGATGCGGGCGAGGCCACTTGCTGCAGCAAAATGATTCTGGTTTCGCACGTCCATCATCATCATCACCGGCACTCTCTCGACACGCAAGGAGATCTTTTACAAACCCCCAAGCATCATTACTCATGGGCTTACTCGGAATGAACACGACTCGTCCTCTGTTTCATGATAGGGCAAAGACCATTGTTTCCATAGATAGCAACAGCCCTTTTCCCCTCTTCCCCTCCCCTACAGGCGCGCGTGCGCTCTCGCATGGTCACATTGAAACATTTCGTTTAGCATGCACGCTCAAAAAGATGGCTCTCCCAGCTCCTAATTTGGGCTAATTGTTTCAATTACGAGCTAATTATGCTAATTTTGGCATCAGGATGGGTCGACGAGCCATACCATTTGTCCGCGTTACCGCACACCGTGGAGGTCAGGGTGGATGGACGAATGGGGACATGGGCGGTACTTCCATGCAGCATTGAGTCTCCTCTCTTCACACCTCAACTGGCGCCGGCGCGTAGGCACTGCAGGCAAGATACCATGTCACATACAGCTTGCAGAATGCTACGCCGTACCTACATCTGCACAAGGGTGCCGGAGCAGGTTCAAAGGAAGCCAGGTCTCTCCTGGCAAAGAGCGGGGGACAGGAGCCAAGAGACAGCGTTCGCTTGCAGGGCCTGCATGGCCATGCTTGCCATGCTCTTCAGCGGTTGGCTAGATGGATGGTGGTATTGGGCCGTCGTCGCGCCGACCCCTTGTTCCTGTTAGGTGGTTCCTGTTGGCACCGTCCAATCTGAATCCTCCAAAGACGCCAGCGGTGGATACAGCGCTTAAAGGCACGTCGTTCAATTTCCTGCGTCAGGAACACATCACACACGACGAGAGAGGGGAAAGAGGAGAAAAACGGCTTCCAAAATAAACATTTCATTCAGTGACCGTTCCAGTTGCATTGGCGATCCCTCCGGCGGCAAAACGTGAATGTCTGGCGGCTGTATCAAAATAGATGCGACAGACGACGCGAGAAGCTCTGTCGCATTCATGAGTTCCAAAACCATCGTGCCTTGCCTTTGCCGAGGACACGGCCTAGTTTGCACAGGCTCTGCATTTTGCTAGCTCTCTGATAACTCAATCGGCCAATTCAAGGCCCCAGCACGCTATAATCACAGCTTCCATCCAACACAAAAATTCTACCTGGCCAATCCCGGGCCTCTCCTGGCTGATTTGTCTAAATCTGCCAAAGCCATGTCTGCCCGGCTCTCCTCTCTCTCCCCACACGCACTCAATTATTTGCTCATTCACTCAGCATTCGGTTGCAAAATCTAAGAGCGCCACAACAACGGGACCTCCCATTTCGAAGGTGAGGCATCGTATACTCATGGTGGTGAGTTTCAGGTTGTGTGGCCCCCAGAAGGCGTCCCGGAGCCGTACAGTGCGCAGATGGAAGCTGCGGGTGCCCCTAGACTTGATGTCTTTGGCACTGCAGTCCTTTTCAAGCTATCTAACCATAGTGACAGATTTTACTTTGGATGTTATAGAAGCCTTAAAGCAATGTAAGCTGAGTCTACGTAACTTTGAGTGTGTTTCGCTCCGAATATAGTCCAGCTATCCATCCTCCGGTGCACGTAAACTGCGTCGTATTGAGACTGATGCGAGGCCTCACTCGGAGCCTGCATCGTTAGAATGTGTAGAGTGCAACCAACTTCTCTTCGATTAATATATCTAAACTCGGCCAAGCGTCGTTTTTGTTCTTTTTCTCGGATATTGCCGTTATCAAGGCTTCTGTATTTATGTCGATTGAATACATGATAATAACATGACATTGGTGAAACTATATCCTGTTCGCACAACCACTTACAGTCCAAGCACCAGCCCACAATGCGCCAAGTATTCCTCAACTTTCACAACACTGCCATTTCTCCCCTTAACTCCTCTCAATATACACGCACTTTTCAATTCACCGCATAAACTCGATCAGGTACCAGAGACACAGTGCATCGCAACCTCACACTGTCTCTATCAGCCACGTTCCTCCACGTCAATCGTCGATTAAGCCAGGGCGCTTAAACACTGCATATGGTACCCAAATCCAGCCAACCACAAGCCACTACAATCGATGGCAACTGCCCCCTCTGCACGGTCGCATTTATGCCACAAAGCTTCTCTGCAACCTGACTGGCTGGCCCTACAAATCATACGGCTTACCTCCCAGACACTCCAATCCCCATATAGCTCCATCGCCGTTGCCGTTACCCTTGTGTCCATGAGTAACTGCCCGCCGCTCTTTGGCAACAAATCAGAGTCAAGAAAGAGCATGACAGAGAGCTCGCGTAACTGTGCCATAGATGAACTACCCATCTAGATCTGCTCCCCCAAGTCTACCTACACCCAAGCCTTACCTTAGTAGGCTCCGGAGCCCGTTGCGCTACACTGCAAATACGCCTAGCACTTACTGAGTGCACTGGTTTCAGCGTCTCTTTGATTCGCCAGAGCATTGGTGTTTTTGCCACCGTTTGCTCGTGTAGACTAGTTTCAGGACTTAATAACTTCGCTTCTACTTTTGAAACCACCATGTAACCAATCATGATACTCTTTTTCCATTTCCTCCTCTCGTCGCAAATCTTCAATCCCCATTTCCCCCTTTTTCCTTCCTCTCTCGTCCCCGACTCAGACAGATCTATCTGCCCGGCCGCTCAACAATCGCCCGGCCGTTTCTGCGACCGCCAGGGTCGTCTTTTTGGGCCGCTGGCTCAGCCCGCTCCACGCGGCCGCAAAAACAGGCCCGTCTGATTCAATAGGCATATTTCTCACCGTTGAAACATCACGGATATTCTCACATACACTTTTGCCCGCTTTTAGTTGATTTTGTGCAGTCAAAGTAGACCACGTATGACCATTTGCGCCAAAATCCAACTGCCGATTGTCCACTTTGAAGCCGTTGGATTCATCCATCTCGGAAACCCTGAGTGATGCTTCGAGTCTTTGACATGAAGTGTACTTACTACCTACCTGATCTGGCTTCCCTACCTACTTTGTACATTTGTGCTTCTCCTCAATACAGTGACATACACGATACATGCCGTTGTCAAAGTCTAATACAGACCGGAACTTAATCTGCGTAACTATGGCGTCATTAGACAGATATACTTTCCGCCGTTTGCGCCCGCCATGTTCATTCGACATCTCACCAAATATCCCAATCACGTCAAACGAACGATTCAATAGAATTCATAGTGTAAAAGGAAAGAACAGCCTAGTGGCCAAATCTCTTCATCTCGAAAAATAATACCCCAAATACAAACTAGTAATAAAAACAAAAATAATGTTGCACCTTCATTAGTGACTCAGTCGTCCCGTCACTTTACAAATACTGCCCAAACGTCCTTGAACCGCCCAACCTAGAAACAGACAACGTGCGTTTCTCAACGCAAAACAAAATTCAATGAGTGGTGTTAGATTAGGCGATCCCAGCGCTCCGAGGCCCTGCTTTTGAAGACTAGCTGCCGCAATGTTTCCTCAAACTAACCATCTCTGTTTAGGAGGTTTCTTGGGAGGCAGCAAAGTCTCTCGGCAGGGCTCACGCAGTTGTCGCCACGACTTGCCTCACGTTTTCGGCGAATCGGACGCTGCGTGGGCTGGTAGACATGGAGTCCTGTCGCGGAGTCGTGTCCATCGCCGGCTTGCCCTTTCGCAGGATCTTCTTGGGATCCGTCGAAGCAGCGGGAGGGGAGGAAGACAATGACCGGCCTGCAGATGACGAAGTCTTCTTTTGCAGACCATCAACAGACCGGTCAAATTGTCAATCGATGCCGTGCTGCTTCTTGAGCCTCGCTAAAGATTCGCGACGGGCCTCCATGTCCTCTTTTGACTTGGCCATCTTGTCTGGCTGGTGATATAGCACTGTGACTCGTTAGCATGGAAATTGATCAATAGACAAACATAGCAAGTAGAGCTTCGTCACATACCAACTAGATAGCGGCTCTGGAAGTTGAAGCCGTTGAGCTTGTCGCAGGCTTGCTTCGCATCCATGACATCCTCATAGACCACAAAGGCCGTTCCTTTCGTATTGTTGGCGATTCCCTGTCGAACTTGGCTGCAAACTTGGTTAGTACAATGTCGCGCATCATGCTAGGGAAGTTTTCTGCATCGCTGGGTGTCGTACCGGATGGGACCAAATTTTCCAAAGAGATCGAACAGTTCCTCGGGGGTTACGTTGTAGCTATATCGCGAAGGGTCAGTACGGTGTCGAAAAGCCGGCTGTCGATGATGAAAATACCTCAGGTTCTTGACGAACAAAGCTCTGAAGAAAATGTTAGCGTTATTTTGATTCTTCTGCGCTGATTGAGATGACATTTTGCGATGCTTATGCAACCGAGTGTAGGCGCAGAACCCGGTCGGGTCGGCTTTTTCACGGTCGCCGTGTCGCGCTTTCCGTCGTTGGAGGACTTACCGATTAACTTCGGGGGCAAGTTTCCCGCCGCGACTACTCATCTCTTGGATGATTTTCGTGAGGTGATGTCCTGGTCTCGTAGGGATCGGGGGAATGACCGCCGCTGCAATTGAAGATAGATATGGTGAGAGAGGCGGCCTTCGATCGATGGTGGAGAAGGCGAAAATCCACGTGACCGAGAATGTTGGGCTGCGTGCTCGGTGCGTGGCTTTGGCGTGCTTGGCATTGGACCGGCCGGTTCGCGGAACAAGCGACCGGGATGGAGCAGGAATAAACCTTGCTCAAACTCAAAATACCTGTCCAAAACAGTACCAATGTGCAAGATGAAATTGCGATGATGCATTAAGGCTCATTGGTGAGTCTATGTGTTTGGAAGAATATTTTGATAATTATATTCACGGCATTGGCCTATTGAATGCAACCTCGGACATAACAAACGCGTGTCTGCTCCAGCATCCACTCAGCCGTGCCTGTTTCGACATTGCGTCACTGTCGCTTCACCTACTCACGCCCATAAATACATTCAAGAGCGAAAATATTAATTTCTCAGATTAATAAAGCATCCAAATATCATAGACATTATTTTTGTCGATTAACTTTATTTTCGCATAGTCACAGACACATTTTACAGACACAGCAGACTATGAGTGTAGGCCCACATGTTCGATCAGTGACTGACCTGGTTTTGATTTGAACGTGAATTACACGTAGAACATTCACTCACACGAGCCAATCCCGCTTCCTGGCCACAAAAATGTACCACTTGGCCATACATTGACAGCAACACGTAACCTTTGCTTTATAAAAGGTCTTGCACAAACCACCTGCCATGCGCAAACTCCGAGGTCTTCAACATCGACCATTGCTACCCCGACAATTGACCCAACATGGCATCGCGATTAGGCTACGATGTCCTTTCAGTCTTTGACGTTCCCAAAGAGGCACTTGATGCGCTATGCGATATCGTTGAATCAGGCACAGCCCCCGAAGATGAGCAGCAGCGACTTTGGAACAAGAGCTTGATGGGAGGCGCAGAGGACTGGCAGTACTCAATCGACTGTGCCACCTCTCTACAGAAGAAGTACGCATGGGATTGCCAGTCATTGGAAGGCAGTGATATTCTCACATACTTAGGATACATATTCGCTAGTTGCGATGTATCTTTCCGAGAGCCATGGAGCGAGACAGATCGGCTGATGTCGGAGGCGAGGAGGTTGCGGGATGAGTTTCGCCGGGATTTTGATGCGAGTCTTCTGCGAGGCGATGTTGCTTCTGAATCAACAAAGCGCAAGCGCCACAGAGAAACCTCTAGATTCTGGGCTGCTGCTTCAGAAGATACTTGCAGAGGTAAACGGCAGAAAGCAGCCGGGTTGCAGTCAATTGCTACTCGGAACATTCTACCAATCCGTGCAGCGCCGAGTTTGCCTCTTCAAGCTCTCGACAGCTGTCAAAAGTGGAATGCGAAGCCTACTTCCACCACCTCTCCATATTTCGCAGCATCACCGGACAAGAACAATGAGGCGAAGTCTCCGAAGCGGCCACC
Source organism: Simplicillium sp. C3G150-2 (assembly GCA_022702485.1). Taxonomy (NCBI): domain Eukaryota; kingdom Fungi; phylum Ascomycota; class Sordariomycetes; order Hypocreales; family Cordycipitaceae; genus Simplicillium; species Simplicillium sp. C3G150-2. The sequence goes on along the minus strand of JAJIYY010000001.1, from coordinate 5,162,959 downwards.
TCCTGGCACCGTCTCGTGTATCCCTTTCCCACCCCTGACTTCTCCCAGGTTCGGTATCATCCAAGAGGAGCTTGCTCATTCTCCGTTCTGGCTATTGGTAGCAATAACGTTTTTGATAAAGACGAGTGGTCAGCTGGCAATTCCCACGTTTCGCAAGATCAAGGACAAGTTTCCCTCGCCAGAGGCTATCGGTGACCCGACCAATGCGGCAGAAATTATTGAGATGATTAGACATCTAGGGCTTTGCATGATGAGACTTAAATATTTGCAGAAATATGCCCGTACATTTATGCAAACGCCTCCTCAAGCCAGCGTCAGATATAATGTCAAACATTACGATGCTCGAGACTTGGACACTGACGATGTTTCCGCCGATGCACAAGCATGGGAGATAGGACATATGACGCAGGGAAAGTATGCTCTGGATAGCTGGCGCATCTTCTGCCGGGATGAGTTGCTCTCTCGTGCAGAGGACTGGAATGGCAAGGGACGGGAGGGAGAATTTCAGCCAGAGTGGATGAGAGTGATGCCTACGGACAAAGAACTGCGAGCGTATTTGCGGTGGATGTGGATGAGGGAGGGATGGGAGTGGGATCCTATTACGGGAGAGAAGACGGTCCTCAGAGATGAAATGAGGATGGCGGTTGATGAAGGGAGAGTTGAATATGATGACACAGGAGGGTTGAGAATTTTATACTCGTCTAAGCATACCACGTAATAGAAACAAAGAGGGATCACCACTTGGAAGTATATCCTCGGCTCTTGTGAATTTGTGCTCCCTCATGGAATCATCTTCATTCAAAAGCCAGGTTCTCTAGACAGTGAACGCTATTAGTGGAAAGTTGTCACGATGTTGTCGGAGATCACTGAGGCACATGTCTGAGACAGATAAAACGAGTCCCAATTAGCCAACCGTGGGAGCACAAGGGCCATAAACCAACGAAATCGAAGGGAAACGGCTGGACGGGCTGCGCTACCATTGACCGTTTTTTCCCCCAACATGGTTCATACACATGCAGTGATACCGCAAGTTGGCGCAAACGGCCTTGACCTAATCAAGACATTTTCTCGCGGATGCGTGAGGTTGTATGGCAAAGCTGATATTTCCATGCACGGCAATCGCACCTACTTAAACAAATACACAACTCATTCTGGGCATGGTACAAATTTGCCTCAACGGCTGGATGAACAGGTGTCGGCTTGCAAATGCGATTCATTGGTGATGCAGCCAATCACGGCCCGGCTTTACATGCCGGTGGACGATGCGATCAAAACATGACAGGCAGAGCGAACAGTGCCGAGAAAGGCGGCGTTGCAGGGAACCGCATGATGTGCTGAGCTCGGGAAAATAACGACCATGGTGTTACACTGAAGAATGAGAGCTAAAAGACGGAGCATTGCTAATAGTAATTAAGAATTGGAGTTTTAGTGCCGTTTTGGCAACGGAGGAGGAAGGCGTCACAGGCGAGATGACGCTCTGTGGCACTTTGTGGCCCTCTGTGACCCTCTGTGACCGTCTCCCTTTGTTTAGAGAATATACATGCCGCCTCACGTCCAGGTACAGGCGCTGCACCGCAAAACGTGGTGGCCATGACATGTCTCCCCAGGGTGGTCGTGGGGTCACTAAAATAAAACTCGAACGGTGCTGCGCTGTAACTGCCCTGCAGCACTACCCAAGGTCTTGCCTCCGTGCCTACCTAAGACGGGCTAAGGCGGTGGAGCCCTGCACTCGGCACGCAACATGTTTTGCCAGCACCATCGTGGTAGCGGACCACCACAGCGCACTTCAGTAAAGGACACATTTGCTGTTCCACCAGCTTTTCCTGCTCCCCCCAGCAGGTTCCCAGCAGATTCTCAGCAGGGTCCTGTAACCTGAGGTCATAGCTTACCTCTGTCTCCCCGTACTTTCCTTGCCTTGGCCCTTGTGTCCTTCCCTCTGAAGCAGCCGACCCCGACCCCCGGCACGGCTTTGGCTCGCTCTCTGGCTGACTGCCCACCCGCCCGCTAGCAGCTCATCTGTACAGATCTCTCAAACCTTAGCTTACTTGTACTCTTTTCTTCCCCTCCTTCCAACTCTTTTCCTTTCCCAGCCATTTTCTTTTGACCTCGATTCCAAACCTTACTCTCCGACCAAAAGGTTTTCCTTTTCCTTTTCTTCTCGCCTGGCCTCCAAACAACTTTCCAGCTAGATCTGGTCATCCATTGGAGCCTGCACTCTGCTTTCCTTTTCGACTCCGTTCCTGTCCCAACGCGTTCCCAGAGACAATACCTCAACCCTACTGGACAGCGGGTCTGCACACGAGCGTTAACCCTTCAGCAAGGCGCGCCCTACTCCCTCCTTCGACTCTCTCCAATCCTGTTTCCAACTCCTCCACCATCTCGACTTCTTTAGGCTTCAATTTAAAAGTCCGCTGTCATGTCCCAGCGCGGTCCTTCTGGAGGCTACGGCCTCGGCGGAGCTGCTCCTCAGTATGGCGTCCCACCGCCATCTGACGAGTCCAACGGCAACATTCTCGATCAGCTCCGGCCATACACCAGCAAGGTCGAGGACGTCCTCGACTCTCTCAGCGAGCCAATTAAGCCGTAAGTACCGTCATTGTTCCTTTCGCAAGCTGTATTTCCTAGCCTCGGCATGACCTTTGCTTGTACACGCGAGAGGCCAGGTTTACCAGCCGTGAGCTTACTGCTGACATCACACAGTTATCTTCCAGCCATTGGCCGATTTCTCATCGTCGTCACTTTCCTCGAAGATGCTCTGCGTATCATCACCCAATGGAGCGACCAGCTCCAATACCTCCGCGATTACCGACACAGTAAGGCTTCCCAGAGCGATGCGCTTGTACCCGCTGCTCTGGCATGATTGCTAACAATCTTGTAGTCCCATCTGGCATCACCCACCTCTTCCTGCTGGCTAACGTTCTTGCCATGGTTGCCTGTTCCACTCTCGTCATCATCCGCAAGTACTCCGACTATGCGGTTGCCGGTCTTGTTGCCGTTGTCGTAACCCAGGCTCTCGGTTACGGCTTGATTTTCGACCTCAACTTCTTCCTCCGCAACTTGTCCGTCGTTGGAGGTCTCATCATGGTTCTTTCCGACTCTTGGGTTCGCAAGACCAAGGCTTTCGCTGGTCTGCCCCAGCTTGATGAGAAGGATCGCAAGATGTACTTCCAGCTTGCTGGTCGCGTTCTCCTGATCTTCCTCTTTGTCGGTTTCGTCTTCAGCGGCGAATGGTCCATCTGGCGTGTCATTGTCAGCTTCCTTGGTGCTGGAGCCTGCGTCATGGTCGTTGTCGGCTTCAAGGCCAAGTTCAGCGCCACTCTTTTGGTCGTCATCCTCAGCATCTTCAACCTGCTCGTCAACAACTTCTGGACTGTAAGTTTGCGCTTCCTTGCTCAGTATGTTCACTTTGTTCGATTTGCTGACTCGTTGATTTATAGCTTCACGAACACCACCCCCACAAGGACTTCGCCAAGTACGACTTCTTCCAGATCCTCTCCATTGTCGGCGGTCTTCTCCTCTTGGTCAACAGCGGCCCTGGCCAGTTCAGTATCGACGAGAAGAAGAAGGTTTACTAAGCCAACTCGTGCATATGGAGCCTTGTCTCCAAGTGCAAAACAAAAAGATATCATGTGCCACGATCCTTTCAGACTCTGGTCGTTTCGACAGAGCTGTGCAGTTATGTTTGCGGGAGTTCCAGAAATCTGGAAAGCTTCTTATACGTCTTACACCAGCGTATATTGAAGATTCGTCTTGTTTCATCTCATATATAGAGAAAATTTATTTTACAACTAGGCGTCGAGTAGATCAATTCAATAACAGATTTCATGTTCAACCACTGCGCATTCTCATTGGAGCGGCTTGTCGATTGTAGAGCTGGGCAGCATGGACAATGGATGGTTGCGCGGCTCGTTCCTCTTCATTAATTGTATGTGTGATAATCTTGCAGCCTCTCTCGGTATGAACACTGGACGAACTATGCAGTCTAATGCCGAGGCGGGGAGATTGGTCTAAGAGAGACGAATCAGCGACGAGCTTATTCAATTTTTTGGTGAGGATCAATGATGGCGGTACCCCACACTAGTTAGCGCAAAGCTGGTACAAAAACATAAGGTTGGTAGAACGGGTAATTGCGGTACCTTAAATTTGTTGCTCAGTGAGTAAGGTACAGAGGGGCATACACCAACTTTCAACGCCAAGCAACAAACAGATCTCATCACACATACTTGGCTTTCAGATCAGCCCCAGCATCTGCGCCTGTTTCTTTGCTGCATTCAGTTTTTGGTTTAGTTTTTTTACTTTTCACTTTTTCTGTTTCATTTCGTTTAATTCGCATCGCCAGGGACGAGTGGAGAGCCATGGCGGAAATCATAGGTACGACGCTCGGCGTTGTAGGGTTCCTGGGCCAGCTCTTCGACGGGTGCGTCAAGGCCTACGGCTACTTCACGACAGCTTCCAACCTGGACACGGACAGCCAGCGCATGATGTGCAAAGTACGCATAGAGGAGATGCGGCTCGTGGTCTGGGGTCGCGAGTGGGGGGTCGCGGAGGGCAAGTTGGAGGCGCATCTGGACAGTGAGAGGAATCCGCAGCTGAGGGCGCTGGCGACGCAGATCCTGGAGGAGCTGCATGGGACGGTGACGAATTTCAATAAGCTGAGGGAGAGGTATGGGTTGGTGGATTCGGAGGGTGTGGTGGTGGCTACGCCGGAGAAGACGAAGAAGAAGGGTGAGAAGGATGTTGGGTTGGCTGGCGCGGCGACGTGGCCGAAGGATGCCAAGACAAGTAATGGCAAGACGAATGGTGAGAGGGGGTGGAAGAAGGAGTTGTCTCTAAGAACGAGATGGGTTATTCAAGGTTTGTTGGTACTTGCTCACTCACTCATTGTACCTCATACTAACTCCACCAGACAAGGACAAGTTCTCCAACCTCTTGCGAGATCTCAAAGGTATTCACGCAGTCACTCACTCACTCACTTCTCCTGTCACTAACACATCCAGACTTCAACGACGGCCTAGAACGTCTCTTCCCTCCATCTCAACTCCCCTCCTTCCAACGAGCTTGGACCCATCAGCTTCTCGAAACCGCCCAACGCGACATCACGCAGCTCTCCCTCCTCGAAAACGCCTCATCCGGCATCTACCCCAAACTGCACGCCTCCGCCAACCTCAAACAACTACGCATCAACCTTGACAGCAAACCCCCCTCGGCATTCAAGCCCACCTTTGCCCTCAAAGTCCACCGCGACGCCTTTGAAATCACCACCACATCCACCACCAAGACCGTCAACGACAGCAGCACCACCAACGGACGGTGCCATGCCGTACACAACCGCGTGGGCGACGTCGTCATCGAATGGGTAAACTATGACAGGGAGGCTATTGAGGAGCGAGTCGCCCATGTAAAGCGTCTAGATGACCTGGCTAAGATGATGCATTCGGCATCCTCGCAACATCCCGACCTACACTCGATCGATTGCGTGGGGTACACTGACGACACGGCCAACAATCGCTACGGACTCATTTACAACGCTCCCACAGCTACCTTTTCTACTCTGCATGCGCTCATCTCCTCGTCAGACCTCAAGACCCCAGACTTGAACGACCGCATCGACCTCGCAAAGACCCTCTCCGTCTCCCTGTGGTCCCTCCACTCCCTCGACTGGCTCCACAAGTCCCTCTGCGCATCCAACATCCTCTTCTTCCCTTCCGCATTCTCCTCTTCCGCACAATCTACCACCGCCGCCGCCGCCCTCGTTCCAGACATCTCATCGCCCTTCCTCGCTGGCTTTGACGCCTCTCGTCCAGACCTAGATATCGCCCTGTCCGTCGCTCCCCGCAACCCATCTATAGGGCAACTCCACCGCCACCCAGCCAGTCTTCGCGGCGAGCATCCCCACTGCAAAAGCTTTGACATCTATAGTTTTGGACTAATCTTGCTCGAGATTGGGCTGTGGAAGGTCCTCCAGACGTATCACAAGGCTTCATACTCAGCTGAGAAGTGGAGAGATCGAGTAGTGTTGGCGGTCCTTGTTCCATTACTAGGGAGCAAAGTTGGCAGAAGATACAAGGAAGTAGTTGAGATGTGCTTAAGAGCTGGACCTGAGCTCGATAGTAGTCAAGCGAGTACGTTGATGGAAAAGGTCGTCACTACATTGGAAGGCATTCGACTATAAGATATGACACAAAAGCACAAAGGTATAGACATGGAACTTCGCAGCAATAGCATCAAGATAAGCACTTACATAGACCATATAGACGCATCTTATAAACATTTCATGAAATCAATTGATGCTAATGCAATAAAATAATATGTAAAAAAAATCAACTCCTTGCTTACCCTTTGCTCCCCCGTCTCGCCTTGCTTCGACCCAAAAAGATGGAAAGCCGTCGATAGTTACCCAATGCTGGAAAACAAAAACTGAAAAAAAAAGATAAAATAACACAAGATCATGAAGCCATGAATGAAACGGCATCATCATGACATGAAACGAACACAACACAAAACATCCCGCCCATCTTACTTCCTCCGTCTGTGAACGGTGCTTGCTCTTCCTCCTCTCCAACCGTCCTCACTTTTTTGCGCCTCGGAAATAATCAAAATGGTGTAAAATAGAAAAATCAGCAAACGCCAGTTTCCTTTCAGCTCTCAAACGCCTCATACTGCATGCATGCATTGCAAAAAGACATGAAATCGCATCGTGAAAAAAGGTATCCGTAAAGTCATCATCATAAGAAATCGCTTATTGCGCCTCGCCTCGGCTTACACGGTGGCGCACATTTGACCGCAGTCAACGGCGAACCGGCCAATTAGGCTCTCTATTGCCCAGAGACCTTACGTGCGGTGGTCACGGCTGTGGCAGAAACAGTGGTGTGCGCACTGCCAACGCGGCCGCTGACCTTGCGAACAGCAGAATCCTTGACTCGCAGGGGAGATTCGGATTCCTGGCGCCTTGAGCCTCGGACCTTGGACAAGGTAGCAGGGGTACTAGCTACGCGATCAACCATCTTGGGTCGGGTAGCGCCAATGTTCTCGGTATCTTGTGATGCATCGTTATCAATCATGTATTGGCTAGCGGCAGCTTGGCTGACAGATCTCGTCTTGGGGTTTCGCGAGGGTGAGCGCGAAGACTTGCGGTGACTGCGCATGCGCAAGTGAATCTCCTCCTCGGACTCAGCGGCGCTGGCAGAGTGACGGTGCATGGCAACGGTCTCGGTGTCTTGCTGGATGCCCTCATCTTCCTCTGGGGTCGTCTCGAAGGAGTTGCCTCGTTGGTATGGGTGGTGGCGATCGGCTCGGGCGGTCTTGCGCGGCTGGCCGGGCGTGGGAGCAGGTAGGTAGTCCTCATGCTGGTTCTTTCTATCCTGATCGACTTCGCTGAGAGGTGTGCGGTTTGACGGGCTGCGGTTGGGGGGGGTTGAAGCTTGCCCACTTCGGAATGAACCACGGTTGATGGGGCGCATAGGTGTGCTGGGCACAGGGTTCGATGCAGCCATCTCCTTTCGGAGTCGGCGCTCGATGCGCTCCTCAATCCACCACTCTCTGAATGTTCCCTGATTGAGATGCAACCAATGCTGCTGAGGACCGACAACCATGCCAGGTCTCATGAAGCGCATAAATGAGATAACCTCATCGGCTGTGAAGCCATGGCGATAGATCAAGTAAGCACCAATCAAACAACCAGTTCGGCCCAGACCAGCCTTGCAGTGGACAGCAATTCCCTTCTTCTTGACGGTGATCGTCTCGTGTGCCAATCGAATGAACTTGCGGACAGTGGTGAGCGGGGGGCAGGTGCCGTCGTCGAAGATCATATCGAGATGTTGAATTCCAAGCGCCTCAAAGTATGAAGGAGAGTACAGCTCAGAGTTCAGTCGAACAACGAGCCCAATGTTGCGGTCAGAGAAATGCTTAAGGACGTTCTTGAAGGGTCGTGGCAGCGTTGGGTGGGCATCGACGGCAGCCAAGTCTCTCGGTAACAAGGGGAAGAGATCAGAATCTTCTGTGATCTTGGCAACTGGAGTATGTTGAGGAGAGGCGAAAGCAAGAAAGTGAGGAGTGATCCAGTTGAAGTCACCGTGCTCAACACGCTCATACTTTTCATACTCGTCGAGGTCGAAGTTGTCGAGGTCACAGCACTTCTCCTCCTTGGCTTTCCACACACCATAGACTACGTCTTGCACGGTGATGCCGTAGTCGGCTTGGCTGTAACCAGCGTCACGGAAAGGCATCAGAGGGGGGTCAAGCTGTGCAATGGGAGCGAGCGCAAGATGGGGAGGCCAGTTTTGAATCAGCACCATGTAGCAGGCTAGCATACAAGCGGCATTCGCGCGACCTGTTGAGAACAAGTCAGTCTTGACTGTTTTTATTAGACACCATGTCGAGTGTTAGACTTACTTCTGGGGTCAGCAGCGCTCCAGAAAACAACTGGGCGGTCCTTGTTTTCCTTAGCACCAAGGATGTCGTGGAATTGGATGGCAAAGCGGTAAAGGTGTCCGATGTGCAACGGGCCAAAGTCGTGGTGGAATGCATTGTAGAGGAGAGTATCGTCAATGGTGAAGTAGCAAGGGGGCTTTGCGTTGCTCGAGGGTGAGGGCGCATGGCCGGCAGCAGCTCGCTGGGCTCGTTTTCTGGGGGACTCGGGTGGTGCTGGGAAGAGGGTATCGGCGTTCGGCGGGTGGACATAGGCTCCTAGATACAGACGATCTAATACGAGTGTCGTCAGCATTGCTTGTCAAGACATGGTTTGTCTGTGACTGGTCGCATGCGCATTATCGCCAGAGTTGACACACGGCGGTGAAGAACAACAATGCGCTCGTTCTGAAGCAACACAACATGGCACTGCAACGCAGAGAGGGATTAGCCGTGGAACTTACCTGGGATATATTCCACAATCTGTCCCATGTTGGACGAGTGTCTGAAGGAGGGAGGCATTGCGATGCAGCTCTACCCCAAGACAGACAACAACAGGGTTTGTTTTCGCAGCGACCTGTGTATTTCTGTATCAACGACAAGAAATAAAAAAGACGATCTATCGAGTCTTTATGCAAGCGGTAGATACAACAAAGCAGTCGTATATGCGTGCGAGCCAAAACAACAAAAGTAGATGCTCGTATTTTGGTGATTGTTGTTGTTTGTTTTGTCTATATCGTGAACGCCAACAGGAGAGAAAGCCCCGAAGGAAAGTAAAAGTCAAGTACGGACTGAAGAGGAAAAGGGGGAGAAAAGGCAACGCCGGAGTATGTGTTGGAGGAGGAAGAGTGAGAGTGACCACGGAAGAAGAAAAAAAACTATCGTCAAGAAGAATGTTTTTGTATCGTCATGCCTCGAGCGGTTGCTGTGTTGTGTTGTTTAGGTATTTGTGTGTTGTGTTGTGCAGAGAAGTGGAGGTCCAGGCTGCGCCAGGAGGGTCAGTTCTTTTTTGTGAGCCTGGGGCCTCCCTCTATTTGGTAGGAGAAGTGCAGGGGGACAGCAGCTACAGGGTGCCTCAACGCAGCAAATACAGGCCGATCCGCCTGTAATGGTTGGGTGGACGAGCGTATTCTGCATAACATGGCCGCTGGAACAGGCCCCTGTGAGCCAAACAAATCCTTCTCGGCCACCCCCTGCGCAGGCCGCTGGTATTGTTGTGGGGGCCGCCAATTGGTCGCCACGGCAACGCCCTTCCAACAGCCTGTGGCGCCGCACCCGCATCAGCCACAGGCTGCCAAAACCGCTGGTCAACCGGTTCTCCAGCCACAGCATCCGAAAAAAGAACTGACGACTTTTCTTCAGTATTCGTTTCATCTGCATTCCAGACTGCCGCGTTCGCATCAACACAGCCTAGCAACCACGGCTCAAAGAATATTCCAATCAATTTTCCATTCATAGCCTCTCGCTCAGTCCAACAATGGCAACAGACGACCAATTTCCCTGCTCGCTGTAAGTGCCATTATCTCCGTCATTTCATTGTATTATACCCCTCATTATCCTATGAAGCCCATTTACACCTATATCGCCGTTCACATTATATACCACATTTACAACCACCGACTCAATCATCAACACATCACAACACATGGCTTTTCCTCCCTTCCTCACTAGCAACTCAGAAACAAAACAAAACAACAACCTTTTGACTAACACTCGCCCTCAGAGAGCTGAAATTCCCCTTCCCCACCTCCAGACTTGCCACCACTGCCCTCAAAGCCATCCAAGTCGATCCCGAACTCTCCCCTCTCGTCCGCAGAACCCTCTCCGTCTCAGATTCTACCCTCCGTGTTCACTATCAGGCAACAACAAATCGCATGTTGCGCGTCGCCGTCAATTCCTTCATGGATGGCTTGAAACTAGTCGTCGAGGTTATGGAGAAGCTTGACACAGATGTCTTAGCCCAGTCGACCGCTTCCGCGCCACAGATTGAAACAAGGTGAAGACAGTCATGTTGGCAAAAGAAAGGCACCACCAAATCTGTACATATATAATGAATTAATGAATGCATATTGACGATATTTGTTACGGCTCATCATGACAAGGTCACAGCTTTACACTGACTTATGTTGCTTTGATTGTGTTCACCATCGGCACAATACTCCAGCCAGCATTCATTAAATGTTGATCAATTCTTATATCATGATATATGTTAACTGTCTATCTGCTGATAGCAAAACAAACTGCTCTTCAACTATGTCGCTACACCGCCAACGATCAGTCTCTTCAGCTCGACGCAATGGTCAACCTCCCAATACAAAAACATAATAGCCTAACAGCCATGAATAAATCATCTCTTGCGCCAATAATAACCAAGCAAGCCATTCCATAAAACCACAAAAACGCCAACCAAGGTATAATGACACAACTTCTCCTCGACTTCAATTCATCACTCTTTCTATCCCGTATTCTTCCTTTCGTAATATTATCATCACCCATCCTGAACCTCCCTCCATCAAGACCTGCCACCAGTAGTACTCTTTTCCAACATTTCAGGTCATAAATCATGCTTCCGCCGCTTTCTTCATCTTTTCCATTTGCTCCTTCAGCTCCTGCAATTCTTGTTTCAAAGCACCATTCTCCTGCTGCAGAGTCTTCATATGCACAATAGCATTTTCAACCACGCTAGCTTTACTGCTAGGGGTGTTGGCTGATTTGCTGTCCTTCTTGTCCTCGCCAGCTTCTTCTGGGGATCCGGGCATCTGTTTCTCGGGTAGGAGACCAGCCATAATCTGAAGTGCCGAGTTGATGCGATTGCGTCGGCCTTGCTCGGCAATCTTGTGTGATGTTCGTTTTGAGGTAAGATTTGTTGAGAGCTCGCTAGGATATGAAACGCCAGGAACGTTGTTGCCCTCCAGAATATTCTGGTAATTCGATTTAGACATGAGCAGCCGCGAAGTGTCTTCCGCCGACATGCCTGGTGTTCCTGGAATTAAAGGCTTGATGTTAGGAGATATTCTAGGCAGCAGGGCTGGCGAAACGTGAACAGAACTTGTTGACCGTTTTCTGCTGTTGCGAGACAAGAGTTGCGGTGTCCTCTTTGCAGTTGGTCCTGTAGAGCGTGGTCCAAGGGAAGGGCTTGCATTGGCAGACAGAGTTCCAGGAGTTCGAATACCAGGTGAAGGCAGCGGCTGCATCACAGACCCCTGAGCAGATGAGCCTGGGTGGCTACCATTTGGCGATGCGGTGGTGTTGATTGGTGCAAGGGGAAGCACTGGCGCAAGAGGCTTGTTGGACACAGATTCGGGAAGTTCAAGGGATTCGATGTGTTCCGTAGCTGTGTCTCCCTGCTGATTTGAAGTGGGCTTCTTACCTTTGGGCGAGGCAAGCTTCATCAAAGACGCAGGAGTAGCGGGATGAGGTTGTTGACGTTCCTCGTTCAACGCCAATGGAGGCGCTTGCTGTCCCCCATTCTGCGCCTGAATGTAAGGGGATTTGCTGTTGGATCGTCTCGCCGGGACAGGAGGTGGTGGCATATCGGTTAAGTTCTCGGGAGAGACAGATGCGTTCTCTTCTGAGGTCTCTGTTGATGCGGCAGGCAGAGGCAGCAAATTATCATTGGCATGCATGTTGCGCTCCTCTGCCTCGCTCAGCACTTGAGAAACGATGGCTGGACTGGGTCCAACTCGTTTTCTTTGCGGCTTGGCGATGGGAGAGTTCTTGATGTTGGCTGATTTCGTTCTTGCCTTGGCATTGTTCTTTCTCGCTTTCTTAGCCAAGTCTTGAGCAACGGGTGCTGTTGGAGCAGTGGGGGTTTCGAGATCCATGTCGATGGGAGAGTTGTTGGAATTCGTGCTATGATCGTAGATTGAAGCCCCATCCGGTTGGGCAACAAGTGCTGGCGAGGTCAACGGGCTGAAATATGAACCAGGGACCGTAAATGCGCTTTCCATGTTAAAGTGAGGGTCTAAAGGTGTTACTGCAGGAGATACAAGCGGCGTAAAAGCCATCTGAGAGAAGCAGAATATTAGTCAAAAGGTCATCCGCATAATTAGCAGGGGAAATAGCTCACATCTTGTTGTTCGTTGCGGTGGTGGTAGCCTCTTTCGTAGGCCATGCGCTGGGGCATTTGTTCAGCCTGCGAGTAGAACTGGCTGCTTCCAGGTGGCATCTCCAGACTTTGGGGCGTGGGAGGAACGGAGTGGTTGTGATTTGTGAAGAAAGCAGCCTGCTGTTCGTGCATTTGGCGCTGCTGCTGGTGGAACTTTTGTTGCTGGAGATACTGAATCTGAGCATCAATATTTGAGATGGTGTCGGTGGGCGCAGATGTGGCCAGCATGTGGTTCCCGGACATGGGAGGGTGATTGGGCGTACCAGCACTCATGGCGGGAGTGTGATTCTGGAGAAGGCCGTCGCTGCGGGGAATCATGTTGGAAGCGTCCGAATTGCCCATGATGGTATCGGCTTGTTGTCTTGACTGGTTCTGGGGCATGATTTGCTGGGAAGATCCATCCTGGAAACCCTGAAAGTCGAACTGCATGTTGTCGCCCATGTTGCCCATGCCGCTCATGTCAAGAAATTGGTTGAATTCGTCATCGGCACCAGAGACCATATGTTGGTCCTGGCCATCCCAGGCGGTTGAAGTCATTGTGTGAGATAAATTTCGTGTGCAACCAGTGAAATGCGTAGTTTTTCTCCGAACTGTAGAGCGTAGCGACAGATGTGTTGGCTTTGGCAAGTCAATTGAAGTGTCGCAAAGGGCTGAAGGCGTCTTGCGCGGCGGCTCGTCGGGCGAAATCGCCAAAGAGACAGACGTTAAATGCAGTTGCAAGCGATGCAAGTGACAGCTACCAGCAGAAATAAAACAGTTCCAAGTGCTCGCTGCAACTGGGCGATGGCTCGAAGAGCTCAAGTCGACTGGTGGATTGAGACAGCGGTGATGTGATGCAGTGTATCGGGAGGTGTCGGGGGTCTAGTCGGAGTTGAATATCCGGCGATGCTTCGGTGAGAGAAAGCGGGAACAAATCCAGAGGGGCAGGAGCAGCAAAAATGGCGAACGCTTAGGTCTGAAACTTTGACAGAAAGGATACAGAGATGAGGATGGTATTCACGCCTCAATAAAGAGGAATGACGAAGGGGAGAGACCGTTGAGGAGGGAAAAAGTGATGGACTAGTGAACGAGAGATAAAAAATAAAATAAAAAAGATGGTTGGCAGACCCATTCAGCTGCTGGAGGGAGGGGCGGCTCTGCTGTTGGGGGGAGGAGGGTCTTCTCACCTACGCTATCAGTAACATCATTTGCTGTTACAGCGCAGTGCAAGCAGGGCAGGTTGTGCAGTTCAGTTCAGTTAATCAGGTACCTACTCCGGTGGCTTATGCCGCTGCAGTGTTGAGTATTCCGCCCAGTACCTTCTTGAGAGAGGGCGGGGACGCCAGACAAAGCCGAGCCTAGGTTTTTCGGATGCGCTAAAATTCACAGTACATGCTAGCTAACTAGAACAAAGAGGGTCCTCTTTTTTCCCTTCCTCGCTCGCGACTCGTTGAATCGCCATAAGGAAAAGGAGATGAGGGGAGGGCACTGGAAGATAAAGCAGCGAAAGAGACAAAGCCTTGGAAATCTCAGTGGATCACCATCTCCGTAGGGGGGCAGTCGTAGTGGGGAGAGGCGTCGTCCTTTGGCCGCTGCAGCGCATGTCACCAGCCAATGCGAGCCAGTAACAGAGCCTCCCCCACCCCATCAGGTGCTGCAGATTCAATCTGGAAGGTGGTTTCGTTGGTGCCAGGCGCCACCTTGCTGCACCAATAATCACAAGCCAACCACTGTAAGCCGCTGCCAGGCTACCACAGGAGCCCACTAAACACACGGCGAGAGACGTCGACCAGCGCTATGAGCACAGCTCTCAGCACAGCATTCAGCGAAAACAATTAGGTAAATGGAATCGATCCATTCATTACACGAGAGCACAGCACCATACTGCTAGTTACCACCGCTGCACATACAAAAAAAGGATATCATCCTCAATTCCATCATTAATTCAAAATACATAATCAATAGTATATAATCAAAGATATATATATACAGTTTGCTTCATTTCCGTTTCACATTCCAACCGTCCCAATCCCATTTCTTCAACTGTCTTTCTTATGTTTTAAAATAATGTTCATGCACCTCGCCTACACCTACGGCCTCTGTCCGAACCCTCCCAAACGAAAAGTTCCCCCGGCCCGGTTCGCCGTCCTCTCTTCTCTGCACCTCAGTGGGTCTATCCTTGTCCACTCCCATATCCTTCTCATCCTCTTTTAACCAAGTTAACACGACTCGCGGATCAATCCGTCCTTGGTTAGGAGCGACTTTTATTCATCGCTTCAGCGCCAAATTAGCAAATCACTTGCTCCCACTCCCGCTCCTCTACTGCGCTCTGCAACTGCACCTCAACCGTCCCCTGTCTCTTCCTCTCTTCTTGCCAAAACATGCAGATCCGTTAACATTAACCCACTTTTCTCGGGTGTCACACACGCCTAGTTAATTACCTTTCTTCATGTTGTCTTGTGTGCTTGTATATCATTTTGACAGGTTATTAGACTGAATTACATGTCCAAATGAACACCACTACCGCTGAATGTAATTTATGCAACTTCGCCTAACACCATTATCCACTTCTCTCGTCACCTGCATCCCCGCCCAAATATATTGCCAAGCTCACCTCACCACCTCACATCCCAGTCCTCAATATAATGAGTATTGCTTAAACAATCTTCGCGTAAGCAGCTAAGCAGTACAGCTTTAACCTGCTTGCTTGCATCGCTCTTCTAGTTCACAGTGCATGTCTCAATTCACAAAGAGCTCGCATCATTTGCTCAACTTGTTATCTTCATACATATCAAGTCACTAACTATTGTCCTAGCATACCATTGTCTCTTCTCTCAAAGAAAATCCCTTTCGTCACTTTCTTCTCTTGTGACGTTGATCCACCTCAATTCAGCGAATTACATGTTGCGGGAGATGATGGTATCATATAAACAACGCTGCCAAAAATAAAAGAAAAAGAGACGTCCAAAACGAAAGCCACTGCCGACCAATCCCGGGTCAAGCAGTCTTGTAGAAATATACAGCCGCGAAAAAAATCAACATAAAAAAATTTGCAAAATGGACCAGTATGAGTCCGCACTATGTCCAAACAAGATCGAAGAATCTCCAGGCTTGTCCTGCCTTGTTCTGTTGGTGTGCGCCGGGGACCCTTTTCTGTCGGTGTATACAACGTCTCAGCGTTGTTGCCAGCTGTAACGGAGTGTGGAAGAAAAGAAAACAAGTACGACCGAGAACTGTAATGAAATGGCGAGATCAAACCGACGAATGGTGCTCCCTAGTCAAGGGAGGTGGTGTATTGTGCCCAACTTTTGATTAACATTGCACTGGGGCTGTGTGCAACGCAAAATAAACAATAAAGAGGTTTTGCTCCTCTGCAGCCCAGCCTCCTTTCTAATCAAAGACCGCATCGTAAAAATCAAAACGAGAACCGACCCAAGTATGACGCAAAACGAAGCTCGCTATCAAACAAAACTGAAGTTATATATATGCCAATCAAGAACATCATCACAAGCAGCAAACAATGCTGCACTTCTTGAAAACACTTTGGCAGCAGCGCCTATATTTTGGGTTTATTTCTTACGGGACTGGTCCCCAAGATTCAACCAGCTCATGTCTGATGATGTCGAGGCCATGGCCAACTGTGGTTGGTTGCTCACACCCGATGTAGGGCCGGATCCGCCGTTGCTGGGACCCAGCGAGGTACCGTATTGAACGCTTGGAGCATAGGCACTGCTGGGTGCACGTTCGCTACCCCAAGGCTTGTCCATATCCGTAGGGTCCCATGCATCGTTGATGCTCTCTGGGATGCCACTTGAGTAGCCTGATGAAACAGGAGAAACTGGTCTGTCCTCAATGGTGCCTGACATGCCGTCTGGGACCTTACTAGTGTATTGCGAACCGACAGGGCTGCCTGATATTACGCTGTTGACTGCTGGTCGGCCTTCAAACTTAAGAGGCGGGACTGTCGCGGAATCTTGTGTGGCGCGTGGGTTGTTGTTGTTACTGGGAGCCTCAGAGTAACGAGAGCTTTGTTCTGATGTGGCAGTGTTTCGCTTTCCGTTTCCATAGCCCAGGATTTGCAGAGCGCTGCCTCCGGACCAATACTTATTCCACCCAGAGCTGCGTCGAGTTCCATCTTGCGTCGCAGCTGGAGCATTCCTTGGACGAGGTTCTGCGACCGATGGTGCAAATGCGACGCCTTTATCGTCCTGTCCTTGCAGCATCGGGTTGTCATTAGTGTGTGGAATAGGCTTGCTGATGGTGCTCTTGAATTGTTTGTGTACAGAGTCAATCGAGTCTCTAAATGAATCGCCATTGCGACCTGCGTTTGATCCAGTTCGACCCATCTTTCCCATGAGAATGGCGACAGAAGAATAAGACTCTTGAGACAACTGAGGATTGTGGCCGCGGTATTGAGCTGGAGTTGCTGAAGGCTGAGTGCTCTTGGCAAAAGCAACAGTGTCCTTCTCATCGGCATTGATGTCATCGTCAACAACACGGTTCCTCCGGCGCTTGTGTCTGCGCAGGAATATGAGGATTAGACCGAGGAGGGCGAGGAAAGCAGCGATGGAACCAAGAGTAACACCGAGGATAGCATTAGAGCTGGGCCCATGATGCCCAACGCCTGCGCCTGCAATAGATGTTGAAGAAGGTTCGGCGGTGGTTGAGGCAGCTTCGGTGGTGCTCATGACAGTGCTAAGTGTAGAGGAAGTAATGGACGATGAGGTGGTGGAGGATGCAACAGAAGACGTCGAGGATGTGTCCAAGATCTTCTGTCTACCGTCACCTAGTAACACATTTGCGTCGACCCAGCCATTTTTGTTGGCGTTGAAGATGGCGACTGGCTCCTTCGAGCTTTTTGCGACTCCGCCAGAGAAGACGATCATGCCATCCGGGCCCTGCGCTAACGAGTAGTCGGATCGTGCTGTCTTTGGTGCGAGAGTCGAGTTGTAGGCTGGCCAGTTATCCATTGTCAGGGCCCTCCGTTGCTTGCCACCCTTTGAAGGCTGGTCGGCGACAGGAGCTGCACCACTGACTGGCTTTCCACCAGCACCTTGGATAACGATACGTTGAACAGTGTTTGGGGACTGGTTCAAGTTGAATGTGTAGAGGCTTTTAGAGCCGTCATCTCCGTTAATGAGAGCAGCCTTGACTGAGCTGGAGTCTGCAGGAAATGGAGTCGCCATACTTGTACCAATATCTCGCCACATGACATGGGGGTTGAAAAGATAAACATTACCGCCAGTCGTTGGGCCAATGTAGGCGACGTCGCCATCAGACCATGGCAATAATACCGGTGAGATAGCTGCGGGTACAGTCGACTGGAAGCTTTGAAAGGTATACGGCTCAGAGGCTCCGATCATAAAAGTGTTTTGCGAAATGGTCTTGCTTCCATCTCTTTGACCGGCATATATCACGATAGAATCTTCAGCGCGTAGATACGCTGTGCTGTGCCACTGTCTGTTCTTCATATCGGGGCCGCTCACCGGCACAGTCGACCATTTTTTGGTGGCGAAGGTATATTTTTGAACACCAGAATAATCAGCCTTGTCAGTTTTGCCGCCGATGACAAAAAATCCAGCCTGACTGGCATCAGGAGGGTTTGTGCCGACACAAGAAGCGCCGGTTACTGGTACTCCGGCGTCTAATTTCTTCCATTTCGCGTCCTCTTCGAGTGGTAATGCAAGAAAGCCTTGGGGCGAGTAAGAGTATAATGTGTTCTCGTGAACGACAGTACACGAATTGTCCAAAGCGAATGGGGGCTTCGCTACAGACATTGTGAATAAAAGGTCCCTTGCAAAGGGATAGTTCAAGCTTAAATTGGTGATCAAGTTTTAAAGCTAAATGAACATGGCGGAATCGAAGAAAAAAGTATGAATCGATCAACGAGGAACACACACAGTGTGCTGAAATATGATAAAAAAATCGTTGTGAAAATCGCTGGCGCTAATCAAGAGCCGTATATGAATGAGAACCGGGGCTCAACCAGAGATCTTTATTTCAAGTACGTCGCGTTGGAATATCGAGTGTTTGCAATTGGCGAGTGCGAGTTTCGTTTGCAGTAAGGCCTTTACTGAGGACTGATCAAAAACACGAGGCTGATTTGAGTGCAATAACCGAACGGTAAAAAAAAAATCGTAAATAAAAGAGAGAAATTGCAGATTGAAAGAATATCCGTTTGAAGGAATGATTTTGTCGACTAAACAATAGACGTGAGAGGAGAGAGACCTGCTCGAGCAAACGGGATGGATGCACTGGGCAGTCGAAGCTCGTCTGAACGCGATCAACAAAAAGAGAAGATCGAGGCGACGTGCAACGAGATATCGAGACGAATACGCGGTCGGTAACGGCAATCGGATACGCTGCGAATGTTTCGTGCCAGACCGTGAGGTAGCGTGTGTCGTTCTGGAATGTCGAAGAGCAGTTGGCGTCGATGTTGCCAATGGGGGCGGGGCCGTTGAATAGGGGTGCGAAGCTCCTATAGGCCGCCAGCCGCTGGTCGAGAGCGAAGAATGTGAAATCGATGCAGCAGCGTTTCTGAAGGACAAAAAAAGAGAAGAGGAAAATGGAATGAGTGAGTGAAGACGCTGAAGCACCGAAAGGCTGCCAAAAACAAGTCAAGCCACGGGTGAGGATGACGGAGATGCAGAGAGAGGAGGAGCGAGCGAGAGACGAGAGAGGGAAATTGTCAAACTGCGAGGCGGGCGGCTACTGGTTCCAAGCTGCATCAGCCAAGAGCCTCCTTGCCTGGTTGGTTTATTCGGTCCCCAGAAAAAAGTGTGTTTTACCGGCCGGTTCTCTCACTCATCAACCTGGTTTCTGGGCTTTGGGGTGCTTCTGGGGGGCGGCTGCAACACCCTGGCAGGGGAGAATGGGTCCTGGCTAGGAGAGCCAGCAAAAAGCGCCCAGGGGTATCCAGGGGTTGGCCTGCAGCCAACGCAGGCTTCGCATTGGTTAGAGACAGCGCGCCCTCATGGACGCCATTCCAATTGGAGCCTGGCGCGCGTTGGAAGCTGCGGTGGGCACCATGGTGGGCACACGAGGAGGGGTACCTGCATCGGCGCTGAGAGGAACTTGAGAAACACTACTGGAAATGCTGGGGAATGCGGGTACCCGGCCAAGTGCAGCCGTGTACTGCCAGTTTCTGCTCTCCGCCGCACCCATGTAAATTCGAACGCGAATAAATAAAAAATACAGCGCAGTGGCTGGTGGCTGGAGGTTTCTGAATAGTGGACCTCGTCTCTCTCAGACTCCCTCTCAGTTGCTCTCGTCAGAGACATGCGCTCCCTGTATTCCTCTGGCGAATGGGCTGGAGTAGTCTTGTGGGATTGATGCGATTGGATGGATGGGTCCTATGTCAATCCGCCAACGATGGCAGTGATTGATGTTGCTCGAAATACATGTTACTGGGCTTTCTACGGAGTTGACACAGACGGAGCACATTGTATGAGACGAGTTTGGGCCACTGGCTGGAGGTCACATCTGCAAGTTGAGCAGCACAATTGACGGCAACTGCGACGAAAATGCAGAAGATCTTCTACCGCTCTTGGCGAAGAGGTTGCAGTTTGGAGCACTGCCATCGCTGTTTATTGTGCACATACGTCCACTAAAAATATGTCCGTCGCCCAACGTCCGCCCTCTGACCGCGGCTCTACAGTCGAGCCACTGCAGAGCCGTAACGTGTATTACATGCAAAGAACGATGCAAGGCATCCTTAGCTGGCTTGGCTGGGTCTACGTGTGGCTTGCTGATGCGATTCTTGCACAGAACGATATCCATTTAATTATTCCACCGCGCTACACTTCGTACGGACGGGGAGCATTCGGTGTGCAGTTTGTCGAAAGGTCCTGTTCGTCCAGATGACCATCGTCTACAACCCTTTTTTGCAAACTACAGGCATCTGTGATTAATCAACTGCAATTCTAATTGTACTTGGCTGCCCTTGATCCCTGGATGTGAAGCTCTGCCCTTTGTTTTCCTTTTTGCCGTGTCGCTTTCTTTTTTGCTCTAGCCATGTCTTTGTTTCTCCTGGCCACACACACACAAGACATGGCTTCCTTTGTTCGGAGCCGTGTCGCAAAATAGCGATGTGCGCTTTGGCCAGGCAAGCCACTCCATCAGAGACATGATGAGCGACATGCATGTAATCCGGATCACAACAAGAGTACGTCCTAGATGTATTACCGACGCAAGGCCTGTCCAGAATAAGCGGACTTTCTGTCACCAAGTTTGGCTGGCCCGTTTAAAGTGGACAGTCCATGCCGACGCTACAGCGTGTACTGAACAAAGCGGTTGGAATTTGTCTGATACTCGCTGCGTTGCCCATCCTGCAGTACTGTACAGCACTCTACATGTACTGCAGTAATTACACCACCAGATCGTCTGAGGACAAAATTGTTTAATTATTAATAAAAACATACGGAGTCGCATTGTTTGGCAATAATGAGGTGGCTCTTGAGTTGTCCAGGTCTTCCCATGTCGGGTTGGCCTGCAATGTGCAGCCATTAGTGCTGTGCTGTGCATTCAGCGCGAGCGTCATACAGCCATTTTGCAGACAGGTATACATGGATTGGAGGTCGCACCATGCCATTTCTCGTATGACGATCCTTTAACACGTTTTAGCCCATGGCAAGCTCCATACTATTAAAATCCTTCGCGCTGGGTGGTGGCGGTGGTCCGTCATGCACCGTAATAGAAGGCAGCAGAGAAAAAGAATCCGAGAAAGAAGTTCGCTTCCTGTTCTTCGTCCGTGTTGAGCCATCTCATCTCTCTTGCTGTCCGTCGCCAACTCGGCTCTCAGCGAAAGTGTGACGATCTGCTTGGTTTTGGGCAACAGGCAACGTTCTAGGGAAATTACAATCGCTGGTCTGTCGTCATCAGTAATAAAAAGTGATTCTGGGACCAGTGTGCCCAGCACCAACCACCCGCAGCAGACAGTTACAGTGGACAGTGCAGTGCGACCACCACCGCAAGCCCATACATCACGTCCCTGTCCCCTGTGGAGCCCCCCGGCAGCGCTCAGCCAATGGACTTACAGTCCAAGCGCCCAAGAGGAGCTTAGTACCCACAGTGTCCTGTACTGTGAAACGCGCTAGACCAGGTCCAAAGGTCCGCTACTGGACCCTGCTGTTGCTGTTGTGCAGCTTGCCCGGCTGGCCGTTTTCCGTTTCCCTCGCGTGTCGTTGGTTTTTACAATTAAATAATTAACGTAATTAATGGCAATCAAGTGATTAATGCTATCGGATATTCTACAGGGACATGGGCTATCGTCGTTAGCTCGAGTTCTCCAGCAATGCTTGTCGGCCAGTAAACAATCACGGGCGCATGGCCTCTGCTCCAGCCTCAGCTCCTGAGCTATTATTAACTATTGACCCATTGCATCTAAATGGGTTTGCCTTTGTTCTTGATGGCGAATTGACGTTGCATTTATCAATTCAATTCACTATGTTTTATTCACAGTGTCGGTAAACTCTGTCTCGACTTCTTCACCCTTCCCTCACTCACAACGTGCCGCACAGATGCTGCTTCAAAACAAATATACCTTTCCCCATCCTATAGAGCAACAGAGAACCTACCTCTTTCATCCATGCGCACACTCATATACAAGTCACAACACACTCAACGAATCGGTTTTCTTTTCTCATTCTTACTCAATTTGGTTGCTTCTTCCGAATCTACATGCATCCTGCATTCCCACTAGATCCTTCGCCTCCAATGTTGCCTTTAGCGCCAACCTTTTGCAACCACCCTATGCTACCCTACACGTGTTTGTCATCTGTGAGAAAATGGCGACACCCAATGTCATCCTGTCCAAACCACTCGCCGTTACCTGTCCATTTTATCCGTTTGAAGGGAAACTATGTCTAAAAATACATCTCATCGTGTCCAAACTGCCGCCTTCGAGACATGCTAAAGGGCTACCCTTGTGGCGTGCCGTCTGCCCTTGGTGTTTGCTTCAGGTCTGCCTCCCTTGCCTCCTTCGGCGATCAACCAGCTTGACTTCAGCCGACCTGTTCCCACATAAAACTCTCACTCGCATCTCCTTCAGTCACAGGTTGCATCAGTGCATTCATGCGGTTCTTTTTGAGCAATCCCTTATTCATGCAACCCGTAGACAAACAGATCCCAAATCACTTCCCCGTCAGCTGCACACAGATCCTACAGATCCTCCCTCGCCTAGCCTATTTATGCTGAGGCTTGAGTCCTCAGAACCACTGTTTATGTTGACGTGACAAAGTACCCTTGATGATGCTAAAACCGTGGTTTTGATTTGTTCAAATTCAAATTCGTTTTCTAAATCCTAAAATTCAAATGTGTCGCCCTGCCAAAAGCTACCACCCTTCATCTCCTCCGATGCGCAATGTACTGGTCAATCTTCTGTGCTTGATGTTTGGGCATGTGGTTTCATTGGGCGGTTAGCTGTCACTTTCAGCTGCCGTGTCGGCTCCATGATTGGCTGGCTGCATGACTGGGTATTCATCCCGAGCAAGGCTTTACAAAACACCATCGCGAGTGCCAACGCTGGCTAGCCATTGGTTGATTCTCGTCAGACGGCCCAATTGCTCGGCCATGTGACAGCATTGTATTGCAGTCTATTTGCGTAGAAACCAGTGATCGCCGTCACCGCCAAAAAGAAAACTCCGCCATTACCAGCCCAGAACCGAGAACTTGCACGCTCAAACAATATGCCAGACAATTTTTATACATGAAATGACGCCCCGTAAACGCATCCCTCCCAATCAAGATGCAGCCCTAAATGCCGACCTCGTTTCGTTGTTCCTCCACATTACTTCGCAAATGCTTCTGGAGGAAGCTCCGCCTGAGTACATGATTAGCATTGCTCACTGGTTTTTGATTTCTCTCCATGGCTATTACCTTCTTCTCGTTGAAAATCACCAGTGCCTTATTGAAGTCCCACTCCACCTGCTGAAGGCACATCTCAGAGTACTGGGGTACCATCCCAGTCTGCTTGCAAAGCTCCGCGATCATAGCTTGATGTTGACTTTGGTCTGCTGGCGTGGGACCTGCAGCAGCCTGGCTTTGCTCTGCTGCAAACACATTGGGTAAGGAGCTATACGCACGTAGAGATAGCATGTCGCTCACCACTCGGATTGTTCCCCGTCCAGGTTGGCCGGGGCCGAGTATGAAGGTGCGGGAAAAGCTTCGTTTGCCAGTGGTAGAGGTCTTCGGATCGTACTCTTCAAATTCTCCGTGAACTGAAATGATTAATCCGTCTACGCCCATCGCGTTCTGGCCGGTTGGGTCAACAAGCCCCGGAATGGGGTGACAGTCCATTATGTACTTGCTTAAGTCCTCCTTGATATTGGGGTGTCGTGTGAATGGCAAGCCCTTCCACAGTTCGTGGATCATGCCTGCACCTTTGAATAATCTCTGGACCCTAGCATTTTGACTGTTGATTTTCGTCAGGTTCCTTGAGACCTTGATGTAAGGCGCCCATGGCAGTGGAGCTGGAGCATCACTGTCCCTGACTGAACGGGTGTCTACTGCCAATGAGAACTGGCTCCCTTCGTCGTAATAGCGGGTTGCCAGTCCCTGGCGGTCGCTGTCATACGCGGTGAAGAATTCCAAGAGAAAGTTTTCACCAATGCCATTAACATCTCGAAAATCTGGACCACTCTGTTGAATAGCCTTGGGCTTTGCTGCTTCTTCTTGTTGAGCAATCTGTTCTGGCGTACGTACTTGAACGCCGTTGATGTTTTGTAGTTTGGGAAACCACTCTAAAAGAGTTGCATGCGGACTGACAGCGGCGGATTCCATTGGATTTCCCGTGATGTAGAGAGTTTCGAGTTCGCGAAACTTTCCCTTCCACTTCTCCAAGCTCTTTGTATCAGCGAGTTGATTGCCACTGAGGTCCAAGTTTTTGAGTTGAGTGAACGTTGTTGCGAGCATTTCAACTTGCGTGATGTCGTCAATGTTGTTGTTGGCCAAGCTGACACTTTCGATAGCCTCGCGCTTCTGTTGCGCAGTCTTGAACAAGCCGTCGCAGATGGCCATCAGGCCCTTGAAAGTCTTGAGCGCCCTCTCTTTAGTTTCGAACATCCCAAGGTCCACAAGGGCTGCGTCGCTGTGCAGAGAGTCAAGCTTCAGAAGCTTGTTTTCGCCAATGTAGCGCTGGCTGAGGATGGCTTGTAGTTTTGCGCGAAGCTCCTGGGTTTCCTTGGATTCGGTAGCTCGGCTGGGAATTTCAAGATCATCTGTTGATTCGACGACCTCCAATACGGCGCCAGCAAACTGAAAAGTGTTAAGTTTTAAAAGTTCTTCGGCATCATCCTTATTGGCACCGATGAAAACATAATCGCCTGCCGCGTGAGTCTAGTTTGTGTATTTGTTAGTATTCGAAACTGGGCTGTGATTAAAGCCAACGGAATCACTCGAGCGAAACAAGCACAAGATGAAGAGACGAGTCTTCTTCAAAATGAGTGGCCCCAAACCGGTAAGAAGTCGACTGGGACCTGTTGTCGAAAGTCGGTGCATCCTGGAAGCTTGTCAATAACGTTACATACCTTCTTGATCATGACCTGGCGTTTTTGGCGTCCTGTGGTGAAAGAAGAGGCTTTTCTTTCCAAAAAGTTGATGAGGTCCTTCAAACCACCATCTGGGTTACTGGTGGCCTTGCTTTCTTTCAGACCTTTTACCCGAAGGTAAGTGAGTCCTGTCCCTCTGGATCTCCCTGTCCTTGTGTTGGAGTTGGAGATTCTCGAAGCCAGAGCGGACGCATCTCCATTTGTGAGATGCTTCAGGACAGTTTGGGCTGTTTTTGAGGCCCCTCGGGGATTTGGCGCTCCGGAAGATCTCGTCGATGGTCGATTTCTGCTTGCAGCAGCGTCAGCTGTGGCGGGTGCTCTGATGGCACGCTTTACAGAACCTCCCATGTCCAAGTCTCCGTCCAAATCAACTCGAGTTTTTCTTTTCTGTATGCCTCCCCTTGATCCTGCTTTGGAAGCAGAGCTTGTCGATTTGGCGCCTTTGCCAGCTTGGGCCTTGGGACCGCGTGGAGGAGCCATCGTTTCAGAAGGGTAGGACTTTTGTGGTATTTGTTTTGTGGTATTTGTTTTGTGGTATTTGTTTTGTGGTATTTGTTTTGTGGTATTTGTTTTGTGGTATTTGTTTTGTGGTATTTGTTTTGCGGGTTTTTATTTTATTTTATTTTTTAGACGCTCGATTGAGATAGTTGCAGTCGGTTGTTTCTGTCGAGTACAAGATGGGTTATTTATGTTGCTGTGGAGGGAAAGAACCAGGTTTCCAATTGTTTAACCTGAGCCTGACTCTTGACAGATCACAAAGGGCTCAGCGTCTTTGAACAAAGAGGCGCTGCACCAATAGACTCTTCTCAGAAAGCGTGAGGGGAGCTATTACTTAAAACCGCGATCGATGGTTGACTCGTTGATGAGCAGTTGTGACTGTGATTCAGATGCCGCACGCGACGCGCTTGTCGTCGGGTCGTGATGTAACGAAGCGCAAAGCCTCAACCGGTGAATCAGAGCGCCTCGGCGGCGAAGTGTTGGAACTGGGCTCAATGAAGAGGCGAGTCTCGTGTCGAAGATATCGCGCGCGAATTTCCTTGTTGTGGGAAAAGACAAAGAGGGTGAAGGGAGGATAAAGTCAAAAGCTGAGTAGAGTTCGTAGCTTCTTTTTTCGCCTGCTTGAAGGTTTCGAGCCCCACACCTGTCGACCTTGTTCGGCGCAAGGCAGGCAGGCACCCAGGCAGCAAGGCCAGTCACTCCTGCTGCAGCCTAGAACGAGGGCATTGGTTAGCGTTGATCTGGCGCGTCTCCCACTGTAGCCCGACGCGTTGATGGACTGTGAATGCCGCTGCAATCAAGCATCAAGCATCAACGTCTCTAACTCTTGTTGTTAATACTTACATTCGCCTTAAAGATCTATCTTTTTTTAATCAATGGCGCAGCATTCAGAAATGTAATTTAAGGAATATTCTGTCGACACCATTTTTGCCATTACACCACTCTTCCTATGGATTTGGACGAGTTTGAAGACGACATAAACGACGACGAATTCTTAGCTGTGTTGGACCAGGCATCGTCGTCAGACCGAACAAAGAACAATGGTCCATTCCAGCCTGTATCTGCCAACATATTGCCTGCGTTATCAAAATCCAACAGCACAAAAGGCACCGAGGATCTTCTAGGGTCCCCAGAGCTTGATGACCTGTCGTCAGATGCATTCTCATCGCCCGAGCCTGTCGTAGCATCCAAGCCAGCACGGGGCTCAAATCCATCCGGTGACCCCAGAGCAGCGTCTAAATTCAACCGGACAAACTCTGGAACCTTTCGCCAGACAACCCTATTTGGTGCGCAGGTAACCGAATCCAACTTGAATCAGCCAGAATCAACGACGAGTCGAGTCTATAGAGCCGACTTGCCTCCAGAGCAACCTACTCAGCATGCGCTGAACGATGAAGCATTAAAGACCTGGGTATACCCTACGAATTTGGGCGCAATCAGAGATTATCAGTTCAGCATAGTGAAAAACAGCTTATTCAATAATACGCTGGTGGCATTGCCAACTGGTTTGGGAAAGACATTCATTGCTGCGACGGTAATGCTCAACTTCTATCGCTGGACGAAGGATGCCAAAATCGTTTTTGTTGCGCCTACAAAGCCTCTGGTGGCGCAGCAAGTTGATGCTTGTTACAACATCGCGGGAATTCCTCGATCCGAGACGACGCTGTTGACGGGTGACATTCCTCCTGCTTTACGAGTGGATGAATGGGCGAACCGCCGAGTGTTCTTCATGACGCCCCAAACACTATTGAACGACTTGTCCCACGGATACGCAGATCCGAAGAGTATAACATTGATGGTGATAGACGAAGCTCACCGCGCGGTCGGAGAGTATGCATATGCCAAAGTTACCAAACTGATTCGACGATTTTCGAAAAGCTTTCGCGTCTTGGCCCTGACTGCCACACCTGGCTCCAAGGTCGAAACAGTGCAAGAAGTCATTGACAACTTAGGTATATCGCATTGCGAGATCAGAACAGAGGACTCGATAGATATCAGGCAGTACGTCCACGATCGGAACATCGAAGAAAAGGTCCTTGATCCATCAGACGAAATGAATTTGGTCTGCGAACTCTTCTCAGAGGCGCTAAAGCCACTTCTGGACAAATTATCGGCGCAGAATATTTGGTACGGGCGTGGGCCAATGTCCATCACAGCTTTCGGACTTCTTCAGGCGCAAAAGGAATGGTTTGCCTCACGCGGCAGGCATGCAAATCAAGGCGTTCAGTTCATGTTGCGAGCCATCTTCTCCGTACTCACCAGCCTTGCCCATTCAATCAAGTTGTTGAATTTTCACGGCATTAAGCCGTTCTACGAAAACATGGTCGACTTTCGAGATGAACAAGAGGGCAAGGGACAAAAGGGCTCTAAATACAAAAGACAAGTCATCGAGCATCCGAGTTTCCAAGAGATGATGTCCAAAATATCGCTTTGGCTGAGGACAGACGGGTTTATTGGTCATCCCAAGCTTACCGAATTGAGCGACACGACGCTCAATCACTTCATGGACCAAGGACAGAACTCTGGGACACGCGTCATCGTATTCAGTGAGTATCGTGACTCGGCGGAGGACATTGTGCGGGCGCTAAATGTCCATCGACCGCTCATCAAGGCTAGTATCTTCGTTGGTCAGGCAGATGGAAAACGAGGAGAAGGAATGAAGCAAGCACAACAAATCCAGGCTATCGAGAAATTCAAAAAGGGTGATTTCAACGTGCTTGTTGCTACTTCCATCGGCGAAGAGGGATTGGATATTGGACAGGTGGATCTGATTGTTTGCTACGACGCTTCTGCTTCTCCAATTCGCATGTTGCAACGTATGGGTCGTACTGGACGCAAGCGTGCTGGCAAGATCGTGCTGCTGCTCATGCGAGGCAAGGAGGAAGACCAGTTTGCTAAATCCAAGGACAACTACGCCAAGATGCAACAGTTGATTTGCGAAGGCAGTCGATTCAACTTTCGATTCGACTTATCTACTAGAATCGTCCCCCGCAATGCACGACCAGAGGTTGACAAGCGGCATGTTGATATCCCTGTTGAGAATACTCAAGATCAATCGCTTCCGGAGCCAAGAAAGAGACGTTTGCCGCCTGGAAAGAAGAAGCCGCCAAAGAAATTCCATATGCCAGATGGGGTAGAAACAGGTTTCCAGAAAGTGACCGATTTCATGAAGACTGGTGGCCAAAAGCAAACAAAAAAACGCAAAGATCCAGAGCTGACAGATCTTGTCGATGTTCCCACCTTTGAAAGCGTTATATTGAGCGACAGCGAACTTAAGGATCTCGACCGCTCATATCGTGATCTGCCGTTCAATCATAGCGTGGTGGAGGAGGCAGACATGCCTAGCATGACATCCCATCCAGAATTTCAAAGGACTCTGAGCGCGACAGCGAATGTCAAACATGGTAAGGTCACTAAGCGTATCGTTTCCATGCTTAACAAGTTTGGAACTCGGCCTGACAGGCTGGTTCGGCCCCGAAGGCAAACAGATACAAGCAACTACATGGAGATTCCTGTGCCGGATTTCATAAATTCTGATGGCGAGGCTGATGTCTTCGAGCGTACAGAGCAATCGAGGACACAAAACCCGCCAGTGTCACATATTTCAAGCGATTCTGAATCTAGCGCCCCTGCTCCCGCAAGGCAACGGAAGCAGCGAGTTGGTAAAACAGCCCCGAAGCAACCGAAAGCAAAGAAGGCCAGAGTTGTTCGCGATCGCGGTATTCTAAGTGATGGCGAAGACATGGGCCTGACCCGGCGAATCAGCAAAGATAAATGGAAACAAAAGGGCAAGGCTAAGCATAGTACAAAGGCCAATGGGATCAATAGTGACGAGCTCGGCGATGACTGCCAGCGAGACTCGGACATGGACATGACGAATGCAGATTCCGATGATGGGTCTGACCTAGGTGACTTTGTAGTCTCAGACAACGCAGCAACTTCCAGTCTGCGGCAGTCTCCATGCACCTCACCAACGTCCCTGAGCCAAATAACGCCGCGAGAAAGCACTAAAGAGAAGCCGTTCTTTGTTCCAACTCAGTTCCCGGCCACTCAAGAAAGCGATGACGGAATTCCCGAGCTGAATGACCTCGTCGAGTCAAAAGAAAACCGCAAGAGGAATAGGGTCGTCGAGAATGATTCAGACGATGACGAGGATGGTGAAAGTCGAGAACCAGCTGCAAAGCATGTCGCGCGCAGCCGACGCAGAATTGTTGATGATTCAGAGGAAGACTACTGAGCCCGTTATGATAGTATGAAATATACCCATTGGACGGCGTTCCACGGATTGGGGAATTGCCATTTGCACATTATGATTTGGTCAGTTACATAGTTGCTATTGAGCTGATGTCAGATTCGGTTGTTATCGAGTTTCACAGAAAGCACACTGTACAGTAGTAGCAAATATTAGGTGCAGCACCTTATTCTTTATAGCAGCAAGTACGTGGTGGCTATAGCACAGCGTGTTCATGGGATTGCCAATCGATGGCATTTTGACAGAGAAATTACGTTTCAACAGGCACTGTCAAATTGTGGTGTTCACGTACTGAATGGGCATGCAACAGATTCAAAACGTAAGGCGTTCCCACACGCAAGCCTTAACATTCGTGTAGAAGACAAAGTCGAGCATCGCAAGGCGCTTGGGGTAGGTTCGTCAAACATAGAGGCCCTCCTCACTAGGGCAAGAGATTTAGGGCATGGCATACCGCGGATTCGCTGGCTCGGCTCTGGAGGCATATCAATTAGCACGACTTGGCCAAAACAAGCGTTATAAATTTAAAAGAAAGTGAAAGGGAACATCTCATTTCAGAAACCCAGTGTATAAGCACAACAGCCTCCGCCAGATCACCAACGGGCCAGCCCTTAAAAACGAGCGCCAGTTCGACCTCCTGCGAGGAAGGGCATCCCGCGGGACAAACACCTAGTCGGACCTGTGCCGAGGGGAATAGCGCGAGACCAAGCATTAGAGAAAAGAATTCTCTTCTCCTATAGTTTTCGCGGTGCATCCCAGAGGTAGTCTCAGACGGCTCTTCCTGTAATTCTTGGAGGGTTGTGAAATCGAAGAAATCATCATGGAGATGTGGCAGCAGTGCCTTGGGAGGATGGAAATAATAAACAAGTATTGCGGCTTACCATTTAGAATTGTTGAACTTGGATGGTGCATGGCCTTAATCTGCATCACAAGTCAGAGGCGTGGAATTCATTGTGTGGCCACTTGTTGACGTTGTCGTCGGTGATGTATTGCTGTGATGGGAAGGGAAAATTGGAAGAGGACGAGAAAATCCCGACTTTAGGTTTCGAGCTGTAAGTTAGTGGGTCAACCACGCCAAAACCAGGTAAACTTACCTCAGGCTCATATTGAAGGCTGCCAGCGCCCAGCGCCAGCGTACACCGTGGCTGTGCGCTCGCTGAAATGCGCTAGAGAGTCGCCCGTCCTACGCCCAGAGGCGCCCCTCCTCCAACTCTCCGCGTCTCCGCCTTCTTGTCCCAACCAGCGTCATCAACCATCTCCATCCCATCTCCATCCCATCTCCAGCCAAAAGGTCCAATATCCCAGCTGCTGCGTTTCTACTTTGGTCAAGATGTGGATTTGCAAGGCCGCCCCCGTCCTCAAGTTCGTTGGAACGGTGTCCCTCGGACTCCTGACTGTAAGTTTGTTTTTACATGCGCTGCGATGCGCTCTTCCATTTCCACGATGCCGAAACTAACGGGTTTCCGTGTTGCAGGGTGTCTCCTACACCGTCTCCAACATCACCCTTCCATCGCTACTCCGTCTGTCGTCGTCCTCTTCCGCCGCTCACGCCATCGCCTCAATCAACGAATCCCTCCAAACTCCTCTCCTGGCCCTCTCGTCTCTCGCTGCCGTTCCTTTCTTCCTCTCTTTCATCGGCTCTCCTCGATCTCTCCGCCACCCATATCTCCTCTACACGTCTCTTTTTGCAGTCCTGTCAACTGCAGTCCCGCGATTCCTTCCTAAGCCAGCTGCTCGCCCTGTTATTGTGAAGAAGCCCGCTGCTCCCCGTCCTCGAATGGATGCCAGCTACGAGGTCTTGGGAGACGTGCACAGCGAGACTGCCAGCGAGGAGGAGCTCATTGATGATGTGAATGGTGAAGAAGTAAGAGCAGAGGTCCAGAGCCTTTCTCGATCGTTTGCTACTCGTGGTGGCTTCGCGGCTATTGGCTTTGTGATGGCTGTGGTTGGAATCTGGGGTGATGGTGCTCCTCGTGCTACCGTTGTTGTGGCTTAGAAATGGATACAAGACATATCCGCTACGTTTTGCTTTCTGGTTTCTGTATATGGGAAATGTTGAACTTGAACAAACTTCGTTTTTTATGGTCCTCTTGGAGCAAGAGGAGAGGAGTTGAGGAAGCAGTGTTATAAGTAATCTCCAATCGACACAAGGTATATCTGCCACTTAAATATAGAAATCCTAATTATTGTCTAGCTAGGATGCTTGGCTATTTTCTGCTAAAACAGTTTGTGATGTGATAATATACACAAAAGGAAGCAAAGTAATGTATATAACATAATGTACACAATATAATGAAACAACAAATGAAAGGCAATCTTATTGTTCCCTGACGGCTGAGTCAAATCAGAAGTAGGAACCATGGCGCTTGCCACATTCCTGGCACTTCTCGGGTTTCTCATCTCCATTCTCACCTCTTGGTAGTGCCCAACTATATTCACGTCTCGACCAGAAGCTCTCGTTCACAAAGTCTTGGGCATGATCCTTCTCCTCACCATCTGCAACACTTGATGCTGCATCGTCATCGTCCCGTCGGGTCTCAACAGAGAAGTAACGCGAACGAGAGTGGCTCTCGCCCAGACGACGAGCTACATCGTTTGCTTCGTTGAGACTCACCAAACGTCTGTCAGCTGGAGCTCGTAGCAGTGCTGTACGACAGATATCCCAAATCACTTTGGGTGGCACTTCATGGTCCAGAGCGACGTCTGTGGATACATCCGCGGGGAGAGTTGCGCCAATACGTCGAAGGATAGTGGCAAGAGTTCGTGACTCATATTCATCACTCAACAGTGTCTTGTCCTGGGTGTCTTTAAGGATTTGCTTTGTCTCGTCTTTTAATGGTGCTTGGGTGAGAAATTCCAAACTGTTTCGATTGGCCCAGTCTTTTATCTCCCTGTTATGGCGTCTCCATTGCAGATTCTCAGGGGCAGAGAAAGCGTTGCTAATAACCTTATCGTGCGCGAGCTCGGCTGGAGTCCTACCAACGGCATTTTCGCGCGAGAGAAGTTTTGGCTTAAACTCGGCGAGGTGGTGGATAACCCCAATACGCTCCTCCATGATTGCTGTATGGAGACATGTATCTCCTGCTCCGTTGAGCATCTCCAACTCTTCGCCCTCGGAATAACTCAAAACCAGTTCCAATATCTTCTGTTGGCGAACAATCTGCTCTGCAGAGCCATGCTTGAGCTGAGAAATCCAAGAGTGAAGTGGTGTCTTGCCTCCATGAGGAAGATTGGTGCGTGCAAGGAACAACTGCGAACGCAGCTGAGGATCAAGCAATTCCAGCATATTTCTGATACCACATATTGGTGCATTGCGAGTGAGAATGGCGTGAATGAGGTTTTCACCATTGGAGTCTCGCGTGCTCTGGTCTGCGCCAGCTTCTATTAGCAGCTTAGCGAACTCTGTGCGACCCAAGGAGAATGCCAGCATCAAAGGCGTACAGCCTTTGGTATTCTTCCTCTCTAGGGATGCTGGACATGTATCGATGAGAAAGCTGACAACCTCGTTCGCTTGAGGGCTTGGATCAGCAAGGACTGCACAGTGAAGCACCCAGTCATCTAAATTTAGGAGTTAGCAAGGCGTTTTTGTCGCTCAATAACAACACTGTGAGAACTTACTATCAGTGCCGAGCCATTTGGTAATGACACGATCGATGCCTCCAGGGCTCGTCCTGAGATGCTTGAGGCGCTGGTCTTCACGACCTACCTCAGACTTCGCAAATTCTTTGTACAGTCTGTGAGGAGCATCGCCCAAGAAGAATTCCACATTTTCAATACTTCCACCGAGCGCCGCATACAGCAATGGCGGCGAGCGAACACCAGTAGATCTGACAACCATGTTGCGTCCCGCGTTCGCCCAGTCCTTCCTGCACCCCGAGAGATTAGTACATGTTCAAATGAGGCGAGGAAAGTCTATCACTAACCTTTTCTTTCCATACACAGTCAGACCTTGATAAAATCGAGGCTTTGGCTTAGTTTGCACTCCGCTACTCTTGAGGAGGTGGTCGAAGGGAATACCGGCGCCACACCTTTTGATGATACGGCGCAACATACTGACCTGGCCTTTCTGAGCAGCCCAGGTGAAATCGCCAACGGGGAACTGGAATGATTGCGATGAGAGGTCATCGTCGCTTGGCTTTTCAGAATACTTATTGGCCATGTCAAGAAGCGTCTCTAGGCCCTTGAGATCCTCCTTTATCAAGACATGTCGGAATAATGTTCCACGGTCACCTAGTTTGTAATCTTCTAGGTCTTCTGCCGTCGTGAAATAGTTTACGACGGCTGTAAGGCAGTCGATGGGCTTGGTGTGAGACGTGACTTGCATTGAGACCTCCCCAATATCATCAATGGTGAATTTCGTTTGCACTCTTTCTGCCACAATGTCAGGGTCTGAGACATCAGATTCTGCTTCTGGATCTTCGTCGTATTCGTCTTCGTATTCTTCATCATTCTCTTCCCCTCGAAGCTTGTAGCGGACTTCGTCCTTTTCGGCTGGGGACCATTGTGCTTTGATGATTTCGAGAATTGCCCATGCGGCGTCAATGTGGCCGCGGATGAAAGCCAGGGAGAATGGGGTGTTGAATGCTTCATCGGAAATGTCAGCCTTGAGTGGAGCGAGGTCTTTGTTAGGTCCCCAAGCCTGCAGTGTGAGTGCATTGATCTTGTCGATGTCTCCGGACCAGGCGGCTTCCATTCTGAGATAAGTTAGTGCAAGGTGTATGTAAAATAGCAGGTACACAATAGGGAACTCACAATTCAACATAACCGTCGTTTCTAGCCGAAGTCATGTCCTTATCAGAACTGAAGCGGCTCTCAAAACTGTATTTGTCCACGTTTCTCCCATATCTTCGACTTGAATAGTTGTACCTCGGATACCGCTTTGCTTTATACAGTGGCTCAAGCTCGGCGATTGTCTTTGCTCCTGCATCGACAAGCATGGACTCGATCCTCTCAAGGTCTTGAATCGCTTCATCAAGAGCTTCCTGCTTAGCAACAGATGCGCGGTGCTCTTGTTCTATATTTTCTTGGTCGTCCTCGAATTTGCTCTTCAGGCTCTTGATGTCCGTGTGAATCCTCCATTGGATATATGAGCCTGGGGTAGCCTGTTTCAGGTAATCTTCATACCCAGGCCCAACGTATGCTTCTAAAGTTTCCGAAGTAGCTAATGTGTGACTCTTTAGGTCGCTAAGCATCGAGCGGCAGATGTCCAGCGCCGAATTGACAGGGTCGGGTGAGTAGTGATCGCTCGTAAGCGGTTTTCCTGGGTTGGATGTTCTGGTATTCGGGTCCGCGCCACTGTCCAATAATGCTTTGACGATATCAACGTTACCACTGCGAATGGCGGCGATGAACGGCTGCTTGATATTGGCAAAGGTTTCCATGTTGTGCTTCAGATCGTCACTTGAGGAATAAGTAGACGATGATTTGGCCGATTTAAACCAAGTATCAAAATCTATAGTGGCTGACGCACCGGCTTCCAGGAGCTTGAGAACCAAAATGCTGTCATTATTGCTGATTGCTGTGTGGAGCGGCGCAATGGCTTCAGGTCGCCACCTATAACCAGAAATGACCATGTGATTGATTGCAGACTTAACGGCGGAATTGTCGTTTTTCAGAAGCAAATCGACCAAGTCTGGACGGCTACTGGCCACGTATCGATGGAAGGCTGTGCAGCCATTGGTCTCGGCTTGAGAGCTCACGGCACCCTGCTTGAGGAGAAGCTCAGCCATGCTAATAGCCTTCTCTCCAGGAAGAGACAGTGCCAGAGTAAGAGTGAGCAGAGCTGCGCTCTCGTTGGTGAGCTTAACGGGCAAAATCGAATCGGCGCCATACTGTGTAAAAACTGGTTAGCCTTTGGAGAACAAACGAACATGAGATAATGCCTTCACGCATACATCACAGAGAAGCGTGACAGCTTCTTCGTGGCCTTCGACAATGGCTAAATGGAGAGGGGAACAGGGTGTATCCCATCCTAGCACATCAATCTTGTAGAAGTCAGGCTCATCCGTGGACTCATCAGGAATGATGTCGTCAACGCCCTCTTTATCGTTCTTGACCTTGACAAATGATCCCGTGGCCATGGAAACACCATCACCTTCAGTTTCTTGGCCATCAACAATTTCGAGAGCTTCATCTTCATCTCCTTCGCTGTCTTCCTCCTCAGTATAGTTTTCGTCCTCTGACTTGGAAGTTTCTTTGGAAGCAACGCCGTCAATATTGAGGGCTTGCTTGCGTTTGATGGTCCTCTGCTCCTCCTCCTCTTCGTTTTCGATGCTCTTTTCCATCAGAATCTTGATCATTTCAACATTGCCACGGGCAGATGCCAGATGCAGAGCGGTTCTGCCATCAGCAAGGCGTGCTGTGAGACGAGAGCCGTGTTCAACAAGGCACTTGACGACTTCCGGGGTTGATGCCATGACTGCAAGATGCAGCGGGGCGCGTCCCGTGTAGTCTCTCTTGTTTGGATCTGCTCCATCCTGAGAAAGCCAGTTGAGAACGTCATCAATATCGCCATCAACTATTGATTGGCAGAGCCTGGCTGTGTTACCAACATAAGCCATGTCAGTCCAATCCTCTTCAGTCAAAGGGTTGAAGCTGCCGATTTGCTGTCGGCCAGGATCGTCAATGAGGAAAGAGATCTTTCCAGAGATGTAAATCTCGGATTCTTTTTCTGCAATCTCAATCTCTTCAGGGGTCTTGGGAACAGGGCAAGAATCGCAGCAGTCTTCAACAACATCTTGCACGCGGCCGAAGAAAGCAGGGTGACGATGCAAATAAACTGGGCGTTCCTTTGGCTGATTCCACTCGGCATTGAGAAGAAGATCTCGGGTATAACACAGCTTCTCGATCTTCTTGGCGTTGAACTTCTGACCGTATGGGATGGTGAAGGTGTGATAGCTGCTGACGTCTTCCTCCGACAACCAGTCAGATACCTCGTCTTCGTGGCTGCCTTTGATGTCTCCCCAACTGTGGGCATTGAAGTAGCCTCTGTATACTGGAGGGCGACCACGCTCAGCTCTGCGCTTGGCTTGGTAGTCGTCACGAACAGAGCTGGTAGGCAAACGCTCTAAAACCAAGAGCCGGGCGAGGCCAAGGGTTCGCTTAAAGCTTCTCTCGAAGATTGTTGGATCGATCCGAGCCCGATCCAGATCAGGCCAGTAAACTTCGAAATTGCGATGGGAGTACTTGGAAAGACGATTTTCGTATGATGGACTGCGTCTACTGAGGTCTACATGGTTGATCTGGGTAATGAAGCTGCCGAGAGCACGGGGAGTGACATATACTTGCTTGCCGTCATACGCGCCACCAGCAGCGTCAATATCAAAGCCTGTCAGGATCTCACTGATGGATTTGTATACTCTAAGAACGATCTATAACAATTAGAACAATGAAATAAAAGAAAAAGACTGTATCCTAAAATATTATCCACTTTTACTTACTTGGATGTGGCGATTGGGATATTGACTCGCAATTGTAAGGGCATACTTGGTGCGAACGACAGTAACCTCGTGCAAGATGGAGTCTTTCACAGCTTGTTCGATCTGCTTGATCTTTTCAATGGCTTCTTCATGAGTAAGTCCGTACAGAAAGAGATCGACGTCTGAAGCTGGACAGAACTTCTCATGATAGTACTCTCTTAGCTTACGCTTGTTGACGTTGAACTCTGGAGGCACAGGAAGGAGGCAATTGACGACAGATGAGCCGGCGGCGACAACATTGCTCCAGTCTAGCTCTGTGAGCGCCGACTCCGAGAAAATGTTGAAGTTCTTTTGAAACTCTGCGAGGTTCTCAACAGTTGCTGGAGAGCCATGTGGTCGACGCTTGTCATCTGGTAGCGCCATTACATACTTGGACTTCTCCAGCTCTGATTCCGCCTCCAGATTGCGGGCTCGTGTAGTGATGAGCTTGGTATCTTGATTGAAAAGTGGAAGGACATTGATATTGGGGTTGTTCAGAATGGGATTCTGGCGATCTTGGGCAAACACTCCTCGCAGATGAGCCTCGTACTGGCGGTATGGTTCCATGATGTCCACCATGGGCTTGTCTGGGTTCTCGGCAATGTACCTTGCGAGGGCATCGTGGGAAACAGGCAGCTTTGGGAAATCTGCCATTGTGAATGATGGGATGGTGACTGAGCTTGAGAAAGGAAACGAGTCTGATGTGTGAAAGGTAACGATGAAGGGAATGTCGAGTGTGATATCTTGGGTTGGGTGGGCAATTGATGAAATACGATGGCAAATGAGACCGGTTGGATAGGGCATCTCGAGAGAGGAATTAGTCGACTATTATATAACAAGCATAGCTCTACAGAGCGGCTAGAGAAGCCACACCGCAAAATAACAGAACTGGAGTATTCACGAAGGCTTCTCCACGCTATCAACCCCAACGTGGTACAGCGCTGCGGAGGCTGGAGCCCACTGCAGCCTAAAGACATCCGCGGTCCCCTGAGCGTGTTTGGCTATAGGCTTATAGGTCGTGGTTTGGAGGCTCTTAGGGGCTCTGCTGCCTGTGGGATAGTGGGCCGCCTCTACGGTAGGTCATAGGATTTGGCGTTATAGTGCGGCTGATGCCTAAACCTCATCCAGTTAGTGGAGTTTGGCCTGTCAACTCCCGCTTAGCTCGCCCAATAGCGTTCGTCGTGGGCGCATTCAGCTTCGACTTGGCGCATTCTGGCATCTTTTTCACGGTGTCACAAGCACCAACAGACGTCAATTGGCTGAGATACAGGTCTTGATTCGTGATTCGTGACTTTAATTCAAACCGAGGCACCAAACTCCAGCCGCTGAATGACAGAAACCCAAGGCTCGCTACTATGCTTATCATCAATGCCGCTAGAACATGCAATGCAGTAATCAAAATGCTGCAACGTGCTTTTCCCTTTCCCAGTTGCTCCTGCTAAGCATCATTTTTTTTTCACGATTCTGTGTCGATTTCTTTCTCTCCTTCTGCATTGGTAAAGAGATACATCGTTGTGACCAAGAATTTGCCTCCTGCCGACACGACAATGGCTGTCGCTGAGCCGACCTCGCGATACACAAGAGCGCCAACGAGCGACCCAACGACGAGAGCGACAAGAAACGCCACACGCCTTGTCCGAGGGCGATTCTTCAAGACGAAAAGCTTTTGGTCAATCATCAAATCGACCCACGCTGCAGTAGCCATGGCGGTACTAATTTCCGTCATGGCTAAGCTGCGCGATTGGACAACTTGGCTGCCTGCAGCAAAAGCGAGCAAGCCAACAACAATAAGAGCGGAAGTGCCAGACTCTTGAACGCCGTACTTATACTGCATTGCTGCTGCACCAAATACAAGGCAAGTTTGAATGAAATTGCACAGCATCAGCCACCAGCGCTTTCTTGGTCCGATAATGTGACTGAGTTGACCTGTAAGCCACCCGGCACCGAGAAATAGGCCCAGCGCCACGCCGATATTGGATGTTATAAACATCTCTCCATTGAATTGGGGAAGTACGAGAGCAAGACACAAAAAGACGGTGTTTCCGGTTTGGTTGGAAGCGAAACAATGGTAGTCGGGAAATGTGGTAGCATCTTTGGCAACGCAAGGTTAGTTGGTATGTTCCTTGTTGGCTCTTAGTCCTGGTGCTTACCTTGCATTCCTGTACAAAATGTGAGCAGAAGTAACTGTAATTCTGCAAACAGAGACGGGCGTATATCTTCCGAAAGGTGTCGCGTGACTCTGTGCAAGTGGCCCTTTGAGCAACCAGTGTCCTGCTCCTTGGATGTCATGCTGCTGTTGGAGCGATGCTCAGTACACTCGGTGGTCATTGTTTCGGTGATGTCGCATACATTAAGAAGACTCAAGGTTGTAACTTCCTCAATCGGACAAACGGAGTGGAAATCGATCGGAATGCATTATACTACGGTACGCAAAAAGCCACTGGATGAAGGAAAAGTGCCTGCTATATAGCACTGTGCCCGCACCGAACCACTGCGGTCCCTACGGTGTCATCCGACAACCGCAACATGCCACTCGGGCAGAAAAATTGTTCCCGAAATGCCACAACGGCCCACTGAATCACATCGAACGAGCTACTCCAGGAAAGCGTAAATTCTATTTTCAGCGACTCTGTCCAATCGGATCGACAGTTGGTCCTGGAAAATCCTGTTCGCTGACGGCGCCTGGGTCCGGCACCCGGCCGGTACGGTGGAGGGCCAACCGGGGGATCCACCGATGCCGCCGACATCCGTAGAGCACTGACGAGAGTTTTGCGGCGGTTGTAGTAGGCATTATTATGTGAACAAAGTTGCTTAAGCCGAAGGTAAATGCAGTTTCTGCAGTACTTCTGTAGACAGGGGCAAAACCTCCCCTCCCCAAAAAAGCCAAGCTAATGTTGGAGCATCAGTCAAATCATCAGCACATGCAGTGTAACAAGAGGCTAAGTGGTGCTTTGCTGAGTGAATAGCCATTAGTGAGAGTAAAATCATAAAGTCCAAATCCAAACAATTTGTCTCTCTCCAAAAACGCTATTTATTCATGATTTTTTTATAGATATTTTCAACCCAGTTGCAAATATAAACTCCCATCCTTTGAACGTACAATCACGTGTTTTCGCTCCAGCATGATGATCTGGCTGACTAACAAAACGCGTCAACGCGGGACACCAACGACGGTGCTCCACCTCGTGAAGGCTATCGACAATCAACATTTCGAAAGCAAGCCATTTCTCGACCACGCGGTTTTGAAGCGACACTGCTTTGCAAATGTCATGAGTTCATGTCAACTTGGGCTATATTGAAGCTTGAAATATCGGCTTTATGACTCGAAACAACCTTGCCGACCACTTAACCTGGTTGCTACACAACGTATCGTTAACGACACCACCTGTTGTTGAGCTCCCTCCGATTAACTTGTTTACTCGAGACGACAGCAATTCTTTTTCGTCGCAGCTCCTTGGCACTACCGCAGCTAGAGGGACTACTAGCACGGGCAGCCAAGGCCAGCTGCAACAACAAAACTCATTAAATCGGGCGGGGAATGGAACGACCGTGATTGTTAGTGTGGCGGAGGATACAGACGATTGGCAAGACTCAGGCAGCACAATGGGCCGCCTAACCTCGACGATCAAATCTAAAAAGCCCTCTCTCATCTCGCAGCCAAACCACCTCCCTTCGCCAGATTCAACAGTGCACAGCGGGACGAGGACGACGGCAGCACCAGGTAAGAGCTGTGTCTTAAAACGCATTGCCAGTATACACGCTGATACAACGTAGACCCGAAACCTTCGAATTCACATCGGCCGATACACTCACAATCAAAGCCGTTCCAGTCGAGTGCCGGTAGTTCATCGACACAGAGCCACGACTTTGCCGACCTCGACGATGACACCCTGGAATGCATGGACCTCACAGAGGACAGTGTCATATCTATAGAACCTGCACGCATCGGAGAAAATGGCCGATCAAGCCCATCCATCAAACTAGATAAGGCATCTACCCCAAAAGGAAGCAATAAGAAGCGAAAAAGCAACGACATTTCGGAGCTGGAAGCAGCTCTTGAGGGTCAGTTCCCAGACGTCTATGACTTGCTTGGCATGAATCCTCCTACGTCTACGCCGCGAGGACGAGCGGTAAAGGCTGGGTCCGCAAAACAGAGTAGCATCAAGTCAGACAAGAAACGAGCTCGAGATGTCCAGGCCGTAGCGAGCGAACTTCCAGATGCGCCCTCATCTCCGCTCAGACGAGCAGCCCTCCGCCGCGAACAGTCACAAGTGGCTCACACTCCAAAAAGGACTGGTACGCTGGAAGTTTCATCGAGCAGTCGAAAGAGATCTAGGATATCTGCAGAAAAAGCCGAGTCGCAGCAAGATGGGACAAAGATATCAAACCTCGAGCTTCCAAACGACATGAATGCTGATGGCCTGTTCATCCCCGATTCCGACGACGACTTTGTTACGCCGCCTTCTTACAAGACTAAAAGCACACCGCCAGAGGCCGCAGCTCCCTTGCCTCCTCCCGGCTATCTACAATCTAGCCATGAATCGCCGCGTCTCTCGAGCGTTCCATCTCAAACAAACCCTGAGCAAGTCAACGGCGTCAGCCAAGCCAGCAGTGTAGTAGGAAGCTATACTGAAGGCACTATCCAGGCAGAGGCAGCAGAAGGAGCGGGAAGTCAAGTTCCCAAAATTTTGTCACATCTGACCTCCAATCCAGAGTTGTTGAAAGGCCGGGGAGACCGCATTGAGGTCTTGTTGCAGCTCAACGACAAAAAGTTTCTTCAAGCGATGAATGAGCGCTGGCCCAAAGAGCGGCGCA
Source organism: Simplicillium sp. C3G150-2 (assembly GCA_022702485.1). Lineage (NCBI taxonomy): Eukaryota > Fungi > Ascomycota > Sordariomycetes > Hypocreales > Cordycipitaceae > Simplicillium > Simplicillium sp. C3G150-2. The sequence continues at coordinate 5,120,902 of JAJIYY010000001.1, read as the reverse complement.
ATGAAATCAAAGCCGAAAAAGAAAAGCTACAAAAGCAGCAGAAGATGCTCACACCTCTTGCAGCATCTATGGAATCATACCAACAGCTTTGTTCTCAGCGCGAGACCCTTGCGAAGCAGATTGCTCAATCATACGCGGAAGGGATTGATACTGATGATGATGAAACAAAATTAGACGAGCTTACGGACGAAATTGAGAGAGTTGAGCAAACCCTGGTTGGTCAACTCGAAGCCGGCGGCCTTACGGAAGCCTATCTGGCCGAGCTGACTGCGCCGCCCATTACGGCCTCTCAATCAAACCATGTTGTGCTTGGGACGCAGGTACAATACCAAGCATCTGTGGATATGTCTCGTCAGGTTTCGGGAAGTCCTTTACCTGGCATGTTGGGCACACAAGTTGTGCATCAAACGCAACTTCCCGATGCACCTCGGTCAAGTCTCCGCCAAGAGCCGCTGAGCCAGACCATGCTGCCACCAAGTACCATTCCATCCTATTCAAGACATGCAATCGTGACAGAGGAATTGTTTCCGAGACATTCACCCCGTTCATCTATTCGCAACCCTCAAAACATCCCAACATATACAATTGATGCAGTCCCGGACGGAGATGAATTCTCTGACTTTGATGATGAAATGATGCTGCCTCCCCCGAAACAGACGCGCAGAACTCCTGCCAAAACGCTGACGCATGCCAACCACGACGAGTTCAGCGATTTCAGTGATGATGCTGAGATGCTCGCACTTGCACAAGACTATGAGGGAACTGTGCCTGGAAGCGCGTCCCGCCGTGTCTTCAACGAAACGTCGGGGAATGCGATGCTCCCGCCAAAAGCGAAGACTGTGGCAAAGGTCCACAATGCCACAGTCGGGCAGAGCATACCACCAGAACTCATGAAACATTCATGGTCGCCAGAAGTACAGAAAATGTTGAAGGATCGCTTCAGGATGAAAGGCTTTCGACATAACCAGCTCGAGGCCATCAACGCAACCTTGTCTGGACGTGATGCCTTTGTTCTTATGCCTACTGGCGGAGGTAAATCGCTATGTTATCAACTTCCCGCCGTTGTACGAACTGGGAAAACCAGGGGGGTTACTATCGTTGTCTCGCCGTTGCTCAGTCTGATGCAGGATCAAGTTGACCACATGAAAGCACTGGGTATCCAAGCAGTTGCTTTCAATGGCGAGTGCTCATCGGAATACAAACGTCAAGTAATGAGCGCATTCAATGAACGTAGCCCAGAGCATTTCATCGAGTTGCTGTACGTGACGCCAGAAATGGTCAGCAAAAACAACGCATTCAATGCCGGAATGCAAACTTTACATAGACGAGGCAAGTTTGCACGGCTTGTTATAGACGAAGCTCACTGTGTCAGCCAATGGGGCCATGATTTTCGACCTGATTACAAGACTCTGGGCGAGGTCCGCAAGAAGTTTCCCGGAGTGCCAATCATGGCTTTGACTGCCACAGCAACTCAAAATGTCATTGTTGATATCAAGCACAACCTCGACATGAAGAATTGCCAGGTATTTTCGCAAAGTTTCAACCGCCCGAACCTTTACTACGAAGTGCGGCCGAAAGGCTCAAATGGTTCTGCAACAGACAATATTGCCACTCTGATTAAATCTAAGTACTCCAACGTCAGTGGTATTGTTTATACAATCTCCCGAAAGCAGGCCGAGGATGTTGCACAAAAGCTTTCGGATCATGGAATATCAGCCCGTCACTACCATGCTGCGATCGATCCATCGGAAAAAGTTGAAGTCCAATCTGCATGGCAACGGGGGGCCGTGAAGGTTGTTGTCGCCACAATTGCCTTCGGAATGGGGATTGACAAAGCTGATGTGAGATATGTCATTCATCATGGACTCCCGAAGAGCTTGGAAGGGTACTATCAGGAGACTGGCCGCGCTGGGCGAGATGGGGATCCCTCAGACTGCATTTTGTTCTACGGTAAGGGCGACATAAGAGTCCTCAAAAGACTGATTGCAGATGGGGATGGAAACAGGGAGCAAAAAGAACGACAAATGTCTATGCTGAACAAAGTCACTGCATTCTGCGATGATCAATCGGACTGTCGAAGAGCCATGGTGTTACAATATTTCGGAGAAGATTTCGTCTCATCACAGTGCGGAAAGCGATGTGATAATTGCCAGGCCGGGCGGGTTTTCGAGCAACGGGACTTTTCTGAGTATGCTATTGCAGTCATCAAAGTAGTACAGGCTCAGAACAAGTTGACCCCAAACCAATGTGCCGATATCCTAATGGGCAAGAAATATCCGAACTCGGAAGAGCGAGACTCTGATGACTACTACGGAGTTGCCAAAGGGCTCAAGAAGCACGAGGTAGTCCGCATCATTGACAAGCTTTCGGCAGAAAAGGGCTTGAACGAAAACAACGTCGTTGGAAACTATGGAGTTGCTATCCAGTATCTCAAAGTCGGGCCTTATGCCAGATACTTCTTGAATGGGCAGCGCAAACTCATGCTCAGCATCCAAGTATCCGAAGATGGAGAAGCTTCTAAGAAGTCAAAAGCGAAGTCGAAGAAAGGAAAGAAGGTCAAGGAAACGGATCATGGGACTATGCAATCCACCTACGTTTCGTCACCGATTGATCGCAGGAAAGGAAAAGCGAAAAGAGTGCTTAGCGATGAAGAGGACGGTGGCTTTGCCACTACATCTCATGGATACGCCAATGATGGATTTGTTGTCGATGATGAAACAGACGGAGAAACTCTTGGAGAAGAATCAGACGCTGAGCGTGCGTTTGAACCACTTCCCGCTCACCGACCCGCAAAGCTAAAGGCTGCCAAGAAAGATTTCGGTCCTCCGATCCAAACGGGCCTCTCGCTAGAGGACATTCCTGAAGTTCATCAAGATATGGTGGCTGGATTCGTCACGGATGCGAAAAGAGTCGAGGAGCTGATTCGTAATCGTAAAGACCTTCGTCGGCCGCTTTTTACCGACCGGGACTTCCGAGAGATGGCAATTAACTGGACAATATCACTGGAGCGCATGGGTAGCATCCCTGGCATTGACCCAGACAAGATCAGAGAGTATGGGCCGAAGATTCTACCCATATTAGAACAGTACCATAAGCACTACACAGAGATGATGGACAGCCATGATGCCCAGGATGCTTCCCAACAGGACCAGGATGTTGTTGACCTGATCAGCTCGGATCTGGATTTCGATGATGAAGAGGTGGACGTCGACCATGGGAATGCTGTAAGCCGTTCAGAGGGCCAGCAGTCCCATTACTTCGATGCCAGCTCAAGACCTGACGTAGCTGCATTTCATGAACGACTCCAAGGGCTAAGCAGTCAACCAGCATCACAGCCTGCGAGCCAGTCGCGGGCTAAAAAATCGTCCTACAGTCGAGGCGGGGGCAACCGCAAATTTTCAGGAAAGAAGTGGCCCCGAAAGGCTTCCGGATCAGGAGCCGGAGTCGCCAAACGAAAGGCTAGCGGCAGCGGAGGCTTCAGTAAAAGAGCTAGTGGTTCTTCATCTGCTGCTACGGGATCATCCTCCCGTGCTGGAGGTGCAAAGCGAGACGCCAAGATTCTTGTCAGAAAGACAGGAAGTATAGGACTCATGCCACTATAAAGACGTAATGATGGGACAATGGGAATAGAGGTGTGGTGTATTTTACTCATGCGGAATTGCATTCAAGAGGAGTTTTTTTGGTATTTGGTTGGCTCTGTCTTGAATTGGGGTGTCACAACGATCATCTTATTCTGGAACATTATATTACTGTTTTTTTTTTGGAGCGGGCTTCTGCTAGTGGGCAAAGAGGAAGAGCATTGCACTGTACATAGCATGACGAATTAGATGACCACATACCAACATTAACATATAATTGTAGAAAATATGTGTCTTAATATGTGAAGAGCATCATGCTGTGACAAAGTTTGAATTGACATTAGCTGAGTGTATTCATTTTAAGTGAACCTGCTTCCTTCAGGGAATATGTATATGCCGCTAAATTAATTACAGTAGACCTGGTAATGACATAGAAAAACAAAGAAAAAAGAGCCAAGAAAGTCCAATGTAAACGAAAAAAAAAAAAAAATTGTGAGAGCCAACAGCTGCAACAGAATACCTATCCCATACACCAACATTATGCCAATGTCCGTGCCGGGCTTCGCAGCAAGGACAGAATGCGCAGAATAAGGCAATGAAAGACGTCAATGAGGATTAACAGATAAGGTGAGCACTTGAGAAGGGGTATAAAATTCCAGTAGGGCTTGTGATGTGTGTTAAAAGGTGATAATCGCTTGCTTTTGGGGGGTCATGCCATGCAAATTCTTTCTCCAGGTATACACTCTTCAAAAGCAGCAAATGGAAATATAGCTCTCGTCTTGAATCATAACATCACCAGCAAAAACAACGTGACGTCGTGATGTCTTGTCGAAAAAAAAACACCGTGACAAAAAAAACCGTCTTCCAACTGCTCTCAGAATCGCCATTTAGGCTTTGAATCCTTGGGCTCAGGCTTAGGTGCATCTCTGCGCATGCCTAGCCTGCTGCCACCTGGACGAGGACTGGCTCTGCCAGCCTCAGAGTGTGCAAATTTCGGTTGGGGGAGGAGACTGTTTGTCCGCGACCTAGTAGACCCCAACGAGCTAGCTGGGCGCCCGACTTGACTCTCTTCAACGGCAGAGGTCGATGACCCCGTTGGTTGCATGGAAACACGTCGGTTGGAAGACAGCGCTGACATAGAGCTCTTGTTTGCCAACTTGGGTTTCGACAAAACCTGCTGAGAGTAAGGCCCAGGAGAGGCCATGCGGTCACGGAATGATAGGCGCGAGTGACTTGGTCTAGAAGGTGACCCGTCCACCCGAGGAGATTCTGACGTGCCGCGTACAAACGAGCTTCGAATAGTAGGTAGCCGTGTGCCGCTGGATGGCGTCATGGCAGAAACAGATCGATGTGTGCCAGGTGTCTTGTGGGCGTGCGGTTGGTTCGGTGTAGCTGGCGCGGGCTTGTATGTGTGGCCCACCTGCAGGTCATTTGTATTCGTAGATCCGTTCCATCGAGGACGGTGATCCATCGTAGATGCGGGACGTTGGATCCTGCTGGGAGGTAATGGTGTGTTTGCAGAAGAGCTCGGAATGGTTGACAGCCGGTTGGTGCGTTTTGGCAAAGTTGATGTTGGAGCAGGAATAGCCGAGTGCCTGCGGTTTGCAGACGCGGGAGATCTGGCTGCCCTGTGCTTGTTGAACACTGGCGTATGAGGATCAAATCCAAGGGTCGACATGATGACCGATGACGGAGGAGAACTTCCAGGAGTTTCTTGTCCACTACCTGTCGTTGACCTGTCGTTGGAAAGCAAGCTCGAAACAGAATCCCGGAGCTGTCTACTCTTTCCTTCCGCCAAAATGTCTTCCACTACGAGGTCCATCTCCTTCATCTGCTCTTTCAAAATCGACCAACGCGATTGGATATCGCTGTCTAAGCGCAGAATTTCGCCGTTGACTGTGAGACGATCCTTGACACCGCGATCAATGATGGACAAGACTCGCTCAATGGCCGGGCCGTAGTGCATTTTCTTCGCTTCGTAGCTCTCAATCTTCTTCATCATTGCAGGGGGGTTGCTGATATGCAAGTTTGTCTCAATAGCTTCTCGGAGCTTCAGCAGCGAGCGCTCAACAGACTCTTGCATCTTCTGCGCTTGGCGGCCAGCGCCACGGAAGACGACAACCCAACGATCCTCACCAAGTTCCTTTCGTAAAGACTCTGCATCCTTCTCGAGCTTTTTGTAGCTTCCATCAAGGCCAGCTCGTCGCATCTCCAGTTCTTCACATGCGGTCGGGAATGACTTGTCAGCTCGCGTCTCGAAGACAGACAAGCGCATGGGCAAGAAGTCTAAAGAGGCACGGAGCGGCTGCATTCTCGCAAACAGAGCCAGAAGGCTAGAGTCATCTTGCGACAATCCGGAGGCGACAGCCGCAGAACCGGGAGAATTGGGAGCCATTGGAATCGTGGGTAAACTGAATCGGCTCGAGTGTGCTTTCAGTCTTGCCGCAGAGCCAGGGGTATCCTCGACGATAGTTTCAAGTTCACCAATATCGTCATTGTCGCCGCCAGTACCTGCAACGATGCTCTTGTGCCGTCTTTCTTCCATTTCGAACACCAATCTGCTCAGTTCGTCCATCTCGTTCTGAATATCACCTAGCACATTATTCCATAATTCTTCCCATTCCATCGCAATTTCAACTTGAGCACGGACGTTGTGAAGCGTTTTGCGAATCTTGGCCCATTCTTCCACAATAATTTCCATTTGGGTGACGGCGCGCTTCAGATCGTCGGTGGCTACGCGAGAGACATCTTCCCGGCGCTGAAGCTCTTCGATAGCACCCACATAGGCGTTAATAAGCTCCTCAAACCGCACAATGGCATTTTCAACTTCCTCGAGCCCTTCTCGACCTCCCGCAGCGGCCCATTCCACGTCGTCCTCGCTATCTAGGCCGCCAATGACTTCTTGTGCCTTCGAGATCCAGCTTCTTATTTGGTCAGCGGCATTTGTGAGAGCCTTGGCAGCAGCAGCGGCTGTAGGAATAGCGGAGACTTTGCTTGAGAGCGAATCAGCGTCAGGCAGCTGGAGCGAGGTTAATTGAGCAAGTTGATTGGCAAATGAAGCTCGAGAAAGTGTGTAGATGGAGCCTGGGCGGTTATGGCCTGGCGTGAAGTAAGAACTCAAACCAGGAACATAGTCTGTTGATTCAGAATTGGCCGTAGCGGGGGGCGAAACGGGAGGCGGAGGGGTATCTTTGGGCGGCGGAGGAGGAGGAACGGCGGAAACAACATTGACAGGAGCAGGATCAGGGACCTGTCGTTCGAGATGTTCGCGCCGCGTATCGAGAGTTACTTTTGTGCCGTTGCCATTTGTGTGATCAGGCAGACGATACTTTTGTGTGTCCATCACCAGGGGCTCTGGTGATTGAATTTCGGGGAGCTGAGGAGAATGTTCGGGAACGATGGTCGCGTTCAAGTTTGGCTGGCTTGCCGACGACTTGAGCGAGGAAGAGGCGCCGGCGCCCCTCCAAGGACGGCCGCGCCTGGAGATGACTGACGAGAGAGAGCCGGCAAGGTGCTTCTCGTCAAGCTGGCGGAGTTGTCGCTGGTCGAGGCGGCCGATGGGTTCCGGGGGAGTCACAGGGGAAGGATCAGTCACGTTCTTTTTGGAGGTGCCGAAGCCGAGTGCCTTGAGACGCGCAGCAAGACCAGGAGATGTTTTGCGGATGGCAGATGGCGGCTGCGACGAAGGATAATTCGTGGGAAGCGAGTCTGGAGTGAGGTTGCTGTCCGTGCTGTGGCTGGCGGTGAGGCTAGTGGTGGTGGTGGTATCTGTGGTGTTGGTGGTAGTGTCGCGGTCCCGGCTGCTGCTACGGCTCCAGGTGGAAGTGGCACTGGTCGCTGGTGACGTCGCGAGCTTGTTGGTGTTGCTGGAGGTGGAGTCAGCAATGGACGATGCAGAGTAGCTCGAAGACAGGCGGTAAATTTCGTGGTTGTTCGGGACGTCGGACAATTTCAATAAGTTGCCGTTGCCATCCTGAGAAGTGCGCAGGTCCTGATGTGAATATGGTCTGCGAAGACGATTGCGGAGACTGCCGCTGTTTGGGTGCAAATTGTCCTTGATGGCTGTCTGGTGGTGTTGAGCTCCAGAGGTTCCTGCTGGATGATTGGTGGCGGCATAAGCAGCAGCAGCACCCGTATTAGCGACTGGGAGAGGCCCGACTGTAGACGAGGTAGAGGCGGAGGACGAGCTGCTGTTAGGGGCGGCAGCTGCAATCTGGGACTCAGTCATTGGGTTTTGCTGCGGGGGGGCAAGAGTCCGCCGAAACACGCCCCTAATTCGGTCGACGCGACTGGCCTGCAGACTTGGACTGGGCCACAGGGTGTGATCCAGTGATAAATGAGCCCAAAGCTGGTGGTTTTACTGGGACAGCGTCCAGCGGACCACAGGGCAAGATTTTGAAAGAGGGGTTGTTTTGGCGGGCCACGTTGGGTCTAGCCAGGGGGGGTTTAGTGGGAAAGGCAATTGGCAAGGAAGTGGCCTGAAGGTTTAAAGCCCAAAAATGGCAGAGGGGGCGAGAGAGCCGTGGCGTAGTTTGCCGTGTCCACAGGTGCCAGGTCCCAGGGGCAGAAGTCGAGAAACGAAAAAGTTGAGGTGCTGATGATGAGATATGAGACGGATGAGAAAAGAGCGAAAGCTGTAATTTCAGTCAAATCCTTTTCCGGTGTCAAACCAAATCAAAGCCCATATGCAGGTGCGTCTATAATTGCATGTATCAGTTAGCAGAGTGGTCAGCTGGCAAACAACTGGACGGGAAGAGCGGGATTGGCGGATGGACCCTCGCCAGCGAGCAGCTTAGGCAGTGAATAGTGGGGTAAAGGGGTAGCTGGAGGCTTGCTCAGGGAGCCCTTACCTCTGCTGAAGTGCGCTAAACGGGAGCTCCTTGGGCGGCGAAGTGGATAGGTGGCAGCAGCTTGCAGCGCTGTTGGATCTTCCAAGCAATGATCTGTGCCTGAACCTGCAGCCTAAAAACCAAAACGGATGAGCCTAACGACGGCGAGCTGCACGATGATGGCGCATGTGCATAAGCCTCAAATGCACAAGATGTATGTCCAGATGTCGATTGCAGCCAAACTGCTGCAGACCGGTTGCTTGTTTCGTCGTTTGTACTCGCTTCTTCCTGCTTCGTTTGTCCTTTGCGCAGAAAGCAATCCAAAACTGGTCCTCTGGCGCAAATTGATGGTACGTTATCCGAGCCCAATATGTTTTAGTCGAGGTCGCAATCGCAAATAGGGGGAGAGAGTGGAAGCCGTCGAACCGGGGCGCAGCCAATCGAGATGAAACAGAGAGCGAGAACAAAAAAAAGAGACGAGAATGAATGAACCGAAAATACCAATACCGAATGACAGAATCTCGAAAAACGGATAGAAGAGAGGAGGAAGGTAAAGAGAAGGTCTGGAGAAACGAAGGAGAAGGGCCAGCACAGTAATTACTCCGTGCCACAGTTAGTCAAGAGGGTACAGCGAGATTAGATCGTCCAAATAGCACAAAAAGAGGCGCGACGGGTTAATTGAAGCACCACGCGAAACATCTCTGCCACTGCGCTACATCAATCACTACTACACTACTCCATGCAGGGCTGTTTTAGTTTACTGCGGGAGGCGCACCCACGGCACCACATCAAGTCAGAGGACGTCTTGCAATTTCGTCCTTACAGCAATTAGCGTCCCCTATTCCCCTTGCTCTCCGCTGTCGAGTCGCCTCCGTTTTGCGCCGTCCAACCATGGCCCGATTGGACGGCAGACGGCTAAGGATGCCAACCTGGGCTCTGTGACGGGATGGGATGCAAGCTTTTTTGCTTTTAAGATTGCGGCCTCCACTCCCACCAGAGACCACGTCGCTGTGCAGCTGATTGCTGGCTCTAATATTTCCACACGTTTTGCTGTATGGAGTATATTGCAGCTATATGGCTCCCGAGGGGGCACTTTCGTACCAAGGTCTCTCGCTTTTGCTAGCTTGGCCCTCTCTCATAAGAATGTTTCTCTTCATGGCGGTACTATAACGGCTTACACAAGGATCACAAGGGCTTAAATGCAACCTGTGCATGAGGATCCTCCGCCATGCGTGCAATTAATTATTTGTGGCGGACTGGCAATCACTAATAACTAGACAGGGACCCTGGCAGGGAACTGACCAGGATAAATTATTCGGCCTCGTAACCTTTGTACCTTTCGAGGAGATATCGCCACCAAACCCCTGCTTCGACAAACCAGCCCAAGAACCAAGTAATGGGGACGGCGGCATCAGGCAAACAGGGTTCCGAACCACGGATGCATATAAACGCGAGCGCACAGGGCTTCGATCTGGGTTCTGAGCAAGCTGGAACAGCATATGGCTCCCATCGGCATATACACAAGGCCCTGGCCACGAAGCCGATTGCAAGGGATGACTGAACTTCGGGTGGCCGAGACACTGATTTCCCTTGTGCACATTGATGACTTAGACATCTGGCATCGTTTTGATTATGACAGTACATTAATTTTGAGGGCAGGAGCCGCAGCAGTTCCAACCCTTCACTTTTATAAACTACTGCTAATTGCATATGGTCGCTTCCAACCATATTCAAGAGGCAATCAGATAATATTTGTTGGATGCGTCTAATAAGGCATGGGACAAGTAACGTTGATGTGGCACTGGCCAATTGAACAGCTACGCAGAGCAAGCAAAGGCCAAAAGGGATTTATCTGTGCTCCATCTGTCATCCGTAAGTGCTCAATTTCAATTGGTCAACGACCATAATAATAATAATTGTAGACGCTGCCTAGTTTATTTATGCAACTAACTGAAGGTCATGTCATGTCATCAATCTACCACATGTAGCATTGATTATGATGAACGGGTCGGTCTGTACTGGTGAGTCGGATCTGTTGTCTCTTTTATTTTTTAGCCTTGGGAGGATTGATGAAGTCATTGTGTCAATAGCTGCTCGCCCTGAATGCACTGCAATTCATAAACTAGTCTTGCTGTGTGATGGCCTTGACATTCCAGTCGTCCCAAAACTGCCAGATACGGCAAAACGTCAAGGGTGATCTGGCGGAGCGTCGAAATTGGCACTCTTGGGGTTGCCCTGGGATATGACACCAAGCCCACATGAGCCAGCGCGGCACCAGTAAAAACCGCTGGAAGAGCAGCAATTACAGTGCATTGCAGCGGCTAACACAGGCTAATAATTTCCAGTTTTACAGGGTCGCTGTACATATTGACTATTCTTCCCCAGATCAGCGGATTTCCGATCTCTCTTCCAACCTCTTTGACAGGTGTGCTTGATCTTTGTTTTCTTTTTTGTTTTCGTTTTCTTACTTCAGTGCTTCTTTTGTGCTTTATCCATTCATCATCATCATCATCATCCATCATAGTCTGGGCTCCGTCTTACTACAGGCGTTTCATCTGTTGTTGTCCTGTCCTTTATTTTCTTTGTGAACTGCTGTTTGTTTTGACGAGGTCAGCAGCTGACCACTGAAGCCTTGTAAGCTTTGTACCTGTGCTGCGGCACATTGCCTTTATAGATGTAAGCCAGACTCCCAACTTCAACTTCAACCGCAAGCAATCCCTTTCAGAAACTTGCTTGTGTGCACATCTGGATGGTTCAATCCGTATTGCAATAACAGACTAACAAATTCTAGATTCGCAACATCACACCCGCGAGACCACAGCACCTTGCCCCAAAAGCCAAGGCGCCCCGCTGCCCCGACGCAATTTCCAGCTCTGTAACTAGTTAGCAGAAGGAGCATCCGAAACTGGACCACTGGCAGCTCCGGAGCTTCTCCAGCACAGGTGCACATACGGAATAACTGCTGTTGCTGCAGACATTAGTTCCCTAGCCTGCTGCTAGTAGGCTTCTCAACGGAGTTATTACTGTCCAGTCGCTGGTACCGTTCAGTGGCTGCATTGGTCCCTGGTACCACTAAATTATACCAAAACGACCGCCGCCAAACAAGTCACCACATACTCCCGCAGTACTCGTTGTAATTGCACACTTACAGCAACAAAGGACCCTAAATAGGGATTCCAGATTCCACCGTTCAAGAGTTACAGACTGGCAAAACCCCTGTTCGGCTCGCCCTTAAATCTTCTACTGCACCTCCAGGCGTTGCCTCGGAACCAATCTTACGCGACTAAAACGCCTCTAGCGGGTTTCTGATCTCCATACTCTTCCCGTTCGCCTCGACTTGGCAGAAACATACCTGGAGCCCCCCCTCCTCCACCTCCTGGCTGTCTTCTCTCCTCGGCCAGAATCTGTTACGGCTCGTGGGACATATTCTTGTGGCATCTTTCACCACTGCCACTTCGTTTGGGATTGTTCGCTCTTGTCTTCCCAGAGAGAGCAGGTGCTGTCTCAAGCAGCGATTCCGCAGCATTGTTTCCGGCCGAATCGACATCGATCAGCGAACCACCCATTTCTCTCTCTCTCTCTCCGACGCTTGGTGTTGTGCAGTCGTCCAACCACCATTGCTCAATTTTCGACGCTCAAATTGTCGACAGCTACCCATCGAACAAGCTCGCACGTGCTAGCACAGCCTCTAGGTCGTGCTACCACGATTCGTCTACAATTCTCCATGGCCACCACGGATAACCGTCCTCCTTCTCCCGATGTCTCGCCAACCCTGGCCATAGGTGCCTGTCCCGAGCTTTCACGCTGTGTCTCGACCGCTTCGTCCATGTCCCATTGCTCCAGCACTGATGCTGCGTCTCGAGACTCTCTGGGAAGTGACCTCGCCTCGCGTCAGTCCTCAGGCTCATACCACTCACGTCGCTCGGATGGATCCAACCACTCTCGCCAGAGCTTCGACGCAAAGGGCCGTAGACGAGGCTATATGCGACCTACCGGTACTGATTTCGCCGCCAGCGCCAGATCTCGCGAGAGTGTCATGAGCTTGGGGAGCATTGCTCATCTTCAATATTACTTTGCTCGAACCGGTCTCCTCGACGGCAAAGGCGCCCAGCTAGCCAGGAAGAAGCAGCCTCGTGGCGCTTTAGACCTATCATCTCTCGATACCACTGGTACTTCGCCTCCAGATGCCGCGGACTCATCGTATACATTTATGGGCACTAGCCCCGACCTTTCTCAGCACGGGTTTGCAACTGGCAGCAATGCTGACTCCCCCACGCAAGTGCCTGATGATGAGGAGGAATACTTTGAGGATAGCTTTACATCTGATCCCGGTATGCTGCCTCCGACTGTAAGCACGTACCATCACAAAGAGAAGCCTCTTCCCAAACCGCCAGCGATAGTTGAGCTCAAGACGGATTTGATCACAACTTTGACAGATGCAGCCAAAGCACTCCGAGAGGCTGAAGCTAGAAAGGCTGGCACATACAGAGATCCAGGATCAGACCCAGAACTTCCCAATATGCCTGAGGAGAACTCGCAAGGCTGGTATGAACTGCAGGGCATGCACATCCTCGACGTCGTCACGCTAGCCATCCGAGCTGCAAAGATGTACTACACAGCCCACGAGCTACCGGACCGCCTGGACTCTATCAAGCCAGAGAAGCAGATCCGCGCAGATTTGTTAGCCGTCATGGAGGTGCTAAAGCAAATGGCTGTTCGTGGCTTCAAGGGAGGCATGAAGGACGAAGATATCAACACCATGCTCGGCTGGACTGACAGCGTGTTCGGCATTCTGCGAAAGGAGGACGAGATTGAGGAAGCCGAGCAGTCAGAGCAGAGGAATTGGACTTGGATGCGCGGTGACTGGACGGGCAGAGAGTTAGAGCGTGAGAGAGCGTTCCTGGCCTCAATGGACCCCGAAGCAGAGCCATTACCTGTGTGGACTGCGGCGTCTGCGTCGACTCAACTACCTACAGATTTTTTGTTGAGCATGCAAAACGGATTGCGTCTGGTTAAACTGCACAACGCTATTGTCAAGAAGTCTAGAAGACGATTTGGCGCCATTCCCGCATTCCACACAGATACGCAGAAGCCCTATCGCTGTGCAGACAACCTTCGATACTGGGTCAAGGCAGCTGAACTACGATTCGAAGTCAACCTATCAGTGGATGTCATGGGAGTGGTATATGGCAACGGTCCGCAAGTCTGGTTAGACTTTGAAGCAGCCATTCTCAAATGGTCTCAACATGTGCGAGAGGAGATAATGGCCGAACTACGCTAGTAGCCGTCTCTTTTCCGCATCGTTCCGCTGTCCTCTTCCAACACTTCCACTGTATTCATGAGTTTATGCCCGTTTCCTCTGTTTGAAGGCGTTTTATTTCCTGGAGTACACACATCACCAGCATGTCGCCTTTCTTTCTTTACATCTCTACATTCATTCATTCATTCACTTCCATTATTCATTCATGGCTGAGCGGCATAATATCTTTCATCATACGGAACTCCACGGCACCATGTGCCTGTGTCTTCCTTCCTTCTCCCCATTGTTTTCCCCCCTTATTCTAGCATATACCCAAGGCATCAGAGATTCTACAACTCATTGGCGAGCCGCATTTTTTGTCATTTTTGGTAGATTAACATATTGTAGTGCTTTTCAATCCGTCATCGGAACACTGCGGTGCTTTCTCAATTTGTGACAGTCACTGAACGGAGACCTTTCTAATTTTGGTATCAATTGTTCACGATGGCTTGTAGATGCTCAAAAATGCTACACAAGTTTCTGAAACTGATGCTAGTGGGTGAAGGTCCCTAGCTCAAAATGTTGCGAGTCTGGTTTTTGTGCTCGTTAAGTCACATCCAATTTTGTTGCGTCTGTTGTTTGAACGTCGTTTGTTGTAAGCCATGGCGTGTCTCTGTGGAGCAACATGTTCGTTTTGTATGGCGTGTACGGTACATTTGAAACAGAATTATATGGCAATTTCACATCCCAGTCAAAGCCCAGCCATTACTACGGATGAGACGGGAAAAACAACAGCATGCGAGTGAAAGCGGCAGTGACAAAAACTCCACTATGAACAGCAAATTAAATAACCAAGCCATGCCGATTCATCGCCCGTCTACAGCATCCTGTAGCGTTCCGTTGTCGGTCCACCGTAAAAGTGCGAGGGGTCGGGCCACCGACGCCGCCCTGCAGCAGGCCACGCATGCCCGGCACCGAGCACCAAGCACTGGCACTGGGGCTGCGCTGGGGCTGGGACCCAAAGTGGGTGTAGAAATAAGTGGTAGACCTGTCTTTAAGTGATAATATAATCTCTACCAAATCATGAAAAATATGCTTCCTGCGGTAAAAATTACTATAATCTCTCTAATAGCTTATTGTGGCAATTTGGGTTAATTATATAGTGGCCATATACTTGTATGAAAATGCCTTGATTGCTGTCACTACATCCAACGCCGTCTCGGGGGCCTCATGTCCATCAGGGATGTGCTAACAAAGCCACTTGCGCGCTGCGCATCGCAATAATAGCGCTACGTGCTGCCTGCGCCCCCCCTGGATCGGTCTTGGCGTATCGGGTCCTGCTTTTCTTGTCAGAATCCTTTTTATCCATCTTCCTTCTTCTCCTGAACGGAAGGCGCGCATCATCTTTTTTCCCATCGCCAATTGGGAAGGAACGGTTGAGGTGCTATTCAATAAATCTTTCTTTACGTTCTTCCATTGACTTACCCATTCACTCTTTAAACAACACAAAATCAAGACACTCTTTTATACAAATCCACCGAGTCGACACGAAGTTGCGCACCTGAGCTTGTCGATACGAACACCGTCCCTTTTGGGTAACGCTCTGCCACACCACACCTTTTGACAGGAAGCACCCGCCTCAGAAACTCAAGTCAGCTGCTGAGACTGCCAACCAATCTTGCGCTTTGCTTTTTTGGGTGCTTGGGCTACGCATTTTACGTTCCTCGCCTTGACTCGTCCACTGATTTCTTTTTTTTTCTTTCTTCGATTTCTTTTCAGACCCTTCATTCTTTACTTTCAAACTTCTATTCTTGGTGCGTCGCACAAGGCGCTGAGCGCCTTGATTCTTTTGCCCTGATTATCTTTTTTGCGACTATGACACTTTGAGCCGACGGAGACCAATTAGACCAAAGCTCCTGTTCATCACAGCGAAACGACCCCCAGCCCCTCGATACTTTCTCCGTCCAACGAAACGATACCATACAGTATTGACATGAAAGATAGCGAGTCGGTTTCCAAACTACGATACCAATATCACACTTGCGACACCGAATTCTGAGCTCCTTGAAGCTGGCGACACCGTTGAAGTAGTCTAGCGACATTAGCACCTTTCAAGATGCCTTCAATTGATGTTGCCATGGTAAGGAGCCTCCGAGGAGGTGTCCTGGAACGTCTACAAGATGTTGTAGCGAGTAGTATTGCGAACGAGATGCAAAAGCGAGATCTGATCGGCGACGCACAACAGAAGGCGTCTGATGTGAAGACTGCCTTTTCAAGTTGGGACAACTGTATGCAGGCTGTATACTGCAAGTATGTTGGACCGTGTTGACCAATTCATATGTCTTCTTGTCACTAACTGAATTGCAGATGGCCTGTTATTGCTATTATTGTCGTCGGAAGTCTGTTTCTCATTAGCATCATTACGTGTATTGTGCGATGCGCCTGCTGTGGTATGTCATGCTGCTGTAGCTGCTTCCGCTGTCTTAAATGCAGCGACTGCTGCGGTTGCTGTGACCCTCCAGGCGGCCGCAAACACAAATATCTCGATGCGCCATACGTTCCACCACATCACGGATATCAACAACAAGCGCCAATGCAAGCCTCATTTCCACAACAGGTACCACCGAGACCAATGGGAGGAGCCTCTGGACCTCCCCAGTATGCCGAATTCGATATGCCACATAAGGGTGCCGACGATTCACTTCCGCAAATGCCAAGCTGGGATAATGCTGGTTCTAAAAAGATAATGATGGAAGAAGAGGTGGAAATGGAACAGCTCAAGCCCCAAACAGCAGAACCGAAGAACCCCAAAGATTTACATAACGGTGGCCCCGTCAGCCCTATGTCTGCCTATGGAAATCACAATTCACAAGGTAGCTCAAGCACATATGCAAGCGGCGCTGCTGGTGCTGGTGCTGGTGCAGCTGCGGCCTATAACCAACGAACTGCTGGCCCCTTCGCTCAGAGAGACCAGGCGCAGCATCCCGGCAGAAACAACACTTATGGACCAGGTCAGCATAATTATCAGCAAAACCAAGGCTATCAACAACCTTATGGCTACCAGCAGAACCAAGGACATGGCCAGGACCTCGCCGTGGCATCTGATATGGACCAGAATCGCTTTTCTGACGGGTATGGGCTGGATCAACCCTATGACTCCCCCGCAGTCATGCCCGTCGCAGCCATTGCCCGACACCAATCTCCTGCACCCAGCACACATGGACAAGGCTTCCACCAGCCTGCCAGTCCCGGTTTTGCAGAAATGCCATCAGAGCCAACAGCACACTCAAGATCCCCTCATGTTGGCTACACTGAACTGTCATCCGATATGCATGGTGCTCAGGGACAGTCGGCATCGCAACACTACGCTGAAATGTCCGCTGAGCCTACTATGACGAGTCAAGCACGCAATATCCCCAAGATGGAATCGCCTCAGCAACACGTCTTTGAGATGCCTACAGATCAAGTTGCCCCAGTCGAATTGGATGGTGGGTTCGTTATGCCCGCAGCAAGCAACCGTCAAGCTGCCAACGAGCTACCTGGAAGTGACGGACACCGAACGTCACCCACCTCTCCCGCTAGAGGCGCACCGGAGGGCTATAGCATGAGGCGCCAAGGCACAGGAGAAAGCGCCGCAGGTACGTTCGGCGCCCGACGTGGGGATAACTCACCCGTCAGTCCTGATGGGTACGGCATGCGCCGTGCTGGTACAGGAGAACGCTCACCTGCGCCTCTTGGTGGCCCAGTCGCGTACGGCGCTGATTCTCGCATGCGCAGCTCACCTGCTCCCAGGTCTCCTGGGCCACTGTCACCAGCCAGCCCCATGTCCCCTCCAGGCGGCCGCGGCCTAGGCGGCAACCCTCGTAACTCTCCCGGCCCAAGAAGGACTCCTGCTCCTCGCGGAGATTACCGCTACACTCCTTCACCTCTAAACTCCCCCGGACCATATGGAGAGAGCCCATACGCCAGACCTCCTCCACCAAGAGAAGTTGTCAATCGATCCTACTCCCCGGGTCCTCAACGTCCGCCTCTGGCGCATCCAACTCCAGTTGCTCCCCCAGCACTCCCACCATCCTCCCTTGAATCTCCTCCCCACTCGCCGATCACAAACAACAGTGGCTTTGATTTCACTTCAGGATACTCCCGGCCCAGAACAGGCACCAACGAGCACAGTCGAAGCCCTGCGGAGCAACGTCCAAGTGAGAACAGAGATGGTTACCCCGGTTTCAAACCTTATAACCCCAACCAAAATGCCTACAACGGTCATTAAGTTGCATGTCAAGCGAAGTTCGGTGCTTTTGAGCTTTTAGAGTCGTTATTTATATTGGGAACAATGGGTGTGTGTATCTGTAACTCGGGTTGAACATGTGATGCGGCATATATGGCGTCTTGTTGATATTAGCTGTTTGTCGGTTTTAATGGATTGTCTTTGTTATCGGGCGTACGCATTTGAAATGCTTGTAGAAACAGTTATATGGAAACAAAATTGGATAGATGAGCGGTTTAACATGGACAAGATATAGACATTCCTGGTCAATGCCTCTCGTGAATAGCAGTTGTGAGGCGAGATTTTGAGAGCATAGCCGTAGTCGTCATAGCAAACAAGTTGGTGTCATATGATTTGAGCTAATGTGGAAAAAATGCTAGACTCCTATTTTACTCCAATTCATAACAGATTCCAAGAACAATGAATCAAAGACCATCGCTATAATGACGTTCCCTCGTGTACTGTTCCAATCATATGTGTCTAATCTAGTTTCCCATTCTCATACATATATAACAATCCTCGACCCGCGTCGGGTTCTCGGCGGAGGCCGTCGCAAGTCTACGCTAGCTTTCCTCCGTTTAGGCCATGGCGGCTTGAACTGCTGCCGATGACTGTAGGAGCATCACCATCAAGGTCTGGGTCATACTCGAGGTTGCGCTCCGAGTGGGCGCCCTTGTGGCCGCTCTCTCGAACTTTGGTCACTCCATGCTCTTCATCATCATCGCTGTCGAACTCGTCCTCGGGCGATGAGAGCAGTTGGTTGAACCTGCCCCGTTGGTCGTCCGTGTCGTCGGCGACATCATCTTCGTGGATAGGCTTCTTGATGAATGAGTCGATGATGTAATATTGCAATATGTTCATGATCAGCGGGAATATCATCATGACAAAAGCAATCTGAAGCTTTTCGTTGCCTTCGGTCCATCCCAACGCCCAGTCGCCGACGATAGAGATCCATGGCATGAGGATGAAGATGGCGAGGACGCAGATCTTCATGCCAAAAAGTCCACAGAAGTAAATGACAGACTGCTTAAGCCACCACCATGCGTTGGGTGGACTCCCATAATTTCCTGACTGAATGGATTCGCGAGGCTGTCCGAGCGGAGTGTACGATATAATATACGTGATTATGCGTAAGAGGACGATGAGGATGGGTATTCCCAGGGTAGTCTATGATGATTAGTTAGCAACATGTAATCGCGAGTTCTAGGCTTTAAAATGATGCCACTTACGTCGATTCCCAGGTTCAGAAGGTAAAAAGAGCAAGGATTTGGTATGTACGGATCGTCGGCCCTTGCCATCAGTCTCTGCGTCGTGCCAGGCTCAAGTTTAATAGAAAATCGACCGCTCGTCAACATTGACATGAAAATATTGGCGACGTGCACTAAAACTGATCCGAAGACTTGCTTAGACACATCGAAGAACCAAATCTTGAGGGGCCGCTGCGGCCTCTCCTTCCATCGCTTGTACACCAAAGACAGCAAAGCCAAGGCACCTAGCGCGGCCTGTACCAGCAGGGCAAAGGATCCAAGCAGTTGGCACTCTCCTTCAGCATCCTTGGGGCTTGAAGTAGCGGCGTGAGATGGTTGCGATGACGCGGTAGGAAGCGCGGCAGATGTCATAGCGGATGTCATCGTCGCCAGGACGATTGAGGCTGTGTGCTGTATAGGATGGTCGACGCCGATATTGCCAGAGGCAGCATCCCGCACTGCCTGGACTTCTTCGGGGGTCAACATGTGAAATATATCGCTCGATTACGTCGGTATGTGTTCGATGGCTAGGGGGAGTATGGCGTAAGTGCAGCACTATCGTCAGATGGTGACGCCAAGCACCAGGGCCAGGACGTGAAACGCGGCAGTGGTTACGAGGAGAGCGCGGTATGAAGAGGATTCTGCAAGGCGACTCCGGCGATATGGGAGGGTGGAATGTCGCTGGGAGGTGAGCGAAACTATTTCGGCGCTGTTCGTGATGTGACGAGATAGAATGGAACGGAGGGAAAATTGGTTGAGGTATGTATCAAGCGTGACAGTCACCCGAACGTGGGGACGAATGGTTGTGGCTGAATGCCGTATTGGAAGTGACAGAGGCGCTGTAGCAGGTGATGGGACAGCGGGAGGGGCGAAAGTTACTTTTCGCTGGCGGGAGTAGCAGAGAGGTACATGCGTTAGTAGGTGGCCCTATGACGCCCTGACTGGCTGTTGGCATCCAGATTCTTAGGGGACAGAACCCCACACAATGGGGGATGCCTGGCGCTAACAATTACTTCTGGTGCAGCACAGAGTCCAGCACAGCACAGCACAGCACGGCGGAGCGCACCCCATCGGCCCAACGTGCTTCCATGCTCCGAAAGGGGGCTCCAGCCAGAAAAAGTAATTCGAGCAAAAAGTTGAAGCTGTCGCGCATTGAGCTGCAGCAACCACGGCCATTCTTTTCCGCCACCACAACACCACAGAAATGTTTCGCACACGGTTACGGGCATCGGGGGGTGCTCTCACTCAGAGCCTCCGCTCTGCAGCCACATCATCCAGCAGAGCTGCCGCTCCCTTGGTCAATGCTCGCAGACAGCTTCACAATGTCCCTACATTACAACACGACTTCTCCGAGGGCGTACCCAATTTGATGAGCCCTGGCGGCTTTGCGATTGCTTGGACGGACTACATGACGCTCATGGTTGAAAAGCTCAATGCTCTTACCACTGGTAAGATTCTTCCCCGGCCAGAATTGGGACACATTATAGACACGTGGACAAGGTTCCTAGTTGCTGGCTCGCATCCTGTCCCGAACGCCAATTGCACCATTTGCTCAGTAGCAAGACCCTGCATACTAATCATGCTCCTCCAGGGACCGAGCTCGAAGACAAGGACACCAAGACCATCGCCCTCATGACCGCCCGCGAACCCAACCAGGCACCCATCTTCAACTATGCCTCCATGGCGCACAACAACCACTTCTTCTTCCAAGGCATCGCGCCCAACGGCACACCTATGCCGGATGTCCTCCGCCAAGAACTCGAAGCCTCGTTCTCCTCCATTGAAACGCTGCGCCGCGAATTCATTATCACTGCCTCCGCCATGTTCGGCCCCGGCTACGTCTGGCTTGTCAAGGCTGGACCTGCTGAGTATCGTCTGCTGACGACATATCTCGCCGGATCGCCCTACCCAGGTGCTCACTGGCGCGCTCAATCGACCGACATGAACACGGTGGGATACGGTGGCTCTGCCAAGAGCTACTTCAAGAACCAAGTGCTCGGCGCAAAGAAGCGAGGTGGCGACTTGCCCCCTGGTGGTATTGAACTCGAGCCCCTGTTGTGCCTTAACACCTGGGAACACACGTGGCTCCTGGATTGGGGTGTTGGTGTCGGCGGTAATGGTGGCAAGGCTGCTTTCGCAGAGGCTTGGTGGGAGCTGATTGACTGGGAGCGTGTTGCGCAAAAGTCTGGTGTCTTGCGACCCGAATTCAAGTCTGCCACCAGCGACTCATAAAAAGCGCAGCGAGGCAAAAAAGGGATGAATAAATTAATTATGCAAAGCGCAAATTACACACCACGGGCTATATGTAGCGTTTGAGGTGTCTGTATCATATTTTGTTATGTACTTTATACAGGATTCAAAAACAAACCTTCACATTACTAGCCTGGCCGTTCGTTTTTCACCTGCGAATCAAGTTCAGAAATAAGTATTGCGATAATGCTGATATTCAAATGCTATGAGGATTTGCTACTTTTGTGAGCGATGAACAAATGAAGGCGACTAAAAGGAGAGAAAAATGTGCAAATTGGTATAGTAAGAGCTTGCGCAGCAGCTAGTCCGTCGAGGAGAGCGTGTAGTCGAGAGAAATGAAGATAGGAAAAGCCACCCAAAATCAGAAAAACTCCAAACCATGACAAATTATGACAAATCATGAAAGAAAGATAGAAACCCATAGTAAAGAGAGCAGGAAGAGCGTTTGTATGTTGCCTCATAGCCAACCGGTCATGAGTCTTGCTCAAGAGCCGATCCAAGGAACTATGCTTTCAGACAATGCTGAAGAAAGGAAAGCGAAGAGAGAATACCAGACGGGCGATTAGATCATGTTGCCATTGACGCTAATCTCAAAGCCGTCTCCCTTTTGCTTCATGGCCTTGGCCAGCATCAGCTCGCGCATCCAGTCGATTCGATCATCTCGACTCTTGACGGCAAAATGATGGGTCTTGCCAGTGCCATTGACACCGTCAGCACCAATTCCTTGAGGAGCCTGCATGGCGCTGTCGCGCTTTCTAAGCTTGGCAGCGGTCTTATCCTGGGGAATGAGCTGGAAGCTAAAGGCGGCGACTGGGTCGCTCTTGTCACGGCTGTGCTTAATATTCACAGCCTTGAAAGCTGCGGAGAGCTTGGATGTAGAGGCAAGACTGGAGCATGCAATAGCATAGTCATCAATGTCGATGTACTCAAGAGTCTTATCAATAGTCTCCTGGTCTTTGTGCATGTTCAAGCGAGTTCCCTTAACAGTGAAGAAGCCATCCTGCCACTCGTGTCTGAGCAGGCGAGTCTTGCGCTTCTTCATCGGCCCTTGGAAGCTGACGCCATTAGCCTTTCCAGGTGAACTGTTGGGTGGGCTGACTTGCTCCACGTGGTTGGTGTCAAGATCAGTCCAAGGATATACGCCACGCGGTGGTGGTTTCATTTGAACCTGCGCTTGAGGAAACTGTTTAGGAGAGATGTCCTGAGGAGAAGGTGTCTTGGACTGTCTGCGAAATGGCTGAGACTCGTTGACAGCAGGAAGAATGGGGAATGATGGACGACGAGCAGAAGCACGCGACTGAGATCGTGGCTGCGTATATCCAACCGAAGCATTGTGTGCTCTGTAGCTCATATCTGGAGGCACAGACTGAGACGCATCACGGGCTACGGGACCAAGTGGCACTGCCGTGACTGGCACATCCATCTCAGAGAATGGAGTACCAAATCTGTATGGGTTTCTGGGAGTTTCCAGATCAGGTGATCGGGGATCAGCCTTCTCCATCTGATAGGGAACAAACTCCTGTGAGGAGCGGCCAGAGCTGTGGCCAGAGCCCTGAGTGCTAACAGAAGCCCTAGAGGGAGCTCCTCGATTCTGCTTAGGGTGGCTAGGAATGGACAGCTTGGGCAGTCTTCGAAGGCCATGATGGGCATGGTTCTGTACTGGTGCAGTGATTTCGAATGGAGGAGTAGGGGGAACCTGTTCGTTGACGTTGTGTTGTTGAAAGTTAAGAAACTGTCGAACGTTGTCTTGAGCATCACGCGATTCCATGTTGCGAAGAGTAGCTTCCTGGAGATAATGGAAGGGAGTGAGGCCACCGGGACCGAGAACATCAGATGAAGCAACAACCGATGTCACAGCATCGGAAAATGGACGTGGCAGTTCGTTTGGGTCCAAGGCTCTTGCGGTTTCAGGATTGCCGACGTCGCCATAGACCATAACAGTACCACCAGCATTGATGTCAATGTGAGGATTAGCCTTCTTGAAGTCATCAAGGGCTTTCTGCTGTCGACGCCATTTGCTGCAGTTCTCTCCTTTGGAGCAGTTGTGAACCTTGGGAATGACTTGTTCAATGCCGATAATAGAAACAGACTCTGATGGCATGATGTGGTCATCAGGTGCCTTTCGTCCCCCACGTCGAGCATTGCTGGTTTGGCGAGCTGGTGCAGCTGCGTCATTCTTTCTCATCTCACGTCTGACCTCACGGCTCGGTGTATCTTCGATCGGAGTACTCGCTCGAGGCGAAGGGGGTTGACTGGGTTCGCCCTTGAGAACCTGGATTTGGGTCCATACTCCTCGTCGAATGCCAAAGGACTGAATGTCGAGTTCACGAAGGTCTTCGTACCGCAGTGTCATGAGAATGGCACCAGTAATGTCGTTTTCAATGAAGCGATCAGCGATGCGAAGCTCAATGCCAGCATTGAGCATAGATTGCGCGACCATCTCAGGTGTCCACGAAGGTAATGTTGACACGTCCAGTTCCTCATCGGTGTACTCAAAGGGACTGTTGCGGCGACGAGACATTGGAGGTCGGATGGCAGGTTCCAATGTTACTCTGGGCTTTGGTGTCATAGGTGATAGTGATAGAACGTAATCCTCTTCATACTGATGATAATGAGAGGGGTCCGTGGAGCTACGAAAGAGGTGAGGGCCCCTTGGCCCTTCGATTGCCCTTGACCATTGTCCGGAATGACTGGATCTTGGGGTGGGAACTTCATCAAATGACGACAGCGTAGTGTGACCAGCCTGGCAAGGTCTCATTAGCACCAAACCACAGTTAGGTCACGTATACAATTGGTGTACTTACAGACTGCAAGCTGACTCGGGGAGAGTTATCCTCAGCATCAGTGACAATGATTTCGTCGTCATCCCAGTCAGTGTCTGCAAATTCTGTGGCAACTGACACTGGTCTGCGGGATGTATCGGGAGCAGCAGTGAAGAAGGTATGCTGCAAGAAGGGCTTTTGCTTCATCTCCTGGAAAGTGAGACGCTCACCAGGTTGCAATGGTGCAAACTCCTTCAAGTGGTGTTAGCTCAGCTCAAGATTCACCTCAGTATAAGGGCCATTTGCATATGATACTTTGACTTACCATGGTGATGTTGTTTATAATACTTGTACTGTGATAAAACTCGGTGTGGGTGAGCGGACAGATGGCCGCCTGCGTCTTGTTGAGCCGTTGCCGGCGGGTTGATGCAATAATCTAGTTTGACGAAAAGAAAGAAACACTAATGTTGATGTTGTAACAAGAACAATATCTGTGACTACTTGAGAATCAAGATCTCAAGCACCAAAGGAGAGCAAAACATTAACGAGGTCACAAAACGGAAAAGGGAAACTGAGGATGCGGGCTATCAAGGAGGCTTGAGCAGTTATGTATCTCCCCTCAGCGTTCTGGGCCAAAACTCCAGACAATTCACACAGGTGGTAGCGCCGAGTGATGGGACACACTGGTCTGCAGCATTGTGACTGAACTAGTGGGACAAGAATAGCATACTGGGCTCTCCTGCACTGAGCCGGGGGTCACTGGGGGCCTCGAAAGAGGCGGTAGGTGCTGTGACGGTCTGCACACTCTTGCAGCGGAGAGCTCTCATTGGTGAAAACTAACAATAGCGTCAGGCCTGTCGCAGGGGGCGGCGCGAAGAGAGCGTTTTTGATTGGCCCATCGGCCAAGTGCCGGTGTTGAGCACGCTGCCCAACCTCTCCAGCGCTGGCGTCCATGTCGACGAGATGCCCCTCAATGCTACCCGACACTGCATGCATGGAGCTAGCAAGGGTCTGCCCATGCTCCGTTGTGAGTTCTGAGAGGGCGATTCGCTGCATGTGTCACCGCAAGCCAGGGTGTTTAGTGCCCATGTCCGACTAAGACTGGCTGGCCCCGCCGCAAGCTGGCTCACACATCTTGTAAGCGCTGAGATTGAGGCTTCTCCACCACACCCGCGAGGAGCTGGACGGTGATTTTCGCACTTTGCAGCAGGATGATAGTGGTCCTATAGTGGCGGTCGTCGTGGTGGTCACTGTGCAGGTTTTTGGCTTCTTGACTCCAGCCCCGGTTAGGCATGGCGCCGCACCAAGGTATGACTGGCATGCAGAACTTCTGTGCAAGCCATTGTTGCAGCCGACGGATAGGCCATCCAACCAGCCCGGCAAGGATTGCGTGAATTTTACATCCCACATGTAGTGCAACCACCTTACTTGTAAGTATGCATGAGAGCCATTACACCACGTTAGCTCCAACTGTCCCGCAGCGGCACAGCATGCGCGGCCTGGCGGATCGATACATAAAGCTCCATGCGGGACAACTATTTCCTTGACATCGTGAAGACGTCCGATTCGAACTTACCAGCACCGGCCTTTGGCTGCTTGCTTCGAGTCTGCAGTGAGCCCTCCCAATGGAATGTCACGGTACATGGAATTTTGGTTCTCCAGGCGGAAAGGACTGGGGATGACTGCTCAATATCCACCGCCTCTTTCTCCACCCGGCCCGTGGTTAACGAGACGGCACTTGGAGGATCAGAATAAGGTCATGTCTGTGCATTGCAGATGAGGTTTTGCGATGGGTTTCTTTTGACAGCCGGTCTTACGAGCCGATCGATATTACAACGGCTGGATGCTGCGTCGAATTGTCGAAATGCCAAACCTGGATCTGCAACAAATATACCTGGCTATCATGTTGTCGAGGTTGAAGAATCAAGTCTGTTTCAAAAACGGAAAGTCTGTGTCCACAGGTGGCGCTGAAGCCACAACGGTGATGGCTTCTCGACACCCAGCCTGCTACTATTGATAAGAACGGCTACGAAGCAGAACACGTCGTATTAGACAGTGTAAGTCTACCGTTGAAGTGTCAGACATTTCCATCCAGCAAAGCCGTCGCACCTGCTGGCACATGTCTCAAACACTCTGGGCCAAACCAGAAACAAAAATGGACGCGGAACTTCTAATTACATCCAAGCTAGTGATGTTCAGACTGATTCGTGGCAATGTCTCGCTTGAGGTTTCCGAAAACGATCTACAAAAGCTGTGGCAAGAGATAGGACTAACGCAAGCTGCGAACGTGATCAGGGAAAAGCCAGCTTTGTTGCATGTCATGTGCAATAAATTTAGAGGAGCCTGGCAAGGTCAAGCTTGATAGGTCTTTGGTACCTTTGGTAATATGGCGGTCAGTTCCAAGGCCTTGATTTTCAAGCTTAGCCATTGTGGCCATGGCCTGACCAGCTAAGTGGGCAGACGAAGAATTCAAGGGTGGGATTGATTCCAACCCCGAATGTCTTGTGATAGTGAGGATGAATTAGCGACTGCCAATTGACGGTTGGGATGGTGTTTTGGACCAAGCAGCCTTAATCACCTTTTTTTTTTTGGTCGACCGCCGTTTTACTTGACAGGGCAGGAGCTTTGGGGCATGCAGGACGGCAAGGAACTTTGTTTGAGTGTGTCTTTCCTTCCTGGTCTGGAAAGCTGTTAGTAAAAAGCCTCCCGCCACAGCCGGGGCCCGCAAGTGCTCCTGTTGTTGCCATTTGTTTGTGGTGGTTAGTGGAGAACAGCCTGGAGGAAGGAGGGGGCGTGCGTTTACAAGGAAGGACCAGGGTCCGATCGTTAGCGGGTGACGGGTGGGTTGCGTCCTGTGCTCGTACTGTGCGTACTGTGCGTACTGTGCCAGGCTCGACCACTGCATTGCAGGGTTCTTTAGCACACCTGCTGCCCATTTTTAACAAATGAGGTGACGGAACTGCAATGGGGTCGATTTGTTTGGCTTCACGAGCCGTTGCTCATCCTAGCTCTTCCGGAATTACAACGTGGTAGTCTCCCTCCCACTCGTCCATTCACCAGTCCGATCCAGGCAGCCATATTGTTGCAAGTCACGCATCCCCGTCCACATCCTAGCTTGTCATTTTACCCCATCGCCCAATGGACGAGTGAAACGACTTTCAGCCATGTCTATTGGCCTGTCAGCCGTTTATCACAATGCTACCATGCTCAATTCGGAATATGGAGGTTCTTTTCGATTTTGCTGCTCTTGGGACTGGGCTCTTCGACAACCCATTGTTGATCCCTCGGCTGTCAGTCTGGATCAAGTCTGGACCCCCAGAAGATGCACCGGCCAGGCCTTACTTGCATGCGCGTTAAAAGGCACTAACCATTGTCTAGGCTTGTTGTCCAGGCTTGCGTGGGGAGTGCATCGACAGCTGCTTCGTCATGGGGATGAGACCGAATGCGTCTCTTCCACGCGGCTGCCATATGTCCGCCGCAGCAGAGATAGGGACGACGGAGGAAAAGGGAAAAAAGCAACTGGTCAAAAATAACAAAGCTAACAAGCAAAGATGGACATTCCAAGGCCAAAAGTGGTGCCCTGCTGGTCAGGCGGCCGAACACGCTGCCACCCACACTTGTTGTCTGCTACATGGGTTGAGCTTCGTCTTCTCCTCCTCCCAAAAGCACTCTGCAGATCGGGGTCTCCATGCAAAGAATGGATTGGACTTTCGCGACCGACCGTATCCGAGCCGTCCGATACCCTCCCCCCTCCCTTGATGGATGAGTTTACTGGCACGGAGCTAGCTAATTAATTCGCCTGAAGTGGAAGCCAATTTCGATAACCTTGCCGGGTCATGGGTCTTCCCTCCCCGCCCGCTCAGAGCTAACTGGTCTAAGTTGCCGGGGAAGCTCAGGAGTTACGCAGCCCGTTATCAATTCCCAGTTCTCATTTACCAGCGCGCGAACAATGCAACGGAATCGCGCTATGAAACACATTAATAAAAACGCGGAAATTGAGTTCAGTCTCGCCCTGTAGCCGAAAGTTTATTCTTGCGCAACACATGTGGCAGTGGGCCCAAGCTCAAAGTTCATTGACTACATTCAGCCTTGGTTGAGAAGCAGCTCCCATCAACTCCCGTCGCCACAACAAGGAGCATTGTGCGCTGAGGCTTGGCAAGTCTCGTATGGTAATTTGTAGTTTACCAGTCTGGAGAATTCGGTTTCTCATCGCTGCTCGCCGCCGTGCGGGGTTGCGCAATTGTGGCAGAATCAGAAATGGACAGACAAGACGAGACGGCCCGTTCAGGTCAAGATGTCGTGCCCAACACGGCAATTGCAATGCAGGTCAACGAACTTGGTGTTAACACCCGCATAATGTTTGCTCATATATCTATTTGATCTCTAGTGCCACAAGTGACATGTCAGGGACAATGGGTGGCGGGCGAAAACCTGTGGCTGCAAGGTTTTTGCGGCAGCTTTCACCTCCATCAGCTCGATGCCCACGCTGGATTCACAGAGGCGTTGACATGTGTCTGCAGCCACAACGGTCGAGAGTATGCATTCGCACTACGCAATCATGCAAAAATTGTATTATTTGCTTTTTCTTTTGTTATCGTCTACTGTGGCTGCCACTAAACTTGATGAGCATGGCATGCGAGATAAAAGTAGCAGCGAGATTAAAATATGTTGTTTAGGGTAAGCTACAGCATCAATACAGGAATTCTTCCCTTCGATCATTTTGGTCACCACGACATTATCAGATAAACAAGTGACTTCAATTCTGGGTAGGCATTGACATGATAAAGCTTTTTCGAGTCAATTGGATCAATCGCTTGCTAGCCACTGTGCATCACTGGCGTACTCTCCAACCCAATGAAGACAGTTACGCCCTGTATCAACATAGTCGTCTCAACAGGAACAGTAGGGTAACTCATCAGGACAACCACCTTACGGGCAAGAAGTTTCCCGGCGTCAAGGAATGCCATCGTGGATTGGCACCTGAGTGGAGATTTGGAAATTAACCCAACAAGCGGCCAAAGCAAAGTGGCATAAATTAAAAATAGCATACTGACTGTATGAGCAAGTTAGCGCTGGACAAGCAACAGCACGTCATCCTCAGTGCCATGCAAGCGCTGAACGGCGAAGGTAACCTCTTTCTAATTATGGACGAAATTCCCCTCACAAGCTGGACTACGGATAGTGCGACGCTCTCTGTGAGTGAGCGTGCGCGAGAGGTGTGGTAACCGTCCGTCCACTATTTGTACGGCAGGTATGGGTATCGGAGAAGAGGGTTTTGTGGCTTCGGCTGTTGTGAGTTGCGAGGACTTTAGCCTGGACAAGCTGTGTGCGTTGTCTCTGAATGCGACAGGGTTAATGAGACCTCAGTACAGGTTGACCTCGGTCAACACACAGTGGCAGCGTGTGATTAACAATGGCTTTCCAGTGCTTTTGCACTTGATGCGAGCGTTGAACATTGGAGCCATCACGCTACTCTCTCACCGAAGTTGACAGGCCCGAAAAGGAAATTTGAACTCAGCTAGCCTCTGATTTAGTGAGCAACTTGTTTAACCTAGGGGAAGGCCGGTCAATGGATGGTTGACCATTGTGATAGCGACAAGCGAAAGTCGGAGAAGGGGAGCCCAAGAGAAATGGCTGGCAGGGTCGGTCAATCAGTTACCCAGTCACTCTCGGTCTTGCTCGCTCCCACCTCTTTTTCACTCAGGCTTGGGTCCTTTTGGCATCCCACCCCCAACGAATTGCTGCTAGCAAGGATTAAAGACCCACGAGATCATAACTGCAGTCCCCCCAGCAGCTTCTGAGCCGTGATTGGCCATAACGGGGAGGGACCCTTGTAGGCGCTAATGCACAAGATAACCAATCTCGATCGTCGAAAGGGTTTTGAGAAACAACGCTTGGCCAGACACTTCAATTCGGTTGGTCCCGCGGGCCGCTGCTGCTGCAAGAGAGAGCGTTTCGTCACACGGCTGGACCAATGAGCGTCGAGCGCAGGGGTTTCTCCCCTCCCCAATATCACCACTTGACGCTAAAATGCAACTATGCCGCCACAGATCCTACCTTAAGTGCCCAGTTCTTTTGTTCATGGCGTCGCCCATCCTTGTCAAAAACAAAAGTGAGCGGAACGGAGGGAAGCCAAAAGTGACCTGGTTGTGTCTCACTGAAGCCTGCCTGGCCGTTGTACCGGTCGCCCATGTCTGTGCTGCTGAGAAGGCTTCGGCAGAACAAACCCCAGCCTGATCAAGCAGGCTTGCAGCAGCTTCGGCTTTTCTCACACCCTTGCAACGCCGAAGTGGTCGTCTCTGTCCAGACCTACTGGTAGAGGAAAAATCAGAGAGAAAAACAACTCCCCCCACATCTGTCCGTTTTCTCAGCTAGCTCACACATCCAGCCTGTCCCGATGCCCACCTACACTGAGAGGAAGGATTGCCATGAGCTGTATTTAGGTGGCTAATGCCTTGAGAGTCGGGTGATCGCAGCAATAGTGGAAAGTATGCAAGAATATCCACCAATAGAGACCTTGACCGCTCTTGCCAGCGTGATACGACTTGACAAAGACTTATCGTCGACCACCGCGTGTGGCTACACCTGCATGAGGAGTATGGTTTCTGAGGTCTTTGTACGACTTGAACCTTTGGATTCGTTGGACGCACAAGGACATCACATATGCAATAGTATAGAGGAGCTAATATGGCTGCAGGTGAAGTGTGTAATATGGGCTGATTCCCTTTCTAAGAAGCCGTTCTACCACGGACATGTAGTGGTGCATTGCCGTATGTGAGCCAGTGTGGATGCTAAGACAGAAAGCGGCAAGGTGCTGCTGTAAGTTGGGGGTGCGTGGAACCATGTTACGCTCTGCTTGAGTTGTCCATCGCGAGGTGTGCCAGGGTTTCAAGTCCAGTATAGGACTGGACATTTGACTGATATGATACATGTAGCCTCGAATCACCATTACTCCGGTGAGCAATGGTGATGGGAACAACCCGGCTTGCCGAGATTTATCATGGGATGACCCCGTTTCCCTATTGACCATGGATCAATCTAAGAGGAAGCGGAGATTGGCTAACAAGGCAGGGATCTAGGAAACCAGAGGAGACTACGAAAAAAGAGTCAAAAACGAAAAGCGGCTTGCCGAAATGTGGTGTGATTGCATGTTGATCCCCTTTTTGGCCCAAAATAGTGAGCAAAGCAGAGCGGCGCGATGCACGAGTATCCCCTTAGGTCTGCGCACCCTGGTCTATGAGACATCCAACAGAGTAGCATTGAGCGCATACCTGGTGTAAAAGGATCCGCAGAAATTTGGGGCAGGAAGAGAAACTGACCAATCTCGAAGAGAATCGCTAAGCGCAGACCTTTGCGTGAGCAGAAGGTGCATGTGGGTGTGTGTGTGTGTGCTGGAGAGGTTCGAGTTGCAGCCAGTGTTCAAAAATAGCAACACACACCAAGCCCGGTCTAAGCTGCGAGAGGGTGAGAACCAGTGGCTCGACGATGGGCCTCGAGTGAAGCGGCCATGATATAAGGGTTTGCGTTGCCGCCCAGATTTGAATTTAGTCCTCTTTCTTTTGGTGTGCAGGCGAGAAGATTTTGGTGTCGACCAAGGCTTTGTTTCTCTTTTAACCCATATTGTTTTATCCCATTTTGCCCATCTTTTTCACCCAACGCTTGTTACCATAACATACATACATACACACATACACCAAGTCAATAGCAAGCCGGACTTGCTTGGAACTCATTCAGTCATTCAATATTTCCCCTCATTACATTTTGTTACATTTTATTTATCCCCTTTCTATCACCTTCATTTCCCTAGTTGCTCTCTGCCTTCATTGGGTAACTGATAACTTGGTTACATTGAACGGTATTGCCAGCTCACAACTTGGTACCATTTTCCTGGCGAAATTGGACTTTACAACCACTCACATAGCAGAGTCTAGCTGTGGAAGACCCTTGCTTACCCAAAAACCACCCAAAATCACTGGTTGGCAGCTTTGCTCCGCCCCTTGAGTCGATTTGGCAGGACGCACTAGTAACAGCAACGAGGGACTCGATTCCTGCTTTCTGTTATTTTTTGCCTCTTGCTACCCTGTCCCCTGTCCCCTGTCCCACTCGGCCGGTGGTCGTCCGTCTCTGTCACCCTCTTCTCTCGTTGCAGAGGAGAGCCAAGTCTTACACCACTGACTAGGCACACAGTACCCAACACTGTGTGCTTGTGCTCGAGTACTCGGCGCACCCCCCTCCAACCACACAATCCCCACTCCCTTCCTGGAAAGGAAGCCCGGCCATACATAATGTCAACCCAATCCCCCAATGTGTATGCTGCAGCATTTGGCATCAAGGCAAACATGGCTGTCGCAAAGACTGTCAACAAGACTGCCAAGGTCAGAAAGAGCTCGAAAGCAAAGAACTCTGCTGAAGAAGATGCAAACTCACATTTGCACCGCAGATCAAGAACAGGTAAGATACTCTCCCCTTCGCTTTGCCCGGCTCGCACCGTGTAAGTGGTTGGCAGCAAGGTCAAAACAGCTTCGCGACGCAGGCATCGTCTTTTTTCTTTTGTGCGCTTTTTTGCGCATGCGCAATGCAATTTTCCTCCATACTCCAGCTTCACAGCATTTACTAACAGGGTTCTGTCCCAATAGGATGCTATACCTGCCGACTGAGACGAAAGAAGTGCGATGAGGGCGCTCCTCTCTGCACCGCTTGCAACCACCTTGGTTTGCAATGCGAATACAGACGACCAATCTGGTGGAGCAACACCGAAGCTCGTCGCCAACAGAAGGAGGATATCAAGCTCATCATTAAGCGCAAGAAGCTCACCGAAAAGTCAACAAACACCATCCAGACCTCAATGAGCTCTCCTCCCAGCTTGTCGCATTCTCTCCCTACTTCAGCGACTTGCACAGAGCCTCTGGACAGGACAAGATCCGCTTCCATCGACTCGCGAGCTTCAGGTGCATTCAACTTCAACAGCCCACCTCCTGGCTCTGAATACGTCACATACAACTCTCACGTTCCCCCAGAGTTTATGTACAACAGCAATGGCTACTCACCTTACGAGGTGGATGTCAAGACAGAGCGACAGATGTTTGTCGACGACGTCCCCACCCTGCGCGAATCTCACATCTCAACCTTCAGCACATACCAAACACCTCCCCCTCCCGGCACTGTCTTGCCTCCTGGTCACCAATTCCCTGGCGGCTGGACCGAACACTACCACCAGGAGCGCAAGCAGTCTCTCGCCGAGGAGGCTCTCAATGTTAACTTCTTCGACTTTGCTCACGGCCCTGCCCAAGAGTCGAGACAAATCAAGGTTGAGCTGGAAGAGAACGACCAGCGTTTGTTAAACCACTTCATCCAACACGTTCTGCCCATCATCTTCCCCATCTTGGAGTCTAACCAACACGGCTCCGTGAGCTCAGATCTCATCCTTCCCGCTCTGCAGTCCAACACCATGTATCTCCACTGCTGTCTTAGCATTGCCGCCCAACACCTCAAGACCTACGGCAATGTAGACAAAAAAGACCTGGACCAAGATGTCATGAGACATCGGTATGCTACTATCTGGTCGCTGTGCGAAGCTCTCCAGCGCGACGAGAACCACCAACAGATTCTCGAAGCTACTCTTGGTCTCATCTTCTTCCAATGCATTGTTGGCCGCCCTGATGATGGTCTCTTGGATATTCCCTGGCACCAGCACTTCCAGGCAGCTATTAGCCTCGTCCAGAAGCTTGATCTGCCCCGTCTAGTCTCAGACCCCAACACTCCCACCATTCAACCCCCCTTCAACATGACTCTCACGGCATGGATTGACATTCTTGGCGCTACTATGCGGGGCATGTCGCCAACATTTGCCCACACCTACCGTGAGAAGCACCTCTCGGAGAACCCTCACCTTGGTCTCCGCGAGCTCATGGGTTGCGAGGACCGCGTCATGTATCTCATCTCTGAGATTGCCTGTCTCGAGTCTCTCAAGGGCACTGGCATGGACGATTTCATTCTCTGCCAGCACGTTTCTTCGCTTGGTGAGCAAATTAGCTTGACTGAGGTTAATGAGACTCCCCCGAGAAGTCCATTCAATGAGAATGGCACCCTGTCTCCCAAGCAGCTCTCCAAGAACATCACTGCTGCTTTCCGCCTCGCTGCCCGTATCTACTTGTGCAGCTTGGTCCCTGGATTCCACCCTGGCCAAGACTCTGTCATGGCTCTGGTAGACAAGCTCACTGGCGTTCTTCAATACATCCCCGCTGGAGCTGAAGGCTTCGACAAGAGCCTTGTTTGGGTTTACCTCATTGCGGGATCTGTCAGCACTGCCGGCAGTGGTTTCCGCCACCATTTAGAGGACCACGTCGCGCAGCTCGGAGAGCAAGCCAGGAGCGGCTCTTTCGGACGCATGGTGACTGTTCTTCGCGAGGTGTGGCACCACAACGACAACTTGTCGGGCGCTGCTACCCCCGGCTCCTCAGCATCCGATGCTCCACGCCATGCCCACTTCAGAGACATCATGGCTGTCAACAACTGGGATCACCTCTTGATCTAAGTTGGTGACAATTCTTTCTGTTTCTTCTTTATATCTCTCTTCTTTTATTTTGTTTATTTTTCTTCTTTATTGCTCCTAGGGAGCAATCTCATACCTACTGGGATAAGGTATTAGAGTATGCCGCGAGGCATCGGCGCGGCAATTGGTTATTAGAGAAACACCACTTTTACTTTTAGCAAAGCCTTGTTATTTTCGACACCAGGAAGCCGAGACCACTGGTTGGGAACACCACAGGTGGTGATTGGAGGATGATGATTGATGATGATCCTGTCTCTTTGGCTTGTCCTAGAGAGCAGGACGGAGGATTTTTCTTTTTCTTTTTTTTTTCCAACCCCCATTTTCTCAAATGTCTCCTTTATTTTTGCTACAGACATTTTGGGGTCCATTCTTTTGTTTCAAGCGTTTACAATTATATACCAGAACGGGCATTGGGATGCTGGCGTAACTGGGCAGTTTCATGTTTTTTTTTCTTCATCTACTTTACTATTATTCGGGTATGGAGGGAAGGCAAAGGACGGGTATGTTTGTATGTATGGGATTCATGCATGGTATGACGGCAGGCTCTGGGAAGTCTCGGGCACATATGGGACTGGAGCCCTGCCTTTTGGCAAACAGTAGCAGAAGTAGGCATAGCTACAAATTAGAGGAAAAAGGATATCCCCTCCAATGCATGATTGCAACCTTTAGTGATGTGCCACTGCCTCTAAGTCTCAACAGCACAGTGACGGTACCATGGCAACACGTTCTCTTTCAACTTGATTCACGCACACCACCTTGGTGGCTGGTTGGAGAAAGCAAGATTGCTCCATACAGTATGAGAAGCACACCCCCCTCGTCTGGATCCAATGCACAGTGCCGATGGGGAAGAGTCTAGTGAGGTTTGAAGCTAAAGTGGGTGCATATTCTGGATCGCCGCGGAAGTGCACCTTGTGATACCAAAAGATTTGACAAGAAACGACCAAAAACAGAAGGGCTGGGGAGGGAGGCGTCTCAGCAGCAGGGCCAAAAAAGCAAGCACAAAGTCGAGTCCTCGTGTGGATCAGGTGTAACATGAAGCTCACAGCCGGTAGCCGACATGAGAATTTAGCAATGGAGGTTGTAGTAATGGACGAAGCAGTAGTGGGAATAGTCAGTGCGTTTCCGAGTCCTGTCCTCTTTTTGCCTCAACTGGACCAATCCAAGTGGGCGGAGGGGGCTTTGAGTGTTGTGCTAGATGGAGAAGGAGATGTTCATTGTTTACAGGACGGAACAGAAAGAGTGGACTAAAGACCCTTGGATGGAGTTCACGGGAACGGTGAGTGTGAAAGAGCTATGACGGTACGGGTATAGTGTAGTAATGGAGGAGCCAGGCAGAAGTGAGGGAGTATACGGCGTCCTTGTGAGATAATGGCAATTACAATGGAGTCAATCTAGAATGAAGCTAGCGGGGAGTGGATAGGGGAAAGAGTTGAGAGAACCCTGACCGCTTCACGGAACTCGTTTGGCGAGAAACTTGGTAAAGTATTGAATGTCGAGAGGGGTGGCTGATGAGGGGACAGATGAGGGGCAGGCAGACATCAGTTGGAAGGTGAAGGCAAAGAGTCGGTGATAAGGCGAATGGGTAAAAGGATGGCGGGAAAGCAGACTACTATGGACTAGTTGCATCAAGTATTGACGGCGGCACTGTGCAGTATCCAGTAAAGTTACATGTACGGAGCACGGTAAGGCCGCAAAGTTGAAAATGGTACAGAGTTGAGGCGAGTGGAATGAGGGGTTCTTGTGGCCAAAGGAGGGGTTGGACAGAGGTGGAGGATCGTCAAGGTGAAGAAATAAACAGGCTCCAGTAGGCGAGTGGGAAAATGGTCCCGACGTTGGCTGAGTGGAGGAAGCTAATGCAAGTCATTATGGCGAACAGACCTTTTCTCTTTCTCGGACGTCGTTTGCGTATCTTCCTGTAGCGGTGGGTTGATCGATTCAGGAGAGGGGAGGGGCAAAGTCGGAGAAGAAGAGAAAAGAGGCGCTATTCTTTTTACGGCTTGCAGGGATAATGGATGTTGTGCATCTGTTGTCGAGGACGGTACTTTACTTTGAGGCTTTACGGTGGCGTGAATGTGGTGGTGGTGTGCATGAACTGGTGCTTGCATGTACACATCCCATCACAATAGGTCTGGGCGTTAGTAAATGATATCTGAGGGAATTTGTGTGAGCTGTGTAAGTCGTGGTAAAACTTTGTTTAAGATGCAGGAAACCGTTGCATAATGTGCGACTGCTGCCATGCGTCGGTGTCACACTGTGGCCATGCTACATCAATAATTAAAAACTTCAACTTTCGAGACTAGTAACGACAGCTACAAAAAACGGTGAGATGTTAAAAATAAAAAGTTCCTCACATGTAGTACTTGAGCTAACGGTGACTGGCATATGGCGAAATCCGGTACCTACTTTGAATGCAACCTCAACTGAGAGGCTAGCCTCAACAATCCAAGACATGACACGGTCGATACCATGTACGGTATAGCACCGTGAAGCACCATATCGGAGATGGTCAATTCACTATCTCTTCTTCTGCTGATCTGAACGAGTTAGAATGAGCCCCAAACTAGGGCTAAAAGAGGGAAGAATGGGAAAAGCGGAAGAAGCTGCAAAGCGAGGGCGTGAAGTGCCGCTGGTGGCGTTAAACTTTCAAACAGCGCAGCAAAACCAGCAAAAAAACTAACGGGAAAAAAGGAGGCTAAAATGTAGACTAAATTATGACAAGAAGTGGTAAAATAGAATACACTATTTACAGAATAGAATAAGAAAAACCTTTGCCCTCTGCTGCTCGCTGTGGCACGGCGGACGGGGACGGAGAAAAAGATGGCCAAGCCAGAGTTGAGGGTGGGAAAGACCGAACGGATGGCGGAAGACGACGGAAAGGAAAGAGTCACCCAATGTGAAACGGGACTTGAACTGGACACTTCAGTGCACTGTTGAGTGGCTGGCAGTTGCAGTTTAACTGAGCAAAAGTCTCCACTGCACCTGCACCGCACCGCACTCTCTCACTGACTGTGCTGTCTAGTTACAGGCAGGCTTCTCGTCCTTCTGCAAGTCTCCCCGTAGCGCCGTCCCTCCTTCCCAACCCCACTTGCCTCAGCGGTTACGGCACTCACTCACCCAATCACTTGGTCCCTCTTTCCTCTGTAACGACACCTTGCAACTGCTAACCGCCCACGCCAAATTCAACTACAGCCAATCCTCACTATGCCAGTTCCCCCTTGACCAGCCCAAAACACACGACATGCCCAATCTCAGGCCTCCTCAGCCAAAGGCCACCAGCATACCATGACTTATTTTTATCTCAATGACGTTCACTTCCAAGCTCAAATGAAGCTCACCTGCTCTGCACTGCCTCGCCGTGTAGTACCCAACTACCGGCGCTAACATGCGCAGGTCGCAGGCGATGTGCAAGTCATCCAAGCGACTGGCTGTCGTTGATTCACGACGCTCAGCGCAATATCGCCTGAACCCTCATGGATTCGCTGAGAGGCCGCCTTCACGTCTCATTCTTCTCACGAAACCATGACCAATTTTTCTCTCTTGAAACAATTAGTTTCTCGGCGCGTATAGACGTGACTCTGACCTTGATTAGAAATATGCGTAGGCCCATCGATGAGGTCGCCAGATCGCTTTTCCTCCCTCTGATTTTTCTCCTCTTCGTGAACTGTTTCCTTCTCTGTTCGTTTCTTGTTAAACGATACACGTACTTTTCCTTTGTCAAGTCATTTCTTTTTCTGGTCATTTCTCTCGTGTTTTTTTAACTCGCCTAGAACAAGTCTGCAGTGTTCGACAACTCGATATCTAATATCTGTCATTTCCTTTGTCCGAGAACAGTCACTGCAACTCATCCCATTGTTAATAACGAACATCTACATCATTTAACATTCATCTGCGCTGGTCGCAAACAACAAACAATACACAGCAATCATTCTTTCTTAGCCAAAAAGCCTTCACTTCCCCGAATACCAACGAAATATCAACACCTGTCCGCCACCATGGCCATATCACTGCCCTCGCCTTTGCGCCTATTGCTGCTCACAGCAGTGGCGGCTCAAATTACGTCCGCTACGCCATTTTCCCTGAAGAGAGCAGATACCTGTGCAGCCAACGGTCTTGAAGCTTGTCCCAAGAATCTGCCAAGCAGCATATGTTGTCCAGCCAATAGCAGTTGTCAAGCTCTCGCAGGAGACACAACTGTCCTATGTTGTCCCAACGGAAGGTCATGCAGCAACATCTCACCTATTACTTGTGACTTGGGCCTTCAGGATCCCAAGACCAATCCCAAGGCTCCCATCAAGACCACAGTCTTCAACGTCAAGCTCAAGAGCTGTGGGAGCGGAACCTGCTGCCCATACGGATACAGCTGCGGTGACGAAAAGGGCCAACCTCAGTGCTTCCTTGACAAAGATCAATCCAAGTCTCCCAAGGAAATGGAAGACGGCGATAAGAAACCCACATCCTCAGCAATCTCGTCCACCACTGAGCAAACCTCCACGTCTACCCAGCCAACATCCTCCGCAACTACATCAGCAGCCGCCAAGGATGGAGACTCCGAAAGCAACTCTCATCCCAAACTCGTCTCTATCATCGGAGGAATCATCGGAGCCTGTCTTGTTCTCCTCATCATCGTGACCATCGTCCTGATGTACATTCGACGCCGTCGCCGCAACCAGGCCGTCAACGAAAAGTCCACCTTTGTTCGGAACAAACCCTCCGGTACCCCCTACGGCAACATCATCTCGGAGCCCATCATCCAACCAAACTCCTACCGCACCGACTTCATCCTCAAGAGTCCCTCCGCTGAGTCTTCCATCAGCCAACAACCCGCAAACCCACGCTACAGTCCCAAGACACCCGCTCAACAGTTCGCCCAACCTGCAGCAGCGCAGGCACGCCGCTCCATCCCCAACCCATTCAACTCACCAACTCCGTCTTCATGCACAGAGACCGCCTCAAATCGCTCATACACCCATCGCCACGATGAGAATGATGATGGCCCGGCTCGCACAGGACGCGTCGTCAACGGCAGACTCGCACCAATCAGGAGCATGAAGGGATCCGACAGACGGTCTCGTCGCACTTCAACTCGTCACGTAAGAGAGGAGCCCAGCAACGAAACCATCAACATCTTCGCCGACCCCATCCGTAAGAAAAACCGCCCAGATTCTTGCCACACTACTTTCACCGACATGATGGACGACGCTGAGCTGGGTGATGTTCATCGTGGAAACCGCTACGTTCCTGGCGCGACTCCTAAGATCTAGACACACCACATCGACACATCTCCGTTATACCTGTCTTTTCAGTCTTGCAATTTTGTTATACAGGGCTCAACATTACCTGCCTCGTTTAATATCGTTTAATTTCTTGTTACTTCTTTGTCTTTTTCCACTTGTAGAAAGTACATTCGCGCACACTGGCGCTGGGCGTTCATAGACGAAAACCATGTTGATACCAGATAGATTCGATGCAGTAAATAGAGACAAAATATCAATTTAGTCATATACGCTTTCCATTATTTTCAAAGAAATTGAAACCGTAATCAAAATATCGCTATGCAATTTGTTATCCACAGCCGTGGTGACAATCTTTCCACCGTTACAATGCCCAAACAATAACGCCGCTTTGAGTAATGCAAACGAATACCAAAAACAATGTCGCTAAAAGACTACAGGTTTGAACGATGGAGGTGAAATAATAACAATAATATAGAATCCCCGGGATAGGGCCCTTTCAGGACCCTTTACATGACAACGCATTTCTTGTCCTTTGAGGTTGCCACTGGAGAAATGTCGGCCCATTCGCCCTCGCTAGAAGCAGTGGCCGACTTCTTCGGCTTCTTAGACTTGGGCTTCCATCCGCGCCTGCGAGCATCTAGCATATTCTTAGCTGCGCTGCGCTCCGCCCGGCTCGGTTTCCTATTGAGCGA
Source organism: Simplicillium sp. C3G150-2 (assembly GCA_022702485.1). Lineage (NCBI taxonomy): Eukaryota > Fungi > Ascomycota > Sordariomycetes > Hypocreales > Cordycipitaceae > Simplicillium > Simplicillium sp. C3G150-2. The sequence goes on along the minus strand of JAJIYY010000001.1, from coordinate 5,080,252 downwards.
TGATCTGCTCGTGGACATGGGCGGTGATTGTAGCCACGATGGGAGCGTTCGTGCCCTCTGGTTTTCTGCATTGTACGCTTGTATGGCCGATGGGCTATAGAGCGGTTCTCGGAGAATGGGCTGCTGTCTGGAGTTGAAGGGAATCTCTTGTCGAGGACGGCGAGGGACTGGGGCAAGAATCGGGGTTTCGGTTCGTTGCACCGAAGGCATCTTTTCAGGTGAATCAAAAGCACCAGCCACTCCCCTTGGCGTACTGATAATGAGTGGTCTTTCTTCATCAGCACTGATAATAGGAGAAGCAGCTGAAGTTTCCTGAGAATGCGAATGCGGCTGGTATGCTAAAGGCAAAGAAGTTCCGTGGGTTTGGCTGCGACTACTCTCGCCTAGTGTCCAATGGGATGAGATACCACCGGACAGCCTGCTTGGGTGTCCAACGCTGATTCTTCGGCTCAATCTTGCAAGTTGGTCAGGGTTCGGGGCTGGGGGGAGACAGGAAGCTACCTCGTCCATAGTTGTCTGGGTTGCTGGGGCTGACAAGGGGGTTGCGGCTACATGAGGTGGTGCCAAAGACGAAGAAGCCGCAGTTGATGGAACAGGGACCGGGCGCGGCCAGGTTTGCGCGTTGAGCAAACGTCTGTGCGGTGCAGACACAGAGCCGTCTGCAACAGTCACGTCTTGGAGATGCGATGATGCAATTCGAGTATCCAACGCAGGTAGCGTTGACTGTGACGCTAAGCTCGGAGGACCTCGAGTGGTCGATGCGTCGTCATTGAACAATCCCATAGGGTCGACTGAAGGATCGTGTCGACGTAAATGGAGACCACCTGTAGCGGACATCAACGATGCAGTGGATGGCGAAGACTCCATGTCTTGCAGCCGTCCTGCCTCTGGTGATGTAGCAACAGCAGAACCAGCCGAACTGGGGAGATATTCGAGAGGACTGGACCTTGGTCGGGAGAAGTCGTCGATCCGAGGCCGATTGCTGTATGTCGTAGAATCGCTGGCAGTTCTTTGATGAGATGGCCTTCTGCCTAAACCGCTCGATTCAGAGTAGGCTACATCTCCAGGGGGGCCCGCACCCGATACAGCCGAGTTTGTCCGTGTTTGTGAACCAGAGCCACGATTGATTTGCGAGGTTGGTAGAGGTGGGACAGGAGAGGCAAGGGGTGCCACAACTCGTCCTCGCAAAAACGCAGGCGTGTCTCCTGGGTCGTCTTTTTGATATGGTGGTGGTGGTGGAACCCAGTTATCCGCGTCGCTTTCGTGTGGGTGCTCACGGCGTCCGTCGGCTCGACGAAACTCAATACGGCGACCGTCCGCCGTCCGAGGGTTTAGAGTGCGGTTGACAGCTGCGGCAGTGGCAGCGCGTCTCAGCGTAGTGCCAGACCGTGGGCTAGCGTGTGCATATGGGGCATCCAAAGCCTCCATTTCATCAAGGGAAGGCATATCGCTTGCATCGCCTTCATCCTCTTGCTGCGAGCTAGTTGCAGGGTTTCTTCCAATCGTACGAGGCACTAAAGGATCATCATCGCCATCAATTCCACCCTGAGCGGTATCACCACGAGGTAGAGGAGGCATAGCAGCCGTGGTAGCAGCTCGCAAGAGGCTGTTTTGCCCCTTCTTTCGCTGCGCAACAGTGCGACGACGGGCGATAGCAACTTCAGTTTCCAAAGATCGCTGTTCTTCCTCCAGTGCTTCTGCATGATCTGTTCCCAACTCGATGGTGATCTCTTGATGTTTGCCATCGACAAGGCCATAGTCAAAGTCTAGCAAAACCATACGTCCGCCATCTACGAAGTCAATATCCTCTTCGTCGGTAGCCAGCCGAGCCGGAGAGACTCCGCGGGCACTCAGCACCAATCGTTCCTTCAAAGAGGACTTCCCATATTCGGCTATCCATTTAAGGCTGTTAAGTCCCTGCAGCTCGGAGATTTTGTGACCGGCGACAAAATTGTTTCGAAGTTTGTCGACCAGAAGCTGCCACTGTGGCACACGCTGTCCTTCTTGAGGAGCCTCCCTACTTCTGGAAGAGCCGTTGCGCGAGAGGTTTGTATGATTGCTGTTGTGCCTTCCTAGGCCCAACGATGGCATGCCCGTCTCGAGGTGAGCCCCCGCTGGTACGGGCACCGCATTCAGATCTTCCGGGACGCCGTATATCCAAACATCCTTGCCATCAAATCCAGCAGCGGCTAAATTTCCACGATACGATGCGGCGGGTAGCGTCGACGGGAGTAACTTGGCTTGTGACGATGTGTTGGGGACAGGTCCTGTGAAATATGTGGTACCATTCCGCAGATCTTCAATGCGTATAGCACGGAACGACTCAAAGCTGCGGTCATAGGTGAAAGCCCAAGTGGCTTCTTCGCTGGCACCGTTTTGAAGTAGCACAGCATGGCTACAGTCGTGGCTAGTGTTGGGGAACAGAATAGACGTCGTCCACATGGCGCTAAGGTTGTTGTCATCCATCAACAAGTTTCCAGGATCAAAATATGGAGCAGTGAGTATAACAGTGGTTGGAGAAGATGAGAGCTGAGACGTGGTTCCCATTATTTGCGTTCCGTCGTATGAAAATGCGAGCGAGTCGACAGCATCACATTTGACTGAGCGTCTATCCGTGGGCAGCGCACCGGGATGAATAGACGATACTTCAATTCCTTCGTCGTAAGCAGTAGCAAGAACGGTTCCACAAGAAGACATGGCGATAGTACGTGGCGTGTTGTCCAATATGATTGCTTGTTTGCGTTGCGGTGGGCTCTGTGTCAAGTCGAAGAGGTTCACCTGCATTTCAGATGATAGAACTGCCAGCAGAGAAGCATCATCCGTCACGCAAACGGCTACAGGCCGGCGTTGGATTTTGAACTGTCGTTTTACCTGCATTTCTGGTGCTTCGTACACATCTAGCAGGTAAATCCTTGACGAGTTGTAAGCAAGCAGGTGGTGTCCTCTGGGAGACGCAGTGAACTGCATGCCCTCGCCTCCTGGGCATGATGACGAACTGTTCGACGTAGAAATCAGCTTGATCGAGGTTTTCGCTGGTCGCTTATAGCATTCGAAAAGGTTACGCTTCGCTTCTAGAGCAAACAGGCGACGCAGTCGAGGCAAGTTTTCTCGGTCGGCAGTGGGCAAGGACATGTGGCTTGCCGCGTAGGAGGGACATCGTAATAGCTGTGCTTCGTAGAGGTGAGTACGCTGTGAAATGTGTCGCCATTGACGGTTGAGAACGATAAGTGATGCGAAGCCATCGGGGTCCGTAGCTTGGAGGATCCTATTGTTACACCCTGTCAGCATATCTGACAAACCTTTCGAGGTGGTCGCCATGGTTGGAACTTACTGTTCGATTATTTCGTCTGGTAATCTATCGAATGGATTCGCACAAGTTTCCGAGGCCGAGATTCTGCCCTTCGAGACAGACCCTTCGGATTTAGTGGCTGTTGAGTCGTCCATAGTGGTGACGCGACAAGAAGCCCGCTAGTTGATGAGAGCTGGTAACCAGCATCTAGAGTTTGTCGCTAAGGAATGCCCAAACGAACCGACCTGGGGCCAGAACGAGGAAGGGATGAAAATCGATTGGATAGGGGATGGAATAATGGTTGGCGACTGCAGAATAAGGGTGAACGATTGACGAAAGAGGCTGAGGAATCGTGACCCCGACCCAGCCAAAGCCAGGCTGATGTTGGCTTGGACTTTTTTCCGCCCTTGGCTGTCCCTTTGGCCCCTTGGCAAGCAAGGTATTGGGGGAATGGGGGGATGGATACAGGCGGGCATGGACGCTGTGACCACCAGTGGCCGCCTGAACTGGGATGGGATGAGACCTGGGGCTGTGTTTCGGCGCTTACTTGCCTTGGTCTGGCTGTACTGTGCTTTTTTTTTTTTTTTTGGCTGTGTGGCAGGTGTGTTTTAGAGGGCAGAGGTGTTGTAAGGTGAGACATCTGCGTTGGCATATGGATTTAAAAAATGAAAACAAAAATTACTGACAATTAATGCTTGCACGAAATAAACTCGGTGTAATTTTTTTTGTGTTATTGCTATTGTGATTCAAATATATGCCCGAAACCATTAGCTGGCATGTTGTCTTTGTCCCTGTCTTTCCACCTGTCGGGCAGCACCTCAGCACCTGCTTGATTAGGCTCGGATCGCCTGCTGAACGGCCCGGCCTTGCCACTCCCTGGGCCGAATCATGGCCCAATAATGGAAAAAGCAAGGGATGATCTACTAATAACCAGGCTGCTTTACAGACACCATGAATTAGAGGCTCAGGAATACCGCATTACTCAGTGCATAACGCCTTAAAGCAGCACGAAAAACGACATTTGAATCCACGTGAAGAGACAAAGAAAACAAAAATATCTTGGCCCCTTCCATCAACTTTTGGGTATTGACCTTCAATCTCACGTCAGTAATCTCCGTATCTCACTAGCTTGGTAATTAATTGCCCTCGCTAGGACATACATCAGCACCGAAGCCCAAATGGAAAGCTCTTGGCATTCCATCTTCATATTAACAGATGAAGGTTGAGGCACGGCACTTGCCTCTGGCGTGCATTCGAGCCTCGTCAGAAGTTATTTTTGGCATACGAGTGCACATCCGGCCCGTGCCTAAGTATGTGAGCGTCCACGAATGTGTGGGTGATAAGCCTCATTCTGCCTCTGATTACTTGAGTCGCGGTCTTAGCCTCGTGCTTTCATTCTAAATCTTATAAGAGCGTTGCATCTAATAGATTTTGCCACCACTGCCTGCCTTGTAACTCGCTCATACGCAATTTGTGTGAGCCATGCCTTCATATCATGGCCCCAGTTCTGAAGATTGTCTCTGCATCTCTTCCGTCACCCACACACGTTGCATAGCCTTGGCAGATGGATCTCGACTTTGATGCCAAAAATGCCTATACCTTGGGAGCCTCGCTAGAGAAGTTGTCTAACTGCCTCTTATGATCTCCGCTCTCTGCCATTTCATTTAAGACACGCTCTGCAACCTTGAACGCTTCCACGCCTGCAGGGACGCCGCAATACACCGTCGCATGCAGCAGAGCCTCTCTCACCTCCAGCTCGGTCAGGCCATTATTGATTGCGCCACGTACGTGCACACCTAGCTCGGGCCAGCTCTTGATTGCCGTCAAAATGCCCAGGTCTATTTTTCATCACATTGATTAGTTGACTTCAGTCCATGCAACACTTGAGTCAGTCATTGACAGCAGCAAGGGAACGTTACGTACTGAGCAGGCTGCGCTGTTTGCGATCTAATCCCTCTCGCGACCACACGTTCCCCCAGCACCACCTGCCATTAATCCACATATCAGCGGATGTTCTTTACAATTGGCGACAAGAGGCTGCTTCTCATCTGACGTTGCAGCATGTTACTCACTCGGTCACAAGCTGTTGGTTTGGGAATGCAAATTCGCTCGATCCGTTCTTGATTGCCCTGTCGACGTAGACATCTCCGACCACCTCACGGCGATTCTTGAGTCCTTTTTCAAAAAGCTCCTTGTTTCCTGATGACATGGTTGCGAGGCTTCCGCTTACCAAAAAAACAAAATGTTTCCAAAAAATGCCAGCAAATGAAGGCAACGTCGTGAATTGACTTGTGATGGAATAAGGGAGTGTAGAGTAATCAAGTCACCACAATCTCGATGGGCTCGCACTCAGAGCCGAACTGCACGATAAAGGGCCGGCTACTCAAGATGCCCAGACTGGACCTCTGTTTCCGCCTCGCCCACATTGCGTCACTGCAACCCTGCACACATGAGGTGGCCCGGTCTCTACTATTTTAACCTTTCTGGGACCACCGCCTTTGCCCTTCTCACGTCAATACCCCTCACGCAATAGACTCAAGCCATGCCAGGGCTCCTCGTCATCCCCCCACAGTGTGTCTTCTCGCGCTCTCAACACTCTACCCCACATTGGGTTGTGATCATCATCAGGTCCTTCGGTGAGATCATAGAAATCTCACAACCAATCTCAGGTCGTACTCGTCAAAGGCCCTCGGGTTTAGTCATGACGCATCAGCCGTTGCCAGTTCAATGCAGTCCCTTGTCTCACACCCACAGCCGTTACAAAATATTAAATTAAAAGGACAAATGTTGACTAAACATAAAATGAGAACCTTCTCCAAGGAGTTCTTTGCCCATGAGATTATATAGATGGAGTGACCCTATGTACCGGAGCTTGTTCCGACTTGACATTGTAAATCCCACCTGCTTCATTACGCGGGCTCCATATTACTTCATGCCTTCAGGGCCGACCAGTCAATTGGTAACCCCAAATCACTTGCTCCCGAGCAAGATTCCCCGCGTACAATCCAACCATCAAAGACCCATGGCGTCGGACGGTCATGTCACAGTGCACGCCTTGTCGGCTGGTGTCTTGACGCTTCCAATGAGGGCCTTTGTCACTCCTCTTGATGATCCAGACGAAGTCATGACAGTGCCCTCCCTCTCTTTCCTTGTCCAACACCAGGATCCTGCGACATCTAAAACCACTCGCATTGTCTTTGACCTCGGTATTCGCCGCGACCTTACCAGGTATCCAGAATCACTGCAGAAGCACCTGGCGCAACGACAGCCTACCCACGGTACACCTGATGTCACTGAATCGCTAGCCCGTGGTGATTTGAAGCCCAATGATATAGACTTTATCATTTATAGTCATGTTCATTGGGATCATATCGGTATGCCGTCCGACTTTCCCACGTCACGGTTTGTGATAGGCCCCAAAAGCATTGGCTTGCTTCTAGGCACAGCACCTGCTGATGAAATCGGCAATAACACCTTTGAACCCGACCTTCTATCTCTGGATCGCATTATTGAGCTTCATTGTTACCATGAACCTCCGATTCGCAACGCACGAATCCCGCCGATATTCACACACGAATGGGAGCAACTGGATATTCTTCCGCATACCATGGATATTTTTGGGGATGGTAGCTTAAGAATTGTCTCAGCGCCAGGTCATCTGCTAGGTCATATCAATCTTCTCTGTCGCTTAGAAAATGGCCAATATGTGTATCTTGGTGGTGACGCTTGTCACGACAAGAGATTGATGACTGGAGAGAAGCAAATCGCCACATGGCCGGATAAGAACGACCCAGCCGTGCGCCAAAGCATTCACAACAACATTGAAGTTGCACAGGAGACTATCCAGCGAATCGCCAAGCTAGGAAGTGGCACAACGAGTCTTGGGCCCGTGGAAGTGGTCCTTGCCCATGATGGAGAATGGGAACAGAAAGCGAAGAAGGCAAATCGATTTTGGCCAGGAAAGCTGTAGATTGGGTTTTGCTGTCATAGCTTGCCTCCAACTGTTCGGTACTAGATGGGCTTTTTTTAGTTGCACTTAATATAAATGCGAGCGATTCTTTTTCTTTGGATATATCTTGCATTATGGTTCTCATTGCTTTAGTGACCAGGAGGTTGGTTAAAGTCGAATGTTGGTAAAACTGGATCTGGCAGCTGAAGTTGCGTGCTGAGGAATTCGTCCGTTATCAAGGTTTCAATGTCATCCGTCATTGCGGGGAAGAAGCTATCCATACTAGCCGGGTCTAGTTGCAAACCGGACATGAGGTCGGGCGCGGTGAGGGAGTCTTGAGGAAGCATCATTGGTTGTGTTTGCTGCAGCTGGAGCAGAACATTGCGAACTTCTCTCACGCACGGCCAGGTATTCTGAATCTCATCCATGGCTTCGATAATCAAGGAGAATGATCGCTCAATTTCTGAATCAGTCCAAGCCGCATTTTGCAGGTATCGTTTCATCAAAATGACTCCAGCAGCCGTGGATAAGGTATGAACAAAGTCCAGAGGTAGCGATCGGAACCGATAAAATCTGCTGAAACTACGCATGAGGCGCAGAATGGCTTGAAGAGACTCGTAACAGATCTCAACATCCTCGCTCTCCGCAATGCCAGGATTATCGAACACGTTGGATGGCGGTCGATGCAGAATGATCATTACTGTGTGGAAAAGCATGCTGAGACATGTGTTAATCGAAAGGATTCACGAGATTGACTCTTGAAATGTAATGTTACTTACTGTAAATGCAGAACCGAGGGCGGAACCTTCCCGACAGTCCATTGGTTCCAGTGCAGTGTCCCTGGTAAACTGGCAAGCCACTTTGTCAGTGAAAGATGAATTTGACGAGACTTAGCTGCAATTATCGCGGGATCGGCGACATTTCTTCTATTCTCAAACAAGTCGGTGATCATAACATGAACTACTTTGCACAGTTCGGCTCGATAGATAAATGAGCCCACCAATGCGATTGCATCCTCGAACTCGGTCGCTGGTAAGGTTGTGCGGACGTAGGTCTCCAGCAGACCTTGCCAGTCTGGAGGGTACTGAAGTCGAATGGTATTACGCACATCGGATTCGCTTGGATTCATGGCAGGAGGCCGTCCAAAAAAGAGACTTAGTTGCTTGTCTGCGATGAAAACCGCCCAGTATACTCGGCGAAGAATTTCTCGATCTCGTGTTGAGCCAGTATAGCCATCCCAGTTGCTAGGATCCAAGTGCAGGCCCATCTCGTGGGCTAGGCGGCAGGCCATGCCACAGAACAGCCAACCTTTGGATGATCTGCCCACAGCTATTTCTCGGTAGGCGAGCAGAACCAGAGCCTGCACCATAGTGATATCGGGACTGTCCAAGTTTGCGTACAACAAGGCCTGCGCCTGGCCTGAGAAAACCTCGGAGTAGTTCAACGTATCGTCATGCTGCAAAGCCCCCAGTGCGCAGATGGCGTATAGCAGTACGTCGGCGTACCACTTCCCGGAACCAACATCATAGTCACGCAAAAAATATTCGCGATAGACGACCATGATGAACTGGTACTGCTCTTGAAAAAAAGCGGCCATGAGTTTTTGCGTCACCTCGTCGTGGGGTGCATATTGAAAATTACCGCTTTGAGGCGTAAAAGTGTCCGTTTCCGTTGGCGCAGCACCTGCCTCGCCATCTCTCGAAGGCTCCATCATGGCGTTTTGACTGCCTGGGTTCTCGAGAGTTGTAATAGCCGGGTTAGGAAAAGTGCCATCTTGAGGCAAGTGAATTTGGAACAGACTTGTGCCGCCAAAGAATTGCGCGCCGTTATGGTCTGGATGAAGACGCCTTAATTGGCCAGATCGAAGTCTGGCAGCGACGATGTTCGCGTCCGGCGGAGACTCTGGTCGCTCTGCCGTGATGGAAGACCCTGGCTCGTCTGGAGGAATGGGGAGCTGTGAAAGGATTTCGTCTCTTTCAGCACTATCTGCATGTTTGAGGCGGCGGATGAGCACCTCCAACGCGGCAACTTGTCCCTCCAGTGCGGTGACATAGTTCTTTGATACAGGGCTGATATGACCGGATGTCGTTAGCGACGAAAATACAGAGACGATACAACATGGTAGAGGTAATGATGACATTAGAACGTACCGTTGCTTCTCTCCAGTTCCCTGAAGAATACACTCTTTGCCTGCCTTGACGCAGCGGGAACATGGTCGTTTTCGGTCACACTTGATCTGTGTGGCGGTGTTTCCAGTCAGCAGTTTGTTCCACAGCACCAGGTCGCAGCAAATCCCGCTTACCTTTCGTCTTCTGCATCGCTCGCATCTATTATCATTCGTTAGCGTCATTTTCGGGTTATAGAAGCGTCATCGCTCTCAGGTTGCGACAAGCCCATTTCAATTTTGCTGGCAACTCACGATGTCCGGATGGACTCGCCCATCGGCGTCTGAGAGTCCTCCATTAAGGCTGCTGGCAGTGGTTCCTCCAATGCTCAGTACAATACATCATAAGACACAAACAGCTGATAAGATACGTCTCGAATGGTCAAGCATAAATGTTTGCCTTCAGGTTCTGGGTTGGTCTGAGGCCGAAGATGAGGTTGTTGCAGTGGAGGTGGGAGAGTTGAGATGGCTTTGGTATTTGGCAGACGTGACCTCGCTAGCTAAAAGCGGGTTTCGACAGCGCTAACCGCCTGGCGAGCAACCATAGCCTAAATATCAGGGCAAGACCAAAAAGCCAGTAAATTCTCTCTCATCCCCCAATCAAAGCTATAGTTTGGTTACCAACGCAGACTGACCACCCAACAGTCCCTAGAAGAGCAAGCCCTTACAGTAAGGCACTGGGCACCACAGCCACACTCAACTAACTTGTTGCCTCAGCGAACATGACCGGCGCTGAATTGACAAACGATTCCATTGATTCATATCTGCTCAATAATCTTTATACTTGTCCGTCCGTCCACCAGCTGCTACTCTCTCCGCGAAAACCGCCAATGTCCCGACCTTCTCCCTCAACGACGACAACCTCATCGCACCTTCACAATCCTTCGCATTGCTGCTACAGGTATAAATGACGATTACTGTGCCAAACAAGAAGCATCAAAGCTGCTCCATATCGCCCCTTCGGTTCCTTGATCGAACCAAAGCTCGTCTCATATACGACCTAACCGCAACTTTGGCGTGACTTGCCCACCGCCTCACTCGCCCGCCAACCCGATCTGATTTGACAGACTTGCTTAAAACTTCAGAGTTAGAATCGTACCCGTCCAAAGTCGTGTTACCACCTTCTGACATAGCTCCTACCCCGTGCGCTTGGTCGGGTCGGGTCACTGGAACCGACTGAACCGACTTTGGCGATGTTGCAGGGGTTGATCCACCGATGCGTATACGCAAAAACGATATTTTCTGGCGCAATCTGTTTTGGTTCACCGGACCAATATCTGATTCTGCTTTTCTCAGTTCGCCATGGGATTTCTGTGTCGAGGCTGCCAATGGCTGTGGTTCTCTTGATGCCTCACATGGTGATGGCGGGTACGAAATATTGAACTGATCTGAGGGCTGTGCTGATGTATCCGCTCTAGGCGATGAGTCGCTAATTGTGTCCAAACTGCAATTTCTGCAAAGTGGCTGCGTCTCTGGTGAGCATTTGAGGGCCTCGCGTGTGGTACTACACCGTGAGGACTGAATGACATCCGCGAGAGAATTACATTGCTTTAATCGATTGCTCCTTGTAATTCCCCTATTTTGTGACGTTTTTCCTTGCCCGAGTTGACTTCTTGAGATTTTCAGCTTAAGGCGCGGTGGCTGGTTGACCACCTGTGTTGCAAGCTTTGGGAGGTCTTCGTCCAAAGATTTCCCGTGATCTTTCGTGAGCTTTAGCCCATCGGGAACGCAGTCGGATTCTACCGACGAAGTGGAAGTATTGATACGAAGTTTGAACTTTAACGGGTTACGACTGGTTTTTGTCAGCCCCGTAGTCGACTTTGCAGAGCCTATTTGGCCAAAGTTGGGTGAGACATGATCCAACTCTGGTGCTGGGCTATTCACAGGCTGTCCCATTTCGTCAAATATTCTGTCTAGAGTGTCATCAGCGACAGTCTGCTTCGGAAGTGGTGGCAGGGCTTTCATGAGGCGGCATTGGCTATCATTTTCTTGTCGCGGGCCCTGCTGCTCTGGACAAAGCAATGAATTGTTCTCCGACAATGAAAGATCAATCGTCGATTCGTCTGCATTGAAACCCATGGTACTGATTCGAAAAGCGGCCAAATTTCTGCGATGCCGTCTTTGGTACGCTCTGCTTTCCAGAGCAACACGATCCAATAGATCTAGAGTTAACTGTTTGCTGGCACGCGCTTGGTCTTCCACATCAGTATTTTCATCATCCGTCATGGGTGCAAATGGTGACTTTGCCAATCTGTCAAAGGAAGACAATAACGATGAGAAGTCCTCGAAATTTGAGTCCAAATTGTATTTGTCTCTGTTTGACACAGCACCAAGGCTACGTTTATCTTCCGTTCCTGCTGCTGGACGACCATCTGTTTCAGAGGATATTTGCTGACCTTGGCCAGCCTACGGCGCCTGTCTTGCTGTCTGCCCTCTACAAGTGGTATCAAATTTTGATTTGGAATTGAACAGCGATGTCGAATTATCATCAGGTGCCTGGCAATTTTCTAGACTTGGTCGAGGCACCTTGTCAGGTCGAACAGTCTCTGGAGTCTCGCCTTTACTGGATGCTTTGGCAATAGCGTTTGCGATGACCTTCTCTATCTCTTGGATAGAATCATCGTGACTTCCTTGTAAGTAAGACTCGCAAGATAAGTCTGAGAGTTGATCTACGATTTCCACATGCCTGTAAGCTTCAGCATCATTGGTTGTCTTCGTCGCGTTGAAACTCATGTTTCTCTTCAGAGTTGAGAAATCTGCGCTCGACTCTTCATTTGCAGCTCCTTGGGGGTCGAAATCCTCGCTGTAATCGTAGTAAAATGCACCTTGCGTATGAAAGGGAGGATATGTCCCACTAGTCGTCAATGGTCTCTGATACATATCGACAATAGATGTCAAGCTCGCTGATCTCGTACTTTGATCAGTAGAGTTGCTATGATAGCGATCTGCAGTGTTTGCGCTCCATGTCATTGCATTATTGGACAGCCCAACAGTTCTACTTGATGTCGTTCTAGTTGTATACGGCCCTGGTGAATTAGAATGAACATAGGTATTCGATCGACTTCGACCATTTCGCAGCGATGGCGGTGGTGGCCGCCTAGGCAGCTGATGGAATGCACGGGGTCCATGCATCATTCGCTAGGCGGTGTGAATACAAAATCACATCAAGGGGGGAAGTACTTACCTGTTGAGAGTATCCTTGCATGTTCAATGTGCCAGCATAGTCAGTATCTTCACCGTGCACTACTATTGGGGACCCTGGACGAAGGATTGGCTGCTTCCAGCGCTGGGAGTACGGCGCAGGAGAGCGCGATACCTGCATCCCGCCATCTGACTGACCACTGGAAGTTCGGAACGACTTATGAGAGGGCGTATGTCTCGAACTTGAAGTACTGAAAGACTTGGATCTGCTACTCCCCTCATACAGCGAAGGCGTCCCAGTCAAGTGCGTAGATTGATGAGCGTACAACGAGATGATTTCTGAGGTGGTATCCCGATATGACCTCCCTTGTCTCCATTCTTGATTTGCTCCAAAAGCCGTAGCAAACTTTCCACTAGAATTTTCAAAGTCGTTTGGATGCCGTGGGAACTGAAGATTGCTCACAGGGGTGCGGATGAGGTTGTTGTTGAGTGAAGGACTGAAAGGGGCTTGTTCGTATCGCGAACTGTTTTCCTTCGCTGCCGAAGAAGTTCGACGTTTGGGGAGCGCTTGGCTGTATGTGGAGCCACAAGTAGCAGACACATTCCGTCGATTCAAAGTACGAAGCGAGCTAGATAGCGCAGGTCTTACAGACTGTGCTTGCGTTGTATCCATGCCGTTGTCGGTATGACTCCTGCGAGAACCTAAGTATGCCACGCACGCTAGAATAATAGACACAATTAATGCTGTTCGATTGTTTGGAAACAGACGACAGAGTAGTGAGCAAAGCAGTCTTCCAAAAGAAAGAAAAGGACCAAAACCGGGATCAAACCGAATTGAAGAAGACAGAGTCGATCGTTGTTTACAAATAAATACAATCAGTCTGATGCTCAAGCCATCCCAGCTCAATCCGACCGCTAGATAGACGACCAGGGGCCCTCTTATTTCGAAGAGCGAGAGCGCCTAGTTGCCAGACTTAGCTGGTGTGACGGCAGGAGCTTCAACAGTGCAGTAACAGCCGACAGCAGGCGATGTAAGGAAAGATAGGTCAGGGTCGAGCAGAGACACAAAACAAGCGAAACGTAAGTTCATTGGCGAAGGAGCAAATCAGTGCATAACAAATAATTCAAATTCATACTGAAACTGGATCCCTAACAGACAAAAGAAAATGTTTATTTAAACCCGTTGTCCTCATAAGCCCACCATCACGCCAAGGCAAGTAATCAATTTTGTATCAAGACAGCGTTTTCGTAAGTTTTTTTATGCCTTGGTGATGCGGCAGACAAGGTCAGAGCCGTCGACAGAGTCACCCTCCTTGACTTGCAGGCTGGCAACCTTACCGCTGTGTGGTGCAGAAATAACCATTTCCTGAAAGACTTGTTAGCAAGGTATTAGAATCGGGCTTGTATGAAAGTAACTTACCATTTTCATGGCAGAGAGAACAGCAAGAGGGTCTCCCTTCTTCACTTCAGATCCCTCATGCACTCTCAGTTCCACCAATACACCAGACATAGGAGCGCCAACTTGGCTGGAGTCGCTGGCATCAGCCTTGGGGCGGCTGATGTTCTCAACAGCAGCCTTCTTGTCAATGACGGCGACTTGTCGGACTTCGCCGTTCATCTCGAAGAAAACTTCACGCTGGCCTGTGTTCTCACTGAGAGGACCGACAGCAAGGAGCTTGAGAATCAAGACCTTGCCCTTCTCAAGTTGGACGTTGAATTCCTCACCTATCTCAGGCTTGGACAGGAAGTAGCGGGTAGGGAGGACAGACAAGTCTCCGTAGAGGTTGGTAAAAGCCTTGTAGTCCTCGAAGACCTTGGGGTACATGACGTAAGAGGCAATGTCGGTCTCCGTAACGGGGCCATACTTCTTGCCCAAGTCGCGCTTGACCTTGCTAAAGTCAACGGGCTCAAGGGACAGACCAGGGCGCTTGTCAAGCTTGCGGCGGCCGCGAAGGGCGTCACTGCGCAGAGGCTCAGGGAATCCACCGTACGGTTGGCCCATCAGGCCCTCCAGGAACTCCAGGACGGATCCGGGGAAATCGAGCTCACCAGCGCGAGCCTTGACGTCCTCAGGTCCAAGGCCGTTGGAGACCATGAACTGAGCAAGGTCACCAACAACCTTGGAGGTAGGCGTAACCTTGACAATGTCGCCAAGAAGATCGTTGGCATGCTCGTAAGCCTTCTTGGTCTCCAGCCACTGAGATCCAAGACCCAGCTGCTGGGCCTGGAACATCATGTTGGTTAACTGACCGCCAGGAATTTCGTGCTCGTAAACCTCGGGATCAGGCCCAGCAAGGTGAGCTTCGAAAGGAGAGTAGAGCAAACGCAACTGAGACCAGTAGGTATCAAGAGCGCGAACTTGGCGAGGATCCAGACCAGGATCAAGGTCGGATCCCTCCAGGGAGGCCAGGATAGCGTTGATGCTGGGCTGCGAAGTCATACCAGACAGACTGTCAGTGGCAGCATCAACAGCATCAGCACCGGCTCGAGCGCAAGCAACCATGGAAGCAACACCAGTACCGGCAGAGTCGTGGGTATGAACATGGATGGGCAGGTCAGGGTACTTCTTGCGGATAGCACCAATGAGGAGTGTGGCGGCATGTGGCTTCAGGACACCAGCCATATCCTTGATACCCAAGACATGGATGTCAAGCTTGACAAGCTTGTCAACAAGGTCCAAGTAGTACTCCAGATTGTACTTCTTGTTGGGGTTCTAGAAAAAAACATTAGCTACTGTTACATTGTGCGCAAAATGGCTTGGCCATTTCACGTCTCGGATCGTTTCGCAATCGTAGTAGTATTACATACCAGCACTGCAAAGTGGTTAGTGTGGTGAAAATGAATGGTTGTAATGTGTAAGCCAACTTACTATCACCACTGTAGCAAACAGTTCCTTCAGCAACACCGCCAGCCTTGAGAACGGCCTTGATACCAACTTCAAGCTGGTCGATGTCGTTCAAAGCATCAAAGACACGGAAAATATCAACACCGTTCTTCTTTGCCTGATCGACGAAGTGGTCGATGGCGTTATCAGGGAGTGACGAGTAGGCGACACCGTTGGCTCCACGCAGCAACATCTGGAAAGGAATGTTGGGAACAAGCTTGCGCATTTGTCGGAGACGGTCCCAAGGGTCCTCGTACAGGAAACGCATGGCAACATCGAAGGTGGCACCACCCCAGCACTCCAAGGAGTACAGGTTGGAGAGAGCATGGCTAGTCTCCTTGGCAATACCCAACAAATCGACTGTACGGACACGAGTAGCCAGAAGAGACTGGTGAGCATCACGCCAGGTGGTATCCATGAGCAAGCAGCCCTTGTAGTCGCGGACGGCCTTGGCGAAAGCCTTGGGGCCCTGCTCGAGGAGAATGTTTCTCCATCCCGTCTGGCAAGGTTCAGAAACGTCAACCTTGGTTCCATCGGCAGCAATGAGCTCAGGAGGGACCAGCTCGCCCTTGAACTTGGGCTCACCAATTTGTCCCTTGATGGAGCTACCGTTGACAGCAACGTCTCCAAGGTAAGCGAGAAGCTTCTGGGCTCTGTTCTGACTGCCGACGAGGTCGAACAGTGCGGGGGTATCATCAATGAAAGTGGTCCAGCAGTTACCGTCAATGAAAACGGGGTGGGTGAGCAACGAAGCCAAGAAAGGAATGTTGGTCTTGACACCTCGAACACGGAACTCGATGAGAGCTCGCAAAACCTTGCGGCGAGCAATCTCGTATGTGGAACCATGGCAAGTACACTATTACGCGAGTTAGCAATTGAGTGTTACAGCTGGGAAAACCAGCATACCTTGACAAGCATAGAGTCGTAGAAGGCTAAGAGAAACCGGTCAGCAATGCGTTCATCAGCCAAAGGTAGACTTTTCAAAACTTACGAGTGATGACGGCGCCGGCAAAGCCGTTGCCACCATCGAGACGGACACCGTTACCACCAGCAGAGCGGTAGACTTCGATCTTTCCAGTGTCGGGACGGAAGGCCTCGGCGGGATCCTCGGTGGTGATACGGCACTGAATGGCGAAACCACGAGTAGAGATGCGGTCCTGTGTAAGGCCTAGCTGTTGCAACGTGGCACCAGCAGCGATCTGGATCTGGGCGGCGACAATGTCGATGCCAGTGATTTCCTCAGTAATGGTGTGCTCTACTTGGATACGAGGGTTGATCTCAATGAAGTAGTAGCGGTTCTGTTGATCAACCAAGAACTCCGCAGTGCCTGCATTGCGGTAGTTGACGGACTTTGCGAGCTTGACAGCGTCGGCAAGAATAGCATCACGGGTCTCTACAGGGAGATCCTTGGCGGGAGCAATTTCGACAACCTTCTGGTGGCGACGCTGAACGGAGCAATCACGCTCGTACAAGTGAACAATGTTGCCGTGGTTGTCTCCCAAAAGCTGGACTTCAATGTGCTTGGGCTTGTCGAGGAATCGCTCAACGAAGACGGTTCCGTTACCAAAGGCAGACTTGGCCTCGGAAGTAGCACGCTCAAAGCTCTCCTTGAGAGCCTCGGGGTCGCGGACGACACGCATACCACGACCACCACCACCGTAAGCAGCCTTGATGATAATGGGGAATCCATATGTATCAGTAAAGGCCTTTACTTCTTCGTACTTCTCGACGGCGCCCTCTGTGCCAGGTACGACGGGCACACCAGCAGCAATGGCGAGTTTTCGGGCGGAAACCTTGTCACCAAGAGAGTCGATGACATCGGGGGTAGGACCGACGAACTAATTTGGGGTTAGAAATCAACCAAAGCACCTCTCTTCGAAAGCGGAGTGACTAAACTTACAATGAGGCCAGCCTTCTCGACGTTGCGAGCGAATTCAGCGTTCTCAGACAAGAAACCATAACCTGTGCGAAAAAATTAGCACGAGCTTGGAAATAAATCTTTCACACATTTTGGGCGACGGGCACGTACCAG
The DNA here is from genome assembly GCA_022702485.1 of Simplicillium sp. C3G150-2. Lineage (NCBI taxonomy): Eukaryota > Fungi > Ascomycota > Sordariomycetes > Hypocreales > Cordycipitaceae > Simplicillium > Simplicillium sp. C3G150-2. The sequence goes on along the minus strand of JAJIYY010000001.1, from coordinate 5,062,793 downwards.
GGTGGATCAATTGAGCGCCGTGCTCAACAGCAATTTTGATGATCTCGTCACCAGCGAGATAAGCTCCGACGGGGGTATACTGGCCACGCTTTCCAATGACGTAGGCTTCGTCGGCCTCTGCAATGATTGTTAGTGCTAAAACAATAGAAAGGCGGTGGGGGGTTAGAAGCTAGCGGCGGTCGTACTCTGTCTGTGCATGCTAAGACGGTCCTCATAACTGCAGCGCGCATTAGCATCAATAAAAGCGTCGAACAGGGCAAAGGACGGCGCAACTAACCTGAAGACAGCAATCGTGTGTAGTGACAGCTCGTGGGCCTGCAATTGGGGTCAGTGGGCCGGTACCGGCAGCAGGTGATAGCTTATCAGCAACTTACAGTTCTGAAAATCTATTGAGCGGAAAACGCAGGCCATGGTTAGTTGAAATGTTACAAACACGGAGGATTCGATTCGCAAGGAAGCTTGGGCGTCATACTCGGATAGCTGATGGGACAATTAGCACGGCCATTGGGGGCTGAGACGTTTGAGGGGGGGACTCACGAATTTCACCACGGTTGGCGACTGTAGCACAAAAACGTCAAGGTTAGCGGCGTGTTCATTCTCTCGAGAGGGCTTCTTGCCACGGAGCCGCCAAAGGCGATAGCCCGAAGCTTCACATACCCAGAATCTTCTTCAGCTGCATGATGCTGGAGTTGGCGCGAATGTGGTGGACGGTGTTGGCCTTCTTGGGCTCGTCGATGTCCTCGTCCTCGAAGACATCGTTGAACGTCAAGGCCTGCTGCGGGAGAGAAGCCATTGTGTATCGCTGCAGCGTAGAAATGGAAAAATCACAGGCAAAAGGGAGAAGTGTGTATACAGAACGAGGATGAGGAGAGGGGATGAGGGAGGGGAGAGAAAAATAAAGTTCGAGAGAGCGGGTTGAGGCGGACACAACTGCTTGGGGAGCTCGGCTTGGGAGCTCTGGCTTTAAAGATGTAGAGGCCCAGATAGCCGGAGTTTCTCAGCGGGGTACCTTGCGACAGCAACCAGTCGGCGTGCTATAGTGGGGGGTGGGGTACGTTTAGGATGCGTTGAGGAGAGAAGCGTTTCGTTTCTGGCATAGTCACAAGCGGTGTTTTGTTTAGTTTTTTTTATTCTTTTCTAGGTACGGAGTAGAGGGAAGACAGACTACGAGGCAGGTATCCGACATGGATTGAACGATAAGCCCCTCCTCCCACGTCACAGGTCTCGAGTTGGGCTTGTCTTGGGATAATTGAGCTTTTTCAACGTGAGACACGGGCAGAGAGAAGCAAGAGCTACAAATTTCCTACAGTCGCGAAACATATAGCATGACGCAAGCGATGGGTAGTTGTGAAGTCGGCTGTCTACGTCGCACCTCCCTTATGACAACAAAAGAAGTGGTTGAGCATAAGCGGCAACAGCAGCCTGTGACAGCACAGTCCAACAGGGTGACAGCGATCCGGACGAGTGAGATGGGCAGCTGCACTATGGCGCACCACGAGAGCCCAGCTGCTCGTCGATCTCCCCTGCTGCATTCAATGCCTTTAGCGTTGCATGTACCGTACGTAGGGCGGTAGGTGCCTATCTGCCTGCTGAAGCTGGCGCCGCGGCTGCTGCAGAGAGCCAAGAAAGAGGGTGAAGAGGTACATCGGCAGGCCGTGTCCGTTGTCCGTGTCCATGACGTGGGGACCTGTTCTCCAGCGGAGCGCCGCCTAGAAAGACACAGCAAAACAGCTGATGGGGCAACGGAAAGCCGCGCTGGCTCGAGACGAGTCTCTGGCCGGTGCCGTTTCTGCCAGGAAAATGGCGAATCAGAAAATGGAGTTAAATTAAAAGAGACATTAAAACAGGAACCAAAATAAAATAGAGGCCAATGTGACGCCGCCACTAGTGTAAAATATTAATAATATTTCCTCTTAACTAATGGTCGCTCATCACTCATTCAGCACCAGCGGTTAAAGTTATGACCAACCGAAATGCCAGTAGGCGTTTTCGCCTTTCTGGCTGCTGGCCTTTTTGTTCTCGGTCCTCGTGTCACCGGACCACAGGAACCGCTTGGTTTCACTGACACAGGACGCAAACATGATTCCTCTCCTCTCATCCCTACTCGGCACCTAGACATCACTCATCTCCCATGCCCCTATCCCGGGATCTGACCATGCCAATGCCAAGGCAGATGCACCTTGTCTAACCCAACACCATGGACCATGCTGGCTGTCCCGGTAATGGTATTACGGTTCTGACCAGGGCAAAGTTTTAAAATGTGTTAATGTGTTACTACAATCTACCGTTGATGATACAGCCAAGCCTAAGAGACATGTCTTGGCATGAGATACAGTTTGACACAAACAAGTGAAGCTTATTCTGCAAGGTGTCAAATGAATGCATGCACCCATGATGCACTGCTTTTGCAGACGCCAGCGCTGACAAGCACGACAACTATGTGAGCACATTTCTAATGGCGGTGGTGTACTGCACTGACTTTAGACAGAGAGCGCCAAAACGGCTCGGGGCGTGTAGAATATGATTCCTTGTAAGCATTCCATGCATGCTACTCCAATTATCTATCCCATGCTGCACCTTGGGGGGTTGGGGCAACAAAAAAAAAAGAGCCAATTGGCCAATCAACGTCGCCAGATAACACCGAATGACCACTGCTCCGGCAATTGGCTGTGAGCTTGGCTGGCCCCAACGTGGTTCCTGAGTCTAATAATTCACCGGTCTGGTAAAATGCCATGCTGCTTTATCTTGGCCGTTGTCTCGTTATCGCACAGTCAAAGTAAAGATGACTGATAACAACTGCAGAGTATATTCTGTCCTTGAAATCCCCAATTGACTCTTTTAATACCTAAGAGCACACTATCATTCTTTTTGTATCCGCTTTATTGTTAATTTATTACTCCCCCAAGATTTCTCAGTTATACCATTCCTCCCACTTGTGACCACCACCGCACACCTTCGGCACATCATGGCGACTGTGTCTCGAACACCAGCCAAATAAAAATTAAAAAAGAACAACAGCAATCCGAGCAAATAACGAACAATGCCGTCGGACAGCCGAGACTTGCCCGTTCGGGGCCGCGAGCCAATGGCAAGGCAAAGAATTTCATTAGCTCAATTCACCATCCATGGTACTTTGCAGCCCATATGACCACCCACATCTCAACAAAACCTGGCTCCAGGAGTAGCACCTAGCAGGCAGCGGACAGCACTGCCGACCACCAGCCCAGCGTTTCGCACCCATTGGCCCTCAAAATGGTCCTCACTCATGCACTAAATGTCCACCCGCATGCACTGCAACGGCGCTGTTCAGTGGCTTCCAGTTCCTGACTATTTTCGCTTCAGGCGGACTTGTACCGCCGCCCTCCGTCTGGCTCCGCGGTTCGCCGCCTGTCGGTTCGGTTGGCAGTACGTAACGGTTTTACCCCGTGTTTTCCTGTCACGATCTGGATTGTTCTGGCGCTGGTTTGCACTGACTCTTTGCCTTGTGCGTGCTTGCTTGTAATGCCAAAATAGTCCCAAAATTGTGGTGTTTTCGCCCACCAGGACAAGGATCATTGAGCCATGTGCTCGACAGATTTCTCGCTCTCTCTACCTACTAGGCACTGTACAGTATTACCTCTCAAGCCTTGTGACTACGTACACGCCCCCCCATCGCTCCAATGGAAAGTTCGTTTCAATATTTGATTATTACTGTTATTACTTGGGTCGTCTGCCGTACCCAATGAATGTCTTGCTAGCGCCAAGTCCCCTTCTATGTAACGTATGGCAGCAGCACATAAACCGCTCACGCTGAAAGAGACTGATGATAAGATATAGAACACCAACTAGCACTACAACCTATCCTTAAATCCTCCGAGATTCGTCTAGTGTCTTAAGGAACCTGTGCTTCTCCAGATATCTTCAGTAATGCTGCTGATAAGGCCCCCCCCCCCCCCCCCCCCAAGTAGCCACTTTGATAGCGATTATACTCAATCTCAGATATCTCAACACCAGCCCAACACTCCGACCTCGGCTGCCGCTGACCACGCCTCCAAATTCATCCCAAACCACCCAGCGACGACTGTTCCTTTTTTTGCTCTGCTTTTTCTTGGTCACAAACTATTAATAAATTGAAAAAAAAAATTCTCACTCGAACTTTGCATTCTGGAGCTCCATGATGATGATGCCATTCATAATAAGTATCCATAATAGTCCTTTCTTTACCTCATAGGGACATACCACACCGTAATGAGAATGCCGTAATCCCTCCACTACCCGAGGCTAACCACCACTACTGTAAAACTGCAAAACCGCCTGGCCTGTACAACACCTCAGGAGCCGCTAAACCACCACGCCAGGGGTACTGTGGAAAGGCAAAAGTGGTCACCATCATGTGCTGCAAAAATAGGTCACATCCAAAGATCGAAATTTCAGTGATGGATCCCAGTCATCTCCCAGATCTCTCGAGTTTCATGGTCCCGCAATATTCCTATTCACGACCGTGCGTGGATCTGTAACCCGACGTGCTTCCTGCTATTCCCGGTCTGTATGCTCGAGAGCCAGACGGTGCCGGGGCCGAGGATGTCTCCAGCTGCACTTCACTTCACAACTCGGAATATGACGTTGATTGTTCCCTTGGAGGGCTTGATTAGCCTGGAATCAGCTGTAAATCCTATTCAGGACTTGGCTTTGTTCCTCGGGATTGCATCTCAGCCCTCAATTCATCTCATCAGCACATGAATTTGGTCTACACAGTGGAAACAGCTCTTAGACGCAAGTAAAAATCAGGATTATCTAAACTCTGCTCGCTTGCTAGTGCGGCTGCAGCTCAAGGTATTCACCATGGCTGTTTCCTGCACCGCATCATGCTGAGGCAGACAGGTAGGTAGGTAAAGTATTGATACACATAAAAAGGTTGGTTAGTCTTTGCAGCCATTGTACTCGTATCTTCCCGAGCACTAGGTCGCAGGCAATATTCAAGACGCCTGCGCGGGCCTCTCACTCTCTCGCTTTTGCATTGCGCATCGGAATGGTGCCATTTATTTGCTTACGGCGCTCTTGACCTTCTCTTCCACCTTCTCAACCTTGTCCTTGACAGCCTCAACGCCGTTCTCCAAGCTCAGCTTCTCCTTTCCACCCCACTTGTGGTACGACATGTATCGGTAGCCCTGTGTTAACTGCGCGCACTCGTTGATGAAGTGGCAGGCGAACAGCAGGTAGTTCTTGGGCTGAACGGCGAGGGAGTATCGCATGAAGGTCGCAGAGTAGATGACGAGAGCACCAGTCATCTCACCGGAGATCCTGAACTTTGTATTAACATCAAGCTTCCACAAATTCATCATATCGAACCATAACATACAAATCAGGGCTCTTCTGCGTGTCAAGGACAGCAGCGACGGGAATACCAAAGTTTGATACAGGTCCCCAGAAATCTAAAAGTCGTCCGTCAGTATGCAGTCTCGTTTCAACGGTAGCAACAACAGCAACATTGCGCATCAACCAGATCCCCAGGGCATTGACAATTCCATCAATTCCCAAGTCGCACATGAACGACTTGAGTATTTTAGAGCTCCCAGAGCCATTGAGTCGATTACAGGCATAGAAATCGTCGTCGAGGGCAAGCTGTTCGTTCGTCCGTTCGTCGCATTAAGCGGGATAATACGTACGCGTAGAGCAAACATAGTTGAGCATGGGGTTGGATCGGATTTTGGCGTTCGCCGCCTTGAATAAAGCAGCCATCTTTGCTATATAGTACCTGCGCGGACAAGATCGTGGCACTATTGGCAATGAGGTTGATCTGGATTTTCCATCTCCTCGACCTGCCTCCGATGTCGACCCCAAGCTCCCGAATTTAGGTCACGTGCCTCAACAGTCGTGAAGAGCGACCTCGTTGAGTGAAAGACTGCAATTGCATTTCGAAACAATGTATTTAAATATCCAAGGTAAATTATATGCAATGCGAAACGTCTATTTAGATCATTCTATATAAGCATTTGTCAAGAAATTGAAAAGATGCTGGTCGGCGGTACTATCCCGACACTCGAGACCAAACACCCTGGAACAGAGGAGCTCCTTCAAGCGGAAAGACGCCGACAGGTGTTAATCATAAATTACTATCCCAAATGTTTTCAAATTTTATTTTTCCCTGTTTTCAAATTGAATAAGTCGACTTCGATATGACTGGAAATCATTAGCATTGCCGAATTAGCGTTCAACTGTGCCGGTAGCATCCAGGGCCAAACCGTATTGTGCTCTACAGCCTGGATCGGAGTGAATGTAGCTCATCGATTATCCTCATGTCATGTCGTTTGATCAATAATCAAGGTTCATTGTGTCTGACAAGTTGATGTCTTGATCATTTGGCACATATAGCAGAACATTGCCCTCATTAGTGGCATGCACACACTCTTGCTTTATCACGACTCAAATTGCCATCCAAGAAAACCATCCACAATCGCACCAATCTCAAAACATACTCATGTCAATAGCCAACATGTCTCTCTCCTGATAGCGCGCTCTCTCTATCATTGAGTCATATCTCAATCGTTACTTTGAAGGTTTCGTACGCAACCTTGCACGCCAGACTTCACTTATGAACTTGTCGTGGTGATATATCCTCCAAACTGCCCGTGAAGGGCAAACAGCACGAATTTGCTGGTACATTTATTAGCCACGATGCTGCTGTTAAGACGATTTTGGAGCGTCTGGCTGGACGTGAAGTCAAGGTATGTGCTTCTCTCTTTCCATGCCCCTGTTCTTTGCAATTGGTGCTGACATTGTGGTAGGATCTCAAAATTGAAGCCAGGCGTCTAAAGACTGTCGTTGGTATTGAAATTAAGACCGCTGCAATTGAGTTGGAGCTGTTTGTCGGTGCTAAGCGCACCGACAAGTCTTTCGTCCTGGCCAATGCACTCTTCCTCGCCTCCAATGATGATTTAAAGGTCACAGTATGAGCCGATCACCTTGATACATTTACGCTAGTCAAGTGAGCATCCCACACCACTATCGACATACCACACATGAGACTAATAACGATATAAATTGGCCGGTGTTGACGAACTTGAGCCCGAACTGCCATAGATTAGACGTCAAAGGTTCGAGCGTGTCATGGTTTACGTGTGTTGGAGTTATTGCGTCACTTACTGGGTACTAAGTTAAACATACGTGCGAATAATTAATCGATGTTTATCAATACACTATGTATCGTCTTATGTACGAAAACGAGCATCTGCTTAAACCAGTATTATGAGTTTCATTATGGTCGTCCAATCAAAACAAGATTTCCATTTATCCCATGCATCGTCCATCCTCTTCTCGTATCCCCTAAACACCTGGCGTAGTGAAGCCAGGAGCCTTGGGCCAATTGCCCACCTGGCCAGGATCACCACCAATGCGTACGAACACACCAACAGCCGGGATACCGCCATCAAGGATGAAGAATTGGTACCAGCCTGGTGGAGCAATATACTTTCCAGGAGGAGCTGTAACGGTACACGAGGTGCCAGCACAAGAAATGGCGGGGAACAAAGTACGTCCTCCCATGGAGTTGCCGTGTGTGCTGGAGACAGATCCAAGCAAAGAGGCACTGATGGCACCATTCTTGGCAGCACCCCCGAGGTTGACGGTAATCTGCTGGCCATATTTCCAGTCCTTGTTGGTAACCGTGAAAGATGGGCGAGGCTTGTTCTTGAGGAGGTAAGGAGGAGTGAATGTCTCAACGCGGTACTCTTCGGGGTTGACGCCGTCCTGAGGGTCAGAGCCAGAAATAAGGACACGACCATCCAGCAGAGTGATAGCTTCGGAGTGATAAAGACGAGCAACGGTGGTGTTGGCCATGACTGTGATACGGTGACCAACAGGCTTGGTAGGGTCGTAGAGAAGGGCGTTCAAGTTGGGATCCTTGGCAAGACCGAATCCAGCAACACCGTGATGAGCTCCATTGGCGATCAAGTAGGTGCCGTCAGGAAGAGGCGCAATGCAAGGCATAACGCGCGTAGAAGGCATGCGCTCAAGAACCCACTTGGGTTGCGCGGCATCAGGGCTAATTGTGACACAGTTATCCAAAGCGTTGGCAGGTCCCTCGGTCGATCCGCCGCAGATAAGGATGTCTAGAGGATCCGTGTAAGGTGCATGCTGAGGCATGAGGACTGCGGTGCCTTCCAATGGGTACGTACGGCCGCCCATGGGATCATTGACAGCACCTGGGATGTTAGGTAGTGTCTTAATAGTCGCGAAAGTGGCTTCATTCAGGATTCGGGCTTCGTTCCAGTATGCGACAAAGATTCCTCCGGAAGGCAAGACAGCAGTGAATGGGTACAGGTTGTTGGGGTCGGTTCGTTCAAGCCAGTCCATGTACAAAGGCTTAGTACCAGTTGGGGGTAACAGTTCTAGCGTTGGTACGGGCTTGCCGTTCGAGCCCTCTTCACCACCAATGACCAGGACGGAACCATTAGCCATGACCATTGCAGTAGGGTACCATCTTCCATCTTGCAGCTTCAGCACATCGACATTTTCTTCCCAATCGTTCTTGCCAGGCACACCAGCAGATCCATCGGGGTTGTAAAGTCGTACACCGTAGGTTGAATCGCCAGACCATCCACCAACAGTAAGTTGTCGTCCAGCCTTATCAGGTAGAGTAACACCACCAGCACAGAAAATATCAGTCTTCACATGCATTTCTCTCCAGGCCTTCTTAAAATCGCTGAGGACGGAAAGATCGAGTTCGTAAGCGCCGGTCGAGTTTGGAGGTCCGGTACCCCATTTTTCAAGGAAGGTTACTTTTCCAGTAATGGATTGAGAAGTCATCAAGGGAACGCAAACACCACCGATGAGAAAGTCGTAGGATCCAGCTTCTGGGGTGCCAGCAGCTGGGAAGTTCCATGAGTACAGCGGATCGCCACCCCAGAAGTAGGTGGTAAGTCTTGAACCACCACCACAGAAAGCAGATGAGTTTCCAGCACAAGGAACGTTGCACTCTTTGTCGTCAACCTTCTTGGATCCGACAGTATTGATGTTTTCGGGGTCACCACAGTAGCATTCTCTACCGTATTCCAAACCGCCCGCCATGTAACCAAACTCAGCACACAGGTCGAGACACTTCTTGGGCGTCAACTCATCGCTGATGGTCTGCCAGAAGAAGGTTCGCTTATCTTGAACATTGTCGAGGTAGCAGCCGGCATACTTCCATTCGCCGACAGTGGGAATGGCACCTGGTGGCTGAGCCACCTGAGGTGCTCCAAGGGACATGATACTCATTCTGCCGCCGCCGCCGCAGTTTTCTTTGGGATTTCCACCACAAGGAGTATTACACTCAGACTCTGAAGCAGCCTTGGTACCGCCGTTGACAATTTGCTTACCACAGAAACACTGCTTGGAGTACTCTGCGCCGGCAATGGTGTATCCTTGACTGGCACAAGAATTGGCGCAAGATTCGAGGGTGAGGTCGGGGTTATCATCAAGTTGCTTGCCCAGGATGCGGCCATTAGCCCCGTCGACCCAGCAGCCATACGAGTCCCAGCCTTCTGGCAGGGCCGTGGGCGCTGAGGTGGGTGTTGATGTGGCAGTTGAGTCCGTGTTAGTGGAGCTGGGATCGTCTCCCTGCGTCGAGTACACCGAGAGACGACTTCCCGCTCCACAAAAGGTGCAGTCAAAGCCTGCGCATTTCATGCTACATTCGGATGCCGGCGCCTTGGTCGATCCAGCGTTGAGTTTCTTACCGCAGTAGCATTCGCGGGAGTACTCAACGCCAAAGTATGGGAACCCTTGGCAGAAGGCGGCACAGCTATCTAGCGTCATGCCATCATCAGCGTACGTCTTGTCGCTCAGCGCTCGCGCGTTCTGGGCCTCGGTGTAGCACCCGATGAAAGAGTAAGTGCCAATCTTTGCGGGCTGTCCAGGACAAGCTGTCGCGGTGGTGGGAGGGTCTGATGTGGTTGTGGAAGTGGGCGTTGCACTGCGTAGTCAGGGGTGTTAGTGAACGAGGCTGGCTGCATGCAAAAAGAAAGGACAAGAAAAAGCCACAAAAGGACCTGAGAGCCAGGGCCTTTGGGCAGGCAAAAGCCAAGACGAAAAAAACAACACCCAAAGTGCCGAAGAAGCAAGTACAGTAGCAGAAGAAACATGTGTCAAACGACAACACTGCGTGTGGTGTGTTACAAGCCCGCCGGGAGATCATCCCGCTGGCTCTCGTATTTGCTATCTGCAGGTGCAGGCACGAGAACAGGCGAGACATTTTCTCTGCGGTGTGGCTTGGGTTGCAAATCAGAAACATGAGACAAAAGCGGTACTTACGGAAGAGACGAGGTGGTGTACTGCAACTTATTGTAATAGGCATTGAGTCGGCTGCCACCACCGCAGAATTCAGAGCTGTTGCCATTGCAAGGCATGTTGCAGCCCGAATCCGCAGGCTTTCCTCCATTCGAGACTTGGTTATCGCAGTCTGTTCGGGTCTTTCGTCAGCCGCAGTCCCCTTGGCAAAAACGCCACCAGCAATGCACAACTCCTTGTCACTTACAGCATTCACCTCCATACTCAGCTCCAGCCAATTTGTATCCTGCAGCTTCGCAGCCTGCAACGCACTTGGCAATTGTCATTTGCCCTCCAGGGACGCCGCCATATCCGTTACGAAGAGTGCGACCATTCGTGCCCTCGCTGATATCAAAATCGTTAGCCAATTCTTCCAAATCACTGTTTTGTACCACTGCAACAACAGCCAGCAGAGCCCTCAAGAAACTTACGTGTAGCAGCCCATAGACGCCCAATTTCCAACACCTGGGTTTTCAGCAGGTCCAGTAATTTGATCCGTCTTGTATACAGTCAGTCTGTTTGGGCCACCGCATGCCTCTGTGACATTTCCACTGCATCCAGAGGAGCAGTCAGTGTCTGGCTTTTTGGTGGCTCCAGCTGCAAGTTTAGTACCGCAGTAGCACTCCGTTGCATACTCTGTACCAGCGTAAGGATATCCTCTTCCGAAGCAGTACTTTGTACACATCTCATTGGTCATCTTGGGATCGGTGGTAGCGCCCTCTGCGAGGCTGCGACCAACGTCACTATCAATACTAGCATTAGCTCCTGCACGCAATACATTCCATGATGCACTGCAGACGACGACTTACACGTAGCATCCTTGGTATGTCCATCCATTGTCAAGGTCTTGGGCAGCCTGAGCCGCTCTTTTCTGGACAAGATCGGCATTACATGGGCTGAAAGAGGAGATAAAAAACAGTGAGATCAACGACGAAGCCTGAGAGACCTTCATGGTCGACGAGATGCACCTCAGTGGTACGACCACGTTTCGAGAGCTATGGTATCAATACTTCAAAAGGACGAGGCGGTTCTACACCAATTGAAAGTGTAACCTTTTGCGAAGAAGGGAAATTGGCCCTGCGATCAGACTGGAAAGCGGAAAAAAAAAACATCGTGGAAATGGATCCCATATATTACTATTTTGTCTGTTCACCAGCCAATCCGGGTCGCCGGCAACTCATCGCAAGACCGACGGACTAACAGGGTCCAGCCTCCAGTCGTATCGAAAGCCATGGCGGACCTGACAAGAGGCCCTGGAAAGGTCAAGACGCCCGAATTAATCATGGCTGCAACCCTCCTGGGTTGTGGATACGCATTGTCGTGGGGCACGGCGCAGGGGGGCAGCGCTGGGACAGAGGCAATAAAGCTAGAAAGGGTACCATTGCGAGCTCTCAGCGCTGTCGTCCGAACGCCAAGGAAGAAAAAGTTTTACCTCATTACGATACTTTGGTGTGCTTCACACGATGATTTGGGCTTGGAGGACTGCCAGGATGCGTACGCCTCATCCGTAAAAGCTTGACGGTGGAGCAAACTTTGGTCTGTACTGATGCTTTGCATTGGATACAAGAGTGGCCGACGCTAGAAAGGACCTGCATATTGGCGCAGGCTGAAATACGAGATACTCAACTGGTAAGTATCATGCATGCTGCAGCTGTGCAGCCGTTCCCCTCTGGTACTTTAATGTAACAAGACAGGTCAATCAGGGTTCAATTTTCGATCGGGTCCAGTATTGGGCCCTCATATCGCCTGTACAATCGCGACCTTTTCGACTGTAGTGATGTACTATGAGGTATGATGGTTTCTCAAGCTGAGAGCTCCTCCGCAGCCTTATTCAACATTTTAGGCATGTTCAAACGCCCGATTTATATCAATTGAGCCTTTCATTGTTCATTCTAATAACAATCGTGTCCAAGGAGAGTCCAGACGCAAAAAATACACCAGAGAGGACAGACCAGGGCACCTAATCATCTCCGTAAGCCACAAATTGCAATGCACGAGCAATAAAGGTACCTGCACTGTACGATATGTCAGCGCCCTGCTCGATAGTTGCACAGCAGGCCACTTAAAATTATTGTGCTTCGTACCAGTCCACAAACTGCGGTAGAAAGAGTCCTTTGATGGAACGATCCGAAAGATGACGTCCCAAGATGGCTGTATCGAAAAGCTCATTCAGCTTCCCTCATCATCTTGATTCGCAGTTGGCATGCCATGGTTGCGTCTTTGCCAACGACGGCATTTGCCATCGTGGGTGTTTAAAGTTTTTGCCAAACAGGCTAATTCAAATTTGACTTGGCGTTGTATGCCGCTCTTTGACGCTATTATGCCAATGTAGCCAAGCGCCGCAGTGGCTCGATGCAATTTCGACCGCCGTGTATCTATCTTCGTCGATAGTTCCGCACTAGACCCCACGGCTCATGGCCATGACAAGGTTACACTGGGCAGGGTCCGTCGCGGACCTGGGCCTGTGTCACGACGATGCCATGCCTCGCCCAGTCTCTCTCTGGAGATGCTGCAGGCTGACAGCTATTGATGACATTTATTGACAAAGGTTTCAAAGCCTTGGCTCGTTTAAAATTATTATTTCATTGTAAGGGAAAGCTGTCGACATTTTTTGAGAGCGTAGTGTTCCATGTCTTGACCAGGCCGATAACCGCGGATGTTTAGCCCTTGTGGTGCCATTGTATACCTCTTTTTAGTGGTCGTATTATTTTTGGCAATTGTCTTAGCGGTAAATCGGCCGGCTTCGATGTTAGTGGCACCTGTTCCTGAGTCAAAACTTCGCAGATGGAGATGATCCCAGTGCGCGAGTCAATACATGCTGTGACAAAGAATCACCTACCTTCTGCCTTCTGCCTTGATAGCTTCTTGCCGCTTCTCAAGGTAACAAAAAAACAACCATTCATCGAAGCTATTCATCGCAGTACCTCGTTCAATTTGACAATGTCGCCGTAACAGACCAAATCCGCCGTCGTCGTAATTATGGCGCTACAGCCTCGTATTTCAATTTAGCAGCTGGACCGGTTAGGCTGACCCTTTTGATAGCGGATTTTGTTCTCAGAGCCAAAATGAGGAAACAAAACTCTACTCAATTGCTTAATCAGGACTCGTCTCTGTGGAGAGAGTTGTTCGGTCTTTTTTCGTTTAAGCCAGATCCTGCTCAGCTCCGTCAGCCACGGCATTTATTAGTTGACGCTTCGGAAATGAAGCTGCTTCGGATAGAAGATAGGGACGGGTCCAGGCCCTGAAGCTGAGTTTGAGGCTGATGGGAATACTTTGCTGATAGCCTCATGCATGCCGCAATTCGCCATCATGTGAGCTCAGCTTGCGCAGCCTGACTCTTTTATCTCCATCGAAATCCCAAAGTCATGTTGAGTTGGGTATGATGGCGGAAGCGGGCCTGAGAATCATGACAGAAAAGGAACAAACCTGTGTGAGACTCCGCGATTAACTCCAGCCATATCTCCCTCGGTTAGCTGTAGATTTCTTTTCTTTGAACAATATCCAGCCTCGGTGGAGTCTGCTCTTTGTCATTGGAACAATAATGGGAGAAGCAGACTGGGTGAGTCATTTATAGAGTTGTTTTGGATCATATGCTTGTTCAATGGCCTAATTAAGTCTGTACATTCCACCAGATTCTGAAATATCGAGTTTTACCGGGAAGCCATCAAAATAATTGCATTTCTTTCTTTCTTTTTGGAGCATTTGTTTTATTCTTCGTTCTCTGTGCCGCTCACTCGCCAATTGCAAGACACGTATGAAAGCTTCAGAGTCCCTTCAGGGTCATACTGCTATTCTTGGTCATAGCAACTGTCAAAGAGTTTGTCGTTTCAGGTTTTGCCACTGATATTTGACCCAAGCCCTTCAGATGGTTGTTCGCACAGAGATTAGTTGGAGAAGAGGTCAATGAAAATTAGCTGGTACCTTGATGGACGTGGCCTGTCGCTGAATTTAAGCATAAAGGGCGACACTACCCCATATTCCAACTTCCAACCCTGCATCCATTCATATATTGATCGATTGATTTTTCGAGATTTGATTGCAAAGACTTTTGCATCTGCAAGGGTACTTGAGTCGATGCGAGGACAGCGCGACGTTAGATCACGATCTCTGACTGCCCATGATGGCCATCTGCCTGTTAGCACCAACTGAATTGCTTCGCTCCTTGCAGCAATGACAGGCCAAATCAATTTCGGCCGTTGTGCCGTCCAGAGTGCTGGTAAAGCAAATCTCATTTGCATGCCAAAGTTAGTCACACTTTGGATGCTTAGCAGCGCCAGAAATGTCCCCTTTGTTCCAAGGAAGCAGGTCCTGTTCAGTATGACTCCTCGACTGGACGCCAGTACATGTTCCTCTGCAGATATCTCTGCCTCTGGATTGGTCAATTGCTGCCAATAGCCCTGAAGTGACTCATTTTGACGCGCAAATTGCGGGTTTGTCAGCCTTTGCGGCTTTGCGCGCAGTCAAACTTTGCCTATTGTGGCAACGCCTAGCAAGGGCTTCCCGCCAACGCAATCCCAGACGCTCCACTGCCGACTTCAAGCAACCGTTTGGACGACGAGGGGCGAAAAAAAAAATCGTGGTCTTTTTAACGACGACGGTTCCTGTCTGTTTTGGTGTTGTTTCTCGTTCTCATTCATCGTAAATTTCCCATCAGACACAAAGCCTCATCATACACGCCCCCATTCGCCACGCAAACTGCAACCATATCGCCAATCAGCGCTTCATCTGCAAATATTTCACCTCTACTCATCGCCACGCTCAATCCAACAACCTATCAAGCTATGCCCGAAGGCGAGGGCAGTCAACCACAGACTCAACCCCAAGGGTCAAGCAGGGGTCGTAGAAACCATGGCCATCGTGGAGGTCGTGGTGGCAAGAACCAAACAAACGGAGATGGGTCATCAGTGAGGGGCCGCAATGGCCCCAGCAGTACTGGCGCTGCCGAGGCATCCAGTGCTCAAAAATCAGAATCAAATTCAAGAAACGACTCATCAGGGCCGTCACGAGGCTCACGGGGGAGAAAAGGAACAAAACAGAGCTCACGAGGCTCTGGAATTCGAGGCGGCGCTGGTCCCCGTCCAACAGCTCAGCGTGCCTTTGGAGGACGACTAACTTCGAATATCGAAGCAGAAGACGCATCCATCGCACCAGAACTTAGTGGAGATGCTCCAGAATTTGTCCCAGGACAGCCCGTTATCACTCGAAGGTAAGCTGCCATAATGTAGATGACTGTATGAGTTGAATGCTCACACCTCGCCAGCAAACCTATTCCCTCGCGACCAAAGCAGCCAAAGCAGCCAGCCGTCAGACTTCCAAAGTCAACGGCGTCTGATCTCCCAACCCGCATACACGAGGACATCAGTAACTTGAATTACGAATGTGCAATCTGCACTGATGATGTACTCCGCTCATCACATGTCTGGTCTTGCACCCTCTGCTGGACTGTGATTCATATGAAATGCGCCAAAAGATGGTACACGAATCAAATGAAGCAGACAGATCTTCAATCAGGACAACCACAAAATGAGGCTACATGGAGATGCCCAGGATGCAACTCAAAACTCACAGATGATCCTGGTACATACCACTGCTGGTGCGGCAAGGAAATCAACCCAAAAACCGCCAGTGCTTCATTACCTCCTCACTCTTGTGGGCAGACATGCTCGAAACCACGACCAACTTGCCCGCACCCATGTCCTCTCCAGTGCCATGCTGGCCCGTGTCCACCGTGCGGTTTAGTTGGCCCTGAGCAATCATGTTTCTGTGGCAAGAATTCGTCCCGTAAACTGTGCAGAGAAACTGACTACGAAAATGGCTGGAGCTGTCAAGAGGAATGTGGCGATTTACTACCTTGTGGTGAGCACACCTGCTCTCAGCCATGTCATCCAGGACTCTGCGGCGAATGCGACTTGAAAGTCGATGCTCGTTGCTTTTGTGGAAAAGTTGAGAGGCAAATACCCTGCTTTGAACGAGACGAGCCCCAAGACTCGTACAGCCGGAAGGATCAAGATTGGTTTGAAGGAACATTTGACTGCAAGCAGGTTTGTCATCGCGATTTCGACTGCGGCAAACATACATGTTCCGAGTCATGTCATCCACAGGATGAGGCGTCCGCTCACTGCCCGTTCTCTCCGGATGTGGTAACACACTGTCCCTGCGGCAAGACCCCTCTGGAGGAGTTACCTGGCTTTCCACGAGCAAGCTGCGAAGATTCAGTTCCTCACTGCGCCAAGGTATGCGAGAAAGCTCTCACGTGTGGCCATCTGTGCAAGGCGAAATGCCATGCTGGGGATTGTGGCACATGCACCGAAATGGTTGACATACTGTGTCGCTGTGGGCGTACAAGCTCAAGATCTCTTTGCCATCAAGGACAAGTTGATCCCCCAATGTGCATGCGAATATGTCAGGCAAACTTGAGCTGCAGCCGCCATAAGTGTGGTGAGCACTGCTGTTCAGGAGAGAAGAAGGCTGCTGAGCGACAAGCAGCCCGCCGAAAGCACAGGGTCACCGCACAAGAGACAACTGTCGAAGCAGAACATATCTGTATCAAGACATGCGGACGTCCTTTGAAGTGCGGAAATCATGACTGTCAGCAGATTTGCCATCGCGGCCCCTGTGCCAGCTGCCCAGAGGCAGTTTTCACTGAGATTAGCTGCAACTGTGGCAGAACAGTTTTACAACCGCCTCAACCTTGCGGTACGCGAGTACCAGAATGCCGCTTCAGTTGTCAGCGACGACCTGCTTGTGGTCATCCTCCTGTTGAGCATAACTGCCATTCGGATGATGCTGCATGCCCTAAATGTCCTTTCCTGGTGGAGAAGTGGTGTGCTTGTGGCAAGGAGAAACTGCACAGCCAGCCTTGCCATCTACAAGAAACCCATTGTGGCCGAGTTTGTGGTAAAAAGTTGGGCTGCGGGTATGTTTTTCTCCCTAATCATATACGTTTAACAATATGCTAACTACGTCCATCAGACTTCACAGCTGCAAGAAGCTATGCCACCGACCTGGAGAATGCGAGGATGTTGGCCACGCCGAGAAGCGATGCGGCCAACTCTGCGGAAAGACCAAACTGTTCTGCGAGCATCCTTGCCAGAACGCCTGCCATGGACAAACACGTAAGTCTACTCATGTTCAAAAACTTCAACGCCAAAACTAATGTTCCTAGCATGCAATGAGTCAGCACCTTGCACATCCAAAGCCTCCGTTTCATGCCCTTGCGGTGTCAAAACACAAGAAGTCAGATGTCTGGCAAGCAGTTCCAACCCAGAGCCGTCTCGTCCCGAACTAAAGTGCGACGATGAGTGTCTTCGTCTTGAGCGCAACCGCCGTCTCGCAGCAGCCCTCAACATCGACCCAACCAGCCACACGAACGACCACGTTCCCTATTCAGAAGCAACCCTCAAGTACTTCTCAGAGCACGTTTCCTGGAGTGAGACACAAGAGAGGGAGTTCCGTGTGTTTGCATCAAGCCCCAACGAGTTGCGTTTGCGATATAAGCCCATGGCCAGCCCTCAGCGCCAATTCCTCCACGTCTTGGCCGACGACTACGGCCTGGAGAGCCGCAGCGAGGACTCTGAACCTCATCGCTACGTAGTAGTCTTCAAGGGCCCTCGTTTCGTATCTGCGCCAACCAAGACCATCTCCCAATGTGTCAAGATCCGCGCAACTCAAGCAGCGGATGCCGCCGCCGCAGCAGCCGCTTCGCGAGGTCCTAGCCCACCTCCAGGACCAGCAATTGAACCCCTCAATGCTCTCTTACTTACTTCTCCCCGCTTTGGCCTCACGGTCGAGGATGTTAATGCATCTCTTGGCTCCCACCTTGCCAAACAGCCCTCAATCCACTTCAACATCGACTTCCTCCCCACTGAAGAGGTATTGATCCGCGCTACAGTGTCATATTCTTCGTTCCTCTCTGCAGCTGCCGTTAGCAATGCTCTGACTTCATTGAAACCTGGTATTCTGGAGTCAGTTCGCCGCTCCGAAATGGCCGGCAACGTCTTCCTATGCCATGTCGACTCCGGCAACAAGGTCACTCGTCGCGAGGATTCTGGTCGTCAAGATGCGTCGGGATGGAGTGCTGTAGCTGGCCGTGCTGCAGCTAGAAAGGAATCGCCTATGCCTGAGGAGCCTACAGCTAGAGGAACGGGTAGACGTTTACTGGGACTCAAGAAGAAGAAGCCGACTGAGAGTCGCGAGCGTCCTTGGGCGAAACTCGACGGAGACGTTGAGTGCTAAGGGGTGTATTTACGACATCAGGTTATATACTTTATTTGAATTAGCATAGCATCATTACAGCTAAAAAGCATCAATAGAATTTCGTTTTTTATTTCATTTGAGCGTCTCACTCCTCAGTCGTCTTCTACATGTTCAGCTTCATTGCAATGCGCCCAACTCTCACCACAGCACCACCAAAGCCATACAACAGTAATCTCAGTCACTTACACGGCCAATATCAAACACGCTACAAACTTCGCATCGCAAAAAAAAAATTTTACTAAACTCACCGACAGAGAATCTCAGCGAATCACGCGACCCCCCCTCCCACCATCATGGTGCGGTCCCTATGCACGTCACATGCCACCCTAAGATGCGCAACACCCATCTTTTCTCTAGTCTCTCCGCCAAGCTATCTCTACCTTTTCCACACCATTGATGCATGTCTCACAGCAATGACCGGCATGGGCAATCGAAAGTACGATGAAGGACGCCTGCGAGAGGGAGGGGGAGGGGTCGTGATGTTGCACGCAAACGTCATGCTAATGGTTGTGTAGCTTCATTAAGTATGCTAGTTTGCCCCTCCATGCATTTTTGGCGATACCACCCTCCTTCGGATGGCTGTCACCCGCCCAATCATCCTTCTTTTTCTCCTGCTTCGCCTTCTGCCCCGGAGACAACCAAATCAAAAAATGTCAAAATGCTTCAAGGTTAATGTGCAACTAAAGTGGGTATCAAAATCGCATGTGGTGCAGGCGCTTTTCCCTGTCCCCGTCATCTTCCTTTTTTAGTCTGGCTTGCAGCCTTCCGTCGAGACCGGCGCTGATACTATGATCGCTGTTTTTCCTTGTCGCTTGTACTCGTGACATCGTTCACGAAATCCGCCATAGCCTCAAAGTAACCTGGTTCGAGGACGCTCGAGTTGTGATCGCCACCCGGCAGAGGCTTCCATGTCTTGGAGGGAGCGGCGCAAGCATCGTAAAGCTGTTTCATATGTTTTGGTCTAGTCATTCTTTTGTTAGCTATCTGAACCTATGAGATGTCTAAGAGGTGAAGGTCTTGGTTATGGGACATGTGTTAAGACGGAAGTGTCAGATCATCAGTAAGGTGTAGTTTATAATCAGAATCAAGAGATTCATATTTTGTGGGTGATATTGTTCATCATGCGAAAACAGGTCCATGGGAATCGGCAAGATGGAGGGGCGTGCGAATAAAACTCGCGGCAGAAACTTACGGGACAATCTCGTCCTGCAGACCGCTGAGGAAGAGCATGGGCACCTTGTTGATATTCGGTAGAATGGCCTCGCTTGGCCATACTTGGTGGCACAATAACGTCAGGTACTTCGCGGGCGGGATAACAGAAGGGATCAGCTTGCGCATGGAAAGAAAGGTATTCTCCAGAATCAGGCCGGCAATGTCCCCGTGATCTTGGTTCTTCGCCACGAGCTTGATGCTCACAGCTCCACCCAAGCTCTGGCCAAAGATGATAAGCTGGTGGTCTCGTGTTTCGGCTCGCTCGCGAAGGTAGTCCAGTCCAGTCTGAGCATCAAGGTTCAGACCAGCCTCATCAGGTTCACCAGTCGACGTGCCGTAGCCTCTGTATTCTAGCATGAAGACGTTGCAGCCAATATAGTTGATGATCATGCGGGCAATGGGAAGTCGGTGGCCGATGTTGCCTGCATTGCCGTGGAACATGACCATTGTGATATTCGAGTTCCTACCGCCTCTGGGACCCCGGATGTAGAAGGCGGACAGCTTCTCGCCATCTTCTGTGGGGATGACAAGCTCTTCGAAGTCTCTAATGCCAAACTGTGTAGGCCGTGGAACGTCGGTTCTTGAATTTGGGGGCATGTGAGATGGGTAGATCAGGGCTCTGTGGTTGCATCAAAGCAATGGCGTTAGTCTTTGCTCTATAAAATTCGATGCATGTTGGGTCACATGGATCAGGACGACGCACTTTTGCTTGAAGTATAGCAGTGATGTGAGGACGGCTGCAATGCCCTATTGTAACGGGTTTTCGGTCAGTGATCCTGATGCGACGCAAGCGTCCATACACAGTTGCATGGATAGCAATGAGAGTGGTTGAGGGGCTCGTCATACCGTCGAGGCGAGGGCGGGCAACTTCATGTATGATGCTGCCGAGCTTAGCATGGAGGCCGTCTGCTCCAAGTAGCCGCTGAACGTCGACGGAGGAGAGGGGTTGGTGTTGGCCATATCTGCTTTGTCGGGCATTGATGTGTGTTTTTGTAGCTACGTTGGCGCAAAAGGCAGCAGTGAGTTTGTGGCTGTTGGAGCAGCAGCCGTGAATCGAAGCCTGGTTCAGCTGTAGTCTGACGCGTGTCGAAGAGAAAGTCGGTCGAATGGGGCGAGCTGCGCAGTGGTGGTATTCGAACGTGGAAGCCTATCTTGAGAGGGTTCAGGGCGTCATGATTGAGCAACGAGTCGAGTTGGTTCAGGCGAGCGCAAAGGCGGTTTTCGGTAACCCTTGGGCGAGACCTGGCTGCGTCTGAAATTGTCGAGGGCGTTTGCTCATTACCGACATGCAAGGCCTCGGGCAATTAATTTTATTTGGAGCCTCAACCGGCTGCTCCGCTACAAAGGCCAGCTACCCTGGAGGGTTTTTCAACGCTCTGGATGAAAAGGTGCTGAGTTTGTAACAGCCTAAAGCGAAATGGAAAAATTAAAATTAAAATGATGAATTTCCTCATATTGCTCTATTTTAATATCCTTGTTTTAATTGGCTATATTTCATTCTTTCAAGGCTGTAGTGGCCAGCTGCACGGTGCTGTCTAGGCCATGTTGCTACACAAACTGTACGCTCTCGAGGCCCAACTCACCTGCAGAAGACTTTGTTGAGGAGTCATCGTATGCATGGCGACCTAACCAATGAACAACGCTGAACGTGGAAGCGCCTACACAAACGACCAAAATAAAGATTCATTGCGAAAATACCCAATATTCATCGTAAAATATACTCCCCAAGACGCCTGCCATACACCACCTCCTCCCCAGCGGCTAGACGTGCAGCGCCCAAGCAGCCTTGACATCCAACCACCACACCAGGTCTCCTGCCAATTGACCTCCCGGCGATTCGACCGAGGCGCTGTGCCTGCCTTAGCGCTGGCGTGGGGGAGGGGCTGCCACTACCGGACTCCTTAGTGGGTGGGCCATGGCCTCTTCCCTCCTGCTCCCAACCTATGCCCGGGGGGGGAGAGAGGGATGGTGCTGCCTCCTGACAAGGGGGCTTCAAGGTACCAAGGTGCTGGCCCAGGCCTCTGGATACCATATCTAGACGTTTACTGCATCAGCCACCTCCCGCCGTTGCGTCTACTTGGAGGAATTTGTGGGCGCGCCATCCTTCTCCTTTCCCCTTGCTGAAAGAGTGGGAGCTTATTGAAGGTATAGTGGCCGACGCAAGAAACTACATGTTTAATTCATGTCACTCAGGCGTTTACTGTACCTGTCAGGAATATTAATAGAAAGATGACCAACTGTCCGAGCAAATTGGCCAATACCCTGGCATGAATGGGAACGGCCAACGCATCCTGGGCAGCCACAGTAGCCAAATGAATAAGAATCGAAAAAGCAAAGTTCAATGGGGAGTAATCCCAAGCAACTGCCGATCGTAACGAATAACGAGGCAGCATTGGCAGGCACTAATTTCATCCGTCCACGCACTGAATCAACATCCATTTGCGAGCATGCACGTAAGACCAAACACCAATGCCACATCTTGGGGCTGCAAGACATACATGCAAGGCGCCCCCCAGAGGAGCGTAATATGTGCTCTCCCCGCTAGGCGGTACGTTACCTTAGCATCTATCCAGGTATCGTCGCTCAGTAGGTGGATCGCCAAGGGCAGTTCGGTATTTTTGGATCCATGCTAAAGTTCTGGTGGTGGTAAATGCTGTGCTTTGGCAGCCTCTCTGTACATGTGCAGTACATGCTCTGGTATGTGGTGAGTGGCGCCAGACCCAATACGAGAGGCGTCGTGCGCGACATTTGTCTTGGATCCTATCGAAAAGGGAAGCTGCTTAAGAGATTGTCGCTAGTTCAGAGACATTGAGAGGACCTCCCCGAGGTATTTTTTGGGCAAGGATGGAGCCGATTTGGAACCTACAAGGTAGCGGGCTAATAGCGAAAACAGGCGATATTAGCGGGGGAAAGGGTTAAAAATTAGAGTCGCGTATTATTGTTATACAGGGAACAGTGCATCCTGGCGTCGCTCTACTAATGATAACAGCAATTACCAAGATATACAATGATAGTACGGAGGGAAAGGATGCTCATTGAAGCGACTAATGCACACGATATGATAATTACTAACATACGGATTAATTGACTGCACGACATAGTCAGTAATAACAGGTCGGGTTTGGTTACGCATAACAGGCAATGTTCCAGAAAACAATGCCCGTAATATGACGACTTGTATAACCAGGCTGTCGGGATACCCCCGGAGCGAAATGTGCTTATCACAGAGTGAGTTGCGCGAGAAACTGCCTTGCACGGCAAACTTGTAAGACGTGGCGAGCCATCTGAAACTTATTACACAATGAGTGCTCTGCGGATGGTTGCTCGTCAGTGCTCTGCCGCGAGCCAAAACGTAATGCGTGTTGCGATGGTGGTTCATGTTGAATAAATCCCTGAAACAGTGGCTTGCCAAATCCACCACCCACTGTGACTGCGTTGTAGATGCAAAGCATCTGTCCAGGGCTCGCGAGGAGGAAAGTAATTGAAATTTACCAAAGGCAGGGTGAACAGTTAATGGTTCGAGCGATATCGTGTCTCCCCAAGGCTTAATTGCTCCTCCCCTGGTCGCGGTCCATCGGCTGATGCAAGCATTATAGTAGCGCCGTGCCTTACACATACTCCCCCTCCATGGACGCACAAGAAGGACAGACCAATAAGCATGCCCAGCATATCCGGCCGGTGCATTCGGCAAGCTGAGCAACTGACTGTACTGTTCACAGTCATGAGGGTATTGGGCCTTGCGCAACTCGGTCCAACGTCGTATCACGCATATCTCCCACCCGTTCCCTCATGGCAGTTGGGCCACGTTGTGTTACTGTGATTGGGTATGCAAACCCGCATTCCCAGAGTCCCAACTGCCCAGGCTAGCACAAGTTGTTCTCGTGTGTGTCTGCCAAGGGCTGGCAATGGAACATGTTGTCATGTACAGATAGGTGCACTGGGACGGACTCTATCTACCGGGATAGCGCTGACTGTGAGCTTGGAACAGCCCATTTTCGGATTGAAAGAGCTCTAAAAAGCATCAGCCGTTGTCTCCTGTTGATCCTCTTATGCCCCAAAAAGAACCACTAACCTCCCCCACGATTTGCTCAATCGCCCGAAAGAGGCGTGCTATGGCTGAATTGGGCCACCAGTAAGATGACCGAGAAATGACGGTCGCAATAAGAATGAGCACACCATGTCCAGGTTTAGCAGTCTTAGTGTGTGGTCTACGCTGAATGGTGCCCCGAGTGGTGTGGTGTGTCCATGATCCTGCCTGTGATTTAAGCTCGGCGCGCGCCACGGCACATTGGATTGAATTGGTTACAGTGTGGAAGACGCCGAAAAAGAGAAGAACCTCCGGTTGATCAAAGCCCAGAGTCGTGGGGGTTAAGAGGAGAGAATTGGAAGCACTGGACACCAGTACCTGAAGCAGTCGCAGCACATGTATCGCGCAGTAACATCATAGCTCGCAGCAATAAGCTAGCTCCAGTAGCACAGGTAGCACCAGCAGCACCAGCAATTCCATGTACAGGCTGGTTTGTTAAGGGTACTCCCAAAGGGGATCGGGACTGGCGACGCTCCATGTGACTGGAGGCTTCGGGGTCGACGGAACTGACCAATCATCACGTCGCCCGTAGACCCTGCAACACGGTTTGTGAAGGGGGCGTCTGTTTGGGAGGAAATTAGGGGGGGGGGTGGAGGCAGCGATTTGTTTATTTTTCAGCGGAGCAGCACTAACCAGAGCAGCTCGCAAAGCAGCCAGAAGGCTGTGGTTAATTAGAGCCAGTGAGGTGAGCCAGTCGACCCGGCTTCTGCCCAAATGCTTGGATACACTGCAGCTAGCTGTCCCCCTCCAGTGGCCCAACAACTGTGTAATGCTCTGGAGCAGCGGTCGGTTGCCAGCTGGCGACGCTGCATTGGATTAAAAAAAAAACAATAATTTTTTACTTGAGTGACAACGCAGAGAAGAGGCGAAGTCGTCTGTGAATCATCATTGCAGGAGAATTTTTCTCCGTCAATCTGACGTGAACGATTACTTTTGTTCTTTCTTCGCTTCGTTTCTATCTCTGTTTCTCTCTTCCATTGTCGCCCAACTAAAAACAGCCCTCGCCATTCCAGCAACCACACTGGACTGGCCCAGCTCCCACCGTTGGTTACCGTTGTTCATCGCCCAGCACAACAAAGTAAACATCCAAACACCGCCCAACTGGCGTCATCAAATTTTATCTCGCACCCCGCCTCACATCGCGCATCTCATTAGACACCAAACAACACAACTGGCACACGCATACACGCATCCCATCAATCGCCAAACACTGTCGTCTCGCCGGCATCTAATTTACCCTGGCATTGCACAGCCAAAATCGTTTCCTCGGCTAGCTAAACACTAGGCCAGACAGACCCTCACTCAACCTCATTACCAGCACCCTGGTTCCTAGCTCGCTCCCGAGAGGGGCAATTGGGCTTTTTCCATACCTGACAGGGCCCCATTCCAGCTTTTGGCTAACTCACTCAGTCTGCGAAGGGCAACATATTCTTTCCCTTTCGTTCGCTTTGTCTGTGAACTCATTTTTTTCCTCACCAAATTTTCGCTGCGACAGGGCCATCCATCCATCATCTCTTCTTCCTTGTGAGTCGCATTCCTCCAGGCTTCACCCCTTACATCTGCTTCAATCCTCGCGCCAGCAAGCGGTTACCACTCCACAACTTTTGGTGTGCGTAGTGTCTCGCCATCCTCAAAGAAGAAGGCAGTTTTGAAGTTTCTGAGACTTCCATCGCCACGAAACACGCTCTAATCGAATCACCGTGCAGTCTTCACTACGCCCGCAGGAAGCCAGCCAGCCAGCCAAAACACACATACACACACACACACTAGCACAGCGCTCAAGCAAAATTTTTTTTATCGTCGGCGTGAAGACTCCATTCAACAGTCGATCACATATTTTCGGATTTATCCAATCACATATCCCATCACGCCACGGGAAGCAACTGTAAAAGAAAACGGGATCCATCAAACAGCTTTGGCTGCCATACCGCGTTGAACCATGGTGTCGTTTTCGTGCGAGGTAAGTCATACCATTCGTTACCTATCATTTGCTTCCCACAAGGCACTCGGCGTCTATCCAATTTTCGCTGCGTTCCCTCGAAACTCCCGAGTCTCCCAATGGCGCGCGCTCCTTGGTGCTGCGGGCCTCTGGCTGCCCACCACACCACACACCACACCACACCATTTCGCTAGCCTCTCACACCCCCCAGTCCCCAGTAGTCCTGGGACCTGACATCACTTGCGACACACCATCAACACCAGCTCCCCTTCCTCGTCCGCTGATCCCCTGGCCCACCTTGGCGTCTCTTAATAAGTCGTCTGGTCTCCCTTTCATGCTCCTTTAAAACAGCCTATTATTAACCTGATACGCTGCAACCGTTCTTTTTCAACTCGTTTCGGATTCCCCAAACTGCTTCCATTCATTCTCACAATTCATTTTCGATCTTCTCACACTGTTTCTTTATCTAGGAGTGCGGCGACGTCTTGACCAAGAAGAAGCTCGACCCGCATCGAAATCGTTGCCACGGCGCTACCTTTACCTGCATTGATTGTATGGTACATTTCCCTGGAACTCAATACCGTTCACACACTGTAAGTTTAAAGTGTTACCATACTGATTTGGCTCTTTTCTTGAATGCCATTATCATACCGCGTGTCTTGCTCTCTCAATGCGCTAACACCGCCTTCGCCAGTCTTGCATGACAGAAGATCAGAAATACCAAGGAGCTTTATACAAGGAAAAGGCCAACAGGAGGAACCAAAACAACCAAACCCATCAGAAATCAGATAACGCGCAACCACCCAAGAAAGTCGCAAAAACCATGGCGCATCAAGCTTTTGTTCAAGATGTTGGAGATTTTGCTACTTGGGCCGATTACGATGGCCAAACCGAAGACGAACGATCTCCCGCCGAGCCACTCCCCGAGGCCCCTACTCCTCCTCCTGCTGTGACCGAAGAGCACGTTAATGTCTTTGATTTCCTCGTGGCCACCGGCCAAACTCCCAATGCCTCCAACATGACCCTGAACCAGGACGGCGCCGATGGTGAAAGCATGTCGCTAGTTCGCTACGAGTACGACGCCAAAGAGTACATGGTGGCTGATGACGATGAACCTCTTGTTCAATACGGCACTGGCCCCGTTCCCACTGATGCATTTGTCACACCCGGCCCAAAGACGGAGCGACGCAGAAGCCGCGATGGCGACAAGAAGGATAAGAAGCGCAAGCGCCTCCATGTCGATGTTCCTCGCGACCAGGAAATGACTGATGCCCCTCCTGTACTGCACTCTGGTCTCACCGGTGGCTTGAAGAACCTCATGCGAACCAGAGCTATCTTCCCTCCCTCCCCTGACTATTCTGGCGGAGACAACGCCGATGCGTCTCCTGCTAGTCCATTGAAGAAGACCAAGCACTCCAAGAACCACAAGAGTGGTCACGTCAGTAACAGCATTTTCGATATGATCACCGGCGGCTCCAAGTCCAAGAAAAAGGAGAAGAAGGAGAAGAAGAAGAAGAGCAAGTCATCACACCGACACCGTGAGAAGCGAGAGCGCTCAGAGCAGAAGCTCATTGAGTACCGGGAGAAAGGTGAAGAGAATGAGAACCAGGTTGTTCTCTTCAAGCCACGTTCAGAAGTCTTCTTCACATTCATTACCAAGGGCCCCGACAGTGACCGTGGATGCAGTGTTAGCAAGGCTTTGCGTCGCTATCACCGCGAGCGTGAGGCAAGCGGCTCACATTCATCAAAACTCAAGGAAGAGCGAGAGCTTTTCCGATCACTGAGATTGCGAAGAAACGATCGCGGAGAGATTGTTGTCTTCGGTCTTGAAGATGAGTAAATACAGACTGGCTACCGCTGCGCGGTTCACAAGACAAAAACACACATACACACACACACACACACACACACACACACACTAGCGGGATCACAGATGTACCACTTGCACCAGCGACTGCTTGGAAATGCTGTTTATTATGTTTGGGAGCGACTCTATTACGATAATTTGCATGGACCTTTTTAAACCAGGGAACTTACTACAACCGCTTGCCAGACCGACCAGGACGACTCACAGTAAGCTTTGCTTTTCTTCACTTGTTTCTAAGGAGATACAAGTTCTTTTTGATATTTTTGGAAAAGTTCAAAAGTTCAACATCACCCTGGCGGCGCAAAAAGAAAACAAAAAAAAGTCATGGTCGAGGAAGACTTGCGCCTGGAATGGTTCGAAAAGCAATGGGATTGAAAGGCAGTAATGACGGTGTAATGATACCATGGACAGAGACATTTTCTTTTTGATATGTTTTGTATTGCATAGCGTTTTGATATGGTTTGATGATAATTGAAAACATTTATTCTTCTCTTTTCTAAACATCCAAAGACTTGTTAGGTTGGCTACATGATGCATTTCGCTAAACATGACATAATGATAGATATGAATACATATTGTGACATGATTTCTTCGTCTCGCCGCACTACATGACCCTCAATGGCAGGATGTGTTGTACCATCGCATCACGTCTACACAGTGGGCACTCGGGCTTCTCTCGAACCCAATCCCCAATGCATTCCCAGCAGAAGACATGACCACACTGCGTGGCCGCCGGATCCTTGAGTTCCTCCAAGCACAACGTACACTTACGTTGTGAGCTACCCTTGATGTATGGCATGACCTTGTCGTCACTCAGATCAAATCTGGCGGTATCAACGGGAGGAGTATGTGTCGTAGCGGCCAAGTCCACTCTGCTGGCTTGGGGTCCACGAGTTCCCAGTTCGGAGAGTAGCAGATCGCTATTGGCGGAGTATGAATTCTCGTGGTCGAGCGATACGTCGGTATTTCCAGAGTGGAAGCCAGCTCGTTCGCGGGGCGCAGGGCCATATGATGAGATGGTGTCGCGGACATGCAAGTAGCCTTGGACAGCAAGCTGGATGACCAGCAAGACTCCTAAAACCTCGTATCCGGCGCGATCGGGAGAGTCGTTTACCTCACGAGTGAAGACGTATCGTAGCGATAGGATGCGCTTTGTGAGTTCGTAGTATGTGCCGTTAAAGTAGAAGAGCGCCAGTGTGATAGCCTGTACGGGCGCGGCGGATGTGAGGGATGCCAGATGGCGTGAGACATAGTCCCAAAGCCTAGCTTCTCTACCGGACTCTTTTCCTTGGTTTTTGAGGGTATCGATGCGCTTCTCCACGAGCTTGCGCAGTTTTGAGCGCAAAGTCGGCAACGTCCGACTGACCAAGTACGGTAGCAATATGCTCCCCGCGATATATGCAGATCTGGACTTTATGCTGGGTAGTCGGCCATTCTCTGATTCATCGACTTGCACGAGATCGCAGTATTCTTCGCCGAGCGTGCGGTTACCGGGCAATGTAGTGAGGCAGAAGTAGATGAGAGAGGCGGCGGAGCGCAGTTCGGGCGTAGCGGCATGCGTCGCTCGAGCACCAAAGATGCGTCTGTAGAGGTCGGTGATGGTATTGGCGAGGTGGCCGGTGAAGTAGGCGTCCTTCTGGTGTGCGCGAACAATGTCCGGCGCCGCCGCAAATGGGAACGGCGACGCTGTTGAAGCCGACGAGGAGGTCGCGGCCATTGCGAATCGCTATGCGTAGTTGTTGAGACTATCTATGCCAAATGTGTCGACGGAACGTTGCAGAGGTGATACAGATGGGTGAGTTGGAGCGTCTTGGGAGGATTGAGCTTGTTGGATGAAGGTTTGGACTTGGGCAATTTCGATGTTGCGTTGAACCTCGGCGATTCAACTAAGTTCATGTGGATGCCAACCGCTTTAGTGACGAGAGTGCCGATTGGCTGGTTTGCTCAAGGGCGAAAAAGGCCCACCCAAGCCTGCTGCAAAGCGTAGGGGGCTTCTTACAGGGAGCTGCTCATTAACCTATAGTGGGGTTTTGACGTAGCCTTTTGTAGCAGACAGCACCTACAAGCCCCTGACGACGACGCCTGTTAAAAAAAAAAAGTGTCCAGATTGGACATGTGGACTTGACTTCACTTTGTACATTAAATTGGCATCTAGGCTGGGTCTAGCGAAGCTGTCTCGAAGGCCATTCACTCATTTAGTCGTTGTCCCTAATATTTTGTTTGTCTCGGTTCCTCCAGCTCCCATCGCTTTCTTCAACAACCATCCGCCTCGAGGGAGTGCATTGCGAGTAAGACGACTGGATGGTTTAAGGCGCGTCAACAATGGACCCTGCTGTTGAGTCGGGGCTTGATGGCTTCAGTCTGACGTTTCCTCTCCCCTACCGTGTAGGATTCATAGTTACTTTAGGTAAGAGACGCAACTCCTACTCGACATGTTGCATCCTACTGACCTGTCGCAGGTGTCTGGGGTTGGGGTCTGAATCTTCATGGGCTGCAAATCTCCAAGATCGACGTCCCAGCGCTGATACGATACCCCGGACGAGCCTCGCCGCAGCATGTATCACACCATTTCTCGACATACCGTCTTGCGACCGTCCTCTCAGTGCTGTTTGGGGTGTCTATAACCCTGTTTTGGCTGTGCACGTGGCATATCCCGTCTCGCGTGATAGACTATGATTGGATGCCAATGACCTATCTTGTGGCACTTGTCGCGGTGTTCTTTGCGCCCCTCAAAAATCTGCCTTCTGGCGGCCGACGACGATTCTTAACAACATTGAAGCGGGTTAGTGTTGGAGGTATCGCTGAAGCGCAGGATGGCAAATTTGGAGACATTCTGTTGGCGGATGTGTTGACGTCGTACGCCAAAGTATGTGGAGACGTGTTTGTTACAGTCTGTATGTTCTTCACACCCAATGGCTCTTCGACAGACCGCCCAGACAGAAACTGCGGTGGTGCTGTGATTGTACCTCTGCTGCTGGCGGTGCCTAGCGTGATTCGATTCCGACAGTGTATCATTGAGTATCTGAGAGTTCGCCGCGCGCCGTACAAGGAGTCAATGGGATGGGGAGGTCAGCACCTTGCCAACGCTCTGAAGTATTCTACTGCATTTCCGGTTATCATCTTCAGCTCATTGCAGAGAAGCTTGGAGGACGATGCTTCCAAGACTGCGCTCTATCGTGCGTGGTTGGTGGCAGCGATTGTCAACTCGCTGTACTCATTCTACTGGGATGTTGCCAAGGATTGGGATTTGACCTTGTTTGGAGCTCCCCACGAGAGGAACTCTTCACAGCATGCCTGGGGTCTCAGAGATAGACTGGTCTTCCGTTACCCTAACCTCTACTACGTCGTCATTGCACTGGATCTTTTGCTACGCTGCACTTGGTCAATGAAGCTAAGCCCACATTTGAACCGCTTCAGTGACTGGGAGAGCGGCATCTTCTTGATTGAGTTCTTGGAGGTGCTCCGTCGGTGGGTGTGGATCTTCTTCCGTGTCGAGACGGAGGCTATCAGGAACTCGTCGAGCGGCATGAGCTTCAACGACGTCTTGCTGGGAGACTACCAAGACGACGAGGACGATGATGACAATTTTTGAAATAGAAAAAGCTACTCGGCGTTTCCGGCGTATGACCATACTGGATAATATTTAATGCATATCTTTCTTTTTTTTTAGCAGTTCGTTTTCTCTGCCTGGGGTGAGATTGCTTCTGTCGCATCGGACCGTTTCAATCTCTCCTGCGCCTAGGCAGCAACGTTCGAGGACAGAGCCACGCTCACAGAATGATGGAAGAATGTTTGAAGCGTCTCGTTGACCATCACCCAGTCTCATCTTTGACGTTGAGCTACAGTGAAATCTCGGCCGAGGCTGTTCACCAATAAGACGGTGTTGGGTTTGTTGGTGAGCTGTCTCTCGGTGCATTTTTACCCGCCCTCTTGTAATGCCTCGTATCGCCCCAACATCTACGACTTGCAGGCGGGTTGAGCCGCGCGTATGGCCGCGGCGGTTGGCATAAGCGAAAGCGCAACACTGTCATGATGATACAAGTGAAGTCTACACTACAAACCTTGTGAAAATGCAGGACCAATCCCGGTTTCGGACCACGCTCGAATTACGGAATATGAAGCCGGAAGACAAATGTAAAAAAATAATACTTCAGATCCTTTTTGGGATTTTTCATGATAGCTTTTTGCACTTACAAGTAATACATGTTGATCAACTATAATTGATCAGTGCCATTTATAACAATACCGAACAGGTTTCCCAGATTGGCTCAGTAATATCCTAACGAATTACCAAAGAGGGAAGTAGTGATGTCAAGGCTCCCGAAGGTGGAAGGGAATGATCGACAGCTTACTGTGCAGCACACCACATGGCAGTACATGGCAATGAAGAGAACTTGGTGCGTGGAAGAGACCGTCATCCCACGCCTCCAATGAGAAAGCGAGCTAGACTTTTTTCGTAAATCTGTGGCAAATCTTACTCAAGGGACCACGGCAGGGATGGAGACGAGCGAGGGAACTAACGAGTCGATTTCGCTTACAATATGAGACTATGACATGTTTCGGTAACTAAACCTGGTCAGCCGCGGGTCCAGGTTGAGGCGTCATCATTAATTAATGAACGACGGAGCGGAAACAAAATAATCACAAAATAATCAAAATAGAAGCCTTGAGCGAAGAGTTAAACGACAGTCAGCAAGTGAAATTTCTGGGTGATGACCTTTTGTCGTTTCTGCGACAGTATGCAAGCGAGTAGAGATAAGCAGCGCTAGAGATTGTGAAATTGCAACTGGCCTGGACGTATTACACACAGACGAAAAGGATCGACGTAGAGGATACAGGTTGCTGTTAGAGAGCTGGATCGTCTCAAGTGTGTTTCTACTCGGCGGTTGGAGGTGTTTGAGGGTAGGATTTGGGGTGCAGCTGCGCTGTTGTTGAGCTGGTATTGGGTTTTACTTTACGGTCCTTCGAGTGATTACAGCTTTCAGCTTTCCTCAGCTTGGCCAAGCTGTCGCCTGCAGGATTGACGGTGTAGTGGTGTAGGAATGTGAGGCTGCGTGGTGTACATCCGTCCACACAGGCTGTGCTGAACGGCGATAGACGTGATCAGTGCTCAGGTAGGGCAGAATAGGCAGCCACTTAGGGTCTGACTTGTGCTTGTTGTGCATCACGGGCTTCCACATAAAGGCATAATTGCAGAACGGCATAAATTGAGGCTGAGAGGATGACGGTTATATGGAAGGAAAATCTAAATTCTTTTGCTTTGTGAATTATCGGCATTGAATGGAGGAGGACTAGATTGGTAAATGCTTGCTGTGTCTAAGAAACGTATGTTTGCTGCGGTGGGTGGTGTAAGGCAAAGGTACCTAGGTTGCACCTGGCACGAAGGATGTTTATGATTTGCTGTCAGTGAGCAGGAAGGGAAATGGGAATGAATTGAAGCAAACTTGTAATTTCCTGAGAGATCATTTGATTAGTTTTCACTTGGATTAAGTTGTTTCCCAAGAGATGGATGGACAGTACATATACAGATGCATTGCAGAGTTGCAGTGCATTGGTCGTCTTCTAGTTTACAGACTGTACATGCCACACAGCAATGCACACAATGGAACAGATGTACAGCTACATATTGTATGGACTTTGCATATTTTAGTTTCTGTCGAGCTTGCCCAAGCGCAGTAATTAACGGCCTTGGCCAGTGAGCGGTCGAGGCAGACTTTGTCCTGTCCACAGCGAATGTGGCTCTGGAGTACATGGCAATGGGAGGAGGTTGAGGGTCGCACTTGCCTCCCCACATCAGAGGCCCAAAGCACCGGGAAACTTGTACCACATGGCCACCCGCCCACCCACTGACGAACCCACTCTGCTCACCACACAGACACTTTTGGGTCGCTTCCCTGCACGTTTGCAACCTACAACTGGGCCATCCCAGCTCGAATCTCACAGCGCGCTCGTCTTGCTACTGCGCTCTACGGTTGTCTGGCCCTGTCTGCCACCTTTGTCGCGCAGTTTCTAGTGGCCCGGTCCCCCCATCCTTCGTGCCAAAGTACCTTGACAATGCGACGTCTCCACGAGGTTTGGCCCGTCTGACAATGGAACTCCTGTCCGCAGTGCCGCTGTTCTCCGTCCAAGGCATTCATTCTATCGTCATGGTGGCTGACGTTGCGGTGTCCGGTCCTGTCCGCAGCGGGATGTGCTAGTCTCCCCAAAGGCAGCGCAAAGGTATCCCAAAGCTGGCCAAAAAGAGGGCCAAGACAAAGGGCCCTTCCCTTTCTAGCGCGCTCTTGATATTATGCTGACGGCTCTAGCGAGTGGTCTACCCTTGTGACTGTCAATGCAAGATGGAGTCGCCGATGCTCATCACTCTAGTCATGGCCCAAGCGGATCGCATCATACGCATCATCAGTCTTGGTCGCTGAGAAACAAAAATATTGACAAATGTTTCCCGAGCACTGTTGTCCATTCCTGCTTCCCATCCTGTCATCATCCTCAAGGAATAAAAGAGAAAAAAAGGCCTACACTCAGCACCTTGCGCCTCCTCGACTCCTTCGTTGAATCCTTCTTCAAAAATCTCACCCTCTTGCCTCACACGCACTCTAGACCTGCACCTGAGTTACCCCAGAACACCCAAACAGTAAACGAACGGTGTGTGTCAGTGTGTTCCAAGACTCTACTACACTAGCCGGTCTGACCGACCGATCCCTTCAGTGTGGCATTTCCGTGTCTCAAGTGTCTGCCTGACCTGATTCAGATTTGCCCCAGCTTGCTGTCTACGGCAATCAGCTTCCTATCCCAGCCACTTGCGACACCCATTTTGGTGTCCCTTGCTGTCCAACACACAAATCCTTCGTTGCGCACAGTTGTTCCTGCAAATTAGCCTGCAGGTATGTATACTACTTGATGAGGCTTTCCCCTCTGCCCACTTTCATTCACACCCCATTGCTTTTTCTCTCTTTCACACTGCTTGTTTCTTCAATAAACTAATAATTCCTTTTGGCTTTCTACAACAGATACACAGCATGGCTTCTACAAAGCCTTCCAGAGGAGCTGCTGCTCAGCATGTTCGAATATATTCCCAGAAGCCTTTACCTCCCATTCCCCAGAGCCCGACTGTGCCGCTTCGCTCGCCTGCGAGACAGTCCTCGCGGCCAAACCTCTCAGTTGATACCAACAACAATCCTAGCCCCAAGCCTCAGAAGTTCCGTGGACACTCCAGGTCTCGCTCTCTTCCTACAAACGAACCATCATGGAAGCCTTCCAAGCACATGTCGTCGATATCGTTGACGCCACGAGCGACCATTCCCGCACCTTCAGCTACGGGCTATCGCCCCTCACGCAAAATCCAACAACTTACTGGACATGACGTTGATGTCATGGTTCAAAAGCCCGCACCCTTCACCATGCTAGATGAGGATCTTTCTTTCGAGCACAGCCTGCACAGCCGATCTTTGGACGACACATACTTTGACGCTCCAGCACTAGGCTCTAGCCCTGGTGACCTATTACCTGTTCTTGAAGTCGACGAGGGCTCATCTAGTGGACGAAGCTCTTGGGGCTCATCATCTCCCATGCCAGCTCCCTTAAACCTATCTCGTCATGCGCGAAACTTGAGCAACGACTCTGGAATCGGAGGCCTTAGTCTCGACGATTTATACGCATTGGAGCCGAAGCGCTGGGATCCTTCATATGGGCAGTTTACCGACCTCATGGCAGCTGGAGAGTATCACCGCTTCGCATCAGAACTCGCTAGCTCATCCCCATCAAGTAATAGCCCTACTAGCGCACCATCGGTGCTAGTACCAATGCCTACTACAACAAAGGCAACCAAAGCCCCCAAGACGCCCAAGACGCCTAAGATGCCTAAGACACCCAAGATGTCAACAGAGTCTAGCGACAAGAAGCGTACTTCACGGCTTCGCCTTACCGGCTCGGCGGCCTTTGCTCGTTTATATGAGTCGACTCCGACTCCAAGAAAGATAAACCTTCCCATGGCAGACGTCACTGAGGAGGAATTGCCTTCCATTGAGATGCCCAACTGCTTCGAGCTAGACTCGACACCTATTGAGCCTCCCAAGCCACCTCCTACGAGCGCATTTGATGACGATTCGGATGAAGAGGAAGCGGAGGAGCCCACTCGCACCGGTGGTCGTCACTGGTGGCGCCGAAACGCCGACGAGCTTAACCTTACGCTTAACAGAAGCAAGACAAGGTCGGCTTCTGCATCAAGGGCAGAAAAGCGCAAGTAAATAATTTGGAAGACTGCAGAGCCCAATTTATGCAGGACAAACTATTGGGACGTGAACGGCGTTATGAAACAAAAAGTATTTTTAAAGGAATACGGGAGCTGCGAGAGCCGAAGAGAAGATCGGTTTCGGGACATGTGAAGCAAGGCCCATGCAGCAGGGAAGGATAATGCGGCGTATGTGAAGCGATGATACCACTTTTTACCATTCCTTTTTCTTTCTCTTTAGATATATCTATAGTTTACAATATGATGAACATTAAAAAATGAAGTATAATCGTCTCCGGTCGCATGATGAGTTGTAGTGAATGTGAAGAGAGGAGAAGGATTGGGGGCTCAGATGCAGCCACAATCTTGGCTTTGGTCTCATT
The DNA here is from genome assembly GCA_022702485.1 of Simplicillium sp. C3G150-2. Lineage (NCBI taxonomy): Eukaryota > Fungi > Ascomycota > Sordariomycetes > Hypocreales > Cordycipitaceae > Simplicillium > Simplicillium sp. C3G150-2. The sequence continues at coordinate 5,026,538 of JAJIYY010000001.1, read as the reverse complement.
TAGGATGGTGATTTATGCCATTCGGCTATCGGGTTTTAGCTAGATTTCAAAATCATGCGTACGTGACTCGGTAGTGTAGTGGTGAGTTGCCAGGGCAAGGGTAGCTCCGGTGGTGGTGGGCAAGCCTTCACCGTTACGGGCAACGGCGGAGCGCGCGAGGCGGGTTTTGATAGAGTTGACAGGTGGGTGGGTGGGTGATTAAACCCGTAGGGTTCCGTAGGGGTTTGGGAGTTGGGTGAATTGCTGTGTACAGTGGTTGCAGTTATTCCACAGTGGGTGGCATGTGCCGATCCGTACAGCGGCGTGGGGTAGTTTCGTTGAACCAATTGACGACGCCAGAGCGAGGACATGGACGTGGACATGGGCGGGATTGATGGCCGCTGCCCCGCATTGGATTCCGATTCATTGGTTGGGTTTCCCGCAACTTTTACCCTTTACAAACCCCAGCGCAGGCTCCATTTCGCAAATTCCAGAAAACTGAAGCTCTCTTGTCTCTTACATTCAAGTTAACACTACCGCTTTAGTGCCTTTGTCAACGCCACCACCACCACTACAAACTCCGCCCTCCATCATATAGGCATCTCGTTGCGAACCAAAGAAGCAATCAATCCTCCCCCCCCCCCCTTCCTCTTATTATCCATTTTTATTTTATTATATTTCCCTTCCCTCAATTAATTAACGGGGACTTATTATAACATGGTCCAGTCTGTTTCTTCTTCCTCCATACACGCTGCTGCAGACAACCAAGTCACACCCATTGCGTCTGATCAACCACAGGCTCCCGCAGCCTCGGCTTCCGACGACGGAGTCGTAGAGTATCCTGATCTTGCGTCGTTGTATTATGATGCAGGCACCATGTCGCCATTGAATCCCTTTTCTATGGTAAGCAGCAATTTTTGAAAACTTCCATTTCTCTTTCCATTTATTTCTTTTTCTCTTCCCATCATTTGCCCGACATTCCCGCATCATGTTGTCGCTCCGTTCTCACAGGGTATGTCAGGCCGCCATTAGCCGCCTTCGAGCCTACAAACCACCACCCTTCCCGCTATGGGACAAATTGCCCGTCCGCATGCGCGCAGCCGTCTTGATACTCCTGTACGCCGACAGATGGGGCGATTTACGAGTCGTCATCACCATGCGGGCGGCCAGCTTGCGCAACTTCTCCGGCCATGCCGCCCTGCCTGGCGGTAAGGCCGATGCCGCTGAAGAAACGCCATGTAAGTTTTGGCTATTGTGCAGGATAGCTCCACTAGCTAATGAAAAACCGCAGACCAAATCGCCAGACGAGAAGCGTATGAGGAGATTGGTCTCCCTATGGACGATATCAAGTTCCCCAAGCCATTCCGCGTCGAGAAGCTGTGCTACCTCCCACCCGCGCTTGCGAGGACACAGGTCGTCGTCACACCCTGCGTGGCATTCCTACACGCCGATCAGCCTAGACAGCCGAATAGCCCATCGCCTATCGTTGAAGAAACCATCATGCCGAGACTCGATGCCCGCGAAGTGGCTGCTGTCTTCACGGCGCCGTTCTATAACTTCCTCAAGAGCGAGGATCTACCCCCACAGCCTGGCCATGAGCTGCCTCCTGGAAACTGGTACGAAGGCACGTGGATCGAGTGGAAGGACGTGCCATGGAGAGCGCATAGCTTCTATGTGCCGGTGAATAACCAGCGTGTGTCGAAGCCGCGGCGCGATAGTGCGCAAGGAAAGCTTGCTGAAGAATTGGAGAAAGAGGAAGAGGACGAAGGTCGTTTCAGGGTCTGGGGCATGACGGGCAGGATATTGGTCGATGCGGCGAGGATTGCGTACAACGAAGAGCCGGAGATTGAGCACAATGTGACGTTTGGCGACGCAGACATCATCGTCCGCGCGAATGAGGAGGGTGCTTTTGTAGACAAGGCAAAGGTTTAGACATGCTGCAAGTTAAAGAATAGAGCTGCGGCGCTCGAATGTTTTATATTAGAAAGACGTTATTCGCTAGATATATGAAATCCAATGATGATAATGAATATGTATCTTGTACACACCCTGCAAGAGCTACAACTTAATGGCATGCATTGTCTTTGGTGCCAGATGTTGTGTGACCAAAGACGAGATATCCGAGAAAAGCGCCCAGAGTGACAGCAATCATGACCCAACCATTGTACGTCATGAAAACAAGCCTGCGAGAGTTAGAAGCTTTCATTACCATGATTTCAAGACTTGAGAAGCAAAAAAAAAAAAAAAAAAAAAAAAAAAAAGACTTACATGAGCATAAATGCATAAAAGTTCTGAAAGGCATACAGAGCAGCCTTAAGGATGTGGCCTCTCTGACCTGCATCGCTGCGTGCTTGTCCTGGCGCGAGGAAGGGGGTAGTCTCAGTAGGGGCTCCAAAGAAGTTTAGACCAGCGCCATTTGTGACAAAATTCGAGCTGTACAGATCAAGAGGGGCAGGGTTAGAAAAAAAACTTACTGGGGAGAGCCTCGATTCTGGCATTGAGCTTGGCCTCGAACGAACGCGACGCGGCGCGCAGAGCTTCATAGCCCATGCCGATGAGGACGACGGCGATGAGGGAAATGAGAAGCGACGGCGTGGAGCGAACGTGCCACTGGCGGAAGACAATACAGAGGTTATTGGTATCCCATGTGAAGAGCATCTAGATGGTGGTTAGTGTGTTGTTAACCGACATGAGCGGGGTGGTGATGCGTACGCTCATGCTGCACATATCGTCCATGCCACCGTGGCCACCGTTGTCCATGTGTGAGTGATCCATTTGGGAGTGATCCATGTTGATGGAGATGCGCAAGAGTTGAAAGGGTGGAAAGTTGAAGAAGGCTGAGGCTTGTCGAGGGACGAATGTGGTGGTGTTGTACAAGAAACGTGCTCGAATTGGCGCTGGCAGGTCACACCGACGATGCTGTGGTGAGGTGCTGCTTCTGAAACACAGGGGTTGCGGGAGGTGCAGGCCGAATTTTAGCGCTGGGGGCGGCACAGGCTGTTTGGACTAGTGGTGCTCAGTATGACAGAGGCTCTGTTGGTTTTCATTAAACTCTTGAAGATTATTATTCTCTACATTCATTCTTTTTTCTGCGTCTTTCTTCTTCTTCTCTTTCTTCTTCAGATTCTTCTTCTTCAAACTTTTTACTTGATCCTTTCAACTTTGTACGTACTGCAAGGATTAATTAAACGTCCCTGTAGCTGCTCCTCGCCCTTGATGACGTGCTTGCCAGGATGACAGGTATATAAGCATCTCAGCAGCCATGTCAATGTACCTGTGCAGACTGACCCGTACAAACATTCATATAATCAAATCAACATCATATATTCTAAGTCACAGCCATGCCTCGGAATCTGCGGACTTACTCGCAAATCGGAGGCTGCACCCACTCGTGACACCTGCCCGATTGATAAGCCGTGGCTCCACTCCCAAACGCCTTTTTCACTCATCATCAACTTCATCCTCTGTCACTTACCATTTCACCAATTTCCAGGACATCTTCATAACCGTATACCCCTTACACTTGACTCCTATCACGAACAGAGATCCCTCAACATGCTTGGTCCTCCTCTCAACCTGCCCAAATGGTGCGTCATTCACTACCACTCGATGACTCTGACCCGCCTCACGCGACTATCAACTAACACCGTGTAGGCTTGAAGAAAACAGCCATCTCCTCCAGCCACCCATCAACAACTACTGCGTCTACAATGAAGACTTCACAATCATGGTTCATTTATTCACCCCCCACCCCACCCAACTCTCACTCATCTAACACACACCAAGATCGTTGGAGGTCCCAACGCCCGAACAGACTATCACATCAACACCACACCGGAATACTTCTACCAATATCGTGGCGCCATGATGCTCAAAGTCGTCGACGACGGCCAGTTCCGCGACATTATCATCCGTGAAGGAGATATGTTCCTTTTACCGCCCAACACACCACACAACCCCGTCCGCTTCGCCAACACCGTCGGCATGGTTGTGGAGCAGCGCCGTCCCGAGGACTCACTGGATCGCCTGCGCTGGTACTGCACGAATTGCCCTGGAGCGGTTGTTGTACACGAAGCCGCGTTCCACTGCACCGATCTCGGAACGCAAATCAAGGCTGCTGTGCAAGAGTTCCGAGCCAATGACGACAAGAGAACGTGTGGTCAGTGTGGTGTTTTGGCGACATCCGCACCGGAGCCTGGCTCAATTGTAGACCCAAATTTAGCAAAAAATGGGGACGAAATGTAAAATGAGACGATGAATGATGTATTGCACTGCAGAAGCGAAAAAAAAAATGGTGGCATTAGTTGTTTTACACTGGTATCCTATGTGCTGGTACCCAGCTCCCATTACGTCTCAGCAAATTCATAAGACGATGTAGAATCCGCAATTTCGACCTCAATCTTGCCCTCGCCAATCTCCTTGCCATTCACTCTAACACCAGCGCGCATCTTATCACCGGGAGCAACGGGGCCAACTCCAGCTGGCGTACCAGTGAGGACAACATCACCCGGGTGCAGCGTCATGACCTTGGAGATGTCGCTCAGGATGCGAGGAATCTGGTAAATCATGAGACCAGTAGATCCCTGCTGCTTCGTCTCGCCGTTAACCTGCAGGAAGAGTTCGACGTTATGGGGGTCAGAGATGGCCGACTTGGGGATCACCTCGCTCATGGGCAGGAACGTCTCGAATCCCTTGGCGATATCCCAGGGAAGACCCTTCTTCTTGGCCTCATTCTGGACATTTCGGGCAGTCATATCAATGGCCACGGCGTAGGCTGGCACATGTCAGCTGAATTGTGACCACACAAACTATACTTAATTTTACTCACCCTTGATGGCGTCCAGGGCGCCAGAGAGGTCATCAGCCTTCAAGTCACGGACAAGCTTGCCAATGACCAGCGCCAATTCAACCTCATAATGCATATCCACACCCTTGGGACGCACGCAAGGTCCCTCGCCAGGAAGCAGCATAGACGAAGTAGGCTTGAGGAAGAAGAAAGGCTGCTTGGGCTTCATGTTCTTGAGCTCAGCAATGTGATCACTGCATAATGCTGTTAGCAACCAATGACTCCTTCCAATTGACACTTCTCTCCCATCACTCATACGCGTAGTTGCGGCCGATACACACGACCTTGCCGGCCTGCTTCAAGGGGGAAGCCTGAGCGGCCATGCTGACCATTGTTCGGCGAAAGGCAAACATGGCGGGCGACAAGAGAGGGAGCGAACCGTTTGGCGAAAGGAGGGTATTTGAATAATGAGCTGTAGTGTGGCGGATAGGACCGGGCGGCGTTGGAGCGTGACGGTTTTTATTAGGTATTTGTTTGCACCTGGGCGAGCGAAGCGAAGCTTACCTTGAGCGACGGAGTTACAGGTGGCCGCTGTCGGAGAGCTGCGCTGCTGGAGCGAACCAGTGGTGGAGCCCTGTAGTGGTCGCACTTAGGCGGCTCGGCTCGGCCTATTAACTCGAGAGGATATGTAATGTCATAGAATTGCCAAGTAGGGACTTGACAAGAATTGACCCAAAATTGGATTTGCAACGGCCTCTCTGACGGTATGTTTCCTGTTTATATCATGGAGCAGCGTCTTGTCAAACATCTCCTTATTGCTAAGGTATTGTTCATCACATGCATGCATCATGATGAATTGCACCGAACCATATGTTATCGTGCTATATTTTCCATATGCATGCTCATAATAAGAATAACAAAAGCGCCTGTCAAAATGTATCTGCAAGAGACTTGCCGCAGTTTTTCCCAACGCCGCCTTTCTGCAAATGCTTTCATGCTCGTCAATCATAATGTCTCCAGCGCTGCACCGCTCAGATCTCTATGCTACATATCTATATGTTCCGGGAGAGTCTTCGTCATCCGGCCGTTCCAGATACTCTCGTACAATCAAATCCTCTATACGCTTCTTAATCAGCGTCACCTCAGGCTTGAACCGTCCAACCAGCTGCGCCAAAACTTCACTGACGAGCTGAGCGTGAGACAGAGTCTTTCGAGACCTAGTGAACAGTGTTAGCTTTCGGATAAATGGCGTTTCTTAGGATTTACACGGAGAACACATACTTCATAATTCTCACAATGGCGGCATCAACAATATGACCTCTCTCCTGGTTGTTCTTTGATTCCGTCGTCGCCCGCTCCTGCGAATCCTCTACCTTGGACACAGCATTGATGATGGGTGCTTTGATACGGAGCGCCTTGCTTTGGAATGTAGAGTTGAAAGAAAACTTGTCCGAAGTTTTGATAGACTTGGTCAGGGGGTCTTTGAGCAGTACGCGAGATTTGGGAGCAACCGCAATCGCTGTCAGCGTTCGCATGAGGTCAGATGTTGAGATTTCCGTCTTGGCCTGAATCTCCTCAAATGACAATTGCTCGCCGTCGCCGAGTCCGTTGAAGAGTAACAACACCACCATGCCGAACGTCGGGACATTGACCTCATATCTTCTCTCTTTGCCTAATGTACCAGCTTTACCTGGTATTGCAGGAAACGTGCAGCGCACATCGGCGCTACCTGTCGTACCAATCCAAGTGAGCTTGCGTCCATTTCGGTTGGATAGGTAGAACTGTTCGAAGCTGGTTTGCAAGCGAGCAATATCTGGTGGATAGGTGCAAGAGATGCGAGATCCCTCTCCAATTTGAGCAGATCTGCCCATGACTTCTTGTGGCCAGTAGTTGGTCGTCAAAACGTTAATATTGAGATCAATCGTCTTACTGCCATCTCCAGCTGTTCTGATATGCTCACGGTAACCTGATGTCAACTCAGAAGACGTCGTCAAGTCTCGGAACATTCCTTCGAATTTGCTTGTGAACTGTTGTCCGAGCTCCTGTTTCATTCGCGATATTATCTGCTTTTCAACGTCGTAGCTTTCTGATTTACCATGCAGCAAACGCCTGGCCAGATGGCGCTGGTAATAGGTCTGGAAGAGGTCCTTGTCTTGGAGATAGCGGATGAGAACAACCGCCTTGTCCAGGACAACGTCGATTTCCGCCTCCGTTTTGCCCTTGATTCCGCGTTTGAGATTGTCGTCAATGAAGAGAGAGACGTATTCTGAGCTGCGAGCAAAGACATTGATGAAGTTGGAGAAGCTCTTCGTCAATGCATTTTGTACGATGAGGTCGTGTTGGAAACACTGAGTCCAAAGTGCATCGAACTTGTCCTTGAGCGAAAGTACGTCTTCCACCCATTTAATAGCTGCTGCGGTCTGTTGAGCAGCTGGGTTCAGTGCTTTTGGTTTGTCGCCCTCGCCACCATCCTCGCCATCAGCCATTCGACTTGAAAAGTCTGTGTTCTTGAGGACATTCTCGATCTCAAAACCAAGTTCCACCACCCGCTTTTGTAAAATGTTCACCAGTGCCGTCTTCTTGTTGTCTATTCTCGATATGAGTTTGTACAAGATCGCGAGGTCTTCTATTTTGTCGTTATCAATCATCCAGCGTAAACCACTGTTTTCCATTCCCAAAAAGTCGTCCAGATGTGAGGCAATCAGTTCAGTGTCTATGACTGCATTGACTTTATTCAGAGACTCGAGTTCGATCGTGGTACCGCAGCGATCAGCCTCTTCGTTCAGTCTCTGCTGCGTATGTCGCAGCCATGTGCTGGCATCAGATTCTCTTAATAAACGTTCGCATTCGTTGGCATAAAATCTCTGGCTATTATCCAAAAACCGCGGCTCGAACACTGTCAAATATAGTTTGCTGTTTTCGTCTTCCTCTTGTGTCTCATAGAGGAAAGTAAGCATGCGGCTGCAGCTGCGAATAAGGGCTCGATCGATGACGTCTCCTTCACGTTCCATATCGATCTGGTCCAACATGACGGACACAAGGATGTCGATAACCAAGTTCTTCGAGTTTTGGTTTAGACACGAGCGCAAGATGTGGTCTCGAAATAGCGCAATGGTGGTAGCAAAGATGGGCACTCGATGCGACTCCAACTGAGTGTATCCACGATCAAGGTACATGAGAATATCGGCAGTCATGTTCATCGACATGTTATGATCCTCCCATCTATCTCTCAGTCCCTTGAGGAACTTCTCGCCCGTTTGTCGTCGCTCGTTGACGGATGTAGTGGAAGACTTGTCGACGCCAATGTTGATCAAGCTCTTGGATACGAGAATTTCGATTTGAGGAATGACGTTCTCTGCAAACCATTGCTCCTCGAACTGCTTGACTCGGTCGTAAAGCACATCGCCTTTTTTCTTAAGGACGATCTTATAAGCAGCTCGGTACAGCTCCTCAAAGGACAATCTTCCACAACTTTTATTGTGGATATCTCGAAGAGCCTCTCTGAGCATATTCCAGCATGTTTCGAAGTCGGACCCCTCGTCTGCTCCATTGGGCTAATACTAGAAGTTAGCTAGTCGTCCCGGAAAGCTGGATGTCACTGCGAATGCCAGATGTCCCAATGCACACAGCGCTGTGGCAACTACTTACACGAACAATTCGACGAGGTGGACGGATGCGACCACGCGCACCCGCACCCCCTCGTCCAGAAATCATTTTGTTTCGCTCGTCGGGGCGTCGTTGCAAGAATGCCGCGTTTGGAGAAGCTCCTGTTCGGGTATATGGGGTTACAGGGCCTAACGGCGGTGGAGGGGTAGGTTGCTTGGTAAGTCGGAGCGCTCCAAGAGCTGGTGTGTTTGGGTAATTTTGAGGCAAAATTGTTCCAAAAAATGTTGGGAGATTTCTCTCTAGAGTAATGTGCTTTGGCAAAAAGTTTGCGCCTCACACTGGCCTGGAGATGCCAGCTGCTGGTGGCAAAGCGTGAAGAATGAATCGCATGGCCCAGTCACTGGCTGTCTGGTGCTAACGGCATCGACAGTCACCCAGGCTAACGAAACGCCAGAAGGAGGAAGCAGCGTCTGGGCCAGGCCACACCGCGACTGCCCCCACACAGTTTTTTTTTTCGACTCCGCCTGGCCTGAGGCACCACTTGGTTAGTCAGGAAGAGAATATCAACAGCTGCAGCTCCACTGGCGACAGGTGTTTGAGAGCCGCCTCAGTTTCTTATTTTGTCATTTCTAGACAAAACTCGTCAAGATGAAGCTCGTTAGGTACGTTTCCTACGTGGTCCTTTGCGGCATCTTCACGGTTTTCACCATGCTAACGCGAAATCTAGGTTCTTGATGAAATGCGCCAACGAGACGGTGACGATTGAGTTGAAGAATGGTAAGATTGTCAGGCTTGGAGCTGCAATTGGATCCTTCAAACGCACTCGGCCCGATCTGTGAGTATTGGCTAACAGCTGTAGGCACCATTGTCCACGGTACCATCTCCTCCGTCACCCCTCAGATGAACACTGCGCTTCGCAATGTCAAGATGACCGCCAAGGGCCAAGACCCGATATCTCTCGACACAATGAACATCCGTGGCTCAACAATCCGCTACTTCATCCTCCCCGACTCCCTACCATTAGATACCCTATTAATCGACGACGCGCCAAAGCCCAAGAACAAGGCCCGCAAGGAACAAGAGCGTGGTGCAGGCGGCGGTGGTGGTCGCGGACGTGGAAGAGGTGGCCCCAGAGGACGTGGCCGTGGCCGAGGTCGTGGACGTGGTTAAACTTCTGGACCGAAAAGTGCTATTTTTCAGAAGTGGGAATGCCGAAGAGCAATGCTTGCGGTATCTTTTGCAAGGGGGGGGTTGGGAAGTTTCCAATTACGATGGATTTCGCGGTATGCTGGATATTTGGCGTTATTTGGGCAGTTTTGGAACGTAAAATAAGAATGCAATGTAAAACGTCTTTTGCAAGGAACGGAAAATGCGTGAGGATATTTGCTTCATGCCCGTGGTTCGGTTATTGATCTATGTACTGTCTCGCCATATACGAACCACCTGCAGCTTCTCCCAGCCTGCCGTTTTCCCGCTTGATCCTACGGTTTCTGTCTTCCATTCTGGTCCAAACTGATGTATCCTTTGCTTGACTTCTAGAGGCTTGTTCTGTGCACAGAGAAGTAGGTAAGCGCAGCCGCGCTCTGACAAGATGTGTGGCAACTCTTCAATAAGTCTGTCTGTGGTCTCCATGCCGTCTCGTCCGCCCGCATAAGACAGTGCCAGTAGATACGAATCATCATCGAACGAAGGGTCCTTCGCTCCTTGCTCAGGTACCACCGCCTCAAAAGATGAAGGCTTCGAAGGCATATCGGGTGTTGGCACATATGGTGGGTTGAAAATTAATACGTCGATTTCCTTGTCTTTGATGCATGTCGTCAAGTCGCCCATACATGAGCCAAGATACATGCCATGAGTTGTCGGGTTGTCTGTCTCAGCTCTCTTGACTGTGCCGACGGTGGCTCTACAGGCATATGCGTTCATGTCCACGCCTGCAGTGAGAATCCTCCTGTGACCAAATATTGTTCCTGAATTGGCATTGACAAAGCCCAAAACTACGCCTGAGCCGGTTCCGATTTCAAGCACCAGTGGTGGTACATCTTGGAAACGGCTTTGGAGGTATGACTTTTCCGAGTCGGAGGATAGGGTATCTAACAGGAGGAATGAGTCCTCTGCAGGCTCATAAACCCTCTCGTAGGGGACGTGTGATGTATCTGGTGTGGGAAGCATAGCGTTGATGAGTTGAAGTGCTGAACCGTCTCTCAAGTTGCAAAATGCTTCATAAGTGGGGCATCAGTTTGGTGTAAGTCGACGCTGTCCGTCGTGCAGAACAGTCTATTATAATGAGAGAAATTATTTCCATGGTGTTTTTGGGCACAATGTATAGTTATGCAACCATGTAGCTGTAAGTGATTAAATACCGCCCTCATTGCGGTGAAATCGCGCGTGCCATTCCACAGTATTCTACAAGAGGTATCCAAGTTTAACAACAGAGCATGAGTTGGTCAATATGCTCTATTTGGCAAAATTAGTGCTCACCATGGGGGTTTTTTTTTTTTTTTTCTTTTTCTTTCTTTTTACAATGAAGAGATTCTCCAAAAGTCCTTGAATGGTTGACTTTGCCAATGCTCATGAATCGCCTGGCACGTATTGGCGGCAACAGTTGTACTTCTCAGGATCAACACCGATGGAACATGACGGTACTATATGCCCGTACTAGTGTGTAGTTGATAGTCCCGGATCAGCGATCGCAGACAACATCTTTACCAGAGGATGCTCGCATTCGATCTGCTCGCATTCAGTCAACTGCTGACGGAAGAAAGCCTCGGTCCCAATTATGGCGACTTTGCGTAGGCAAAATTAGCTTCTGCCAAAAAGTGGCGGTAATAATTCTACCAAAATCGTTAGCGTCGCATCGCGCTGGGTCATGGTAATATGTCAAGACTTGTTTCTTAACAGAAGCCCGGTCGCGTGAGGCGTTTCAATGCGACGCCGCAGTCATGAAATGCGATTGGCCCCCAAAGGAAAACTGGATGAAGAGGGTCTCCAACAGGCTTTGGGACGACATAGTCGCCAGTTGAAACATAATCATAGCTGCCTTCCGTGTAATTAGAGCCGCTCATTGCCGTTGCTGGGGCTTAGCATAATGTACTTCGGATGACAGGTGGGTTTAGCGGCGGGTTGTTGTGAGTGATGGGATTGCCGTCTGTCCGCCAAGATATGTATGCGTTTTGCCAATTTACAATGATTACACAACGAAAGCCGTGAGTTGTAAAGGTGCAATCGACGCCGTTGAACTACCGTTGCCTCTTTCTAGAACCGCCATCCCCAGGTTAGCTAATTACCCCAGCTTCGGAGTTTAAAAGTCTAATGATAGCTGCCACATACTAAGACAGCTGTAACTCAAGAGGCTGCAGGCTATTGGAGAAGGACCGAATCCTTGTGCTGGGCGAATATTCAACCATGGTTCATCGTTGCGTCCCGCATAAGCAGCCCATAACCACCTTACCACAAATAGTATAACCACACGGTTAGTCCGTTTTACCCCATGTTTGTTTTGCGAACAGCCAGCGTAGCCCAATATGGAAGCTCATTCCCGTAACGAAATGCCCAGTGCTGCGGCGTCTCGCCTGCGTTGTCTTGCGTCTATGATTACAGTACCTTGTGGGCGTTTGTAAAACATCAGCGCTTACCATTTGCAGCAAACCAAATGCCTCAATGCTTTTGCGGCGGGACATGGTCCGGATCTTCACAGAGTTCCCACGCGGCAGAAGAATGATAACATTCGTCAACGGCATAAACTAAGAGGTATCTACGCCAGAGCTGTGCATCCCTGGTTTATCGAAAGATGACTACAGACAGCAAAGCTTGGTCCAGTCAGCCTTAATATCCCTGCTGGTAGGGAGTACCATTCTCAGAACTCTTCCGTCGGTGAACTCATTTCCGGGGAGACAGTCTAGGGAATTGACTTGCTCTTTCCAATTGCCATCGAATAACAAGTGTGCAATTCGACTGGCAAGTGACCATAGGAGCCAAGAATGTAACACATCACCAGCGTAGCGGCCGTTCTTAAAGGCAACAGGCCCCGACGCTCCCCGAAACGACGCAGTCATGTCGATTCACCTCATGCAGGACAGAGTTTACCCCAAAGTGGAGGGCTGCTCATAAGCCACACCAAATAAGATGCTTTCCCAGGAACATGTTCCTTGTACCTGGTTTGCCATCCTGCCGCCTCCCACTAGAATGTTTCGAACACCCTGGCAACCCTGTTGGCAATCGGGGAAGGTCGGTCTCCCCCATGTATCATATGACAGATATGGTTGGATATGGTTCGCTGGTTAACATGGGTTCTTCCAGCCTCCAAGAATTTGCAAGGTAGAAGAGATCGCACTTGCAGACAGCCGAGTGCCGCCCCTACGTTGGCAAAGTCGAGACCGAGCAGAACTGCATGCTTGACACAACTGGTCTTGCCAGCCCTGCTTGGAGGCTGACCAAGATTAGCTCCCTCCGCACGGCAATGAGGTTGAAGCCCTTGCAGGGATGCCATGTGAGGCGCTTACTCCTTAGTTGGAGTAGGTGAGGGACCGGGCATCAAGTTTGGAGGTTACTGAGGGGAAGTGAGGTCTGCATATTCCTCACATGTATATAAGCTGCTTGCTTTCCCTGTCATCTTTCTGGAAACTTTCTGTTTGATCTCCATCCCCCGCTGTCAACCTTGGTCTCTCACAAGTCTTTGTAAAACTTCATCAACAATGCCTTCCAAGCAATCAATCCTCGTTGCCGCCGCGGCCGCATCCGCTCTTCAGGGTGCCAATGCTCAGCTCTTCACCGTCAACTGCTCTCCCCTGACCATTCAACGTGGTGACCCTATTGTCTCCCCAGGACAGGTCTCTGGCCATGTCCACGTCGTCACTGGCGGTACTAACTTCGCTCTCACCGAGAGCAATGAGGACGCCAGAAATGCAAAGGCTACCACCTGTGACAAGCTCCTCGACAAGTCCAACTACTGGCAGCCTCAGCTTGTTCGTACTCAGTTCTTTATTTTCGAGAGAAAGAAGATTCTGACCTTCCATAGTACCACCAACGCCACGATCAAAAGTTCGAGCTTGTAACCATGCAAGGAAACGTGAGTTTTGAGGCGATATCGCTCACATCAAATTACAATTTGGCTAATTCACATCATTAGGCTGCCTACTACATCAACCGAGCTTGTGACTATGCTCCTGGACGCAAGAACTGCGATGGTGCTCCTGCCGCCATTGCTCCCCCTCGTGGTCTCCGCATGCTCGTCGGTAACCCATTCAGACGGTACGTATCGAATCATTCTTTCTTCTCACTATATACTTATCTGTAAAATAGTACCTTCAACCAGTCCGACCCCGAGCACCGCGCCATTTCCCACGTCTGCCTCGATGGACCTGGTAAGGGCGACACTCCCGAAATCACAAGCAAGCCTTGCACCAGACTTCGTGCTGAGACGTTCTTCCCATCCTGCTGGGACGGTAACAACTTGGATACCGCCGACCACAAGAGCCACGTAAGTAAAGATCTTCATTAATTCGCCCCAAACTCAACATCTGACTTACACGCCACGACAGGTTGCCTTCCCCGCAATTGGTGACTACAACTTTGGTGTCTGCCCTCAATCTCACCCCAAGGCTATCCTTTCGGTCTTCTACGAGTTTTTCTATGACACTGGAGCCATCAAGGACTTCAACCGTCTTGCCTGGGCTTGCGGTGATGGTACCGGTTACGGGCTCCACGGCGACTATCTGCAGGGCTGGACTGACCAGGACAGACTGGAGCGTGCCATTGCCACTTGCACTGGCCCCAACGGTGTTGATGACCGTGGGTGCAGCTTGAACGTCGGTGCCGATGGCTCTCCCGGACACTCCAGCGTCCAGCCCGTTGAGAAGGCTCCCCCCAAGGAGGAAGTTGGCCTGAACGGACCTTTGGACAAGCTTCCCGGCAACAACCCTGTGACTTTCCAGTAAGTTTGAGTCGTAGGGCTTCTTTCTTTTCGCTGGCCTGGCCAATAGTCTCCGAAGAGGGTAAGCCTGTGGGCGGAAAACCTTCAGTGGTTGGTGAATTTGCTGGCTGATGAAGCACAGCATGGTCTTGTAAATGATTAAAAGATTGAACGAAAATTTCTTGTATATAGCACATTATTCTTATCTAGCGATCTCCGAATATGACGGTGTCAAAACTCACAAACCTGAATACATCTCCGTGGGACGTACAGTAAAGTATGGTGATTCGAGAATTTGTTGAGGCTGGCTGCCCAAGTCTTGGAATGTGTGATCAGTGAATGGCAGCTCTGCTGGGACCACAATCAGAATTTGTGATCTGGAATATGAATGCCTCTGCTTCATTAATCTGTCAATTATTTATTGCGCCTTGTGCCATCCTCAAACGCAAATTACAACTGGTAGATCGTGGCTTGCTGGAAGTGGGCTGCAACTGTTCCACCATGGAGCAAACTCGTGATGCCATTGGCGACAGCTTGCAGCGACTACCCTGTATTTGACCTGGTTCCGATCAGAATCGGCATCGGATTGAGTGGCCTTGGAAAACCGGCCTATGAGATCAACTCGTCACATGTAATATTGAATCTAATGTATCGGGACATGAATTCTGATATATTCGAACCTTGAATATGTTGGACCACTCTTCAAGGTCGGGCACACCAAAGCAATGGCAACCCTCGGAAGACAATGAACGTGTCTGTTAGGGGATCTCAATGGTCACTTCCAGTGGGGGACAACGTTTATTTAGCACGGGACACATGATGCGCCTAGCAGAGTTAGTGTGTGAAAACATCAACTGTCGCTCCGAGGAACTGCCTGGAGGACGAAAACCTGGTTTCTGGGCATGCTATTGGTTCACCGACATTTGAGAGTACTGTGGCTAGGGCGGAGGGCAAGAACAGCTAGAACAGCTAGAACAGCTATTCTGAGCACTAACGTAGTGAGCGTACACTACAGTACAACAGAACAGCCGCTCTGGAAACCCGGGTTCGTGGTGATGTCGTCACTAGGCCAAGAACATCACTGCCTTTGTCGGGGCTAGCCGTTGGAGGCCGTTTGGGCACAAGCGACCTTGGACAGCTGTGACGTCTTACAATTGCCTAAAGGGTTGTTACAGCAATAGATGCTGAAGTTGGCGAAACATTGAGTCACTGCTAGAGCTACCTATATTTAGCAATTGCCAGCGCACCTCTGCACAGCCCGGGACGAAGAACCCAAGAACCGAGGAAGTGAATGCGTCGACGGCGAATAACGGTACGGGACAGTCAGGACAGTCTGTCTGTGCCCGACCTTTTTCAGCGTGAGGCGCGCAAGACGCGCACGCCGCCACGGCATGCTAACATGCTGCAGGCTACTACGACCAAGTCCATTCACTAGCCCACTGCCCTGTAATCCTGACGTGACGAGTCGTGTCGTGGACGTGCCTTGCCTGCTCGATATTAGTTTTTTTTGTTGGGGCAGCTCTGCGCAAAAAGGGCTTGACCGCATGAATGAAGTGTGAGGCGGGCGTTTTGGAGCCCCGTGCTGATTGGCGCAGCAGGTTCTGCCAGCGCCTGCAGGTTCTGATTACTAGCATTGCGCTGTCGCGAATATTTGGGTTGCAGTGCGCTGCTGAGGTGTGGTAGGCAATAAGGTACATGTACAGGTACAGTAGGAGAGGCAGACAAAAATGCAGTGGATGGCTTGGCTTGTAACCGACGAGGATCAGGGAAGATGGATGATTGTGCTGCATGCGGAGACGTCTGACGCTCAGACAAACCGAAGAAACAGTGGCGGACAAGGTGAAATAAATGCGAATAAATGGAGGTGTGATGAGAAATCCACAGACACACAGAAGCACAAAAGAATGATGAGACGCACCAGGCAAGGTTGAGAGTCTTTGGCATCTTTCGACGGTAATGATCCCGGTTGGCCGATGGAGATGGGAGGGAGGGTACACCAAATACCATGTTACAAGTACAGGGAGCACATGCGCAGCCCCAGACATGTACAGAGCAGTTCCGCATGTTAGACTATATTTTCCCTAGGTCGCTCTAAGCGAAGCCAATAAAGGCGCCTCCTGGGAAAAGGTACATGGCAAGTCGATTTCTGACATTCACAGGCAATCATTTTGCTCAAATCAAAAGGTTGCGACGCAGCTTTTAGCCCCAACGGGACCAACGGAAGGTGGAGAATGGGAGCGAACGTGTGCGTACCTACGTGTGTGTGGTGTGAGCCAGAGAGATGTGTTATTATGTGTGGGTGTGTGAGCGAGTGTTTTAGTTTCAAGAGCAGCTAATTTGCCCGTGTATTGTCGGATTGGTTACACCACAAAAAAAAAAGGAGAAATTTCTACAAAGTACTCAGACCTCCAGTAGTTAATACCAACCAACCCTGTTGAGAGAGGTGTTGCTGTAATTAGCAGCATCCAAGGCACCGCACCCAAACGACCGCTGCGCACGACAAGGCTCTCATCAGTCGCTCCTTCCCTGTCTCTCGCGCAAAAACGAACATCCTTGGGAAATGAACAAATCATAATCCTGGTTCGTGTCGGCGCCACACTTACGAGGACCCACTCGGGCGATGATTCGGCCAGTCACAGCTGTTAAAAGCCCTGTGCCCGCCGCCCCCGCTTCCTCAAATCACAAAGCAGCATTTTTCTCTCGTCCTCTCACGTTGCTTCTTTCCCTCCCCTCCCACTTGGAGCTTGCAGCACGGTCCAATCATTTCGACTCGTCCTTCTCACCTACGGGACAAGCACTGTTACGGCGTTACTGCACAGCACAGCACAGCACAGGAAGCACAGCAGTAGCATAGCACCAGGTGCTGCACTGTACATCCACTCAATCCCTTCTCACTGGCCTGTCAGAGCAAGCGCTGCTGTACACAGCACCAAAGCCAAAGCCAGAGCCAGAGACGAGACGCTCAAAAAGCAAGCAAAGTCAACTTGGAGCTTGTGACGTTTGGCTTTAAAACCGCTGCGTCTGTCGACGAATCACATCCCAGGCGATCCTCCAAAAGCCACTGAGGACCTCTTTTTTCCTACCTTCACTTTCTACCTGCCCTGCGCGCACCCAACTGCTACCAGCTTCACCAATCATTTATTTTTTTACTGGGGCTCAGCTTCTGCAGCGCGTCCAACGCTGTCCTCTCTCTCATTCGCTATCCACGTCGACGAAACGCGGCTACGCGCGAATTTCCATCTCGACTCTGCCTTTTGTTTTCTGCTAGGCCTCAAAGCCACTTGCATTGCCTAAGCTTTGCAATACAGGTAAGCTTCAGCAGCCCTTTTCCTTTGCAGTTTTTCTTTCAGCACCCCCTTCACCTCGCATTACAGCGCTCCACACAGCTGTAACTCAGCCCACTCGCACCACCCAGCACCCAGCACCCAGCAAACCCAAACCATGGTGCCAGGAGCCTCATTCATTTGCTTGGTTGATGCCTCCAGTGCAGGCAAACGTTTGCTGGTAT
Source organism: Simplicillium sp. C3G150-2 (assembly GCA_022702485.1). Lineage (NCBI taxonomy): Eukaryota > Fungi > Ascomycota > Sordariomycetes > Hypocreales > Cordycipitaceae > Simplicillium > Simplicillium sp. C3G150-2. The sequence goes on along the minus strand of JAJIYY010000001.1, from coordinate 5,008,751 downwards.
AACTGAGCAGGGGAAACTAGCAAAATATCACCGGACTCGCACAGGATCCTTGCAAACGCATTGCTTGCATGGATTCCGTTTTGGCGAGCTGTGGAATTTTTGGCGTCCCTTGCTGCGTTTGGACTCTGCTGGGTTCATTACACTTTGCTTCTCATACAACACCAACCCCATACCACACCATACCCGTTCTGCCCGTTCGCTCTCAATCACACACACTATCACACGCCCACTTTCACTTGATTACCCCTGCCGCCTTGCTTCCCTGCCTGGCTGCATTCGCTGCAGTTCCGCGCGCGTCTTGCCCAGTGGCCTTATTAGCCTTTGCCTGGCGCAAAAGGAGAGCGCGTCACACATCTTGATATTCCTGTCCATTTCTCCAAGCACTGAATTTCCCTCAAAAAGTCTCGTTTACACTCCATCTCTTCCCCTTTATTCCCAATTTTTTTTTTTCACGCCTCCCTCTTCGTCAACCTCCATGTTCACTCTCCCGCTTCTTCTTCAATCTCCACTTTTGCATTTGCTCTCTTGCGACGCTTTGCGCCTGATCTCCGAAGTCGACCTCGGCCGAGGGGCAACCTGATTGGTGCGACCATAATTCTCGTCGCGTCCTTACCTTCTCCATCTTATCCCTTTCACCCAGTCCGCTCGCTCGAACCAGTCAAGAACCTGGTTTGAGACAGCGCACCAGCCAACCGTCAATCGTGCACCCGCGCCCCTCTCATCCCACTCCAGCAAATCAGCTTGCTCAACAGCCTTACCTCTTGAGACTCTCATCGCCTCTTCGCGACGCTGACTAGACCTATCATCTTTCGCAGCTTTCCTTCTCCTTTCTTTATTGGATATAATTCATCGTCAGGTGACGCAACGCGCCTATTGCGCCTGACTAACCTCTTGAGTCTTTGCGCGACAAGCCATCTCGGATCCCACCACCGCTTGTCCTCAGTCGCTCATTTGCTCAAATACGGTACGTCGCCAAGTTACTCGCCCGCTGTTTCTCACTTCCCTATTGGCATATACCTCATCAAATTCCATTGTCACTGTGAGCGCGCGACTATCCTTTCCCCCTCATTCGCCGCAAGAGCGATCCCCCTTTCCTTGTTGCTGTATCCCCTTCCGTTTCCGTTGGTTGGCTATCCAGTTCTCGCGACAAGGTCACACAGTGATACCATCACTACAGCGATCGCGTGCTCACTGGAGCTGGAACAGAGCTAATCTTCACAAACTTGAAGACAGTTTGATTCTAGCCTTGTACGTGCCTTCCCTCATTATGCTCTATCTCCCTGTCCCTGGTCTGCTCCCTTCGTCGCTGCTCTGTCTCCAAGCGCCGTGCAAGTAGCACTCTTGGATTGAAGGCATTCACTGCGATGTCACTGCCTGCCAAGTACCGCAGCCCTGTCACAACCCCCCCTATGTCCTGTATAAGCAAACTCGATGGGCGCAACGGCACGCACGTGCTCACTGGCACTTCACTATGGCTGCTCAACAAACAGTTTATGGCGAATGCGAGCGCTGCCGACGCTGTCACATCGCCCCTCACGAGGCATGCAACGGGCCGCAGCGCTCGCACACTTCTTAGACAAGGCTTTAGGGGGCCAGGTGGCGCCACAGCCATTGTGATTCGTTACCTGTGGCCTTGTAGTGTGTGGAGAGCCATGCACCATCATGTTTGCCTCCTGCACCAGTGCTGCCAGCTCACCATTCGCGAGTTAGGCCTGACTTAACCCCGGTTATTCTGGCTTCTGGCTTATTGGCGTGTACCAGTCGGCATCCCCCCCTCTTCCCCACCTCGATCCGATTGCATCGTTTCTCGTACAATATCCATGCTCATGCCGCTAATGCTAGTCCAGAAGCAGACACTCGAAAACCAATCGTTTGGTTTCATCAGTTGACTACGAAGTCCCTACCCAACCCTCAACATGTATCAAGCACAGTACGGCGTGCCCCAGCAGGGCATGCAACAGGTTCCCTATGGCATGCCTGGAATCCAGGCTGCTGCTATGGCAGCGACCGCCGCTGCATCAGGATCGAATTACGCTTATATGCACTCGGACCCTAACATGCCACACACATCTCCTCGGTTAGGATCTGCCGGTCAAAAGAAAGATGGCCGCCCTTCCCCTCGCATGGCCAACATGACACAAATACCTGGCGGTCGCCGTATGAGCCAAGTTGCTGGAGCTGGTGTTCCAAATGCGCAAGCCATGATGGCCCATGGCACGAGACCTGGACAGCTAGCTAGTGGCCAGACCATGCCTCATCCTCAGTCACCAGAAATGCCCGCACCTGCCGTCGAGGAATCTCCATTATATGTCAACGCGAAGCAATTCCATCGCATTCTGAAGCGCCGTGTTGCTCGCCAGAAGTTGGAGGAGCAGCTGCGCCTCACATCAAAGGGTCGTAAGCCGTACCTTCACGAATCTCGCCACAACCACGCGATGCGCAGACCCCGTGGCCCTGGCGGTCGATTCCTCACAGCTGACGAAGTCGCGATTCTTGAACGTGAAGGCAAGCTTGACTTTGGTGACGAGGGAATTGTTATCATGCACAAGAACGGCGAAACGACAGCCACGAAACGCAAACCAGAAGCCCCCGAAGGTCCGAACAAGAAGGCCAAGACGGACAAGACCGATGAGGATAACGACGACGCCGCTGAGGAAGAAAGCTGATTATCATCCAATTTTCATCTAGCTCCAAATTTGTCGAATTTTACGCATCTTCTAACCGAGAAGCGATGTCTTATTATGTCGAAACTCTGGATCAGGTGTTTTTGGGACGTATTACTTTTGTTTTCTCTGGGTTTGGCCTCTGCTATGGTGCATTTTCTCTTTTGGCATCGGGCATCGACCTCTTGTTTTATCAAGCTTCTTTTATTTATACACAAATCAAAACTGGCAACAGTGTAGCCCTCTAGCAGCTCGTGCTGTTCAGGTGGAGGGCAAGGAATATAGGATGGGCAGAATGTATGGATGATAACACGATGGATACCCCTTTCACTTCTCTCAACAACCCCCCTTTTTTTATTCATTCTTTCTCTACACCATTTTCTCTTTCTTACATTCGTTTCTGCGCCATGGCACCGGCGCAATGATCCTTTCAAACCACGAGAGCGGCCCCGCAACATTCTGTGCTGGAAACAGTGTGCACAGGGGGATAAACGCGCTGCCTGACCCCAATTGAGACCGATTTACATCTAATGGGAAACCAGCCATCTGGTATCCTCTCTGAGAGATCTGAAATGCGCTGGTGCCGAGGGAGGACAAACTGCGCCGCGAGTCTCGAATTCAACACATCTATAAAATACTCCAAACAACAAAAACAGCACATGCAATACAATTGATACAAGAAGCAGCATTGAGAAGCTCGGACGCTCTCATCGGGACAGGGAAGAGAAAAACGTGTCAGGACACGATAACATACCACAAAAGGCTGGATACCTTGGATGGGAATGGGTATAGATTCAGCGGGCTTCGTCGCCGGATTATCACCTCGGGAATGTGTATTTGGGCCTTAAATTGACAATTGAAATGAAACCTTTCAAGCATGATGTGCGTGAGTAATAGTGACTATGCATGGCTTGCAAGACTAGTTATTGTCTGGTTGCCTCGTAAGTGAAATGAAGAGTGCGGGACTGCGCTGAGATGCAAAACCCCGTTGGACATTTGGAGAAGTTTGAATTGCGAGTGGTGCAGACATGGTGCGGCGATGTAGTGCCAAAGTCCGGGGTTCAGTGGGGTGGTCGAGACGCCTAAGTGGTGCCACGGACCTCGGCTGGTCCGTCGGAGGGATTGACGTCGCTCAGTGCTACTCCTCCGCTTCGATTCTCATTCTTGATAATACTTAGCCACAAATACAGTCGACGCAGCAACCCAGAGCAAGCTCGATTGCCTTTCGTTTTTTCTCTCGTCTTGAAGTCCAGCTCTTTGTGACATCATTGTTTCGCTATTCACGACGACCACGCGACATTGCAGCAATCATGGCTGGCCAAATTCGACAGCCCATCGACGAGGCAGCTTTCAGCAAGTTTGTCTCCGAAAATGTGCCTGAGATCCAAACCCCAATGGATCTGAAGCAGGTAGGTTGGCACACAAGCTAGCAAGCTGGCAACAAAAGCATGCTCCTGCGGAATCGCTAACCAATTGGCGTTACAGTTTGGCTTCGGTCAATCAAACCCAACATATCAGATTACTGACGCCAAGGGCAACCGCTTCGTCATGCGCAAGAAGCCCCCTGGCAAGCTGTTGTCCAAAACGGCGCACAAGGTCGAGCGAGAATACCGCATTCTGCATGCACTGGAGAACACCGATGTGACCGTACCCAAGACATATATCCTCTGCGAAGATGACAGCATCATTGGCACGCCATTCTACATCATGGAGTTCCTTGACGGACGTATATTCGAAGATTTCAGTATGCCTGGCGTTGGTGCAGAGGAACGCACAGCTCTTTGGAAGGCAGCCGTCGAAACTCTTGCAAAGTTTCACAAGGTGGACTTCAAAAAGGTTGGGTTGGAGAAGTTTGGCAAGCACCAAGGATTCTATTCTCGCCAGATCCAGACCTGGAAGACAATTTGCGAGATGCAGTCAAAGGCAGCCGATATTGAGACTGGTGAGCCAGTTGGCCAACTGCCTCACTTTGATGACTTGATTCGATTCTTCCAAAACGAGAAACTTCAGCCCAATGACATGGCCACGCTGGTACATGGCGACTACAAGATCGATAATATGGTTTTCCACAAGACGGAACCTCGCGTAATTGGAATCCTAGAGTACGTGCACTTGTTGAGAGATGGATGAAGCGAGTCGACTAACGAGCATTAATTACAGCTGGGAGATGGCTACTATTGGCCACCCATTATCCGACGTCTGCAATTTCCTGACCCAATTCTACCTTGCTAAGAATCCTGTCGCAGCTGTCCATGGATCTGTCGATGGATTCCTTCCCGGCCGCACGCCTGGCATGCCTCAGCCGGATCAGATCCTTCAATGGTACACGGCAGCATCAGGATACGACCCCAGCAGCTCAATCAACTGGGGCATGTCGTTCAACATTTTCAAACTTGCTGGAGTTATCCAGGGTATTGCAGCTAGATATGCTATGCGCCAGGCAAGCAGCGCAAAGGCAAAGGACCATGCTGCGGCGAGAGGACCGTTGGCAGAATACGCGTGGAAGCTTGCTTCGGAGACCACTAAAGATGGACCTAAGCTGTAAAAAGATCAATGTAGTAAATTTGATTGGCATTCTTGATAATTATTTCTACGAGAACATGAATTGCACGCAAGTTTGAAAGTCTTGAAAAATCCCCCCAAAAAAATCAAAATAATAATAATAATCACAAATCCACTTCCGACGGACTTGACTCTCCCGCAATGCTATGCATTGGCAAGGTTGCATTTTATAGCGTTGTGGCGCCTGTAATTACGCCTGTGGTGGACCTCGATCGGAGGCTCTTTGGCGGGCGACAGTGCTGGCACCACACACTAGCTTCGAAGCTTGAAACGCCCCCGCGGTCTTCCTTATTTGAACCCTTTCTTCCGTCATCGCGCGCTTCCTTCATCATCAACACATCTCGCTCTATTTCAACCCTTGGCTACCAAGACAAGAAGGATACGACTATATGTGCTTGTTATAACATTTATAGCGATATTTTCACGCCCGGGACGATGAGTTCCAGAGGGCGCGGCCGCATCCAGCTGCCTCCTGTTGAGCCTGAGCGACGACCTCTGCTCAGCAGGCTGTATACAGACCATGGAGAGAACGGTGACCCGTTGTACAGCTGCATGACGAATCCTCACAGTCATTTGCCTGTCTACACAACAATTCATCGCATCAGGCGCGACATCACAAGTGTTGTGGAGGACTATTTGAGCTTGGAGCAGTTGCGGGATGTGAGGATAAACCTTACTGTTGTGAGGCCTCTCGTCGACAAATTTTACGAGCTCAATGATCTTTCTATAAGTATGATCCCTTGCATGAGCACATATATTAAGAGATGCTAATTTGGTTTCTAGTTTATTGCCTGCTGGTGAACCGAGCTCAATTCCTTGATGAGGAATCCTATTCCAGCAACCGTCATAATGTGAATTGGACGCGCGCCACGCTTTGTGAGCTCATCGCCACGCGAATCCTGCGGCGCTTTGGAGAAGATCACCAAGGAACAGACGGTCTGCTCATGCTTGCCCATGTTCTCGTTGCTGGATTTGACCCTTTTCAGAATGCCCCAGACCACATCCGCAAGCAGGCGGAGAGCCGTATATATCACCGCACACTGCCTTCGTTGGAAGTCGCCATCTTGACGGAAAGCAAGCAATTCCTCAGTTCGACTACCTGCCAAAGGGTTGTGTCTGCCATCTACGAGGGCCGCATCATTTATACGCCCTCTACTCTGTGGAACATCATTCCGGATTACTATAAACTTAAACCTATATCTCTCTACGACCCACGAGACTCACCATTGCTGAATCAATACCGTCTAATTGTACCTCGAACACGCAACATTTTGGAGTCCATACAGTTCGCTATTCTACTGACGCTGTACATTTCTGTCATGGTGATGAGAGACAAGGGTCACTTGACGGTGGCTGAGGGAGTATTTGCTGTCTATGCGTTTGGTTGGGGGTTGGATCAGTTCGCCACGCTACTGGCTCATGGGTGGTATGTTGGGAGATAGTGAGCTATTTGTCGGGCCAATGCTAACGTGTCGATGCACAGGAGTGTTTACACACAGAATCTGTGGTCGTTCTTGGATGTCACATTCATCATCATCTACGTAGTATACCTATTTCTCAGGATACACGGCTTCCGTACTGGCTTATTGGCACCTGCAGAGCAAGCCTTTGACGTCCTGGCTTTGGGTGCGCCAGTTCTCATTCCCCGATTGGCGTTCAACCTGATGTCGGACAACATGGTGTTCCTGTCGCTGCGGTCCATGATGGCAGATTTCTTCTTGCTAACAGCATTGTCTGCTTGGTGCTTCTTTGGATTCTTGCTGTCACTCCTTTGGCTTGGAGAGGGCGCACATAATATCTTGTAAGTGCCCGTGAAGTCATAACGTTTGGTATCAAGGCTAACGTCAGCAGAACTATTTCCAAGTGGATGATATATATCTGGTTTGGTCTTGATGGCACGGGTATCCAGCGATCGGTAAGTTTTCAATAGACATGGCATGGCTGCTTGCTAACATGTTAATAGAGCGAGTTCCATTGGGCGCTAGGACCGAGTATTATGGTTGCATTTGCTTTTTTGGGTAACACACTCTTCCTCACGATCTTGGTGTCGATGCTGTCAAACACCTTCAGCAACCTTTCAGCCAATGCCGCAGCAGAGATTCAGTTCAGGCGAGCAGTACTGACCCTCGAGGGTGTGAAAGCAGACGCAGTTTTTGCGTATCAACCCCCGTTCAACTTGCTCGCAGTATTCTTGCTACTCCCTCTGAAGTTTGTTGTCAGCCCGAGATGGTTCCACAAGATTCATGTCGCCACTGTGCGATTTGTGAACCTCCCTTTGCTATTGGTCATTGCTGTGGCTGAGAGGCGACTGCTTCGGCCGACACGAGACGATGGTGTACCACTCCGTCGCACTGGAAAACGATGGTTCTGGCAGAGATGGCAATTCTCAGCGAATCGATACATCAGATCTGTGTTTGATGAACCACCACCCGACGACGTGCAATCTGAGATCGCAGCAGATGACGATATGACGCAGCACTTGATCCGAAGACAATTTACGAGAACAAACACCGGAGACTTTCCGCGCAAGCCGTCCCGGCGCGACTCGATGTTTCCTGGCATTAGGAAGAAGCTACGAGGTTCCTTTTCGGAAGGAGAGGACGATTCTGCAGCAATGGCGAACAAAGTTAAAGACATGGAAAAGAGTATGAAGCGAATGGAGCTCATGTTGGCAAAGCTCTTGCCAGATGACTGTGCGATTGACTTCGATTCAGAGGAGCCCGAAGAAGAAATCGGAGAAAGTAGTACACTGAGAGAGGGAGACGGAATCACTGCTGAAAATTCATTTGAGGGGTGATGGAGCGTGTGAACGGCGTTTTGGGGGTTAGCGACTGATTCACTGCTTAATGAGATGTTGTTCACTTTTAGTTTAGACACGCTTTTGAATATCACTGATCTTTCACATACAACACCACTCCCTTGAGCATATAAAGAACGCTCTTTGTTCAACTTCGAAGCTCGGTTAAATAAGAGAATCATGTGCATCGTCACCTATTACCAAAGCAAAACATGCAAACACATGTGGGCAGTCATCTCAGAGCCCTGTGCCCCCTTCATGGGTTTCACCACCTGCCCCAGCTTCATAGGCGGAAGCAGCACCAGCAGCGCACTCGTATCGGCCCCGACTGCTGCTAGTATGAAGAGGCCAGCTGAAAAGGTCAAACCCACACCAAGGATATACAAGACCAAATGCCGTGCCTGTCCGCGGTGTGACCTCCACGGAGTCTATGATGCGAATGCGATACGGGTGGTGGAGAAGATGGGATATGGACTTACTTTGGGGATGGAACCGGATGGAGGATGGGGGATTGATATTAGGTTGGGGAGTTGTGTGATTCTTTGAGGATTTGGGACCGAATGGAAGGGAGACGGCAACTGGCTGGGGTAGTTGAGAACTTGTTCAATGGGGAATCACTTGGTCCTCTACAATGGCACTTGCTTGCTGGACAGCTCTTATTACGTGTAGTATCAGAGCAGTCTCTTACGGAAGGTGGAAGCAGCCAAGAATGTGTCAATAATACAACCGAGATGTGCATATTGGTCAGCTATTCTGAGCAGGAGGGTAGCAATGGGCGACTCGCGACTGAGAATAGACTAGGCCTATCATTGGTATCGTCAGTGCTGTAATGAAGATGTTTTACTTGCTATCATTGGGCGCGCAAAGTTTGGGCTAGCTTTTCCCAACTGGCATCGATTCGTTTAACTTGCTTCGGACGAATCATAAACAGCCAGACGACTCTGAATTAGGACAAGAGACTCGTGGTCAGATTGTGGGCTACAGTTACATTGGACAGGCCGCCGAGTTATTTCAGGACACGGGAAGGTGCATGAAAATGCAAGTCATCAATTGCATGTCAGCGACGGAGAAGGGTTCTGGAAGAGGCGTTTTTGGTGCGAAGGATTGGCTGACATGGGCTGGTGAGGCGCCGCGGCGAATAAGCAGTGGGTTGCTGTGGTGGTGGCGGGCGCTTAACGAAGAGTCATCAGAACAGGGCGTCAAGGTCGAAGGATTCTGGACCACGCGAGGAGGAACTCAGCTAAGAGTGTTCATGTGGTGTATGCAGTGGGTAAATTAAGCAATTTCAACCAGACGCAATAATATGAAGAGGAAAACACCTCGAGTGAGCCACAGCATGAAATGAGGCGTATGCAAGCGCCGAGAATGTTGAAGAGTCATGTTGTTGGTGTGGATGGGCTTTCAGATGGCTGATTGAACACGAGAGGGCCTCTAGAAAGGCAGAAATAGCAATTCCTACAGGCGCGCGCCTTTGGTCAACATGGTGTTGAGTGGCTGCAGTCCAGTGCTTGGATGCCCCGTACGGCATGGTGCTGGAAACATCAAACAAAACAAGACTAGGCCTAGCATGGGTATGGCCGTTACGATAATAAACCAGTGTAATAACAGCTACGCCGACGGACAACATATAGAGTTGAGCGCCAGGGAAAAGGGTCGTTGTGGCGATGGAATGGAGAAGCTTCATGTCGCGCGCGCTCTGTCCAACGGCGGCTAACGGATTGGGCCCCCAAACAGTTCTGTAGGATGAGACGAGCAACAGCAGCCACACGATTCGTTGTAACCCAACTTTTTGGGTTCTGAGATGGAGTCCGGCACTGGGACTAGGGAGATTTCAAGGGTCGCGGTCGATGATATGGGCGGTAGTTGGAACACCAACGGATGGTTTGTTTGGAGAGCTTCGTGGAGACTGGACCATCGTGAATTTTAGTTGAATGGTGTTACTGGATCAGTGGGTGCCCGTGTTTGGGAGTCTCTTGGTCTGCAAGGTGAGGCCGGGGGCTATTTTTATCGACGGGGCAGGTTAGGATATTGAAATGTCGGCGCGAAGAGGACAGAGTTTTGTAAAAAGTGTCGGTAAGTAGTAAACAAGGATGAAGATATAAGGTTTGTGATGCCTCCTCTCGGCGACGAATCCTATTCATCATCATCAGCATCATCAGCACATCTCCCTCCACTCTCCAGCTTGGAACAAATTCTGGGACAATTTCGTTTGTTGTTCTCATCTCTTTTCTCTTCACTTCACTTCACTTCTTCTACTCTGTCATTATCTCTTTTCTTGTCATATCCACTGCTGTGCAGGTCCGGAAGCCCCGAATTGCTCAGCCATCATCAGTGTGCGGTTGAGTCTTCGTCTGGCCCACTTGACGGCATATCGGTATTACTCGCCCGGGCAAACACCCTGACAGCTTGTCACGACCGAAATAAACACACTGGAGAAAACGCAAACCTGCCTGTTTGGTCGCCTCGCTCCGTTTCGTCAGCGTATCGATAGCCGGACAATCGTGTGGTTGAGCGAGCAAGAGCTTAACCAATTCCTCGACAGTGATTGGCTGCCGGAGCTGTAAACTCTGTAGCTAGGATACCAGCGACAGGCTTCACGAGACTCGGGCCGGACGAATCATCTTTGTCGACGCAGACAAGGAACGAGAGACGGCGTAGGGTGGTATTCGTTGCTGCGATTGACTGTTGTGCAGCAAAAGGACGAGACAAGGGGCAGTGCTCGACTGTGAGTGGCCAGAGCACGAAGCTTCTAGCGCCGACGCTGCTTTAACCCCCACCATTCATCGACTCTGGTTGGCTGGTTCTGGCCGTTGTTGACCTTCACGCCCCCGCCCGCCGCCCTTGCTATTTGCACATCCCCCTGCTCTGCTGGTTTCTGCTTCTGGTTCTGCTGCAGCGTCCAGTTTCTTCCTTCGCGCTTTGCCTCTCACTCACCAGTGCCCTGGTACACTCATTCATCACTTTCGCTTTGGCGCCCTTGGATTACTATCATCCCGCAGTCATCACCCTCAAGTTCGCGCCCGGAAAACATTCCACCAGGCTTCCTTTGGCCATTCCCAATTTCCTACAAGGTTCGACGTCGTTGTTCCTCTCCCCTCTCCCCTCCCTCCTCTCACTGTTCTCCTTGCAAATCTTCTACCAAGCAAACATATCTACTCTTCTCCTTCGCCAAATCAACAAGAAACAACTGCCTGAGCGCACCAGTTTGTTTTCTCCCACACATATAGAGCACCAAAGAGCCAAAATTTCCCTTTGCCGCTCTACACCCCTCCCTCTCTCCCATCTCCATCCTCATTGGCCTCTCGCCTCTACCCACACCCCCCTCCCCTCATCCTTGCCAGCTCACTCCCCCTCCCAAGAATAATCCACAAAGCACAAGCTGCAGCTGCCACCTCCTGCCACTCCTTCCCATTTCCCACCTTGCTGCGCGCGTAGAACCACAGGCGAACAATATAATCGCCTTGTGCTGCCTACTTCCCACCATCTGACCTCTTCCTCTTCTCGCCGTGGCCTTGGTTTCTGTGGACGAACGATCTCCTGCCGGCTTCTTTATCTTCGTTCCTTTCTCCATCTTCCTCGAACTCTTCTTCTGTTTATTCGGGGGTTCTTTTCTGTAACTGGCGTTTGTCTTGTTCGTTCAATACTTCGCCTTCCTTTCCCATCTCGCCTCACTTTC